>OY728132.1:1668057610-1669418860 GCA_963277665.1 Viscum album | reverse complement strand
TCCGCCCACTCCATGTACGTCCCACCAGGTGGTCCACCTCTGGATACCATCCAGCTCTACAAGCCACAACCACGATCAGTGATGTCCGTCATCTGCAACCAACATAATGTAGTGCGGGCGATGACCTTGCAGGGGTTAGTATAAAATACTCAGTAGGGACCCTGGGACCCCTGAAGGTCTTCCAGAAACCACAAAGGATAATCCACAAAGGAAAGATACAAATAGAAAGTATCAACCAACTCTACTTAGTTATATTCCCATACATATTCCGAAGTCAACAATCTCAGTACGACTCCAACTTCCATGCCCAAGCACAACCAGTCCACAGAGGAAAGAAGTCAATCATACCAAAGATAATTATTGAAATTCAAGACTCAGCTCACACAAAAGTATACTTCTCATAAAGAGGGGTGGAGATTATTAGATGTAGCCTCTAAATCATCTCCCCTCCTGAACCCACGTAGGATCCAATTACAGAAGTTGTTACTGTCGAACCCACGTAGGATCCATGTCTAGTAACTATCACTGCTGAACCCATGTAGGATCCTAGTACAGTCGTCATCACTTCTGAAGCCACGAAGGATCCAAGTACAGTCGTCCCCGCTGCTGAACCCACATAGGATCCTAGTATAGTCTTCATCATCATCGCAATCACAGCCAGCTCTAGGGTTCCCGCACAAAGCACACTCGATTCCAGGAGGGTCCGATCCACGAGCCAAGAGGGTCTATACATCAACTTCCACCAAGCCCAGAGTTTATGTATCCCAAAGTTCCATCTTGTCTATAGGAACTCAACACGACTGACGGCGCGTCAATCGGATGCTCGGTCTGAGAGATAATGAATTTTCCATTCCAGGGGCCCGTTTAAAAATACGGTCATTTATAACCTGGCCAATATCCATAGTCATAAAAAAAACACTTATATTATTGAAAAATAACCATCTCTTCGAAAGGGTCCTAGTGCCGTAGATGGCGTGTCGATCAGACACACGGTCTTTATGTTATTCCCGTTTAAGTGATTAACAAGCCCGACCCGTTTAGCCTAGTGGGCCGACGGGTTTGGTTAACCCAGTTTGATGGGTCCGACCCAGTAGGGGTATTGGACCGGTCCGAAGGAATACACAACTCGGCCCGAAGGGGCCCACCCCAGTGGGGAGAGGCCCGGCCCGGCATAGCCCAGGTCAGCCCAACCCGACGAAGCCTTGTCCGGCATGGCCCGACTGGGCGTGCGGTCCAGCTGAAGGCCGAGCGGGTTCCAGGGGGGGCGTCCCTCCCACGGGTGTCCGCATTAGCGGCGCCACCCTTCCCCAAACCGGCCAGCATAACCGTCTAGCCTTCTGCGCATGCGGCCCGCATGGGCGGGCAGTCGGTCTTCAAGCGTGGTGCCCTCCGTGCACCGCGGTGCAGCTCCGCCCGGCCGGCCGATGGGCCCGTTGATTCCTCAGTGCGGTCCCCTCCTGGCGTCGGGGTTCACCTCTGCCCGGCCAGCTGCCGGGATGACTATTTCTTCCACCGAAGCGGCCCATGATGCGGGCTGCGGTTCCTCCAGCATAGCCGGCGCGACGACGCCAGCTTCCTTCACCATGTTCCCGGCACGGCACGGCGGCGCCGTGCTTCCTCCACCTCGGGTTTCCAATTCCAAAAGAATAAGTTCCAGTAGAGGGTCATTGGACCGTGTTCATTCAGCCCACACCCTCCGAGGTAGGTGGTAAGACATAGACAATAATGCACGAGGTTCACGAAACACAACGGCAATTTTATTTTCAATAAAATTTAATCAAATCACCCTAACTTTAAAAAAAGTTCGTGGTTGTCAAGCACCGTGGATGAAGGCGTCGTTTCCGTCGTCATCCGTGTGCACCCGAGGAAGTCACATCTCCTCTTTTATCACAGAGAGAAGAATAGAAGGCGCCTAAGTGTTATCATGTTCTCAGTTATTGTCTCCTCGCTTGCCATGGAGGAAGAAGAGGATCAAGAACCGCAGTCGCCGAGTCGATGTTCTTCGTCGGTGAGTTGGCGTTCTTCAACAAAGTAGGAATCCCCTTTCTTCACCACAATTGTTCTCTCCCCAAATCCCCACAAAACAAGCCAACCAATATAACATAAGGACACCCCTTATTTTAATTGAACATACCATGCATTTTAAAATACAAATTTCAAACACTTAATTAATTAATGAAAGAGTTTCAATTAATTAATTAAGGTGTGTGTTGGAAAGAGTTTAATTGGGGAAGTGAAAAGGTTACAAAATTTAAAAGAGAGTTGCCATGAAATTAACATGGGAGTTCAAAGGGGTTATGAAGTTATGGAATGTAAAGGGTTGGGGATCGTGTGGGACCCACATCACAATTATCCTCACATGGATAGATAAGAGCTTGTGGGTCCTACCCTAACTCCCCCATGTAGGATATAACCACCTTAGATATAGAATAAAAATTGTTCCACAATTTATATTCACTTATTAGTTAATCCACAAATTTTAACTTCTCATCTCGTGAAAACACAATTGCGGTAATGGTCCCCTTAAGAAATTACCGGCGTTGTGATTTCATCGGTGACCTCAAATTTCAATTCCGAGAACCGGTTCAAATGATATAAAATCCCACTCATTCGTTTACTAAACATACCCGAGCTAAACATCGGAAATTGATTCTGGGCACACCGGGCCTCAGAATCAAGTGTCATCAGAAGCCATAGACTCATAAAATTTAAAAGTATTTATGAACAAATTTTTCCTTGAAATTTCTAGGTCTTTATAGTGTGGTTCCTCAGGCATGTAATTTCTATGGCAATAATTTTAGTGGACCCAGAGATGGTAGAGGTTGTGATGTCATGGGAAATGTGTTAGAAATATGTTTGATATTAAGAGTTTTATTTGTAAAATGGTGTATTATTAACACTTCATAAAGGATATAGCCCATTTGGTAGCATCAATGAATTGTATTAGAAATAAGGGGAAAATGTTTGAGTGGTATGATCAATGTAGAAAACCATTCATTGATATAAACATATCATTAAAAACAACCCTAATTCTAACACATCTAGAGATTGGTATTGGATATATATTTTACTGAGATTTTCTAGTTTTTAATTTTGGAGATGTGGTAACGTAGTGGGATTATATAGTTTCATATGGGTCGTGTTATCTATAACCCCCTGAGATTTTCTAATAGACTCCATACATAGAGTTTACAACTATGGTATACGATATGAAGATTTTCTAACACTATCTCTTATGTGGAAGGTTCGATGTTTACATGGACCACACAATTTTATGATTTATCTTCTCTAAAAATGATGTCATATTAAGGTATAATAATTGGTTTTAGTATATAAAAAATTTACTCTTTTATGTATCTTATTCTATTGGTAAAATAAATTTTATTGTAGATTCTCTTATTAGGATGATTCTAGAGATACATGAACTTATTGAGTGGTCTCTATAAGAGGAATATTGTCTGATGGGTTTTATTGATGACTATATTGTGTAAGAATCAAAGGATTATGTAGTTATGAATTGTTCAACTTTAGAGAACATGTTTTATTTTTTATACTATGTAAAAGAAATACATGAATTAGAACTTGAGTGTGTGGTGATGAGGGAATTCTAGGAAGGTGATAATTGAGTTCTAGGATGGCCCATAAATGATGAAGACATGATCTATATACGTGGGAGGGTATTTGTGATGTATTATTTAATAATGTATCCATTTAGACAATCTCTTATTTTGAAATATGAATAAATACCAAAGGTTAATTAATATATTCCATGATATCTAATGTAAGTTTTTTTCTCATGATATGAAGAAAGATATTGATGGTTTTCTTTTTTGATTCATCACTAGCTAGAGAATAAAGTCCAAGAATAATTATAATAGTTGATTGATTGAATTAATTTTAGTACCTATGTGTAATTAGGACTTTGTGATGATTGATTTTTGTGATAGATCAACAAAATACCATAAATATTCATGTGGTCATTTGTGTGATTATAGATATTCTAATAAAAGTAACCGATTTATTTCCAATCTGAGAGACTCACTCGGTAGAAGAGTTAAAAAAATTATATCTTCAAGAAACTTTATGGTTGAATATAGTGAATTATAGTATCATATTTGATAGGGAAACACATATTACATCACATTTTTGTCAAGGAATGCTAGAGTATTTTGGGACTCATTTGAAGTTGAGTACATAATATGATCCATAGATTGATGGAAAATTTGAGAGGGCGATTCTGATCATTAGGGGTATGATTTTTAGAATGAAACCTATAAATAAATGGAGAATGGGATGAGAACTGTCCTTGGAATATTTCTCATACAATAATAGTTTTCAAGATTTTATTTAGATGTCACATTATGAGGTACTCTTTATATGGTAGTGTTGCTCATTACTATGTTGAAATGAGGCGGGTGAGGTTGTAGTTTTTGGCCTGAGTATGGAGAAAGATCCATATGAGTGATTGAATTTAATCCATCTGTGATTAGTTAATTTTAAGAGAATTAAATCATTATATAGTTACTAGAGGACCTGAAATTTTGAGTTTTTTTTGTGATTGAGTTTTCTTTATGGCATCAACCCGACTTGGGAATCAGTGTTTGCTGAAGAAGGGGAAACATGGTTTGTGGTTTGTATGGAATTTTGATATATCAAAACAGATCAGATCAGTGTATTAATAAATATACCTTACTTCACATTTCCAAGTAGTACATTATTTACTCAATCATTATTATCTTTTGAGGTTTATTCCAAATCCTATTAATTTGATTGATTAGAGGATATTGAGCTAGAACCTAACACATAATTTGTAGAAAACCTATTGCAGGTCATAGACCAGCTCAATAATGTGTCCCATGGGAATGAAATGAAACCTTTTCTTGTACTCTAGCATCATGGATGGATGTAGGAGAAAACTTGGGTGTTGTAGTCTAATTTTTGAGCTCATTTTTTCCAAGTTGTTCGATAAAGACATTTTGAGATGCTTCCCATGAATTATAATTCAAAAAACATGGTTATTATAAAGTCTCAAAAAATTTTCTTTTTTATATGAGGTATTTTATTCATCCGTTACTTTAATTATTTCATTTTATCCATTTTTGGGAAAATTATTATGATCGTTGAGTAGTTGTCCAAGTTTTTTGGAGTCTTCTGGTTCTAAATGGTGAATAGTATGACTATGGTCCATGTTTTGGTGGTCCGTATAAATAATAGTAATGGGGAAAATAGGTTAGGCCATAGGAATTGTGTGATTGGGAATCACCTATAAGAAATGACTATAAAGACCTCAACTCGTCCATAGTGAAGGATATGGTGACGAAAAATATATTGGTTTCTAGAATATGCACATGTTATAACACAATTTTTCTAGGTGAGTTCAAGGACACATGGTTGAAGTGTAGGATGTATTGGAGGATATAGTGGTGGTCACAAAGTTTTTTAAATGACTATGACCCCAAACTTATTCCATAGATTTTATAATTTAAAAAGTGAAAAAGTGTCAAAAAGGTGGGTTTTTGAATGTGGTTTTAATGAAAGGTTAGGTCGGCCTTGTTGTGAAAAAAATAAAAAAAAATAAACCAGTTCCTATAGACTCTCTTTCTCAATAATATTATAAGAATTAATCCATAGAATATAGAGGGTGTTATAATTTAATTATAAGTGTAGGATACCTTCTTCTTCTCCTTTGATCATAATTTTTGGAGTGTCATATATATCCTCACTTCAATTAGACACGAAGAATGCCATTAACACTAATCGTAATCGAGTAAGTATTAGTTATGACCCCTTATCTTGACTCTTTCTTATTCCTCATTCTAAAACCCATGTCATGTGGGATTAAAATAATTTTTAAGAACTCTTGGAATGAGACCTTGGTATGGTTATTGTGAGAATGTGGTTTGGGGGATGAAACTCTTGAAGAACCTTGAAATTGACATAAAAAAGCTTATGGTCAAATGTGTATACCATCATGGGCATTGTATGTAATTGATTGCATGGTTGGAATTTTAGTGTGTGTACCTTAAAAGACCCATGATTAATATTAATCACATGTGTGTCTTTGTGGATACTGATACTTGGGAATCACATGGTTTCTTGGTATGTATTTTTTATTCGTTTGTATTTCCTATATTTCCTCTATATTATTTTATTTCCTATGAAATTACTTATTGAAATTTATTTTTCCTTTCTATGATATGAATTATGTGTGTTTTTCTACATAGTTAGTGGAATATCTATTTATGTTTAAGGTTAAATATGGCCATAAAATACTTAGTTGACTTCTTAGAGGGGAAGAGTGGAAGTCATAACTCATTCGTGTTAGATTTAATATGATGTTTAGTGCCATTGATTGCTATGAATGGGGGAAGACCATTTCACCTTTGGAATAGTTTCAATATATCCCTCTGTGATATATCGATGGGGAACAATATTTCATGTGAGATAATGTCCATTATATGGGTGTTACAGTGGTGAATTATTTCACATGCAAGTAGGTAACCATGATTTATGGGTAAAACTTTCCCTTAAAGGTGATTGTGGATTTTTTCCATAAAGGTGTAACTTTTTCTTCCTTAATGTAGGAAGAAGATTACCTTTAAGAAATGTTTCGGGGTAAATAATTAATGGAAGATATAGTTTCATGGAATAATCTAAGCCATGAAGTATAACAATGATACTCTCTTGTCATGGAAATGAACCAAGTATAACCTTGGTTCCTAAAAACATGGTCAACACACATTTTCTCAATGTGATATTGGTAATATTATTCTGTGAACATTTACTTTTATAGCATTCCAATCACTTATATATACATGTGCACTTATGGTGAGGACATATTGGTTTTGTTGTATTGGGTTTATACTCACACCATACAAGGGAATATTATTGCATGTTAAAAAACTATGATTAGGAATCTGAAAAAGGGAAAGGTAATAATGATAGGTTGCTGAGGAGTATAGATATAAGAGATATATGTTGTAATGGGATAGACTTGGGAAAATTTTGTGTAGTACTTTTACTTCTTCATTGATCATATCATGTGGTTCAACTATACTTGTTTTCCTTCATTTTGAGGCTAGTTGACCATTTATATATTACATGAAATGAAACCTTCCATATCATTTTTTAATATTATATTATTCTTGGTTAATCGACTTATATTTATGCTTCATTATCCCATGATGAATATGGATACTGAGGGTACAGTCTCCCCATATTACTTGAGACCCTATCCATTAGTTGAAATCCTCTTGCATATGGGGAGACATAGATGATGTTATGTGGAAATTTGGATTATACCTAAAATTATAGGTTGGGGATTTAAAATTGTGGATAAAATAAATGAATCATTATGTGTTAGGAATAAAGGAGATGATGTACCCTTTTATATGTTTGGTGGTAGGAAATCTTGTAAATAGAAGAAATATTAATATATAATATGTGTCTAAATCACATAAAATGGATCCAAACTTCCTTAGATTCAAATATAATGGAAAAATGTTGAAATATAATTATCCAACCAGTTTTATAAAACCTATGGTGTAATTTTACACTCTATCATGTTGTTGAACCCCTCCTTAACCATTTTTAGCCTTTATTGTCGTAACACATTTTTCAGAAATTAAGGATTATGAAATTAATTTCAAAAATTACAGGTGGAACATAAATAAACAAATCATTATTTCCTTGATAACTTCCAAATTTATTCACTTATGAAATAATTTTAATGATTTTTTTAAATTTAATCATTAAATACCATTTAAGGTTAGTTTTAGGACAATTCACAAAATTTGACTTTAAATTCATCAATATAACATTGAAATTAGAATATAAAATCCTTCACCACATGTTATATATTATAATTATCTATCAAATTTTTGGTTTAACAAAATTTATTAAAATATGCTCCATTCAATTTTTTTAAAATGATTTATTTTATTTTTCAACAACTTATAGAAGCGCTACATTAGTACTGCATGATTGTTTAATGAAATTATTCTAAACATAAAAACTAAAAATGAATTATGTTTATAAAAATAATTTATTAATCTTAAAAAAACTTTTTATTTCATTTAAATATTCTTTTTTCCCTTATCAAAACAAATTTTTTTTCTAGAAGAGAGTGATATTGTGTAATTTATCTAAACTTAATATAATAGAATTGTAACAATCAATGGAATGTGGAACAAAAATTCAAAATTTAAGTTTTTTGGATAGTTGTGGTCAAATTAATATAATAATTCCAATAATGGTAAAGGGTTTTTTGGGACTCAGACCTTATCCAATAGTTTTTTCCAAAATTAACTGATTATTCCAATTACAATGGTGATAAAATTTTACCATGGTTACTATTAAATTTGTCAAAAAATGAAATTTACATTTTTTTTAAAATTTTAAACTCTTTATTATAAATATGAAATAAATTTTTTATTATTCTATTCCTAGAATATGATAAAGTTTATTTTCAATTTAGTATAAAAATCACAACTAATAACATGTTATAGAATAATACATTTTAAGGCTAAAAATAATCTTATACCAATACAAAATATGATGTTAATTCTTATCGAGTTAATTAGATTATATTAAAAGAAAGGGATATTATGTTAAACTTAAACTAAATCCAAAATATAATGGTATTTGTAAATTACTTAATTTACAAATACATTATTACAAAATTCAACCTTTTCACTATTCTCATTAAAGTCACACTTTTCATAAAAATCCCATTATTTTATATTAGTATTATATTTAAATTATTATTTCAAAAATTAATCTCATTTTATTAAAAAATTATAAAAGGAATAAAAATTAATTACGACATCTACACAAAAAAGTAAAAGAAATCATTTTAAGAAAAATGTATTTTTGAGGTATAAAATTAATTTATACACATTAGTTACCTAGTAAAAACCATTAGATGAATGTTAATTTCTTTAATAAAATATATGATATATATATTTCAACAAAATAATTATTTTATTATGGTTATCTTTTTTTATTTCGATAAAAATTATTTTATGCATATGAAAATGTTTTTGGGAAAACTGTATCGTTTAATCATATATATATATTTTAAATTTAGTTGTTATTTACTAGGATTTAATTAGAACATTTATATTCTGAAATAATTTCCATATATACTTAATAATATATTCATTCCTAATCCTATACTCCATAGCAACAACTTGGTTAAAATCATTATATTTAAAAAATAAATTTTTATATTATATCACATTTCTTTTAAGGTAGCTGTTGTGTTTAGGGTAAAATATCATAAATAATAATATTTTAAGTAATAGTAATATATATAAATATTTGGGTGTTATAATATAGCCATGTCTTGGTGAAGTTCCATTTTTGGACATGTATCCCAGACCTATAGTCTATTACACAAAATATTCCTATCAATGGTTAGTTTGAGGCTAACACATAAGAATATGTTTTTAACAATCCGAATGATGAATATGTCCATTTTTAGAGGGTTATCACATATAAAAAGTTTCCATTTGTTAGAGGATTACATGTCTCAAGGGGAATATTTAACGATGAGATATGGTGTGGCTCATAAGAAATATGACACGGTGCAATTTGGTTTCGTGAGGAATATAGACTGATAAGGATCAATGGACCCCCTCACATGGGTTATGTATTGGTGAGTATATTTTAGTGAATTATACCTTTCATAAACATATATTTTATCTTAATTTATGAATATCCATTAAATAATATTATAATACATGGAATAATCATATAGGTTTTGTATCATTGGACACTTGGATACAAAAAAGAATTTTCATAAGAGATCTATTTCATCTAAAACTATGTTATTAACAACTATCCATAATCCTAGTATTATCATACATAAAACCGTTCTATATAACATTGGTAACAGAAACATAATAAATGGTGGGATTATACACTTAATACTTATTAAAAATGAGATAATAATGATAAATATCGCATTACATGTGCGTAAGGGTATAGGGATATGTGAAGAAGCATTGAAAACTATACCCAAAAAATCATAGATCATAATATTGAGTCATGGAATAATATTGGTTGTTCATAACACATGAATCATAATGGAATCAATGAACTTCATCACATAGAACTTAAAAATGATTGAAGACATAGGTTTGTGGAATAGAAATAAAAGTGAAAAACTATTTCCATAGTCAAGGATCACATTGAAAACTATTACAGTTGGTGGGGTTCAATACCCATTCAATCATATCCTAAGTCAATAATAAATCACAAGTTTATAATATTGGAAAATTCTCTTTCTTAAACTTGGTTCACACCCCATTCCAATCCTTATTATCTCATGAGATATCCATCTATACCCAATGCATTTAAGATATTTATAATTCTAAGAAAACCCACCAAATAACCATAATACATTCCTAGATATTACAAATTATCATAAATGACTAATAATATATCATAACTTATATAATTGAATGGGTTTCATAAAAAAATAACAATTTACCATAATAAAACCTATGGGAATTAAATAGTTTTCTTGATCATATGATAATAGTAATTTACCATATAGATAATGAACAAGGATGATATCTTTGGATAATATCCCCATTAAATCATAGGTAACTTTAAAGGATGTTTTTATAAATGATTATGCATTTAAAAACATTCTTTTTATCTCTAGAGTTCATAAATATAGTAAAATGATAGGAAACAAATGTAATATCTAGAAATAACCATATTGGTCAATGATTATTTATTTTATTGAGAGTTAGATCCTAAAATTTAGTCATCAAAAATATAAACATAAAAAATCTTGATAAAAAATGATATTGTAACATAAATCCCTTACATCATGTTTTAATGTAGCGACTCAACCCCAGAGAGCCATGAGCCGATGTCTTCTATCAATTACATTGCCATGATTATAAGGAATCAAATCCCAAATGATAGAATAGTTTAGTAGGATTGGTAAACTAAATTCATACATGAGTCATATATTATAAATTAATACATTAATTACAATATTTTTTATAAATAACTTTGAAGATAACATTATTCCATCTCTTATATCCCTACATATCTTTAATAGTACACTTCTTGAAATCCATGGGAAAGGAAAAAAAGGGAGATCTCAAATTCTTAGTAAGGGAAAATTATAGTAGAAGTAATAATGAATCAATGAGAATAGTAAATATGTTAAGGTAATAACTGAAACCAAATTACATATAATCAACAAACTAAATGGATAAACAACATGGAATATTAAAATATAGAAACAAATTCCATTAAAATTTCAATATAAGGAAAAACAAATATGGGAAGTAAGAAACTATAACAAATTATTTTTAATAAATGGACCAAAAATGAAATTTATTTATAGATAAGTTGATGAAAAATATCGTGGATTAATAATAACTGAAACTAAATGAGGGAAATGATTAATTATTGGACCTCGCGTAAAAGGCACTTGAAAACCTCTACCATCAAGGCCTTTTACAAGATGGTTTAAAACTCTGGATAGTAACCAATTTAATTTTAAATACTAATTTTCCCATGATAACCTATCGATTCCTCAAGGGGATATATAATGTCCATACCCCACCAATCATTTCCTATCAAATTAAATTATCATATCGAATAGTTAAAATAAATAATATGCCTTATCATGTGTCTATATTAAAAAATGAATACAGAATTATAAATATTTCCGCAAATAATCAAATAAATTTCAATGTAGACACCATATGTAAAATGGTATATTGTTAAAGAAATAGTAATATCCATGATAAATAAAATTTATAATTAATTGGAAATTAAATGTTCTATGATCATAGAAGATTGAATATTTCAAAGGGAATATAAAATGAATATAGGAATTACATGTTAATACTATCCTTGTATAAATCAATAATAAACTATCCAGAGGAAGAATTAGGATGGTAACAATATAAAATATCCCAAGTGGGGTAAAATAATGGGTTGTTATCATTTATGAATAAAAATACTATAATTTTTTTAATAAAATTTCATAAGGAAAATATCTTTTTATTTTAAATATACGTTTTCTTTTTGTTGAAAATCACTTCCGAAATAATTTTCTTTTAAAAAAACTAACCATTTAAACTTTAAAATGATTATTTAAAGAAATGATGACGGGTAATTCCATAAATTATGTTCAAGGTAAAAAGATAATTTCTTTTTCAGGGTAAAAAGTTTAGAAAAATGCATTGTTTTGAAAGAAAATAAAATTTTCCATTGAAATAATCGGTAAAAGAAAAAATGGGGAAAAATTTATTTACCAAATAATGTTAATTACATTTTAAAATTATTTTAATAAAAAATGTTTTTAGAAGAAAATAGGTTCTCCGATTAAAGAGATAAATGACGTCGGGTTTTCTTAAAAAGATTTTCTAAAAAATTTTGAGTACCAAATAGTGGTAAAATGGTACTAATACATTAAAGAGGACATTAACAACCAGGATGTATGAAAATTAATGGTTTTGTATAAAATTTTTCATATAATTTCCCCAAATGGAAATACCATTGAAATGTCACTAAAAATACTCTTGATGAAAATCATCCTTAAACATTCTAAATTATCCCATAACATATAAAATAATTATTTTATGAGGTGTTATTTCCTCTTAAACATAAAATGTTTGTTGTTTACCCATTATATAAAGGATTAAGAATGTTTAGGTAGAAACCTTATCATAAAAACATCCTATTATATTTAGGATATATTTTTTATTATATAAGCATGGAATACAGTGATTTTGGTTTGAAACATTTGAATCATAAGCCTCATGAAGGTATAAAATTAAATTAATGTCTTACATACCATTATGTTTAAATGTTTAAGGATATAATATATAAAATATGGAATTAGTTACACCAAAAAAAATAAATAAGAGGTGAATATTACATTTATCTCAAAAATTTATGGAGTGAGATGAATAAATTACGTTGCATCTAATTTGTTTCATGTGTCTTTATACTCATGAATAAAAAATTTATGTTAATTATTTACAAGATTGTGAAAATTTATCATGTTTATCATTAATTTTTATTTTACATATTACCATGTTGTATTCATTTATTTTTTTAATTAATTTTATGTCAGGTGTTTTGAACAAATTCGGTTCATGTTTTTAAAATAATAACCATGGTAGTTCAACAATGGTCAAAGGGTCATTATATATCATCTAAATAATAATAATCATGATATAGGTTTAATAGTTATACGAAAATAATAATTATAAAAACAATCCTTAAATATGGTTATGAAAAATGAATCATCATTACAATCATGGAGGCAGTATGTTGTACGTACACATAAGTAACATTCTCATTTTCCAATGATACTTATGAAAAGAAGGTAAGTATAAGTATATCATACCATAATTTTCATTATTTCATTAATAAAATGTTATTTAATCAAATATAATTGTATATAAAATTATTTTTCAATATAATGAATCACATCATGTCGAGGAGGTGGTAGTCCACACATCCATAAACAATGTTATAACTTTTCAATTTATTAAATTGGTAATAAATAAAATTATATATTTTAAATTTAGAGAAATTTAATTATGTAAATAATATAATATTTATGTTTTTTCTATATCTTTTTTTATTATAATTACCTTTATATTTTTCATGTATCTTGTGAATGAATCACATCTCTTTCCGGAGGTGGTATTCCACACTTCCATGGATGATATAATCGTTTTTGCACAAAATAGAAAGTATAAATATATGTGTCTAAAAAGAATTAAATAAAATTTAGGAAGAAATAAATATCATATATAACATATAAAAACTGAGCTTACATTATAATTCTCAACCATGAGAGTTGGTAAAATAAAATGAACCATAATCATTTTGTGAGGCGGTAGTTCCCTGAACACATAAACAGTATGTTAGTTACCCATTAGATGGAATTGAATCAATTTTTAGTAAAATAAAGTTTCTTAAAAACATCCTAGTATATTTAAGAAATTTTATATATATATAATCATGGAATATAAAGATTTTATAGGGTGGATAATGAAAATAATACAAAATAACTTAAGGAAAGGTGTTACCTCTCAATTGGGTAACACCTTTTTGTTTGAAGAAAATGGATTACTTGGATGTATTTATGACAAAGGATAGGATTCTAGGATGAGGTTTGGGATGTTTAAGAGATATTTTTACATATTACAATCGAGACAATGTGGCTTTAGAGGTGTTAGGATGTGGGAGGAGAGGAGGCCTTTTAATAGTGGAGGAGGAGTGACGCACTTGTAAATTTTGGGAATAGGAATTCCACCAATGTTTTCCCACTGAAAGGGGATTCAATAATGGTCCAAATTAGTGGAAATTTAGTATAGGGTATAAATAAGCACATAAATTGGATTTTGGACAAGTTTCTAGGTCATTTTTGCCATCAAGATTAAGGTTTAGTCCCTTATAAAGAATACTTTTACCTTAATCATTGTAATTAAACTTAATTACATTAAATAATATTACTCGTAAAAAACAAATTACATTATTTTAAATTATATAATTTTATAATTAAAAATTATTAATCCTTTTTTTAAAATTATAATCACAAATTTTGAAAAAATTAATTTAAATTTAATCCCACAAATGGGACAACAATGATGGTTTTTAAAGTAAAAACGTCTGTATGTTTTCTAATTTTTTTATGTTCAATTTGAAAATGAAATTAATTAAAATGAAATAAATTATATTAATTAAAAAAAAGTAATCTAAATAAACATTTAAACCAGTTAAAAATATAATTTAACCTTCTAAATAATTATAGAAAAAGCAGTTTTGAATTAAAAATCATTATTTATCATTATTCATCAAAAATGAAACTTCATTGAAAATACTAAAAATTCACCCTAACCTAATTTTTATGTTTCTATTTAAAATATTAATATATTTTGTCATATAATATTTATTTGAGTACAAAAAACTATATTTAAAAAATTATATACATTAAAAGGTTGTAAAAGTGCCATAATAAAAATATAGTATTTTATGCGTAATAGATGGTTTTTTATTCTCTTATGTCTATAGTATATATTAGATAAATACAAAAAATATTATTTTTAATATATATGTATATATAATTAATATCAAACACTAATTTTAATTAATTTAATTTATTCTGGTAAAACAACTTTGTGAGCATAAAAAATATTTTTCTATAAAATATTCCATTTATTTTCATGGGGATATTTTATTAATTCATAATTATTTTGTAAACATTTAATTAGTTTTTTACAACATATATATTCCAAATTTATATTATACTTTTCATAATGCGTAGTTTAAATATTACTATATAAAATAATAAATTTTTTGAAATATATTTTATTCGGTAAAACTGAGTCTTTTGTGTAACGTAAGCCACTGAAGAAACTCATTGCTGCGAGCGACGTACGCTAACCCAATGTCATGTACATTAAAATACATTAAATATATTTAATGTATTAATAATATTAAATGTATTTAAAAATCATGGGATATTATATTCCCTTAAGCGCTTGGTATTGCATGTCATACACGCTATTGAATCTGATGTTCACACTTTAGATTTTTGAGGCATTACATTTAATTTTATAAAAGGTATCTAACCACCAATATAATAAATTTAACTTTATTATAATTTTATTCCATAACCCTTTAAATAATTTAAAATCAAATGATTTTCACTTATAATATTGCAACATACATTTATTATTAATTACTAATTAAAACCATCATTTTAGAGTGTTAATTGTTTATTTTTTCATGAGAATTTTTGTTTAGAGTTCATTTTCTAAAAAATTGATCTTGGTTAAATAATATATATATTTTTATTCATAATATACATAAATATATTTTAATTTTAATTATTTTTAGACTAATCCACAAAATTTAGTTGAAGAAAAAATTAATTACACCATTGATGGAGATAGTAGGTTGTACATACCCAAGAATATTGTTATCACATTTTGATGGATGATACTAATGAAATCAAGATAATAATTCACCACTATAGAATAATTATTATATCTTATATATCATATATATTCCTTAAATATATACATATTACTATCCATGTAAATAGGCTTCAAAACTCAAATCATATCACTTCGTGGAGGTGATAGTCCACACATATGAACACATGACATTATCATTTTCCAAAACAAATTGTAAGGTCAGAAGGTAGATATGATATTATAATTCCAAAAGAACAATTATTCCATAAATATCCTATATAAATAATAAACTCAACAAAATTTCTATTCATGAATGATTGTGATGTAAAATTACTTCCATTTCTACATGGCGGTAGTAGTCCAGACAGATGTATGACCAATATTTTAACTCCCCATTTGATGTAATAGAGTGTGGTTATATTTTGTGATATAATAATAATAATAAAATTTTAGCATGATAATGTTAATGAATTTATTATTTTACTATGAATACCACAAATTCCTTGATTTTATTAGAATAATTTAATTGAGAGTGGTTAGGTAATACAATTACGTATTTTTCGACAAGTCTCCTTTATATTATTTATTAAGGACCCTTGGAATTAAAATTTAAATGTAAAAACACATATATGTCATAGATATGGAATTTTAGTAGATAATTGTGTATGTCTTGGTCATGATGGATGGATAAATATGGAATAAAGAAGAGAAAAGGGGTGGTCCCTTTTATAAGTGGGGGAGAGGAAAAAGTTGGATTTTATTAAAAGATTAAAATATAATAAAGTAATTACATATAAATATTCATCAAAATGTCAAGATATTATAATGATAAATAGTTTTTGGTCATACTATGGCCATATAGCATGATTTAGACAAGTTTAAATTTCCAACATACCGTTATTTTTTCATTAATCCCCTATAAACACATTTTAACCTTAACCGTAGTGATTTTTATTAATATTTTCACAATTAATTATGGAAATAATGGGATTGGAAACATTATTTTTTTCACATTATTAAATAAATAAATATTATATTTTATCAAATTCAATCACTAAAGGTGGATGAATTTTTTTAATACTCACAAAACACTAGGAAAATTTGTTTTAAAGAATAAATATTTTCTAAACTATAAAAAGTTATTATAAAATACACAAAAATTGAATTACAATGACAATACTTAATTTTTTCATATATCAAATAAAATAATCTTGATTTTAATTGTTTTTAAAAATAGATCTTTTTTAAATCAATTAAAGGAAAAATTTAGTTTTCAATACAAATAAGTATTTCTCATTATTCAAATTTTTTTTATTCTTTTCAGAAAATTCTCAAAAAATCAATCTAAAAAACATTAAAATGTTTTTGTAATAAATTAAGTAGATTTTTTTAAATATATTTAATAAAATTGGAATGAATTAATCATATTATTTTTTTAATAAAATATCTAAATTCCATTTTTTTGAAAAAATATATTTTTAATGAATATTATGAACTTACTAAAAATTGTGTTTTTATTCATAAATGATTTTTAAGCAAAAATTTATACTTGTATTTAAAATTTCATTATTTTTATTATATGTTCTAATTTAACACTAGTGTTATATTGATATAATATAGTATAGTTCAATTAGACACATGGTTGAGTTTATCACAAGCTATTAAAGAAATGAATTTTAAAAAATATATCATAAAATTCCAAAGTGTTACATTCTACACCCTCATAAATGAACTCGTCCTTTTAAATTTCATCTCCATGATATAACTAAATAAGGATATCTCTTTTTCAACACATCCTCTGGTTAAAACTTCACTTCATCAAATTCTAAATTACTCCATAGAACATTAACTCGATGAGTAGTCTTCTTTCATAGCACATTATCTTTATGATTCATGATTTATGCTAGTTTTTATTCACAGTAATGTTCATGATCTAGTTATAAAACCATTATGTTTAATACATGTGAAGGGTTTTGTATGTTCTTCCCTAAGAAAGATACATGGGACACCTCATAAACTTGAGGGAGGGTCGATTTAAGCACCAAGTGATAATATACCATCCCTTCTTGATCAAGAATGATGAAGGGGACAATATGAATACAGATAATATTAATGTTTTTTACAAATCTAATAAAATTATTCTTTATATAAATTCATAGTAATAATTTCTCTCTAATATTAAATTCTAGATTTTTCCTATTATTTTAATCATAAGATTGTTACGGAATCATTGCTACCATAATATATAGCTGAATGGATATATGTTTCAATACCATTCCATCCACTAGCATAAGTCCCAATAGATTTATTTCTCTAACTTAACTCTAATATATTTGAGTTATAGAATTATTTATTTAGATTTGTACATAAGGATCCACATATATTCTCATGTGAAATAATGTTTTTATGGAAAACATGAATAGAGGATAGTGTTGATCCAGAAATCATTTTCAATCCACACTAAAATATTTTACAATATTTTATAGTTTTTTAACTGTTATAATAGACTAAAAATATACATGATTATGACAAGTGGTAATCAAAAAAAACTTGGTGTCCATATTATACCAAACAATTAATTAAATGTGTGGGGTAAACCTCTAATCTCAATCAAATAATATAGAATGTTATAATCTATTATAACTTAAAACATTCTAAATTTTTATACTAGAAATGTGTTCAAGTGAAAAATAATAATTGATAGAAATAATGTGTGATGACTTTATATGGTGATTTATTAAAAACGAAAATACATTACAGCCTTTTGAAATTTTGGGGAGACTAATGAAAAAATAAATGGTGATGTTTTTAAATTTCCATTCCGGCACATGTAATGGTTGTAGAAGTCCCTTATACTTATGTATCATAGATTTAAATTAATAAGAAATAAAAAATTGAGAAACATACACTGTAATTTCTCTTTTAATGTTTCCATACCAGAAATACTCTTTTAGATCTCTATACATCTGTGTACTTCTAGGATGATTTTTTTTATGATTAAATATGAGCTTCATGAAATAAATTCTTCTTTGATTTTGGTATTGACGAGACACATACCTGGTTTTTGGACCTTATCATACCATTACTATGAAGGTTGAACCCATGAACATTTCTCATATTATTTTCTAGTTCAACATCAACTTTCTCTAAGCCTTTAATATTCAATTGGACAGATTGTTACACACTCAATTAAGAAATATAACATTTACACCTTCTATAAATATTTACATATCTATCCTTCCAAATATATAATAATTGTTTTTTTGTGACCCTTATCAAATATCATATAACATGATCCTTTAAACATAAAACATCTTTCACCTTGTTTGACTTCCCTAAGTGGTAATGCATTGAGTAGTCATAATTATTAATCATGTCAAACCATCTTCTTAAATTCACATTTTCCTCGTTTTGAGTTAATTAACTGTTTAAAAATTTATGATTAGTATATATTTCGCACCTTCTTATATAAAGACAATGTCTCCATATATTTAAATATAAAAAAAATGTAGCTAACTTTAAACTATGAGTGGGGAATTTTTTATCAAAAATATTAACTTTTCATTATTCATAACCTATAACCATATCATTTTATATAGGGAAACATTCAAATACCATATAAAATGAATCACTATATATCAAAAAACATTCTCCACTATAGGTTAGTGTATAATAGGTATACTGACCCACCCTCTCTTTAGTTCAATGAATTTTTTTTTAAAATTTGTCTATAAAAAGGAACATGTCTCCCTTTTGAGTGGACTAGATAAGTGGATTATATATCCATGAAAAATTATCCAAAAATAATCTATAATGTATATAAAATCTAATGGAGCTACATATTTCATTCATAGTGGTTGGAATCGACCAACATTCAATAACTTTACTATTTTACGAATCTACTCATATACCAGCTCTTGTGATTATGTAACCCATAAAATCAAACTTTTTGGTATAAAATTTTAACCATTGGTAAAATTTTCAATCATATTATCATAATATAAGGTATTTAGTACCATACTCAAGTGTTATTCATGATATTACTCATTCGTTGAATATATATTAATATCATAAAAAAGACTACCAAAAATAGATCATAGTAATATCAAAATACTCTATTCCTTAAATACCTGAATATAGTGGGGGCATTATCAAGAAAAATTTTTGTCATTATAATTTCATTGTTTCTATACCTTATATATAATATTTTCATGGGTATATCCTCCTTATTGACCCTCATTTGATGAAATATAGAATGAAGGTTTGTGTGGGAAATGTATTGAGCTATGTGTAGTTGATTAAAAAATCATCAATATAGGGTAGATGAAACTTGTTTTTGATTATGATCATGTTAAACTCCCAATAATCAATGCATATGCACAATGATCCATATTTGTATTAACAAAATAAATAGGTACAACCCATGGTGACACACTTGGCTGAAGGAATCTCTTATCAAGATTCTCTTGGATTTTCTTATTTGATTTCAACAAATAGACAAGGGCCATTCTATATAGAGTCTATAAAAATGGTGGATCACCATGTCTGAGTTCTATGAAAAAAACATGATTATTTAGCTAATGACTAAGAATCTCATCGATAAAGAAATCAATAAAATCCCACATAATACCTATATTTTTGATGTTGGGGATTTCCCCAACCATATGAGATAACACCTCTTTTAAATAGAAATTAAGACCCATATAATGGATGTGATTTCAATATGAAGGTCATATTTATCATCACATTAATAGAAAACCATATGTTATTTTAAAATATTAAATTAGACTTCCCTTACTTAGTAATTAGTGTTGTATTTATATAGAGAAATCCAATCCCTTCCCAATATACATCAAATTCAACTAGAGGGAGATACTAATATTTGAAAAAAATCATATTCCCAAAAACATCAATTACAGAATCACCATATAATTGAGATGAAATATTCATATTATAAGGTGTTATCACTACTAATTCAATATTTAATCATTAATTTGGTATTATGATTTAATTATGAAAGTTATTATATATAAAATAGTGTGTAGATCCATAGTCAAATATGAAATTATCCATTCTAGGGTGGATAGAAAGTGTACATTTCACCATATCATTATTGTACCCCTCATCAGTAATAGTGATCAAATGACATTTCTATTTACCTATAATTTTAAGAGGGTTCTTATGTCGATCATCATCATTAACATTCAAATTTGAGTAATGGTTATCATTATTCCCATACACATTAAATTTAAACATTGAAGTGTGGTAGTTTTATTATATCATAATTTTTCCATCATTATAAATATAATTCTTCTTATCATTTCATCATTTTTTTTCAATAACATAAATTTAAAAATGTATACCATTTTTTAGTCCCCTTATGATAATTTCTTTCGTATTTCCATCCACACATCGAGTATGAATGAAATATCATCTTTTTCTCTATGTGGTATTTATATTTTCCCTTGAAATCCATATTCCTTTTCTAACCAAAAACATTAAATTTATGAGTATCTTTGATCTACACCTCCACCATGATAAGAAATATATTTATTTATTCGTATATAAAAATGTTCTCTATGGCTAACACCCTTAGAGACTTGGTTTTGAGATACTAAAAAATGATAAAATAAACATTCTGTTTGGATGATAATACATTAATCTTACCTCACATGTCTTGTAAAATTTTCCTTATAGGTATTAAATGATTCATCCGCCTTCTTAGAACATGTAATTTTTTATTCATTTTCATATTGAAAATGTGAGTAATGTACATGTTGAAACATAATACCTTACACAAATCCCACTACGTGGAGTACATTTCATCCCATTATCTCATGTTCAAAATAAGAGACCCCCATTTATCTATTTCACAATCCAAAAAAATAAACAACTAAAATAACATGTTCATATTTTGAACATCGTGGAAGGGAAAATATATTTTCAATGGAAATGATCCATTACTCAACAACTATTGGATTGTAATACCCTCTAAAATAAGTTGGATGTAGCTTCATAAAGGACTCAACAGAATGTTGTTCCCACCTTCTCTTAACTGGGATCTCAACATGATTCATTACATGGGAATGTTATATAATAATTGAAATAATATGTCTCATTCCAAATCTCATAAAAACTTTTAGGTAATAAAACATAAATCATTATATTGTATACCACATTCAGGAATAACATAGTTCCTTTTGGTTATAAGCGTTGAATAAAACCAGATATCATAATTTTAGAGACAATAATCGAATATGGAAACAAAATAATCATAGAAAATAATTTATAGGATGTCTAAATATTGAAACCATATTTTCAATATTTGAAACCTTAGGTTAAAACTAGGCTATTCATGGTAATCATATATTCGAATCTATAATAATGGTTCATAAAGAAAATGTTGGTTAACCTAATAATATCCTCTAGGAGTGTCAAATGAGGTTTGCAGTATGGGTATACTCATCGTGAACCAGAATAATGGCCAAGATATACTTGAACATTACCTTTTTGGGTTTTAAACCTTTGATGCATATATTCCAAACCCACATCCAATTTTAGTGTCTAGATAGGGATGTTGATATTGGAAATACACAGTTTTTAATTTTCTTTAATGAAAGAAAATCTAGTTTGCTTAGGATTATTCTATAGATTCTCAATGTATTTTTCCCATCCTAGTTTTAAAAGGTAACTAATTGTTTTTCTAATAGATACTATAATGAACAATACATTTAATAATTATATATTAAATCTTAATAAATTAATATTCATTACATAACAATGTAATCACCTCCATAATCATATAGGTTTAGTGTCTTTAGAAGCATGGATACATAAATAACATGTCCATATGTGATATACTTAATATCCCACTAATTTGTTCATAACTATAATACTTATTACCCATATCAAATTTTAAACTATTCTTCATAAAATGGTGAAAGTAAACATAATAATGAGTGAGGTCAAACACTTAGTGGGGGTAAAAAAGGAGATATCAATGATCAATTAATCATAAAATATGTATAAGGTTATGATAAAATGATTTTAAAATTTGAATTCCATACCATATTTATCATTGATTATAATATTTAGTTAGGTAATAAACCATGGAAGTTATTAATCCAGGAATCTTTAGGGAATCAGTGAAAATTATCTATTCAAGAATAACATTTTTATAAGAAATAAGTTTTTTTTTGCTTTAAAAATCCATGGGAAATAATTCCTGAGAAAATGATCATTAACAAGAACATCATGGTGGATTGGGTTCACTCCCCATTCCATTGTATACTTTGTCAAGGTTTACTCTCAATACTATCGTTGTTTATAGAGTACCTTAGGGAACTATGTTCAATCCCCATTATAGTATTTATTATATTATGAGATATCCATGTTCAAACAATGCGTTGTACACATATATAATTCTTGGAATACCTAACACATAATTATAATCCATTAATATGTCTTAACAATGATCATAAAATATTCATCATATATCATAACCCATGGGAAAGAAATTAGTTTCATAGACATTTCATGAATTCAACACAAAATAACCCATATACACAAAATTGGGTTCTTAAAAATATCATAATAATAATAAAACATCTGTAGAAAGAATAAGGATAATATATTTTGATCATATCCCTATAAAATCATAATTAATATCAAGGGATGTTACCATGAATGGAAATCCCTTTAAATGGCCACTTAGAATATTTTCTGAGAAAAAAACCCTTTTCATTTTGAAATAAGATCATTAATATTAAAAAATATACAAAATAATATGGAAAAAAATTTATTTAAAATTAAACATATAATATTCTAAATAAATATTCAAACATTATCCATCCATGATGGTGGGAAATTCCTTTCATTTCATTTATGTTTTAACAAATATTTCATTTAATTTTTTTATAAAAATAAAAAATTCCACACTCAGAGAAGGGAAACAACATCCCTTTAAAATATTATATAAAAAATCAAATTATTGTTAATAAATAATTTAATCAACCACAGGATAAAATTAAAACATTTTTTGGAACATGTTTAAGAATCATGGACATGTAAGAGAAATGATTTTCAAATGAAGAGTTAAATAAAGTAGATTTTCCATAAAAACAATCATTATGTATCTTGAGTTGTTAAAGATAGGAAATTAAAAGGAAAACATGGAATGAAGATAAATGAAAATATGATAAGAAAATTTATGAGTTTTTTTGGGGTAGATCACTAATGTTATCATTGGAATCTTAAACAGAAACCATCATGATAATCACTCTGATTGTAAACTAAATCCTCTAACTCAAGTATGAATTTATATAAAAGGTATATAACCTCATTTATAATAAATTTAAATTCATTATAATAATATAATATAGTGATATAAAAACTTATAAAATCATATATGATCCACTTATGTCATTTTAATACAAATTTATTATTAATTATTTGTTGGAACCTTCGTTTCCTTATGTTAACAGTTTCATATTTCATGAGAGTTTTGGTTTGATAGTACTTGTACTTGTAATTATACTTGTATCACGGATAAAAAATATATATAATATTAATAATGAAATAAATATAATATATATTTATTATATATATAGATAGATTCATCCAAAAAAGGTATATAAATAAAAATAAATTAAACCGTTTGTAGATGTGGTTGGTCGTTTGAATGAGTTAATATTGTTTTCAATTTATTAAGGGTGATAAAAATATTGTTATATTAAAATTAAAATTTTCATAATAATTATTATATCTTATAAATAATATATATTCATTAAATCTATCCTTGTTTTCATCTATGTAAATCATAATCGAAAAATGGATCACATTTATTCGAAGAGATGGGAGTCCACATGTACACATGAACAATGTTATCATCATCCAATAGATTGGAAGGAAAATAGAAGGATATAATATTATATTATAGAAATTTTATTAATATCTTTTTATAAATAATAAACGCATCATAAAAAATATGGATGATGTATGGGATGAAAAATTAATTGTATCTATATGTGGAGTCGGTAGTTCACACGTTTTCATGAGAGATACATTTACATCCCATTCGATATAATGAAGTGTTGATATTTTTATTTGAATAGTCATAATAATATTTACATATATTTAGGATACAATATTTTTTATTTTAGGATTAATAACAATTATTTTAATAAGGTATAAAAAGTAATAAATTGAGAGAGGTCATGTAAGATAATTACCTCTTCTTTGGTTGTCCCCTATTTAATAATTTAATAATTACCGTTGAAAGTATATTTTAAGGAGAAAAGAACCTATAATTAAAGGATAGGGAACTTTATAAGATATTTTTTGGTTTGTTCAATAAAGATGGTTCAACGTACGGTAAATAAGAGAAGATAGGGGTGACCATTCATAAGTGGGGGATATGACACACATGTAATTTATTAGATGATTAAAATACAATAAATTTATTCACAATAAAAATTCTTACAAATAAATAGATATTTCACGGTTTAATAGTTCTAATTATAAATACTTATCATTAATAGGATTTACTCAATCTTAATTGTAAATTTCACCCTTATCTTTCGGTTTAACTAATTGTTAACCCATTTTAACCATAACCGTGATTAAATTTTTTACTATTCATTATAAAAAAATTAAATGTTATATAATTAAAAAAAATTTAAATTATAATCCCAAATATAGAATAATTTTTAATCAAAATAAATATAAAAAACTAAAGAAAATACCTTTAAAATAATATCACTAAATGTTGTAAAAAATTATTTTCATGCAAAATGATTTCTTAAGTATATAATGATTTTATACAAAAATCAACATTAAATTAATTAAATATAATAAAATTGGATTATTAAATATATAAATGAAAAAATTTAACTTTTAAATCCATTTTTAATCAAAACGAATCTTTTTTATATGCATTAAATTAAAATATAGTTTCCAATAAGAATTAGTATTTTTCACAATTCATCAAAAATTTAATCTTTTCAGAAAATTATCCGAAGATAACAATATGAAACTATTGATATGTTTATTTCAAAAATTAATTTTATTTTCTATGATAAATTTTATAAAACTCAAAAAATTAAATATAGAATTTTCTCAGAAAAAGAAATAAAAACCATTTTTGAAGAATAATATATTTTTGATGCATATAAAAACATTACTAAAACTTAATAAAAAATTTATAAATATATTTCATTAATATAGAACCTTGTATACATATTTTTTAAATTTGGTCCTATTCTTACATCTAATTTAATGACTAGGTTATAACGGTGTACTATATTACATTACATTTAGACTTGGGGGTGCATGTATCACAAGCCATCAAATAAATTTAGTTTAAAAAACTATGATAAAATATCAGGGTGACACATGTATGGTTTGAGATATTTTTAGGTTTGAACATAAAAGAGTTACATATCAAGGTTAATTATAATTAGTTCCCATAAAATTAAAGTTTCATAGTTTTTCATTGTGTGATAAGACTGTACCATGTGTTTTATCAACCATTGATAAAGATATTATCCAAAAATTTGAAATTATATAATGAGGAAATTAATGAAGGAAAGGTAAAAAATAGAGTTTCAAGTGGGGAATAAGAATAGGCTACCAACTAGTACTATATGTCGCCAATTAATTAGGTTATGGTAGAGTTATTTGGGGTTTACAGTGGGTGGATGGTCCTTTTATTAACATTACTAGCTTGTTGAGGATTCCATGAGATGAAATGAAAAATGAGAATATGGATGAGGCTCAAAAATATTATGAAATCATATGATCAAATGTATAATTGATTATAATCTGTCCAAAAAATATGAAACATCATCTACTAAGATGAAAAACATGTTCCTAGGGAATTCTCACTAATATCCTTACCATAGGAACCCTCATCCTCAATGAAAAACATTATTTTAATTACCCTAAGGGTCCTATAATTCTTGAAATAAAACATAAAAGACAGATTTTATCAACGTAATACATAATAAAATTTGGGATCTGGGGTTTACTTGAGGGACTAATAATTTATGTCTTGTATTTTGGGAGAATCTATTAATTTGTTCATTTTTGGGGTTTTACTTTGGTCGAAGAAATCCATGAAGGTTATTTTGATTAATACAACTTAAGTTGGTGGACTAGATAAAATAAGGGATATTAATGTGATGCAATCTTCCATATAGTATTTTCATGATGTGATTAAATAATCATCAAATGATTCACACTTGTGTTACACTAAGAAGATGGCAGTGACCACCCTTGGGAACTTCAAACTCAAATATGAGTTTTGCTACAAGATGGGGGGTGGGATCATGTAGAGCCTTGTTTAATGGGACTTTTCAAAGGGAACTCATTGGTATATCATTAGCGAAGGGAGAATGTGTTCAGGATAGGGTTTTTAGGCCTCCGAATGATGAAGTGACACCACATACCTATTTCTCAATAAAGGTATTAATGGATCTCTCATTCATGAAGAATATTTATGGTCCTATCATTCATAAAAGGGCCTAATAATACTCCATATCAGGAAAGTAAATCCCATTATTTTTCCTTATTAATTTCTTTATCTTGGTTCTCCAGTTAATGATATTCTTTCAAGAAGAAAATATTTGAATTTCTCTATGTTTATCAAAGTGGTATGTCTCTATAAATTCACCAATGAGTATAATATATATTCTTATTTTGTGGTGGATATAGGGTATTTATTTATGGTGAAATATTGATACTCCCAAACAAATTAGTGATCACACAAGGTGTAAATATTTTTATTACATAGTCATTAGAAATGGTGGCTCTTGAAGGGAGTACATGATAGTAATGAAATATCATTCTTAAAATATCAGAGAACATCAACTTCATGATGAAGCTATTTAGTCAACATGGAATCACTTCTTAATGGAAACAAACAATTATGGGCCCACTGAGGATTGTGGTTTCAAAATAATTATTTAAGAACATATTGATAGATAATATGATTTACTGAAAATACTTATGGTTGGTAGAAGATCAATGATATTCATAAAAAAAATCGCCTTGAACAAGGTTTTGGTTTAGAAATAACATGATTTTATTTATGAGAAATATTTATTTGAAAATGTACATCAAATGTTGTATCATTCCTTCAATAATTGATCTTTTATATGATGTTTTATATTATTTAAATCTTTTGAAATACTCAATCCCCCATCACTATTAGGGTTGATCGACATAAAATAGTCTATTCAGAGGAGATAGAGTGGCCTGTAGGAATTTTATACTGCCTATGAGGGAGAAATACCACTATGTAAAACATTTGAACCCATAATTTTTGAATATTAACATCAAGGTGGTTCATGAAGGATTAATAGATCATAATATCCATTAATAGTTAATATAAGAGATCACTATTATGGATGGGGTTTCATAGACTATCAAATGTGTAATTTTGAAATGTAGTGTGCGAAAATATTAAACATAAAAATTTTATTTAGTGACTATATGGTCCATGAAGAACTCACAAGGGATACATAGAACTTATACATCTTACTCTTGTGTTAAGTGATACATTTATTTTTACAATTTTTTTTTCTAAACCCCTTACAAGTTAACTATTTCATAGTCCATGAAGAAAATGAATTTAGAAAGAATAATCAGTTCCAACAATGAGAGGATAAATGATAATATTTAAAACATTAGGGCTAGAATTTCCCATGAAACCACCTATTATAAGAGTTTATGAGGGGGAAATTCTAGGATTTTCCTATGTTAGACCTGTTACTGCTATATGGATTTGGTCTGTTAACTGATATAACCATCACTACACCATTACCTAGGAATTATACATAATGTTGGAATAATAACCCCAAAAGATGATTTGGGAAAATAACTCATCAGAAGGATGTTTCATCAGAAATACTAACCACTATAATGTTTATATATTAGGACACACTCCTCTAACACTATACGTGGATGACATATACCAGTTTCAAATAACCAAAACAATAAATCCATTATAATGAAATTTATGACGGACTAGTGATTTGGTTCACCATTGTGTTGGGAACTTCTCCCTATAGAGTCCTTCATTCTAGGCAGGGGCTCGCTCTTTTGGGAGTTCCATGAATGCAAGGAAACATAATAGTATTTCAATGTAGTAGGATTATTTTTGGCCATTTGTGTCTTGTAAATTTCCACCCATAATAAAATACATATCAATCCCAATATAATAATTATATATACCCCTGACATGATAACACTTCATTTTTTGTAATGAGAAGTATGTATAATCATATGAGAAGTTCACACGATCAGTGTATCATCGATAATGGGGGAAATGTATGATGAATTCATCCCATTCCTCGTATAAGGGGAAATATGAATATGAATCCTTTTATTTCACATGAGTTTCTTCTATTTATATGAAATATAATCAGTGGGGACATTTATCAAATGATTGTAATTCATCATAGAATTTCAGTTATTCTATTTAAAATGAAAATTAAAAACACCAAGAGTTTGGAGAGTGATAACCTTAGTAACCCATAAAATTCATGTATATTTATATGTGTATTGTATGATTCTAGGAGGGGATAATTAAAAAAATGAGGAGTGGGTCACCCTCATTTTGATCAACTAATCTACTTATAATTCATCATCCCCATACTCCCATGTTTATATATCATTCTTGTGAATAAGTTTCACATTTTAGTTAATATTGGGAAGTTTGTTATTGTAATTAAATTAGAAACTATTAGAAAATTCAACTTATAATATCTAGTGATAGCGATTCTATATCTCATACTTAGAAACATCCACAGGGGGAGGCACTGATTCAGTTTTTAGCTTTTTTTGGGCTATCTTATTTGATCTCAATCTATATAGTGGTAAAAATATTTGTAAATGAAAAATAAATATTTGATTCATACATAAAAACTATGTAAAACCTATATTTACATACATTTACGTTACATATTTTAAGATAAATATTCAACAGATTACAAATGTTAATTCCCATTGAATTTAATAGCTCACTACATTTGGAAACATGTAAATAGAAACAATAGTTCATAAGTGAGCTACGCCATCCCCCACTACAGTCTTCATAACTGAAAACCTACTTATACATTTCATAAATAATAACTATCTTCATAACCCAAGGAATAGAAACATAATAAAGTGAGAGCATAGATGATCAGTAAGGGTAAACACGAGAGACATGTATGAATAACTTGAACATAAGGATATGAGAACATAATCATAACATTTAAAAACCATACCCTGCAGACGAAATATCATATACATGAGTCAAGGAATAAATATTGGGAGTTAATAAGACATTAATCATAATATAATCAAATAACATGAGCAATAAGAGCATAAAATTGGCATAAGTAATGGAATTGGATTTATACACATAATCAGGGAGAATCCTTTCCATTTTGATCAAGTCTCACTATCAAGGTCATCATAGATAACACAATACTCTGTTATAATGATTTCACTCCTCATTCTAGCCATGATTTACTATATTGGGTTCAATCCTCATTCTTTCCATGTATTACAATACTAGGTTCGCTCACTATTCCATACATATATTTTTCATGATATATACAAATCATTACCCAATGCATTGGATAGAGATATAGGTCATAACCTTCTCCTAATGAATTCCATATTTATATGTTCTACATGGTCAAAAAAATCCATCATATACGAAATTAAATGGGTATTATAACATTTAATCATATCATTACATATGAAAAAAATTTAGGATTAATAATCACTTAAAAAAAGAATATCCTATTTAAAGAAATGGGTTTTATTAGAATTTTATCAAGGTATAATCCATGGAATATAAATTGGTTTCATAAGAATGTTTTCATTACAATCATAAACCATTCTGATAAGTGATAAGAATGGTATACTTGGATCATATACCATTTATAGAATAAGTACACCATGGTAAGTAATATTATATGGAAAATAGTTTTTAAATATATTTCAATACATTTATTGAGGAAAATATATTCAACACATAGAAAAACTATTTTTAAAATATAAAATATTTTGAAAACATTTTTTAATAACTAAACGTGAAAACTTACAAAAGAATATTTAAAAATTATATGAAGATATTTTTGAAACATTTTATTTTCATAAACATTTTTGTTTAAAATTATCTCAAAATATAATTTAAAAAAACATTTTTGAAAACATTTTTAGAAAACAACTTTTTTGGAATTAAACTGATTTATGATTAAATAGAGAAAAAAATTCAGATTTTATTAAAAACATTTTTTTTATCATATAATGTTCTAAAAAGTGGAAAACAGGTAAAATTCCATGAATATAAAATTAATTAAAATTGGATAATAAATTTCATGATAATTATTGAGATATATATCAAAAACATTTATCATTGGAAGAATAATCATAAAAAATATTGATAAACCATAAGATTGTAATAGAAAATCGTTACCAATTTTATAACCTAAATCATAAGCCCAATGATGGAATAAAATAAAATGGAACATAAACTATAATTATGATAGATAAATTCATGATATGAAATTTTAATGGGGATATATTTGCCCCTCATGAAATAATATAGGTTTATATTATAACATACATATCAATGAAGGAAAATTTTGACAAACATTATTTAATGATTGAGTAACTTTTGAACCGTAAACCCCATGAAAGAGAGATGAAAAAATGGATATGGAAATAAAATAAAATTTTAGGAGAATAATTGTAAAATAAATTCATGGGTATTATTTCCACCAAATATAATAAATTGGTTGGGAATTTATCTTTTTCCACGCAAAATAAAATAATGTAGATAAAAACCCCTTACTACTTGAGTATCCTTTGAATCATAATCCCCATTAATTAATAATATCAATGGAAGAATTAAATATAATTAAATGATATATATTCTTGATATATCATGTCATATGGTATTATATACACCACACAATATCAATAATTGGTGAATATGGACTATGTGTATAAGAAATATAAGTGAGACTAGAAATCCCCTTACCTTAATAATTATCTCCCACCATAATCATTAAAACCTCCTATATAATAACAATATTTTTATTATAAATATATAAAATAACCATATTCACATATATAAAACCATATATTAATTTTTACAACCTTTTAATACCCATTTATTAAAAATTACATGTTGAATTCACATTTTGAGAAATAACTGCCTTGTTTTTCGTATGTGTTAAATTGTTATATTTTTGGTCATATTACTTTTCTCATGATTCCATAATATCAAAAATTACAACCATGGTATAAATATCATATATAATAATTATATAGGTATTTATATGAATCCATAAATTTTGTGATCATAAATGAAATATGCTGTTCATGGATACCGTAGGTCGTACATACGAATGAATGTTGTTCTTTAATTTTATTATAAGTTTAAAAGAAATAAAATTAAATGATATATTATCAATATATAATCATTGTTATTTCACAAATATCAAAATTTCTTTACACCCATCCTTAATACCTTCCGTGTATATCATGAACAAATCACATCGTTTCGTGGGATGATGGTCCACCGTACATACGAATAATGTTATCATATTCCCACAAAATTAAAATCTGGAAGGAACATGTGATATAATAATTAAATAATCAAAATAAAATCATAAGTATAATAAATTTCATATATAAATAGTTTTTACATCATTATTACCTAGTTTTAAAGGTGGTAATTAAAAAAACGACATCAGTTCGCAAGGCGACAGTCCACGACACACATGAATGATGATTTCATAACCCATTTTATGGATGTCCATGTTGTTTTTGGTCATAATATTAAAATAAAACATTATTATTATATTTAATATACTGATTTTATTATAAAAAAATTATATGAAATAATTTAAGGGGTTTTAGGAGGAAGGAAATCTAAAAAGTTCATTGGTGAATGTTACATATTTTTCAGGTATCTTCATTTGGTTTGAATTAAAGGTCTTTAATGGTTTTGTTTCTGCCCAAAGAATGTCTTATAAAATTATAAGAGAGAATTTTAGTAGATATTTTGAAAGGTATTGTCAGAGACGATCATTTTATAAGGTGTGAAGATATGGGGAGAGCGGTTGGGCTTTTATAGTTTAAGAGGAGTGAAATTTTTTATAAATACTCAAATGTATTCACTATTGGGAGGTCAATATTATTTCCAAATGTTAGTGATTTTTTAGAAACATTATAAATAAAATCATAAAATAAAATTAAGATGATATTTTCTATTATTTAGACTTTATATTTTTAGTTTGACCTCATGCTAAACTTATTTTTATCTTAACCACCGTAATTTAATTTATTTACTACAACCATAATTCAATTTTTTCAAAAACTATGTTTACCTTATTAGATAATATAAATTATTTTGATTTTATATAAGTAATTAATTTTTTGAAAATCATTCCTTGAAGTGGAAAAATTAATTTAAAATTAATATTGTAGTTGTGATGACAAATCATGTTTTTAATGAGAAAAAAATTGAAAAATTGAAATGATTTTATATCCAAATTCAATATGAAATGTCTATAAATATCTAATTTAGATTAATAGAGACATGTTTTTTTAAATTTATTTTAAAATAATTTAAAAATATATATTTATTTATAAATGAATTTAATGGAAATTTATTTTTCATTTAAAATAATGTATTTAAAATTATTAATAAAAAATGGATCCTTTCAGAAAAATAAAAAAAATTTCTGTAAGATTAATTTGGTATTTAAATTTTTTTAAAATATTTTTATTTTATCAAAATAATTATATAAAAGTTGAATAATTATGTTTTAAAATAATATCACCATAAAAGGCAACAAAGCTTCTTTTTAGAAAAATTCCCTTTCTAAGAAGAAAATTAGATTTTTTATCTCTTGTATAGAAAACATAAATAATTAATATTAAAATTATTATGGAGTATATAATATATATATTTCATTAAAATAATTATCCAAAAGTGATTTGATTAATTTATTGAAATTAAACATATTTGTGTTTTTTAAAAAAGTTTTTTCAAAACTGATTTAAATTTTTTTTCAAAAAGTGTTTTATTTTTATTTATAATTAATTGGTAACCGAAGAATTATATAAAAATTTGTCAACAATATTTTCATAATATATACAATCCTATTCATAACCACCATTCAAATGGTTAGTTTATTACTATAACATTAAATAATAATATTTTAATAGTATCATTTTTGGTTTAAACTCAGTGTTGTGTGCAATGAAAACTAAACTCATAATTGTGTGTAACACATTAAAAACATAGTATTTAGTGTAAAAAAGATAAAATAAGTGTTAAATTTCCTGAACCCCTCCCTCCAAATATGACCTTAATGAGATGGAAATGAAGGAAGAGAGATAATGACCCCTCGAGTCCCGCCTCCAGTAGGCCCCAAGGTGGTGACAAACACCAAGGGATTAGAATATCATGAAATGGGAGGCATTTCCATTTTTAAAATGAAACAAGATTGGGAGATAAGATTGTCCATCCAAAAGCATTTAGAAGCACTATATTAAAGTAAAACAAAAAATCCATCCCACATGCATGTTTGAAGAAAAAATACTACAAATACAAGGAAGATATAAAATAAAAACCCCAAAAGTTAAGCTAAATAGAGATGCAATCCCAAAGTTTGATCTAGTAATGCCCATAATGGTCACCATAATCCTCTTGGAAACATGGAAGTAGTTTTAAAACAAAGAATGATCATATAACTATGATCAGTAGGAAAACCAAAGTCTCTCATGCAAAAGTGGGAGAAGCATACTAATGATCCCAAGAGAAACAGAATAACCAACAACACCTAACAAGGTATCCTACCCATCCCAACCACACCAAGGAAGGATCACGAAGTAACTCAAGTCAAGTAAAGTAATATAGTAATCACATTGATTGTTGGGTAACACACACAGCTTTCCCATTGAATAGTCACTCTCACACACTAATGGAAAACGTCATGGATATCCCATCTCTTCCAAAAGTAACAGTACCACATCACAACCCATCCTCACACATCTAGGCCTCATAGCTAGTCGCACAACATGGGAAAACAGAGCTCATCACATCTTAACTGCAGATACCTAGGCCTCACAACCACATCCCACCCATAGACACATGGTTTAAAAACCACTTCTCATCCCCAAAACATCGTGGAAAGAACAACACATATCATCCCAAAGACACATGGGAAACCACAACTCATCTGATCTTAAACACACAAAGGAAAACAAAACTCACCCACACACACCTGGTCCTCACAAACCATTACATTCCCAATGAATATTGAGCTATCACTGCTTGGAAGAGGTAGCATTGAAGATCAGCTGGCCATCCATCCATCCTCCGATCAGGATGTTCGAGAAAGACACTCTCCCCCCATGATGATGGGGTTGTTTGACACATAGTTCTCAACTAGGGTGGCATGAGTACAAAAAAGACATGAAAACATAGATATGTATATATAGTATCAAACAATCAATATCAACCCATGGGTTCTCAATAAAAGAATCAACCACCCTATGATGCTATCAACTATACTAATACCTATAAATTCATTTATTGACACCATGAATTGTCACTTCGGAAGTTGATAAATGAAAGCCATCCACAACAAGCCACAAATCAAAAATAATCCCATCTTACTCATTTTACCAATTATAAATATTTATTAATGAAAAAAAATTATTCATTCCATCCTACTCTGGAAACTACCAACCACAACACAAAACATGCCACATAGCAAAAAACCTGCTAAGGAGAATAAACCGCAGTAGAAAAACTAACTTCATATTTACACTTCATCTAACACCGATACAAACTATTACCATTATCAATTTTCAATGACTTTCTGCCCAAACCACCATGTCTGTAAGAAAACCCTCAACACACAGCCAAACCTAGCAACACATATAGTCCTCACCAAACCTGACATCCCCGTTGTATAACAACTCCACTCACATCACACCCAGTAACATAAACGTAGCATAACCCAAACCTACAACCCCTTTGTTCAAACCCTGCCCATCCATTCCACAATTAGTCAATATCTCAATCTGAGATTCCATTACACTAACTGTATTAACCCACTATGTAGCCGTGCTCTCAGCACCATCTGCACACAACTACCGAAGGAATGATATAGAAAAAAACCACACATAACCTAAGGCCTCACCAAAAAGGTAGGGTGTATTTAGATTTAAGAAACACATGTAATCTAATTAAAATTTGATAATTTATGGGTTATCAAAGAACAAGTTCAATCATGGGGAATCCATTTATTTAACTGAATATACATGGTTAATCAATAGAATATATACATCCATTCAACATGTCATCAACAAAAATTCATTAGAAGTCATACTAAGTGCACAAAAAGAGACCACCATTGGCCATGATTTTCAGTAGGAATATAGCCCATATAGATCACAATTTCAACACACAATGTAACAAAAACATGCATCACTTCCCCCAGCCCCTGTTTATTGGTTTAAATATGATCCAATTATATTTATTAAATTTGGATTAAAATTCCTTCAAATGGGAAACATTCATACAACCACCCTGCATGATAAAAAAAATAAGAGGGATAAAGGGATCCCTACATCAAAAAATAGATGATCAGCACATCTACCTTGCAACAAAAATTGGGCCCTCATGGATCATGAGAAAATAAATCCAAAGTCCAAAACACAACACATTATCTCTTGGTGATGAAAATTTTTGGGGGACATCCCATATCAAGAGGAAATGAAGTCTCACATACAAGAGAGGATCTATTCTTTAGAAAATCAAGATCCAATATCAACGAAAAAAATGGTTTCAATATCCATTAATGACAGATCATGATCTAGACTGCATATCTTGGACATCAATGAGCCTTAGTAACCTTTAGAAAATTTAATATCTAATCCATAACCCTAGAAAATTCTTCAAAATCATTTAAATATTTTTTTAAAACCAATTTACGTCAAATAAAACAATTAAGGGGAGAATCTGAAAAAACTTGCAGAACCCCAAAATTTTGACAAACTTTTGGAAGTGAATCATTGTTTGGTGGGTCACCATCACGTGTCACCAGTGGATGTTCCATCGGTGGATGATTCGCCAATGGATGAGTAACTGGTGTGAGCTACCAGTGGCGAGCTACAGATGGAGAGTCACTATTCAGCGAGTCATTGTTTGGAGATTCACCATTTAGTGATTCACTATTTCGTGAGACACCATTCGATGAGTTACCATCATGAATCACCATCATGAACCACCTTATGTGAGTCAACTACGCAACTCACCGTTGGGATGACTGACCATCGCCACCTACCATCAGTGACTCACCTTTTCTAGTCATCGGTGCAAGTCATCATTATTACTCACCATTCCTGAATCAAAATTACAACCTACCAGTGGATGAACCACCATCAAATGAGCTACATTTAGTGAATCACCATCATGACTCATCATTGGAAAAATAGGGTTTTTATAAAACTCTTGTAATGAGTTATCATTGCCTCCCAGAACACCTAAACCGCCTTATTTTGACCAAGTAATGGACTAGGGAGGTTTGGGCCATTACATTAGATTCCTCAGAAACTATTCTCAGCCTTGAGAATTCAAAACCATCCTAGAATGAAAAGAGGGTTATGAAAAACCACCCCTAGAGATTCCTCCCAAGGCTCCCTCTACGATTGAATCACCAATACCTACTAAGAACACTGATGTTCAATGATAAACCACACCGTGTTATTGGAAATATAGAGTGAAACTTTAATATCCAAGAACACCTATGATGATATCTACTACCCCAACTGACAAAAATACACACCACACAAGCACAAAAAGCTACAACATGCAGAAATATGAATCAGAGAATTCATTCATCCATGTCAAGAAACTAACTGTTCTGGGTGGAACTGGCACCCACACATAGTTTTAATCGAATTCCAATTAATGCATCTCAATTTGGAATATAGTTCCCTATTTCCAATGTCATTACTTTATCACACATCACAAAATAAAAAAACAACTCATTTCATAACAAAAAAGTTTCAAGCATTACATTACAAAGGGAAACACAACAAGGAAAAACCCAGAACAACTCTAGGGAATGGTCACACATCTGCATATCCCTTTCCCAAGTACTCTCTTCTAGGCCACCATGACTCCACAAATCACAAACCAAAGGAATGATCCATCCCTATAGCAACTTCTCCCAAAAATCATGGATCTCTACTGGGCACTCCAATAATGTTGTTTCATCTTCAACATTCAAATATCCCCAATCAATGAAATGAGAGTAATCATGAAGATACTGATGAAGCTGATATAAAATAATGATGTCATAGATCCTTCCCAAATATGGTGACAATTCCAACTAGTACACCACTTTTATTACTTTTACCAACACTTCTAAGGGTCCAATGAACCTTAGATAAAGCTTTATACCTTTGAAAAACCCACCACTACGAAAATCAATGGGAAACCTTCAAGGACACATGGTCCCTAACCTCAAACCCCAATGGCCTCCTCCTGCGATTGACATACAACTCTTTTCAGTCTTATATTTCCTTCATCTGCTCATAGATAGGATAAACAATCTATTTTGTGCTCTGTACTACCTCATGACCAGGAATAGCTATCACCCTATCATTTGTCTAGAATAAAGATGAATGACAATGTCTTCCATAAAAAGCTTCAAATAGAGCCACACAAATGGAAGAGTGATGGATATTATTGTATGAAAACTATACCAAGGGAATTTTTTTCACCCAAGATCCGCTAAATTCTATGATAGATGCACGAAACATGTCCTCCAACTTCTGGATAGTCTGTTCTATCTGGCCATATATCTGTGGGTGTAAGAAAGTGTTGAGGAATAACTGAGTGCCCAAATCATGCTAAAATCCCCTCCAAAATCATGAGGTAAAACATGTATCCTGATTCGAGATAATGGATCTCATAATTCAATGAAACCACACCTCCTCATCTAGATACCTCTTGGAAAAGGTTTCTGTTATGCTCAAATCCTTGATCGCTAAGAAGGGAGTTGATTTTGTCAGCTGGTCCACCACAATCTAGATCAAATCACAGCCTCTGTTAGCCCTAGAAAATCCTTTGAATAAATCCAATAATATTTTATCCCACTTCCACTCAAGGAAATATAAGGTATTCAACAAACCACTATGAATACGGTGATCATACTTCACCTGTTAGCACACTAGGAATCTTTCCACCACTCCACCACTTACTGCTCCATTCCATACCACCTAAAAATCATTTTTAAACCACGATAGATCATGGAAACTACTGGGTGATCCACTAAAGGAAGTCTATGAAACTCACAGAGAAATCGCTCATTCCTCACCACTATAACAATCAACTTTCCACGAAATAACATATGATTATAATTATCCTATGACCATCCTTCCAGATAATGACCATGGTCAATGCCATCGCACATCACCTCTACCTATGAGTCTCCCACTAAGACTCCTCCACCATCTATATTAGATAATACTGCACCATCATATGAAAACCCCCACCTCTAATACCATCCTCCCTTACATCGAAATGTAAGGATTATAACTCACCCATCACTATCCAAGTATATATAGGTTCCTATGCTACCTCCTTATGTGACTTCCTACTCAATGATTCATCCGTGACATTTTAATTTCCATAGATGTAAGAAAATTTGAAGTAAATTTATTGGAAAAAATCCATCCACCCCCAATATTACATGTTCAGATCTAACTGGGAAAAGATATACCTCATGCACTTGTGATCCATGAAGACCACAAGGTGCTCCCCAGTGATGTAATGTTCCCAAAACCTCAGCGTGAACATGAATGCCACTAGATCTAGATCATGGGTGGCATAGTTACATTCATGGGGATTTAAATAACTAAACCCATAAGATATCTCTCCCTATTGTTTCATCAACATGTATACCAAACCAAGATGGGGAAAATCACAAAACTCCTTGAATGTCACTTCTTCCTCTACAAACTAGATCATTGGGGGACTGACCGACTTCCCCTTAAGAGAGCCAAAAACTGCTTGGAACTACTCACTCTCTACTAAATATTTTTCTATTCAAGTAAGAGGTGTCAATGGGGATTCATCCCAAGATAAAATTAAGTATAAACCTCCAGTAATAGGCTTACAGTCTGAGAAAGCTATGAATCAATGCAACATTCTTGGGTGTTGCCCAAGAAACAACTACCTCAACCATTGATGGGTCCCCTACTATACCCTACTGAGACACCACATGTCCAATGATGTGTACATATCTTATATATAATTTATACTTTGACAAATTTTCATAGAGATGGGGGCATCAAAAAACATCCATGATAGTCATGAGCTGCTCGGTATGGTTCTCCTCCGACTTTGAGTAGATCAGGATGTCATTGATGAATATGATGATGAACTGGTCTAAAGAATCACATAAAATAGAGTTCATGAGCCCCATGATAATTTATGGTGCATTCGTACCTGAATCTAAAAGTAGTATTTGGGATATCACCTTCCTTCACCCTTATATGGTGATACCTAGACTGCAGATCATTCTTAGAGACCCAACTTACACCCCTTAGTAAGTCGAAAAGATTGAATATACTTAGGAGAGGGTAAGCATTTTTGAATGTTACCTAATTCAACCTTTGATATTCAATTACAAACCATATAACACCATACACCTTCATCAATAAAATATTAAAGCACCCCATAGAGACACATTGGGTCAGATAAAGCCTTTTTGCATCTGATCTTCTATCTGAATCCTCAACTCCCACAACTATAAAGGTTCCATCCTATAAAGAGACATCAATATGTGAGAAGCACCAGGCTGTAATTCTTTCCTAAACTCAAAATTATTTCTAGGCGGTAGAGTCAAAATCAACTCATGAAAAACATCAAGGAACTCCATACTAAGTATATGGACATCAGGGTCCATAACTTCCACTAACATCTCATCGAAAAATGAAAGAGGAGGATCCACTAATGTGGTCCCATCATCATTCTACATCCCCGACATACATGAAACAAGTTGGTATAACCTATGACTATCAAAATAAACACTAGGGGTACATGAAACCTCTCTACAAAAAAACCCACAACATGGGAAATACTAGTTAAATCAAAGGAGTGTGAAGATCTTGAATCAAACAAAGAACAATCAAGAGTACCGAACAATATGATCGTACCTCCAATGATCTCTAACCCTAATAGAACTATTTACCCTAGGACATGCAATTGACCAGGCCAAGATTTTCTATCCCTTTTTTGATGGTTGTCTCCTCAAACATGATTGAGATTATGTCTATTATGAAAACCCTTAGGTCGGCCTTTACCTACTCAGTCGCCCCTCAGTGGAATGTGAGGTTGTTGTCCCTGTTATAGGAACTACCCTACCGACAAATTCTCTTAAGTCGGGTGCTAGACCTACCCAAATCCTCTACAGTGAGATAAAACATACACTGAGAATCAAATATTTCTACATAGATTGACTCCATAGATAAAAAACACCATCCCAAGACCCACACGATAGGCATGGGGACCATAAGGTCAAAACAGAAACTGTTGCGGTCTCCTCCCGGATGGTCGAAACCAAGAAGGATCTGATGCTTGAGACCTACTGCTGATGACCATTACCATCAAAGAACTTGGATGAATCCCCTCTCATGGTAGAATTTGGTATGAATTCATCCTCTCAACTACCTCCACCTTCTTCTGGACCTCCAAATATGTTATCAAGTTAACATGAGTTAACATGTGCTGGAGAGAAGCACAAAGTGCCTCCTCTAGGGGTCTCGCCCCTGACTCCTCATCTAGAAAGAGATCCAGAGATAAATGATGAGATCCTTGGATTTGATCCCAAATTCTTGTACCAACATACTTCCATACTAGAAGGATAGTAACTCATGCCTTTTCTTAGCCTTCACGGTCAAATAAATGAATTTTTCTCCGAACTCCTTTTCAAAATTGAACCACAGAATGTCAACCTAATTCCTATCCCCCAAGTAAATCATCCCCAATTTACATGAATCTCCCCATATATATCTCACTACCAAAAGAACCCAATACTCTATTAGAGGCCCAGATCATGCTGAAGTTGATCAGAAGATTCTTGATTAAACTCTCTATCTCCTTGTCTAAAACTATATCCTAATACATCACTAGAGTCTATCGCTGGAAATAATATAATGCATTCTTACATTGGTCATTCTCCAACACTAGTCAAACCCTCCATTTATCAGCTTGGTCGACATATTGAGCCTCCACTGCCTTTATTTCATGTGGACAATGACTGAGTGCCATAGATAAATGTATAACAAGGAAATTCCCAGCCCAAGAAGCATGGAATTTTATTTTAGATTTGTTTTTAATCATTATTATATATTTTATTAAAAATTACCTAAAAATTCCCAATTCAAATAATATCACAAGTCATTGTGATAAATTCACCTTTCTAGGGTATCTACCCTACAAATGGTGTATCATCACATGGTCATTTGGTAGAGTCAGATTCCTTGCATTAGATCATGGGGGACCCTAAAATCACATGTCCGAGCCGGTCTTCCATGGCCTATGTCACACACCAAGATCAACATACATAGTTTTCCTACTAAACCATGAAATCATTGTTGTGTATAAATCTAAAATCCATAAAATATCTCAACCATCTCCTTTGATACCATTCTATCATGACCCCTCCCTCCAAATATGCCCCCCAAATCAAGAAATAAAGGTAGAGAGATAAGGACCCACGAGTCCAACCTCTTGTTGGACTGAGGGTGGAGACCATCACCAAGGGTAAAGAATCTCACAAAATGGGATTAATTTGCCCTTATATAATAAAACAAGACCTGGAGATAAGATGGACCATCCCCAAGAAACTCCTAAAAGTATATAAAATAAAAAATAGAATCCATCCCACATGCATATTGATATTAAACTACTACAAATACAAGGAAAACCTCCAATAAATAATCCCAAATGTAAAGATAATAAATGATGAAAAAACTATACCAAATTCTGAGAAATTAATGTCAAGCATGGTCCCCATAATCCTCTAGGAAACCTGAATTTTTTTTATAACATACGGTGAGAATACAAGTGTACCGTGTAGGAAGATCAAATCCTCTTGTGCACAAATGAGAGAAGTATACTAATTATCTTGTGAGAATAAAGAAGAACCAACATCCCCTAACAAGTTATCCTAGATATCCCCACCACACCATGGAATTATAACCAAGTAACACAGGTTATGTAACATAATATTGTAAGATGATCAATGATAGGGTACCCAAACTACTTTCCCACTGATTAGCCACTCTAATGCCCTAACAAAAAGCATCCTGGTGCTCCCACCACTTTGGAAATTACAACGTCACAACCCTCACACACACTCATGGGCCTCAGAGCTAATGTCACAACCCGTCCTCGGGGCCCGTGTCGTGACTACTCCAAGCCCGCCTTCCATAGGCCGGGGGCTGGCGACTATCACCAAAGGCGTAAATCCCAGTAAAACGGAAGGCATTACCTTTATAAAAGTAAACAAACACAACAGAGTATGCAAGTGAAGTAAAAACTAAGTAAAACTGAGTACAAAAGTAAATGCTGGAAAGTAAATGGGAAAGTATACAAACCCAACTGAAAGTACAGTACAACTGAGAAAGAAAGTACAATAGCTGTAAAGTAAAGCAGAAACCACCGAGTCGTCCTCCAAGAATCCCACTTTAAGGGTGGGTACAGATAGTCTTGTCAGTACCTCGGGTCCATCCATCTGCTCCATGTATGTTCTTCTAGGTTGTCTACCTCCGCATACCATCCATCTCCACAAGCCTCAACCACGATCAGTGTTGTCCGTCATCTACAACCAACACAACATAGTACGAGCATTTCCAGTGCATAGTTGAGTATAACGATACTCAGTAGGGACACCGAGACCCCCAAAGACTCCTAGAATCCACGAAGGATAGACCATAACGGAAAGTTACAAACACGAAATATCAACTAACTCTACTTAGGTATATGCCCATACATATAACTAAGTCATCAATCTCAGTTTGGATCCAACTCCTGAGCCCAAGCACAACCCGGTCCACATAGGAAAGAAGTCAATCACATCAAGGATAATGATTGATAGTCATGACTCAGCACCCACAGGTATACTACTTACAAAGAGGGGTGGAGATGATTAGATGTAGCCTCTAAATCATATCCTCTGCTGAACCCACGTAGGATCCAAGTACAAAAGTCATCGCTTCCAAACCCACATAGGATTCAAGTAAAGTAATCCTCGTTGTCGAACCCACGTAAGATCCAGGTACATTTATCATCGATGCTGAATCCACGAAGGATCCATGTACAGTCTTCCTTGCTGCTGAACCCACGGAGGATCCAACTACAGTCGTCATCGTCGTCGAACCCATGGAGGATCCCAGCACGGTAGACATCACAGTCGCAGCCTGCTCTAGGGTTCCCGCACATAACACACTCGATTCCGGGAGGGTCCGCTCCTTGAGTAAAGGGGTCGATACATCAACTGTAATGAAGTCTAGAGTTGATGTATCCCAAAGTTCCACCTCATCAAAAGGAACTCAATGCGATATATGGCGCGTCAATCGGACGCCCGGTCTGAGAGATATTGGTTTTTTCGTTCAAGGGGCCCAATTAGAATTACGCTCGTTTCTAACCCGGCCATTATCCAAAGTTTTCCAAAACTCACATAGAGTGTCATAAAAGGTATGCCTTGTCAAAAGGGTCCCAGTGCCGCATAAAGTGTGTCAATCAGATGCGCTGTCTTTGAATTATTCACATTTAAGTAAATACGGGCTCGACCCGTTAAGCCCGTTGGGCTGGCAGGTTGGGTCAATATTGTTTTGGTGGGTCCAACCCGGTAGGAGGGTCGGACCGGCCAGATGAAATGCACGGCCTGGCCCGAGGGGGTGCGGCCCTACCCGGCGGGGCGCGTCTCAGCCCGGCCGGGCGCGGCGCGACCAGGCAGGCTCGGCCAGCCGGCTGAGCGGTCAGAGGGGGCACGGCCCCCAGCTGCCCGAACCGGCGGAACCAAGTGGCAATGCCCTCTCTAACCGGCCGGCCTTCTTGGTGCAAGCAGTCTTCTTGGGCGGGCCACAATTCGTCTGGCGCTACGCCCTTTTGGAACCATAGTTTTCCTCCTCCCGTCCGACTGACAGGCCGGCCGGTTCTTCCGCCAAAGAAGCCTGTGAAGCAGGCAGCGGTTCCTTCCACACAGTCGGTGCGACAATGCCAGCTTCCTCCACCGCAGCCTGCACTGGCCACAGATCTGCGTCCCCGACACGGCATGACGGCGCCGTGATTCTTCTGTCGCCTCTTTTCTTTGCGTGTGCGATGACGTCCCTTGCACCGCCGGCCTCTCCGTGTTCCACCTCCAGTCACCGATTCCAAAAATAAATAATCAAGATCCAGCAGAGGGTCATCGGGCTGTGTTCATTCATCCCGTGCCCTCCGTATTAGGCGATAATAATAGGTCGGGACAAACAAAGATGTTCAACGACAAACATGGCATAATTTTAATCCATTAAAATTGAAATTAATTCCTCTACCTCGAATATATTTGTTCGTCGTAGACGAAGAAAGCGATGTCGCTCTGTCAACGTCGGAGGAAGAACCATTTTCATTGGTGAGTTCCCCACGTTAGAGTCTCTACCCTTGATGCAGAGGAAGAAAGGGATTGGAGAAGCGTGGAGTGTTCTTTGTTGAGTCGGATAGACGTTCTTTATCGGAGTGACAGTGTTCTTCAAAAACTCAAGAGCTCTCCCCAAAGTTTTCCCAACACACCAAAAGCTCAAACTAAAATTATAGCTCATGCTATGATTTTTATTCACACAACAAGGAATTTTAATTCAAATTCAAACCACTTAATTAATTAAATGAAGAGGTTCGTCTCATTAATTAAGGTATGTTGGAAAAAGTTAAAGAGAGAGAGAGAGGGAGAGGAAGAGTCATCATTAATTAAGGGGGTTTTCGTGACATAAACAATGGAGTTTAAAGGGTTTAAAATGAGTTATGGGGGATGAAAGGTTGGGGATCGTGTGGGCCCCACCTCTCAAATATCCACACATGGTATGTTGGGTGGGTGTGGGCTCCACCAACAACTTCCCATGGGAAGAATTAACTTCCTTAGATATAAAATTGTTCGATGAATTTTATTTAACTTCTTATCTAAACCCCAAATTTTAACATACAACCTGAATAAAACACAACTACAGTAAACGTCCTCTTAAGAAATTACCAGCGCTGTGAGTTCATTGGTGCCCTCGATTTTCAATTCCAAGAAACGGTTCAAAAGGTAGAAAAACCCACTCTTTCATTCACTGATCTTACTTGATCTAGACATCAGAAAGTAATTGTGGGCACACTGGGCCTTAGAATCAGGTGCTGTCAGAAACTACGTACTCGTAAAATTCCAAACAATTTAAGAAAAAAATTCCGTTGCAATTTACAGGTCTTTACATTACCCCCACCTCAGGGATTTACGTCCCCATAAAGCTACAACAAAGACAAGGGGAACAAATGAGGGTACTAATCACGCATCTGAGCCTCCTACTCCCATGTGCTCTCCTAGAGGTTCTCATGCTGCCAGTGAATGCGCACTAGAGGAATCGACCGTCCACATAGGACCCGCTCTTGTTGATCCTCGATCTCCCCCGGGAGCTCTACAAATGTCGCCCCATCATCGATGTCCATATCCCTGTGATTGATGACGTGTGATGGGTCATGCATGTATCTCCTCAACTGAGATACGTGGAAGACTTCATGCACCCGATGCAACTGAGGTGGATGGGCCAGGTGGTAAGCCACCTCACCTACCCTGTTGAGTACCTATAATGGTCCGATGAAGCATGGAGATAACTTTCCACCCCAGCCAAATCTTCGTTGTCCTTATCGAGGTGAGACCCGTAAGAAAACATGGTCTCCTTCCTCGAACACCAGTGGTCTCCGTCTCCTATCAGCATAGGACATATGTCTGCTCTGTGCAGTCTTCATCAACTCCTGGATGATCTACACCTTCTCTGTCAAAGCCTGAACCATCTCTAGTCCTACAAGTGCTGAATCCCTCGGGTTAGTCCAACACAAAGGTGATCTGCAAGGTCGGTCGTACAATGCCTCGTATGGCACCATCTCGATGGTGGAGTGGTATCTGTTGTTGTATACAAACTCCACTAAGGGTAGGTGATCCTCCCAGCTGCGACTAAAGTCAAGGACACATGCACGGAGCATGTCCTCGAGTGTCTGTATGGTTCTCTCTATATGTCCATCCATCTGAGGCTGGAAGGTGGTGCTCAGACATAGCTGCATCCCAAAAGCCTCCTGTAACCCCTTCCATTGTCAGGAAGTGAAGATAACTTCCCGATCGGAGACGATAGTCATGGGCACTCCATGAAGTTGTATGATCTACAGAATGTAGAGGCGTCCCATGCACTCTACTGAGCCCTACTCTCTGATAGGTAGAAAGTGGGCCGGCATGGTGAGTCTGTCGAAGTTCAACCAGATAGAGTCGTTTCCCCTATATGTACATGGAATCCCCATTACAAAATCCATGGATATCCCATCCCACTTCCACTCCCGAACCTCTAAAGGTTGTACCAAGCCTGCGGGTACTGGTTGCTCTATCTTTACTTCCTGGCTAGTGAGGCATCGTGAAATGAACTCTTCTACAACCTTCTTTATACCCGTCCACTAGTGCTGTTTTCTGAGGTCCTGGTACATCTTTTCCACTCCAGGATGTACTGCTAGAGGGGAAGTGTGAAACCCCATTCGCACTTCCTCCTACAGTGTAACTGGTACCATGGTATGTCCCCTGAAGAGGATAGCGTGCTAAGCTCCTACAAAAAAACCATCATCCGCCTACCCTGTGGAAATATGAGTACATCGCATCTCACAGTCAACATCTCCACGATGTGCCTCTATGACCCGCTGAAGTAGTGGAGGAGTGACTATGAGATACTGTAGAAATACTGCACCATCTCTATCCATGAAAGATATCTGCAATGCGGCTAGCTACTCCGTCTCCTCCCCTAGCAGCTGTATTCCCGATCACCAAGTGAGAACATCAACTACTAAATTCCCCTTACCAGGAGTATAGACTATATCAAAGTCATAGTCCTCGAGGAACTCGAGCCATTGTCACTATCTCGGGTTTAGGCCCTTCTGTGAGAATATGTACCTGAGACTCTGGTGGTGAGAGTAGGCTGTAAAGCGCTAGTCCATCAGATAGTGCCGCCACATCTCCAGGGTGAAGGCCATTGCTGCTAAATCCAGGTCATGGGTAGCGTAGTTCTGCTCGTGCTGCCTCAACTGTCGTGAACCATAAGCGATCACTGCCCACACCTGCATCAGGACAAACCCGAGTCCAGTCCCTGATGCGTCTAAACCACGTACCCAATGCCCTCCTCCGGTAGCCTCAAGATGGGTGCACTGGTCAGTCTCTGTCTCAGCTCCTGAAAGCTCTATTGGAATCTATCTGACCACACAAAGGGTTTCCCCTTCTTTGTCGAAGCTGAAAGCGGTGCTGCAACTCTGGAGAAGTCTGGAACAAATCTCTGATAGTACCCAGCCAGACCTAGGAAACTCTGCACCTCCGTCACGCTCTGGGGTGGCTCCCAAGAAATTACCCCCTCAATCTTCACAGGATCCACAACAACTCCTTCCTCCGATATGACGTGCCCCAAGAAGTGAACCTCTCGAATCTAGAACTGGAGCATTGAGAGATTACCATAAAGCTAGATCTCTCAGAGTGTTTATAGTACAACAAGCAAGTGATAGGCATGCTCCTCCTCAGTAGTCAAGTAAATCAGTATGTCTTCTATGAAGACTACAACAAAACGATCAAGGTAAGGATGGTTGATCATGTTCATGAGACTCATGAACACTGATGGTGTATTGGATACACTGAAGGGCATAATGAAGAACTCATAGTGGCCATACCGACACCTGAAGGCCGTCTTTTGCACATCCTTGTCTCGAACTTTGAGATGATGATAGCCTGACCTGAGGCCTGTCATCGAGAACCATCATGCTCCCTTGAACTGATCAAAGAGGTTGTCAATCCTCATAAGTGGGTACTTGTTCTTTACAATCACCTGATTCAGGTGACAGTAGTCGACACATAGTCGTAAGCTCCCATCCGCCGTTTTGGTGAACAAAAAATCGGAGATGCCTAGGGTGAAACACTGGGTCGAATAAATCCCTTTCTCTACAAGTCCTTTAGCTTAACCCACAGCTCATAAAGCTCAGTGGGAGCCATCTGATATGCTTGAGTAGATATCAATGATGTCTCAGCACTCCTGCCTATGTCAGAATGATGAGGGAGATTATCGAAGCCCTGATCTCAAGCCTCAATCCCTACTCGAAGGTTTGGGCCTAGAAGAATGGGTACCATACCTTGTCTGTGGAGAAGTGCGAGAGGTCGGTAAATCTCGATGAGTATTCAGCAACTGCCATACTGCCCTACCGCAGATGAAGTAACTCCTGGATCCGCACCGCACGAAGGGTGGATGGAAAAAAACTCCGAGCGGAAGAGACTCTCAAAGTCTGTCCAAAGTAGAGACTCCTCATCGTGCACTTAGAGCATAAGGCTCCACCATCTCCATGCTGTTGCGTGCAGGATACTCATGATAAGGATCACCATAAGGTCGACTGGTGTCTCTACCAATCTGAAGACTCTGACGATAGCCTCCAGCCAATCCACGGCTGCCTGAGGGTCCATCTCCTTGCGGAACCTGGGCGGCCTCTGTGGCTGAAACTCATGCAATACACTCAAGTGGCGTGCACTCTCTACTGTTGGGGTAGGAAGTATCGGTGGTTCAGCAGGTAGTGGTACTACTAGTGCCTCCACTGTGGTGGGGCCCTGAACCGAGGCCTCGTTGCTCGGTGGGCTGCCATCTCGCACATAACTAAGAACCCTAGCTGGCTACCTTCATGGGTCCATCCCGAAAAGAAATTGGTGCACCACGGTCAAACAGTATACCTGGTGAGCTGACACAAATTAATCACAAATAAAACTTTTTAAACACACATGAAATCTATGTTTTTGTACACTGAGTCGGAAATCAGAAGTTAGGGTCCCAGTGTATGGATACGTCGGCCGCCACACCAATACTAGACTCCCTGGACTAAAAACCACACTCAATACCCTTAACACTATTGCTTCACAGAGAAGAATTTATCTAAGTCATTAGTTCTGTGGTAGAACGGACTCCTCTAATACCAATTTGTCACGAACTGTCCTCGGGGCCCATGCCGTGACTACCCCATGCCCACCATCCATAGGGCATGGGCTGGCAACAAGCATCAAAGGCGTAAATCCTGGTAAAAGGGAAGGCATTGCCTTTATAAAAGTAAACAAACACAAGTGAGTACACAAGTGAAGTACGAACTAAGTAAAATTGAGTACAAAAGTATGTGATGGAAAGTAAATGGGCCAGTACAAAAACACAACTGAAAGAAATTACAACAACTGTAAAGTAATGCACAAACCACTGAGTCGTCCTGCAGGAATCCCACCAGAAGGGTGGGTACAAATATTCCCGTCGGTACCTCAGGTCCGTCCGTCCGCTCCATGTACGTTCCACCTGGTGGTCCACTTCCGCACACCGTCCAGCTCTACAAGCCTAATCCATGATCAGTGTTGTTCGTCATCTACAACCAACACAACGTAGTGCGGGCATTTTCCATGCAGGGGTGAGTATAACGACACTCAGTAGAGACCCCGAGACCCCCGAAGATCTCCTAGAATCCAAGAAGGATAAACCAAAAAGGAAAGTTACAAACATGAAATATCAACCAAATCTACATAGGTATATGACCATACATATACCTAAGTCATCAATATCAATTAGGATCTAACTCCTAAGCCCAAGCACAACCTGCTCCATAATGGAAATAAGTCAATGACATCAACGATAATGATTCAAAGTCAAGAATCAGCTCATAGAGGTATAATACTTACAAAGAGGGGTGGAGATCATTAGATGTAGCCTCTGAATCATCTCGTATTCCAAACCCACATAGGATTCAAGTACATTAGTTGTCACAGTTGAACCCATTTAGGATTCAAGTACAGTAATCCTCGCTGCCGAACCCACATAGGATCCAAGTACAGTCGTCATCGTTGCCAAACCCATGAAATATCCAAGTACAGTCATCCTCACTGCCAAAACCATGGAGGATCCAAGTACATTATTCATCGTCATCGAACATATAGTGGATCCCAGAACGGTCGCCATCGCAGTTGCAACAAACTCTAGGGTTCCCGCACACAGCATGGCCGATTCTGGGAGGGTCCGATCCTTAAGTAAAAGGGTCGATACATCAAATATGACGAAGTCCATAGTTTATGTATCCCAAATTTCCGTCTCATCAAAAAAACTCAAAGCGAAAGGCGGCGCATCAATCAGACGCCCGATCTGAGAGATATTGGTTTTTTTCGTTCCATGGGCCATGTTTGAAATACGCTCGTTTCTAACCCGGACATTATCCAAAGTTTTCGAAAACTCACATAGAGTATTGGAAAAGGACCGACTCATCGAAAGGGTCCCTGTGTAGTAGATGTCGCGTCAATTGGACATGCGGTCTTTGAATTATTCACTTTTAAGTGAATACGGGCTCAACCCGTTAAGCCTGGTGGGCTGGCAGGACGGGTCAATCCTTTTTTGGCAGGTCCGACCCGGCAGGAAGGTCAGACCAGCCTGATGAAATGTGCATCCCGGCCCATGGGGTGGTGGCCATGCCCGGCAGGGCGCGGTATGACCCCGCTGGCTCGGCCAGCCGACCGAGCGGTTCAAGGGGGTGCAGCCCCCCTGCTACCCCAACCAGCGGTGCCGCCCTCCCTAATAGGCCAACCTTCCTGGCGCAAGTGGCCCTCTCGGGCAGGCTGCGATTCGTCCGGCGTGGCGCCCTCCTGGAACCGTGGGTTTCCTCTACCCGACCGACCGACATGCCGGCCGGTTCTTCTGCCGAAGCGGCCCGTGAAGCAGGCCGTTGTTCCTTCCGCACAGCCAACGCGACGCCGCCGGCTTCCTCCGCCGCGGCCTGCCCCGACCGTAGCTCTGCGTCCCCGACAAGGCGCGATGGCACCGTGCTTCTTCCGCTGTGGCCTGCTTGTCCATGTATTTTTTTGCATGTGCGACAGCAGCCCTTGCGCTGCCGACCTCTTCCGTGTTCTACCTCCGGTCGCCTATTCCAAAAATAAATAATCAAGATCCAGTGGAGGGTCATTGGGCCGTGTTAGTTCATCCCGCGCCCTTTGCATTAGGTGATAGCAATAGGTCGGGACAAACAAAGATGTTCAATGAAAAACGAAGCACAATTTTAATCCATTAAAATTGAACTTAATTCCCCTACCTCGAATATGGTTGTTTGTCGTAGATGTAGAAAGTGATGTCACTCTGTCAATGTCAGAGGAAGAACCATCGTCGTTGGCGAGTTCCCCGCAGTAGAGTCTTCTCCCTTGATGCGGAGGAAGAAAATGATTGGAGAAGCATGGAGTGTTCTTCACCGAGTTGGAAGATCATTTTTCGTAAGAGAGTCGGTGTTCTTCAAAAACTCAAGAGCTCTCCCCATTGTTTTCCCAACACACCAAAAGCTCAAACTAACATAATAGCCCATGAAATTATTTTTATTCACACAACAAAGATTTAAAATTTAAATTCAAACAACTTAATTAATTAAATGAAGAGGGTCATCTCATTAATTAAGGTATGTTAGAAAAAATTAATGTGTGAGAGAGAGAGGGAGAGGAGGAGTCATCGTTAATTAAGGGGGTTGTCATGAATTAAACAAAAGAGTTTAAGGGGTTTGAAATGAGTTATGGGGGATGAAAGGTTAGGGCTTGTGTGGGCCCATATCCAAATATCCACACATGGTAAGATGGGTGGGTGTGGGCCCCACCAAAAACATCCCATGGGAGGAATTAACTTCCTTAGATATAAAATTGTTCCAAAATTTTTATTAAACTTCTTAACTAAACCCCAAATTTTAACTTACAACCCGAATAAAATGCAACTGTGGTAAATGTCCTCTTAAGCAATTATCGGCGCTGTGAGTTCATCGGTGCCCTTAGTTTTCAATTCCGAGCACTGGTTCAAAAGATAGAAAAACCCACTCATTCGTTAACTGAATGTACTGGATATAATGTTCAAAAAATTATTCTGAGCACACCGGGCCTCAGAATCAGGTGCTGTCAGAAACTGCGTATTCGTAAAATTCAAAAGAATTTAAGAAACAAATTTCCCTGAAATTTACGGGTCTTTACAGCTATTCCTAAAACCATGGAAAATGAATTTCATCACATCTTACCCACACACACCTGGGCCTCACAATGAAATCCTTCCGGCATTTACCTGGGACACATACCACTTCACATCCGGAAAACACCTAGGAAATCACAACACACCTCATCCCAAAGACACGATGGAAACCATAACTCATCTCTTCCTGAAGACACATTGGAAAACCCAATATTCTCATACACACTTGGGGCTTAAAAACTACTACCTGCCTAAAGAATATTTGTTTTTTACTATATAGAAGAGGGATCAGGGAAGATAAGGTGACCAATAATCAATCCTCCCAACAATATGTTTGGGAAAGAACCCTCCCCTGTGCAAATGGTGGTTTTAGACACAAAGTGTTCAACTAGGGTGGGGTGAATATAATAAATAAAAGAAATTAAAGGTATGTATATATATTTTAAAAAACTCATGTCGGACATATGGGTTCTCAATTTAACAGTAAACCACCCTATGATACTGCCAACCCTACTACTACCTATAAATGAATTTATTAACACCAGCAACCGTCACTTCAGATGTTGATAAATTAAATCCATCCAAAACATGCAGCAAATAAAACATACCCACATCTAACTAATTTAACCAATTATAAATATTTATGAAGTAAAATATTTATTCATTCCATCCCTACCCAGGAAACTACCAACCACAGAATACAACCTGCCACACAAAATAAACCTTGTAGAGGAGAAAGAACCACCATAAAGAAACTCATTTCATATTTCCACTCTGTTTAACATCCATACCAACCACTACCATTGTCAATATTTGAAGTAATTCCAGCCAATCCCCTATATAAATCAGAAAACTCTTAACATCTATGTAAACCCAACAACAAATCGCATTACAATGAAACCCAAAAGCCCTGTAATATAAAAACTCCGCACACATCACACCTAGTAAAATAAACATAGAAAAACCCAAACCTGTATCCTCACTGGTCAAACACCTCCTATCCATTCCACAATCAGTAAAAATCTCAACCTAATATTCCATTACACCACCTGTACCAACCCAGCATGAATATGTTCTCTAAACCCCATAACCACACAACCACACAAGGCATATGACAGAATAGAACCACACACAGCACATAGCTACACTAAACAAGGCAGGGTGTATTTAGATTTAGTAAACACTCATTCTTTAATTCCACATTGATAATTTAGGGGTTATCATAGAACACGTTCTATACTAGGGAATCTATTTATTTAACCAAATATAGGTAGTTAATCAATTTCACATTTATACATCCATTCAGCACATGATCAACAATAATCCATCATAAGTCATTCAGAGTTCACAAACAAATACCACAAATGACCATGAGTTTTACAAGGTATAGATCCCATATTGATTATAATATAAAAAAAAAGAAACAAAAGCATGTGACACTTATACAACCTTACAGATTCTACTGATTCTCTCACCCATTAGGAGATCAATTTCAATAATACCCAAAATTTTAACATTTGATATATACAATCATTGATGATATCTTAGGGAGACTTATATTACTATCCATTGTGTAAATTGAACCCTTAATTTTTCCTTTGTAGTTACTTTATTTGTCTTCTTATTTTTTATAGTCACAACATCTTCTTGTTCTTCTAAGTCATTAACTTTGGTGTTTCATTCTAAATTATTGACAAAGAGGAAACTGAATTTTCATTCCTCAATGGTTACTATCACCCAGACTTTTAATGAACTCTTTATTTATCTTCTTTTATGAGAATAAGATTTGGTTAAGATATCAATTGTTAATCATGTTCCTCAAAAACCGATTTTCCATAAAAAAAATCCTTTAATCTATTTATAATTCTATTTGTGTACTCATTAGAAAATCATCTTTCGGATTCAATGTTATACAATTTTCTTCAAGATCCCTCTATAAACTAAAACCATAATTCATAATGTGAGAAAAAATAATCATAATGGAAAAAACATAAACATATAATTAACTTATAGGATATCTAAATCACAAACCCTTCATTAATATATGGAATATTAGGTTTATCCTAGGTCATTCATAGCCATCATCAATTTAAAACCACATGATGGTTTCTAAAGTGTTTATGAATTTCCAAAATGTATTCCATGCGAGTGTTAAACCAGGTGTATGGAAAATCCCTTTTTAATTCACCAGTTACTGATTAAGTTGCACTCTATACATTTTTTTAGGGTTGGTACTCCGAGGTATATCTATTTTAGAGCCACATCCCCTTGTAGTATCCAAATTTGGATGTAATTGATTTCAAAACACTCACTGTATCCTTTTCCAAAATTTCATGAGATTTCCTATAATCCAACTCATCCATAGACATATCCTAAGAGACATCCCTATACATTTCCATTGAAATATACCTATGGATATTGCTATGTTTTTATCATCCTAGATTCTAAAAGTAAATAAACCTTTATTTTGATACCAGCTATAACAACCCACACTTTTCATACATGGATATTAAATATTTTTTGATTAATATTAAACACATTAAAAAATTACAAGTGAGATGAACATAATATTTTAGTTCCGTTAGAATCATGGAAACCTAGACAATGGTTCATTTGTAAGCTACATCATCCCTCACTAATTTTTTCACAATTATTACCCTTATTATACATATCATACATAATACATATATTCATAAAACAGGGAAAGGAAACATATGAAAGGGTGAGCTTAGATTCTCAATACGGTTAATAAAAGGGTGATACATATCCATAAAATGATCATAAGAGCACGAGAACATGATTATAATAGTTCAAAACCGTACCATACATATATAATATCACACACAAGAGTCAAGGAATAAATATTGGCAGTTTATAAAAAACAAATCATAAGACAATCATATAAAATGATCTTTAAGTGCATAATATTGGAATAAGACATGGAATTTGAGGCATACACATACTAAAATAAAATAAGATCCTTATTTTTCTTGTATTACAATTAAGGACATCATAAATAAATCTATTACTATATAATGTTCACTCCTTGTTCTTCCCATGTCTTACTATACCAGGTTCACTTCCCATTTCAAATCATTCTTACTATATTATGTTTTCTCTGCAGTCTGGCTATTTTTATCTCATGAGATATATATATATATACCAAATTCCTTGGAGGGTTATATATTTCTGAATAATATAGTAATAGAAATCATAGTTACGTGTTCCACAAGATCATTAACATTCATCATTTCAAAACCTATAAAATGAAATGGGTATCATAAAGATGTCATCATATCATTAGCTATGTAAAATTTGGTTTCATAATCATTTCAAAAAACCACAACCAATGGAAAAAGTGGGTTTTATATAAATTTTATCACGGTATAACCTATCTAATAGAAATAGGGTTTATAGAAAAATTTTCATCAGAAACATAGAGAAAAAATAATAATGGTATCCTACTATCATATACTTAGTATGGAATTGGTATTTCAAATGGATTTCATATTAGATAAAAAACTATTTTTGAAAAATATTTTTAATCATTTCTTGAGGAAAATATCCCTTACACTTTGAAAAACTATTTTTAAAACATATAACATTTTGACAAATGTTTTTTAAAATAACCATGAAAAATTATAAAATATTTTTGAAAATAATTTATGACACTTTTTAAAATGTAATTTTTTTTGAAAATCATTTCCCATAAAAATTATCTTAAAATATAATTTAGATTTTTTCTGAAAATATTCTTTTAGAAGGAAAAAAATTCTGACTAAAGGGAGAAATATAATCGATTAAAAAATCATTTTCTTAATTATCATAAATAAAAAATGAGTGGAAAACGGTATAATTACTTAAATATATCATTAATAAATATAGGATCAAAAATTAATTATAATTATAGAGAGATATGTCATAATATTTTACCATTGTAAGCATAATCATAAACAACACTGACAAATGATGAGATTATAACATAAAATCATTACCCCATTGGTAAACTTGAATCCTAAGCCACATGAATGAATGACCCTAAATGGAATTTAAAATATCACTAGTATAGAAAAATTAATGATATTACTTGTCAATGTTTCTCTATATACACCTCATGAAGATTATAGGTGTATATAATAACCTACGTCTCAATGAAGGAAAATTAAGACAAACATTCTTTATAGATTTGGTAACGTTTGAACCATAAACCCCATGAAAGAGAGATCCAAAAATGTATATTTAAATACCAATATATTTTGTTATAAACTTCATAAAATACATTAATGTTCAGTATATACACCACATATTAGAATTAGGTGGTGAATATAGCATGTGTCTCACAAAAGAAAAAAGTGAGACAAAAAACCCTTACTGCTTTAGTAACATTTGAATCATAATATTAATGAAACAATAAAATAAATGGAAAATAATTGATCATTAAATTTGTTATATTCATGATATATAAATCCATAGGGTATTATATACAAAATAAATAAATATTGAATATAGAATAAGTTTCTCAAAAATAAAAGTGAGACTAAAAATCCCATTGCCTTAAGTGTTAACTCCCATTATACTCATTCAATCCTCATATATAATAAATAAAATTTTATTATAAAACTATTACATAATAATATTATATATATAATACCATATATTATTTTATATTACCATTTGTTACCCATTTATTAACAATTCCACATTAAAGTCACATTTGAAGTAATAAGTGCTTTGTTTTTCATATATGTTTTGATTTGTTATATTTGTAGTCCAATTACATTGATCAAGGTTCTATAATATAAAAAATCATTACCATGAAATTAATATAATATATAACAAGTAGATATATATTTATATCAATCCATATAATTCAGTGGTTGAGAATGAAATACACCTATCATGGAGAGGGTAGGCCATACGTATGCATAAATGTCGTTTTTTCTTATTACTGTTGGGTTGATGGAAAGAAAATTAAATTATATATTATAATTCCAAAATAATTTTTATATAATATATATCATAATTTTTTATTAAATAAAACCTCAATACACTCCATGTATATCATGAACGAATCCCATCACTTCATGAGGTAGTGGTCTACCAAACACACGAACAACATTTTTGTATTCCAAGAAAATGGGATTCATGAAGTAATATGTGATATAAAAATTAAATAATTATAATAAAATCATAAATAATATATATATATATATATAGTATAAATATTATTTCTATAATTATGCCTAACATTTAATGGTGGTGGTGGAAAAACAAATGACATCTGTTCGTGAGGTGGTAGTCTGTCGTTCACACGAACAATGGTTTCATAACCCATATATTGATAGCATGTGTGGATGAAGGTATTATCATTAACATATAAAAATATAATTATATTTAATGTTGTTATATTATTATTAAATCATGATATAAAATATAACTGAATGTGATTGAGGAAGAAGTAAATAAAAAACATTCATTGATGAACATTACCTCTTTTTCTGGTATCTTATTTTGGTTTTCACCAAACACCATAATTGGTTGTGTTTATGCCCAAATTAAGTCTTATAGAATTATATTAAGATATTTTTTAATTTATTTGACTAGGTACTGAATGAACAAATTGTTTTTGAAGGTGTAAAGAGAGGGGGAGAGGGGATTTCGTTTTATAGTTGATGAGTGGCATTCTTTTAAATACTCCAAAGTATTAAAAATGGGAGGTAAATATTACCTCAAGTTGATCCAAATATTATAATTAAATGTTTTTATGGATGATGTGTTCTATCCAAACCTTCACCACATAATTTAAAACATGTTTTAATCATTTTATTCCTTAAATTCTATGTCTTCCATTTTTTTACAATATTGGGTTTTCACTAGAGTAACTACATCTCTAATCATGATAATTTTTATATTTATACAATATTAGTATGAGACTTATTAGATAATTTCAATAAAATTGTTTTGAATATGATATTTAATTTATAAAACATAAATTCTTCGTGTTTTGGAAATTAATTTTAATACCAGTGTCAGTAATGTGCAAAAATACCACTTTAACCGTAACTATACAAAATGTGTTTTTTACAATTTAATGGACAACTTAATCATTATAATATAATAATTAGTCCATTAATTGACCATATTTGATATTTATTATATTTAAAAATATATTCGTAAAATATAGGATTTTAATCAATTTTAAATCAATTAAAAAAATATAGCATTTGTTAAATATCTCATTAATGTAAATTTTGACATTATTCATATAATTTGAATTTAAAATTTATAATGAAAACAATTTATTTACAATATATTATGGCCACAATTTTATAACATGATATATTCATCTAAAAACTTACTGTAAGATAATAATTCATTCTATTTACTTTACTTTTTAATATTTTAACAATTAGTTATTTTATTTTTTTATTAACTATATAACTATCGAGTTGGGGTTTCATAATAATTTTTAGAAATTATTTTATATATAAAGAAATAGGATAAATTATAATGATTACAAACACTATTTTATATTTCAAAATCATGTATATTTAACCGAACGTTTGTTGTTTTTTTCATCTATAATGGATTTTTAAATATTAAAAGTAAGAAAAGTACTGTTTTCCATTTTTCATACATAACATATTATATGTGTCATATTCAAAGGAAATTTTCAAGAAATTGACATATTTCATATAATCTAATGTAAAAAGTCAAAATAAACTCATAAAATAAAATTAATATATTATTAGAGTTAATTATAACTTTATTTTGTTTGTTTAACCATATAGTATAGTCGTTTCACATACCATTGTAATTTAATTTTTTTACTGTATTCACTATTCTTTTTTTTAAATAATTAAATTTACATTATTATATAATATAATTATTTATATTAAAAATATGGAATCCATTTTTCCAAATTAAATTCATAGAATTGGAAAAAATAATTTCAAATTATTCCCATAGACACGATGAGAAATCCAGTTTTTAAAGAGAAAAAGTTTAAAAGATTGAAATATTTTTATACCAAATTCAAAATAAAATTGACACAAAATACCTATATTCGATTAATGGATATAAAATTTAACTAATTTTATTTTGAAACCATATAAAAATATAAATTATCTTTATTAATAAATTACACAAAATGATTGTTTTCAATTAATATTTAGAATTTTTAAGTACTCCTCAAAAAATTATTATTTTTTGAAAAATCACAAAAAATTCACCCTATAATAATTATAAAATTAAAATCTTAAAAATAAAGTTCATTTTGTTAAATTATTTTTATAAAATAAAAAAAAAGATATTTTTAATATAGTTACACTTTAAAAGGAAATATAATTTCTTTTTTGAAATATACCCTTTCTAAGGGTGGAATTGGGTATATTCTTATCACTTATCTAGAAAATATATCGGATGAATGTTGAAATATTTATTGATAATAAAATATATACAATTCATTACATGCATTAAACAAAAATTATTTTGTTAATTAATTTATATGAAACACATTTGTGCGATTTAAAATAGTTTTCCAAAAAGATATTTCCTTTTCAAAGGGATTTATTTTCATATAAAATTTATTGGTCAGAAATGAATTATATAACCATCTGTTTAACGTATTCTCACAATTTATTTTATACTATTCATTACCTCCATACTAATGGTTATTGGATAACTATCATGTTGAATTAAAGTCTTCAAATGGTATGTTATGTTTGGTTTAAACTCGGTGTTGCAAGTAACGTAAGATAAATTCTACATTGTGTGTAGAAAAATAAAAAATTAATATTTTGCCTAATGGAAGATAATGAAAGTTTCTCAACTAAATAAAATATAAAAAAGATTAACATTATTTGAAAAAAATATTTCACAAATTATCATGTTGTTACAAGGCCATATATTTATTGAATTAGTGGTGACCGATAACTAAAATTGAATGAGAGTGATATAAAGATTTATATAAACCTATAAAACTACTTCAATTTTACAAAATTAATACTTCTCATGTTTTTATTTAATTTTTTGGAAAACCAATAGTCATGAAGTGTGTGGATAAAACATTTCTCCAAGAGAGGGTGTTTTGGCTATCGATATTGATGAATATTTGATCTATGCGGGCTAAAAACCATATAGATTTGAAAAAAAAGTTTCCTAATGTACATAATAAATACCCAAATTCTCTTGGAAGTTGGTGAGGTGAAAAAATGTTACATCCATGTTTTATCATTAACTGCTGATCACATAGTAGGATACAATAAGTTGAGTGTTCCTACTACCTGTTAATGATTTCATTAAACTCATCATAAAACACACTACGACATGGAATTGATCATAACTTGATGTTAATATATCCAATTTCATTCCCCATGCCATGGTCCCTTATGTGACCTAAGATGAAGGGGTGGAGGATAAATGATTTTTGGAAGAAAGAAAAGGTTTAGGGGTTATACATAATAAGACTCTAATATTCCAAATAAAAAATAATTGAATAGAAATACAAGTGATTCCTCCACAACACCTGAAAAAATATAAAGTCATCATACAATATTTGACAAATCATTCTTATTAGATTACAAGGAGTATTATTTGTTGATTAGAATCATTTTTATTTGGGACATACAATTATTTCTTCACTTCAAAAAGTTTACTGAATAAGGTTGGTCATTTTTTTACCCCCATGACCATATGATTTGTTAGTCATCCAGAATAAGTAGAATCCAATATTTATTAATTTGTGGAATATATAAATTATATAAAAGTTAAAAACTTTTATAATGATAAAATGCTGGAATGGATGAGGCCTCACATATGAACACCCAAGGGGGAGAGGCTAGCGAGAGAACTTACTGGGGATAAGTGAGATGAATTATCTTTTATGTTTTATGGTGTTTTATTCTTTTCTACTAATTCAAATTTCTTATATGTTTTATGTATAAAGGGATAAATAATCTTTTGAATCTCTAAAATACATAACTGGGGGGAAATTGTTTGATTAATGTGCTCATTAAGATGAAATGGTGGAGAAAGAAGGATCTCATACCCTAATAGTGATATGAGGGTAGTGATATTTAATCCTATGATGCACTACCAAAGCCAATTATAGTGAATCATCTTATAGATACATCCATATGAGATATCAAAAAACAGAACAGGGATAGAACATTGATGATAATCTTCTAGTTATGACTAAAAAGTATGTTTTCCATTTTACAAACAATATTTCAGGATATTCATACAACTTCATGTCGATTCATTGCTATTTCCATGTGTTGGTGCTAGATTTATAAATACTAGAGGTTTTAGTAACTTAGAGAATACAACCAATATCTTCCTATATAGATAATAAATATAAGTATCACTAGGGGATGTTCATGGAAAGTTGTGTCAAACTCAAAACTCAACCATATCAGTTACTACTACCTTGGGGATGAGAATAATGGATGATGTAATAGAGGAACTAGATTCAAGGGTATCAATTCTAAAAAAATGGTCCCTAAAATTATTAGAAGGACCTTTTAATATATGGTAGTGAGTATCGAGGTCCTGGTGGAATCAGAACTGAATTTTTATCACAATGCATTGTCCATCATCAAAGTGAATCCAAAGTTAGCAGATAAAATCATAGAGATACTATACAAGGATAATTGTTATTCTTCTAAAAAACATGAGATCAATTCAAATTTATTAGAAGGTTAAGGACATTGGGAGTAAAAATTTTCTTCTATAGTAGGGCCGTCCCATTTTGATCTCTATATGAATGTATACATGTGGATGATTTAGGTATGACTTAGTTAGAGGAATCCTTTAGGCCTAGTGCTCTGGTGGAGGGTGTCGTTACCTTCACAATGAGTGTAGTATCCGAAATCCCCTTACATGAGATTTTTTAATTGAAAAAACCAACTATACCAATTTATTTGGGGACAAAAGCTTAGGGGACTGATGATCCATTCAATGAAGGTAAATATACCCCCTCTTATCATCTAACTCTTTCTCGTGTTTTTCTAATAATATATCTTGGGTTTGAATTATAGAAAAAATGCCACATTCCAAATAACCACAATGTTTTACTACTTTAGTGTGATAATCAGTGGAGGTCATGGAGATATAGGGTAATTCAATGCTAATTCATATGAGAGGCTTCAATATTAAACATTTCTTGAGTGATATTTCACTAGATTATAAGTCTGTACCTACTACTACCTTGTATGTAGATCCCAATGTTCTTTCACTCTAATAAAATATTTAGTATTGGGTGTGGGAGAGAGTCTCAATGATTTTTTGAGATACCTCTCTCAATAAACCTAGTGGAAAAATTTGTAAAACTTTGACCTAGATCACCTAGTCCGAGAAAGTGAGAAATATGAACTCATGCACACCTCCATGTATACAAGAGAATGCTAAGTACTAGGGAGGATATGAATGGTATAACGAGGAGAATATACGCTCAATATGAATGAAAATACACTATAATAATTAAAACAAAAGAATAATAAGGAAAAATACTAGAAAATAACTAGGTAATGATAATATTATAATCGGTGAAATGGCAGGTATCTCAACTCTTGAAAAGTAATAAACTAAGTACCTCTAAAGTGACAGGTCAAATAAGACTATAATAAGATAAAATGAATGTAAATAGATACATTGTGTTGATTGTAACATCCCACCCTTCCTCATTGGATTGAGTTGAGGATGAAGTGATACTTGGCATTTAGTAACTTCCCCATGGTGCTAAAGGCATCCAATATATTCTGAGGGCTTCATGAATTATTAGGGGAAGATTTTACCTTAAAAATAAATAACAACCAACCAAACATTCCATTACTATATAACCAATACATGATGCATGATAACAATGTATTACAACTCAAATGATACTAAGGTCCAATAACCAATAACCCAAAACAAACAATGAAATCCTATTAGAGTACCAAGAAAAAGGCTAAAAACCTAAAACTAAAGATACATCAACAGAACTCCATAGCCCCATAAAAATATCCATGAACTGACTCTACAACATCCCATGCATCACGATGAACCACTAGAAAAATTAAATTCCAAACCATTATTCGTGTCTCATAATACAACATCTACAAAGCACAAAAATTCCAAAGAAGGGGTGAGTCCTGAAACTTAGTAGGATTTACCCGATGATCTCCCTACTCATGGATCTAGGATAGAACATGATAAAAAAATTTTATAAATAATTTATATAAAACCATTAAATAATTTAACATTTTTCAACAAATGAAAAATTTCCTTACTAAAACAATTTCCACCATAATTAACACATTTACAAGGAACGAAACCAAGTAAGAAATTATCCATTTCTACCATTCCAAATTGGAATAATCCATTTAATTTTATTAAACCCAATACATGCAACACATCAAACAGTCTATACAACCACAAAATATTGGTGTTACCATTGATGGTGGAACTTGACATCCAATCTCGTATACTTTTTTGTGGTGGTGCTTCATGACCACATTCCAAATCTTTTATGGTGGCACTTAAAGACCAAAAACCATCCCCATTCTAACTCATAATTAACCATTTAATCCAAAAAATAATTCTAATTAATATATACCAAAATCATATCAACTGAAAACTACCAAACTAATCAACCATTCAAGATAAGAAGCATTTCAATAAAACAATGTTTTTATTGAAAATATTTTTTCACAACATTTTCTATAAATAAAACCAAGAAACCAATTCGAAAATCATCATTTTAAAATTAAATAATAAAGAACAATGAAAAAAATATCAAATTCCCCTCAAAAACCACAAAGAAACACTAAATATGTTTCACACAAGCCTTGAACATCAATTTAATAACAAATTTCAAGAAAAACAATTAATTTTTAATTATTATTTCTAAGAATAGAATGAGGACCAAGATATTAAATCCACCTACCATTAGGGTTTTAGTGAAAATGACCAAGGGACTAAAACGATCACCAATCCGGGAGAAAAATCCACAAAACCGCTATGAATCCCTTCCTTGACGAAGATATTCCTTTAAAGAACCAACAAAACCCTTCAAAACACTTCCAAAATTAGGGGGATAAGTTACCTAACCTCTAACCAGGGGTGTTAAATTGTCCCCTACATTTTCCGCTCCATCATTTTAAAGTATGAAAGCATTGCTTCCTCAAAAATGCTCTGGCCATTTCTCGACCATTTTTATCTCTCATTCCTAAGTATCTTCCTAAATTCGACAGCGTTTCCACATAAAATGTACTTGGACAATGATCCTTGAAAAAAATAAATTATCTTTCCTATCCCCTGTTGTAACTAGGACATGAACCAACCAAGAATCCTATTCTAGATCAACATGATCCAAACAAATGAAATGGTTATTATCTGGATGACACTTCTTCAAAACGGATAAAAGAAGTAAATTATTCACCACACTGAACCATAGTGGAAAGGATAACCAATATTACTTCTCTTTAACCCAATCAAGTATATCGAAAGGCCTAATATATCTATTTGATAACTTTCCTTACCTTCCAAAATGATTATTTCCAATACTAGGATAGATTCTCAAGAATATGTGATTATGTTCCATGAATGAAAATGAAGTTAGATAATTATCTACATATTATTTATGAAAAATCTAAGTAGTCTCTATTCATATCATGATGAAATTAATCATCTCCATTTTCTATTGGATAAGGATCGACCCAAAAATTGAAGCATCACACATTTCCACCAAACAAAGTTGAGAAAGACACAAATGCCCATAAATTGCTTCAAATTGATCCCTATGTATTGAATCCTAATAACTATAATTATTTGAAAAATACAATAATAGTAATTTCTCCTCCCATGAGCTACCAAAATCCATCGCAAAATCCCACAACATGTCTTCCAACATTTCTATCACCATCTTTGATTTTCCATCCGTCTGGCGATGATAAACTATTCTCATAGTCAACTGAGTCTAGGGATATTGTTACAAGGATTTCCTAATACAAGACCTAAAACACATATCCCTATTTGATACAAAACTATGCTATCAAAACATTATAAATTTCTTGAATTCAGGGATGGAAAACCATCTTATGTGATGATAAGCACTAAGAAGTTATTATTGACAAGACATAGGGAGAACTATCTAATTCCAAAACCACATCACTAAATTCATATAAAATTTCCACCCCTCAATGGTCTTCCCACCATTGAGTTTCGACCTCATAGCCAAACATTTGGAATCAGTTGTTTTCACCTTTTTAACCAATTTAACCAAATTAAAAACTAATGAAACCAAATAGAAAACTACCATATCACCTTAGTCTTCACATTCCAAATTCTTTTCAGATATGTCTAACATCAAATACCACTTATCTGAAACTTTTTTCACACTATATCATATGAATTTTTACTTAATACATCAGTCACCAAATTTCCTTTACCCAATGTGTACATCAAGTCAAATTCAAACATATGAGTTTAATACATCCATATCCTTTTTTTTCAAATACAAATATATCTATTAAAAATATTATTCAAGCTATTATGGTCAGTAAAAACTATGAATTTATTATTGAAGAGATTATAATTCCATTTTTTCAATGAATTCACCACAATCGTTAACTCCATATCATGTGTTCAGTTAGTATTCTCAAGAAACCAAAATTTTTGTGAGCTGTACACAACCACATGACCCCATTACATGACAAAACAACCAAACCCTAATCCAGATGAGTTAGAATACACAATCCACACATTCCCTTGTACTAGAAAAACCAAAATTTGTGTTGATGTAAGGAAAACCTTAATCTCTTCAAAAGACATTTTACACTACTCATTTAATTGAAATGAAACATTCTTGGTAGTTAATGCAATCATCGGTGAAGCTAATCATGATAATTCATGAACAACGCATCTGTAATAACTAGCTAGACCTAAGAAGCTTTGTATCTCAAAAAAATAATTTGCTATTTTCCAAGGGAGAACAAGATCTATCTTTTTTGAATCCATTGAAAGCCCTATCTAATAAATATAATTGCGAAGAAAACATACCTCTTTTATCCAAAAATAAAATTTTGATAATTTGGAATACAACTGATGATCTCTAAATATTCCAAGCACTACAACCAAGTGTTTGTCATTATAATCCCTTGTCATAAAATACACTAATATATCATTGAAAAACACCACCCTAAAATAATTGAGATATCTATGAAATATATTATTAATCAATACCATGAAGCCCACGGGTTAATTTGTAAGACACAATGCAATTACCAAACACCCATAATGGACATATCTACTTCTGAAATCTTGTTTTGGGATATCCTCTTTCACCACATGAAATTGATAATATCGTGTTAAAAGATAATTTTGGAGAACCAATGAGCACCCTTCAACAGATCCAAGAAATATTCAATTTCTGGAAGTGAATATCATTATTTTTAATTAACTTGGTTAATATTAAGATAATACACACATAACCAAAGAGTTACATCTTCCATTTAAATGAAAAAGACCGATGCTACCCATGGATATGTTCTAGGCTAGATGAATGCTTTTCTTTCTAACTCTTACAAATATAATTTCAATTTCAAAAATTCTATTAGTGTCCAGTTTTAGGAAATTGAGATTGGAGTAGTCCCCAAAAGATGATCAATCGTAAACTCCACTTCCCATACAGGTGGTAACATTGAGAAATCTTCAGGAATGAAATACAGAAACTTGTTAAGAACTACTGGAATAATACTTCTGCTAGTGTATTCTATTGATGTCAAAGACAGATCTACCAACGTATTTGAGATAGTCCCAACTTCTAGTGATTACAAGCCTATTTCACCTTCGTTTTTATTATTCTCACCTCTACAGCGATACTTGATTCCATCCTCAGTCATGAAACTAACCATTATCGTAGAGCAGTTGATGTGGTACATGAACATCATCAACCAATCCATACCTAGGATTATATCATATATGTCCATCTTAAGCACTGGAATTCCCATATCAACTCAATCCCACCTACATCTATATGACATTCTCTACACATAAATACTTGACACTCTCTTTGACGCAGATGAGTTAAATGTTTTAGAAAAAAATGAATCATTTCCACAGTTAATCCAAAAAATAAAATAAAATGAGAAAAAATGAATGAATTAGATGCACAAACACCGAAAAACACTTGCATTAAGGTAGAATTTAGATTAATCATACCTGGAACCATTGATGGTCTATATTGATCATCGATCAAAATATGATCAACTCCAATAAAAAATTTATTGGAAAATGTTTTCTTTTCAGTACCCTAGTGAGTCTAATCCCTCAAAGGATTCATAGAGTTCCTTGAATCACCATAACTAACTCTATTCTACTGACAAGGGGTATGCTTCTTCCCTCATATCGTGGAAGCCTAAGAGGCCTATAACCCCTGAGAAGTGTCATAAATAGCTAAACTCAGAGCATTGGGATAGAAACACCATAGATTTATTATATGGAAAGAATTATTTAATATTATATGTTATGCCATACATTATCACTTCATGTTTCCTGGAGAGACATATTGGAAACACCTCAGTTTACTCGTAGGATTTTGAAGAGGATTCACCTATCTAGAAAACTGATTCCAAGCCGTACTCTCACATTGGAAATAAGTTTCTCTATTCTACTTACTCAATGCATTAAAGGTCGCACCATTTTCCATGTGCATCAACACAACTCATCCACTCATAGCCCCCAAATATACCTCTTTCATCCACGGAAACCCTATTTACCATCTCATTATAATCTATAATAAAGAGCACCATAATCTTCGAATGAATTTATAGCCTTATCCTAGATGTAAAAAAGCGTGCCTTCAATGAAACAATAACCCCAAACTTGGGTCAAAACCTGAATAAGTTCATGTATTTAACCGTGTAATATATTTTTTAAAGGATATCCTATTTTAAGATGAAGAAATATATTGTACCTTGAATTTTGAACATGTGGGTAAATAATGTTTTATTGACTAATTCCTCAAAATACACCCATTCCATGCCTTTGTCCACATTATTTTGGACCGATAACTCCCACCAATGACGCACAAGATATTCCAACATATATGTATCTATCATCACTATCAACTCTTCTGGTGTGCTTAGGAAATCAAATATTCGGTTTATTATATTCAGCAACACCTCTTCCTTTTCTGGTTCTAAATCACCCAAAAAGATGGGTGGATTTTTTTGAAACTGAAAAAAATAGTCTTAATGCCTTAACTTATCCATTCTGTTTGCATTATCAATTGACATAATGGATTGAACCAAGATATGAACCAACTTCTGTTTTTCCTGTGGTTTAGGTGAATCCATATTTTTAGAAGCTTCCTCTAATTGGTTTCTATGACAACTAACCAGTTCAATTTTTATCTACACAACATATGTCCCATAAGTCTCACTCTCAAGAAATGGAATTATTATAATTTAAAATTCTATCACATTGTAACTATAAAAAACATTATTTCCAAAATTCATCATTTCCCATGTTCATCCATTTTTGAATAATCCACCTTGTTTTAAAAATTTTCACATTTCCAAAATTCCATAACAATAATCTTTTCAAAATAACACATTTGAAATATTTTTCATGATTTAAGAAAAATAAACACATTCATATAACACATAAATAATTAACCCAAATGTTATATGAAATCCTCTTTAGAAGTAATTCCTCTAATGTATTTTAAGCACATCTCATTGGCTAAAGCGATGAAAATGAGATTCGAATGACAATAAGTGTTTCCAAAGCACTTATGTGCCCAAATCCCTAGTAACATAATGTTCAACAAAAAAAGTTTAGCTACATCTTTTTAAAATATACATTTCAAGTTCTAACCATCCTACTCCTTGATACCATCCCAACTATAGGAATAATATAAGAATGAATTCCAACTCCAAGACCGATGATCGATGTCAAAGGATCAAGGGAACTGATACCACTTGTAACATCCTGCCCTGCCTCATTAGATTGATTTGAGGTGGATATTTGACTTGGCCTTAAGAGACATCCTCAAGGAACCAAAGGCTGAAAATAAATGACAAGTGCTTCATGAATTAATGGGGGATGATTTTCCATTTATAAATAAAAATCCAACCAAATCTTCCTTTAACAAATAACCACTACATGATTCAAGATAACAATGTATTATAACTCAAACGATACCAATGTACATCAACAACAAACCCAAACCAAACCAATAAAACCTATCAGAGTACTAAGAGGATGACAAAAAAAAATTAAGATAAAATGATAAACTACACATCCCCATAACAATATCAATTCTCGAAATCCACAACATCCCAATCATCACAAGTAACTAATAGATAAATGATAATTTTTACCATTTCCTATGTCTCATAATACAAAATCGGGAAAGGAACCAAAGTTTCAAAATTTGGGATGATTCATGAAACTCAGTAGGCTTTCCCCAATGAATTACCTACTCACTCCACTAGGATATAACAATATATCACAATAATATAAAAAATTTATATAAAACCCTTAAAAAATTGAATTGTTTTGAACAAGTGAAACATGTCCTTACCAAAACAATTTTCACCCAAATCAAGACATTTAAAATGAAAGAAACGAAGAAAGTCATTAACCATTTCTCCCATTCGATATTGGTCTAATGAACATCATTTAATAAAATCTAATACATGAAACTCATCACACACTAAATGTAACCACCCAAGAATGGTGTTACGATTGATGGTGGAACCTCACATCTAACCCCATACCTTTTTTTATTGCGGTGCTTCACATACCCATTATAATTCATTGATGGTGGTACTTCATGACCACTAACCATACCCACAGTAACTTATAATTAACCATTTAATCCAAAAAATGATTTCATTTAACCTATACCAAAATCATATCAACCAAAATTTCCAAACCAAATAAACCCTTTATGTTATGAAATATTTCAATAAAAGAACATTTTTAATGAAATCCATTTTCACATCATTTTCTATAAATAAAACCAAGAAACCCATTTCAAAATCATCATAATAAAATCCAATAATGAAGCACATTGTACAAAAATATACAATTTTAAACAAAACAAGAAAATTTCTTTAGAGACCTTCCCCAAGGAAGACCCACCTTTAAATCACCAAAAAACCCCTTTGAAATAATACCAAAATGATTTGGAGTTGTTCTCGAACCTAAATCTAGTAGTTCTACAATGCCACTTCCTATAATATATTGAATCTACCTCTAAACACCAATCTCTATCTCCCCATCTTTTTTTATTATGCTCTTTCCATTTTATGGATAAAAGATCATGATGCCTACATTTATATCATAATTCCCATGTAGGGTGTGTGTATAAATTGGGTAGGAGGCCACCAATACATCATTCACATATTTTTTCATGCATAAGCGTTATATTCCAAGACAATAGATTAACTTTAATGTTTATGGTTCTGGTCACAACAGAAGTGCGTAAGGGTGGGAGATATATTGAAATTTATTTTAATAATCATTTCCCAAAACCAAGTGTGTGGATATTTCATGTCAAATTTATAATTAATTTATTTAATATTAGAAGAAATAAATTATATTTCTTAGGAACATTCTCTATTTGTGAGTATTGATTTTATGAAAATACCCTTTCATATTACCTACATTTCACTGTGAGGATCAAATTATAGAATGCCTGTAGATGTGATCCAAAAGTGCTTCTATAATCTCTGAGAAATACCACTCGATCATCGGGTTCTAGTGTTGTGAGTCAAATGTTTTGTGTTGTTTTCCCTTGATCACTCATTCTTTGGTCCCGAATGATCCATTATTTTATTTCTCATTCTTGATTGGGAGATGGAAAGTGAAGTTGAGAGAGAATTCGTTGGGTGTAAAGATTCTCTATTTTTAATTTTTGGATGCTCTATACAGTAGATATAGACATCTATTTATAGAGTAAGGATTTGTGTTAAATTATAATATAATTTAATAATAACCATTAAATGAAATTTATTTCCATTAATAAACCCCAAGATATATAATAATAATTATTTATTATTGTGTGTTGTGTGCCAACTTGCGCAATAACAAATATTATGTAGTAGTCCAGTTAATTAATATTATTCATCAGACTCAGTCTTGATCCATTCAAACAGTATAATTTTCTAAACAACCAAATATGTAATTTATTCATAAATAAGAATTTTTTTCACAATCTTGGGAATAAATATTTACTAAAATATTCAATAAAGAAAATAAATATTTTGTTCCCAAGTCGATGAGTAAAAAATTACTTAATTTATGTGATCAAGATAACCTAAATAAAACTATTATTAAGACTTGGGAATAATATCTATTCAATTAATTAATCTCAAATAAAATTTAATCAAGATATATGGAAACATTTAGTGTGTTACCATCTAGGATTATTTATCATTGGTATTAGGTGGACTTCCCTAAAGTGTAATATTACTATCTAGAAATGGGTCAAGGAACCCAAGAAATAGAACTTAATGTCGCAATTCCGACAACCATATATGAGAAATAACAGTCTAATATAATACCTTTGTTACATACCTCATCCAGTAAGTTAAAAAATCATGTCACTCAACCTATATGACGGATATGTCTTTCTTAGACTAACGGAAATAAAAATACGGTTACAACATGTCCATGGAATTTAATGTGACAAATATATTCCAATAAAATGGAAGATATATCATCTTCCATAAATCTAGAAGCGAAAAATCCTTCCTCAATATATTAATTGATGACATGTCACCCTTTCCCCACCCAGTGTATCTAAATTTTCCATGAACTATAATCATCATGGTTTATGAGATACATCTATTTATGCAAGTTGTAACATGCATTAATAATAACCTTAATGTATAAGGTCCATCGCACACACTCTTAGATAGTAATATATGATGAAACCAACACATGAGGAATTATTACTAGCAGGTCTATTATAACATACTCCCATCATAGAGATTACCTTCACCTGAAATCTATCATCTATGTATCCCATTATAGTATGTTAGCTAAATTTAGAAAATTAACTGAGAATATTGTCATAGTAGATGAAGGTTCTCATCATATAGAGGAACTCCAATAACCTTATCAATAGGGTGTATACTCTAGTACATTATTATATTATATTGTTTCATAAAAACAAAAAATATGTAATAATAAGTTTTATTAATATTCAATACATAAAAATACATGTAATAAATGTACAAACAGTTGGTCATAGGACACAAACTACCAAAAAAATTCCACCCAGACTACAGATGAAATTCCTATGACCTTCAATATAAACCACACATTATAGTAATATTTATAATAAGTCAAGGATTTTGTTATAGGGTATGCTATATTATCTACTGTTGAAATATTTCTCACTGCAAGTTCACCTCTATGAGAAAAATCACTCAAGAGAAGATACATTCTAAGTATTTTCTTCCTCTATTGATTCATCTTTGGATATTTTGAATGATCCGACACTATAGTATTTTGAAAATAGAGTGTGATATAATCTTTAATACTATATTCCACATAAATATCATTGATGATGTTTCACATCCATAATGCTTCTTCAGCTGCCTCAAAAGATGCAATATACTTATACTCTACTATAAAATCAGTAACCACAACCTATTTTGAGCTCTTCCAGTTCATAGAACATATAATAAATGTTAATATGTATCCTATCTTGACTTCATGTGATCTTTATTAGTTTGGAAAATATCATATGTATATCCTCTAATGAATCTTTCTTCATATCCTCCTTAAAATTGGAATATATAATTAGTATACCTCAGTTACTTAAGGATAGTATGGACTACCATCCAATTGATGTCACCTAGATCAACTTGATGTCTTACTACTGCACTTACTACATTGGAGAAATCTATCCTAGAATATGAAATAACATACATGACTAACCCAATCACCGATGATAATGAAATACATGTCCTTCTGTTTATTTGTTCATGTGTTTTAGGAAATATTTTCCTGGTAAGTTGATGTTTCGTGACACTCAATAGAATACCTATTGGATTTTCCACACTAAATCTTTGTAGTATATTGTCAATGTAGGTAATTTTACATATGGTGAGAAATATCTTGGATTTTTAATGATAGATATTTATCCTAATAATATATGCTCCATTCCTAAGTCCTTCATATAGAATTATTTATTCAACCACTCCTCAATAGAATGTAATGCTTCTATTTCATTTCTAATGAGTTATATTTCATCAACATATACTACTAAGAAAACAACTAAACTCCAACTAAATAATATTTTGATAGATGAACCGTATTTATTCTTTAAGAAACCAAATTCCATTATATCCAAAATAAAAATGAATTTTCCATGACCTATATGATTTATTTAATCTATAAATGGATATTGTCAAATTTAATACCTTTATCGGATCCCTTGGAGTCATAAACACTTCATGTTCTGTCATATAGACATTTTTCCAATGGTTTCAGTAAATGAACGATGTTTTGAAATCTATTTGAGAAAAATAATAACCATGGAAATCCACAATGGGAAGTTTATTTATGATGGATTTCAACATTGCAACTGGTTAAAATGTTTAATAACAATCAATTTATTGACGTAGTTTAAACCATTTTTCAACCAGTCATTCCTTATAGGTAATAAGTTGTTTTTCCCTGTACAATTTATTCTTGAATACCGATTGTCAACAAATTTTATTTACATATACTAGAGGTACTACCAAAATATTGATTTTTTTGGTACATGGAATCTATTTTAGAATTAATGTATTCTTTCCACTGGGAAACAATCATGACACTGACTAATTCCTTATAGTTTCTAGGATCATTATTATAAACTAATAATGAGTCACCATACTTAGTGACTAAAAATATATATATTTTTTGTTATATAACCTCTCTAGTACTCCTACATAGTAATTATGTCTCTATAACAATTTATTCTTCCATGGGGCTTTGTGAAATTTGTTCTTGTTCTAAATCATAGTATCATGAGCCTATAATTCATTTAAGTCTATCACTCTCCCATGATATCTTTCAGAGGCAAGATCCTCCTTAACAAATATGGGATATATTTCCACCAAAACCTTTTTATATGAATGATTTTATAGGCAGTATCCCTTTGTTTCTTTGTGATATCCAATAATGATATACTTTTTAACTCACGGTGGAATATTGTTACTTGAAGAGGCCTTAATAAATAGTTCTTAACCCACACATGTAATTAATACAATATGAGTTTCATTTCATTATATAATTGGTATGGTAAACCATTGGTTTCTTTAGTTGGAACTCATTTTAGTCTGTATCCTAATGTTTATAACGTGTATCAAAAAAGGATAATATAAGAATCCCTTGACTCATAATTGATCTCACTATATCCAAAAGTGTGTAGTTCCTCCTTTTGATTACACCGTTACACTGAGGTGTATAAGGAATAGTGATTTGAGTTAAAATCCTAGACTCCCATTATAAATCAATGATGTATTGATCATGATATTATCCACCATGTTCTGAGTGAAGTTTCATAATATATATTCTAAGAAGGATCTCAACATCATTCATGTATTCCTTGAATTTATCCAATGAATCTAACTTATACCTCAATAAGTAGACATATCCTTATTTACTAACATAATCATCAAAATTTATGAAATATATTTTCTACCCCTTACATCAATGGGAAATGGTACACACATATTTGTATGAACTGATAAAACAATCTCTTTATACCTTACACCTTTCACACTAAATAGGGATTTTTCCAATTTTCCATATAATCATGAATGACATACACAATATGGTTTTAGTTCAAAATAATATAAAAACCCATATTGATCTAATTTATTCAAGATAATTTAATTTACATGACATATCCAGTGATTCCATTGGTGGGCATGGTATGATTCATGTGAACTACCATAATTATTTATTGCCATTATTTGGTTTATGTAATTATACACCTAAATATCTTCATTTAAATGTGCCTTACCATAAAAGTTATTTTTATAAAAGAAGAATTTTTTTTATAGAATTTGAAAATAAATCCATCTGTATCAAGTATGGATACAAAAATAATGCTTTTGGTAACTAAAGGGAAATAATAATGACCCTTTAAAACCAAGATCATTTGACTCATCGACACGAGTAGGTTCTCCCCAATATATACAACAACAAGTTTTGTTTCATTGGATACTCGAAGATCTACCGCTCCTCATTTAATATTTCTGAATCTACTTGGTCCCAGTGTCTTGATATATATGTGAGAATGAAAATAAGTATATAATTACAAATTTGTATAATCTAATAAATCACATTTTATAAGAAATACACATAACTTTTCCCCTTTCTTCTTTGACTAGGTGGAGTTTTCAATCCTGTGTCCCTTCTTTCCACATGTGAAACAAACACCATCAAGTTCCATTACGTTCCCCTTTATCATCCTCTTCATGGAATGTCATGAAGAAGATATAGGATTAAATCTATTTTTTCCCTTTCCTCTTTTTCAATATAAGGGTGAAGGGTTTTTAACATTTTATCTCCTTACCTACTTGATGATGAAGAGTAATAAGTTCTGGAATAGTCTTCTAAATTTTGTTCACATTAAAATTAACAAACAAATATAAGGAATATCTGAGGGGGTGAAGGAATAATGAGTTCGATGCCTAGTTCTTTGCTGAGTTTAAACTCTTGAACCTCTATGTGGTAAATGTAGCCGATGATCTTGACAACATGAGGCCTAGATGAGTCACTATATACAGACCTTCTTAGAAAGATAACCCTGAAAATGTCAAAATGTTTCAGTCTATCTCTCTTCTAATAAATATCATGACAGTTATTAATCTTTCTATACACATCAATGTTTTTGTTAGAATTCATTAGTTCAATAGAAGTCGAGTAAATCATCAAACCTTGAACTTCAACCACATCACTAAATTTTATTTAATAGAAATGTAACTTTTCATTACATTCCTCTTTAGCATGAAGATCAGGCATTGATGAGTCTAGTACATAATATTTCCATTCATGGAATATCACAACCTGAAGGTATATAAGTAACTATTAGATGTTACTTTTAGTTAGGAGGTTATCTGTATCCGAAATTGTTCACAGGGATAGTCTGGGTTTTGAAATTGTCATTTGATTCTAAAATTAAAAAGAGAAGATTCTTAGTATATTTATTGAATAAAAATAAGTGAGATATAATAAATTAAATTTTTATTTATTTACTAAATATCCCACTATGTTATAATGTCTCAATAGCCCTCACCATTGAACTCAGAATATCAATTTGTATTATTATTATTGTGTCGAGGATCCCCATTACTATTTTAATGATCCAGAGTTAGTCATGAAAAACATAATAATGTAATTTGGAATACATACATGACAAGTGCGGGTTTATCCCTCCTTGATCAATTGAGTGGATTCCCATATATTGAAATCCTGACTTAGATTACCTCAACACTTTACTCATTTTTTTACTGAACATACATTTTCCATTAAACTCAATACAATTTTAGTTAAGTTGACTTAAAACTCTCATGATAAATTCCAAATAAAATTAATTGTATGGACTTTGGCCATGTACTACACTTAGTTATATGGTTTCATTCCAAATCATGTAATGGAAGGTTTAGTTTAACATAATATTTAATTGTGGGATTTTAATTTAGTATGCATAAATTTTATCCAATTTTATCCATTCAATGTCTAGTAAATTAAAGTGTATGTTAATTAATTAATTAACCACACTGGAAAAAATAATTATGCATAATATAATTTTTTAATTTCATTATTTCCACATTAATTCATGTATTTATGAGATCACGACATTGAATACATAAAATAAATAATTTTATAGAATGAAATAAACAATTAATTAAATGAAATGTAAATGAGCTCTATCTAGGGGTTGATTTTAAGAGCAGATATCAAATCAACCTTTTTCCTAGGGTTAGTAATGCGTATAACCACTCTTGGATCGAGTTACAACATTACCCTTGTCCACCTATGTATCAATTGGGTTGGAATCGTTATGGATTAATCTGAAAAAACCTCCACGAACCATTAGGTGCTCTGTTAAATATAAATATTTGTTAAACTCATGTAGGTGAGGGTAACCAAATAATTGGATAAAGGAGATTACATAAATATCATTGGACATACATGACTTACATAATAATAGAATGAGAGATGACTCATATGCCATCATTTAATTTAATATTAAATAATAAGAACACATGCAATAAATTGAATTAAAAACACAAACAAAAACAAAATTATTGTTCAAGATCATAATCGGTCATACATGCATCAATTACCCAAAATTAGTTTGTTATCATTCATTTCATTATTATTTCTTTTATCATTTAATTTAAATTTGCTTCAATTGATTAATTAACGAATAAATTAATTAATTCCCTTTCTTCTTAATGATAACCCAATTTTATTTTTAGATACCCCTAATTAATAAGATTTAAGGAAAATGAATGGAAGAATCAATAATGTCATATTAATTACAATAAATTAATTGATCATTTAAAATTATTTAAAAAAATATTAAATTATCAATTATAGAACAATGTAAAAATCAATAAAATATGGTTTTAATGAAATGGTTATCTAATTTAATGAAAAATTAATCTTTTTAAATTAATGGAAGACTACATTTTGTGAGTAGCTAACTAAACTTAATATTTGTTAGTTTCGGATATATTCAAGTCACACACTGAGGGCTACAGTGTGTTAACACATCCAGACTACACGTCATGTACATTACAGCTGCACAAACTGAATCAACATTCCATGTGGCACTTCAGATCATCAAACATACAATGTTCAATTAAATTACCACATTTAATTAATTAATCAATGCATATAGATACAATGTGCATGAGTAGACATTGTGTTCTCTTACTTCACTCCTTGTTACCCATTTTTACCAGAAAAGATTTGGTACATCTCATTGGTATCTCTGGCGATTCTTTATTTACTCTTAAACCATTATGAAAATTAAACACTGAAAAAACATGATTAATATGTTTAAAACATGTTAATACATATCATATTAAATATTTAATGACATGAAATGAAAAATATAAACACAATTGCACTTAGATCAACAATAAAATAAATAATTATAAATTTAAACATGAACCCTTTTATACCACATGATAGATTTAGGTGTAGAGTAAGTGTGAAGATGTAACACCCCAAGATTTAATGAAATGTGTATTTTAAAATAAAATTAATTTTTTGGTAGAATAAATTGCACACAAAACTGGGATTAAACAAACCATGATATACAATTAAATATTATTATTTTAATACTATATGTTTTGTTGGTAGTTGTGAATAGGATTAACTAAATTATGGAAAAATAGTTTAAACATTTTTATAAGATGAATTAATTGGTTACCAATTAATTATAAATGAAAATATATATCAGTTAAATATCAAGAAAATATTTTTAATTTTATTCTCTAAAAGGATTTTTTTATAAAATAAATTAATTATAATAAATAAATGATATTAATGAAATATAATTATTATATTAAATCAATAATTTCTAATATTCATACCATATATTTTATTATTATAACATAAAAAACCCAATTTTATGCATAAAAACCTACAATATTCAAAAAGTAATTTTTTCTTCCTTTTAATGGCTAACCTTTTTTAAATAAATTTTTTACACTTTAATATATTTTATTTGTAAAATTATAATTTTTATTTGAAATCGGATTATGAAAATTTAATTTTGTATAAATTTTGGAATTTTTTGGTAAGATTAATTTTTTGATGAATAGTGATAGAATATTGCATTTTAATTGAAAACAACATTTTTAACTAAATAATTATAGCATTAAATTATATTTTAATGGGGTTTCAAGTATAATTAGATTAATTTTATATAATTTAATATAATTTAGGTATTTTGAATAAATTATACATTGAATATGATTATAAAAATGTTATAAACTTTTGTATGTTTTCCCTTAAAACCCCATTTTCTCGTTCCATCAACATGATTAATTTTAAATTAATTATTGAAACGTCTTTGTTCTAAATTTTGAAAAAAGGATTCCATATTTGGAATCAGGGGGTCAAAATAATTTAAGTAGGGTTCTTTTATTTTTTGGCATATGAATAGTAAATTTAATAATATTTTAATTACCATGGTTAAGGGTAAATCATGAAATTAAGATTAAAAATAACATTATAAATATTATAAAATTACCCTAAATTTTTTTTTAATTTTATTATATGAGTATATTTTTATCTCTATTCATAAATGGATCATTAATGACACCATTTATGGAATTTTGGATGAGAATATAACCTTATTAACATTATATTTAAGTGAAATTCAATTTTTTCATACATTAGATTTTAACAAGATAAATATTTTTAATATTGAGTTATAAAAGGGATATGTTAGACTATAAATAATTCTTCTAAAAATAAAATCATTATATACATCATGGTAATTTATTTGGTATTTTTGGTGATAATATAAATACCTTTAACGGTGACACAATGATGATGTAGTAATTTTTTAATTAATGGAAGAATCAATTAAATGATATAAAAAGTATTAAAATAAACAAAATTTGACATAATTAATGGCATCCACAAATTTTATATATTACTTTGACATATTGGTGATGATTTAAAATAGTTTTTTTTTTGAAATATCATGATGTTATGATATTTTTAAAAAATTAATTAATTAATATTGTTATAATTGACACTAATGATACTTTATAATAAATAATATTTTATTAAATTATATAAAATTTAAAAAAATATAAAATTCTACCAAATTATTGGGTTGAAGTTAAATATTACATTAAAGACTAATACACACATATTTCTCATCCCAAAATCATTTTAAAATTTCTATAGGTTAATTTCTTTTGATTATACCAGCCCTAGATCCCTTAAGAAGAGATTTAAAGGAAGTCCGCCTATGAAGAGGTAATCGTTTTTACTAACTCATCCAATATCATTTTTTCTTATACATATTTTTATGTGATGTTTCAATTATAATATAATTAATACATTATCATCTATAATATTATGGGTTATTATGATTATGAGATAACCATATTCCATATATTATCAATCCTATTAAAAACAAAATCACCACGCATGCATATGTACGACTTACAATGTCCACACAGCGATGTAATTTTTCTTCCTAACCACTGTAAATTGATGGGTATATTGTTTAAAATAATGGGTATATATATATATATATATTAATTATTACATGATATTGATTATTTATAATTAACATAACATTCAATTCATTGCCCTTTTCTCCATTAAGGGAATGATATCCGTGCTCATGCATACATACAATGTATCATCTCCAAGATGCGATGCGATTCATTTTACACATTAACCATTTAATAATGACTATAAAAATGCATGTACGTAGAAAATATAATATATAGGAACTTAATATAATTATATAAATGATATATATATATATATATATCCTATGCATAAGAATAAAGAATTAGATGAAAAAACATGCCTAGGAAAATGTAGCAGTTAACACCAAAAATAATTGTAGCATCCACATAATATTAACAAAATCATATAATAAGATAATATATGATATCATAAATATGGATATGGTTCTAGAATAAATTAATAACATTTTAAAGCCTTTATACTAGAGTTTGTATTACATTTAACTAAAGGAAATTATGTGGTATTGGATTTCTATCTCACTTTTATTTTCTGTGATAAAAAAGACATGTACACCACCCATTTCTTATATGTGGTGTGTATTCATAAAATCAATGTGTTTTATGAGTATTATTATGTGGATTATTGTATTTTAATATACATATTTTGTTTTCTTTCCCAGGTAATACAATTACACTTATTCTAAAGAGATAAGGGTTAAGTTCACAATCTCATTATAATTCAGGATTATTTATATATAAGTGTCGACTGAGGAAAATTTATCATCCTTGTCAATGTTTATTATTAATATTTTGGAAAATAATTTTAGTATTATTATTAAAATTTTTAATTTTTTTTACCATTATTTACTTTCTAGAAAACATTTTGAAATTAATCTTTTTTCATTTACTAAATGAGGTACTTTATGAATTCTTTGAAGAAACACGAATGGAATGTTTTTTAATCTTATACGGAATGAGAGGATTTTTACAAAATCATGAAAAATTAATGTTTTTATGCTTCCTTTACATGTTTACAAGGTTATATTTCATGTGAATATTTTATTTTAAAATTGTGCGGCCTATTAAATGAATGATTTCAGAGTAAAAAGTGGAATTTCTCTGTATAATTTTTTAATGATTTTATTAGAGTATTTATAACTATTTTAATATCCTTCATTGGAAATTATTCTTGATTTATGTTGGTATCTTAAGATAAAATCTAATATATCTCACAAAAAGGTTCATGATTAGTTTGACTATGTATGTTCTATTTTGATACCATTCGTGGTTTATGGTTGATGTATTCAAATTTCATATTCTAGTGTTTTTATGAACGTTTATGTTGTTAATGTTTTACCATTTTCATATTAGTAATGCATTGGAATTAGTATGTGATGGGTGGGTCTCCCTATGTCACCCCCTTGGTGCGTCCGTAGGTCTCATGATACACTCTTATTTTGGTATTGGCTGATATCTTACCCATTTATGAACGGCGTGTTGGCTGAAGCCTTGATGATATGTTTACAATGTTCAGAATTATACATTCCCTAAATATGATACTATTTATTGATATTACATGTGATTATTTTACTAGTATAATATTCAGGGTTATATTTAATTCTAATGTGATTGTTTATATGGAATTAATTGATCATATTCTATTCCTTCCATATTATAATCTAATTATTGATTAAATGACATGTGTTTAAGTTAATCACAATTAATTAATATATTATTATTATTTATGATTTATTATTATATATATATATAACCTTAATGAGGATTTGAGATAACCCCTTTCATATGATTTATTTTTTTCCTTTAGGATTCCAAGAAGCATGTTATGACTTATGTGTAGGGTTATGCTAAGAGATTGATGGTGTTCTCAATGAAAATAATTTTTTGTGTTTTTTGTTTTAAAATATAATGTAAATTTCATGTATGTATATATTTTACCATGTCTAATAAACTAATCAGTCCATTGGGATTCAATTCAGTATATATTATTCCAATTTAATAAAGTAAGGCATCAGTTCCAGGATACTTGGGTCGGAGTCATTACAGTTGGCATCAAAATAAATTTAGTAGAAACCGGGGTAACTAGATATAGAGTTCATGGATTAGGAACATAAAATTAGGATAGACATCAGGGATATGAAAATAAGAACATACTAAAATGTTGGAAAGAGATATATTATATGGGTATTCCAAGAAATCCATCAATGTCTTGATTCTACAAGGGGATATGGTTACAGAACATATGTACCAAAGGGTAACAACTCTGACAAGATGTGTTAGGCCCGACTCGACGTAACCAAGATCACGAAAATGGACCTTATTGTGCACCTAGTTGAAAACTCCTTGGAGATATACTGAGGATAATTCACATTTTAAATACAAAACATTCTACAGAATTTGAATATATAATTAAAATGAAAAACCTAGGTTGAACTGAAGGTGTTTTAAATTTGAAATAATGTGTCATTATATTTAACCAATGAATATATACTTTTATCGCTCTGATTATTTTTACTCACACAATGCCTCTTGGTTTTAGTCAATGGATCTAACATGAGGGAGTCATGTTATTATTGAACATTATGGAATAGGTGGTAGAGATGAGAAACCAAATGGGATATTGGTAAAAGTGAAAGATATCATGTTTTTTCCAAATAGTTTTCTAGAAACATGATTTACAAAATATTTCTTAAAAAAATACCAAACTCACCAAAGAAGAGAAGGACATTGTTTTCCTAGATCCCCATTAGTAGATTCCATAAATAAAATAATCCATTATTTCCATCATGCAAGAAAAGTGGAAGCATAAAACCTAATAAAGTGTCCCAAAGGAACAATGAAATGATTTTTTTGTGGGAAATAAAGGCATAAAGCTAATAATTTAGAATGAAAATAATGAAGATTACAATTTAAGGAAATAAAAATAGTCATAAAAAATCTATTTTTAGTCTATTGCATTAAATATGGAGAACATAAGATTTACCTATGTCAATACCCTATTCCATAGGATGACCTCATGACCAGAGAATGAACTATGTAGAAAAAAAAAATTATTTATTCATGTATTGGGTATTTATTAAAAACCATAGTTTAACAAATATTTAGTGATTAACATTATTTCCTGAATGTCCGTAATATGTATTTTGGAAGTTATATTAATAGAGTTTTAGAAAAAGGGAAACCTGCTTGCCAAACGATAACTAGTCGCACATGTAATAGTCATGGGGTATGAACCCACAACTGAAGGGAGAATAGGGTATAATTCATACCACTATCCTATGTGAATTACTATTTAATATTATTTTTTAGTTAAAATATCTAATGGATAAATGTTATTTTGATTTTTGGGACATTTTTTTATCAAATATATTTCCTTAGGATTGGAAAATTATTTGTTTACTAAGTGATGAATATTATTTTTGAATACATTTTCTTTTTTCGGAATACTATAAGATTAAGGTAAACATAATATTAAAAGGAATAAATGATGAATTTTATTGTTGAGTAAAATATGATTTAATTTTGGACTTATGGTGATTTAGGTTATTTATGTAAAGTGTTTGAAAACCTTGGAGATTTTGTGATTTAGGCAATTAAATTTTTAGTACAAGACATTAAGAGTGATTGATTTTATTTAAAAGATAATATGACCAAATACCTCTGATTTTTTTGGTTTTAATCTTATAATATAACATTATCTAGGAATTATATATATTTAACATTTTATTTTACATTTAAATTTTAGAGATTTTTTGGGGAATTATCTTATCTTATCCTAACCATTTGGATGGTTAATTTATAATGAAAAGAGTTATATATTTTTATACATTTTCTGATTTTTTTACCTCTAGAAGTTGAATCGACGTATTGAATCATTGAAAATTCATCTTAAATACTCTTCATTTAGTGAAATGGATGACTTTGTGGTGGAAATTTATTAATGGATGCAATCATACTTTTCATGTAATAATTTTTTTTATGTTCCTAGTCTATGAAGAAAATTAATTCTTCAACTATATGGAAATGATCTTGAATCCAAAAATATTATCTTAGTACCTTCTTTTACAATGAATAAAATAGTCCCTTATATCATCACATGTTTATATCTTTTTGACATCTAACAATCTACTGACCATGTTCTATATGAATCTCCATTAGAACATTATGGTTAGATTTCTATTATATCTCCATGTTTTCCTATATGTAAACTAAAATGTTTTATCTCCAGTTACCTTCATACTTACCCTAATTTATTTTCAAGTAGAAGTTTTATCGACATTTATTCCGATGTGTGATTTAAATAAAAGTATTTTGAATAGTTAAAAATTAGTTACCAAACATGAATTAAAAAAATGTTAGGAAACAATTTATTTAAGGAGGGTATAATGACAAAACCACATATATTATGATATGTATCTTTTTAGATAAATTTTATTTCTTCCATATGTTACATTGCACGCTACACTAATCTTAAACAAACTATGATATACTTATAAATATTATTATTTTAATACAAGATATTAAGTTTTAGGATTTTAATAGGATTAAATAAATTATAAAAATATAGTTTATACATTTTTTAAGAATAATCAATTTGTAACCAATTAATTATAAAACAGTTATCAACCTATTGAATATAAAAGGAAATATTTTTATTTTTTTCCTCTAAAATGAATTTTGTCTTAATTAATTAAATTACATATAATTAAAAAGTGATATTAATGAAATATATTTGTTATATATTGAATAAAATATTTATTATATTCATAAAAGTTATTTCATAGTTATAAGATATGAATAACCCTAATTTTACATATAAAAACCTATATTTTTCAAAGAGTAAGCCTTGATGCCTTTTGATGGAAAACCTATTTTAAATCAAATTTTTAGAAATTTAGTATATTTTACTTTAAAATATTAACTTAATCAGTGAAATAAGAGTATTGAAATTTAATTTGTTCATTTTTTTGTATTTTTTTATAAGGTTCATTTTTTGTTGAATAATGATAATATATTTGCATTTTAATTGAAAACAAATTTCTCATCTAAATAATTTATAGTGTTAAATAATATTATTAATTTGATTTAAAGTATAATTAAATTAATTATGTATCATTTAATGAAATTTATTTCATTGGAATGAATTTTACATTGAATATTATAATAAAAACATTACAATATGTTGTATATTTTTACTTTAAAAACCTATTTTCTCACCCCGTTAATGAGATTAATTTTAAATTTAATTACTAAAAATTATATGTACTAAATATTAAAAAATATATTCCATATTTTGAATCTCTAGGTTGAAATTAGTTAAACAGGTTTATTTTATTTTTTGGATATATGAATAGTAAATTTAGTAATATTTTGATTACCATAGTTAAGGGTATATGAGGTAACTAAGGGTAAAAAAAATATTATAAATATTATAAAACCACATTAAAATTGTTACTATTTTATTGGATGATTATTTTTTATCCCTAATCAAAGAAGGATCAGTTATGATTCTATTTATATTTTTTTGAAGAAAATATATCATATATTAATATTCTATTAAAATGAATGTCAATTTTGTCATATATTTGTTATGAATAAGAGAATTTTTTTTAATATGGTGTTAAAAAAGGGATATGTTCAAATACAATTTTTTTTGGAAATATAAATTTTTTATCTACAACATGTTAATTTATTTATAATTTTTAGTGAAAATATAATTACCATAACTTGTTACATAATGATAATGCTGTAATTGTTTAATTTGTATAAGAATAAAATAAATGATTTTAAAAATATTAAAATAAATATAATTTTACATAATTAATATAATACATGAATTTTATAAATTAACATGGTATATTAGTGAAGATTTATAATTGTTTGTTTGAAAATATCGTGTTTTCATGATAGTGTTAAAAATTCAGGTAATGAATAGTGTCAAAATCGATACTATTTATATTTTAAAATAATTAATATTTTATTAATTGATATAAAATTAATAGACATAAAATTTGGCCAAATTATTAGAAACAATATAAATATTTCATCCATGAGTCTTTTATTGGTTGTTTTTCATTTTGTAATATTTATTTTGACACTCAAGTGTAACTTACATGATATCCTAGTAATAGTTAAAAGTGTTAAATAAGGGTAAAAAAAAGATAAGGATTTACAAAAATAATAAGAACCTGTTTAATTTTAATTGGGTGAGTTTATTTTGACCCAAAATCATTTTATCTTACAATTAAGTCATTTTGTTCCATTTGGAATTGAAAATAAATTTATATTAAAATAATATTTTGAGAGTTTCTAAAGGAGCCACTCACCTCAATTACAAAAGGTAACATCCCTCCTCAATTATTCACACCACTTTGAGCCTTCTATATTGACTAATTACCAAAAATTTCTCATCCCAACATCCTTATCCATGTTATATAGGTTTTGGTATTCCAAAAATACCAACCCCAAAATCTCGTAAGAAGATATCTAAAGGATCTTTGCTGAAAAAGTTGTAATCGTTTTTACTAAGTCATCCAAGTTCATTTCATCCCTTCCTTTTCTTGTGTTCTTTCCATTATATAGTAATAAATCCTGTATGATATATATGTTGAGATTTTATTCTAATTATGGTACAACTGTATCCCCCTTTTATCCATCTTATGAAAAACTAAATCACCATGCGTACATATCTACAACATACCGTCTCCGCAATGCGGTGTAATTTGATTTCATCATCAAATTACATGAATGGGAATAATGATGGAAATAATGAGTATATATAGAAACTATGACATGATATCGATTCGTTACAATTAAAATATGATCATATTATTTAATATTTTTATCCTGATGGGATAAATACCATTGCTCACCTGTACGTATAGCCTACCATATCTACGACATGATGAGATTCATTTTCCATTTAACCATTTAAGAATGATTATTATAATGTATATAATGAGAAAATATAATTTCTATGAATATAATACAATTCTGTAAATGAATGATATATATATCATATGAATAAGAAGAAGGACACACATGATATAACATGCATAGGAAAATGAAGCTGTTAACAACCAAAACAATGGTAATAACATAATATTATTAACAAAAAAATATAAGAAGATCATATATGATATCAAAAATATTGATATGATTCTGTTATAAATCAATAAAATTATTTAAACTATTTTAGAATATATTAAATCAAATTAAACTAAATTTAGTTATGAGTTAATGGATTTCCATCTCACCTTAATTTTCAATGAGATATAATCCATATTCACCACCAAATTCTTATATGTGCTCTATTTACTTCCCATGAATTACTTTTATGAGTATTAATCTGAATATTATGGTATTTTCATATCCATATATTTTTAGTTCATTCATGGTGAATATGATTCTACTGATCATAATGTGGAAAGTGTTAGTTTCAAAATCTCATTTTAATTCGGGACTGTTTATAAATAAGTATCTGATAGGAAACATTTACCATCCATGTTCATGTTTCTTCTAAATGTTTTCCAAAATATTTTTACTACTATTATTAAAATGTTTAATATATATTTAATATTTTTTACTTTCTATAATTTTTTTTTAAAATAGTCTTTTTTTCTAAATGAGGTTCTTTATGAATTTTTTGGCAAAAATACGTAAAGAATATTTTTTTATATTCGATGGAATGAGAATTGTTTTCTGTCTTCATGAAACGTAATGTTTTGGAGAATACATTACAAGTGTAAAAAGTTATTTTCAATGGAGATTGTTTTTTTTAATATTTAATTTTCATTTAAAGAAATGATTTCAAAGTAAAAAGAGAAATTTGTCTCAAGAATTGTTTTACGATTGTATTAGATTATTATCATCTATGACAACAAACTCTGTTCGATCTTATTCTCTACTGAGGTACATCTCCAATGATACCATGTAGAATATTTTATTTATGTGTTTATGATATGTTTGACTATAGAAGTGCTATGTTTATATCAGTTATGTTTTATGGTTGAAATTTTCACATTTTGTATGCTAGTTTTTCAATATGATGGGCGGGGCCCGCTATAGCCCTCGATGCATCAATAGGTCTCATGAGACAAACTATTTGGTTATTGGATAATTTATTAACCTTTTAAGTATTTTTTATTTTACTAATATTTTATGATATGTTTATTATGTATGGAATTATGCATTCCCTCATTATGAGACTAGTTATTAATATTCCATGAGATTATTTGAATAATAGAATATTAATGGTTATGTTTCATTATCATGTGATTTTTATATGGACATAATTGATCATATTATATTTATACCAAATTATTCTCTAGTTATTTATTAAGTTTCATGTGTTTTAGTCTATCACCTTTCCATAGTCGTTTATTCCTAGTATTGATTGTTTCTATTGTATGTATACCCTTACTAAGCCTCTATGCTCACCTATTTCATATGTTTAATTTTCCACAATATTCCTAGAAGTATGTTATGAATGATATGAGGGATTAATCTAGGATATTTATGGTTTTTTCAATGAAAATATATTTTTTTATTTTAGATTTTAAAAGATAATGGGAATTTCAAGTACATATCTAGTTTACCACGGATACTAAACTACTAGATCCTTTTGGGATGTTATTCCTTATGTATTAAGGAAATTTAACAAATTAGGGAAACTGTTTCCATATACTGAGGATGGGGTTGTTACATTAGAGGTGGGTGATATATTAAAAGGTATTATAATAATCATTCCTCAAAACCAATAGAGAGGATATTGCACGTCAAATTTATAATAAATTGTTTTAATATATGCATAAATACATACCTAGGATTAGGGAATTTTTTCATTGGTGAATGTCTATAATCCAATAGGACTATTTTCGATTACCTTCATTTTTATATGGGGATCCATGTATATAATACCTCTAGCGGTTATCCACACGTGACCTTATGATCTTCGAGAAACTCCATTCGATCTCAAGGTGCCAGCACATAAATTTTAATGTATTGCATTTTTTGTTATCGATTGGTCATTCTTCAGTCTTGATAAAATATGTCTTGAACATATTATTCTTGAGAAGGAGATATAAGGAGGATATGATAGAGAATTCATTACGCATAAGAATTTTTAATTTTCAATATTTTATGATCTTCACAATAGACACATTCATCTATTTATAGAGTTAGAATTTAAGTTAAAATATTAATTAATTGCATTAAAACCATTAAATAACATTTTTTCCTTAATATCACACATGACACACAATAATAATTATAATTTTTTATACTATGGTGTGTGATAAATTTTTCATTAAAAAATATTATGTAATGGTCATCTGTAATAACATTTGTCACCAGACTCAATCTTGGTCCATTTGAACTCCTCTATTCCCCCTTTTTGGGCCTTCGGGCCACCAGTTTGGGACTACAGCTCTCAAGGGATTTTGATGCATCAAAGGACTTCAGGCCATAGGGCCTTCATGCCACATAAATCATGGAGTAGCCTAGTACACATAGAGAAGGCCCCAGAAGAGGATCAAAGCAACAAGAGTATCATTCTCCAGAAGCGGAGCTAACCGGACTAGAAGAATGAGAGGGTATGGAAACCGCCATTGGGACCAGGCACTGAGCAGCTTTGTACAGGGAAATGCTAGCCGATCAACAATTCAAGGTGGGGATCAAGGAGATCTATGATGCAAAAGATGGGGAGGGTCAGTTCTAGTGGGTTGGGCCTACGGGTCATGTTTTGGGCATGGTATGCCTCTGGGCCTTCGGGTCATGTATTGCAGGTCAAGTCAAAAAATGTGCCTTGGGCCTTCTAGTCTTGTACAGGTTCCCCTAAAATCCTTAATAGGGGGATTATCCCTAATTAAATAAATAAAATGAAGGCCTTTGGGCCATTTGGGAATAATATATAGGTAAATAAAGTACAAATAGTCTATCCAAGGTCACCAACTCCAACACAAGAGAGTAACAATCAATCAGGTTCTAATTTTTCATGCACTAATAATGGCACCACAAACATCAGACATAGCTAATTTTGATCTATTCCATAATGATAATCATAACAAAGGTGAACTAGGGTCCTCCACAAGGCCACCACATATAACTATTACCCACCATGTTGAAAAAACGGTTTACTAGGTAGAAACTATTTTATAACCTCATCTTTATCACGAATCAGGTGAAAAAACCATCATACCTCAGGAACTCCTTAGGATGGGCCACATGGATATCATATCCTACCCATACTATGGGTGAGAACAGAAGGACATCATAGTTCTTCCATGTGTTTTGGTCAATCTTCATAATCGTCACATGTTACACATGCACCCCCTCTAAGGCATCACCACACCATGATGAACACTTATAATATTCTACCATAAGAAAGCCCTCTAAAGGACTCACATTCACATAAAAATCTTCATAACACATATAGGTAGAAAATAATGTATCCAAAATTATTATCTGCATGCACACACATACACACATGTGATCAATATGAAAAATGATTATCAAGGGATACAAAAACATGCACACACACATGTGATAAATATAAAACATGGGTCTTCTGGGATAAACACACACATGAATTTATTATAGGGAAAAACATTATAAAAGGGATCTAAATGGTACAAAACATCCTACCTAATGGTTTTTGACCTCAACATTATGATTTTCCTAGACCCGATACCCAAATCACCCCAATGCACTAATAAGATTAGTCCCACATTCCATGGATTCCATAGATATTATTACAATGCATCAAAATAATATATTTATAATTAGATTCAAGATGGTAATAAAGGCAAGAGGGTAGAATCATTTCAACTAACCCAAGGAGCTTAGTTCTCAATAGTGGACTAAGATTGAGTTCAAGGAAGGGTTTTACTTAATCTATATCCCTGAAAATCTATCAAAATACCAATAAAACATTGTTAGATAAATTAATAATTCATAGATATTTGAAAAACAAATATCATACCTAGAAAAATATAAATGAAAATGATAATTCATTTAGTGAAAGAAAAATCATACCATAGGGAATCTATTTAATTGATCTCCCGAGGCCAGGGTTGTAAGATAATGAAAGAGGTACAAAATACCTCATAGGGATTCACATTGGTCACCTAATATTCCAGAGGTAAATATAGATGAATGTACTGTTTGAGGGGCCTCAGTAATATAAACAACAAGTTGTTAACTTGACACCATAATATAACCCTTACACCATGATGAAATGAGGCATACTACAGAACAAACTATCGTGTACGGCAAGGGGTTGTGCCCAAAAGGTTCTGGTTAGAAACATGTATGAGAACCATTGAATAGTTCATGCTATAATCTTATAAACATGGATTGGATACCACAACACAATGAAACAACCACATGATATAATAACAAATCTATGAAGAATGACACATTGAATCATCTCTCCATGATATAGGTAAAATGATATTGGAAGAAATTCCTAAACTCTACCATCAAAGAATCCATTCAACAAGTAATTATCCATTCCATGACTATAAAGAATTGTCAAAACAACAAATATGATCACTATTCCAAATTTCCCCACCCACACCATTGTCATAACCTCCTTGATATAAAATATGTATAAAGATATAAAATCTATCTCCACTAAAAAATAAAATCATATTCCCACTTTCTCCCCCAAAACAGATAGTAAACTGCTTCATAAAATATGAGGGTGTCAAAAATACCCCTCAGTAATTACTTTTCATTATCAATAATTTTCTTTAGTGTTCAAGGAAGAATAGATTGGGCTACTGAGGCAACAAATTTTAATCACACTCCCACATCTATTTTACGATTCATATATGAGGCTAGAAACTCAAACCTGTTTTACCATCTTCATATCTAACCCTTCTCACTCTTTTCTCAAATTTTCACTAAGAACTATACAGAATATGACACTATATCTAACTCAATAACGTCACTTTTTATTATATAAAAATGATTATTGTTGTACCTCTGATGTTGAGACACAATGAAACCAATATGAAAACCATGATATCATCGAGTAATTTCTAATATGTATACCATTGACCTAATATTATACATGATCTTATAAAACATTTTTAGTTTTCATTTACACTATAAATTACATTTCTACAACCAAGGTGATACCCTAGAGAAATCTCAATCATCCACAGAGAACACTAAAGGTCATCTCCACCTATCTATATACAATAATTTTTCACTATGAGAAATAATAAACTAATTCATGATAGAATATACCCTGTTGATGGTTTCCTACACCATACAAGAACTAAAAACAATTGCATAACCCACTACATGAAAAAACAGTGGAATGAGACGCAAATAATAACAACGAACCTCAAAATGTTCCTACTCAATTGATTCCAAGAATCTATTATTGTATGAAAATTACACCAAGGCTAGATGATTATCCCACAATCCAAAAAATTCTAAGATGAATTCCCAAAGAATATAATTAAATATGTTGGGCATAGACACTAATTTTTCATTAGTCTGCAGATGATACACCATACTACGTTTTAAACAAGTCCCAAAATACTTATATAATCTCTACTAAAACAATGATGTAAAACATTAATCTATATAAGATATGATACTTCAGGGTACTCCATGAAGTCATAAAATCTCATGGGTATAAATCATTCCAAAATCATTAACAGAGTGATTCTATCAAATCTAAAAGAAGAGTGACACTTTAATTTTTTAAGCCGGTCAATTATTACTCCAATGGAATCTCAACTTGTCAGGGTGCTGGGAAACCCCATCATGAATTCCAAAGTTTTAAGGACCCCGAACCCAATTTCCTAGAGCAGATTACTTATTTTATTACAATTTCATATATACCAGGAAGTCATATCGAGAAGGACTTAATAGATTAGTATAATTGGAAAACTAGTTATATAAATAAGTTCAACATTACAACATGAAATGAAATACATAAAAGAAACTCCTTTGGAAACACTCTCATTATTCTAGAGTATATTTTTATTTTATTCATAAAACTCATCTTGGTATCCATAAGAAAATAAAAATAAGAAAGGTGTGAGATTATATTCATAGTAAGGGTATTTAATACAGTGGAAGCATAAGAAATAAGGCATGGTGAATAAGTAAAAGTACCCATTCTATTAAAAGTAAACTTGAGAGAATAATATTGCAGCAATAAAAGATGAATAAATAATGATATAATAAAACATAACCATGGATATTATACTAGTTGAATAATCCCATATAGTATTAATTAATAAATTCATAATTAGTGAATGCATAATGTAAGACATCATAACTATACTGTCAAGGTCTCATGCCATGACCATATATAAACAAGTAAAAACCTAAACTAGTTTGTCTCAAGAGACCTATCAATTCACCATAGGGACGTAGATGACCCCGAACATAACTTAATTTGTCTAATTAATTTCTCAAATGAAGGAGGTAAAAAATAATCAACATATACATATATATTTTTACTATCATATGAAATGTAAATAACTTTACTGAATCAATAAACAGAAATACTAACCATTCAGAGTAATATGGTAAATGGTATACATATAGCACATCCACAATCAAACTAATCATAAACCATTTTATAAAAATATTAAATTATATCTTTAATTATTAATCCCAATTGAACATAATAATCAATAAGAGTGTTGAAATAGATTAAAATACCCTTTAAAATCATCATGTAATTCTTAATATAAGTACTATTTTACTTTGAAAAGAAGAGTTATTTGGGAAAAATATTTGTAAAAAACCAGAAGTAAAATAAGGTAGTTTTTCATAATAAAATGAATGATTTTAGAAAAATAATGGATTCTTAAAACATAATATATAGTTCCATTGAAAATTGGAATGAATTTGAGAACTTCCCTTAAATCGAGCTAGTTTATCAAGAAAAATTTGAGAAATATCATTTTTAAACATGTAAATCCCCCTAAAATAAAGAAGGATTATTATTAGAAAACATATATATAACATTATATAATAATTTAAAAGGATTAAATTATAATAATTAATAATTTCATTGTTGAAAAGTGAGAAAAAGAGTAACCCGAAATAAAATGGATGTTCGGGTAGAAAACCCATACCTTATGTTCGAATGTGTTCTCCACTTGACCTTTATATCATAGATTATCAATATAAATCCATTAATTAATTAATGAAAAACTTTATCTACATGTTTTTGATTTCTTATAATTTTATTAAATTCATTTATGTCATCTTTGATGAGTTAAAAGATACAATTTTATTACCCGGGAACATTTGTTTCCTTTTTTTCTCGATCGATATAATTATATATGAGTATTGATGTTCATGTGGAATGGGTATAATTTTGTAGAATTTTAATTAAATTTTATTAATGATAATATTTAAGTTTAAATGGTTATACATTCATTTGGTTATACGGTATGAGGATGGATCAATAGATAAGGCATTTAGTAATAATAATTTAGATTATCACAACGATATTTTGATCAACACAAACTAGTTTTGTCGTATGAATTTGTATCATGTATATATAATAGTTACATAAAATTAAAGGGGGTATAAAAAATATTTTATATTTTAATTTAACCATATAAATTGTATCACTACCATCCTTGAAGAATAAATTGAAAAACAAAAGTTCATCTTCTAAGAAGTTTATTAATCAGTACCTCTCGAGAGATGATTTCGTTTTTAAAATAATAGTGAGTGAGTGTAAGGATATTTTTAATGCATATTAAATTAAAATGATATAATTCCACTATATATATGATACTAGATTTATCATTATCATTTGTGTAGAAGAGTTGAGAAGCATATAATAAAAGAAATAACTTTAAATGAAATTAAAAAGAAAAGGAAGAGGATTTTACCTCTTGAATACTCATCCATGAGAACCTTATTAATGGGATTGGTTTTGGAGTTTGGAAAGACCAAAATATATTGGACTTGGGGAGAGACTTGGGAAGAGGATTTTAAGATAACCTTAACATACTTCATGGCTCAGAGGAGTGAGGAGAACAGAGGGGCGTAGGTGGTATTTAGAGTAGAGGAAATGGGTGATTTGTCAATATTGTTTTCATTATTTTATTATTTCTCTCAATATAAGAAAGAGTGTTGACTATTTGGAATAAATATAGTGGTACGTTCATGTGATTACAAACAAAGGTTTCATACATTATCCTTAACTCATGGAATAGTGTATTTATCTTACAATATATTTATACTGTAAATTAACAGATTATACTATTCACTAAAATTCGAGTATTTCAGGACAACACAAAAAAATCCACTGTAACCATTTTTAATATATATATTTAATAAATTAATTCCATTTAAGGAATATAATTCTGTATATATGAGAAATTTAAATAATAATTAAAATCATTATTTATTATAGAAATACATATTTACATTTATAAATTTTTTTATAATACTTAATTTTTTTTACTATTTTCTAATTAAATTTTCTTAAATTAATAGGACACAAAATATTGATTTATGAATACATTTTATGAAAATTAATGTTATGTAATATAATTTTATTTATTATATAATTTTAATTAAATATTTATTACTCCCAAAAATTCAAACAGTGAATTAATAAATTTTAAAATACTCACTTACTTATACCATTATATCATAGCGTCATTTATAAGGTGCATATATTTTATTTTTACTTTAATTGGTGAGTTTAGTATTCGAAAGAGTCATATTGTAATTTATAAGTGCAACATTACTATTCAAATTGGTTATGTTACTATTCACCAAAAAAAATTAAGTTGATCATAGTAGATTTCAAATTTCATACTGATCGCAACAACAGAGGTTTGTTTTTTGAAATAATAATCACAAAAGAGGAAATATTATGTTTTGTTAGATAGGTTATAACTATATTATTTAAATAATTATAATAAGTTCATAGAGACTTATGGTTGTGTGCATTTCATTCAATGTTATGTTTATTTATAAATCCTTGAGGTATTAAATTCTCCCCTCTAAAAAAACATCCACAAAATTAATAAAACGTTTCCTAATAAAAATATTTGGGTGGATCTTCATCATAAGTTCCTCAGGCTCCCATATCACCTCTTCAATTTTATGATTTTTTAAAATACCGTTACCTGAAGATTCGTTTGATTCCTCAACAACTATTCCTTTGCATTTAGAATCGGTATAGGCTCTTCACAGTAAGATGAGTCAGGTTCCTATTTAATTCATTCAAATGTGAGGACATGTATTGGGTATGGAATATACTTCCTTAACAGGGAGATGTAGAACATATTGTGCACCATAGAAAGACTAGGTAGAATTTTCATACAATATTCTACATATTTGATTCCCTCTAGTATTTTAAAAGGACTGATGTACCTATGACTTGGTGTCCCTTACTTACCAAATCTTATAACACCCTTCCATGTAGATACTTTCAATAAAACATGATCACCAAATTTAAATTCCAAATCCATACTTCGATTATCGGCATAACTCTTTTTATTTCTTTGAGATTCTTTGATATAGGTTCTAATAGTCAGGAACTTCACTGTTTATTCCTCTATAATATCTAGAATTATAATATTCTTTTCAGCAAAATCATCCAAGCATGTTGGTGTAGAATATAGCTGTGCATAAAATTCTTCATTTAGTGCAAATTGAATACTTTAATGGAAACTATTATTTTAGGAAAACTCTACCAAAGACAAATATTAATACCACAAACCTTGAATGTCGTGGGATAATGGTCTCAAAATGCCTTCTAATGTTTGAATAGTTCTTTTAGACTGCCCGTCAATTTGAGGGTGATAAACAGTACTAAAATGAAGCTCAATAACCAATGCCTTCTGTAGACTTTTCTAGAATTTATATTTAAATCGTGGATCACAATAAAAAAAATTGATATATTTTCTCCATGATGTCATAAAAATTAATTAATATAGATCTATTCAAGGTGATCTAGTGTAAAATCATCCTATATAGAGAGGTAATGTGCAGATTTTGTAAGTTGATCAATAATAACCAATATTGTATCACTCAATCTTGGAGTTTTTGGTAATCTGTCGACAAAATTCATAGTGGTTTCATCCCATTTCAATGTTGTAATATGAATAGGTTGCAATAATAATCTAGGATGTTTCCTTTTAGCCTTCACCTATTGATATATTAAATATTTTGATAAATAATTATCAATTTCTCTCTTCATGTTATCCCACCAAAAATGTTCCTTCAAATAATTATACATCTATATACTACCAGGTTGTATAGAGAAATTCAAGAAATGATAATCATCCAATAACTCCATTTTTAGCTTAGTTATAAAGGTAACACAAAGCCTCATACCAAAGTCATCCAACTTCCCATCATTCACATCATTAATTTTATTTCCAATCTTCTCATCTTCAGACTAATAACTTTTAATCCTTTACACAAAATATGGTTTTATAATGAATTGTAAATTTAATGTTTCTTCACCTCCCTTGATAATTTCCATTTCCAAATTTTATAGATCCATGTACACATGATCCCTTTCAATCCTCATTTTTTAATACTCAATGATTGTTCCTACTTAATTAATCAACTACCTTATTATCCTTTCCTGGGTGATTGTGAATTTTAAAAAAATAATCCTTAAGTAGTTCGATCCATCTCCTTCCCCTCATGTTGAATTCATTTTTTGATAAGATATATTTAAGGCTCTTTTAAATTATATATATTTCATATATTTCACCATAGAGATAATTTTTCCATGTATTCAGAGTAGATATTAAAACTGCTAACTCTATATCATGAGTTGGATATTTCTGTTCATTAGTTTTTAACTACCTTGATGCATAGGTAATAACTCTATCATTCTACATAAGGGAACATCTAAATCTGTTCTTTAATGCATAAATATAAATCAAAATTACACCATTTCATAACGGTAAATGAAATATTTGATATTTCACTATCCTTTTCTTAAATTATTTGTAACATTATTCAAATTATTTTTTCCATATGAACATAAACCATTTACGTGTAATATTGGATAATGGGTTAGCTAATCCGGAATTTTGTTTCACAAAACGTCGATAATGACCTACTAAACCAACAAAACTACATACTGCGACTATGTTCATTGTTGTATGCAATTCATGAACAACCTTTTTCTTACCCAGATAAACTATGAATCGATCCTTAGAGAAAATATGTCCAATAAAGATGTAGTTTGAAGTTATAATTCACACATTTTAAATGTAATATTGAGCAAGTGTTGTTTTCAAAAATACTCTATATTATTATGATTAGGGGAGATTGTTGAGAATATATTGTCTCAACCATATGCTATCTTATTATGATCCTTTTGTTTCTCACAAATACCCTTGTTTTTTATTCAAATGATTTTAGTTTGAGTATATTTCAGGAAATTAATATTCATTATGTTTCTATTTTGGAATAATATTAAATTATTTAATCTTCGTGGAATATTTGACAAAGTGTTCGAAAATCATTTTAGCGTGTTCTAAAAATACTTTTCATACCCTACATTAAAGAGCACGACTTAAGGATTTAATCCTATATTTACTTTATTAGAGTTCATAAAATTTGGGTTAATTAACCATACGCTATCGGTTAAGTACGGTAAAAGAACCTTAAATTTGGTAAAGGAACCTTACGTATACAATATCAGAAATATATGGAAGAAGAACCTTACATATGTATAGAACCTTACATTTTCTTCAAAAAATTATGCATCGTCAACCTTACTTTTATAATGGACCTTACATTCTATCGAAAAGTGTGGATCATGTATCTTATGTTTTTCTAAAGATCAATGTATTGATAATATACCATATGTTTGAAAGTTGAAGAGAAAATTATGGATCTTCAACCTTACTTTTATAATGAACCTTACGTTCTATCAAAAAGTAATGAACATGTATCTTACATTTTACTAAAGAGGAATTTATGGATAATATACCATAAATTTGAAAGACGAATAGAAAAGTGTGGATCATCAACCTTAATTTTATAATGAACCATATGTTCTATCGAAATGTATGGATCATGTATCATACTTCTTTTTAAATAGTAAATTAGGGATAATATATCATATGTTTGAAAGTTGAAGAGAAAAGTATGGATGATCATCCTGACATTTGAGATCAACCCTCTATTTAGAATCAGAGATTTAAAATATGACTTCATCGGACAATCGTCTTTATGCCGAATATAAGGATGATTTCAAGAGAGATTCAAAGCCTGATAGTAAAGCACATCTTTGACTCATTTAAAGACGTTTATTTATTATTCAAAAGATTTATTTAAGATTATGATTTCATGACTAATATGAATGGAGGTTACGACTACTCTATTATTAAAACATTTGAATTTCATGATTTTTAAGGAGACATTTTTGGATCTAAATTTTAAAGGAAAATGATCGCCTTTATTCTTTATATATATGTGTTATTATGAATTACATAAATAGAGAAAAATCATCACAAGAAATTTATATGAGTCCCACAGATCTGCTACTATGAATATCTATCAGACTCTATTTTTTCTGAAGAAAAGGAAAAGTGTAAAAGATTTTTCTTCTTCATCAAAGATCTATCATGAATCTATTACTGTTAAAGTGGATGATTTTATTTCAACATCTGTTTACAACTAGATCGACTTAGAACTGATCTTACCTAAGGAACATCTTTTCTGAAGATGATGATCCATCAACTATTAGTTGTGTACTGATGCAACTATGATGATCAATTGGAATGTATTTTTAGACAAATACTCTTTTCATTTGGAGTAACACGATTATTGTACTAAGCAGTGTATTTGGTGTTGTGCATGAATGAGAAGGCTCTATTTTAGCCTTATGTGTAAAGGTGTCAACTGCCAGTACTCGGTTATGGACGGTCTGTTGATAATAGAACTATATAGTAAAAATCACCAAGCTCATAGAATAGAGCGCTGGTGGAGTGCACTAGGGGACTTCTATTCTCTGAACCACTATTCATCCTTGTGTTATTAAATATGTTTATTTTCCACTACATAAAAATTATAAAAAATATAAAATATATATTTGGAAATCATCACGATTCTCAATGAAATTGTAAAAGGCACAATCCCCCCCCCTCTTGTGCCTATTTGATATAACCAGATCGAAAAATTGGTTTCAAATTTATGGATTTCTATTGATAAAGCTATAACAAGCTAAAAGTATTAAAGGATTATACTCAGAGCCCAATAGATGATACAAGAGTGGGAATTTGAATGGTCCGAGCTCCGTAATTTAATGGTAAAAACTATGGATGATGGATGTCGAGGATGATCATCTATTTGAAAAATATTTGATACAGTGTCTACTAAAAAATTCACAATCTTTGTGAAATTCCTGAGAATCTGGAATCATGAAATGAATATATTAAAGTAGAGTATGAAATAAATTCAAAATCTATGAATGTTAAAATTTGTGGTCTAGGCCCATATGAATTGAATCGAGTATCTCAATGTGATACTGCATATGATATGTGGTAGACAATTGCAGTTGCTTATGAAGGAACTAACAATGTCAGAAAAATGAGGTATGCCACAACCAAATTAAAATTTGATACATTCATAATGTTTTTGGGTGAAAGAGTCACTCAAATGAATAGAAGGCTCACAGATATTGTCAACAACATCACTGCCTTGGGAGATCCTATCAAACAAGTAGATCAATCCATGAAAGTACTAAGAGTACTACATCCTAGATGGAATGGAATACCGACTTCCATTAGGAAATCATCGCCAGTCAAAGATCTAACTATGAGAGAATTAATTGGAAGCCTAATGATGTTTGAAGCTGGGATGAAAGATGATGCAAACGATCAAAATGTCTTGATCAAGAGAGAAAATACTGCTTTGAATGTAACATCCCAAATGAAGAGCAGAAATATGAAGCAAGAGATCAAGAGAAAACAAGAATGTTCTAATGTATCTAATTCAGATGTGGAACTAGCTCAGTTTTCCAGGAAATTTAGTAATGTATACAAAAAGAAGAAGGGATTTGGAAATTTTTTCAAGAAATATGAAAAAGGACCCAAGGAAGTCAGATGCTATGAATGCAAATAAATGGCTAACATAAGACCTGACTATCCTTAATTAATAGGAGAAAACCAAAAAGAAATTTTCCAAAAACAATTATTATCAACACAAAGACAAAAGACAAATGAAGTCATCTTGAAGTGTTTATGAATACTGCAGAAACTCATCAAAATATGAATTTGAAAAGGAAGAATCGAATCTAAAAGAAAAAATGTTCTTTATGGAAAAAGCTGATGAAGAATCTGGTCACAAAAGAAGAATTGAAATATAGTATATAGACAATGGATTCTCTAGGAATATGAGTGGAAAAACATCAAACATTAAAAGATTAACTCAAAATAATGGAGGATTAGTCACATTTGGTGACAATGCTAAAGGAAAAATAATTTGCATTAGAATTATTAGAGATCCAAAAGCTATCTCAATAAATAAAATTATCTATGTATAAGGATTAAAACAAAACATAATAAGTATATCTCAAATATTATATGATGGTTATTTTGTTTATTTTTCTAACAACTATTGTCCTATTTTTAAAGATAAATTTCTTAAAGTTACAACACCCAAAACAGATAATGTTATACATTGGAATTAAATTCCGTATGTAAAAAAAAGTGAATTATTTAACTACTAAGATAATTGAATCTTAGATCTAGAATATAAGACTTGAAAATTTCGATATATATGCTTTACATAAATTATCTAAGAAACAAATAGTTTCTGATTTACCTCATCTTAAATTTGATAGTGATAGATTTTTTGATTCTTGTCAACTTGGATAATAGCACAAATAATCCTTCAAATCTGGTAAAAAATTTTCTATATCTAAACCTGTAGAACTTATCCATATGGATATACTTGGAATTTCAATAATATAATGTTTTGCTGGTAAATTATATATATATATATGTTTTAGTTGATGACTATTCAATATTTACATGGATATATTTTCTAAAATATAAAAATGAATCTTTTACTATATTTGAAATCTTTCAAAAGAAGTTCAAAATGAAAAAGGTTTTAAAATAATTTCATTAAGAAGTGATCATGGTGGATAATTTGAGAATTTGGAATTTAATTCATTTTTCTCAAATTTAGGTATCAAACACACTTTCTCTTCACCATTAACACCTCAACATAATGGGATTTTTGAAATAAGAAATATAACTATTCAGGAAATGACCAGGACTATGCTAAATGAATACAGTCTTCCTACCTATTTCTGGGCAGAGGCTGTAAGAACAGCTTGTTATATAATGAATAGAGTTTTAATTAGACCAATTTTCAAAAAGTCACCCTATGAACATTGGAAAAACAGAAAACCTAAAGTAAAATAATTTATTTTCTTTTGGATGCAAGGTATATATCTTAAACACTAAGGACAATCTGGGTAATTTCAATCCAAAATCTAATGAAAGAATTTTCTTAGGATATTCAACAACATCCAAATCTTATATATTTTTTTTAATAAAAACTCAAGGATTTTTGAAGAATCATTTCATGTCAAATTTGATGAATATGATCCCTTTGGGAAAAGGAAATATCAAATAGATGAATTTGACTCTGATGATAACATGAGACCTTAATACTTGAAAGTTGGTTTTGAAAAAGATATCAATAAAATTAAGTCCAGTTTAGAAGAACATTAAACTAATAAACCTAATAGTGTGTTACCTAGATTGCCTAGATCATTAAAGAATCACCTTTAGAAACTATTATTGGAGACCTAGACACTGGAATGAAAAATAGAATAAATATAGGAATTCTTGTTGAGTTATGTGCTTTTTTATACAAATTAGAGCCTAATACATTAGAAGAAGCATTATTTTATGAGAGTTGGATGATAGAAATGCAATAAAAACTAAACCAGTTCAAGAGAAATGAAGTTTGGAACTTGTTTTAAAGACCAAAGAACTATCCAATTATAGGAACTAAACGACTCTTTAAAAATAAACAAGATGATCAAGGAATAATAACTACAAATAAATAAATACTTGTAGCTAAAGGATATAATGAGGAAAAATGTATATATTATGATGAGACCTTTTCACATGGAGATATATTAGAAGAAATTATAATTATTTTATCTTATGCATCTCATATGAACCTTAAATTATTTTAGATGGATGTTAAGTCTTCCTTTCTAGATGGTTATTTAATAGAGGAAGTTTATATTGAGGAGCCTCCTTGTTTTGTAAATTCTCAAGAACCAGATTCTATTTTTAAACTTAATAAAGTCTTTATGGCCTTAAACAAGCACCTTGAGCTTGGTATGAAAGATGAAGTTCTTTTCTTTTGAAAAATGATTTTACTGTTGGAATAGAAGATCAAACATTATTTAAGAAAACTATAAACTCTGATATTTTATTGGTTCCAATTTATGTTCATGATGTAATTTTTGGATCAACAAAAAAAACCTTCATCATGAGTTTTAAAACTTATTGAAAAAATAATTTTAAATGAGTATGATAAGAGAATTAAATTTATTTTTAGGACTTAAAATTTATCAAAAACATTTTAGAAATGTTTTGAATTAAATGAAATACATTAATGATTTACTAAATTAATTTGGACTTTAAAACAACAAGACATATACAACCCCTATGTGTACTAATATAAAACATGATTTGGATGAAACTGGAAGATCAGTTGACAATAATTTATATAGAGGTATGATTGATAGTTTATTATATCTTACTTTTAGTGGTCTAGATATAATGTACTCAGTATGTCTTTGTGCAATATTTCAATCAAATACTAAAGAATCTCACTTATGTGTTGTCAAAAGAATTATTATATATTTAAAAGGAACTATTTTTCAAACTCTTCTCTATCCAAAACCTTCTAATATTAATTTAATTTCATATTCATATGATGACATTAGAATTTGTAGATTTTATAGAAAAAGAACATCAGGAACTTGTCACTTTTAGGAAAATAATTATTTTCATGGTCTAGTAAGAAACAACACTTAGATTTCTTGTCTAATGCTGAGGCATAATATGTGCCTGTAGGCAGTTGTTGTGCACAAGTGTTGTGGATGAAAAACACTCATTTGGACTAGATTTTAATAATACTCATATTTTATTTGATAATACAAGCCTAATAAATATTTACAAAAATCCTATTAATCATTCTATTACTATGCATATTGATATTAGACAACATTTTCCAATAGATAATGTTCTTAAAAAGGATATATTCTTAGAATTTGTAAGTACCAAAATTCAACTAGCTGATATTTTTACTATACCACTTCCCACTACAAGGGTTGATTTTATTAAGGGGGAGATAGGTTTATTTAATTTTAAATGAAATTTTAATTTAATTTTACTTATTTTATTATATTAATTCTTGTTTTATTTTAATATTCACTATTTTAAATAAATAAATTATTTGGATTTAGAATAATTTAAAATTTCCCCTGTAATTCTATAAAAAAATTTCACGTAATGTTTTTCATTATTTTAAATAATGTAATGATTATTATGTATGTAATGACACTGGAATTATGTTTTTCAGAACCCATTTCAAATTCAAACGCATTCATTTTCTTAAAACCTTTCAAAACAACGAAACCCATCAATCTTTGTCTACCTTTGACTGAACTGTCGAAACCCTAAACCTTCAAACCATGAGAACATTGAGACAGAAATGGCTAAGACAATAAAAATTGAAGAAGGAGAAGCTAGTAATGCCAAGCATGAACATTTTTTAGGAAGGAAGATCTTACATGGAAAAGTAATTGATTTGGAATGGATATACCAGACCAATATAATGCTGAAGAAGGATTAGGCTTTTCAGAATCTTGAACAAATGTTCAGTGATAAAAAATCATAATTTTTGAATGAGGTAGAGTTTTGAAATTTATTTAAATCTATTTAGTTCTATATTGGAGATACCAAGGAATATATATTCCCGAATATTAAAGGTCCTGATTTTTCTATTTCATATGTGGAAATAGTATTTGATGTTTTAGTTTCTGAGTGATATCATGTTGATTTGTACTCATTACATGATATGGAATTTGAAATAGTACTGTCAACCAGAGGCTAGAGTGAACTTCTATCCCTATGGAAGGTTCATTTAAAAATTAATTTTTAAGTATGATGTGGTAAAATTAGTAGATGTTAGAGTGCGATTCCATCACAGTAACATGTTCAATGATGGATATTTAAGAAAAATAGGATTTTTCTAGAGCACTGTGAAAGGAAATATTATGTCGGTTGATGCTAATGAAGATCAAGAGTCTGCTCAGAGAGTGAAAACTGGGAAAACCAAAGATAGAATAGCGGAATCAAGGACCAGTGATGTTTCAAAAACATTAAGAAGAATTATATTTGAAGTAGTCAATGCACCTGCTAATGAGGGATGTTAAGAGGGACTTCAGAGGAAATGACATAGAGTGACTCAAGATGGTGAGGAGCATGTTCAAACAAATGTTGTTACAATTGAATATACATTAACATATATATTTGTAAGAGAACATGTTTCTCAGATTTGGGTAGTACCTAAAATAGAAGAGGAAGTTGTACCTCAAGAAGAGGTAGAGCTTGGAGATGTTGAAGTGGCTTGAACTAAATTTGTTCAAAAATAGTCTGAAATACCTAGTAAAGATATTCAAGAATAAAATTTTCAAGAAGAACTTGTTTTATAGGAATTAAATGTATATTATAATGAGGAGAAATAACCTGATGAAAATGTGAACAGAGGAAGGAGTCCATCTAAAGTTCACACTAATGTTTTAAATGAAACTTTTTATGGCGATGAGTCAGTTCATGACACTGATGAAACATTAGTTGAGTAACTAGTGGAGAAGGGTATAGATCAGAGATCCAATGCTCAATCATTGAATTTAATTTTGATAAAACAATTAGATAATAAAGCATAGGGTGACTTATATTCTGTGAATAATTATGTTAAGGAGTTAATCAGAAAATTTAAGATAATTCATTCTGAAAATGTTTCTTTGATAACAACATTAGAGAAAGAGAGACAGAAGTATCATAACTTGAAAATAGTTCACATTCAAAAAATGGAAGGGGATTTGTTTTAGTAGATGATGTTAGCCGAAGTAGAAAAATTAAAATATGAAGTTGTACTGAAATAATATTGGATAAAATTAAAAACATTTATGGAGAAACAGATTGCCACTATTAAGGGTAGTCATGCAAGTACATAAGGTACTTCACTTGTTTTAAATAAGATATTTCAGGCCCTTACAAATGTAATGAGCAATATGAATGACAGGTTATAGGACTGATAGTGTAATAGCACCTCTTTGTCTGTTTTGTTAGAAAATAAGAAATTCTTTGTTCATCATCTTACCTAATGTGAACCAAGTATTAGACAATTACTTGACAAATTCACAGAAAAGATGAAGAAATATATTTAAAAGGATGAACGATTGCATGAATTTTCCAGAGTAAACCTCACTGAAGATATTCATTTGACCCAAGAAGGATATGATATGATAATTCAGTTACGAGATGCACTAATTAAGAGGTTGATTATGCAGTTTTCAGAGCTAAAGGAATTTGTTCAGGGGCAATGAAACTTGTTTTCAACCCTTTTGGCCCAAACTTGATTCCTATATCAATTATGTACTTAAATTTTCAATAAAATATTTTTGAATACATTTTTTTATATATTTTTAATTTTTATTACTATCATGTATAGGTTAGAATACATGAATCAAGAATCATTTATTGATAAATAGTTTATGATAATATTTACTTAAGTTCAGTGATATATTAAATGTGTTATATTCATCATTTTATCATTCTTTTTTATATCACAAAAAGGGAGAGAAATTAGATAAACACAAAATTTTATTTTAAGACTATAGATAAATATTTTTCTTTGGGGGGGGGGGTGAGGTTAGATACAATACACCATTTTATGTTGTATTTATGTTTTATCTTTATTGGAGAAAGTTGGATAAATAGATAATATTATTTTCTTTACCTTATAAGGGGGGGGGGGAGAAATTTCTAAAAGAAATTTTAATGAAATTTTAAAAAAGTATTGTCCTTATATATGGGATAACTATGTATAACAATTTATTTATTTCTTGTTGAAATAATTCTGTTCAAATAAAATATTATTTTACCCTTGGAAAATTATAAATTATATGAAATTAATTTATTGGGTTATTTCATGGGTTTTGTGATCATCAAAAAGGGACAAATTTTTGAGAATGTGTGGGTTTAAAAAATACTCTATACTATTATGATTAGGGGAGATTATTGAGAACGTATTATTTTAACAATAATCTATATTTTTATGTTGATTTTGATAGTCATAAATACCCTTGTTTTTTATTCTAACAATTTTAATTTTTGTATATTTCGGGAAATTAATATTTTTTATATTATTATTTTTGAATAATATTAAAGTGTTTAATCTATGTGAAATATTTAACAATGTTTTTGGAAATCATTTTAGCATGTTCTGGAAACACTCTTCACACCCTACACTGAAGATCATAACATAAGGATAAAATCTTACATTTACATTATGGGTGTTCAGAAAATTATGGTTAATTAACCATATGTAATCAGATAGGAATGGTAAAAGAACATTATGTTTGGTAAAGGAACCATACGTTTTCAATATCAGGAAAGGTATGGAAGAAGAACCTTAAGAAGTATGGAACATTATTTTAGCTTCACAAAAGTATGGATCATCAACCTCACTTTTATAATGAACCTTACATTCTATCGATATGTACAGATCATATATCTTACATTTTTCTAAAGAGGAAAGTATGGATAATATACCATTTGTTTGAAATTAGAAGTGAAAAGTATGGATCATCAAACTAAATTTTATAATGAACCTTACATTCTATCGAAATGTATGGAACATGTCTCTTAGGTTTTTCTAAAGGTGAAAATATAGATAATATACCATACGTTTGAAAGTTGAAGGGAAAATTATGGATCATCAACCTTAATTTTATAACGACCCTTACATTCTATCGAAAAGTATGGATCATGTATCTTATGTTTTCCTAAAGAGGAATGTATTGATAATATTTCATATATTTGAAAGATGAAGGGAAAATTATGGATGATCAAGCTTACATTTGATATCAACCTTTCGTTTGAGATCAAACATTCATTTGAGATCAACATACTTTTAGAACCGGAGATTTAAAATATGACTTTATCATGCAAAGGTCATTATGTGGAATATCAGGATGATTTCATGCCAGATTCAATGAACAATACTAAAGAACATATTTGAATGATTTAAGGCCATTTATTTATGATTCAATGGATTGATTTTAGAGGAGGATTTCATTCCAATTATTATCGGAAGTTATGACTGCTTTGTTATTAAAACATTTGAATATCACGATTCATAGGTGACATTTGGGTATCTAAATTTGAAAGGAAAACACTCATCTTCATTATTTATATATCTTTGTTATTTTGAATTACATAGAGATAGATGAATCATCTCAAAAAAAAGATATATGAGTCACAGAGATATGCTTCTACCACGATCTACCACGATCTATCAAACTCTATTTTTCTAAAGAAAAGGAAAAGAATAAATGATTCTTATTCTACATAGAAGATCTATCGTGAATATATTATTGTTAATGTTTATGATTTTATTTCAAAATCTATTTGTACCTGGATTGACATAGATATGATATTACTAAAATAACATCTTTTCTAAAGATGATGATCCATCTACTGTCAGTAGTGTACTACTGGAACTGTGAAGAACAACATGAAAGTATTTTTGGAAAATACTCTTTTCATTTTGAGTAACTAGATTCTCGTACTAGGAATTGTATTCAGTTATGTGCATGAACCAGAAGACTTTGTTTTAGCCTTAAATTGTAAAGGTGTCAACTGCCTGTACTGAGTTATAGACGGTCTGTGGATAAGAGTACCAAATAGTAAAAACCCCAAAGCTCATGAAATAGAGTTCTAGTGTAACGTCCCTGTTCTAGGTGACACTCAATGGGTTCCCAAAACTCAGTTCGCCACGTGACCTCAAGATCATTTCCCCAAATTCTAGAGGCTGCCGACTTGCAGCGAGGGCCCAGGTTTGATAGTGGGGAAACTATGCCCTCATTTGTCAAAGTGTAGCGCAACGGAATGAAATAAAACATATAACTGCAGCGGAATCCGTAAACCATTCAAAACTGAATTAGAAAACTGCAGTAGAAATAACCAACCAATATATAAATAATGGTGCAACATGCCACAAATTCTATGAAAGAAACCAGAACATGTTACACAACTATACAGTATAGTACAAGTACAGGAAAGCAAAACAAAACAAAATAGCCGGTAGCATCACGAGCCTCAGCCCGATCCCATGCTCCCCTACTCCTCAGTAGCAATCAAGTACTTATATAAGGACCCTTTCCCCTATCCACACTTGCATAAATATAATCTGTTTGGGCTGAAAAGCCTGACCCAAACAGGGTGTGAGAAATAAATCTCAGTAGGCACCCACTAAAGGCTCGTGCATAACTGTGTGTAAAAATGAAACAACAGTGTGCAAAAGTAAATGCAATATACTAAGCAGTACTCAAAGTAACTAACTTTACGAGATATATTTCCATTAAAATTATTCATTTAACCATTTAATATTAAGAAAAACCCTTAGTGAATTTCTAATTAAGCAATCAGCGTCCTCAGACAAGAAAAATCTCACCCTGAGGTAATCAGAATCTCACCCTCAGGCAATCAGAATCTATCCCTCAGGCAATTAGAATCTCACCCTCAGGAAATTGGAATCTCGCCCTTAGGAAATCAGAAGTCAATCCCTCAGGAACGAATGGTTTCCCTCATGAGAAATAGAACGTTGTCCTTAGGCTAATATAGTCATGCCCTTAGGCTATAGTAAAACACCACACTAAGGTATAAGAAAAACACCACCCTCAGGCATAAGAAACCGGCCATACCCAACAAATAAACATGAACTTTACATAAAATTCCTCTCAAGGAGAAAGTAATGCATAATTAAAACAAGACATTCCCTCAGGTATCCTGGCCAAACGGCTAAACAGAGGAACACACCCCCGAGGTGGTCCTGGATCCATGCACTGATCCCAATCAACAATTTTAAAATTTTACATAATAACCTATAAAATTTTAGGTAGTTAATATAGCCATGGCCACAGCCCCACAACACCCCAAATATGGGTTCGTAGCTCAAAAACACTCAAAACGCACAACAGTTGGAAAATAAACTCCAAGCCACATACCCTTACCACCCAAGAACGATATATGCGAATGAAGATCCTTGATTAGTCCTAGAACGACGTATATCTGAGGTGAAAGATAACCCGCTTAAGCTTAAATAACTTCCCTTAGTGGAATAATTGGTAAGAACGGATTATAAAGAGTGGAGGGCTTACCCGTGTGGTTATAATGAGATTGCCCGATGCAGAAATGGATTTTCAACATGCGTCTGGAAGATCTCCAAAGCTCTGGCCTCCCTAATACGCTTCTTCTTCCCATTCTAAGCCTTCCCTGTGAACAGGGGAGGCTACTGCCCATTTTAAGAGAAAAAAACAAAGTACAAGACGTGTATTTCAAGGTACATGTTGTGTACTTCACATTATTTAATTGTTCCTCTGGTGGTTTCTCACCAGTGTGGCGCTGTTCAACTGACGACAAGACTACACGACATATCTTGTTGAGTACATGGTGTTTTCTATTACACAGTTGGCCACCGCCTTACTATTCACCTGCCGACTGACTACACAGTGTGTAAGGAGCCACTACACGGCGTGTAGTCTGTCTTTACACCCTTCGTTTCCGACAAGGCTATACACCCTGTGTACTCATCCCACATGGCCAACAGTAAACGACCTGTGGAAAAGTACACGACGTATACTTTTAAAAATTTGGTATTTTTCTCAATTTTACATATTTTCTCAAACAAACTTAAGGAAAAGAGAAAAGAAGAAACTCATACCTCAAAAGTAAGAACCAGATTCGTAAAAACACCCCCCATTAAAGAAATTCGTCCCGAAATTTCCCTTCCATAGGTGCTGTAGATAAATCTTAGAACAACTTTGGCCACTGAGCACGTACGTCAGTCTCCTGCTCCCGGGTTTCGTCCTACACTTGGCCATGTTGCCATAGCACTCGTACGAGAGGAACTGACCGGCCTCAGAGAACCTTCATGCTTCTATCAATGATATGAATCAGATGCTCCTCAAGGGACGTATCTACCTAAAGCTCAACCTCCCCAGGATGAAAGACATGAGACAAGTATGAATGATATCGGCGCAACTGAGATACATGGAAGACGTCATGCATGGCCCGTTACCTATAAGGTAACTACAACCGATAAGAAACCCGCCCGACTCTCTCCATAATCTCAAATGGCCCCACATACCTCGGTGAACATTTGTCCTGTCTCCTAATCTGCCTGTGTCCCAGCCTCATCGAAACATGAAAGAAAACCTGATCCCAGACCACGAACTCTAAAGGTCGTCTGTGGCGATCAACCTAAGACTTCTGATGAGAATGCACTTTATCCATTCACTTTTGAATCAACTAGACCTGCTCAGAAGTCTTCTATATGAGACATGGTCCCAGTAAAGCTGCCTCACCTGCCTCTAACCAGCACAAGGGTGATCGGCATGGCCTACCATATAAAGCCTCATATGGTTCCATTTCAATATTCTCCTAAAAAATTTTGTTATAGGAAAACACTACTAGGGGTATGTGCGTCTCCCAAGATCCCCCAAAGTCTAGGATGCAGGCACGCAACATGTCCTCAAGCACCTGTAATGTACACTCTGATTGGCCATCAGTCTGGGTGTGGTAATCTGTGCTCAGAAGCACCTGTGTACCCAGTGCACTTTGAAAACTCTGCAAGAAATGAGACGTAAAATGAGTGTCCCTATCTGAAATGATAGTATAAGGGACTCCATGAAGATGTACAATCTCTCGGATATACAAATTCCCAAGATCGTCATCTCCGAAGGTCTCCTTGATCGACAAAAAGTGATCTACCTTCGTGAGTCTGTCCACAACAACCCACACGACATCATTTCCTCAAGGTGACCTCGGCAACCCAGTCACGAAATCCATCATGACATAATCCCATTTCCACTCCAGGATTGGTAATTGATGTAACAGTGCACCTGGCCTCTGATGCTCTGCTTTCACCTGCTGAAAGGTGGAACACCTCTTAACAAAACCAGCTACATCTCTCTACATTCCCGACCACCAGTACTTACGTCTCAAGTGTCAGTACATCTTGGTAACTCTGGAATGGACTGCACCAAGCTGAAACATGAAACTCCCTCATCAGATCCTCATGTATATCCCCTGTAACCCATACTCATCCATATAAACACAGAACCTCATCGTCGCCTATCGTCCTACCAGGAGGAGGGTCCTCGCTTGCCACCGACACCCGTAGAACTAGGCCTTCTGAATCAGATAGCTGCCTTATCCTCAATCTATCAAGGAGGGTAGAAGTCACAACTAAAGATAAAAGATATGTTTTCCCCTGACTATTGTGCACCTCCAAATGCATCTCAGAGAATAAAGCCATAATCTTCCACTCACCACTGACCTCCTGCACAACCTATATATGAGTCCTCTTTCTCAGTGCATCGTCTACTGCATTACCTTTACCAGCTGTATAAGAATGCTCAAAATTGAAGGACTGTAGGTATTCAATGCACCTTCACTGCCTCAAGTTCAAATCATGCAGAGTAAAGATATTCTTGAGACTTTTGTGGTCGATGAAAACCACAAAACGTTCTCCCAACAGATAGTGTCTCCAACAGTGCAATGCATGTACAACTACAGCGAACTCGAGATCATGCGTCGGGTAATTCCTCTCATGTGGACTCAACTGCCGAGAACTGTACGCAACAACTTGATCACCCAGAATCAACACATCTCCTAACCCAATACCTGATGCATCATAGTAAACTGTATAGCTCTTCCCTTTCTCTGGAAGTATTAGGATTGTTGCTGATGCCAACCTTCCTTTCAGGTCCTGAAAGACTATCTTGCAAGCTTCTGACCAAATTAACTTCAAACCCTTCTTAGTAAAACCTATCAATGACACTGCTAAGTGGGAGATTTTTTGTATGAAGCGTTTGTAGAAACTAGCCAGCCTTAAGAAACTCTGTATCTCAAACACGTTCTTAGGCTGCTCCCCAAAAACTACTTCTCTCACCTTCTCTAGGTCTAATACTACTCCTGCCTCTGAGATGATATGACCCATGAAGTGAATATGGTCCATCCAAAATTGGCACTTTTAGAGCTTAGCATATATCCAATGCTCTCTCAGTGTACTCAGTTCAATCTCAAGATGGGTGGCATGGTCTTGTCGAGTGTGAGAGTACACCGAGATGTTGTCCACGAATACTACCACAAAATAATCTAGATAAGGATGGGACACAAGATTCATCAGAGCCAGGAAAACCACTGGCACGTTCTTGAGTCATAACATCATAACCAAGTACTCGTACATACCATATTTTCTCCAAAAAGATGTAAGCGGTATATCCGATCATCTCACGCGCAGCTGATGATATCCTGATCTTAAGTCAATATTCGAGAACACTCTTCCTCCACGAAGTTGATCAAAAAGATCATAAATCCTCATCAAGGGATATCGATTCTCGACTGTCAACTAGTTCAGCTTCTGATAATCCACACAGAGTCTGAGGGTACTGTCCACCTTAATCGCAAAATGGACCGGAGAACCCCAAGGAGAAGTACTAGGTCGGATAAAACCCTTTTCCTGTAACTCCTCTAACTGCCTCTTGAGCTCCTAAATCTCAGGTGTAGCCATCCTATAAGGGGGAATGGACACTGGTGCTGCTCCGAGAATAATCTCAATAGAGAGATCCACCTCTCGCTCTAGAGGTAGACCCGAAAAGTTGTCCGGGAAGAAATACCTGAAACAATCAACCACAGGCGGGAAATCCGTCTGACAAGTCCTCTAATCATCCAGATATAAACTCACAATCTGGGATATGACTCGACATCGCCCACAATGCTCCGGTCCATCTCGACTCACCTGAACATCTCATTCACCCTTGTATAGAAACTCTCTTCCCTCTGGTGATGTGAAATGCACCCTACGACGATAGCAGTCTACAAGGGCTCAAAAGGGAACCAACCAGTCCATCCCAAGAATGACATCATAAGCTGTCATCTCTAAGACATAGAGGTCCCAAAGAAAGTGACACACACCAACCTCAAGGGTGCACTCCTTTCACTAGAGCACATTGTCGTTCTAGTCCCCAATAGAGTGTCTAGCGTCATGATATACGAAGAAGTAGAAACACAGAGCCCAAGACTCTCTACTCCGGGTACAGATATGAAATTATGTTTAACACCTGTATTGAAAAGTACTGATGATAAAACAGAAGATACTAGAATAGTACCTATAACTGTAGAAGGTTCGTGATCCTACTCTTGTTGGGTCTGATGCACTGCATATGCCTTCCCAGTGCCGCATCCCTGCGGCATAGCCTGACTACCCTGAGTTATCCCGTCCTACTGCCCCTGAGATCCTGGTGTCTGGATACCACGACCATGACCACCATCTTTGCCTGTACTCGCTGACGTATTCCAGTTTTCTGAATGGTAAGAAGCTACTGGTATTCCTCCCGCACGCGAAGTATGCATAGAAACCCTCTCACTAGCCAACGGATGAAACGCCCTGCAAATGCGCTGTAGATGCCCCATCATGCCGTAATCTCGACACTCCACTGGATCACGTGGAAACTACAGTCTCTTGTGCCCCTATTTTCCACACTAGAATCACCTGATTGGGCCACCTGAAGAGACTGGTTGTATGGTACTTCCACCCTAAGAGAAATCCATATGTCTCTTCCTCTTTCCAGTAGGAATAGTACTAGTAACTGGTGCTGAACGGCCCTGGTCCACACCACTAGCTTCTCATAGGTTCCTCTCTAAAATCAGATCTCGGTTCACAATAGCATGTACTGAAGGCAACCTGAAAACATTAACCAGTGCTTGGATGTCATAACTAAGACCATCCTCAAAACGTCTAGCTCTCAACGTCTCATCACCCACCAGTACGGGTGGAAAACACTGATGCTCGGTGAAACGAGTATAATGGTCCATCACCGACATAGCGCCCTGCTGCAAATTCATGAACTCTCAAGCTCTATCTTCCCTCAACATATATGGAAAGAAGAAGTCATAGAATACTGCCTGAAAATCTTACCACGCCATGTCCCTGTGATTATATGACTGGGTGGTAACATCCCACCACTTCTTGGTGGAATCACGCAACATATAAGTCACGATCTTGACCTTCCACCGTGGAGGTGTCTCTAGATGCTAGAAAATAGTCTGCATCAACCCCAGCCATGACTCCGTAGTCTGTGGTCTGCCATCCTTTGAAAACGTAGGAGGATTCTACTACTGAAAGATACGAGTAAGATCAGCCATAGATGTGGTAGCCGACGGTGCTCCCTGAATGGTCTGCATGAACCACATAAAGCCTTCACAGAACTGTTCCTCCGCACCTGTGTCCGGTATAGCATCTGGTGCCGCATCTGGCTCTATTGGAGGATCAACTAGTAGCCCATGGCCCACCATTTCTGGAGTATACTCGTTGCCGCTCTCCTGGAAACAACGCGTGGTTGTCTCAGCGGCATGACTCTACAAGGTCAAATGCACACCTTAGAACAAGATTAACAATGACCAAAAATGAAGAAACCCAATAGGGAACAAGAGGAAGAAGGTATTCAAAATTTGAAAAAAAAGACTACACAGATTGTATACTGACTACACGGCGTGTACTTGGCTTCTCTTTCCCTTCCCATGTCCTTCTACACAGCTAAGCTACATGGATCCCATTTGAAAAAAACTACATGGCGTGTATTTCATCTACACAGTGTGTAGGGTGTAATTTTCCAACTACCCGTGTCATTTGTGACATGGCCGACTACTCGTCTTGACACTACATGGCATATTGCACCTGCACACGGCATGTAAACTACTCCGTTCCCCAGCCACATGGCTAACTGCACATGGTTTGTCCTTGGAAAGACTACACGGTGTGTCCCACTGGTACACGGTGTGTACTAGATGAGCTCCGCCGAACCATGTTGTTAGTAACACGGCCGGGTACACAGCTCAACCTACACTGCATGTTTTATATACACATGGAGTTTACACGAAAGGATTTCCCCGACCCATGTTGTTTGTTACACGACCGGGTCCCAGGTCAGACGACACGACGTGCTCCACAGTGGACACAACATGTATGTCTTAAGGATTCCTCCTCCCGTGTTGTTTGTTACACGGCGGACACCGGGTCCACACTACACGGCGTGTATAGAAGCTACATGACGTGTTCACCCCAAGCTCTTCCCTTCCCCGTGTCACCGCCCACACAGTTTGTGACATGGGAAGAGACTACACAGCATGTGCTCTGGGTACACGGCGTATACTCAAATGGTTTATTTTTTTTCCAGAACAGAAGAACATACACGATGTGTTTAAGGTATTACATGGATCGTATAATTGGTTTTCTGGACAGTATGCCTCAGAAACTTCTTTGGAACCCAGAAAACACTGATAATCAACACCTAAGTGTCAAATTCCGATCCGTGAGGGCGCATACTACCCACGAATCAAATTTTGACATCTTATCTGTGTTATAACATAATAAACAGTCAATGATCCACCAAATTACAGTCAATGGGGGCCCATACACCCCAAAAAACCAAAGTCTGGAATTCATTCTATAATCCAGATCATACAAAATACCCTATCACATAACAGGTATTTATCAAGCAGCTATCACAACAACATGATTTTATAGCACAACAACTATCACAAAAACATGAACATTCTAATGCACCTACATGGCATGGAAACTATGCATGGTATGTGAGTTCTAGTATGTGCTTAAATGCTGCATGATATTGTATACCCTCATCTCATTGGGTTGCAACTAAATAGAAACCTAGGATAAAATATAAACAGCACAATCAAAAGTGCGTCACCCAACAGTGAAATCATATCAACTGTAAATTGAAAAATCTATTAACTTTCAATAAGTGGTAAATTTTATTTTCCCTGTACACGGGTTAGCTATGCTCAGGAACAACTTATTACCAACTACCCTTCTCGTCCTATCCCTGACTAAGGCTTTATATAGTAAGTCAAAGAAAAGAACCCCTTTGAAACCACTTTTTAATGTCCCAGTTTTGGGTGCCACTCAACGGGTGCCCCGAACCCGGTTCACCATGTGACCTAGAGCACATTTCCCCAAATGTCAGAGGCTGCCGACTTGTAGCGTGGGACCAGGTATGATAGTGGGGAAGCTATTCCCTCATTTTTCAAAGTGTTGCGTAGTGGAATGAAATAAAACATACAACAACAGTGGAATCCATAAATCATACAAAACTGAATTAGACAACTTTAGTAGAAATAACCAACCAGTATATAAATAATGGTGCAATATACCTCAAATTCTAAGAAAGAAGCCAAAACATGTTACAGAACAATACAGTACAGTACAAGTACAGAAAAGAAAAACAGAATAAAACAGCATGTAGCCTCGCGAGCCTCAGCCTGATCCCATGCTCCCCTACACCTCAGTAGCAATCAATTAATCGTATATCGACCCTTTCCACTATCCAAATCTACATCAATATAATCTGTTTGGGCCGAAATGAATGACCCAAACAGGGTGTGAGAAATAAATCCCAGCAGGCACCCACCAAAGTCCCATGCCCAACTGTGTGTAAAAATGCAACAACAGTGTGCAAAAGTAAAAGCAATAAACTAAGCAGCACTAAAAGTAACTAAATTTACCAGTTATATTTACACTTTAAATATTCATTTAACCATTTAATATTAACAAAAAACCATAGTGAATTTATAATTATGTAGTCAGTGTCCTTAGTCAAGCAAAATCTAACCCTCAGGTAATCAGAATCTCGCACTTAGGAAATTGGAATCTCGCCCTCAGGCAATCAGAATCTCATCCCCAGGAAATCAGAATCTTGCCCTCAGGCAATCAGAAGTCAAGCCCTTAGGCACGAAAGGTTTCCCTCTGGAGAAATAGAACGTTTCCCTCAAGATAATATAGTCACGCCCTCAGGATATAGTAAAACACTTCCCTCAGGAAAAAGAAAAACACCACCCTCAGGCATAAGCAACCGGACATTCCAAACAAATGAACTTTCAATTTACATACAATTACTCTCAAGTAAAAAGTAATTCATAATTAAAACAAGGAATACCCTCAGGTATCCTAGCGAAATGGCTTCACAGAGGAACACAACCTCGGGGTGGTCCTGGATCCAAGCACTGATCCAAAACAACAATTTTACAATTTTACATAATTACCTATAAAATTATAGGTAGTTAAAATAGCCATGCCCTCAGCCACACGACACCCCAAATATGAGCTCGTAGCTCAAAAAACAGAAAACACACAACCATTGGAAAATAAACACCAAGCCACCTACCATTAACACCCAAGAACAATATACACGAATGAAGATCCTCGATTCGTCCTAGAACGACATAGATCTGAGGTGAAATAGAACCCTCTAAAACTTAAATAACTTCTCTTAGAGGAAGAATTGGAAAGAATGGCTTAAAAAGAGTGGAGGGCTTACCTGTGCGGTTCCAACGAGATCGCCCAAGGTAGAAATGGATTTCTGACATGCGCCTATCAGATCTCTAAAGCCCCGGCCTCCCTCTTCCGCTCCTTATTCCCATTATAAGCCTTTACTATGAATAAGGGATGCTACTACCCATTTTAAGTGAAAAAAAAACAATGTACACGGCGTGTATTTCCTGGTACATGGCGTGTACTTCCCATTTTTTAACTGTTCCTCTGGTGGTTTCCGGCCAGCGTGGCACTGTTCACCTGCCGACAAGACTACACCGCATGTCTCCTTGAGTACGCAATGTGTTCTATTGCACAACTGGCCACCACCTTACTATTTGCCTTCTGAATGACTACATGGAATGTAGTCGGTCTTTACACCCTTCTTCACCGACATGGCAACACACCCTGTGTACTCATCCCACATGGCCAAAAGTACACGGTGTGTGGAAAAGTACACAGCGTGTACTTCCAAGATTTGGGATTTTCCCCATTTTCCATATTTTATCAAAAACAATTAAGGAAATGAGATAAGAAGAAACACGTACCTCAAAAGTAAGAACCATGTTCTTACAGCTGGTGGAGTGGACTAGGGTCCTTCTATTCCCTAAACCACTATACATCCATGCGTCCTTCAATATGTTAGTTTTCCATTGCATAAACATTCTGGTAATGATAATGGACATATTTGGCAATAATCATGAATCCCAATGAAATTGCAAAAGACACAATTCACCCCCCTCTTGTGCATATTCGGTATAACCCTATCTAACATGTACCATAATGTTTGTTTCTTCTAAGTGCCTTCAAAAAAATATATAAGTGATTATCATGATCTTCAAATATTTTGGAGTATACCAAGATATCATCAATAAATACCACAAAAAATTCATCAAGATATTCCTTGAAAACTCAATTCATTAGATCCATGAAAAAATATGGTGCATTTTTCATTCCAAAAGGAATTACTGTAAACTTGAAATGACCATACCTGGTTTAAAATTCTATCTTTGGAATATCTTCCTCACTCATGTGAAACTAATGATATCCAGATCAATGATCAATATTTGAAAAATAATGGGCTTTGTGAAGCCGATCTAATAAATCCTCAACCTTAAGGAGGGGATAATTTTTTATTAATGTAATAGAATTGATCTCTGTATAGTCAATGTACAACCTCATAGATCCATATTTTTCATAGAGAAAAGAACATGATATACCCCTGGATAATCACTAGGGTGAATAAAAACATTAATACCCAAATCCTTCAGTTGTTTCTTAAGATTCACTAACTCCACAATGTCTATTATATAAGGATTCATTGTTATAAACCTTGCACTAGGAATTAAATTAATAGAAAACTCAATTTCTCACTCTAGAGTATGTCCAGGTAAATCCTCTATAAATAAATCAATTTATTTTAGACCAATAAGTACATCCTAAATTTTAATATTTCATTCCTCATCCATTGATATTACATCCCCTTGCTTCCAATGAATTGGATTTAGTAGAGATACAGGGGAGGATCTAAATAAGAATCAGACTGTGAGGTTTCTGCTCTAACGATAAGGGACTCTTCATCGTTCTCTAGAAATTTAAAATTCTTTTTCTTTCAATAGATATTTGAATAATAATTTGAAATCCAGTTCATATTGAGAATTATATAAAAGTCAATAATTGGTATGGTGACAAGGTCAGCAACTAATGAACATATTTGTGTCATAATAGGGACTGATCGACAATTTGTTTTGAAATGATACTTCCCCTTAAGTGTTTTTACTAACAACTCCTTTATTTTATCAAATTGGAAATATATAATTTTCATGGAAAATTGGGAATATATGAAATAATGTGATGATCCAGAATCAAATAGAGTATTTTATAAGTTTGAGGAATCAATTAACGTACATGCCACCATATTGTTAAGAGCTTAATCCTCAGTAGTTAGGACCACAAAAACTTGGACTTCCTTCCTTTCCCTTCTTTGTGGAATATTTCCTTGACGGTTAATAAATTCATGTGCATAATGTCCATTATCTTTACAATTATAACATTGAAAATTGGAAGCATATTTCCTTCCATTTAAATAACTAGATAGGTGGCCTTCTTCTCCACACTTGTAACAAGCATCAATTCAGATTATGAAAGTTCTAGGGTGTTTCTTCCCACAATTACTACAGTGTGGATAGTCAACACTTCCCTTATTCCCCATTTCTTTATTTCCTTTTCTGTAGTTTTCAGTATCCCTCTTCTTCTCTTTAATTCCTTTAGTGTCATCATTTAAGGACCGAGAACCCAGTTTCCAAGAGTCTGTGCTAAAAATATGATGTGTTTTTTTATAAAAATAAATAAATGATTACACAACATACTACATCACAGAGGATATTTTACTAGACCAGGTTTTGGAGGATTAGAAAAAATCAAAAAATTTATCAGAGTTGTAATAAAATATATAAAAATGAAATCCAAATTCACTATTGTGAACATAAAAATGATGGCGTACATCATAGGACTTCAATGTAACCATGGAAATAATTTCAAAACAGGGTATGAGTGTGAAATTTCCTAGTAAGGGGTTTTAGAAACCTTCAATAAATCAATATAAAATATTATTTTGAGAATAATTTTGTAAATAAATTTAAAAATATCATTTTAAAGACATTATTTGAAATAACTTATGATTTTAAAATACTATATCACTTATAATATAATTAAATTAAAAAACCCCTTTAAACATATTCTATTGTTTTTCTAAAAACAATACTCATGATTTTGAAAACAAAACACTCTTATGAGGCCACATGAATTGATGAAGTTTGTCTTGGGTCTACCCACTTATTGAAGGATGGGTTCACTCCCCAATGACCATCCTTATTTATAATGTACAAGTGAAAAATGTTCTAAAAACAATTTATTATTCCTTTAAATATATATAATTTCATTGTTGTTTTTATTTTTAAAAACATGTCATAGTATTAAAAGTACCAATTCATGCTTATTTTTATATATAAGTATGTAAATACATAAAAATATAAACTTTGATTTCATATCACTTATGAGATTGGTCACATCCATAACCCATTCCACAAGCCTTTGCATGATATGTCCATGCATTCAAACATTATTTAATGTAATAGCTTTGATACACATAAAAATAATTGATCAAATTTAATAATAAAATTATAAATAAGTATATTAAATAAAACATTTCAATTCTTTAACTAAATTCATGTTCATAGTAATCTTAGAAGTAAACCATAAAATTAAATTTAAAAAAAAGTGTTATTAGGAATTGAATGTATTTTAATTTCATGTACAATTCATAAAATTTATAGTATGCATATGTGATGTCCCTAATTTTAATATACAACGATGGCATGTTATGGGAATTTTTAGTAACATGGTGGTAAATTTAAAAGAATAAATGTAACCATTCTATCGATGCATAAATTGAAAATAAGGACTTGTACAAGATCCTCATATTAATTTTATCCCATATCTATACATGATTTATTCATGCATTCTAATCATGAAATATTTGATAAATATGTCAATATGTATATATATATATATATAATTTTATTTACTTGGAACAATTTCAAGAAATGGGAATATAACCTTATCTTATAACTTTACATGTCACACACAAAAATTAAAATAAATTAATTTATAAGATAACAATTTATGATTACATAATATTAAGTTGGGTAATTTGGGTGATATCATTGTTTGAATATTATGACCATATATTAAATTTTAGTCATATTTGTATATGTAATTTCTAACACAAAATTATTGTTTGAAAATTATAATAATATATTGACATCCTAACAAAAATCACATTTAATTTCTAGCTATAACATACTTTGAAATAATACTATTCCATTAGTTATTTTATTTATATAAATTATTATTTCCCACTTACCATACTAAAAATTAAACTTATCAATTCCTAATGTTTAAACATGGAAATTTCTCCTAAATAAAACATTCACGAAACAAGAACTTGGAATAAAAACATTTTTTAAAAATAATAACAACTTATCTTACTAAATTATAAATTCAATGATATATAAGTTTAAAAATTGAAAATAAAACATTTTAATTAGGATGGGAATAATTTGACATAAATTGTTAAAATAATGTTTAAAAAAAGGTAAAATAATTTCACTATAAAATAAATAATGGTTGAAAATTAGTAAATAGAAAGATTAGAATAGAATTTCTATTACTTTTTTTAAAATTAAAAATCATATATTTTGTAAGAGATAATTTCTGAGATAATGTCTAAAAATAAAGCCTAAGAAAAAAGCCCCTTACATGATTTGATAGTTCAAAATAAGAGGTTTTGCATACTCAAATTCTCTGTACTCAATGCAATGAGGTTTTGAAAGATTCATATTTGCATGTTTATTTATGGGTTTTTAAAACAAAAAAACCCATTATGTAAATAGAGCCACAGAATAGGATTTCCAGGAAAGCTCAAACACTTAGTCACCCAAAAAACCAAAAGGGATAGATATCCATAGAGAAACCACAATCAAGATTGAAAAAAATATAGAATTGTAGTGAAACAAACATTTTCAGATTAAAAACATTGACAAAAATAATTTAATATAACAACAATGGAAGAATGGGATGTACGCAGACAAAAAAAACAATTGATTTCAAAAAAAACAAAGAATCTACACAATATTAAGCTAACATTTATTTAAAATAATACAAGCTTCCATGTGAAGCTTTATAAGTTCAAGATAAATCAGACTACCCAATCGAAAAATAATTTCATCATAAAACCAGGTGAAAACCAGATCAGGAACCTAATCATCAAGAAGTTCATACAAAAACACCTAAAAACAAGGGAGGAACCCTATATCAGTATGATGAAGAAGATCCAAACCCCCAAATTTGGATCTCCATGGTTCAGAAACAAACAACTGTGCTCGGAACCACCATGATTTTGGTTAGACTATCGCCATCAGCCACTTCCTGATCTCCCCTCGCCATCATGACTATCTTTCCCATCCTCAAATCCTTTGGTCAGAAGTGATGCAGACAGACCATGCAACTCGGAGATCTTGTCTCATACTCCACATCTACTCATGCCTCGACCTGAATGGACATACCCTCAAACCCTAAAAATGATTTACCATTCCTTTTTTATTATCCCAATTTAATGTTTTTAGATCATTTAATTATACAGAAAAAAATATATAATTCTATATATTTGATATATATTTATAAATTCCAAAATTCCATAAAAGAAAAATAATAACATATTTATAATAATATATTTTTTAATTTTCATTATTATTTTCATTAAAAAATATATCATCATATTTCTTTAATTCAAAATGATATAATTTATAATTGTAGGATGATTAACATATTTTAAAAATAAAAAATTTATAATAATGAATTAATTATAGTTGTATATTAATTATTCATTATTTATATATAATATATATATATATATATATATTTTCATTTAAAATATTTTATTAAATAACCAAATATTATATAATTTCATTTTTAAAAAGTATAAAAGAATTATTTAAAACTATAATTATTTTAATTATCAGATAATAAAGTTAATTAAAACCCTTAATTTTAAATAGTTTTAAAGAAAATTGAATTAAAAATATTATTAGTTAAATTTTAATTATAAATTAATCAATTTGATAAAAGTTTTTATAAAAAATGTGTGTTTATAATTTATGGGTTGTTACATATAAGACATAGAGAATTATTTTTCTGTGTTGATAACACATGACACTATAACTTCATATGATGAGAAATTATGAGATATGAGTGCCCATTAGAGGAATGGTTTTATAGAATCCAAGAATTGATTAATATTGCTCCTTGTATTACTTATGTAGTCCAATGTATGCCTTAATAACCTTGTAAAGATGTATTCATACATCGCAACACTTTTATTCTCCTTATATCCTAGACTCAAGAAATTCTTCTCCATATCTACCCACTATTCATTAGGGAAATATTTTTTATTGGAAAATTACCTTAAAATACATCCATTACTTATTTTCAATCAATTCCCCATACATAGTTTTTTGGATCAATGACCACTATTGATCAGCATCTTCCGATAAATGATACACTTCCATGACAACTGTCTCCAATTTGAAATCCCCAAAGTAATAAATATCCTCTCTATGGAACATATCTAATGGTTTGCAACAAATGGATTTGTAGTCTCATTAAACAATGGATTATTTTGTCACATAAATAAATATAACATTGATCCCCAATTTTGTAGATCAGGATGCTCCATATGAGTAAGGTTATTATTCATTACATGAGTTAGTTGTCCCATTATACTTATAAGTTGTGAAACACTACTAACAGATCTTGAACCAACATCATTTCTACCATAGGATGGAAATTACAACATTGGATACAGTCATTCAGGTAGTTTCCATTCATTCTATTAGGAACCTTATTAAAATAATGGCATACACTAAATTATGTTTTGAATCTTAATGTATAATGTCAAACATGTAAAATAATTAATATAAATTGAAATCCTAGGATTGTCTAATATCATAATACTAAGAATGGTTTCTTTGGGAACATATTTACAATTAAATCATTCACAATATCTTTTAATGAATATATAATTTATCTAAAGTATATACCTTGGGAGTGTCAAACTAGGTGCACAATAAGGCCCATTATCATATACTGGGTTACCTCATGTTATGCCTAGAACATTTTGTTAGAGTTGTTACTTCTAGGTACATCTAGGCAAGAACCATGTCCACTTGAAGTATCTAGGAAGGTTTGTATTCTCTAGGAAGATGCACATAATATATACATTTCCAAAATTCATGGATTCTCTTATATGTTTATATTCAATGTCTATCATAGTGTTTTGTTCCCTACTCAATGTTTTCTAATTATCATTTCCAATGATTCAACTAAACTTTCTTTGGTACCAAATGTGAGGACCCCGAACCCAGTTTCCTTGAGCGAATGCCATATTTTATTACATTGGCATATAAATTAATAATCCATATTCGGGAGGAATGAGTATTTTATTACCATTTATAAACCAGATACATATATATGTTCAACAATACAACATGAAATTAAATTAAAATGAAATGGATGTGGATTTTTCCTCTAGAATACTCCTCATTGAGAACCTCCTTTTGGATGTTGGTTAGGATATTTTGGAAAGAGAAATAGATATTAGATATAGGGATATACTCAGGAAGAGGATTTGGGAAGAATATTGATAAGATTCAAGGCTTATATGAGTGAGGAGAAGAGGGGGCTGAGGGTGGGATTTATAGTGGGGGAGAGTGGTGATTTCTCAATAGTTATTCATTATTTTATTTTTTTTGTTCAAGATAATAAATAGTGTTGATTCTTGACAAAAAATAATGTAATAATTTCATTTGAGTTATAACCAAGGTTTTTAACATCATGCATGAATAATGGAATAGTGTATTTAGCTTATAATGTTTTTATACTATAAATTACTATATTTTACTATTCACTAAAAATTAATGTATTTTAGAAGAATCCCAAAAATTCACCCTAACCATTTTTCGATGTGTATAATTCATTAATTAACTCCATTTAATAAAAATAATTTTATAAATATGATAATATTAGTTTTTAATTAAAATCAATATTTATTCGAGAAATACAGTTTTAAATTTGTAATAAATTTTATAACACTTCAAAAAATTAAATATGGTCTAATTAAATTACCCTAAAATCATAAGAGAAAAAAATAATGATTTTTGAATTTGTTTTATGAAGATTAATTTTATTTTAAATAAATTTATTAATTTTATAATTTTAATTAAATATTTATTACTCAAAATACCAAAATAGATTTATTAATTTTTAAATTAGTCACTTATAAAATTATATCATTCATTAATTTACAAGGTGACTAAATTTTATTCATACTATCATGGGTGAGGATACTATTCATAAGGGTAATATTACCATTCATTAGGATAACATTACTATTGAAAAGGGTAAACTAACTATTCACCAAAACATTATGTTGATCCCATCAGACTCTAAATTTCTTACCGATCGCAACCGTGTATGTCCATTTTTTGAAATTAAAAGCATATAAGTGGAAAAATTAGGTTTCATGGCTAGGTTATAACTATTTTGTTAAAATAATTATAATAAGTAAGTGTTATTTCACAAAAGAATCAGTATTGTGTGCATTACATTATATATTAAATTTATTTTTAAATCCTTGGGGTGTTAGAATTGTCACCTCATACAACATATACATATTCATATAAATTGGATGACGTAATACTCACCTTGATCCTATGATAGGTCTGTAAATGTACGATAAAGGCCATGAAGTCTCTCTTCATTTCCGACCACAAAACATATTTCATGATATATCACTATATCATTATCAAACATAGGCTCACTATCCATTGAGTGGAATTAAAGTCCATAGTTAACTATTATCTTATAGATTAAGGAATGAAAACTCTCCCATGGATATGTATTGCATCATCACTATCTATAGACCATCTAAAAATTGGGATACTTCTTGCCAATAGTTCCAATATAACTATGAAATTGAGATCTAATTCATAGTTGTAATTTAACCCATCCACTAGGATAACCATTATAAATAAGAAAGAAAATTCCATCACCTCTATGTCTTTATTTTAATACACTAGTTATTTATCCAACATGATCATTAACTATAATTCTTCCTTTAGAGGTCTCTCTCAAAGCTCGATCATTTTCCTACTACAATCAACAACAAAATTATTTTTACCCCAAGAATAATCTCTCATATAGTCAAATTTATATAGATAATCTACCCAAATCCTATATCATATATTCCAATATGACTAAGATAAGATATAATAAAATCTAAATTTTCCATGTATTTGATAGATTACTATCCAAAGAAATAGTAGAACAAAAATTTTAGATCATGGAGAAAAATTCCAACTACAAGTAATTCATAAGGTATTTCCACTCATTGAGTCATATATGTTGAGACCCATAATCCACTATCTGATCCATCTCCATCATGAATGATCCTAAAAACCATTAAGGCATCATTGTAAACCACATATCCAATACTAGGATATATAAATATCATGATCGATGATGTATTCATATTTCTATTTAGATATTGGAATACATGATCCCACTATTCAGTCCACTCAAAAATGATTTAATTATTATAAAGACAAGTCACAGGTGCTTCCAAATAGAATAATTATAATATGAACCATCTATAAAATCCTAATAAACCAAGGATTATTCAGATATGAAATGTTTTTTTATTCATTACTAAGACATTACAACTTATTCTTTCTTTATAACCACCAAAATTACAATCTTAGAGTTATCATACCTAATAAAGTGTAACTCTTAGATCTAGAATTGATAGTTATATTGATTTACATAAATATTATGTAATCAAAGTGAACTCAACAAAATCTCTAGGGGTCAAGAATGCATCTATAAAGACTTTGAGTATATGATGAAATCATCAATAATCTCTACAATGATATAGTCTATATATGGAATGAATATCCTAATTATGATATCCATGAACTCCACTATGGAATCTATAATCCTAAAAAGAATGAAAATATATTAATTAATTCCACATAATATTATGAAAACTATCATAGGAATATCAATATTTTTGACCCAATGCTAGTGGTAGCGTGATCATAGGTTATTTTTAGAGAAATATAGGGCTCTATACAACAAATAAAACCAATCATAAATGCACAAAACTTGGTATATGTTCTTAAAAGTCACTTGGATCAGCTTACTATAGTATAAAAAGAACCATAGACAACCATCTACCATCTTTATGAACAAAAAGAGGCCACCCCAAAGAGATGTTATCAGTCTAAATAATTGTTTAGTATGCAAATACTCATGTTGTACCATGAGTTACATAAACACTTCTAGTACCATATTATATGGATGAATTGATATATGATCCAATCAACAATAGATATCAATCTCCATCTCAATAAATTTATCCGGAGGTAGTGCTGAGAAATCTTATTGAAAAAATACATAAATACCTACACCATTGGAGGAAAATATGTGGAAACTACAACTATATTTTCATACTGATCCTAGCCTATTACCTATAAAGTAACTGATCCAATATGGGTTACGTATGGTAAAATTCAACCTAATATATTATCCCATTCCTATGTTATCATTAAATTATCCCATCATGTGTATAAATGGATAGACATCTCTTGTAGGAGTTGATGTGTCCTTGATAACTATTAAAATAGTCCATGAATGTGATAATGTTGAAAATATTCACCATGAAAATAATTAAATCTCATAGAATTATATTGAAAAGAAACCACTACATCAAATTCAGGACATCCCTAGAGGTGATAGACTTTAAGCCACAAGAGTGTACGAAGAGAGAGTAGATCAAAATAAAACATGACCAGGATGTCATGTCGTTTAACAACTGTAGTAGATATAAATGAATGGGATGATATTGTATCAAGAAATAATAAGATATGATAGATGTGATCATGACCATAGTTCCAAAAGATAATGGTCCTTTTACAATATCATCTAGAACATGTTCTATGACATAAAATCTTCTTACATCATCTCCATGTATCTTCTCTAGAGGTACATAGCATTCCAGAGGTATCTATTTAATCAGGTTCAGAGTCAACTATTGAAGAACCTAGCCAAATTCCCTAGACACATTTCTTATTTTCCCTATATCTGAATGAAATCATGTCCCCAACTCACTAAAATGAGCTGATGATGATGCCCCATCTTTCAACACTAAGGAAACTTTTTCTCACACCATGTGAATGTTTTTTTTATAGTGACCAAACTACCAATATTTTAAACACTAACGATTTAAAGTTTTCATATATGGGGTTGAAGTGACTATTCAATAATGTAATTACCTACCACAATTATGTTGAAAATAATATATATTCCACCCTTTACTTCTATATGAGACACCCTATGTATCATGAGGAGGTTTTATAATTGATCCATTACAATTTGGAATGAGAACTAAAAATATTTCTTCCTCTATACCTTCTTCCAATCATCAGTTCCTTATCATAAACATCTAGCTATATAATCAGGTAAAAGGTTCATCGCTAACATCTAAACACATTTTGGAGGAAAATAATAATTTTTTAGGCCTTATATGCCTCATTCGAATCCAAGAGACTGGTGGAGTTACATAAAACCATGATTATATCAGAGGAAAAATACAATGACATCGATCCCTAATGAATATTCATAGACTTCTATGTATGGTGAGGCTTCAACATATTGTGGAATAACTCCTCAATGAAGAGGTCCTTGTAGGTTACACATCTATAATCATCATTTATTACCACCTAGTACATCACACAACAATAAATTCTAGAGGGTCCCTAATGTATGGATAAAACCAACATTCCCCAATCCTCTAATATTTCCACTAGATAAATGTCCCCATTGGTAAAACCAATTAAATCCTCATCATTGTAAGGACCTCCACTACAGTAAATTGGAATCCTGGAGGTTACAAGAGAAATTTGTTCCAAGAACATTCTTCCATTGTCTTGGGATATCCTCCATCTTGAACATTAACTAATAAAAATACACTAAGATCTATCAGGTCTACCACTTGGACCACTAGAGAAAGTATATAATAATTCTCAGCTCTATATTCATGTACTTTTGGGGATGGAACATGGGCTCTAAACATTGAGGGAGTTTTAGGACATATAATATTGGGTGGTCCCATAATAATATTTATAGGACATATTTTATACAAATCCAAATTTATGTATATAATGTATATATTAGTCAACATAAAATAAAAACCTAAGAAGTTTAAATGCACCCATAAGGGATTTATATGGAAGTATTATCATAAGAGGCCACAAAAACAAGAAAGAATAACCCTCCTAGTTCTACAAATGGTATAAGCCCAGTTCTTTATACCTTCATGTTATCTATAATCATATACCTATAAAAATGGGTATATTCATTTTCAATTAACATAAGTTTTAGCGTAGTATAATATTGAAGCACAAAACATATAAAAATATATTAAATTATATGAACTAACATGAATACAAAGAAACATGTATATATGATATTTGATCTTATGTTCCAAGTCATGAAAAATTATTGTTACACCACAATACACTTAGGATAAAAAATAAACAATAAAACCAAATATGTAACATTAGTAACATCAAAAATAACTCAAAGGCACATCACATGAGATTTGGACAGACAATAACAGGACTCCCTTACACGAGTTCCAGTTAACATAACTCATTTCCACATTAACCTAATAATTTTCATGAATAGAAGAAAAGGAAAACCTACATTGATATGAATTCATATCACTGCAACCCAAATAACCTGATCAGTGTTGGTGAGTAGTAGGACCTCATTCCTTCCACCCTGTATGAATGTTTTTTATGAAAAGTATTTATGGTCTAAAATATATGATCGAGTGACTATAACCTTGGTATCAATGTATATAAACATTAATAATTAAAAATAAAAAACAAAAACAAAAAAGGGATAGTATAAAATGGTAAACAAAAATTCTGAAATAAATAAAATAAAAGGTATTTCATGTCATGAAAAGAAATAAACTACTAACTGGAAAAGTGAGAGAAAAAACAAAGTATAATAAAACTACATGAAATTAAATAAAGACACAGTGTAGAAACTCATGAGTCTATCAATATATCACATCAAAAAATTAATCATTATATCTTTATCTCCCATTCATTAGGAACTTTAACTATCCAAGATACCTGGTAAATAAGTTTGCACACATATTGAGATTCCAACACATTGTGTGAGTAAAAACCTAATAAGAAACCACCAACATGTCCTTAATCTAGTATCACATTAATAATAGATTTATTCCATAATAACAGATGAAGGCACAAGTCAATAAAAATCAATCATATACTAAGTGGTTTTTTTCTAACTAATCCAAAACAAACCACTATTGTACCCAGTTTAGCTAAATATCACAAAGATAATGAAAAATAAGTTTTTAATTTAGGGCTGGAAACAAGTCCACCACAAATATCTTTTAGAATAAACATTGGATAAAATACTTGTGTGAGGTCACAAGTCTATTGAGCCTCATCTCTATCTGAGGTAAGTCCATAAGGCCATCACACCCCATCTCTACCTTCAGTTAGGACAAATTCTTATTATATCCATCTAATACCTTTGGTATTCCCTCAAGGACATCATACCCCTATCCTATGAATTAGTGAAACATCATTATTATAACATGTAATAGATTCTCCCTCTCTAAGGGATAACTATGCCACAACATTACACCTATCATTTTCTACCAAAATAAAAATCTCCAAAGGCCATACATTCCACACAAAGATATAATAAAAATATAGAATATCCAAAATGATTATCACGAGGCATAAACACATACATGTGTGATCAATATAAAAAAAATCTTACATGAAAAAAGAAATAGACATGTGATCAATGTCAATCATGGGCCTTATGTGATATATATTAAAAAAAATAAATTAATTATCAATGATATAAATTTATAAAAGGGCTATAAATAGAATAAAACTTCCCACATGAAGAATTTTGACATAAAAATCAAGAATATAGAGCATCTAATACCCAACTCATGCTCGAAAACCATCTAGACAAATCATGCATTCCAAGGATTCCCTTGAACCAATTAAAATCCATAAAAATAAGGTTTATCGAATAATATTTAACAAGGAAATAAACCCAAGTTGGTATAAGTGCATAGAATTATAGAAGGATATATATTGTAAATATTAGAAATAGATTCTTCTAAAAGATAGGGAACCAACTCTCTTGATCAATGATGATCCATCAAGGGGCCAATAATACTTTTTATATCTTTATGGAACTCATTTATCCACACAACATATATTTTTTTGATATATAATTATAGAAGAAAAATAAGATTCAAGAAATAATAGGAAAATAATTACCAATATAATCTATCATATTGATATCCTAAGACAATGATTTTAATCCAATGAAAGGGGATAAAATACCTTTAATGATTCACATAGAAATCCCATGAATTGGGAGGGATGGCTGGGAAAGGTAGGGTTCTATGGGACCCCGAGATTTATAGAACAAGTATGAATCATAAAGAAATGTTCCAATACCTTCAACACAATTAAAATGGGCTGAGACAAACACAAACTATGGTGCATGGAAAGGGGATTCTCTACACTGGTGCTGGTCAAAATCACGTCTAAGACACATGAAATAGTTTATGTTGGGATTCTATAAATATAGAAAGGATAACAAACCAAAACCGAACCAACATGGTATAGAATGAAAAATATAACATGTAGATAATGCCTAATTATTCTCTAGGGTATAATGTCTTTGAAATTGGAATAAGTGCAAGAAAATTAGCTTACAAGCCTCCAAGATATAACCAACTCCCTACACCAAAACTATTTCAAAGAGGGAAATCACCAAATATTATTGCAACATTGAATTTTCATAAAAATCCTATAACAACAACCTTCAGGACCTAAAAATATCACCACATTATAAAATCCAGACGCACTGGAAAAAGGTTCCATGTCCCCCATTCTCGTCTGAAACTAAATCTAGGCCATTCCTTAAAATCATGAGGTGTTATAAACTACATATATTTTAAGATATGTTTTTTATGTTGGGATTTGGAAGATATGATTACCTTGAAGAACATTCTAGGTTAAATAAAATTATTAATTCATTGGATTGAATGAACACACTCTAATTGTTTTTTTCCACTATAGAATCCACAAACAACATCATTGAGCATAGTAAAATGGTACTCAAAATAGTTTTTTTAGTGTTTGGAAGTAGAATCAAAGTATAAATAGTTTATAATTGATGTGAGTGATCATGTGGAACAACAATACATAGAATTTTATAAATTTCACTTAGAGTTCAAGGGACTTATACAGAAGTTGAAAGACACTAAGAAAAAATAAATGGTTAAGAAAAAACTGGTTAAGGAGGCTGATAAGGATGAGATAAATGTTTTTGAAAGGAAACATGTGTTGTAGAATAATACCTAAAAAGAAGTTGTAGTAGTTGAGGACATACACCAAGATATTAAAGAATTATTGAAAACATTTATCCACCTTCAAGAGTCATCCTGACACATCTTATAATATTATATTTAATCAATCCTTTGTTACATATGTATATATGAGGGAGACTCAATAATTTTTTTGATTCCATCCTCTATTGACTAATGAATGATAAATATTGTTTCCTATCATAATATGAATTTATAATTTTGTTGTATCCTTCTTATCCTCAATTTAGGAAAAAATATTAAACTTTATTAGAGTAATAATAAAGCAATCAATGAAATTTTATCATTAAAGTTGAATGAATAAAATTTAATCATGATAAAAAACTACTTGAGTCACTATATAAGTTTGATGAATGGAATATTATAATGATTGGGTGTTGAAAAATGTTCCATCACTTAACACTAGAGTTGGATCATTTTTATATGCGATGTGGTTTCTTCCTAGGTGTATACTCACAGATTGGTATAGTTATTCATACCATCACCAAAAACTTTAGTTGGTACATTCTGATATCAGAAATTGGTGAGTTAGAAAGATTTCAATCATGAAGTTAAATTTTTGAATGAGGATTAAATTTTTTAAATTTTCTCAAGAACCTATAAATCCAAATTATGTCATATTTTCATGAATATATTAAGAAATATATCAGGAATAGGGTTCTCAAATTTTTTCTTAAAATAAGGGACATAGTGAGTATATATTGACTTTTGTTTTGGATATATGGTAATTGCTATGAAGTTTTTGTATCTATATCATTAAAAAACCTAATATTTATTTATGTTTTATATCATTTATTCTTAGGGGGAATGATCTGGTATTTTTTCTAGCTACCCTTTTTAGGTTTTCAATCTAATAATATTTGTGACTTCTTTAATTTAAAATGGTAAATTTTTTCTAGGTTACAAAAAATGCATGTGTAGTGAGATGAGAAACAAAATATTACAGAGATACACTTTATGGTTATCTACCTTAGTTATTTTTACATAAAATTCATGGTCTGTATTTAGGTGTTATAAATTATTCCAATTTATCTAGTGTTTTAGGTCACTAAAATTTTACCAAAAAGTGACACAATCTTCATATCATCACGGGTGATGAAAACATGAAATGAATGAAGATTATAATTAGATGAATTAATATGTCATAAAGTAATGTTGCATAATGTTTATGTTCCAAATTCTAAAACCATATAGGGATAATTTTTAATTTAAAAATACTGGGAAAAATGATATATTCCATCCATTGTTGGTGAGGAAAACCCATCTGAATGGAGATTCACATTCTATTTCCATAGATCGACTAATGGAAATGTGAATTAAATTTAGGTTTATGATGTTAGGATAAAGATATCATGCGATTTAGGATTTTATAATGAGTACCAACGAAGGAACAAGAAGAATTTGTGTTATTATTACATTAAAATGGATACAATTCATGAATGTTAAATATTGAGGGTATTCCAATCCACTTGAATTGTGGTATAATTAACTATGTAAATCATTAATCAAATAATCTAAATATGGAAATTTTGTTATGGAGCATGTCTATATGGGTGGACCATGTACCACATTTGAATATATAGTTATGCTATCCTGTTTTTGGTATGTATCAAGATTAGAGGTTCTTCTCATGTGAATGAAGATACATATCTTTAGCATTGATGAAAATAGAGACACTGATGATCAATACCAAATATAGATGTCCCTTGTAATTTTAGTTTCTCATTACCAAAATCCATGGAAGGTTCATCATGATTTAAGAACATAGGGAATGAAGTGGTCTTTTGGAGGGGAGGGTATTCAAGAATGGTTCCAGAACCAAAAAAGACAGACCATGGTTTATTGAATTTTGTTTCAGAGAGATGGTATAGAACATAACATCACTCTAAATGTTTCCTATACTAGGTGTTCTAAAAAGAGTATTTTTTATTATTTGGGAAATATGGTTATCCATCAAATAATTATAACAATTATTTTAATCGAACTCTTATTTTTAAATTGGGTATAAATGTTTTTTGTTGAGAGTATATGATTGGATTCTACTAAAGATACCCTTTATATGTTGTTTAATTGACATGATTCATGAGTATCTTATTTTGTAGTTTAATGTTCAAAAAACATTGACTTTTTAGGGATAGAGTTTTAGGTTACACAATAGTGGAAAAATTTTGTTATGTTTATGGCCATATATCATTGACCAATGGTTATAGTGATTTAATGTGAAACAATTTTGGCCAAATTAATTCAGATATTATATATATAAGGGGTGAGGTAAACCCCAAAATTAATGTAGAGATCAATTCTGGTGTATAAAATTCCAGAAAGGGGTTCACATAGTTTATGGTCATTGTTCTTAGACCATAAAAATGAGGAAATATTCTTCATGATTAGGGTAGAGTAAAAACTAACATAAATAAAGGGACCAGTGGTGATACATAGTTTTGTGTGATTTCAGTTTAAAGATCACAATTCTTGGACTAGGTATCAATGATGTGATATGAAAATCCATATGGGGATCCAAGGAAAAGGCCACCATAAAACCATTGAATAAGTAGTGACATTGGTATAAGTCACGAAATGGAGCATTTGAATTAGTGATAAAATAGGGGAAGAATATACCAAGGGTAACCATAAGATAATATTTTAATTGAAGGTTTAATTATTATATCATCAATGATGTAAATTTATTATATTTCATTTTACTGAGGATAAAACATGGATCTCGTTAATCGGTCTAGATATAGAATACTTGATGATCAATATTGAACATAATTGTCCCTTGGAGAAAAGTGCACTCATTAATGATATTTTTGAATGGTTTATGGTGATTCAAATAATTAGGGAATGAAGTAAGATATATAGAAGTACATACCCAATAGGATAGTGAAAATTTCTCTTCCCCAAGCTATCCATGACTATGTTGTTTAATGAAAATGAAAGGGTAATAGAGATGGATAGTAACGTGGGGTTAGGTATGAAAAGAAGTGTTCATAAATAACTATATATCTTAATATTAAGTGAATAATAAATCATGTATTTTTTGAGGTTACTATATAGATCATGATCAGTTCTAAGAGTGTTAGATTTTAACGTAGTGTAAGGTACCATATTTAGTGAACCCTTATATAGACCAGGATCTCATGCTAGGAATGCTTTTCATACATCAAAGAAAACAATATGTATTTTAAATTAATGTTGGATGAACCATATGTTGTATAATATATGAACATATTACAAGGAAGAAGGTTTTTGTATTATACTATCACCCGATGAAGAAATTTACCATGTAGTTTAATTACATGTTGTATTTATGTGAAAAAATAGTATGTGAATTAATAAAATTTTTTATACCAATATTATAATTAGAATAATTTGTGGAGAAGTCCAGAACATATATTTTATAAGTCTCCATGTATTCTAAAATAATTTTAATAAATCAAAATGTTGTTTATATATAACAGTGTACTGTTGAAGTTGTTTGTTTAGTGGATTATGATATTAATAATATCAAATGTGACCATAACTATAACTTCTTCCAAGAATGAAGTACCATGTATATAGGGATATTTATTATAGAATGGGTTCTTTTTGAAAGGTTAATACTCTTTATTATGACAAATTCTATTTAATGAAATAATAAAATTTGATAAACTATTTAGACTTACATGGACCCAGCCCATCCGGACCCCATTTGGACTAACTGTAGTCTGAGGGTGACTCCCTAAGATCAAATCTAATAGGATAGGTACCAGTGATAATCACAATGTAAGAATGTATCTGAAATTGTATTCTTTAAAATAAAGTACCTATATAAACATTGATATCATACTCCATGAAATAGTATATATATATGTGAAAATATTGAAATATCTATGGTGTAATAAATGCACGACATAAAATCTAAGAAATATTCCCATGTAAAACACGGTAATACAAAAGATATTATAGAGAAAAATACATAGAGAAGTAAAAAATATGTCCCACCATGAGAATAATTAGATACAAGGAACAACCTAAGAGTGAATGGACAAAATCAATGAAGATGACCACCAAACATTCCCAACACCTCCAATTAACACTATACTCCCCCAAAACTGAGTCCACCAATGTCCCCACTAATCTTACTATCATCTGTATAAAACATGTCATGTACAGGAAATCCCTTTCATGGGTGAGTATATTCATACCCTTTAGGATTCCCCAAAAAACATATGGGGTGTAAAAGAATAAAATTGATAACTAAACCCATAGGAAAGAGGTAAAAGAAACCCCAATTTTGTATATGCTAAAAAAGAAACCCATGTGAACAAAGGAAGGGGATATTCAACATTACAACTAGTTGAGATAGTTGGTGAGTCTATTTATAGATCCAATGGTCCCATATTCAATGCCCAACACCATGCCCAACCTCACAAGAATCAATTATGAGGGTCCAAAACTTGCCACCATTCTCCACAGTCATTGGATCTCTAACTCCAGTGGTGGACCATAACCCCATAGGATCTTCATGATAAGGAATAAAACTTTGTAGATAGATATCCCACACCCTATGTAATATTTGGGGGTACTAACTATACATGTATATTGTGAATGGGGGACCCGTTCCCTGGTACATCGAAGGAGTACTAAATCTGAAATCCCTCTCATGATAAATCATGATCACATTCATTAGGTATGCATTTTTGGAAGATTCATCTAACTTGAAATACCTCATTTCATATTTCTAATACCAAGGTGAAGGCTACCATCAATTCATATGGGGAACACTACTCATGATAGACTACTCACCGACATAAATATGAGTCATTTACAATGAGATATAGATGGAAGATGTTCCTAAGGAAGATAATAGTGTGTACATAGGGTCACATGATGTGTGACTCCACATGGAATCATTGGAATTTCCTCCCCTATACATAGTTTGGACAGAAATGTAGCACGATATGTTGTGTCCCTCTGGGGAAACTACATCTATGTTCACCCAGGTTCTTTGGTGTATTCTTATTAGTACACACATCAGTTATCCATTTATAACAATAATATTTTTCCTTATAGGGACACATCGTGTGTGCACACCTCGGGTCTTGGGTGTATTTCCTTAACATAGGGTTCAGTTTCCCAATTAGGTTCACAAGGCATGTGGGTATGGAAACACAACATGTGATACTTAACTAATACTAAAACCTTAGTATCCATGAGAACCTAGAAAAAAATGTTTGTTCTTTTGAGATACATGAAATGTAGTCATTTTTATGCATATAGGGAATTTAGTTTTTATACAAATGCTAGATCCTATATTTTAACTATGCTTCATGCTATTTTACCACCAAAATCAATTAAAAATGAAGTATGTCTTCTTCGAATGATTATTTTCGTCCGTTAGTTATTTTAAATAAAAACCCTAATAACGATTTTAGTAGTTGTTTTTTCAACCACAAATTTGCATTGTATTAATCCTCAAATTTATCTCCCACATCCAGAAATATGTATCATTCCATCCACAAAACACAATGCCAGATATAATACATGAATCCATATTGACATTGAGGTTTTGAATTCACTTGAATAAAACCTAGAAATGTCAAATCATAAATCTTGGGGGACAATGATAAATAAACTGAATAACGGGGATAATAATTGTAGAAAAACAAAGTTAAATACATTTTTGTTTAATGCGATCATAGACAATGATCATAAATTTCTGAAACCATGGGGTATAAAATGAAATAAAAACCTGTAAATTAATTGGTTATAGAACACAAAATAATACTAGCACATGAGAAGAATTGGAAACATAGAAAATTAAGTATAGATGAAATCCATGAAAAAAAAATTAATAAAAGGGTGAGAATTCCCTAAATAGTTATCCCTACCTCATGAATAGATTGATTGTTGGTGATGAATTCATCATATGTTGATGAAGGTAAAGTTATCACTATATTTAATATTGATATCTTGATTCTCCTAGATCATTTTCATTGATCCATGATCTTGAGTCATTAATTCAAGTAGAGCTTAATCCCTCCTCTCTAATCTCCAAGGCTTATGTGGATATTTTTGAAGATTCATTATAACAACATATTTATAAGGGATAATTACGTTTTAGGGAATTATGTAAATTAAATAAATAAATTATTTTATTTAATTAACTTACCCCCCAATAGTATACTTCATATGATTGCCTGACACTGACCATCTTTGTGTGACACATATGGTAAACCCTATGTTCTAGAAACAACCAAAGGCTCATATTTCCCATCAGATAGCCCGATCAACGATAAAACCATTTATTATGAAAATAATAATGTGAGTGTTCAATATATAGTAATATATATAATATTTTAATTATGTGGTCCTCTAACACCGAAAAGACAAGATTCAAAAAATGGTAGGTTTATTGAGACCACATTTGGCTACCATACTGCAAAGAGCTCTATTTCATACTCTAATGCTACCAAAGAACTCAAACTAGAGGAATGGTATATCCATAAAAGAACCTATAATGTTGATCCTCAATTATAACTAGGTAACCCAAGAATTTTGAATCATCCTCAATTTCTAGATCACCCTACTCAATGACATGATGTAACGACACAAACCCAAATAGCCACCTGAACACTGCTAAACGGGTTGGGTGTTAATACCATAAGTGCACCTCCTCGAATGAAACATTCTTCTGACTAGCAGCGTGGGTCTTATAGGTATGGTGGGGAGGCTATACACTCTCAGAGGATAACAATAATGGTACTGGTCTGAGTATAATAATAAAGATGCAACGGAATAAAGGACTCAGTAGACTCGAATCAGACCCATAGAGTGGAATCACATTCAATATCAATAAACTACGGAAGCAATAAATATAAACAGCAGTGGAAAATAAACACAACAACATGCTGATCACTTGTAACTACTATTGAACAATAAAACATGCATCCAAAGATGGTCATACATAACTAAATATAAAGGGTGCTAATGTCTAAGAAACTGTATCTACAATCAAGTAAACATGCTGACACAAGAATTAATGAAAAATAGAAGTAAAATCATACTAGGAAAGACCTCAAGGTCCATATCATCTCCTTGCAACAACTAATGCATCCAAGCTCCTGATGTTGGAAACTTTCCTGCATGTAAAACCATAAAGTCTGCATGCATCTTGAAGGGCCCGTGCAGGTTGTGAGATGAATCTTAGTATGATACCACCCAACGGTGTGTACCTAATATAATTGTTTAAGCATGCATGCATTCATTCAGCAATTTGTAAAGAGAACGATGCGAAAATAAACAAAAACTCTATTGGTGCTCGACAACCACCATGTAGTGTCACCTACTTCGGCCAATGCCAAAATCTCTGTCATATAACTTAGCACCATGTTCCCCTGACACCGCATGTCTCATGTACCGACATCTCGATGGCACGCCTAGGAAACAGTGTCCTAGAGGAATAGTGATTCCTATCCTCAATATGTAACATGAGGGACAATGATGTTTTCCCTCAAAATAAGTACATGGAGGGACATCGATGTCTACCCACAAAATAAAGTATCCGGAGGGACAATGATATGTACCCTCAAATAATGGTGAGCCTCTACACCCAACTCGATAGCCTAAATGATATCCATTTAAGGATCCTCACCTTTCACGTGGCATCCTATAAAAAGAACCCTGAAACCGATAGTACCTAAACCACAACTAATGGGGACCTCTATCCACATGAGTTGTCAAAACCACCTCATCAAGGAGTCTCTCTGTGTTCACACTAGTCAATGTTTTCAAATGAACATTAATCACCAAAATAGTACCCAAGCCACAACACCTCTGACCCCTCATGTCCCTACGACCATCCCGCTCAAGTGTGATGGTCTCTCCATCCCATTAACTCGGGCCTTGACCAACCAGACAATCATCCTGCCTCAAACCGATGCCCATGATGCCCAATCCCGTGGTTAGAACCACCCCCATGTAACCCAGGCCAATCCCAACCTGTGATCAACATCACTCAACCTTACCTAGGCCATGCCTAGCACAACCTGAAGGTTCCAGCATTTGAAATATCACACATCACATATATAATCACAATGGAAAACATTAAACATTAAAGACATCAAAAAAGTTTAATTACACTAGCAGGGTGATGTCCCATACCAGTAATCAGGTCTTGAGAGCCTATAAAAATTCATATCAGGAGTAATAACTAAACTTATCAGATAAAATATCATAGTTAAATCATAACCATTTTGGATTTCCTTGGCCAAAATGCCCCAATTGATCAGCGACCCCTCACCTAGCCCCACTCAAGAAAGAAAAGGTAAAGGGAATGCTCAAAGGCATCCCATAGGACTAATAAATATGTTAATATGAAATATAAGACAAAAATGGGTCCCGCTCAAAATACCCAAAAACGTGCTGAAGGCTGCACCACCTCAATGACCAAAAAATCACAAAAATACAAATGCACCACCTACATAAGACTCATACAATGCTACTCCTCTGATAACAGTCTCCAATTAGGTTTAAATGTGGTAGATCTATAAAAGAATCAAAACTAATCACACCCCAATAACTCATTCTAGAACATAAATCAATAGAAACAGATCAAGAAGAATCATGGACTTACCAAGGGGGTTCCAACGGATCAACCGGTGTTCAAATCGGATCTCGAACGAATAAAAAGAAGTGGATTGAAGTTTTGGCTGGCTATCCCTACTCAACCTGAAGAAGGGGTTGTGTTTCTACCTCAAAATGAGGCTACTACCCATTTTAGATAAAAAAATAAACTACGTGGCATGTATCATTTTACTATTCAAAAGATGGATGAAATTTGACTGACTTACATTACAAAACCCGCTGACATGAGTACATGGCGTGTACATTGGGGTACACGGAGTGTACTTAGTTTGTCTTCCTTTCTTAGAAGACTTACCAACATTCCATGTATATCCCTCATACACGGCTATATTACATGACATGACGATGTAAGGCACAATGTGTTCTTGGTTAAATGATTATACCCATCCTACATGCCCACATGCCTTTTATGGCCTCAACATAGTTAATGGTATTCGGCGTGTTGAGTAACAATACATGTTGTGTAGAAATTAATTCCTACATGTTCATCACACGACATATACTCGGCGACACATAGCCGGTGCTCAAACAACCCATACACAGCATGTAGAGACCCAAATCGTGATGTACATTGACATTAAATAACTTTTGTGGAATACTTAATACATAACGAAAACCAACACTCAAGGACTGTAATAGATCATTGTATTTGGAAACATGGAACATAATCTTCTAATCATGGTGAAAGATCTTCAACATCTACCATAAAGATCATCCCCTTTTGTTTTCTTACCTAAGACCTTTCTTTATATCCTCAAGAAAAGAAAACATATAAAGGGTGAGCTCAAATGATCAGTAAGGGTATGCATGGAAAAAATAAAATAGACCTTATACATTCGAACATAAAAATATCCACATAATGTGTAAAAATAAAAATCTTGAGCAATGACATAAAACATGGAAGTACGTAAGGCATAGATCATAATTGAACATAAATCATCATAAAATAGAATGAGAATAAATTATGTAATTTATGAAAACCATTAAGCACATGATATGATTTCTATAGTATCCAATGCATTTCTTCCAAGACCATCTTAGTGGACAAAGCCCCTTTCAGAATCGAGTTCACTCCTCATTCCAGTCCTGTAACACTGAACCAGATTAACTTACCATTATAGCCATGCCAATCTAATGAGATATAAATATTTACCCAATTAATTGGAGGTATATATATGTCCCACCCATCTCATAATGAAATCATTCTTACTTGTGTCACAAAATAAACATAAATCATTCATCATAACCCAAAGAATAAAATGGGTTTCATAAACATCATACCATCATAAAATAATCCATATAAAACAAATGGATATCATTTCATCATAAGAAAAGTAAAATCATGTAAATAATTGAGACATTATACTTGAAACATACACATATGAAATAATTCCATCTTATATGGAAAATGGTTTTGATAAAACACTTGAAATTAATTCTTGAGGAAAATATCATTTCTTCTTGAAAATAATTTTCTTTTCACAAAATTCCATGAAATTTTAAAAGAAAAGGATCTTTTTGAAAGTAGTCATTAAATATTGTAGATTAAGCTTCATGAAAATAAGGCATTATGAAACCGTAAAAATCCGTTCATACCGTTTGATTTAAAAAAAATTCTTCTCGTACTTTTGCCGGAAAAGTCATAATATATCTCATACTGAAAATGACAAAAGATTATTTTTGTATATTTTAATAAAAATTAACCAATAGGTAAAATTGGATTTAAAAAATTGTATAAGGATAGAAATAATATTACATATTGAGGAAACAGGGATCTGTATGATAAATATTCCCCAGTAAATACCAATGTATAAACAATCTCGGATAAAAATTGAGATTGCGAGATTTTCCCTTACCTTTTGTCCAATTTATTACATATGTGTCCGAGACTCCTATGTAGTGAGTTTAAAAATATTATTAACTTGTAAAAAAACAATAATAATATTTATGATATCATATATCTTTCACTTACGACTTTATATTATGCGTTCATTCATCAATTCCATGTTAAAGCAGCGTTTTAGGTAATATCGTTTCATTTATCGTCTGTATTTTGACTTGTAATTATTCATATGATTTCATAGATCATGATTAATTAATTCCATAATATAAAAAATGATTTATATATAATATATATTCAGAATATAAATATATATATATAACAGATCAATAAATGGAATGAAATACACCGTTCATGGAGACGGTAGGCCGTACGTACACATGAACGCTGTTTTCATTTCCTTATTGAATTAAATGGAATTATGTAAATGACACAAAAATGTACGTAAATCTAGTATAATTAATATGTAATATCTTTCATGATTATTTATTATATATACTTTATAATCATACTTGAATGGTTAATCATGGATAATGAATCTAATCGCGTTCGTGGATACGGTAGTCCGTACGTACGCACGAACGATGATATCATTCCCATGATCGTGGAATTGTATTGAAGTGTATGTAGAATATTTCAGAATCAATATCAATTTAAAATAATAATATATAGTTATTTATTTACATCATTATACCCATCCAAGTAAGGTGGTGGTGGAAAAAAGATTACACCACGGCGTGGAGACAGTTTTCTGTACGTACGCACGCGCGATTATTTCATTTTCCAAAGGATGGATAGAAGATGAAATAGGGTTGTTTAATATTTATAATAAAATATCAGTATATGAGTGAAACTTATGTTATTAATTTATGATGAAAAAAGTAAAGAAGAATAAGTAGAAGAAGAAATAAATTGGAATGAATCGGTAAAAGATATTACCTCTTCTTGGATGCGCCTCTACTTAACCTCCTCTTAAGGAAGTAGAGTTGGTGTTTTGGGGAGACCAGAACCTCTATAATGTTTCTAGGAAAGTTTATAAGGGAAATGGACAGGGTTTGGATGATCTTGAAGGCTCAAAATTGTGTATAGAGAAGAGTGAAGAGTTTCCCTTTTATAAGGGAGGAGAGGGGCACCTTTGAAATTATAAGAAATATTAATTTATAATAAATTCCAACCCCCCTTGAAAACCTCCAAAAAATGACTCAAATCCGAATATTAGATGATATAGTGTTGTAATATCATCAAAAAATAAAATTTAGACATTTTGTAAATTTATTTTAAACATTATCAACTTGATTTATCCTTATTTAATCAATTTAATTTTATTTGTGGTTATAAGATTTTAAATTTAAATTGTTATAAATAATTACTTATGAGTTTTTAATTGTCCATAAATGGATTATTTATGATATTTTAGACCATATAAATTTAATTTATATCTGTTAATTTTTTTTAAACAATTTTATATTATGTTATTTTTATAAAATTACTATAGTGTCAATTTTGACACTATTCATTAATTTTAATTTAAATAAACTCCACACAGAATATATGTTCGAACTAAGAGATTTAATAGACTCATAGCATGACATATATATCTACAAAATTAGTGGATAACATTAAATAGTTTTTATAATATTTATTTTAGTACTTTTAAAACAATTTATTTGGTATATATCTTATTAAAATAATTAGTACAACATTCATGTATAATTATTTAATATACTTATTTGTTGCATAAAAATTAGAAATAAAATCCTATGATGAAGATAAATCACATATATTTCATAATAATACTTTTTATCTAATTTATCATCTATAAATCACAACATGTAAATTGTTATATTTATTAAATTATGAAGGTGACAATTTTGGAATAATTTAAAATAAAATAATATAAGTGTCATAATCTTCTTTATAAGGGTCCAAATGGTCACAAATCCGGCCATTAGTTTCTTAGGGTTTATATATATACTAAAAATAAGTATTGGTCCAGTTTTTGGGCATTTTTAGGTGTATTATTATTTCAATAAAAACTATATTACTGATTTTTCATTAAATAAATAATTTCTGCATCATTAATGCATAATGTAATAAGGTAAATAAATAATTATTAAAGAGTAAAAATAAATTACCATAAAAAATAAAAACATTTTAGCCTTAAAATGAGTATTTATAACCGAATTTATATTCTATATAACCTTATATTAAAAATAGTTTAATTATTAAAGTTTGAGTGAGACATATTTCACTTTATTTTAAATAAAATAAATTAAAAGTATTAATCACATCCAAGTGGGTTCCAAGGGATTAAAGTTCGACCGAAATATTCCGTAGGACGAAATATAATCATCCAATTATATTATTACAGGTGTTAGTGTAATTTTATAATATTATATTTACCCTTAATTACCCGATTTACCTTTTATTATGTTAAATAAAATTTATCGTAGTTACTATTCATTGTGCCCAAAAATAAAAAGTAGCCTATTAACATAATTTGGACCTAATGATTCCAAATATGGAATCCATTTTTCCTTATTGAAATCATAGAAGTTGCAGAAATTAATTAAAAATTATTCCCATTGTTAAGAAAATGAGTTTTAAAAGTCAAAATATTGCAAAAGAATGAAATGATTTTACCTATGAATTCAATGTAAAATTAATGGAAATGAAATAAATTATATTAAATGGTAAAAATATATTGTATTTATACTTTAAAACCATTAAATATTATAATTTAACAATATAAATTATTGTGATTAAAAAAGTTGTTTTTAATTAAAATATAGCATGTTTTTACTATTTATTAAAATATGAAAGTTATCAGAATAAAATGAACAATTTATCCAAAGTAAATTTATATATCCTGATTCCAAATAAGAATTTTATATTTTAAAATTGTACTTATAAACATATCAAAAACTAAATTTAATGTGGGTGCACCATCAAAAGGTGGCAAAACTGCATTTTTTTAAAAATACTTATTTTACCTGAAAAAATTATTTTTTTCTCATACCATGTTATATAAAATTTGTAGGATGAATTATAATGTCATAAAATTTAAAATTTAGATACTAATATTCATAACGGCTAGTTGATAATAATATTATAACAATATATCATAGTTTAGTGAAACCCGATATTGCGTACTACACACGCTATAGAGGAAGGTCGCGATTGCGTGTAATGCATGACAAGAATAGTGTTGTGTATACTTCATGCTAATAAAGTGTTGCATATAGTACAAGCTAATCTTGGTGTAGAGTACAACAAAAAATATAAAAGAAAAAAATATTTCTCATAAAATCTCGGGGTGTTACATTCTACCTCCCTTAAAATGAATTTCACCCTCTGAATTCGTCACGATTATAAATGGTTTTATACTTGAAATTTTCTTTCATAGAAACCCACATCATAAAAAGGAATACTAATACTTATTTTTAAAATTTAATGTAAGAAACATAACAGTTTCCCAAATTAACTCATCATTGGGTTTCCAAATAGGAGAACATTGGTGAAAATATCGATATGGAAGAGAAACCTAACTATCATGTTCTGATGGAGGGTGGTAGAGAAAATGGTTATAAAAAATCCAACAATCACAAATCCATAGATTTGTGATTATCTAAGGTACCATCTGATTCATCGAATATGAAGACACTAGGACAACATTTTTGCTTTTCAAGATCATTTCCCTAAAGTTGAAGAATTTGAATTAAAATAAATACTTACTTGATTTTGGTATAATCTCAACGTTTATTGTGACTTAAACAATTTCCACTTCATATCTTAAAGAAATGAAGTATAATTTGTCTTTTGCAAAGTTTTAGCAGATCATGCAATAGAATGATAGGTCATTCCATCTGTCTCAAACATAAGTTAGAAAAATTTTTATACATAAGTCCATCTAGGGTGAGATTAGTCGGATATGGATCCAAAATGGACTTATACTTCATTTATCATCGAGATTAATAAAATAAAACTAGTTTCTACTATCCAGTGACATCCTGTAGGCCAGTGGTAGGCGATAAAGGCCTGTCGCCCTTCAGTTGTGGGTTTGATTCCCGCATCCTTGTCCGACGCGATGGGTTGTCACCCGTCATATGGGTTGTCCTTTTTTTAAAACTATAATATTATAACATAAAAAAGTTCAAGACTTAAAAAATAATATCTGATGTTGAACTTTATCTATTACAATCATTAGGTTTATCCAAAATACTTCTGTCCAATCTCATTGTATAAATAAAACGATTACTAGAAAGGTCATATACCAATCAATGAATACCATCATTTATCTCCCTTATATCATATGATATATATCTTGTTGGTGAGATTCCAAATATGTGAATTTCTTAATCATGTATTCTCTTGAAAAATGAATAACCATTGAACCTTAGTGAAAACATGAATGTTTTCAAATGTTAACTATTTCCACATACCAAAATCCCAAAAATCTGTATACTCAAACCATGATATCACATTATCCTTATACCAGTCATGAGCTCAATAATACTATCAAAAATCTCATTATCTCCTTATCCTTTCATTATGAACATATCATCTACCTTCCAAAAATATCTGATTAACCTTTCATGGTTATTGGTACCATTCATCATATACATTAAAAACTCAAGGAATCGCAACAGTGTAACTATCCTTAGATTTTTCTTTATTCCATATTACTATACATTATTCTTGATAAACATACAATCATTCCACTAACTTCGTAAACCATTTACTGAGATTCATCATTTCTTTCATCTCATGTATCATTTGTAGTCTCTTTATCATCATCAACATAAATACTACCCATACAACCATGCTAATTCTCTTCATGAAATTTTCCCTTAGAGCAACAGTTTGCATAATGCCCATATATTCCACATTTAAAACATTTAACCATTTTTGATGTCTTAACAATACCATTATACTTATCCATGGTGTTAACTGGACCTTTTACATTACAATTAATGGCATTGTGTCTTTCTCTTCAACACCCACAACATCTTCCAGTTCTTTTGAAACATTCTCCCTGATGCCTCTTACCACATGATTTACCTGATGTAAATTGAACTTTCTTTCCTCTATGATCATCATGAAACTCCATCTTTCTCTTAGTAGCTGAGTCAAGAAACATACCAATGTTGAGATTATTGATCATATTATGAGATTGCTAAATAGGAAAAATAACAATGTTTGGACTTCCAAATCCCGTATCATTTGGTTTCTCATGAAGAATATCATTCCATTGTCCATCATATCCTCCATTATCGTGAAACTTCCTGTTTCCAACCATTTTCTAAAACCAAAAAAGAATAGTGTGAGAGGAAAAAATCATACTAGGAAAATAACAAAATCAAGGTGAGTAATTTCAATCTCTAACATCTTAGTTTTAATCATAGGTTATTCAAGATCTTTATCATAATTATAGGACAAGAACTTATACTTATACATAACCTTAAGAACATCCCTAGACATACCATAGAAATATCTCTAGAGATCCCACTAAAGTTTCCGCATCCTAGTTTCCAAAGGTATACTAAACCTTTCTTCTGATACCAACTGTAGTGACCTAAAGCTTGACGTACATGGGCATTACATTACTTTTTCAGAATAATTAATACATAACAAAACCAGCACTCAAGGACCATAATTGTTTAGTGGCTTTGGAAACTCGTAACATAATCTTCTAATCATGGAGAAAGATCTTCAACATCTCCCATAAAGATCTTCCCCTTTTTTTCTTACATAAAACCATTATTTATATCCCGAGGAAAAGAAATCATATAAAGGGTGAGATCAAATGCTCAGTAAGGGTAAGCATGGAGAAAATCAAACAAACCATATACATTTGAACTTAAAAACATGAACATAATGTTTAATCATCAAAATCTTGAGCAATGTAATTAAACATGGCAGTACATAAGGCATAGATAATAATGGAACATCAATAATCATAAAATAGAATGGGAATAAATCATGTAATTGTGGAAAACCATTAAGCACCTGATACGATTTCCATAGTATCCAAAGCATTGCCGCTAAGACCATCTTAGTGGACAAATTCCCTTTCTGAATCGACTTCACTCCTTGTTCCAGTCCTGTAACACTGAACCGGATTAAATTACTATTCAAGCAATGTCTATCTCATGAGATATAAATCTTTACCCAATGAATTGGTGGGAGATATAGGTCCCAACCATCTCATAATGAAATAATTCTTACTTTTTCCGCAAAATAAACACAAATCATTAATCATAACCCAAAAAATAAAATGGGTTCCATAAACATCATCCCATCATAACATAATCCATATAAAACAAATGGATATAATTTAATCATAAGAAGAGTGAATCCATGTAAATCATAGAGAAATTATACTTGAAAGATACACATATTAAATAATTCCATATTATATGGAAAATTATTTTGATAAAACACTTGAAATGAATTTTTGAGGAAAAAATCCTTTCTTTTTCAAAATAAATTTCTTTTCGCAAAATGCTAAGAAATTTTAAAAGAAAAGGATTTTGTTGAAAATATTCTTAAAATATTGTATAGTAAGCTTCATGAAAATATGGCATTATGAAACCATAAAAATCCGTTCATGCTGTTTGAGTTAAAAAACATTCTTCTCGTATTTTTTCTGGAAAAGACATAAAGTATCTCGTACTGAAAAGGAAAAAATATTCATTTTGTATATTTTACTAAAAATTAAAAAATAGGTAAATTATATTTAAACAATTGTATAAGGATATATATAATATTAAATTTTGAGGAAACATGGATGTGGATGATAAATATTCCCTAGTAAATAACGAAGTATAAACAATCTCGGATAAAAATTGAGATTGCAAGATTTTCCCTTACCTTTTGTCCAATTTCTTCCATATGTGTCCAAGACTTCTATATAGTGGGTTTAAAAATATTATTAACTTGTAACATAACCATAATAATATTTATGATATCATATATGATTCACTTATGACTTTATATTACCTGTTCATTTGTCAATTCCAAGTTAGAGCAGCGTTTTGGGTAAAATAGTTTCATTTATCGTCCGTGTTTTGACTTGTAATTAATCATATGATTACTTAGATCATGATTACTTAATTCTAGAATATAAAACCTGATTTATATATAATATATATTTATAATATACATATATATAATAGATATATAAATTGAAATAAATACACCGTTCATGGAGACGGTAGGCCGTACGTACACATGAACACTATTTTCCTTTCCTTATTGAATTAAATTGAATTAAGTAAATGAAAAATATATGTACATAAATCCAGTATAATTATTATGTAATAACTTTCATGATAATTTATTATATATAATTTATAATCATACTTTAATGGTTAATCATGAAAAATGAATCTCATCGCGTTCATGGAGACAATAGTCTGCACGTACGCACGAGCGACGATATCATTCCCATGATCTCGGAATTGTATTGAAGTGTATGTATAATATTTCAGAATCAATAATTTTAAAATAATCATATAAATTTATTTATTTACACCATTATACCCATCCATGTAAGGTGGTGGTGGAAAACAGATTATACCACGACGTGGAGACGGTATTCCATACGTACACATGCGCGATGATTTCATTTTCTAAAGGATGGATAGAAGATGAAATAGGGTCGTTTCATATTTATAATAACATATCAGTATATTAGTGATACTTATGTAATTAATTTATGATGAAACAGATAAATAATAATAAGTAGAAGAAGAGATAACTTGGAAAGAATCGTTAAATGATATTACCTCTTCTTTGACGTGCCTTTTCTTAACCTCCTCTTAAGGTACTAGAGTTGGACTTTTGAGGAGACCAGAACATCTATAATGTTTCTAGGGAAGTTGATAATGGAAATTGGCAGGGTTTTTCTGAGATTTAAGGCTCATAATTGTTTATAGAGAAGAGGTAGGAGGTGCCCTTTTATAAGGGAGGAGAGGGGCACCTTCGGAATTACAAGAAATATTAATTTATAATAAATTCCAACCCCACTTAAAAACCTCAAAAAATGACTCAAATAATAATATTAGATGATATAGGGTTGTAATATCATCAGAAAATAAAATTTAGACATGTTGTGAATTTATTTTTAACATTATCAACTAGATTTATCCTTATTTAACCTATTTAATTTTATTTGTTGTTACAAGATTCTAAATTTTAAATTGTTATAAATAATTACTTATGTGTTGTGAATTTTCCATAATTGAATTATTTATGACCTTTTAAACAATATAAATTTTTATCTATAATTGTTAACTATTTTTTTATTTTTTAAACAATTTTATATTATTTTAGTTTTATAAAATAAAGATAGTGTCAATTTTGACACTATTCATTTATTTTAATTTACATAAAATCCAAAAAAAAGATATGTTCAAAATAAAAGCTTTAATAGATTAATACCATTTCATATTAATCTATAAAATTCGTGGATCACATTAAATTGTTCATATAATATTTATTTTAATATTTTTAAAACCATTTATTTGGTATATCTTTTAATAAAAATATTAAGAACAACATTTTTGTACAATTATTTAATATACTTATTTGTTGCATAAAATTACATATAGAATATTATGATGAAGATAAATCTCTTATATTTCATAATAATACTTTTACTAGAATTTATCATCTTAAAATTACAACACGTAAATTGTTATATTTATTAAATTATTAAGGTGACCACTTTGGAATCATTTTAAAAAAAATAATATAAGTGTCATAATATTCTTTATAAGGGTCTAAATGGTCCAAAATTCGGCCATTGGATGATTAGGGTTTATATATAAACTACCAATAACTCTTGATCTGTTTTTTGGGTCTTTTTATGTGTATTATTATTTCAATAAAATCTATATTATTGATTTTTCACTAAATAATTAATTTCTGCATCATTAATGTATAAGATAATAAGGTAAATAAATAATTATTAAAAATTTAAAATAAATTACCATGATAAAGAAAAACATTTTAGATTTAAAAAAAGTATTTATAACCGAATTTATATTATGTATAACCTTATTTTAAAAATAGTTTAATTAATAAAGTTTGAGGGAGACATATTTCACTTTCTTTTAAATAAAATAAATTAAAAGTCTTAATCACATCCAAGTGGGTTCTAATGGATTCTATTTCGACCAAAATATTTCATAGGATGAAATATAACCATCCAATTATTTTGTGACATGTGTTAGGGTAATTGTATAATATTATATTTACCCTCAATTACCCGATTTACCTTTAACTAAGGCAAATAAAATTTACCGTAGTTACTATTCATAGTGCCCAAAACTAAAAAGTATCCTATTAAAATAATTTGAACCTACAGATTCCAAATATGGAATTCATTTTTCCTAATTTAAATCACATAAGTTTCAGATATTAATTTAAATTTAACCACATTATTAAGAAAACGAGTTTTAAAAGTTAAAACATTACAAAAGATTGAAATTATTTTACCTATGAATTCAATGTAAAATTAATGGTAATGAAATAAATTATATTAAATGGTAAAAATATATTCTATTTATACTTTAAAACCATTCAATAATATAATTTAACCATATAAATTATTATGATGAAAAAAGTTGTTTTTAATTAAAATACACTGTGTTTTTACTATTCATTAAAATATGAAAGTTATCAAAATAATATGAAAAATTTATCCAAAGTAAATTTTTATATCATGATTAAAAAGAATAATTTTATTTTGTAAAATTGAACTTATAAACATTTCAAAAACTAAATTTAATGTGGGTGCACCATCAAAAGGCGGAAAAACTGCATTTTTTTAAAAATACTTATTTTACCCAAAAAATTTATTTTGTTCTCATACCATGTTATATAAAACGTGTATGATGAATTATAATTTCATAAAAATCAAAATATATATTCTACTATTCATAACGACTGGTTCATAAGAATATTATAACAATATATCTTTGTTTAGTGAAACCCGGTATTGTGTACTACACACGCTATCGAGGAAGGTCGTGATTGCGTGTAATGCAAGACAAGAATATTGTTGTGTATACTTCAAGATAATAAAATGTTGGGTATAGTACAATCTAATCTTGGTGTAGCGTACAACACAAGACATCAATGAAATTAATAAATAATAATTTTTCTCATAAAATCTCGGGCTGTTACACGGCGTGTACCTTAGAGTACACGTCGTGTAGTCTGGAAATTTCCAAAACATTCCCAGTTTTCTCAGGAACAACTAAAAAATTCAAACAGGGTTGGGATTTTGACTCGTTCGAAAATCCCAGGTTCTTACACATGCAAAAGGGTTATTCATGCATCTTCTTTGCTGCAAAACATAGAATAAATCATGCACTTTGTCCAACAGTGGAGGAAGGAAAAATTGATGATGGTACCTCACTAACTGTCAAATATATATAGAATGGAATGATGTACCATAGGGATATCTTTATTACCAATTTAAATATCCCCAAATTACTAAATTAGAAGACTCTAAAAAAATATGGCCTCCCAACATGAACTCTAATGCCTTTGACATTGGTTTGTGTATGATTTCCATCAACTCTTTGCCATCCTCATACTATTATAGATCACCTAAAACTTATCTATAATTTTCATCATGAACTCTATCCCAATAAGTGTTATTCCTTTTCAATACAAAGTGAAATATGTTTGCTCACAATATATCCTCAAAAATATGATAGTCTGGTTGGTCTCTCTGTCCATATGTGGGTGAAACTCTACGTTCATCCATAATTGGTTCATAATTGTTTTTTCAAGCAACACCATAACTATGATGTGAACCAAGAATTATATTTATATATGATCATCATGGATAGCCCCTAAATTCATGAAATTTCTTATACATAAAACTACAATAAAATCTTGAGCAAAATCTTATCCCTAATGTAATGAAAATACGAAGACTTGTTAAGTCAGTAAAAAAATAACCCAAATAGCACCGTGAACTATCATTGTCCCTAGAAACCCTATGAAAAAATCAATAATTTGATATTCCACCTCCATTAATTGATCTCAAACGCCTTATCCAGATATGGTAGAACTATATGCTCATTATCTACTTGTTTGATTGTGAGACACAAAAAAAACTAAGCCACACTTAAAATCATTCCATAGCATAGAAACTTCTATCCATGGTCCTTGTATATATTTTAAAACCCTAGATGAAAAAATAGGGTGGTGGTATATAAATCCCTCAAAACCTATTCATGAAATTTTACAACAATAATTTTTCACCAATAGAAAAGGACTAAACGATCTACACCATTAAAAGATCCATCTAGAGAATCTCCATAAGATATCTTGTCATGTAAAACCTCAAAGTATACATCTTTAAACAGAGATATTGATCACACACTAAATAACTGGAGGGGTCACCACCATCAATTGATGTTAAGATGCACCCATCTCCTCTACTAGGGTAAACTACAAAGTGGCCAACTACTCTAACACGTCCTCCTGAATGAGAGATTATGGTTTCTTATCAAGGTTATATTCCACTAAATTAAGCTTCACTAGAGTTTAGAATATATTGATGTCACAATACTCTAGGAGATACAACCAATTACTCTATCTCAGGTTGATATCACTCTGGAAAATTTGTATTAGAGACTCCATTAATTTAAGCAATCAACAAATTATCTCACCCATAAGACAATACCTCCACATATTTATGCTGATGACTACCAATACAAACTCCATGTTGTAAATTGTGTAGTTATACTAATGTGGTCTCAACTACATTTACCTCTAATCGATCATCATGTTCCTCTACATCAACACATATTTGATCCCATTTCAATAATAATCACAAAACACCATGTACTCAACTCTCACCTTTGGTCATCTCAGTATTGGATCGTAGGTAAACCTATGAATAATGGTCTTGAATGATTCTATGGAACTAATCAGTACTGGAAAACTGATTCCCTTTATTTTTTATGGTTGTCAAAGATGTGAAATACTGGAAAATCATTCTATGAACCTGTGGTAGTACAAAAACAAAATAAAAAAAATTAGAAACCTATACGGAAAGAACTATGTCAATATTCACTGGATCAAAAAACTAAACCATGATCATATTTTTCTTGATATTGAAAGTGACCAACTTGTCTAAAACAAACAGTTTAGGAGCATACAATAATGTTGGTTCTCCCAATGAAAGTGCATGTAAATCCTCAAATGATCATCATGATTCTCCTAAAAAGAACAGTATATGAAAATTTAATTCATAAACAAATTTTGAATCAATCCATGTATTGTTGAATGATTCAGTTCATTAGTTCTATGAACATCTGGGGGGGATTTTTTACACTGAATGGAATCACATGGATTATATAGTTCCTATAACAACATGATAACTATATCATTGAAATATTACCCTCTTAGACTATAAAATGATGGTATAGAGACCTGATTTCAATCATTGAAAAATAACATTATCCTTTTAACAAGTCAAATAGGTTTTCAATCCATAATAGTGGTTGATTTTTCATAACCATTAACTAATTAAAGTGACAAAAATCAACACAAAGTGTCAAAATCTTATCCTGTTTTTTCATGAATAAAACCTGATCCTCATACTGGGACTCACTATGTATAATAAAATCTTTTTCTTGAAGGTATTATAACAGTAAACTCATCTCACAGATCATAGTGGGGGTAATATTATGTTCCATTGAAGATAGCTATGTGGTCTTGGTGTGAAATCCAATGAAGAAGTCAATATCCTACATTAGAGGTAATCCTAAAACATATTTGAAAAATACATTGAAAAAAATTATCAACCACCATTTGAATCTATATTACAATATTTTACACAATATAAAGTGCTAAACACAACAATATATGGGTGGTATGTTGAAGCTTACTACTCATGAGTTCCACACTCTTAGCTACAATATCTCTCTCACCTATGAAGGATAATTTCAACCCATCTACATTAAAGAATATAAATCTCATGAAGTGAAAATATATCTATGATCACTCCACTTTAAACATATATAAAACAAATATTTAATAATAAGATTTCATCATAATTACTAAGTGTTCCCCCAAAAAATCCTTCCAATGGGAACCAACACTCTCTTCTAGGAGATGTGTGATATAGAAAATTTCTCCATTTCAGAACTATTATACATCGATGATGGTAAAAAGATCCACAAGATGCTCTATATCTCACATAATTTTTTTTGGATATAAAGGAATGTCTCATTTATGTATCTATACATACAAGATCTAGAGTAGAGAAGATGTAGAGTATACCTTGTATCATCTAATGAGAATCCATATCATATCCCTATATCCAATAACTATCTATTACCATGACCTATATCCCTTTGAAACTTCTATGTACCACCAGATGGTAGTGGTTCAAGTAAGTCATAGCATAATCAACCACATATATCTCCTCCATCAGGAGCTCTACATGCTCCAATATCGGCACTATATACCAGGGGCTATCCCGGCCATGTTTGGGAAAGGAGTGACTATTATGCTCTATATTCAATGGGGTCCATCCACTATATTCCCACTATATAAATCATAGAGATTTATGTAATCCTAATCCATTGGATTATTTAAATCTAATGAATAGAATCTCTCTGCTATAATATGATTGGATATTCTATATGAATCATGTGTTGCAGATCCTTGTGTCTATGTTTGGGAATATGTATGCCTCCTATCCCAATACCATGAAAACTGGTTCCTATTTAACACTATAGACGAATACTACCCATTATTTTCACTATGTATATACCCACTCATAATCCCTATCCCAAACTATTCTCTTTAATCAATGCCCACTAATGAACTGCAACATGTGTAGGAATGCATTAAGAGAAAACACTAGCTCATGTATCTCTATGATGGACCTATTCAAACATCCACACCTAGAATTATCTATGAATAGACAAATAAATATAATATAATGCGAGGTTTTTAAATCCAAAGTCATATTAAATTTTAAATATCTCTTTTTTATAGATCATGAAGATCCTAGATCCTTATAGGGTTCATGATGAAAGTGTATTTCTCATTGTGAAAAAACATCTAAAACTACATCCATTATATAAACATCTCGTAATGGGTATGAGATATTAGAACCCCATGAAAATGTGATACTCTATGAGTAAGGTTGGACATAAGTTTAACCATAAGATCAACCAAATTATGAACAATCCAAACACTCAAAAAACTTCCTTGATCCGATCCTACACTACATGAGGGTATGGATCACCATTAAACCTTAGTGTACTCTATTGGTGAAACTCGTGTAACTAGATACATTTTCTGGAGACATAATTATTCACTACATGAGAAATAATCTTCCCAATATATAGTCTATCATCGACTTGACCCATTGTAGGTGGATCAATGAAAGATGCACTGGGAGGAAGCACTACTCCATGCTTTCCTAGTGGGGAAAACTCATGAATGGATCTAAACACAATGGCATAATTTCCCTTCTAGTCATTACAATGAACTTATATCAATATCTAAGACATATTACATTGTATAGGAATCCTAAAATTTTACAAGATGTAAAATAGTTAAATGAATTTTTTTGTGGATAATACATAAGAAGAGAATTAATATCAAAATAACCAATCCTATAAGATTCATGTACAACTGTTTGCCTCCAAAAAATGTAAAAACATGTTGAGATGACAAATAGGTTGTCAGAATTAATGTGTATGGAAATGTAAGACAACGCACCATCACTGGCTCCTTGGGTCTGAGAGCCAAAATCATGATGTCCTGACACCATTTCCTTATTTTCCAAAGAAAATCCCCCTTAATTGTCCTGAACATACTCTAACCCAAGTAAAACCCTTATTTGATACAACTCTGTAATGACCTAACCCACAAAGACCCCTCCAAGGCCTGTAGTAGGCCAAGGGTGACTCCCCAAGCCCACCTGCAATAGGAATGGGACTGAAGACAAGCAACGAGTAGGCATATCTCTAAATTGGGAGGCCTTATCCTAATTTCCAAATTTGGTGACACAGGTCTAGCTCCATGGAATATTATAGGGATATGAAAACAATACTAATTTTTTTTGGGTATAATCAATTCATGAAAAAAAACTCTAGGAAATACTCTATCATGAAATAAGGAAGTACAAAATATTTAATGGGTAAAAATGAATTCCCAACCATAAATGTTACCCTTAGTTAAAAAAACTATAGAAATTAAAGAAAAATAAAAATATCCAAACTCAAAATCACAAAAACTAAATACTAATGATGCAAAATAGCTCCAAGTACCACCATAATCCCCCAAAACAAGGTCCACTTGTGTTACTACTAATCTACCTAAGATCTCCCCAAGACATGTCATTGGAGGGAAACTCCCATGTTTGGGTGTGTATATACATATCTAGCAGGATGACCATAATATCACAAGGGAATAATAAGAATAAAATACCTAGATTAAACCATATAGGAAGATGGTAATGAAATCATAATGATTGATATGTTCAAAAAGAAACACAAGAATAAAATTAAAGGGGATCTACAACTTTATATCTATCTAATAATTTCAATGATTATACCTACAGCTCAAAAGGTCCCAACACTGATTCACAACACTACACAAAAATCTCATAAGAGTCAAATTGAGGGTCCCAACCCTTATCACCGCTCTCCCAAGTTGAGGGAGTACCCACTCTAGTGGAGGACCCACTCACCACATGAGATAGAGATATAGGGAACACTCCATAGATAGAGGATACACACCCTATATAATATGGTGGAGTACAAAATCTACTAAAATAATTGTTTTGGGGACACACAACAGTATGTGTGAGGGGAGTACCGATCCTAACATATCTCTAATGATCATCCCCAATCACTATCATTAGGTAAGAATCATTGGATAATGAAACTCACTCGAAACACCTAGTTTCATATATATGATTCAAAGGGGATATATACCATCATTTAATTTATGAAAAACTAATTATGATAGGCTAAAAACAAGCCTAAATCTGAGTCATGGATAAAAATATTCGCAATGTAAATGTTCACAAAGAAATGTACATGACGTGAATGTAGGGTCACATGACATGTGACTCCACATAAACATTAGGGCATGTCCTCTCCTAGAAATAGATTTCATAGCCACATGTCTCGACATGGTGTGTCCTTGTGGGGAAATGATATGTACATTCAACCAAGGTCCTAAGAATGAACTTCATAGTACAGAACTCAAATAACCATGTATGACCACACAACACATCCTTATGGGACAAAATGCATATTCCCACTAGGGGTATTAGGCGTGTCCCATCAGAAAATGTATCAACTATTTAGGTAGGGTCACATGGAATGTACATTAGGCCACAAAACATGTGATAATTAACTAGGGATAAAACCCTATCCACTATAAGAACTAGAGAAACCTGAATCATGTTCCTCTTGGACACACGGTGTTTAGTTGGGTTTTATTAAAAATTAAAGAATAGTGTCCAAAAAAATCTACATCCATGATTTATACCACCCATAATTCTATTTGACCACCCTAATACACTAATAATTAATTAATTCATTTCATATTATTGATTTCCACCCTCTAGTGGCTAGTAATCAGAACTATGATCACCCATGTGGTATTCGTCATCCCTCTCGACACCATTCAGAGATCCTGATAAAAAAATATGTCACTCGCATATAAAAATTGATCTCATTACATCTAAAAAATTGATCCCTAAGTCCAACATGTATATTTTAGGACTCTAGGGTTGAATATTACTTGTTTTCCAGTCTGAAATGTCTAATCACCAACCTCATGTAAAAATAATGATGAATGGTGATGGGAAAATCAGATTAAATAAGTGAAAAATGAAATTGGGTGATGGAATACAGGGTAATGATCATAAAATATAGAAATGAGGAAGGGGTATAGGTGGATGAAATACAAGAGTAACAAATTTAAATTATTTGGTTCAAGGACACCAAATAAAATTGGTTCATGTAAAGAATAGATAATGTAGTAAAATAATCATAGATCAAATCATTACTTAAAATTTTTATCAAAGTGGTAAAATTAATAAAATTATAATCCTTACCTCATGAGTAGATCTATCATTGGAAATGAGTGTATCTTCTGGAGATAAAGGTGAATATCATATTGTGTTCAATATTTATCTCACAATTCTACTTGGTCATTGAATTAGATCCACATTCCTGATTCATCAATACCATATAAGGTCACTTCATACACTATAATAACAAAGGTTTTGGTGTATAACAATATAGGTTAACCATAATGGTTTATTTTTAGTGGGAAATAAGGTTTTAGGCCATTAATTAAATTAATTTAAGAAGTTATTAAATTAATTTAACAAACATTCCATCAATCTCCATCAACCGAATACACCACACTAAAAAATATTTATGTCACACCTGTGGTAAATCCCACATTATAGTTGAAAATACAATATTATATTTCCAATATGAGGTACCAATCCATAGGTAAACCATTTATTTTAAAAATATGTTCTCAAATAATTTATATTCATTAATACTTTTAGTAGATCAAATATAGAGTCCAATGAACCCCAAAACATACCACAAGCTCTAAGAAAAAAATCAAGGAATAGATTAAAATATTCAAAGAATTAAACTACTTAAACTAGATCCATTACATTTATTTTCATGTTAGTGACATTAGTCAACTTCATCAGATATATATCATTGTAGAAGTTGGCGATTTTAAAATAAGTTGTACTGGCTGGTCTGAGATGACTGATAGATTTATACTGTTAGAATATATTTACCATATAAGAATCTATTAATAGTATACATGTAATAGTGGTTGTGGTGGCGATATCTATAGGGATTTAGATATTTTCCATTATCAAGGGTGACTATCCACAAATCTTTCATGGTGCGGAAAACATCTCAACCGGATGAGGACTTGTATATTTTTTTGATGGAACCACATACACTTTTTGTAACTCATATATCAAAATATTACTGCTATTAGAAATTACTAATTGATGTAATAAAATCCCTAGACATGAAATTTATGAAATAGTTGAAAGTGTTCTCTATTAGATGTAGGATGAAATTCAAAAAAAATATAATATTTCTTTTCCTTATTACCTTTACAAGTGTATTTCCTTTCATGAATATATGGGGGGTTCAAGGAATATTTTTGAAGGAATGTGACGTATTGGTAGTGATTAGGGTGTAATATAATTTCTAGTTCTAGTTCTCTATGATACAAAGAGATTTATTTGTTTTATTTACGTAGTTCAGGACTACATGTGTGTGTTATCTTTAGTGAAATCATGTCTAATGTTCTGATTGATATGTAACATCCATTATAAATATATACCTAGATATGAAAATCTATGAAAAAGGAACATTTATAGATATGGATCCTACATTGAATTCTATGATTTTTTTATTAACCATGAAACCATGGAATTGGACCTATGTTCCAAAGAAGATATTATAAATATTTTTACATCATGAAATTAGTTAGTCCATATAATATAAGAAAGTATATATTGTTTAGGATCCTTTAGGATAGACTATAGGTTATGTAGTTTATTGTCATGATAGAATGTCTTTTTGAGACATAGTTTAGAGTCTCATAGATAAGGCTTGGAGGCCCTAAAATTTATGAATATAGGTTGAGGACCTATGATGTTATATTGTTTAAGGTTATATGATATGGGAATAAGAAATTGGTGACATTTTGATCTAGGGATGGGTTTATAAATGGAAGACCATATGATATAGTTAGAAAATCGATATTTATTGTTCATAAATGTATATTGTTTCATCTCAACAATTGTCCTACAAAGTGAAAACTTTCTATGAATATAGTGGATCCAAATATAAACGTGGAAGAGAGATTTGATTGTGACTGATGACTAGGCCCAAATTAATAGTTTTTATAATCAAGAAGTATCTTAAGGGACTGTAATAAACCTACACAAAGTTCTGATGTAAAAATATAAGGTAATTTTATCTTGTTGTAGGTTGATAAATTGGGAAGGGAACATAAAGCAAGGACTCTCACACAAATATGATTCTCTTGTGGGGATAAGGGGAGTGAGAGTAATGTGAATTTGTGGGTTGGTCTAAGATAAGAGACCTAAAAATAACTATATATGCCAATTCATAGGAATCAAGACAAAAGTAGTTCATAAAAAACTCCCTCATACAAACCATGATTTTGAAAAAATTGGAGGGGAATATTCTTTTTGGGAAACATCCCAATGTAAGGAAAATAGATCTCACCAACAAATCATCTTGATTATGTTAGAACTTTCTGTATAAATTTCCATCTTCAATGAAATTCATGTATCATGTGATAAAAACATGTTTTTAGCTTATATTAATACGACAAAGTCTTCTAAATATACTGTTTTTAAATCTATCTCCTATTCAAAAAATGAAATGGAATCTCCTCAGCGATTAACAGTTTTGAATAAAACCCAAAATAAATGGCAAGGTATGATCATTGGGTTGAATTAGGGGACATTATTTTGAATTGGTGGCTATTCCAATGATAGGAATTCTTCATTTCTCTACCTATAATATATTGACTTGAATAAAAACACACATAGTTATTATAATATGGGTATCCATATAATGATGTTAGATGTGTATAAGAGAAGAGCGGTGAATAATGTGTGTGAACTAGTGAGAAATAGAATGGCACAAATATATGTTAAATATCAAGGGTATCACTACCAGGGAAAAATCCATTAATGTTTAATTTATGACTTATCATGCGATATGATATCCTATTATGACTATGTATCATGTGGTAAGGTAATTAATCCACACATAGTTCTTCTATATGAGGGTGAGATAATATTCCCATATCTTAGTGTCTAGAAATTAGAAACAACACTTCAGGAATAAAATAAGGGTTATTATACTAATGAAATTTTGGGAGTATAACTTGAACTGGGCTTGATTCTAGGTATAATTGTCCATATATCACTATGTATCTTGTAAAAAAACCAATCAAGTCACACATTTTCATTATGGGATGAAATAATTACTTGTCAATACTATAAAATAGGTGTAAGATGGGAACAAACACTAAGAACTCTTACATAGATACATCTCTCATGAATGATAGTACGTGTCGCATAACCTCCCAAATAGTTATAATGAATTTTCAAGTAACACCTTATGTAGTGTAGTTTTATATTATGTTACCAAGATTGTGTTCCATTTATTTATACAATATTATTATAAATTATTCTGATAATTGAAATCAATGATAATCTCTAATCTCACACAATCCATGAAAATGGTGTGAAATAAGAGGCAATTAGAAGAATACTTGTACCTCATGAGAGAACATATCAACGGTGTGTGTATGAAAAATATATTGTAGTCTTACGTTAGGTGATGACTATGTTTTCATGAATTTTTATTTGTTGTGATCATGAAATTCATGTTTTATAGTTTGATGTTATGTTCCTTCGATTTTGGACATCCATTTTTAAACTATGATGATGGGACACAAATTCTATGATTTTATACATCTTTTTTTTGATGTAATGAAGTTTTTTAGGGTGTAAATAGGATGTTCTTATTTTAATTTTGATTTCATACTTGTAAGATGAAATGCCAGGAATTTTAATATAATTATTCTAGGATCATGTGATCCTAAAAGTGATGTTATGTGAAGTACCTATTATGAAACCTCGCTTTACTAGGTGGCGTGATTTACTCACCATCCACTATGATCAAATATTATTCACTATTAATGGTAAACCTTTGGTATAGAGTAATTCTACACACATTTTGGTTAAAAAATTGGAGAAATCATCCTTTTTTAGTTGATGTTTACATAAAAGAACTAGTTATCCATAGAGAATTGATTTAATTAAAAATTTATCTTTCAATGTTTAAACGACATGATTATAATGTATTTCTAGTCTATGTTGTGTGTACATCCTTTTCACATCAATTCTTTCTATCACATCGATTCACTTATGGGACTATTCATCTCTGGACAGTAGATTGAAAAATGAGTTGTGAAGTAAGGGAAACTAAAACACAATGGATACGTATATTTGTAATCAATATGAAACAGATTATGGGGTCTCTCATGTAGTGGTATGTGTTGCGGTATGATAAACCCACAAAACATAAAATAGTTTTTAGGGCCATATATTCACATTTTTATCCACTGCTTTATATAATATGTTTTAAAATGTCATATTGTAATCTTCAATATGTGCATTATCCCTTGAATGGTAGTGGGATGTGTGGTTAGACTAAAAACCATTTTTTCAATCCTTTTAAATTTTTATGTGCATAAATTGGTTCCATTTTCTATTAATATTTTGTGAGGGAAGAATATTTGGTGATAATGTTAGAATCAAAAAATTGATTATATCATTCGTAATGACATGTATAGAGTATATAAATTTATCCCATTTAAATAATAAGTCAACGGAAGTGAGGATATACCTATAAATTGTAGACATAGTTAGGGGATACGGTCTAATAATATTGATTCACTTTACCAAAATCAATCAAGATTATATTGTGGTATAAAAAATAGCTATGAGTTTATGGATACATTTTTCATGTATATAGAAATTGTGACAATTTTTTATTGAAATTGAAAATTTCATTCATCATTAATTATCATAAGTATACATGACTCTTGATTTTATAGGAGATTTTGGATCCTGACTAATGGGATCTATATGTGTCTTCATGGACATCGTACATAACAAAAAGGTTCTCTATTCCTTCAATGAATTTGAGGAGGAATCTATAAAATCCTTTTCGTATAGAGGACATCATGAGAATTTAATCCATTATAGTGTATGATGATTATATCCAATATTTATATAAATTTTTTGTGGATCAATTCAATATGAGAAATCCTCTTCTCTAACAGTCATGTATGGGGGAAATACATAAAATAAGGGGCATTAGTTGGAGAATATATTTGGTATACTTATTCAATTTTGGTATTGATATATTGCATTTTTTCATATCATATTTAATGAATACATAGATCACTAAATGATGTTAAATGTGAATTACCATTCATCATAGTATAGATATTTTACTGATATGATTTCATTTTTCAATGACTCAATAAAATAATTCTATGAATGTGATATGTGAGACAACATTAGTTTTAAGGTTAATTCTACCATAAAAAATCCTATACAATAAATAAGTGGAATCAATACCTAATTCTTAATAGAATATTCAAAATTAAAATGTTTGAACCCAAAATATGAATCACTAACTATATTAAGTTTCAAAAATATTATTTAAGGCCTAGTTATAGGTATACACTGAAATAGTCGTATTATGATTTATTTTTAGTGAAACAATTTTAAAAAAGGAATCCATTGAAACTACTTTTAGTGGAGATATTAATATAATCCACTAGACAACATTATCTATTTTTAGTATTCAATTCTTTTTTCTTTTGAGATACTAGAGGCACCACCAAAATAAATCATAAATATTTATGTGGAATCTCTAACATGAAAAAACCCTTTATTAAGAAGTCAATTATTCACCAACACACTTCCTAGGGGGTATAATATAAAGAAATATCAACACTTTCCATTTTAATGTATTTTTTGACAAAAAATAAATATCAAACTACATAATATAAACTCCCACTCTTCTCTATTTTTAGTTTCACTAGATGACAAAGGTTTTATTTGATTAGGTTAATTTGAGAGACCAAATGGACCTCGTGATTCTATATACAACATCTCAGTTTATATACTATTATGATTAATAGAAGAAAATTAATCCTGATGTTAGAGTTCCATGTCTCGTTGTTTAGCATTGTCATACTATGATTGTAGAGAATATTCTCCTTATCGACCTCATTAATCATTTTTAAAAGGGCACTAAGGGATAAATCCACGTTCAATACATAGTTAATAAGAAAAATTCCTTCTATGAGTTTTATATATACTGATAGGATAAAAATATACACTTTGAGATCATCCATGTCTCTCTGATAGTTTTTATCCAATTAATATGTTACTCCCTTATTCATTATATTTATGAAGGGTAAACACATACCTATAAAGTTATCAATGTAAAAATACATAATATTATTAAAAGGGGGTTTAAGATATGGTGAATTGCATGATGTTTTGTGGTGCTAACATTTTTAATGCTGAATGTAATTACCCATTTTTAATAGACATATTGGGGTGATTATAATGTAGAGGCCTCCTTGTCTTTAAGGTCCATCCATATCATGATACTTCATGAATATCTATCCATAAAGAAGAGTTAATGAAAACAAGTTTTTACATATATCAAAAACTCTATCATCATTACAGGAAAATCATCATTTGATAAGTGCCGGTTAAGATATATAATGTTATTGAAAACCCCTCTATACACATTTTTGTTTTTTATAGGGATTATTTTTGTGAGTTATTTTAGGTATTGAAAAAACAATGATGTTTTCTCTATGATCTTGTCATTTTCAAAATCCACCTTTCAATGATTGTTCAACATTACTCTTTTTTCTTCTTATTTATATCATTAATGATATTTTGATGGATCTAAATTATCGGTTGCCATAATAATATCATGTCTATGCATTTTTTTATATATAGAGGTGAATATATCGTAGTGATTTTCCAAGAGAGTGATTTATGCATCTTTATCTTTTATATTCATAGTATAATTGATATATTTGAGCTAAAAGTCTTCATATATACTGTAATTAAGTTATATGATCTAATAAATAGAGGTAGAGATTCTCTTCTAAAAAATAGTTGGTTGACTTTGAGATATTTTTCCACTACCATTTCCTCAATGCGATCATAATCCAGATATAAAGGGTTTTATAGATCTAGAGGAAATCATGGGGACATTTTCATCTTCTTTAAATGAAGTGGATATATATATATCCAAAGTTTAATAATTCATGGGTTTCATTATAGGGGAATCATAGATATTTTTTAATTTCACACCAATATCTAATGGGGAATATGATGCGCTGATATAATGAGGCTCAAGGGATGATGTTGAGGAATATAATTCTCTATCTAATGGTGAGTAGGTATCTATGTATCTTTAAAATGATGATTTTGGGTAAAATTTTCAACCAAAAGATAACATGGGATTTTTTTTATCTGATTTCAATTATATAAGCTATAGTGAGAACTTTCTTCCACCTAGTGAGGTTCATTTGACACAACCGATATGATGAGGATTTAGGTGTTCAACATGGTCTTGTGTGTTCTTAAATCAGGTGTGATTTCCCATATTTGGTTGTTAGAAAACACATAGTCTTTACCATGTTCATTCAATGGGAGCCTGTGATCTATTTCTAGACCATTGGAGAAATTAATTGAGAATCATTTTCATTAAATGTCTAATTTACAACACTCTTATAGAATCACATATATTTTTAATGTGATATAAAAGACACGAAAGTTTAATTTTTTACCTTAAAACGTCCCATCATATCTATTGATCGTGTAATTTTTATACCTAAGATATGAAGAAGGCACTAACGCTTTCATATGGGTTCATGGAGTTCTCAGAATGGCATGTAAATCTATGTCTTAGAAAATGACAATGAAATAAAATTTGGAGACAAGGTCTCTAAATTGGGATATATGATTGAATCATCCAATAGTGTTTTCTCACTCATGTATTGTCATAGGCTGCTATAGTGGATAAAGATAAGATTCATTCACTATAACTTTATATTTAAAGGGTCTAGAATTGTACAATATTAATTCTAGAGTCATTTGAAATTTGATATTGGTGGATATCAAATTTTTATGTTTTCAAAAAATATGTGTAATGGTAGGATATGTTAGAGTAAAGAAACATTGTAGTATTTCTCATTGAATAAGTTGATCATCTGACATTAGAAAGGTTCAGCCTATTTTTGATACACCTATATGAAATTTTCTTTAGATTTCAACTATTAAGGGATTAAATTAACCTCAATGATAACTTCTACAAACTCATTCCAAAGAGAAAGGTAATCTGGAATAAAGAGTTAAAATTTGAAAACACCTTTCTCTTTAAAAATATATTATTTTTAGACACGTCATATCCATTTCTCATTATGAGGACAATTATTATTTTATGGTTTTGAGGCTGGGGCTACTTTCACTGGTTATTCCTTCCTCCAACTAGAATTTGGGGGTACTTTAGTGGCTTGTAGTTTGGACAATGTTTTTCTTCCTACATTTTCATTTTGACTAAACCAGTGCATACTTTCTAGTATTTCTTTAAATATAATTTGACCTAAGTAGGAAATGAATGATTTAATAGTAGATATGTGGTTCTATTGAGACCATTAAATATCATTAATACATGACTCTATCGTATATATATCCTCAATAGAGATATTAAAATAATATAACGATCTATGTTGACCTAGTATTCCACATCCTCAATAGCCTCTTCCTCCTCATCCCAGATCATGGGTGGGGAATTTGGTTTCAAATGTATATTCTTCATCGAAGATGAGGGTTTCCAAGAGAATAAAATAGGGAAAAACATTTTGATTCTTTATTTTATTAGTATCTCATTTGGAAGTTACTTCCCTTTTCACTATTTGTTATTGTTGTTCAAATTCTTCTAATATTATGGTTATAAAGTCATAAAGTGTTTATACTAACTTTGGCATCAATAATGGTTCATCCTCCTTCAATTTTTTCTTATTATTTTATATATTCCAACACATTGATGAATCCATTTATGGATATTATTATGTCATATATTTTGGATTAATAATTTCATAGGGAACAAGGGTTTACATTAGTTGATTTAATGGTTGCGTAAGGATAGTGTGTGTCCAGTTGATCGAGTTCCATGCCCTGAAGTCATCAAACATTACTATTCCCTTTCATTATAATCCCAGTCATTACCCATCCTTCAATAGTCAAATGGTGGAGACACAAGTTACCTATTAAAGGGGATTTAGAAATGTTAAATTCTAGGATTCAACCATATTACATAGTATTTCATTGAAGATAAGAAACTTATAGATGTTGTGTTCCTATATATGATAGTAATATAAATTGTTAAGGATGTTTTTAAGGCCAACTTCATTTAGTTTCATAGTCTTGAGAAATATAAGAAAGTTGTTTTCAATAGAATTGATGAATCATATTAGGAATATAATTTTTTTTAGAAAAAAGACAAATTATTATTATAGTCCTTGAATGATAGTATCTTCTTAATTTTTCTTCCTTCTAGTCTAGGATTCTATTATTATATCCCCCATTAACTTTGAATCACTATGGGATATTACAAATATTTTGTTGCAGAGATTTTTTTAGGGTAATAGTTCTTATTTCTAATTTTCTAATCGACTTCCCTTGATATTTTTTCATTTTCTTATATTGGGACTTTATGCAATAGATTAAATCCCCTAAAAATAATCCAATTAAAGGAAACTAATTGAATCATATTTTATATTTTATTTGGATAAATGGGTTATGTAAGTCATAAAAATTATTTTCTATACATATATAAAATAATTGATCTGGTGGGACATTCCTATTCAAAGAGTTAGTAAAATAATTCAATTATATATTGAAGTTTGTAACCCTATCAATATCAAATTACATTAAATTAGAGATATTGATGATCATTTTCATCTTTATAATGGAGATTAATTAGTAGATGAATTTGTGATAAACACATTACTATCCCCTGAATGACTATACTTTTAAATTTCGATCTGAGACTAATGTGGGTCCCTTAATTGTTTTTCATTGAATCAATGTTGGTATTATTTTCACTACTCATGTGTTCACATCAAGGGGACATATTAAGGAGAAAATTTTGTATGTTGGTGTTCTAGTACTCTAGTACCATTGAATATTTGAATATTTTATTTTTTCATGTGTATTATCATAAATCCATTAAAAATATTTCTTTTGATGTTTTTGAACTTATGTTAGTTACCCCAATATAGCTTCAATTAGAGATGTCAGGGAAATAATGGTTCTGAGCAGTTCTGTTGGAACTTTTTTTGGGGAAAAATAATATTAGAGTTTATAGATGATGCCTAATTTGGTTATCACTTCTATGTATAATCTTTGTATACTTTATGAGTCATCCTAGGGTATCTCAACTAACACGTATTAGCTCTTTCCAAATTGGAGGGAAATCATAATATATATTATCCATCATGTTTAAATACAAAAGTTTCTTAAACCTAGATAATATTGGATGATTGTATTCTTCTCAAAAAAGTTGTAACTAATTATTCAATTGAGTAAGATCCTTAAAAGGAGAAATATTTCCTTTCTAAAATTGATACTGGTTAGGAATATTTCCTTATAGTAACTCGACCTTGATTCATCTTAATTTTCACAATCATACTTCATACATGATGGAATTTTCATTAAAGGATGAATTTTGGGTTTCTTTGAGTGGTGGGAGTGGTGTATCCACTCCCTTCATTTTATTATTTAACTAAAACTATATGGGTAGATGATATCTTGTTATCTGTAGGAACTCCAAAAAATTGTACCTATCTATGATGATAGGGACACATACCTTCAGTATGTTTTTTAGTGTGGTTAATATTTAATAAAAATACACCCTCATCACAGTCTTATGCATTGGTATTGTGTTCGGGGTTATATAATCAGTTAGTACTAATGAAATTCAATAATTAGTAATATACTATGGGAATGAGGTCCTTATATGAAGGATAAGGGAATTTTTCTCCTTTTGGGTATTTATTAAGGGAAAATTTACAATCCACCATGGTATTCACCTTATTGAGTTTAAATTTATAATTTAAATTCGAATGATTTATTTCCTTTTAATCTCAATGATTTCTAGAATAGATTTACATAAAATGATCATGAGGGAAAGCCTCTCATTACTCACTGATCATGTCCCTGTAGATGATGATGCGTCACGTTATGAGAGGAATCTTAGAGGATTATCCTATGAAAGTTACACTAGTCTTAAGAAGATTGTCTTATGTAAGGTAGGTGGGGGAAATAATATAATTATGCCTAAGAAATTTCACGTATCAAGATGCTTCTTTCCAAATATTTTTTAGGGGAGGAAATTTTATGATGTATTCACTTTACTTTTAACTATGTCTTATGGTGAATTATTAATGAACCGATATGTTATTATTAACGTGATAAGCTACACATTCTTAAAATCATGAGGATTTATTCCTTATATGAGATTCCATATAGGTAAAAGTGAAGTGCAGTTAGATTTTTAAGATATATAACATATCACCTTGATTTAGTTAGCATACTCATTGTTTGAATAATACTTTTTCTTGAGATAATAAAAATTTGTCCAAAAATTCACGCATATATTATACATATGGTCTTCATTTTATGTAATTGGTATATCCTATTTGGTGGTGACCATGGGTCAAAACATAACTAATATGTTATCCTTGGTCAGTTATTTTCACATTGAAATAAAATTAATTTCTCCTTCCAAGGGACATTCATTTACTTGATCCGACAAGAATAGTCATTTTAAAATTTTCATATCGAGGGGAGTGGGAATATTTAGAAATTATATTATGAAATCAATAAGTATAAGATTTAATGGTCTTCTGATAAATATTGACTGAAACTATCATTTGAATGAGAAAACATATATACTGTTAAGGATAAGGTTATTTTTATAACTATCCATATTCTCTTAACTTCCTCTTACAATGAGGGTGTTCTTATAGTATTCCCGACAAGGTGAAGACCTTCTTGTTGGAATAAGATGTCACTACTAGAAGAATATTCAATGTGTATTACTTAGAGAGGACCTCCATGGTCTTATTATTTTCCACCATCATGGGGTGTAATTCTATTCTATCTAAATTTCCCATTTTACAGAGGACCTATGAAAAAATATACCTTATGGAGGACCTATTTGGTGGATGGTCTAGTTTCTAGGGGGAGGATCTTCATTATCACCAATCCATGATGAAAATCAAACATGATGAAATTATTATAGTTTTTATTTTTTATTAATGAATAATTTTCATATCTATCACTTGGATAAAAAATCCCCTATTTCATATTTATGTTACCATAGCTAAGGCCTTTATTAAGGAAACACTAGGGGGAACCACCAAAGTTTTTGATCATATCTCCTATGGGAGGGACTTCAGGTATATAACTACTTTATCCTTCTAATGATGAGATAAAACATTATTACCCCATTATCAAGAGGTTTTTAATGGACTCAAGGACATAAAAACTTATTTGTGTTGGGATATTAACATACTCATTTGTTATATATTTCCCTCAATGATATTTATTCATGGATAATCTCTATCGAGTGACTCGAGCATCACATTATAACCATTGAACATCAAAATTTGGATCTATCCTAGGAAAATCCCATGTGTCAATAAAAAAAGTTTATAGAATTATTGAGACAAGGTTTGAATATATTCCTTCAATTTTCATTAACAATAATATGATGATGAGATTCCTCTTAATGGGTAGTAATATGAGACTAGCACTTTGTTTCTATTAGGATATTCTGATAAACATCCTCAGAATTAAGTGTAGTAAAACTATTGACCTACAATTGATTATCCACCAAAAGGTACTCAAATGTTCTTATGTGGATGCTAGGTAGATAATCCTTCCTTAAATTTACTATAGGGATCTACTGGTAAACTCTAGATGGAATTTGGGTATGACCCACATTTTGTTCTCCAGTATTTACTTGGGTGCAAAGATGATCATATTGAATAGGAGTGAAGAATTATAAATCCACTATATAGATACTTGGACATTCCAAAAAGGTTATATGGTGAATGTTTGAGAAGGAATATGGGCCACCACCTAGTTTTCACTAGAATATAATGATGCTTGTCTCTTACCACTACTAGAATATATAGGCGGCATTATGATTTGTGTAAAGGGATACATTCCATTCCTTCCATCTTACCCAATATTTTATAGGTGATTATTCCAAGGGAAAGAGAATATAATCATTTTATTATTTTTTAATGGGAATATTACCATATTTGTTTCCTTTATTTTCAACTACGGTGTGGTTATTTCATTCATATGTGGGAGGTAGAGTACGATCTTTCTCTCTGGTTATTGCCAAAATATTATAAAACTTTCCTCCCAATTCATCTAGGATATGTAGCAATGCATATTAATTATGAGAAGCGATATTTTCCAAATATTAATTTTAATTTATAATTTACTGATATCTAACCTCACGGGGAATGAGAATATGGGCTATTTTATAGTGATGAAAACACTTCCACCACTTATGAGAAATATTCCATGGTAACCATAACCAAGTGACTAAGACTAATGTCTATAGAGGGTGATATATAGTGTGATGCTGAGGAATTGAAGATTAAAAACATTGAATATAAAGAAATATGAAAATTGAATCACTCATAAGATGTTTTTTATTAAAATTGAGGTCATGGTAAACCTATTGTTCTTCCTCCCACGATAGGGGATGAAAAAATTGCTTTACTATGGGCAGGGGACAACAATGTAGTCCACTAAGAAAAAATGGATTATACCAACAGAAGTTTATTGATAGATAATATATCTGTTTGTAAAAATGTGCAATTCCAAAAGATATTAAGCTCTATTGGTATTAATTTGTCATACCAAAACTTCTTTTTACCAACAAATATATCTGCTGATATTGATCCTTCAATACCAACATATCATTTACTTATATTTTAATCTATTTATTTATCATATTAATACAAACATTTTTTTAATAACACAGGAATATGTTATTAATAAATCTGTTACCAATAAATATATTTCTGTTAATAAAAAATGTTACAATAAACCTTTCAATAATAAGAAAATATATTTTATCAATAACCAATCAAGATAACCAAAGTGTGTGTGTGTGTGTGTATATATTTATATATTATTTTTATGACCAATTTAAAATTTTATTTCACATTGTTTTGTTAAATACATCACATAATTGACTTTAATTTTCATATTCCTTGAAATATTAAATGTTATTATATTTTTCAATATTTTTTAGTTATTTTTATTGAAATATCTATTGTCTTTATATGTTTCAATATTATTTATTAAATAAAAATTTAAATAAATTTTATAAAAAAATCACCACCACTTAAACCTTAATATTCCTCAAGGCATCACCATCCCCTGTTATGTGTTTGGACTCGCACCACGCTGCCATGCCTTAGGTCCGGCCGCCCTGCTCTGGACTACCTCCCATCATCCCATCTCGCATCACATCGACCTTGTATCACCATGAATCCTACACCCTCTTTGTTTCTCTTTTAAATTTCATTCAGTAACACGATCTTCTTCTTTCTCGTGATGCTATGAGGGGTTGGTATCCTAGAGTGATTTCAATTCTATTTAGTTTTATTGTTGTGTTTTATCTTGATGTTTTATTCCCCATATTTTGGGATTGAACCTCAAATAGATTTTATATTATCACTATTTATTTGTATTTGGGGTATTTTGATTTACTCTATAGCATGTTTAAATTTCAATGTTTCATATATTGTTTTGATTGCAAGATCTAAAAAATAGACACCTATAAGGGTGGATGAAGAAGTTGTCTCTGGAAGATTGAATTGGTTTTGAAGGAGATCCCTCTATACGAGAGTGAGATTGGTATATCTATATTGACTTGATGGGTACCAGAATCTACGTCGGTCTCATGCTCTTTGTCAACAAAGGGTGTTAAGGTCATTCCCTGATTTGGAGTTTAAATCATTTTGTTTTACACAATGAATTTAGTGGGGCTATGAGATGGAGCAGGTGTTATCTTGAAGTTTAATTGCTTTTGTCTCAAATGGATGATGAAGGAGATGATTCAGATAGACTATATGATGGTGTACATGCTCAATATTTTCCTAGTTTGGTTTTGAACCTTGTTAAATTTAAAAGTTTCATTTCATTGTTTGGAATTTATAATGCTGTACGAATTTTATTGTGATAGTTATATTACCTCCATCGAAGGAAATCACTCCTATACTATAGCCAAAGAAATTTATGTAAGTCATCAATGCCATGTTCCACAAATAACTCATTCAATAATCTTCTAATGTTGAGAAAAAGTATTGTGTTCTAGATGTTCTTGAGGAAAATTTTATAAAACGATCTTCCATGGATTCTTAAAGTTTAGTATTTGCGAACATTCAATGTATTTTTGATGTGTTTTAACCTAGGATGGTTGGATTTAAGGTTGGATATTAAGTACCCACCATTCATTATGCTCAAGTTGTACATCTGTGTTGCTTTTCATGTGGAGATCTACCTTGGTGATGGCACTACAATGCACACTAACTCCAATATCTCAGGTAAGGTCCATCCATCAGATGATCAATTTATCTTCCTATGTTTCCTAAATAAGATGGGTTCCATGTATGTCTAGAAAAGACCGGGTGGATCTACTTCAACCACATTGCTTTCCAATATTTCTTCTTTGACAAAACTTGTGTTTTTTTCATACGTAACATCATGATATGACTAATTAGGTTAGTTATTTATATAAATATGCATAAGTTAAATAGATATATTTATGGGGCTGGGATGCGATGTTTTTATAAAATTTTATTTAGTATCTATATTTGGTGAGATTCTAGGTTTTTTAAAGTACTAATTATATGTTTATCTAAAAGAAAGAGAAGGTGAAATGTAAAAATGATCCTTTTTCAAGGAACATTCTACAAAATTACCTTGTTTCACATTGAGTCAGATCTTATTTCTCTATCTTATATATTATTGGAATGATTTGTATAATAAATTTGTAATATTATGTATTTATATTAGCGATATTAATTCTTTAAACTGTTTTGTGTGTTAGAAAATAGTTAAAAAATAGATTTGAGGAATATAACACTTACTAGATTGACTACCCCTTGAAGATCTCACTTAGGGATGAGATATTTTCTAAGGCATAGTGGGAATCTTATTAAATTTTATCAGGTTAGAATGTGTGATTGCACTTTCTTTCTCTTTTGCATGTTTTCCTCAACTAAATTTCTTATTTCATAAGTAAATATTTCTAGGGTATGTGATTAATAGTTTTTAATTCAATTTATTTATTTGAGTAAACAAGATAAATTAATTAGGACTATTCCATAATTTCATTTTTTATATGTTCTTTTTATATTGTTCATAATGATCTACAAGTAAAAAATATAAAATTTGACATTGTCTTTTTATAATTTTTAAACTGTTGTAGGAATTAAACTCATTTTTTTTTAAAATTATTTGAAAAAATAATAGCTAAAAATAAGTTGGATGAATTTTGAGTCTCTTATTTTTTCATTATGATGATAAACTCATGTGGATGAATGATTTTCAAATGTTTATGAAATGTATACACATAATTTTGTTTGAAATGGGAATTGATCATGTATAAGTTTCTTATTCTTTACATTGAAGCTTTAAAAATTCTAATATGTGATTCCGCTATTATGTGAGTATTAATGAATTTGGTAATGGGGAAGGCTTCATTTTCACATGCATGAGCAGCCCTTAAAGAATTGTAGAGTGCGCTAGTTATAAGGCCCCAGCCTTAAACCTTACTTAATCTTGAGTTATTACAAGATTACACATTGAGGATCTTTTCGGGTTTAGAGTTTTAGAGAATTAGATCATAAAACTTGCATTACATTCCACATATAAACAAAGTGGTTACATAAAGATAGTATTCTTCATTCCCATCAATGGAACACACATTTAAAAAAAACATGGATTAATTCTTGACACATCCTTGACTCTATCATCTTATCATGTACCTTTCCCTTGACCTGTGAAAAACATTTCAAAAACTTGGGATGAGCATAAAACCTCAGTATGGGTTATAAAAAAAACATGGAAAGGAAACATGAGTTCATATATAAATAAGAATGAAATCATACTTTACCCATAAAACATAGGCACTTTAACATACCTCCTAAAATCATGAATAAATCATAGAAATCATAATACGTAAAGGTAACTTGAGGCATTCATAACATTCTTACGTAGGGAGTAACCCTCTTGGTTACGTTTGGAATACCCATAACAGTATATTCCCTAAAATCTCTTCGGAGAAACCTTAACGTTTCACTCCTTCACGTTACCCAATGCATTGGAGAGCTATAACGGGCTCACCCGCCCTTAGTTTATCACGGAACCACCCGTCTTCATAATAATGCCCAAGAACCATAACATAATCATATCACATAAAACATGCATAAAGGAAACATAAAATTTAAACATTTCAATCATGAGATATCAATACAACACATTGATATAAAAACATTACGAAAACCATTTTCAATACCAAAGTAAAACATGGTATTTATTTTTCTTTTAAAAAAGAAGGTATGGCTTGTAGAGGAAGCCAAAACTCAAATAACGGTTACGACGGCGGAGAAGTCGTTGTCGCCGCATACGTACGAAAAAAACATTCCCTTTTGTCGTTTAGTAAACACTTCGTAAAAAAGATTCCTTTTGAATAAACGTAAAAGTCAAAGGGGTTTATACACCATATGAAAGAAAGTTGTGTATAAAATAAAATATGCCTCAATGAAAGGAGATTGAGACGAAGTCCCATACCTCGTATCCGACTTGACCCAACAGTTCTTTAATCTCCTGAATAATAAACTTGAGTTAATCTCTACTTGATTATGAATCTTTTTCAAGTTCATTATTCCTTTTATACCATGTTATGAACATCATGTAATCATTTAAGTTAATAATGTTCATTTTGTCGGTATTTGGTTCTTAAGTCAAAAATAGGCTTCTTACACTTACATGTTGTTAATTTGGTCCAAGGTTCATTATATCCAGAATGGTATTCATGATGTAGATATCATATATGTCATATATATCCAGTACATACATTCATTTATAATATTACATCACATTTAGAGGTAAGAAATGAAACGCACCGTTCATGGAGACGGTAAGCCGTACGTACGCATGAACGCTACTTCCATTTCTATTTCATACTTAATAGAATGGATTCATAATGGTATAAGAGTATGTTATAACTCCAGTATAATAACATATATAATATCATTAACTTTATCCTTTACACATCTCACACATGGTATTAACGAATCAAATCACTTTTAGGGGGCGGTAGTCCGCACTTCATAAAATGAAGATATCGTGTTTACCCATAATGGAAACCATAAAGTATGACCAAAATGAAGAAAAACAGAAGCTTAAGGAAAACATATACATATTATATATCATATATAAAAATAGTGACATCATAATGGCCACCTTTGAAGGTGTTAAATGAGTATTGAACAATCATCGTTTCGGGAGGCATAATTTCGCCATCCACGGAAAACGTATGTTCTTTAACCATTTGATGTAGTTGTGTGAGAGTGTGTCTCAAATAAATCTTATAACAACATCCTAGTATATTGAAGATACTGGTGATGTTATAAAAGAAGGAAATAAAAAGATTTTAGGGGGTTAGAGAAGCAAAATAAAACAAATGAACATGAGAGAAACAATTACCTTTAAAAAGTGTAACTCCTTTTGATTTGAGCCTAAAGGCTTCCTTTGAAAGGATTCTTCCCAAATGGAATCCTCTAGGATGAGGAGAGGGATGTGGAGAGAGCAAATGGGCAGGGGTTGGCCGAGCCAAAGGCTTGAAGAGTGTGTGAAATGAGGTAGAGGTGGGGGCCTTTTTTAAGGGGAGAGGAGGGGCACTTTTGGAAAGTAAAGAAACATTACATTATTTGAAAATGTGTTTCGGTTTTAAAAGGTCCCACATTGATAGAATTCGTGGATAAGGTGATAAGGCATCGAAATCCATTCATCCAATTGGTTTTGGACACGTGTAGTTTATAGATTTTATATTAGCTTTCCATTTTATTTAAATCGTCAAATAATGATGTCATCGCTGCATCATTATTATGTCATAAATAATTAAATTTATTTAATGTCTAAAAATTATAAAAAAATTACTATGATGTAGGAAATCTTTTTAGATTTCCATTTAATATTTATAATCAAAATATGGACTTGTATAACCCCACTTAAAAATTGTTTTTGCAAAACATATTATGTTTGTGTCATTTTCACTTTAACATTAAATAAAAAGTAATTTATGTCATTTCCCAACAAAAGTGGATCCATGGGGTCCCCAAGTTAGGACATGGATTTTCTTGGTCGTCCATGACACAAAAAATAAGGTTGGGACATGTGTCTAGGTCATTTTATATTATTAAAGCATTATTTTTTCCTTAAACTACACTAATTACCACTAATCGCGATTAAAAACTTAATAAATTACTATTCACCAAAAAATTATTTTAATCTCATTGAACCACATTTTACTTTTTAATGACAACCTTGTATGTCGGATTTTCAAAATTCAATACACATTAGTGGTAAACTTTCATTTAACTGAAAAATCAGTTTGCTTGATTACCACTGAGTGGTTTCACTATTCATAAAAAATTGAAGTTGTTCAGAAAATTACCAAAAATTCACTCTAAGCTATATGTGATATTCCGAATTCAAAAATGAAGTCTATTTTAAAAAATTCAAATCATATAAGTCAAATTAATTAATTTAATAATTAATTCCCGCTGCCAGAGCAAATAGCGTGTTTTTACAAAACAATAAGTATCAAAAGATTGACACCAGTTTAAGTCTAATTTCAAAGTGAAATTGATTCCAATGACCACCATTAGATAAAATGGTAAAAATATATTCTAATTTCACTTCAAAACCAATTCAAAACATAATCTAATCATATAAATAAATTAGATTAAAAGTAGTTTTTATGTAAAATGCAGTATTTTTCACTATTCATTAAAAAATGAACATTGTCAGAAAAATATGAAAAATTCACACAAGGTAAATTTTGATGTCCCAATCATAAAGGATAAGTTTATTTTGACAAACATAGTTTATAAAATTGTCAAAATATAGATTCAAAAATGGTTTTCCTTCAAAAGGCACTAAAACAATCTTTTAAGAATATTAGTGTATTCCATGCATAAGATTGTATTTATTTTCATTTTAGGCCTCTAAAACACTATCTTTATCATTAATAGACATAGATAAAAATATCTATTATTCATTACTTACTTGGGATGTTACATCCTTCCCCCCTTTAGAAAATTGCGTCCCCGCAATTTATTTACTTATCAAATAAATGGGGGTACTTATCCCTCATTGCATTTTCTGATTCCCATGTTGCCTCTTCAATCATGTGGTTTTTCGACAAAACCTTTACCTGATGAATCACCTTATTCCGTAACACTTGCTCCCTGTGGTCAAGAATCTGGACCGGTTGTTCCTCATAAGATAGGTTCTCTTCCAGCTGAACTACCTCTGGACTCAAAACATGAGATGGATCTGGCATATACTTTCTCAACATCAAAACGTGAAAAACATTGTGTACCTGAGATAAACTCGGAGGTAAAGCCACTCGGTATGCAACTGATCCAACTCTCTCCAGAATTTCGTATGGTCCAATGAACCTTGGACTCAACTTTCCTTTCTTACCAAATCTCATCACACTTTTCCAAGGAGAAACCTTGAGAAAAACATGATCACCTACCTCGAAAGATAGATCCTTCCTCCGGTTATCCGCATAACTCTTCTGCCTGCTCTGAGCTGTTCTCATGTGTTTCTGAATCAACTGAACTTTTTCTGCCATCTCTTCTACCAATTCTGGTCCCATCAACTTCCTTTCACCCACTTCATCCCAGAAAGCTGGAGTTCGACACCGCTTCCCATATAATGCCTGAAATGGTGCCATCTGTATACTGGAATGAAAACTGTTATTATATGAAAACTCAACCAAAGAAAGATGTTGGTCCCAACTTCCCTGATAATCCATAGAACAAGCTCGCAGCATATCCTCCAATGTCTGAATTGTTCGTTCTGACTGCCCATCTGATTGAGGATGAAAAGCTGTACTAAAATTTAATTCAGTACCCAACGACTTCTGAAGGCCTTTCCAAAAGTTAGAAGTAAACCTGGGATCACGATCTGATACCATGGAGAGAGGAACTCCATGTAACCTGACTATCTCTTTAAGATACAAACGAGAAAGTTGATCAAGAGAGAAAGTATCTCATATAGCAAGGAAATGAGCAGATTTGGTCAAGCGATCAACAATAACCCAGATTGCATTATTACCTCGAGATGTCTTCAGTAATCCAACAACAAAGTCCATGGATATATTCTCCCATTTCCACTCTGGCATTGGTAAAGGCTGAAGCATCCCTTTCGGTAACTGCCGCTCAGCTTTAACCTGCTGACAAGTCAAACACTTCACAGTAAAATCAGCAATATCTCTTTTCATTCCATCCCACCAGTAATACTCCCACAGATCTCTATACATCTTAGTACTGCCCGGATGAACTGAAAACGGAGAACTATGAGCTTCACATAACAACTCTCTCTTCAACTGTGAATCAGAAGGCACACACAATCTCTTCCCAAATCTCAAAACGCAATCATTATCAATGTTGAATTCAGGCAACTTACCTTTCTGAACCAGCTCTACCCTTTTCTGCAACTCACTGTCTTGCTTCTGTGCTTGCTTGATTCTATCTGATAGAGAAGATCTCACTGATACCTGAAACAAAACAGAAGGACTTCCTGCACCAACAACTTCTATGCCAAAGTTCATCAAATCCTTAACCAAAGGATTACGTTCCAAACGCAACACTGTTAATGAAGCATTACTTTTTCGACTCAAAGCATCAGCCACTTTATTTGCTTTTCCCGGATGGTAATGAATTGTACAATCATAATCCTTGATTAATTCCAGCCATCTCCTTTGTCTCATGTTTAACTCTTTCTGAGTGAATATATACTTTAAACTTGTGTGATCGGTATATATTTCACACTTTACTCCATACAAATGATGCCTTCAAATTTTTAAAGCAAAAACAACAGCAGCTAATTCCAAATCATGTGTAGGGTAATTTACCTCATGAGTTTTCAACTGTCGTGAAGCATAAGCAATTACCTGATCATTCTGCATTAGGACGCAACCAAGTCCTTTCAATGAAGCATCACTGTATATAACAAACTCACCATTCCTGGAAGGTAGTGCCAAAACTGGAGCATTCACCAATCTTCTTTTCAATTCCTAAAAACAATCATCACATTCTTTTGTCCAGATAAACTTAACACCTTTCCGAGTTAGCTTAGTCATTGGACTAGATAACCGTGAAAAATTTCTAACAAACCTTCGGTAATAGCCCGCCAAACCAAGGAAGCTACGAATCTCGGTTACATTTGTGGGTCTTGGCCATTCTTCCACAACTTTTGTTTTTGCAGGATCAACAGTTATTCCATCTTTAGAAACAATGTGACCAATGAAAGATATTTGTTGCAACCAAAACTCACACTTGCTGAATTTCCCATACAATTTCTTTTCTTTTAAGGTTTGCAAGATAACCCTTAAATGTTTTTCATGCTCCTCTTTACTTTTAGAAAACACCAAAATATCATCAATGAAAACCACCACAAACTTATCCAAGAACTCATGGAAAATTCTATTCATTAAGTCCATGAATACAACAGGTGCATTGGTTAGCCCAAAAGGCATTAATACAAATTCATAATGGCCATATCTCGTACGGAACGCGGTCTTCGGAATATCTGCCTCCTTTACCTTCAGCTGATGGTACCCCGATCTCAAGTCAATCTTTGAAAAAAACTGAGCTCCCTGGAGCTGATCAAACAAATCATCGATATGAGGCAAAGGATATTTGTTCTTAACAGTGATATTATTCAAGGCTCTATAATCAATGCAAAGTCTCATAGAACCATCTTTCTTTTTAACAAATAAAACAGGAGCACCCCATGGTGATGTGCTAGGTCTAATGAAACCTTTCTCTAATAAATCTTGCAATTGCTCCTTCAACTCTAAAAGTTCAATTTGTGCCATTCGATAAGGGGGTTTTGAAATTGGCTTAGCATCAGGAACTAAGTCAACAGTAAAATCAACTTCCCGATCTGGTATTATTCCAGGCAACTCATCAGGAAAAACATCAGGATACTCATTTACCACTGGCACATCATTAATCTGAACAGTTCCTTTATTTTCAACGACGTGTGCAAGGTAACATTCATTTCCATCTTTTACAAGTTTCTCGGCCTCTTCATAAGTTATCAAAAGTAATGGTTCATTCTTGTAAACAAACTGAAAGTCTTTCTAAAAAGAAACTTCTTTAGCTCTACAGCCAATCTTAGCATGGTAAATAGAGAGCCAATCCATACCCAGGATAACATCAAACTCTACTAGAGGTAGAACAATAAGGTTTGCAAGTAGGTTCTTTCCACAGATAAGGATAGGAAGATTCTTATAAATTCTTTTTGCCTCGACACTTCCCCCAGGTGTTTTTACCAAAAGTTCAGGAGTCATTTCTTGAGATGGTATTCCCATTTTACTAGAAAAGGTTTCAGAGATGAAAGAATGTGTAGACCCTGAATCAAACAACACACTGGCATAGTCTGAAAAAACAAACAAAGTACCTGATACGACTTCATTTGATGGCCCGACATCCGCTGAAGTAGTTGCAAAGGATTTCACCACCCCTTTCTGCTTGTAGTCTAACTGCTTCCCATCACTCAAGCTCCTTGTCGGACACTCGTTTGCATAGTGACCCATCTCATTGCACTTAAAACATTTCACTAACTGTAAATCAAATTTGTTTTTACCTTCACCTTGATCCTTTTCAGTGCAATCACGAGCCTTATGTCCCATCTTACCACATCGGTAGCACTTCCCAGAATTCAGAAGACATTCCCCAGCATGCCTTTTGCCACATTTATCACAAACTGGAAACTTAGTTCTCTTACCATCAAACTTTTTTGAAGAATTCTTACCTTTCTCCTGCCACCTCGGTCTCTTATTCTGCTGGTTGTTATAGAACACTTGGTCATCGGCAAACTCCATTTCCACCTTCTCAGCACATCGAACAAGCTTTTCATAACTTTTAAACTCACGAGAAGCTAATGCCCTTCGATACTTTGGCTTTAATCCTGAGTAAAAACGATTGATTTTACTATCAAGGCCCCGGATAAAATTGGGAGCATACCTTGCCAATCGAGTGAACCTTTCTTCATAGGCAGCCACTGAGTCTTCCTCTTGCCTCAATTCCAAGAATTTCTTTTCCATCCTAAGTCGAACAGCCTTAGGAAAATACTTCTCAAGAAACATACCTTTGAATTCATCCCAGTCAAGAGCATCAATCTCATCGGCATCCCTGATATTTTTAACCATAGACCACCACTGATCTGCTTCACCCTCCAAACGGTAAATAGCAAGACTAACCTTTTGATTGTCTGAACACCCCATGACATCAAAAATCTTCTCCAGTGCTTTAATCCACCCTTCAGCTTGCACAGGGTCAGATGATCCTCTGAATGATGGTGGATGTTGCCTCATGAAATGTTCCACCACTGACATGTTCCTCTGCGGTTGATCTGGCTGATCTCGTGCATGGATACCACCGCCATTTATCGCTTGAGTCAACTGCGCCATTACTGCAACAAACTGTTCAGTTCCAATTATGACCATTTCTGGATGCTGATTCGGAAGGTTATTTCCTTCTGTATGCCTTCCTAGCACAGCTTCCCTGTTTCCTCTGCGGAAAACCATTCTGAACAAACATGTCTTAGATGAAGCAACATGGTAATCTTTAAATGCTATATCATTTCGAAAAAGAAAAAAAATATTTTTGGATAATCATTTAATAGAATTCTAACTCCAAAAGTTATCTAAACCGACCTCTGATACCAACTATAAGGCCCCAGCCTTAAACCTTACTTAATCTTGAGTTATTACAAGATTACACATTGATGATCTTTTCGGGTTTAGAGTTTTAGAGAATTAGATCATAAAACTTGCATTACATTCCACATATAAACAAAGTGGTTACATAAAGATAGTATTCTTCATTCCCATCAATGGAACACACATTTAAAAAAAACATGGATTAATTCTTGACACATCCTTGACTCTATCATCTTATCATGTACCTTTCCCTTGACCTGTGAAAAACATTTCAAAAACTTGGGATGAGCATAAAAAATCAGTATGGGTTATAAAAAAAAACATGGAAAGGAAACATGAGTTCATATATAAATAAGAATGAAATCATACTTTACACATAAAACATAGGCACTTTAACATACCACATAAAATCATGAATAAATCATAGAAATCATAATACGTAAAGGTAACTTGAGGCATTCATAACATTCTTACGTAGAGAGTAACCCTCTTGGTTACGTTTGGAATACCCATCACAGTATATTCCCTAAAATCTCTTCGGAGAAACCTTAACGTTTCACTCCTTCGCGTTACCCAATGCATTGGAGAGCTATAACGGGCTCACCCTCCCTTAGTTTATCACGGAACCAACTGTCTTCATAATAATGCCCAAGAACCATAACATAATCATATCACATAAAACATGCATAAAGGAAACATAAAATTTAAACATTTCAATCATGAGATATCAATACAACACATTGATATAAAAACATTACGAAAACCATTTTCAATACCAAAGTAAAACATTGTATTTATTTTTCTTTTAAAAAAGAAGGTATGGCTTGTAGAGGAAGCCAAAACTCAAATAACGGTTACGACGGCGGAGAAGTCGTTGTCTCCGCATACGTACGAAAAAAACATTCCCTTTTGTCGTTTAGTAAACGCTTCGTAAAAAAGATTCCTTTTGAATAAACGTAAAAGTCAAAGGGTTTTATACACCATATGAAAGAAAGTTGTGTATAAAATAAAATATGCCTCAATGAAAGGAGATTGAGACGAAGTCCCATACCTCGTATCCGACTTGACCCAACCGTTCTTTAATCTCCTGAATAATAAACTTGAGTTAATCTCTACTTGATTATGAATCTTTTTCAAGTTCATTATTCCTTTTATACCATGTTATGAACATCATGTAATCATTTAAGTTAATAATGTTCATTTTGTCGATATTTGGTTCTTAAGTCAAAAATAGGCTTCTTACACTTACATGTTGTTAATTTGGTCCAAGGTTCATTATATCCAGAATGGTATTCATGATGTAGATATCATATATGTCATATATATCCAGTACATACATTCATTTATAATATTACATCACATTTAGAGGTAAGAAATGAAACTCACCGTTCATGGAGACGGTAAGCCGTACGTACGCATGAACGCTACTTCCATTTCTATTTCATACTTAATGGAATGGATTCATAATGGTATAAGAGTATGTTATAACTCCAGTATAATAACATATATAATATCATTAACTTTATCCTTTACACATCCCACACATGGTATTAACGAATCAAATCACTTTTAGGGGGCGGTAGTCCGCACTTCCTAAAATGAAGATATCGTGTTTACCAATAATGGAAACCATAAAGTATGACCAAAATGAAGAAAAACAGAAGCTTAAGGAAAACATATACATATTATATATCATATATAAAAATAGTGACATCATAATGGCCACCTTTGAAGGTGTTAAATGAGTATTGAACAATCATCGTTTCGGGAGGCATAATTTCGCCATCCACGGAAAACGTATGTTCTTTAACCATATGATGTAGTTGTGTGAGAGTGTGGCTCAAATAAATATTATAACAACATCCTAGTATATTGAAGATACTGGTGATGTTATAAAAGAAGGAAACAAAAAGATTTTAGGGGGTTGGAGAAGCAAAATAAAACAAGTGAACATGAGAGAAACAATTACCTTTAAAAAGTGTAACTCCTTTTGATTTGAGCCTAAAGGCTTCCTTTGAAAGGATTCATCCCAAAGGGAATCCTCTAGGATAAGGAGAGGTATGTGGAGAGAGCATATGGGCAGGGGTTGGCCGAGCCAAAGGCTTGAAGAGTGTGTGAAATGAGGTAGAGGTGGGGGCCTTTTATAAGGGGAGAGGAGGGGCACTTTTGGAAAGTAAAGAAACATTACATTATTTGAAAATGTGTTTCGGTTTTAAAAGGTCCCACATTGATAGAATTCGTGGATAAGGTGATAAGGCATCGAAATACATTCATCCAATTGGTTTTGGACATGTTTAGTTCATAGATTTTATATTATCTTTCCATTTTATTTAAATCGTCAAATAATGATGTCATCGCTGCATCATTATTATGTCATAAATAATTAAATTTATTTAATGTCTAAAATTTAAAAAAAATTACTATGATGTAGGAAATCGTTTTAGCTTTCCATTGAATATTTATAATCAAAATTTGGACCTGTATAACCCCACTTAAAAATTGTTTTTGCAAAACATATTATGTTTGTGTCATTTTCACTTTAACATTAAATAAAAAGTAATTTATGTCATTTCCCAACAAAAGTGGATCCATGGGGTCCCCAAGTTAGGACATGGCTTGTCTTGGTCGGCCATGACACAACCAATTAGGTTGGGACATGTGTCTAGGTCATTTTATATTATTAAAGCATTATTTATTCCTTAAACTACACTAATTACCACTAATCGCGATTAAAAACTTAATAAGTTACTATTCACCAAAAAAATTATTTTAATCTCATTGAACCACATTTTACTTTTTAATGACAACCATGTATGTCGGATTTTCAAAATTCAATACACATTAGTGGTAAACTTTCATTTAACTGAAAAATCAGTTTGCTTGATTACCACTTAGTGGTTTCACTATTCATCAAAAATTGAAGTTTTTTCAGAAAATTACCAAAAATTCACTCTAAGCTATATGTGATATTCCGAATTGAAAAATGAAGTCTATTTTACAAAATTCAAATCATATAAGTCACATTAATTAATTTAATAATTAATTCCCGCTGCCAGAGCAAATAGCGTGTTTTTACAAAACAATAAGTATCAAAAGATTGACACCAGTTTAAGTCTAATTTCAAAGTGAAATTGATTCCAATGACCACCATTAGATAAAATGGTAAAAATATATTCTAATTTCACTTCAAAACCAATTCAAAACATAATCTAATCATATAAATAAATTAGATTAAAAGTAGTTTTTATGTAAAATGCAGTATTTTTCACTATTCATTAAAAAATGAACATTGTCAGAAAAATACCAAAAATTCACACAAGGTAAATTTTGATGTCCCAATCATAAAGGATAAGTTTATTTTGACAAACATAGTTTATAAAATTGTCAAAATATAGATTCAAAAATGGTTTTCCATCAAAAGGCACTAAAACAATCTTTTAAGAATATTAGTGTATTCCATGCATAAGATTGTATTTATTTTCATTTTAGGCCTCTAAAACACTATCTTTATCATTAATAGACATAGATAAAAATATCTATTATTCATTACTTACTTGGGATGTTACACTAGTAGTGTATTCATGATTTTTTAGTATGTAGGGACTTTTGAGTTGAATGATTTTATTCCATTTCATGTCATGTAATGGAATTAGATGTCCGATTGATATTCATTACTATGATAGGTATGCAAAAAATTGATAAGGTGGATTGAAGGACTCATATGGCCATGTTGATAAAACCAAATAGATAGTTTCTCTGGTATTCCATTACATTTATTTCTAGATAAATCCTTTATTACTATGAATCATTCTGTTGTATGTTAAGTCGTATTTTTGGGATCACTACTTTTGATTCCTGAATTTATTCTTCATCTATAAAGCATCTCTTCAAGATATATTGGACCAGATGAGTAGGTAGTGTTATGAAATATTTTCTATAATTATTTAAATAAAGGTAAAGGTAGGTTCTTCTGAATTTTATTATGTTAAATAATACCTTCTTTTTCTAGATCAAACAAATAATAAATTTATTTCAAGATTCTTGATGTTTAGGAAAAACATTTACAGATAACATATGGTTAGTTTACTATTTTGAAATTTCTATGGTTATCTTTCTACCCATATAATTCTAATGATTTTTTATAATGGTTTTCACATGTTGAAATTATTGTGAAATCTTTTATTGTTCTTTCAGGTAGAGTGGAATAATTGTGATGGGTGGAGCATATAAGTAATAATCCATTTCTTGTCTTGGTACATGTATAGATGTGTGTATGGTGTAGGATGGATCTTGGAAAAGAAGGTATGATCTTCTGTTGGCTCGCTAGCATGGATGAGTTGGTGTCAGCTTGCTAGTCTTAAAGCATGGATGTGCTACTAGTGCACCCTAGTCCCTGAGGTTATATAGATAGACTGCTAGCATGGGGGAAAGTTGGGATGTGTGTTAGGGTGTGTGATGGATCCTGTTGGGGAATGAATTTTGTATGGATTAATTTTGTATTAAATTCCATTATTAAATAACTTTTTTTCTAATTTTAAATATGTTAGAAAATATTCATCTTTTTATTAAATAAAAATGTAGTGTTATATAGGATAAATTAATAAATATAATATGAAATTGTATTAGAAATAAAATTTTATAATTTTTATTCAAATGTAATTTATAAACAAATATTATATATTGGTAATATTATTACCAACAAAAACAATTTCATTAGTACATATTGCTAAACATTTTAACGAACATATATATTATCTATTAGAATTATTAAAAGAATGATTCTATCTATCGTGAAAAAATTCAGCGATAGAGTTTTTACTGACAATTTTTTCTGATAGGGACATATATATTGGTAACACATTTTACCCACATAAAATGTACTTTTACCAATAAATAAACCCATATTGGAAAAAGTGAAATATTTTTTTGTGGTTGGATGTAGTGTAAGACCCTAACTTTTTTCCCATATCCTATCATTATGTGGATGAAATATAAGGATTTATTTTTTGGATGATCTCTCCCTCACCCTTAATGTTTTTGATCATATCGTTGAGATGATACTATCAGATTACTGCATTTTTAAGGAGTACAGAAGGAATATGGAAGGTTACGTCATCCTCTTGGAATATTGTTTCATGAAATTAATTATTATTATGAAATATATTTTTATAGGATGTTGAATGTTAGATGGAGTATATTATGATTCTACTATCGTATTAGATTTAATAGAGTTCTATGAGGATTCATGGGAGCCATGAAGGATTATAAAAATACAAAAAAGAAAACCCGTCAATATATTATCATATGTAAGTGTATGTTTGATAAATATATTTCAATGGAAATGGGTTATCATGAGGTTAACTATTCTTTTTTTGAAAACAAAACTTGATGTTCTTCCTACACCTAGCTATATTTGAGTCACCACAAACATTCATTGCAATGGAATGAATTTAATTGGTATTCTATAGAGACACTATGGGATGAATGATGGTTGAGTTGATGGGAGGTCAGGTGAAACACACTATGGAGGGATATTTCCTAGAATAGGACTCAATTATAGATTGAAGAAATGTTAATGAGTCCTTTCTAAATCAAATTTCAGGTCTAGTTACCTCCATGATATTTATTAGATTAAAAAATACATCAATGATAATATCATTATATATATATATATAAATATTATATTATCTTCATCGACTATATCACATATGTATATCATAGAATCCAAATGACAAAACAAAATCTATACATATATGATCGGTTATCCAACACAACATTTATATTTTATTATGAATTAAAATAAATACATATAGCTTAGTGACTCTTAACAACACATGTAATACAATATCATGTCATCTGGAAGAAAAATCATTACAATTTCTAAGTTCATGCATCTATAAATATGTGAATTTAGTTTTTGGGTTGTTTTCCCATTAACCACAGAATACATGAAAAATTATTCCTAGAAACAATTTGTATGGGACTTATTAACGAGCGTATCATTCCAACTCGCCATATAGGGAGTATAGAACCTTGAGAAAATTTATCTCATAGGGAATGTAGAAACTTTATAGGGGATCATATGAATCATGGTTAATATCTCATTATGAGGGGTCATATGAATCACAAGTAATATGGTCTAGTGAGGAGGTGTTTTATGAGGAATATAGCTTGATGAGGATAAGTGGTTTCACTAATGAGAGATATGGCCAGGTAAGTGTATATTTGATATTTTATTTGGTTTGAACCACAAATAGGAATACTATGTATCATGATTAATATAAATCAAATCGCATGTATTTCAAGTTTCATAGTTTGAGGATATGTGACAAGACTATACCATGTATTTTAACATCAGGTGGTGATGAACTTTTCTTTATGTTTTACAAAATTTTACTAGGATATTCATTTTATGAAAAAAGAGAAAATATAGTTTTGACTAGGGATTATGAATTGGATGCTTATTTTTTCCTAACCTGGTCGATGATTTATGTGAAAATATGAAGAGTTAGTTCTTACACCATATGGTAGGTGCATTTATAAATTTCCCTAAATAATTTATGATTCAATGGGATGGAATAATCTATTAGAAGATGGATAGGTATTAAATCATTAATGGAAGAGAAGTCTCCCATGGATCATTGATTGGAATTAGGTTGGCCAATGAGAATCATTGGAAAAAATAATAATAACATGATCAAAATAAGATATCATTGGAACCCTAATATTATAAAACCTCTTTATAAATGTAATAAATGATCATTATTAACCTTAGTTTCCTATAAATTTGTTTGGAAATCGTAGGATAAACATTTTATTATGGATATTCATGATCGAGGGGACAAAATATGGATTGCCTGATGGCCCGATCGTGTATGTTTGATTGTTTGAGTGATGATATTAATTTGGCCTCCTCATGTTTTTAAAAATGGAAGAAAGAATTAATTAATGTCTCTTCCATTAATCAAACACTGATGGGTGACCTAGATGTAAAAAATTATTTTAAAGATGTGCATTCCTCTAACAAAGAAGTTTTTGTAATTTGATCAAATTATCATCAAATGGTTTTTAATTGAGTTTTACAAAAGGTGGGAATTGAACACCTTAAGGACACTATACCTTTAAAGGAGTTGTGTTATGTGAGTGTGGGGGGGGGGGGGGGTTGACTATGTATATATTCTTGCAATGGGAATTTAGGAAGGTACCTCAAAGGTATCCCATTCATAATCGGGTCATCATTTTCTAAAGGTGATTATTTGACATATTATTCCTAAAATCACATTATCAGATTAAAGATCATGATGATGATTACTGAGCCTCTAATTATTAAACAAGATTAATATACTATTTCATTTCTTTTTTAATTCTATTGGTTCCTTAGTTAACATCGATTCATTTATAAAAAATGTCTTGAATCTTCTATAATTTTCTTAACGTTCAAAGTCTCTCTACCTTGAACTATGAGTATCCTATGTGTATTTATTTGGATTTGGGTATGGGGTATTTATAGGCATTGTTGGATAACAAATACAATTAAATAATATCAATTTAAGGAGTACATGGCTGCATGGTGGAGCCATGAGAGATGGTGGTCGACGAAGGGAGTATGTGGAGAGTGAAAAATCCATAACCTAGATCTCCCTACATCATTGAATCTTGAAGGATCTATGTGGTGGGATTTAAATCAGAGCTAAAGAGATGAAAATGATAAAGGTCCTGCAGATGATCTAAATATCTCATAATAAATATGGGATCTTTTTGAATGATCATTCACTTTATCAAAAATCAATATAGATTGAAGATTATTAACACTGTTACAAAGTTATTACACAAGATGTAGGTTTTCAGTCAAGATTATCTTGAGTTAATCATTTACATTTTTTAATTTAATTTAACTTCATTTAATTTAATTCTATTTAGACTTTTCTGGCCCCAAAAATATGGTTTATGTATCATAAAATAATATCTACATACTCTTCAAATTAATATGACAATAAAATGAAGTATTAATAATATAGATATTTTATACCAAAACAATTATTTTTGTGACTTTATTTTATTCATCGGTTAATAAATCTATAGAAAATTAATTCATAAAACTCTATAAAACCAAACATTTACCAAGAAGATGACACATGTTACCAGTTTTCTCGTTATCAATCTTACTACATCTAAATTCAGAATATGAATAACCTAATAATTCAAATTATGTTTTCCCTTTAAGGAATAAACCAATATTAGTTATAAATTTTAAATATTTTATAATTCTCTCTTCTTATAGAGAATGTATTTCCTCTTGTTTAGGCTCAAATATTGGACACATGTAAACACTGAACATTAAATAAGGGATATTACCTATTAAATATAATATATCCTTAATCATTCATCTAAACATTTTTTGATCAATTGACTTACTAGAATATACATTATTCACTATTCCTGAGTATCCATATGAGTATTCTTTCTTTTACAATAATCATATCTAAACCTCTTCAATAATAACTATAAGGAACTACTCTAGTCTTTTTATATAAAATATATTCATATTAATCATGTTAATCATTAGAAATAAATACTGATCTAATATTTTCTTTAAATTAATGTTGATTAACAAATTACAATACGTAATTCCCTGAAAATTGGTTAAGATCCTATTTTATGAAAAATAATCCTAGTCGGGTCTTTAAATGATTATATAAAACCACATGATTTTAAAACAAGAACAACATGATCAATAGATTGTCTAAGATGAAACACCATGATTAAAATATAATATAAAAACACGAGACAATATGATTTATTTATTTGTAAATAAATTCAATATCCCCAATAGCTTGTGATGAATGTAACACTATGTTTAAACAAATCATGAAACTCTATTAAAATACTGTAATTTAAATATAACCATTATAACCTAGAAGTTACATTGGTCGACATGAATAACTAAATTATTAAAATTTTATGGTTTAAACATTTTTAAATAAATTAAATTTATATCTATTTATTTTAAATAAAATTAGAATCATTTGATTGAGAATGATATGTTTTATGAAAAACTATATTTCTCTATAAGGTTGTTTAGTCATGCTTTCAAAAAAATTATAATTAATTATTTATAATTTTATAATATTTATTTAAAAATAAAATTAATTTTTGATATCATAATATCAAAATTCTCTTAGGCTTAATTTTAGGTATTTCGTTGAAACATTTCATTTTTTGAGAAATAGTGTAAATACTGAATTTTAATTGAAAACACCCATTTTGTTTAAATTATTTATAAAGATATGTTATATATATATCTAATTGGTGTTAATGTAACTTTATATAAATTATATATATATATATTAATAATTTTTAGTTTATTTAAATCATTTTAACATCGATGTTTCATATAAAAACAATATGAACTTTTGAAAATTTTCTTTTTATAAAAATATTTTCCAATCTTGTCGTTGAGTTTATTTTTTAATTAAATTATAACACTACTATTAGTTGAATTTATTAAATTGGATTCTGTATATGGATTCAGAATAATTTATATTATATTATAATATCAAATTAAATTTTCACCATAAATAATAATAAAAACATTAAAAATTATTTACCACAGTTAAGGTATAAATGGATTTTTCATTGGGTTAAATAAAGAAGATAAGAGATAAAAATGACCCAACACATTTATAAATCATATTGTGTGGCCATAATTCAATTTTATAAATCCAAATTTTAAATATTAGGTTACATGGAAGATTTTCTCATGTGAATGACGTTATCATTTCAGATTATTTTAGGAAATTTCAATGTAATTTCCAAGAGAGTTCCCTAAACCCACTATCAAAATGCGCTGCCTCCCATCAATTATTAATGACCATCAAGCCCTTCACATTGATCAAAACCAGAAAAAACCACTCCCAATAATTCTTATACATATTCTATATTTGTTTGTTCTCCTAAAAGACCCACTCTAGGGTCCATCAGAAGAGATCGAATGGTACTTTCTCATAGAGAAGGAAATTATCTTAACAAAAATCTATCATTTAAATTATTCTTTTTCCAAATTTAATTATTTATTTCAACTTAAAATATAATTTAACAAACATATATTGTTTAATAATTTTATATTATGTTTATTTTATTATATTCATGCATACTAAATGTAACGACTCAGATTTTAAGAAATATATTATTTTTAATTTATTTTATGTCTTCTGTTGTACACTACACCAATAATATCTTGAGATATAAGCAACACCATATATTCTTGAATTATTCACAACACTATACTTGGCATGTGTTTCACACAATTTCAAGTTCGTTTGATAAAATTCATTTCTTGCAACACTGAGTATAGATTTTGTTTAATATATAAAAATAATATGATTGGATTATGTTATATAAAACACCAAAGTAGCATTGTACTATTGGAAACACCAATTCAGATTTCATTACAATAAGTGCTACCTTTCTCGATAGCTTGCGTTGTACACAATATGAAGTCTCACTAAGAAACGATATATTATTAAAATATTATATAAACTTGCTATTATGAATAGTATTAAACACATTTTTAGTTTTGTATAACATTAAAATTAATCTTATATATTTTATAGAACATGATAAAAGTACAAATTCAATTTCTCAGATAAAAGATTTCTTTTTAAAAAATACTGTTTTGTCGCCTCTTGATGGCACACCCATTTAAAAAAATAAAATCTTTTATATTTTACATTTGAAAAAATAATTGTATTATTTGGAAGTGGGAAATAAAAATTTATGTTGGTTGAATTTTTTGTATTTTTTGAAAAAATTAATATTTTAATGAATAATGAAAAATACTGTATTTAAATTCAAAACTACCTTTTCATCTAATTTTTGTTATATAGTTAGATTATCATTTTATTTGGTTTTAATGATTTCATTGTATTATTATTTTAACATTCCATCAATTTTTTTTTCATTTTAAGTGCATTCATATTTAAATTGGACATAAACATATCATAGTCTTTGAATATTTTTTACTTCTTAAAAACATGCTTTCTTGTTTTTCAATGAGAATTAATTTTAAATTAATTACTAAAACTTTGTGTTTTGTATTGTTAAAACATGATTCCATATTTTGAATTATTGGGTCTGAATATTGTTAATATGTTCCTATTATGTTTTTTGGATATTATAAATAGTAACTATGATAATTTTTATTTATAATAATTAAAGGTAAATCAGGTAAATTAAGGTAGAAATAAATATTACAATGATATAGAAATTACCCTAACACCTCCCAAAATATTATTGGATAAATTAAATTTGAACTATATCACCTAAGGTTTATAAATGATTCATTTAATTTTCTATTTTCCATGATAGTGATGTAATTATAATTAAAACAAAAGAAGGTGACAACATGTCACTCTCATATATCTTATAAGTATAATAATTTTAAAGTAGTAATAAACATGATAAAACTTCTAATATTAGTAGTCTACAGAAATATAATGAAATTATCTACATCATATAAATTTATTTTGAATTTTTATAAACTAAATAATAACCATTAATGATGAAACAATAGTGATATAGAAATTATTTTATTGATAGAACTATCTAATAAATTGTATTATAGATATAATAATAAATATAATATGAACTAATTAATGTACTCCATGAATTTTATAGGTGAATATGACATTTTAAGAGTGAACTAAATATTATGGTTTGAATTTTTATGTTGTGTTGAATTTATTTAATTTCAAATAAATGAATAGTATAAATATTTACATTATTGATATTTTACATAAATATCAAATTATTAAATTATTTAAAATTGAAAAAACAAAATTAAAAATTAAAAATTGAAAATTATATAGTTTAAAATGTTATAAGTATCCAATTATGTACAATTGAAAACAAATACAATAATATTTATAACTATTTAATATATAGAACATTATTACCACAAATAAAATTAAATAGATTACTTAACGATAAATCATAATGATAACATTTAAAATAAAATCAAAACATGTATAAATTTTATTTTTTGAGATTATTTAGACCCTTAATCATCTTATATTATAAATAAATGAGTTTCAATGCATTATAAACTAAAAATAAATTTATAATAAATTAATATTTGAGGACTTTCCCATGGTTCCCCACTTCTCTCTTATAAATGGGTAACATTTTTTCTCTTTTAATCACACATCCAAAGACATTTTGGTTCCAAAAAACCCTACCCAAATCTCCCAAAAAATTCCCTAAATTCATTCTAGAGGCCATAATTTGGGCAGAAAGACATATTAAGGAGTCCTTATGTTGATACTAAAGGTAGATACCTGAAATAAATGTAAATGTTTTATCACCTCTTTCAAAATTCATTTCTTCTTCTACGTACTTTTCCTATTTTTGATTCCATGATAAAGTAATAAATTTAATATCGTATAAATGATGTGATTTTATTATTATGGTAAAACCTTATACCTCATTTTATCTATCTTATGAAAAACAATATAACCATGTGTGCGTACATATTTCTTACCGTGTCCACATCGTGCTCTAATTTCTTATTCTTAATTACATAATTGGGATGGGTGTAACGATGAGTATAATGTATGTAAATGATAATATAACCTTATAATTATTCTTTATAATTAATATACCATCCAATTTCGTACCATTTAACAATTAGGTAAATGATATCATCGCTCGTGCGTACGTACGACCTACCGTCTCCACAACGCGATGAGATTCGTTCTGCACGCTAACCATTAAATAATGATTACAATGTATATATAATAAATAATAATGAAATATATAACATAATAATGTTACTGGATATATATATACATATGTGTCATTTTTTACATACATTCAATTCAATTAGGAAATGAAAGTAGCGTTCATGCAAACGTACGGCCTACTGTCTCTATGAACGGTATATTCCATTTCATTTATTTACCTATTATATATATCTATATACTGAATATATATGAAATATAAATCATATTTTAAATTATTGAAGTAATTAAATCATGATCTATGTAAAAATATTAATAATAACATGTCAAAACAAGTACGATAAATAAAACGGTTACTATCAAAAATGTTGTTTTAACATTGAATTGATAAATAAAAGGGTAATATAAAGACATATGTGGATCATATATGTTTTAAAAAATATAATTATGGTTATATTACAAGTAAATAATATGTTTATACCCACTATACAAGAGTTTTAGAAAAATACAAAAGAAATCAGACCTAATGTAAGAGATAACTTTGCAATCTAAATATTATTTGATATTGCTTATTAAAAAGTATTTACCGGGGTTTATTTGTTAATCAAGTCCATGTTTCCTTAATATATAATATTAATTATATTATTATACTATTTTTTAAAGTCAATTTTACAATTTTTTGATGTTTTTATTAAATGGTATGGAAGGATTCTTTATTTAATTTTCCAAAAGTGGTACGTTTTGACTTTTCCAGCATGAGTATGAGAAGAATGTTTTTAAACATACATGACATGAACCAATTTATACATATTCAAGAAAACTTACATCTAGGAAGCATTATTTATAACATTTCAATTTATTTTTCAAATAAATTCTTTTCTTTTTAAAATTGCACAACATATTGATAAAATAATACGTTTTTGAAGAAGAAATGATATTTTATTCATGAATTATGTTCAAGTTTTATATCAAAATTATCTTCAATCTAAGATGACACTCTTAAATAGGGTTATGTTTCAATCCCTATTATTTCTATCATTTGAGTTTGATAAAGATAGATTGGCATTCTATATATATTTTTATGATGGAATGATGTTTAATAAATCCATTTTATTTCATGGGTTTTACTATGATGAATGATTTATGTTTTTCGTGTAATATGTAACAATGATTTCATTATGAGATGGGTGGGACCTATATCACCCTCTAATGAATTTCTGTAATGGTTTATATCTCTGATATAAATTTGAAAGGATTGAAAATTAAATTTGGTTCAAGAATATAGAGCTAGAATGGCACGTAAATTTAGTTCAGTAATGTATGGATAGAACAACAAGTAAACCTAGTTAAGTAATGGAATTTGTCCACTATGATGGTCTTTGTAGTAATGCCTTGGCTACTATGGAAAAAATATGATGTTATTATTTATTATCAATTATTACATGTTTTTTCCAATGATATTTTATCAGGGTTAATGTTACTTTATAATCTATGACTTACGTACCACTAAAATTTATTTCGTGACTTATGTTTTTTATATTTTAACTTTATGTTCATGTTTTTACAGTATTATGTGTATGGTTTTTTATGTTCTGAATGTTTACCCATACCTGGAATTTGAACTCCCCCTTTTTATGTTTTTCCCCTAGGATTTGAAGAATATTATTAATTAAGATGCCTCAAAATGGGTTCTAGTTATGAAGGATAAAGAATGAGGTGATGTAGATATTTTATGTACCAGTTGTTCATGTTTCCCAATTTCCAAAGGCACTAAACTAATACAGCCTTTGGGTTTCTATTTGTGTCACGTATTAAGTAATACACATAATTAATTTAATGTCCATATACATCAATCATAGGTCATTACACTTGGTATCATAGCGAAGGTTTAGGTAACCGTTTGAAACTAGGTTGAGAAAACATCAGTGATATCCCTATGTATATTTCGGTAGATATGTCTTGGGATGTCTCTAACGATAAGTAAAAGGATCAGTCAGCATTTATAAAAATTTCCTATAATTGTTTTAAAGGATAGAGTGTGTGGTTTCATAAAAATACATCCTTGTTTGGATATAATAAGTGGATGTGTATCTGGAACAGATGTACCTGGGAGTAACAACTCCGAAAAGATGATTCCAGCTTATCTCGGGGTAATCTGGTACACAACAATGGGCCTTACCGAACTCCTTGTTTGACACTCCTAGGGGATATTCTTTGGACATTTATGAACTCTTCATGAATCATTATGAAGTATTGGAAAAAAAGTTTACTATGTATAACCCAGGCTAAACCTGAGGTATGGTTGATTAAAGAAGGTGTCATAATTTAGACATATTATAAGTAACTATTAATGATTAGGTGGTTTCTCCTTATTTTAAACGCATCTTACACTATGGTTTCTGGTTTTAGTGAATGGAGGGATCTAGAAGGAACTGGGTTAACATTAAACATGATGGAAAAATTGGAGACTATAAGCAATGAAATTGTGTAATGACTAGAGATAAAGATATTGTGATAATGTTGAATCTGTTATTGTGATATATGATTAACATGGTGAACTTATGTGCTACTCATAAGTTATCAAATAAGAGAAAAATGTAATTTTATGCATGTTTTCATATTGAGGAACATTGAGTAAATAATATTAAGCTTCTTATACATAAAGAAGAAGGGAAAAACAACCTTGAGGAATACCTCAAATGGAGGAAAAAATGTTATCTGTGTGGGGAAAAGGGTCATTGAGTGATGGACTATCCTGGAGTTCAATATCTTATTTTTGGAGAACATGAGCATTACACAACTCAATTCCATGACCTAAGAGGTTACTTCTAAATCGAGGATAGATTGAAGTGTTTCTGTATTGGAATTCAAGAATAATGTTATAGATGTACTTTTAAGGTATTATTGTATATTGGAATACCTATTTATAGATCTATTGAGGGTTTCTATAATTATATAGTACTGGTAACCATGTAATGAGATTGAAATATTTTTGTAAAGCACATGATATGCACATATTTATGGGATATAGAGATAATGAGATGTTTGATAGTATTAATGATCTCATGATTGATATAAGAAAATGTGACATCATGGTTTGAGTATATATAACATTTGGTATGTTTTGTGGGTGGAAATAGTTAATTATGATTAAATTAATATTTTATCTATGGTTCAATAGAAATTTAAGTTATTACCATGTTTCCTGAGAATACAATATTAATGTATTCACATGTTTTGAATGTTATAACCAAGAACTACCTAATGAGATATGGCTGATAAATGTTACGTTTATTTTGTTCACTTGTTTCTATGTTTTTATATTTTTAGTATTTTCGAAGGATTGTATTGTTAGAAATTTATGGATAGTGTAAGTTATATTTTGTTTAATGCCTGTTAGATTAATGTATTATCACGCTATAGGTGGACTTATGCATACTTGATTACCTATTAAATATTTATTGTTGAGATAAATTAAATGATCTATCATTATACTGTATTATATGCTGACACATCAAGAATGAAAAATTCAAATTCATTTTTTTAAATAAGAGATCAAGTTGAAATCGTTCAAGGAAATAAAAATTGTGATATTGTACTAAAATCAAGTATTTATTCTCCTGAAAAATTCTTCACCTTTATAAAAATGGTATTGAAAACCAAAAAATTTATCTTAGTACCTTTTTATCTGATGAATCAGATAGTCCCTAAAATCATCACAGATTTATGGCTTTCTAGTTTTCATACTTATTCAAAATTTGTTCTCTATCACTCTCCATCAGAACATGATGTTCTGAATTTTTCTTCCATATACATGTTTTCAATTCCCCCTAAAGATCTATTATCTGGAAGACTAGTGACAAGTTACATTGGGTAATTTCTATGTTTATAACTTTCCTTTTTAAAATTAAGTTTGTATATTCCTTTTTATAATGCAAGAGTCTATGAATGAAACTTTTAAGTACTAAAAATTTTATATCCCCGATGATTTTTGGGGGAGAAAGTCATTATAAGGGGTTAGAATGTAAAAACTAAGATTTTATAAGATATATTATTTGTAATTTATTTTATGTCCTGTTTTGTATTCTACAACAAGATTATATTGTGATATATGCAACACTGTATTAGCTTGAAATATTTACTACACTATATTTGGATTGTGTTACACATAATTTCAAGGTAGTTTGATAGAATTCAATTTACAGAACAGTTAGTATAGATTTTATTAAATCTATTGAAGAAATATGTCTAGATCATGACATATTCAACACCGAATTAATCTTGAAATAAACCAAACACTGACTTGGCTTCCATTAGACTAAGAGTGACCTTCCTCGATTACTTGTGTTGTACACAATACCGAGTTTCACTAAACAACTATATATTCTTAAAATATTATTTAAATTATCCATTTTTAATATGAAAAAAATAAATTTTATAATAAATTAAAATTCCCTTATATATTTTCTAGAACATTATATAAGAACAAATTCAATTTTTCGGATAAAAGAGTAATTTTTTAAAAAATGTAGTTTTTCCTCCTTTTGATGGTGCACTAATTTAAAATCAATTTTCTACACTTTTATATTTTCTATTTGAAAAAATCAACATATTATTTAGATTTGGACATCAAAATTTACTTTGGTTGAATTTTCGGATTTTTTTCTCGCAAAATTCACATTTTAATGAATAGTGAAAAATACTTCCCTTTAATTCAAAACTAAATTGTCATCTAATTTATTTATATGGTCAGATTATCATTTTAATTGGTTTTAAATTGTAATTATTTTATGTTATTATCATTTAATAAAATTTTGATCATTTTATGTAATTTCACAGTTAAATAGAAAAAACACATATCAATCTTTAGATAGTTTTTACTTCTTCAAAGCTCATTTTCTAGTTTTGAAAAATGGAATTAATTTTAAATTAATTAATGATTTTTTTAATATTTAAAAATGGATTCCATATTTGGAATCAGTGGGTCTAAATTATGTAAATAGGTTACTTTTATTGTTTTTTGATGTTATTAATAGAAAGTACGATAGTTTTTCTTTACAACTATTAAAGGTAAATCAGCTAAATTTGGGTACTATCGATATGATAATGATAATTAAATTATCCTAAAACCTGGAAAAATACTATTGGATGAATTAATGTCGATCTATATCAACTAAGGGTTGGAATGGATTCTTTTAATATATTTATTTCCATGAATGTGATGTAATTATAATTAAAATAGAAGAAGGTGACCACAATTCACTCTCATACATCTTATATGTATAATAAATTTAATATATTGATAAAATGTTAAAAAATAGAATATAAATAGTCTCCAGAAATATAATGAAATTATATACATCATGTGAATTGATTTTTAATTTTTTGAAATTAAAAAATTACTATTAATAATGCCATAATAGTGATGTAGAAATTATTTTATTGATATAAATATCAACTAAATGGTTGTAAAAACATTAAAATAAATATCATATGAACTAATTAATGTGGTCCATGAAATTTATAGGTGAATATGACATATTAACAGTGTATTTAATATTTTGGTTCAAATTTATCTCTTCTGTGGAATTTATTTTCAATCAAATAAATGAATATTGTCAAAATTGAGACTTTTGATAATTTACAAAAATAACATATTATTATATTATTGAAAAATAAATAAAATAATTAACAATTATGAAGTGATATTTATTTGGTATAAAATTTCAAAAATAATATAATTATGAAAAATTAACAACACATACGTTAATATTTATAACTATTTCATATTTAGAATATTATTACCACACAAAATTAAATAGATTAAATAAGGATAATTACAAATGATAAGGTATAAAATAAAATAAAAACATGTATAAATTTTATTGGTTGGGATGATATAAACCCATACTCATCTAATATTCAAAATAAACTAGTTTGGGAGCATTATAAATTTAAAATTAATTTATAATAAATTAATATTTCGGGACTTTCCAAAGGTTCCCCTCCCCTCTCTTATAAATGGAAACCCTTCCTTGTATTTTAATCCTACATCCAAAGCCCTTTTGTCTCGACCAAACACTACCCAAATATCTTCACAACTTCTATAAATTCATCATAGGGGACACCCTTTGAGAATAAATCCATCGTAAGGTGTTATTTCTTGTATTCCAAAAAGAGATACCTGAAAAGGAGGTAACTGTTTTATCACCTCTTTCAAAACTATTTTCATCTTCTACTTACTATTCTTTTTTGTTCCCATAATAAAGTAATAAATACAGTATCATCTAGATTATGAGATTAATATTCTGGTATAACCTTATCACTTATTTTATCCATATTATTAATAACAATATCACTATGCATGCATACGTACGACATTTCATCTCCACGTCGTGGTGTAACTTTTTTATTCAAAATGACATAATTTGGATTGATATATTGATTATTATAATTAATATAAATAATTAATATATCAAGATAATTATTATTTATAACAGATATAACATCCTATTAGATACCATTGAAACATTAAGTGAATGATATCATCGCTTAGGCGTATGTTAGGCCCATCGTCTCCACAGCACGATGAGATTCATTCTCCATGTTAACCATTATAGAATTATTATAAACTATATATAATAAATAATTATCAAATGTATGAAATACAAATGCTATATAATAATTGAGTATATATATATTTAAATTAGTAACTTCCATTAAATTATATTAGGAAATGAAAACATCGTTCATGCGTACGAATGGATACCATCTCCATAAATGGTATTTTCCATTTAATTTATCAATATATTATATATATTTACATAGTTAATATATATGATATATAAATTATATTTTACATTATATAAGTAATTAAATCATGATATATGTAATAATATCAATAATAACAAGTACAAACACATACGATAAATAAAATGATTCTTACCCAAAATGTTCCTTTAACAAGGAATAAATAAACAAATCGGTAATATAAATCATAATTGAATCATATAATATATCATAAATATTATTAAGGTTATTTTAAAAGTTAATAATATGTATAAACTCACTATATTGGAGTTTAGGACACAAATGGAAGAAATCAAACCTATGTAAATGGAAAATTTTGTAATCTAATTATATTTCCGGATTGTTTATTCATAAGTATTTACTAGGGTATATCTATCATTAATTTCCTTGATTTATAAATATATAATATTCTTTATATTATACTAATATTGTTTAAGTTAATTTTTACCATTTGGTGATTTTTTATTAAATGGTATGGAAGGAATATTTCTTTCATTTTCTTTATGAGGTACATTTTGACATTTCCAGCAGAGTATGAGATGAATGTTTTTTAAACATGTATAATACGAAGATATTTTTGAATCTTCATAATTCCTTATTTCCATGAATATTATTCTAAAATATTTCAATTTTATTACAACAAAATATTTTTCTTTTAAAATTTCACATCATTTTTAGAAAATAAAACATTTCTGAAGAAGAATAAATATTTTCTTCAAGAATTAAGTTCCTGTGTTTTATAAAAAATAGTTTACATCTAAGAAGATGCTATTAAATAGGGTTATGTTTCAAACCCTGTTATTACTATGATTCTATAGTGTTAATTATGTAATGTTATTTTATATGGATTATGTTATGATAGAATGATGTTCGTGAAACCAAATTTATTTCATGGGTTATACTATGATGAATGATTTATGTTTTTTGTGGAAAATGTAATAATGATTTCATTATGAGACTGGTGAGACCTATATATACCTCCAATGATTTGTTCAAATATTTATATCTCATTATAAATTATGAAATAATGGAAAGTAAATCTAGTTTAGTAATATATGGATGAAACGAAAAGTAAATCTGGTTTTGTAATGCCTGGCTGGAAGAGAAAGTAAACCCAGTTTAGTTATAGACTTTGTCCATTTTAATGGTCTTTGTAGTAATGACTTGGATAATATGAAAATCATATTACATGATTATTTTTCTATAATAATTCCATGTTTTATGACAATTATATTTTATCATGGTTAATGTTCCAGTATGATCTATGCCTTACATACTGCCAAGATTTATTTCATGGATCATGATTTTGATATGTAATCATTATGTTATTGTTTATACATTCTTATGATTATGGATTGTTTTGTGTTCTATATTTTTTTCCCTTATTAAGCATTTTATATCGACATTTTTTTTATTTTCCCCTAGGATTTTAAGTGGTTACTAAGAAATATGTGTCAAAATGGGTTCTAGTTACGAAGGATAAAGTAGGAGACAAAGTAGATATTGTATGAACGAGTGGTTTATGTTTTCCAGTTTCCAAAGGCACTAAACTTATACAGTCCTTGTACGTCTGTTTGTGTAAAGTGTTATGTATTCCTAAATACTAATGATACTTCCTTGTACTTCATTCTTGGTTCATTACTCCCACATCCAATAAATTGGAAACAAAATCATCAATCGTGTGTATGGAGGACCGCCACCTTATGAACCAATATAGTTCACTATCCCACCCAAAATTTCAATAATGAATATAATGATGGATTTACCACAATTTTATGTAAATTATGATATAATTATAATTATTTTTTTTAAATATCACATATTAATTTTTATATTCTATTAATTTTGAAATACTATAATGTCGCTCAGGTGTACGGTGGACTACCACCTCATGAAGCGATGTGATTTGAATTTAAGTTATTTTTTAATTTAATTTAATAATAATTAGAATAATTAATATATATGATATATATTAGATGATATTTATTAAATAAAATAAATATATATAACCCAATTCCAAACTCTTTCATCCATTAAGGGAATGTTATCATTTCTTGTGCATACGTATGACCAACCATATCCCCGAAGCGATGTGATTCATTTTCCATCCACAACATTAATAAATGGTTATAAATAAGTATCATATGAGTAAATATGATATTTATAACATTATTATAAATATGAAAATAATATATATATTTATCCTATACACAAGAACTTGAATTTTCATGAAAAACACATAAGAGAAAACAAGGCAATTAACACACAAAATAATGAAAATAATGATATATTATTAACAAAGTGGTGGTGAGATATTATAATAAGATTATATATGATATTATAAAGATTATTACGGTTATTTTATAAATTAATAACATTATTAAAAACATTATACCTAAGGTTTGGAGACATATGAATGAAATCACAACTAATGTAAGGGTTTTATATCTTACTCTTAAATCTGTGAAACCGAATCCATATTCAATAATTATATCCTTTGTGTGGTGTATATAGTAAAACAATGATATGTTGTATATATAATATCCTTATATATATTTTTTTTAGATTTTCCATTTAATTCTTTTTCTATCATTGTAAATATGATTGGAAATTTACCAAAGTGGTAAGGGTTTATTTCACAATCCCATCATTATTAGAGAGTGACTTTATTTAAGTATTCATTGGGAGAATTATTCATTATATATATATAAATAAATTTATTTCACTATAATATAGTTATTAATGAACATTTTCTTATAATAATAAAAATTTTCCACTCTTTTTTACTTAGAATGGAACAGAAAATATTTTTATTAAAATTCCACTTTATTTCTCTCTTCAGTTAGAAATATATTTTTATAAAAACCCATGATTTCATTATATTTTTGTAAATTTTTTTTAACCATTTAAAAATGATTTATTGAGGAAATTTTTTAAAATTTTAATTCAAAAAAATTTAAATTAATATTCGTTTCATTTTTGAAATATGTTTCTTTTTTACTTTTACTGAAAATGTGAAAGGAATCATTATTTTAACATGTATAACATGGAAATAATTTTCCACCACTATTAACAATCTATGGTTTAATTATTATTTTAAATGTTTTTAAAGGTTATTTGAAATTAAATTTATTTTTAATATTTTTTGTGATGTTTTTGTTTAAAAAGTAGATTTTAAAAATGAAAAAATAAATTTTCTCAAAAATTTTAAGGATATTTTAATAGTATTTGTATTTATCAATGACATTAAACCAAAATTTTACTTATGATACATTAAGAATATTATTTATTGATACCATGAATATTATTTATAAAAATGCATTGTAAGAATTAGGACTAGGGGTGTACCATTTTATTTCCATTCCTAATTTACTCTTGAAGATTTTTGATTATATTTATTGATTGGGGTAAGTATTAATATTTCATATGTTAGATTTTGAATTTGAATTTTTATGTTGATTATGTTTTACCCCTTACATATATATAACTCATTATACTTATTCTGTGATGGGAGGGGCCTACTATAGCCCCTCGATGCATCAGAGTGTCTCATGAGACAAACTATATTGGATTTAGGCCAATCCCTTACGCATTTATTTAGGTGTCTTGGAAAAAGGCCTTGACTATATGTCTTAGATGACAAAAATTATGCATTACATTATAATAAATGCAGTTACTAATAATTCATAGGATTAATTGATTAGTTATAATATATATTTTTATGTTTAAAGATCATGTGGTTATTTATATGGAATTATTTAATCCTCATTTATTTCTTCCATATCATGATTATGTTACTAATTAAATATAATGTGTTTTATTTCTTTAACTTATATATTAATTGGGACTTATTTATTTATAAAAGCCATAATAATATTACCCTAAATACGTATCTTATATCAGTCTTTTATTTAGTTTTATTCTCTATAGGATAATATGATGTGTTTTTTGATTGACATACAATGATAAACTAGAAATAATAATGACATACTAAACTAAAAAAATATGTGTATTTAGTTTTTCAATTATAATGAGAATATAATGTATGCATTTATTTTTCAAATAATACTAAACTATTCCAACCTTCAGGACTGATTCATTATATCTTATTCCAATTTAGTAATACAGACACCAACTTTGGGCTACTGGGTATGGAGTCCCTATTTTTGGTATCGTATGAAGTTTTTTAGATACCATGTAAACTAGGTTTAGGAAAAAATAAATTAAAGAAACTAAAAGTATGATATAATTTTATAATAATTATTAATGAACTATCCTAATGTTTCGGTAAATATGATATATGTGGTTTGTACTAGAAATACATCCCTATTTAGATAATACATGTTAATGTCATTATGGCACATATGTACCTATGGGTAATAATTAAGAAAAGGGCACATTGGGCATGACCATATCATCACATGGTGCACAAAAACATAGATTAATTCCTACATGGATTGAGATTCTTGTGGTTTATTCCTAGGATAATTCATAATTTATTTACTAAAAATTACGAATTATTTTAAAATTTGGATATAATATAGTGTATGAAATAATTTAAAAATGGTTTCTATATGATGGAATGGGTATTATATCAATTCATGTAATCCAAAGAGTATGGATTATCATTTATTTGATGCTCTTAAGACAATATTTTGATGGAAACTAGTCTCCCAAGCATTCTTATCAAATAGGGATATAATATTATTAAATATAAACATATAGAACGGATTATCTATTTATTGTGGATTCAATGAGAATCTAGAGAAGAATATAATGACATATAATAAAATGGATAGAGGAATAATGGAATAAAGGATTTTCCTAGAACTTTATTTTTAAGAAATAAGCACATCTGTATATACATAAAAGGAAGATGAGTTCTATTCAATTGTTGAAACAAGGAAATCATGATCATGAATTTACGATTAAGGGACAATACATCAAATTATAGTAATTTAATTATAAGGGGATAGAGAATTATTCTAACTAACCCTCTAAGCGTAATGGGAATATAACTTATATGAAGATATGGGGTCAATGCCAAGATTATTCCATTGATAAAAACAATGTGGGATTACTAATGTTATTGTGTATTTGTGTAATCTAAATATGTTTTAAATGTATTTATCCATGAAATTCTATTTATAATAATTATTATATGTATAAGAATTGTTTTTCTCTACTATTTTATATAGTATTTGAAATAATATGTTTAAAGGTACCTATGAACAAGAAACATGATTCAATGACAAGTTTAAAATCTTTTATAACACAAGATTAATAGATAATAACTCTCAAAATGTTCCCAAATTTGTGATAATAATGAGATGTTTTGGATATAATCTTGGTGGCCTTGAAATTGGTCTGCGATTTGATGGTTTATGTAATTTTTCCCAATGTTTACTATGAGTATAGGTTTAGGGATTATATTTTACAATAAGAGATTTTATTTTTAGAAGAATTAATGTTTTAATTAACCAATTATATCGATAATGCTATTAAAATATTTGGGGTGTGATATTAATAAGAACTATATATTGATTGGGGAATACAAGATTGATTTAGTAACCTTTGTTATAAATGTAGTCAGACATATTTTTAATGATATTTATGGTTAAAAATTTATGGAATGGATTATGTTGAAATTTGGGTGTTATTTGATAATTTGTTTTATCCATTTTGGTTTTAATAAATATTGGATTAATAACATGTTTCACTTTTATGGATATTAAAACCATGTAAAATGATATTTTTTTTGCTTCATGTAAAAAAATAAATCTTAGATATTCATTTCATATAGTAAGAAATTATGTGGAAATGTTAAAATAAAAAAAGATGAAATTATTACAATTAAATAGAAATATAATAAGTAGTTATGTTTTCATATGTTCTCAGTTTAAATAGTAATGAAATTCCACTACACTAGGAAATGATCTTGAAATAAAAATTTTATCCTAGTACCACAATTTATGAAGAATCAGATGGTCCCATAAATTATCATATATTTATGGTTGTTTTATTTTTAACCATTTTAGGATCACACAATTTCTTATGATAAATAATTTATATCACTCTTTATTAATCCTTGGCCGTCAATATTCTCTTCCATGTCTATGTATTCATTTTACACATATGTTCTCCTACTTGGAAACCTTATTATATGATTATTCTAGTTGACATTCATAATTTCTATTATACATTATCAAGAGGATGTTTTATTAAACCATCTCATGATGTAAGAATTTAATAATGATATTTTGAAATATCAAACACTTCATTATGGAGATCAAGATAAAATCGTGAGGATGTAATTTATTTAAAGGGGCAGAATGTAAAATCCTGATATTTTAAAATAATAACATTAGGATAAATAATGTGTATAAAATGAAGTGATAATAATAAAAGAGAATATTATATCAAAATAATTTATGATATATATATATATATTAAATAAATTCAATTCCTCAAATTGATAGTGTTTCTTACAACACCCAATTTTAATGAATCATAATACACTATTAAAATATTACTATTTAAACATGACCATTATAACCAAGATGTTAAGTTCGAGGGTATGAATAGTAATAAACGAATTTTGAAACATATATAGTTTGAACATTTATAAATTATATTTTATTGAAATCTATTAATTATAAATAAAATAATAGCCATTTCAATGTAGAAGAATTGGTTTTTTCAAAAACTGTATTTTTTTCTAAAAGGAGGTTTAGTCGCACATTGTGTTCATAATTTATAATTTATTTTTACCAAATATTGATATTTTATTTAAATAATGAAAAAAATTATTAAATTATAATATCATATTTATCTTAATTTTTTTTTAATTTCCTAAATTTTTTCATTTTTTGATGAATAGTGAAAATATTGAATTTCAATTGAAAGAAGGATTTATTATTAAATTAATCATTAGGAAAGATTTTAATTTTCATCGGTTTATAATTAAAATTAGGTTAATTATATATATTAATCAAATTTAGGTCATTGGAATAACTTTGATATCTAATTTTGATATAAAATCTATGTAAGCTTTTGAACATTTTCCCTTTAAACACCCTCTTTCCCATCTAGTCAACATTATTAATTTTAAATTAAAATTTTTAACTTTTTAAATGTAATTTGAAGAAAATAATTCCATATCCATAACAATAATAATTTATATTTTCACATATACTCAACTTAATTTTTCACCGAAATGAATAGTAAAAATAGTAAAAATTAGTTATTATAGTTAAAGTAAAAATGGTCTTATCATGGGTTTAAACTAAAAATATTAGCATTAAAAATGAACAAAATTAGGTATAAATCATATTTTTTAGACATATTTACATCTTATACTTCCTAATTTAAAATATAGGGTTATTTTTAAGCTTCTTTCATGTGAATGAATTTATCATTTTAGATTCATTTGGGAAATTTCCATGTAATTTTCATGAGGGTTACCTTTCTCCACATATAAAAGAAAACTCCCTCCCCTCACTTATTCAACCCATAAATCCATTTTATGATAAAAATATGAAAATAAAATATCCCCAATATCGTTATAAATATTATAGAGATGATGGTCCTCCAAAAATATCACCCCAAAGATTCCTTAGAGGATATCCAACATAGTATTCTCTTTGATATGATAATTATCTTAACACTTCTCTTTCATTTTTGTTATTGTTTCCCTACCTTGAATTATTTATTAATACTAACAATTTTAGAACACAAATATATTACATATAATTAAATTTTATTATATTTATTTAATAATATTTATCTATATTTACGTCATTCTAATGGGAAACAAAATCATCTATCATGTGTATGACAGACTACACCTCACGAATCGATGTAGTTCTTATTCAATCACCACATTTAGAGGATGAAAATAATGATGGATTTCATAATTTATATGATATTTTTGATATCATTATTCATATTTAATTTTAATATCATATATAACTTTTTTATGTTCCATTTTGTTTCAAATAGGATAATGTCGCTCATGTGTGTGGTTAATTTCTGCATCGCGAAGTGATGTGATTCATTTTCAGCTTATGATTTACATTGAATGTAATATGGTTAAATTCAATGAATTTGTGTGATAAATATGAGATGATAATAATTATTTATAATTAATGTAACACCCACTTTTCTTACCCTTTTACTCATTAAGGGAATGATATTGTCGCTCATGGGTATATATGACCTTTCTTCTCCACAAAGCAATGCGATTCATTATCCATGTCTAAATTTCATAAATGGGTCTAAAATATATATACTGAGGAAATAGGATATCTATAACATTATTATCATTATATATATATATTATTCTAAACAACTATAACTCTCATGAGAAAACACGCATGACAGAACAAGGCAATTAACACCCAAAATAATGAAAACAATTAATTATTATTAACAAAAATGTGGTAAGATTTTAAAGTAGTATCATTTATTAAATTATAAATATGATTATATATATATACATTATATATTAATAACATGATTAAAACCATTATACTTGAGAAACATACCTGAACGATGGAAATCAGAACCAAGGTAAGGGATTCTTGTCTAAATTCTACTTCCATGATACATATACCCTATTCACCACATAATTTATTTTTGAAGTGTATATACATCCCATTTTATAGTTTCTTCATTAATATATTTATATTTTTGGTATTTAATGTTTCATTCCCTATTATTGATTTATTTGGTAATATGATTCAAAAGTTACCAAAGTGGTAAGGGTTTATTTCCAATTTCATCATTATTCAATATTGTTTTATTATATGTTTCACAAAATAGAGTTACTTGATATATCTATCTAAAAAAATAATCTATTTTATCATTATCCTGTTATTCATGGAATATTTTATGTAATAATACCATTTTGGGACACTTTGTTACTTAAAAGGATTATGTAAATGCTTTTATGAAAAAATGAATTTATTTATATCTTTTATGAGAAATATTTTCTCATAAGAACACATGATATTTTAAAATGATTTTATTCTTTTAAAAATTATTTATTAATTAAATTCATACCCATTTTTTACATTTTATTCAATATTTTGAATCGAACCTTCATTTCATTTTCAAAATAATGCATGTTTTCCTTTTACTGAAAATGGGAATGTAATACTTCTTCTAACATGTATGATAGAAACCGAATATTCCAATTTAATTACCAATAAAATTTTAATTCTTATTTTAAAAATTTCAAATTGAACTTTTCAATGATTGGTATTTTCAATTTTTTTGTATTGTTTCTATAAAAAATGTTTTTCAAAAATGAAATGGGTATTTTTATCCAAAATGTTTTCAAGGATTTGCTTCATGGAATTTTCATTCCTCAACAACATAAAAACAATATTTTACTCATGATATACTAGGGATATATTTTATTGATACCATCCTAATTATTTCTCAAAATGGTTTATAATTAGTTTTATTTAGTGTTATTATTACCCTTAAATATTTTAATCTGGATGGTTTATGATATGATTTATTGAGTGGGGTAGGTTTCATATATTAGATATTTAATAAAACTGATTATGATGATTCGGTTTCACCCCTTTCATAAGAGGAAACAATTGGAATTAGAAAGTGATGGGTGGATCCCACTATATACGCTAGATGCATTGGTGGGACTCATGAGATAAAATAGATTGGACATTAGGGGATTCCTTAATCATTTATTTGTATGTCTTGGAACAAGGCCTAGAAAATATGTTTTTGATATATTGAATTATGAAATACATGATAATGAATTTAGTTATTGATAATCCATGTGATTATTCAGTTAGTTATAATATCCATTGTTGTGTATCAATCTCATGTTGTGATTTATATGTAATTATTTGATCATAATTTATTCCTTCTATATTATTCTCATGTTACTGATTAAATAGAATGTGTTTTAGTAACTAAATTTTTTTATTTCAATTCAAATGTATTTATTCATATCTTTTAGTAAAAAATTACCACTATTATGTATATAAGATCTCCCTTTTCTTAGTTTTCATTCTCCCAAGGATACCAAGAAGCATTTCTTGATTGAAATACATAGATACACAATGAAGAATAATTATGTTCTCAAGGAAAACACTTTGTGTATTTTATGTTTTCAATTATAATGATAATTTAGTCTAAGTATGAAGTTTAAAAGGAGTATTAAACAATTTGGTCCTTCATTATATGATTATTTATATCTTATTATTATGTAATAATGTAGACACTATATTAGGTCCACAAGGGTCTGGTTCTATACATATTCAATGAAAAAATTCAGATCAAGTTATGAAATGAAACTTGAATGTTCAGAAAAGTTTATTTTAGTTTCATATTTTTAGTAAAATAAATTATAAATCATTCAACAGAGTGAAGTCATAGTGTCATTCAAATCCTTTATTGATCTTATAGGTGAACCCCTCAATATGTAGATCTACCACTTGATTTTTATCGCCAAATAATTTTTTTGTCTTTAAAACTGAGTTCTTTATAGTATTATTCAATATAAAAAACATTAAAAAATATCATATAATTATTTGTCATAAAATATTATATGAAATAAATTTCATAAATAATTTTTTTATTATAAACCCTATACGATTTGGTCATAATATAAATTCAATGAGAAAACATTCATTTTATTTTTATCTAGTTTATCAAAGTTATCATTAGTATTTTAAATAAACATTTCATATATAGAAACATTAAAAAAACCAACCTTTCGATTATTACCATTCAAAAAACTCATTGGGTTTCTTCATGAGAAGATGTCTAATAAGAACAATATTTGAAACATTACATGTTGTATGAAAAACAATATTCCCAGAAATATCTTGTTATCCCATACAAAATTACCATGGTTCATTACATATCTTGAAGAGAGTTATTCTTATTCCCCACTACTCTACCCTTATTTAGAGTCCCTGGGGATAATTTCTTTTGAGAATAACTATACATTTAATAGCATTTATAATATTATAGTTTACGAAATTCACCTATTGATCACTTCTGTTGAAAATAATCATACATCTTTTCTCATTTTGAACTAAATAGCAGTAATCATGATTATTAAATAAATTCACAGTCTTGTGAGAAAAAATATATAACATTGTCAGAATATTGAATTAATTTAGAATAGAAAATGTGTCTTTCTTTTCCCCAAGCCTAATAGTATATTTTAATCTAAAACAAATAAACCAAAATCAAGTAGACAATTATTATAGTGATTACATTCGTTATTATTCCAATTGAATCCATATTATACGTTCCCTTCATATACGTATAACCGACATGAAAATTCTCAACATTAATTTATTAAAATGGTTTTATTCATTCATACTATTAAATATTGTTAAGAATAATAATGTTTTTTTGTTGAAGACTCATATTCTAATGGACATCAACTACATGTATAATATTCAGAATATTTATATTTTTTACTACTATATTAGTATAATAAGTAAAATGAATATTAACTTTTTAGTTAACATAAGATAATAAAAATTTATCTTTAATAACATGGTGTTTACATTCTGAAAATTTAATATAAACATAATAATAATGTAAATGAAAATTCTAATTATGTTATGATATAAACTATTAATATATAGTACGTTACTCATAATATAATAATTTAATAAACTGAACTCACCAAAAATAATGCATTTTCCATTTTAATTATCCCTAAACGAAATAGTGCATATATCATATTTTTTTTATGTATTTTCATTACATGCATATTTTTTCATATTACAATAACATCCACTATCAATGTTCCATATATCTCTAATAATAATCCCAATGTAGTATTCTTGAAAAATCAAATATTCTATAATTTTAGTATAATTCAGCTTTGGGTCCATTAGGATTGGTTAATCTATTCATTGGTACCCAATATATTTCAAAAAAAGTACAAATAGGTATCTTTGAAGGTAAATTATAAGTTATATATTATTTATTGTGTCCGAAATTTTTTTGGATGTCTAAGTGATAATTTACTGGTTTAATATCCTTGGATCTTAAATCTGAAGTAAATATCAGCACATATACTGTTTTTTTCTTTTTTACAAATTATTTTACATACATCTGATGTAGCTGCATATAATAAGTGTGCCTATTTCTCTTTATGATTTTCTTGTTCACTAATTTTTTTATCATCACTCGCTTATCATTGGACATAATTTGAAATGGTTATCTTTAGGATTTTAATATCATTATTTGGATTTTAATTTCATTTTTGACGACCCTCCAAATCATTAAAACCTATTTATTTATACTTGTACTACTGTTACTTATCATTGAATTTTCTTGAGAAATATACCTGTTTTACTCAACATGTTCCTACTAATTATTTAAGTTCTTTATAAAACTCTTATGTTCTAATAAAACTTCTTTAAAACTTTTCAATTCTTGGGTCTTCACATGATTCAGAATATTATATGGATCTCTTTCTAGTAGAAATTGATCTTTTATTATTCTCTAATATATTTTTTCTAATTCCATAAATTATATAGTTTTTTAATTTTATATTTGATTTCAACTTTATTTCTTCACTCATAACATGTGGAATTTATTATTTTAGGATTATATTTATAATTATATTTTTTATTTTACTTTTTATCTCCTCTTCAGTATTATTTTATATTTTATCTATTTAATTGTTTCATTATTTTTTTTGACATTTAAAATCTCATTTAAAAGTTTAGCTATGCTATATTTTTAATATATCAATAATTTTAAATATAACGATTCATATGAAACCAAATATACATATTTGAATGGTAATTTTTTTAATTGTTACTTATTAATCTCTATTTTTTTGATCCAATAAATTTTAAAAAACTTATCCAATCATCCCATAAAATATGTAATTCTTAATTTTATTTGATTCATTATTTTAAACCTTCTAGGAATTGGACATACTTTCTAGAGGTATATGATCTTTTTTAGCGTGGGTATTTTTTAATGAAGATTCACTATGTATGATAATATTATTCAATGTTATTTTTAAAATATAAAATATTTTATTGAGATTATAGCTTTGTACATTTTTGAAGTCCTGGAATACAACTCAAAACATGCCAAGAATAGTTCTATTAAACCTATATGTATCCTAATGTAATGACACATGTATTTATAGAATAATAATTTTATATTCTTATTAATAATTATGAGTAATATATTCATTTTAAGTTAAATGGGATGCTTTTTCAAATAGCGTTCTCGACACACAACAATATGATTCTCTTAAATCTTACATTGCACACAACATTGAGTTGTACTGAAAAATAATACCATATTATTATTATTATTATTATTTGAAATTGTAGTTAGCACCTAGCTATTGAAATAGAAGGAATTAATATTATCAATTTAATTTTGATAAATATTTTACACATGTTAAAATAATGATACATTTATTAACATATTTATTGGAAATAGAAATAAAAACTAATTGAATATAAAGGATGTGTTTTTATGAGTACCTATTTAAAAGAGAAAAATTGGGTTTTCAGATAATTTTTTTCGATTTTTATTTAATGAAATGTAATATATATATATATATATATATATTCAATGTAATGTTTTAAATTCATCTTATAAGTTTTATAGATATGATATATTAACGAATTCATTTTTTGGATAAAAGAAGTATTTTTTGAAAAAATACAGTTTTTCTGCCTTTGATGGAAAACCATTTTAGAATCTATTTTTTGACACCTTTATATGATTTATGTGAAAAATAAACTTATTTTTTAGAATAGGAATATAAATATTTAATTTGGATGCAATTTTTGTATTTTCTGCTAATGAACATATTTTTAATGAGTAGAAAAAAATACTACATTTTTATTCAAAACTGCCTTTTAAAATAATTTATTTATATATTAATATTGTACTTTTATTGGTTTTATAGTATAATTAGATTATAAATTTTCATTTAATTAAATATTTGTTCATTGGAAGTAATTTTACTTTGAAATTGGACATAAAAACATATCAATATTTTAGTAGTTTTTACTTCTTAAAAATACTCTTTTTGGTTTTGACAATGGGAATTTATTTTAAATTAATTTATTTAACTTCTTTGTATTGAATTTAGAAAAATGGAATCCGTATTTGGAATCATGAGATCAAAATTGTGTAAATAATAAACATTTATATTTATACATTATGAATAGTAACTTTAATAAATATTTTATTTACCATGGTTAAAGGGAAAATCCGGTAAATAAGGGTAAAACTAATATTATAATAATGTTAAATTATAATAAAACATGTAATAACCTTATTTAATGAGATATTTTCTACCATTGGGAATACTTGGGTCTATTTTAGTACCCCATGGAGCCACTTGAGTGTGAAAATGACATTTAATTACATTTAATTTAAAGGTAAGGAAAATATAACATAAAACATGTATCATTTAGTAAATAAATTTTTATAAAGTGATATAAATGTTATTGTTTAGAATATAAATATTTATTAGAATGTTAATTTTTTATAAACCATGGTATTTTATTTATAATTTTTAGACATCATATAAATTATTATATTTATGACACAATGATTATTTAGTAGTTACCTTATTAATGAATGATTTAAATAAATGAAATTTTAAATATTAAAAAAATATTTTGAAACTTAATATTCCATAAAATAGATTTAGGGATGATTATTACTTTTTATATTTTACATTGTGATGTTTTTTTCGAAATAATCACGTTGTTAGGGATTTTTAAAATATCATAATTTGAATAGTATAAAAATTGACATAAATGAGTATTTAGAAAACGATACTATTTTATTAAATTATATAATATTCCGAAAATATAATATTCGTCAAAATTAATTATAAACTATTGTAAATTTTATTTATGAACCACTTGAGGTTTTATTGGAATTTGATGGTTACTATATTAACCATATAGTATGAATATAGAAGAAGTCGTGGTAATAGTAAAATTTGTTAACTAAAGGTTAAAGAGAAATGATAAGGATAAATCTGAAACCATAACTTTTTTAAAACCTATTTTTTAGAGTATTTAAAAAGATAATTATATTAGTTTCTAATTGAATGAGTTTTGGGCCTTTTTAAAATCCAAATCTTGTTTATAATAAAATAATCTTTCCGGACATTTCTAAAGTTCCCCTCCTACCTCTTCTAAAAGGCCACCACCTCTAACCCCTTACTCACACCTATAAAGCCCATTATATTTTCCCAACACTTCTCTAATAATCTCTCAATATCCATATATTTCTCATATAAAACATACCTTAGTAATAAATAAATTGAGGAATTCCTTTTTTCTCAAATCAAAGTGAGTTACCCGTTTTAATAGGTAGTGTCTTCTCTAAAGATCCTTTATAATATTCTACTTCTTCAATCCCTATTCTATTATTAATCATTAATTACATAAAAAACCAGTATACTATATATACAAGGATGTTTTTTGAGAATTCGTTTAACTACACATACACACACATCCATCTAATGGATTTAGAACATACTATTTCTGTGGTAGGTGAACAACTATCTCACAAAATGATGATTGTTCAATTATCTCATACCTTCTCTCATGGTTGTTATTATGATGAAACTATATTTATACGATATATATTATGTTTTTATTGTTTACATGCTTCTTTAATTTTTGTTTTCAACATACCTTTATGGTTTTAATAATGGGTAAACACGATAATTGTATTGAGGAACCGCAGACTACCTCCCCTTGAAAGTGATATGAATTTTTCATTCCATAAATGGAACATATAAAGGGTTGAGTTAATGAACATATTGAAAATATATTAAATATTATATTATAATGTAATTATAATATACATATTTTCATTATCTTTTCATTCCATTAAATATGAAATATAAATGAAAGTAGCGTTAATGCTAACGTATGAATTACAATCTCCAAGTACAATGCATTTCATTTATTTTCTCAAAATGTGATGGAATATTATAAATACATATATAGTGGATATATATTATATATATATATATGAATAATATTCTAGATATAATGGAATTTTGACCACATTGATAAATTTTAATTATAACAAGATCATTTTCGACTCAGGTACCCAATATCAGAAAAACGACCTATATTAACTTAAATAATTATATAATTTTTTTGACATGGTAATAGGAGATATAATGAAATAAAAAACATGAAAACGTTATTGAATCCTATATAAATTAACTAATGTTTATTATTTAGGAAATTGAAGAATGAACAAGTCAAGTCGGACACGAGGTAAGGGAACTTCCTAACCCAATTTTTATTTCTTGGGTTAAACTAATACTTCTTGATTATTCAATGATATGATTTTATGAGATATAAAATATTATATCCAATATTCTATTTATACTTGTTTTATGTTTTTTATAGTGAATAATCATAATTGATCTATTTTATTTACAAAATGAATTATTAACAGAACCTTTTACCCTCCTATTTTAGTCAAAAACATAACTTTATGTTATGTCTTAAAATTTCCATTTTCTTATTTTGGGATATGTTTTTATGTATCTTAATTTATGTAAATTTTATTTCCAATTGACGAGAGACCCTTTTCTCTCACATCAACTCATTTTCTAAATTATAAAGTGACATTGTCGGGCTGTGGATTTTTTTAAATAGACTTTATCTCAATTTACTTTCATTGAGGCATATCTTGATGTTTTTCACCATTATTATAATTTAAGGTGTATATAAAAAAAATTAAACACATTATGTGATGAATTTGTATATTCTCATGATATTTAATGTTTTATATAATGTTATTACATGATGATTTTTATACAAGTGTTTCTGAAGTGGCAAGAGACTCTTTAACTAACACATCATTTTATATGTTTTTCATAATTATTCTTCAAAACCCTTCTATTTCATGTCCATGTTTTAAAAATGGGTTTATGAATTTAATTATATGGACATGAATGTTATAAAATGTTAAAAGTTTCAATGTTTTATGGGACATTTTGATTCAATTTTGTTTATTAAATTCCATAAATGGTATTTGAAAATTTTGAGTATTTAAATATATTGAAATTATTTCTTGTGATTGAAAATGAAATTTTATTAGTGAAATGTTTATATTTTCAATATTTTATTTGTTAGGATTATATAATGGTACTAGGAAATTTTACTGGTGGTTACGTGATAAACCAATGATGGGTGGTTATGTGATAAACTAGATGACGGGTTGTTCCATGGTAAACCATAGATGGGTGGTTACATTATAAACTCCAATGCATTGGGTATGGATGTAGGTATTATGACTATACCATTTAGTTATATGTGTGGAAGTTGACCTTATGGTTATTTCATTTAAGTATTTTTATGTCCCATGTTACCTTCATATTATATACATTGTGTTCTATGGGATTTATGGTAATCTTTTAGTTACGAAAAGGGTAAGAAATGAGATTATATTTTTAGTGAAGTGTATTTGATACTTCTTTAAGGTCAAAATTATTACTTAATGATAATGTATTCTTGGTTTATATGTTGTTTTGAAAACAATTTTTTTTCCTTCCTTATATATACCTTACTGAGCATTTTATTCTCATCCTTAGTTTTGAATTTTTTTCTTAGGACGTAAAGATAAATAGGGTCAAGTGTGGGATTAAGGGAAATTCATGCTGTCTAAAACAAGGGACAACACATGTGTCTTTTTTTAAGATTTTTTGTTTTATTAAAATAATGGATAGTGAGTAGAAGTGTCTACTTGTAATATTCATGTTGTTAGGTATAAGTTATGACCAAATTCATTAAATACCTAAAGCATAAAAGATCTTATATGTGAATTATTATGTTAATTAACAATTATTTCATGTTTAATGTTGGGGCCTAATAGTTTGTATCATATGTTAGTTTAGATAACTTTAGATGTTAGGGTGTTATTTAAGAATTAGTGATATAACTATGATGGTTAGAATATTAGAAAGATTCGTAGTTATTTTTGATAAATTTAATGAGGTTGAAATAACATTATTAAGTATATCTATGTATTTACCCTCCTATTAAGATATTATATGATGATTTTACTTATATACGCACACTAAGAATTTTTGTATTAGTAAATGGATGGATATAAAAGGTACCATAGTAATAATGAATGTGATTAACAATGTGAAAATTTTCTCAATAAGAAACCAAATGAAATAGGAGTTGTAATGAGAAATGTTATCATAATTCTCAAAAACATATCAGGAGTCAGGATTTACCACATGAAACTTGATGATTTTTATAAGGTGTTGTAAATGTTAGAAAAAAATCCCCATGCATGTTTAGGTAGTAATAATAAAGATAAGTATATTAACAAACTAATTTTTCAAGGATGTGGAAGAAAAAACGTAGGAAAATGATTCAAATATACAAGTAGATGATATAAATGTGGTAATGAAGGTCATAAATCAAGAACCATCCATGTAAAAAGGAAGTGTCTAGTTGAATCTAGGAAATGGAAGGATGTTCTTTTTGATGGATCAATTGAATGTTTTAAATTTGGTGTGCATGGTCATTACACCAATAGATGTCATGTGAATAAGGTCCATGAATTTGATTAGTAGGACTATAAAAAAATATGATTATAAATTCTTAATTCCATTCCAATTGAGGATGAGGAAACTAAAAATGACCAATGAAAGGTATGGATTATTTCTTAGCTGATGTTTTGACATTATTGAAACTAAGGATATGATTCATGATTTTGTTTGAAGGAAATATGTATTACAAAATAAGTTATAAATAAATGGTTAATGGAACATTAAGAACGTTTAATGAATAATAAGTATACATATAAGTGATTATAGAGTTATGATAAATTTTAGGATAATGAAATACTTTAATGTATTGATGTTATTTTGAAGATATGATTACTTTGGAAGACTTTTTATTGAATGTATAAACCTGAAGGTTGATATTTGAAAATTTTATTCAAGGAAGAATTGTCTTTTCTAGTGTTGAAAAAATGGACAACCTTAGGGGTTCATATGATCTTTTGTTTTTGTGGCGATAAATGGTTGTTAAATTTTGGGAAGCAAACTGAAAGGTAATAGATAACCATTGAGGATAAAATAGGTTATAGATATTTTTGAGAAAATTATATTATTTTTTAGAATGTTTTATGAATGATATGGTTTTAGAAAAAGGAAAACTCACAGGTTGGGAGACAACCCATCACATCTGAAAAGGCCTAGTGAATCGAACCCACAACCGAAGGGCGATAAGGTCGCATCGCCTACCACTTGCCTACATGAAGTCCCTGGTTATTATGACGTATTTTTTTAGTTAAATGATTTTATTTTTCATGAATAAGTTGATTAGGGACCTTTTTTATTAAATGGTTATCCTTAGTGTATTAAAATTATTTGGTCATAAAGTGATAAATGTTATTTTGGAAGAAGTTTTCTCTTTTGGGTACACTATATGCCTAAGGAAAATAGAATACCTTGTGATTTCAAATGAGGATTAATGGTGGAATTTTATTTTAGAAGAATTTATGTTTTTATTGTTGACATATAAATATTTGGGTTGTTTATGGAAATCATTAACCTATCATATAGAATATCTGATTAGGTTAATTACTTTTCAGTATGAGACTTTAAGAGTAGCCATTGTTTTTTGAAGATAAATGATTATATTTTTGTGGAGACAATGTCATAAAATCCTTCTGAATTTTATGTTCCAAAAATAGTTTGGATTATTCTGAATAATATTAGGGACAATTGTGTATTGAATGGTCATTATTTAGCTTTGGGTATTGTGTGGTCAATTTTGGATATAAGAGGAGTATTTATTTTTATAAAAGATTAATCCTTTCAGGATTTTCTGATTTTTTTAGTTACCATTTTGTTATTGGTTAATGTATAAAGGCAAGGGAAATAAATGGTTTATATTTTTTTGATCATGTTATTCTCTATAAGATAATTATATCATTTTAGGTGCAACCAAGTCATCTTAAATACTCATCATTTAGAGAAAATATGAGTTTTTGGTAGAAACTTATTAAATGATGAAACTCCACTTGAAATGTAATTATATTTCCTTATGTTTTTTTGTCAATATAATAAATAAATTCTCCAAATTTATAAAAAGGAACTTAAAACAAAAATGTTTTCCATTTACTTTTCTTTATGGGTAATCAAAGACAATTTAACCCATCACATGTTTATGGTAGTAAACCTTTTCCAGATCTTGTTTTTTATCACTCTACATCAAAACATGATGGTTAGTTTATCTTATATATCCAGATTTTCCTATATGGTATCCTAGAATGGGTTATCTCAGGTGTCCTGTATAATTCTATTTCTTAATTTTAAATTGATTGTTTTATTGAATCTTTTTTCTATGTGGGACATTCATTGATGTTTCTAAGCCCAGTTTTAAAATTTCCAGAACGTAATTTCCAGAAGGGGGGAAGGATATAATGACCTAGGTATTTATAGAATATTAATTTCTGATTTATATTAATACTTATAAATAATATATTAATTTTATGTTAATGGGGACACTTTTTCTGATAGCGTACGTGACACACAACAATGGAATTCTCTGAAATCTTACATTGAACACTACATTGAGTTATACTGCAAAATAATACTATAATATTATTAATATTTTAAATGGTTGTTAATGCCTAGAAGTTGAAATAGAGTGTATGAATGGAATCAAATGTATTTTTAAATATGGTTTACACATGTTTAAAATATGATTCATTGATTACAAAATTTATTAAAAATTGAAATAAAAACTAATTGAATATATTGGATGTGTTTTTATGAAAACATTTTTAGAATAGAAATTTTTTGTTTTCATATCATTTATTTGGATTTTTATTTAATAAATAATATATTATATAAATTAAATGGAGTGTTTTAAATTCATATAATGTGTTTTCTAGATTTTATATAATAATAAATACATTTTTTTGGATAAAAGATGTAATTTTCTAAAAATGCAGTTTTGCTGCCTTTTGTTGGAGAGCCCTTTTTTAAATCTATTTTTTGCACCATTATATTATTTATTTTACAAAATAAATTTCTTATTTAGAATAATATAACAAAAATATACATTGGATGAAATGTTCGTATTTTTCTGCAAAAATCATTTTTATTGAATAGTGAAAAAATGCATTTTTATTCAAAACTGCCTTTTAATAATAGTTATTTATATAGATATATTTTAATTTTAATTGGTTTTAAAGTTTTAAATGGATTAAATATTAATCATTTAATGCAAGGATGGGTATTTTATGCAATTTCACTTTGAAATTGGAAATAAATGCATGTCAATCTTTTGGTAGTTTTTATTTCATAAAAACACGCTTCTTGGTTTTGACAAATGGAATTAATTTTAAATTAATTCCTCCAACTTCAATGTTTTGAATTTGGAAAAACTAATTCAATATTTAGAATCCTGAGGTCCAAATTGGGAAAATAGATAACATTTATATTTAGACAGTATGAATAGTAACTTCAGAAAAAAATTTATTTACGATGGTTAATGGGAAAATCCTATAAATAAGGATAAAAATAATAATATTACAATATTAAATTACCCATCAAATGTATTAACCCTATTTTGTGAGATATTTCTAACTATGGGAATCCTTTGGTTTATTTTAGGACCCCATGGATCCACTTTTTTGTGAAATTTAAATTTAATTACTTTTAATGAAATGTTAAGGAAAATAATACCTAACATGTATCTTTTACTAAATATTTTTTATATGGGGTTATATAAGTTATCATTTTGACTATAAATAGTAATTTGAAATTAAAAAAATACTTCCTACAATATGGTATTTTATATAAAATTTTTAGATATAAAATAAATAAATATATTTATAACCCAACGAAGAAGTAGGGATTATCATATTAATGAATGATTTAAATAATTGAGATTATAAAAATTAAAATAAATATATTTTGAAACTTTTTATTCAATACAATAATTTTAATGATGATTATTTATTTTTTTATTTTTATTTATGATTTGTCTTCGAATGAATCATGTTGTTATGGATTTTTAAAATGTCACGATATGAATAGTATAAAAATTGACATAAATGAGTTTTTTTAAAAATATTCTATTTTATTAAAAGATATAATAGTTCTAAAAATATATGATTCTTCCAAGTGACTTAGATAATGATTAAAATTTTATTAATGAACCACTTGAATTTCATTTGGAATTTTATGGTTACTATATTAAACATAGAGTATGAATATACAAGAAGACATGGTAATAGTTGAATTTGTTATCTAAGGGTTAAAGGTAAATGATAAGGTTAAATTTGAAACTCAAATTTTTCTAAAACCAATTTGTAGATAGTTTTTATAATAATACTCATCTTAAATTCTAGTTAAATGAGTGTTTGTCCTTTTTAAAATCAAAATTTAGTTTAAAAAACAATCTTTCTAGACATTCATAAAGTGCCCCTCCTCCCTCTTATAAAAGGAAAGCTCCTCTAACCCATTACTCACACCTCTAAAAACCCTTGTATCATCCAAAATACTCTTCAATAAGCTCCAAAAATACCTCTATTCATTCTAGAATACATAACAAATGAATAAGGCTATTCACGAAAGCCTTTAGGCTCAATTAAAAGGGAGTTTCCCATTTTAAGAGTGAGCGTCTTCTCAAAAGTTCTTTTCTAATATTCTACTTCTTCACTCCCTATTATATTAGTATTAATTTATTTAATAAAAAACCTATATATACAATATAATAAGATGTTTTATGAGATGTACTATAATTACACTTACGCACACCTCCATCTAATGGATTTACAACATACCGTTTCTGTGGACGACGAACTACTGCCTCATGAAACGATAATTGTACAATTATCTCATATTTCCTCTCATGAGGACCATTATTATGAAACTTCATATATATATATATATATGATTTATATTATTTTTATATTGTCTTTATTCTTTTGTAATTTTTATTTTCAACATACCTTTATTCTTTTCATGATTTGTAAACACGATAATTTCATTTGAGGAAGCTCAGACTACAACCCCTCAAAGAGATACGACTCGTTTATGACTTACATGGAACATATAATGGATGGAGTTAATGAACATACATAAAATATATATAATATGAAATTATACTGAAATTATAATATTCTTATGTGTCATTAATTTTTCATTCCATTAAATATGGAATAGAAATGAATGTAGCGTTCATACGTACGTATGACTTACCGTCTCCATGAATGGTGCATTGCATTTATCATATCCAAATATTATGTGATATTATAAATACATTTATACTAGATATATATTATATATATATATGAATAATATTTTGGATTAAATGGAATTTTGACCACATGGTAAAGTTTTAATTATAACAAGATCATTTTAGACTGAAGTACCCAATATCGACAAAACGACCAATATTAACATAAATAATTATTTAATTTTTATAGAATTGTAATAATAGATATAAAATTAATAATAAACTTGAAAAATTATATGATGTAATTAGAAATTAACTTAATTTTATTATTCATGAAATTGAAGAACGAACGAGTCAAGTCAGACACGAGGTAAGGGAACTTCTGAACCCAATTCTCATTCTTTGGGTTAAGCTTCTACTTCTTGCTTATGCTGCTCTTTGATTATTTGATATATAATTTTTTATATATTATCTGGTATTTATACTTTTTTTATGTGTAGTTATTGTGAATGCACATAATCAATCTATTTTATTTTATAGAACTATATTTGTAAGGGAACCTTTAACCCTATTATTTTCCTCAAAGACTTATTTTATGTTATGTGTTTTAATTTCCATTTTATTATTTTGGGATATATTATTATATATCCTTATTTCTGTAAATTTTATGTCCATGTGAAGAGTGATCCTTTTATCTCCCATCAAATCATTCTCTGAATTTTAAAGTGACGTCATTAGACTGTCGAATTTTCGTAAGGGACTTCATCACAATTTCATTTCATTGAGGTATATCTGGAGGTTTTGCACCTTTATTATAATATAACGTGTATATACCACCATTTTGACATATTATATCATGAATTAGTATGTTCTCATGATATTTAAAGTTTTCTATAATTTTATTCATTAAATATCTTTATTCAAGTGTTTCTTAAGTGGCAAGGGACTCTTTAACTAAAACATCATTTTAAATGTTTTGGTGACTTATTTTAAAAAAACATCGATTTCATGTACATGTTTTTAAAATGGGATTTATGCATATTTTATATGGAAATGAATGTTTTAAAATATTAAAAGTTTCTATGTGGAATGGGACACATTGATTCAAAAATCCTTTTATTTAATTCCTTAAATGTTTTTTATGAAATGGATTTAGTATTTTAAAATCATGAAATGGTTTCTAGTGATTGAAAATGAAATGTTATTATTGATTTATTTTTAGTGAAATGTCTATATTTGGAATATTATATGTGTTATGATTATATAATGGTACTGGTACATTTGACGGGTGGTTATGTGATAAACCAATGATGGGTGGTAACGTGATAAACAAGATGATGGGTAGTTCCGAGATAAACCATGGATGTGTGGTTACGTTATAACATCCAATGCATTGGGTATGGAAGTCAGCCGTATGTCTATTAAATTTGGTGATATTTTTGGGATTATACCATATGGTTATTCCATTTATGTATGTTTATGTCCCATGCCGACTTTTTTATGCTATAAGTTGTTTTATATGGGCTTTATGGTAATATTTCTGTTACAAAAAGGGTAAGAAAAGAGATTATATTTTTCAGTGAATTGTATTTTCTACCAATTTATGGTGAAATTTATTACTTTATGATGAAGTATTAATGGTTTACATGTTTTCAATAAAACTAATAGTTTTCCTTCTTTATGTATCCTTTACTGAGTTTTTTATTCTCCACCCAAGTACTGAAATGTTTCTCACAGGACATAAAGATGAATAGGGTCATGGATGGGATCATGTAAAAGTTATTCTATATATAACCGGGAGGTATACATGTTTCTTTTTTTAAGAGTTTTTGTCTTATAAAATGAATGGATAGTTAGATGAAGTTTCTACTATTAATATTCAAGTTGTTATGTACAAGTTATGACCTAACTCTCTAAAGATATAAACCGGAAAAGATCCTAAATGTGAATTATTAACATAATTCAAGATAATGAATTGTTTAAGGTTTGGGACTTACAAATAATGTGTAACATGAAAACTTTATTAGATATCGTAAGTATTTTTGAATAAGAGACATGAAAAAAATATTTATTCAAATAAAACTACAAAAAATATTCATGATATTATACTCTAGAATATATATGGACACATCATAACTATTATAGGAATCATAGTACATCTCATCAAATTTATAAGGTTTTACCACTATGATCAAATGTTTAATTCTTAATTTTATGAGGTATGATTCCATTCTACCTTGATAATAAACATTTTCATTTCCTTAAATGGATGGAATATGTGGAATCCATTCATTATTGTTTCATCGTCCTTCCATAAAGAATGATATTTCAGTTGATTTTTTAGGTACATTATATGTTTAGAAACAAAAATATATCCAATATATAGAAATAATTAATAACAATTATTGTTTAATATGAATATATGGACAGAATCCAAGTGGAGGGGTGTGTTAATAAAAATTTAAAATACAAAAAAGTGAAAAGTTAAATAAGTTTTTAAATTATTTAAGTAGATTCAGTAAGAATGATACTAATTTACTATTCATATCCATATACTCATTGAGAGGTATTCTATATAGAAAATACACCCAAATATTCTAAAAAATCCACAAATCAGTTACATATTACATTTTCTAGTAGAATCATAATGAAAAAAAACATAATTCTACTTTATATTCATAACCAATATATAAATGTTCAATTTATGGGGGATGAAATATTCACATTACATTATTTTACATGGTAGAATAATAATTTTTCTTCAAAATATCATAGTGTAATAGATAAAGAAAACAAATTGAAAAAACTAAAAAAGAATACATAAAATGATATAGTGTCATGATCACTCTTGAAAATAAATACCAGCATGAAGAAGTTTCAACAAGAAATGTATCCTAGAGAAATTAAGGATCATGTTCACAATGTTTTCAAAATGTTATCTGTATCATTTTTTATTGATATATATTCATAGAGATATATTCCTTAACTTTAAACCCATATAGCTAATAAAGATAATTTTTTTGAAATACTAGTAATTAATACAAAGTCATGTTTCCAAAATCATAGCCATAAATAATTAACTACATTGGAGTTGTATTTCAATTTTGATTTTCATAGTTGTTGGATATTTGATATAGTTTACTAATTTTATCACAAAGAATTATTATTTAAATTTGTATGAAAAATTATATAACTGTTTGAACAATGAATATTATTTAACTTATCTAGGTTATTTATCATAACAAAAGATAATAATATGATAGATATATATTTATATCTTATGAACACAAAACCTTGTTATTTTCAAAACATCTTTTTTATGAAATAGTTCTCTACATTTTTTCATAATAACACTCACTGTGAAAATTAGTATATATCAATACATAACAGAAGAAATTTTGTAGGTGATAGTCTTTCCATTGTGAAAAATATATTTATAAACGTAAATTTTGATTACAAAAAAATCAAGCCTTGGATAGAATTAATGCATTCTGGTCGAACACATTTGTAAATTTTCAATTAGAAATTATGCATAATGAAAATTTATGAATAAATACGAGTTAATTATTTTAAATTCCAATATATTTTCATTCATCAAATATTCATCTTCGAGACTAAATCATCTTTACAGCTGAATCATTTTGAAAAATGTTTTTTAAAAAATAATTTCTAATCAGTCAGCAGTATATTTTTTGTTTAATTTTGGGAGGCATAGAAACAAATATTTTTTACAAATGAAGAAAATATTGAACAAAATAATTATAATATGATCATATATAAAAAGTGTTTACTTGATTTAGGAAATGATCTCTATATCTTTGGATAAGAAGTAATTTTTCAAATGCCAGGAGAAGAATTACATGTTACAAATGGTGTTTTAGACACACAAAACCCCCAGCATGAATGAGATAATAACAGAGATGATTATACTGTGATACTAAATAAACCATAAGTCCCCCAAATATTAGTGATGCAACCACCCATCTCCAAGATGATATAATGATTGGGGGAAGAAGTCCATAGAGCACATGTATTACTATATCTAATTTCTAAACTGCTACAATGTCCTACTTCATATTGATATAGTAACTCCACACTACTAGAGTGCCCCAGCATTTGGACCAACATTTTCACAAGGAATCAAGCTATAATATTCCAGCATAAATTTCTTCAAACTATGATTTAAGGAATAATATATTTTCCTTTTCAAAATTCATAATTTGTATGAAATAATTTAGAATGTATTGTTCTCTAAAACATGTATGTTTTGTTGACATAGCTGATTTCTAGAAATAAAACATGTTAGAAAAAATTATACAACAACCTGTGATACATAAGGGTAATTTCCTTTTGAAATTTTACATTCTATCTATAAAATAGAAGTCTTATAGTTTTATAAATTTAAAAAATATTCTATTCATAATGGTATTTTAGATATAAACTAATCTCTAAAAACTAATGTGAGAATAAGAATAAAAATTATTATAATTTATAAAAAATAAAAAACATGAGTAATTATATATATAAATAAATAGATAGGGATATGTAATTATCAAAAAAATTATAAGGATCCACCCAAAATTTATCTCCCCAAAACAAAATTTAGTCGAACATTATGTATGAGGTTATTTTCAAGTACTTTAAGGGGGACTATTTAGTTGGGGAAATAATCTATTAATTGTTTTGTGATATATATAATCAAGAAAAAACATGTATGTTCATTCCATGATTTATGTATGATTATTTAATTTTTGGTTTTTTAATATGATCCACATGGTTCAATAGTTAATGATCAAAATATATCATTTAATCACCTAGAATATTTTAAAGGGTGGATTTTTCATGGATAGAATAAATTACATGAAATATGTCATATTGGTTAATGTGTAATTTTATGACTCTAATTTCTATATAATCATTATATTATCATACAAGAGTTGTATGAATTAATTTTTTTATGCATAAATTTTTTTTATAGAATTAAATAGTCATAGAATGTAAATAGGAAGTAATATTTGAAGAAAATAGTAAAGCAAATAGAAAAAAGGACAGTGAAAAATTCATTGACATCTATCTATAGGGAATGTTATCTTATATTTAAACTTCATATCTTATAATTTTAAAATATGAATTCACATTACATATGTGTAGAGATAAATCTTGTTTCAATATTTCAAGGATAATTCATGCATGTTTTTAATCAACAAGGTAATTATAGTGTAATGTATGATCAATGGTTTTTATAGGATCTCAGAAAGGATGTAATATAAAATTTATTGTTGAGAACCTTGTAAAAATATTTTGTCCCTTGAATGGTTCATTGGTCATATAAATTGATATTTTCATGAAAATTAATAGATCTTAAATATTTCTTTGAAGGGTAAATGTAAAATGATGCGAATTAAGTGATGTAACCCCCCATATTTAATTATAACTGTTTGAGTGGCCTCTTTTTATATATATCTATTATGCTAGACCTTTTTTGAGGTGTTAGTGGTATTTGGACATTATATGATATAGATCATGACTAAGAATGTGAATATTATTATTGACTATATTTAGGTATCTTAAAACCAATAAATGTCTTCTATAGGTTAGACTGAGTGGTCTTTTAGGTCAAAAATCTTATGTTACTGATGGTTTATCATCATATTAGGTAGTAAAGGTTTATATGGGGATGTAAAATTCCCAATTTGATTTTCAATCCTTTTGAGGTTTTGGTGGATGTCTGAATGGTTTTATATCAATTCTATTTTCCTTTATTATTGGATGAGATCCAAAATTTCATATACGTTTCACAATTTCACTGATATCTTTAGCATGGATTGAGTTAAAAATGTGTGACAAGTATGTTGAGTTATTCTGATTTTTTTAGAATGATATTAAAATGAATGATATTATATTTTTATAATTTATTTTTATATATTCTACTATTATATTTGAGTTCTAGTAGTAGCGGAGTTCTTGTTAGAGAGGTATATTCGATGGAATTCCCTTTTTGATAGTTCTTTTCATTCATTTATATATTTTTTGTTATTGAGGATAAGAATAATTAGATATGTATCAAGTGTAAATGAGTTTTTCTTACATTAACTTTATTATATGCATTCCAGGTGATGTAGGTGTCAAGAGAAAGATATATATATATATATATATATATATATATATATATATACTTTTAATGTTTCATAGAGGTGAAAAGTTTAGTTTATTTTTCTTATAGAGCTCAAAATACACATTCTGGAAGAGTAATATCAATTTTGGAGGATGTGATGGATATATGGGAATAATGAGTTGGATATTTTTGCGGAGTTGATATAGTTTAGGTTTGAAATTAAAATCTCAATGTGTGTCTTTATTATGGTGTTTCTCTACACTGTAGTGGTAATTATTTAATTAAGAATAATTCTAGAAGAGTCGTAGTGGAATCTATTTGTAATATAGAGAAAATATACAATTCCTATTTTGTTGGCAATAATGTTGATACTATATGGTCTTGAGTGACCTTTAATGTTGTCAATCGTGGGGTGATTATTAAATTGGGAGTTTAGTTTACCGATGCTATTGTGATTCTTAATCGATGTCTAGTTTGAACACTATAATAGTTATTTTGATGACCATACATCCTCATAAGAAATCATACAGTTGTTTATAATTGTTTATTTAAAGATGATATCAGAGAGAAATTACTCTTAATTGAGGTGAATTTTAGATCACTCTTTTAAAGGTATTATAATAGATATTTTTTATCTCACCACCCCATAGTGAAATACATTCTAGTTTCTCAATAAATAAGGGTAAACTTATTATTCAGTTTGACTTTATTTTATTAACTAGAACCATAACCAATATAATGTTCTTGTTTCTAAAAACACAGTGATTTACTTATGGATACTAACCCCATGATTCGGGTGATGAATCCATTCATCCATCCATTTATATTTTATTTTCCATCCTTCAAATTAATCTTCTTATATTATTGTTCTCCTTCTAATATTGGTGTTAAAGTAGTGATTTCATTTGGTCTTAAGTAGTTTTTTGATGAAATCATGATAATATATTTCATTGATTAGGTACTTTGTTATATTGTTTTTATGATAATTCATGTGACCCTCTATTTATTTATCTTTTTTTGGGGTCGCATCATTTAAACATCAAAAGATTTAGGGGATTTCTGACTTTTATTTGTTTAATAATTTGTTAATTTAGATGATTCGTAATTTTTTTCATTAGTAAAATAGTACAAATTAACTAAATAAATGAATAGATAAAATTAATGAAATTAAATGTGGGAATGGGTGATTTGAAAATAATTTATGAATTTTTATGTCATTATATATGTGTTATATCTTCTTGATCAGAATTGGCCATTATAAAAATCTTTTTTTATACTGTTAGAGTATTATGATCACCTTTCATAATTGAGTAATGAAATGAATATAATAAAAGAACTATAATATGGTAATTTTTTGTTGTTGTGATTTTATTTATTCTTTTGGTTCTTAATTATATAGATGTATGGTTGAATATAAATTCAATGGTTTTATGGGTTAACGAGTTAGTGTAAATATTAAAATATGAAATGCGTAAATGTCATTTGGTTAGTAGGATGTTAAAATGAAATTGGAGAATTCTATGAAACAATTAGTTCAACTGATTAATGAATGAGTTGAAATTAAATAAGAAAAAATGAATATAATTTTTATGGTAATGGAATATATATAATTTAATGATGACGTGATTAAATTTTATGTTGGATATATATTTACAGGTTATTCTGTATAGTAGAGTAAACTTGTATAATAGTGAGGAAGTTATTTTTGGTGAGATATAGTTTGACTAAAAATTATTTTTTATTAATAAAGACACTTTTGAGGAAAAAGTGAGAAACCATAAGTTCCAAAAAGCACCAAACAGCAACAAGCAGAAGATTAGAAACAACCTCACCCAAGAAAAAGCAGAACCGCAGACTCCTAAGAAGGACCACTTGGCGATCCCATGAAAGCATGGTCCATCCATATGGCTAGCCATCCCTCTGTATCAACCACATCCCAAATGCCCTGCAGAGGAACAAGCTGCATGCGGTAGCCCGTCTGAGCCGAACTGACCCTTCCACATTCCCCACACAACCAGGTCGGTATCTCAACACAACATAAGTTAGGAAAGAAGTAAAAAAGAATCATTGAAAACTGGATAAATTGTACCATAGTCAGTGTATCTAAACAGCCTCCAGGATAAATTAGATAACTGCAGATGTGGATCCCCCATTATTATTTCTTCAAAGAAAGAAGTCAGCATATTCCAGACCTGCATATATTCCTCAAGACTGATCACCCCCTTGTTGAAACCTCCAACCAGGATCGTGTCCTATTTATCCACCAAAATATACTGGTCCTCATTAAGATCCACTCCAAGATTCCTACCCATCATCCTGGTTTCATCCTCTTCCAAGGCGTCGAAGAATAATAACTTCTCTGACACCACATCAATAGAGCTTAAAACCAAATCCAGGGAGGGATCATGATGTCCAGCTACCTTTTGGTGACACCTGAACTCCTTATCCAGCTTCCCCACCAATATTTTCTTTGCTGAACAGGTCTTCATAGGAGGAGTTAAGGAGGAGTAATCCTTCATACCCCTCCTTCCTCACTTCCTCCTAACCCTCCTCGAACCAGATTCTACTTTTGAGAAACTTCTACAGACCACGTCGCGTTCATTTCCCCTTCCACCATCATTATACTCTGGATAGACATTTCCCCTAATCCAATCATCCAACAATAATCCATTAGCACTCCCCCTGTTTTTCTTACCATCCTCAACCAAGGTAGCTGGTTCAATTATATGTTCCTCCTCAGCCAGCATTCCATACCTGTTGCTCAAGGCGACTGGAGTCCGGACTGAAGAACTTGCCTCTGGATGACAGGCAGCGGTCAACCCCCTGCATCATCAAGGTTAGACTGAACCTGCACCTCCAAAACAGCCTCTACCAGTTGGCTAGGGGCACTACCCAGAACATCCCCTACCCCACTGATCCATTCCTTCCCCATGACATAGGTTTCCTCAACACCTGATCCCTCCATGAAGGTGGGTTGATCAAAACCCCTTCCCATATATTGAAGCGGTGGGTTCAGAGTCTCCCAACCTCTGACCGGAACACAATTGGCCTTACACCTGGAAGGCTCACTTGCAGATTAAGAGGGGCTCGCCAATTCCCCAACCGCAGGACCCCTGTACTCATTCTCCATACTACTCGATGCCTGTAAAACACACAAATCCTTCTTGGGGTCAACAACCACCGCCTCCACCTGAGGCTCCAAAACCTTCGAAGCCTCCTTTAGAACTGTGTCCGCAGACCTCGTCCTCCCCGAGCTAGTGTAACCCCTCACCGGAGCTTTAGGAGGACAGTGGAACCCCACCCCGGGATGGCCAGGAGACCCCTACTCCTAGACACCCTAAAGTTCCTTAATACGATCACTAGTATCCGCCAGCACCTCTTGTGCCCTCAGTTAGTGTGAAACAGGCTCAGATCCAATACCAGAACCAGCCCCATGACCTTCGACGTGACCTGAGTCACCCTTTATCACTGCAGAGGACTCAGCAACCACCATTGCAGCACTTTTACGGCACTCCTCAACATGGTGACCCTGTCTATGGCAAAAGGAACAGAATGAGGTCTAGGATTCATAGAAGATACTTTGCGCGTACCTATACTACCCTACAATCATGATCCATACCTTGACGGGTGGAGGAAGGGAGAGCTCCATTTCCACAAAGATGCACGCTACGATTAGATGCACCATGGAGTCAGTCTTCCAATTCGCACAGAGGAAACAGCCTAAGGAATTTCCAATTGACCGATGGAGAGATTGATTATGAAATGGAAGTGGTAAACCCAGAAGTTGAATGCATATTGCTGATGAGGAAGAGTCGAAATTCATGTTCAAATCAAACGTCCATCGATGTAAATGAAATGTAAACCCCATAACAGATCTGCTAGCATGGGACCAAGCCATAACTATGTCGTCTTCATCAGCCAGACAAACAATAATTTGTCCCGGTCCAAGGAGACTGACAACCGCACGGTGGCCTAGAACCCATTCCTGATTCATGAACCTCTCGAACACCCCAACTGAAGGTCTTTGGTGAGTGAAATTTGCAACCAGATCCGTCGAGAGAAGCGACGAAGCTTCAGATAATTCCTTGGATGAAACCGGGACAACGGGATGTCCATTTATGAGGCCAGGTACCATTGGAGAGACGTCAATGCTGGGTAGAAATGGGCGCCTCCTGTGTACTGCATCCCGAAGAGGAGGAGGTAGAGCCTGCCCCTCCCCCTGACGGGGAGGGGTCATCGCCGCCGCCATGCGGATAGGGAATCACAACCACCATTAATCCTAAGGTTAAATTCATAGATATGTTTTATAAATTATTTTATTTTCATGTAATTTTATATTCTCCACCAATCGAGTCAAGTAACCACAATGAATCTGATATGAAGAAATGTGTTATAGGTTTTTATTTAACATCTAGGTTATAGTGGTAAAGGATGGATGATTGATCACTTATCCCCACTCATTCTGATGACATATTAAAGATATCAGGGCTTGAGGATTTAGATACATATACATGATATGTAATGAATTTAGGTTTTAGAATAAATGTACTAGATGACATGGGTTTTTGGGTATTTTCAGGATACATAATGGTTGACGTGCAAGGTAGGATAGTAGAACATGGTTTATGTCTTTTATGGTAATGGTACCCTATTATTATGAGGACATGATGAGTTATTTTTTGTTACATATGGTGGTAGGTATATTGTTTTTAATATGATTTGGTTCATTGAGAAAAATATATGATGTTTAGAAGGGATTTAAGATCTTATAAATTTTTTTATCGCGATTTAAGTGACAAGATTAGTGGGGAACTAGATAGAAGGCACTGTTTCAAGATATATTATTTTAATACTATGTTTATATATATTTATTTTTCATTCTCTATGCAAGAAATGATGATGGAAAATTTAAGTTGAACTAGTATTGGTGACGAATCTGTTTTATTATCTGTTAACTAATGCAATAGTATGCCTCATCCAAATTTTCATGAGTGATTTTGGGGATAATAATACTTAGTATACATGTATTATATATTGGTAAATATTAGTTTTTTTGTATTTACATGAATGATTAATTAATATATCTACAAATAATTGGATTATGGTGTTATGGATGGTTTTAATTAGCTTCTTTCCTAGCAGTTTATTTTTGTATTTTAGAGTTTAGTTCATTATATGACATCACATGAATTATGAGATATTGGTTTCATTTTAAATGATTTGATTGATGGTTCTATTTATATTAACAAAATTATGAGGGTAATTGATCTCATATGTAATATTTTATACACCCACTTCTTATCGTAATATTGTGGACTATTATAGGCTAGCTTTGAGGTTCACCCTAATCTTCACTATTATCCTAGGTGGAGTACTTGTGGAGAAGGGTAGGGACATTAATCCTTTAATAGTATAATTATCTTTTGACAAAATTCAGTAAAATTTGTTAATATTTACTAGTGTTTTATTTGTTTATGGAAAATAATATTATCCATGCCTTTGAAGTAATATTTTGATTCTGAATACTGAAAGGAGTATCCTTTATTGACTAATTAACATTTTTTATTATTTATGATAATAATGATAGAGGTTAGAAAATTATTACATATGATATACATTTTATGTTTTTTTGAATAAATATCAATAATGGTATGTTTTACTATGAATTTTTCACAAATATAAAATCAAATTAATGGAAAAGAAAATATTATATAATGAATCTCATAAAAAGATACCATGAACATTATTTAATCTATATTTAATTGAATATAACATATTACTAGATCAAATATTAGTTCATCCTTACATCATGGAGAATATACAATGGAGGGTAGAGAAATAACATTGTTTTTTAAGACTCTTTGGAAATTCACAGTGGTTTCTAGATCAAAGTTATAATAATGATTGGTCATACCAAGAGAGTGAATAAAAACATATATTGGTGAAACTAAATATAAAATAAATAAATCAAAGTTATTTTGGAAAATAATAATATTTTTGATCCCATGGAAAATTATTAAGAATCATATTTTATATAGTTTAAGATTTTAATTGTTTTTATACAATAGGAATATATAATATCAAATGATCTAAACACCAATAACATGGCATATGTGTGACCTAATCATTGTATACATTGTATTTAGTTATTATTAATGGACATTCACCAAGATCTACTTAATTTGAAAAAACAAATGACTTATATTTGAACACAGAATTTGAACACAGAATTATAGTAAAAGATAAGATATACTGTTAAAGTATATATATTTTATATGGTGTCTAATTTTATAATAAAAGTAATGATATTAGTAACAACAACAAGGATATAAATTCATGACTTTGTAATGTATAGGTATTAAATGGATGTAATGATGTTTTAGTACACTAATTCATTTAATGAATTGACTGTGTGTAATTATTTTATCTAGTATTTAATTACTTATTCACCAGATAATTGAATATAAGAAATTAAGATATTATTAATGTATACATGGGGGAAGATCAATTAATGCATATGAATTGTGAACACTTTGGATGATAGTTCATTTTGATATTATGAAACTAATTATTTATTAATTATACTTCACAATATCTTTACCAGAATGTTTTAGAAAAAAATATAAGGGAATATTCTCTCTTAAGGTAAACTTTATTACCATTAAAGTTAATTTATAAAATATATTTTCTTTCAATAAAATATATAAAATTTAAATTTTTTACTAACTTAATCATGTTCTACTTGAAAACATCTCCCTGAGATTCATCCAAATAGCTATTATTCACTTATTCTTTAAAATATCATACTCAAAATTTCTTTATTAGTATAATTATATCTATAAAATTAATTATAAAAAATCCAAATGAACATAAACTAAATTAATTTTATTTCCAATTAATTGTAAAACAATTATTCAATAATTTTACCAAGATTATTCAATGTAATGATAAGTTAGTGGTAACTTCCATTCATGTAATTATAATCATACACAATTATTAAAGAGATATATTTTACCAGTATAATATCAAATTTAAATTTTCATGGGTTTTTAGGGTATACAAATCATTAAACAAAGGATTTAAATTTTTAACACTTCATTGAAATTTTAAAATGTAAATATATAAAAATAAACATCTATCTTATATTAAAACATAATGTTGATTGTAACTATTTATACTATAATATTATCTATAGTATATGAACATAGTAATACTACATTTTTATGATCATGTTCTAATAATTAAGGACACATATATATTTTTCATGAAAAAATTATCCATAAACATAAATAATTTGAACGATTTAAAAAATTAAGAAACAAACTGGATTAATGTGAAACTAGTCGTAATGATTCCTCTATTATAGAATGTTATGATACATAGTTATGATTATATTTATGTAATAATATGGGACTTACTGATATATATAGTAGTTTATTGAATCAAATGTATGTGATTGGATATGGATAAAAATAATTATGAGATGATGTATATTCAAATGATGTACATTCAATTTGAATGGAGTTCTTTCAAAATATACCCATAATTTTGTGATATATTTTATTAATATAGAAATATATATTACACTATTTGGTTTGAGAAAAGAGAAGTGAATGTCAAGGTGTTACATTTAAATATAAAGGCCATGAGGTGAGTTAGTTGTGAAATAAATAATAATACTATTTTGATTCATAGGGAAATTTTAAAATGGGTAAGTATATTTTTTCATGATTAAAGGATAATTGATCTCAAAAGAAGAACATCAAAAATTTTATAATATAGAATGGTTAAAACAAAAATTATTGAGAATAATATAATTTTTACTAAATCTAGTATCTACATAATTAGCAATACATCTCACTATTGTTTAAATTACTATATGATTAATAACTCCCATAAAATATAACTTGGATGATCTAAAACCTGTTTAACATTATGATATAAAAATTGTAGAGTATTTGAATAAACTTTGAAGCATACTAGTCATGAATTATCACCCAAAATCATTTAAATAAAGTTTTTTTCGTATGTAAAGTTATCATCTGAACTGATATAAGTTTTTAATTAACTAAAATTAAAATTTTGACATAAAATATAATGTCTATGAGATAAAGGAAAAATAAATTATTTTTTAATTATATTATATTTAGATAAAATTATTGTTAAAATATGAATTTATACTTTTTAAAAATTTCAACTAAAATACATCAATTGAATGATATAAATAAATAGAGAATTTCCAATAAATGAATCTAATTTTTTTAAAACATGAAACACCAAATTCTAAACGTTGATGTTCATGTTCTGTAATTAGAAATGAAAAATATTATAATAAACAAGGTATATTTTAAAACAAACATTAATGTAAACAGAAGAGAAGAAGTCATGAAAATCATAATAAGAAATATAAAGTTGTTTCATGAAATAAGATATTAAAATTCAAATATTATATAATATAAAACATAAAAATTATTTACAAAAATCTATAGGTAATAATAAAAGTGAAAAAATAGTGTAATTATTTAAAAATTATAATGGGATTTAACAAAGGGAAAATAATAATTAAATTTCAATATTTTTTCATCAATAATTTCAAAAAACATATTCCTTCTTTCACCATGTGATAATTATCTTATTAAGTATTGGAGTAAAAGTTTATATTTTTTGGAAATATTTATATAAAATTAAATTAATGTACTTTTTACTTAATACTTATAATATTTCTAATCTACACTAAATTTTAAATGAATACATTATAAAACATGATGATGTTAGAATAGTGTGAAAATACCAGCTCACAAATGAGCGTATTATTTCCAATCAATGTTGGATCCTAAAAAATTATAGTTTATATTATGTTTCAAAATTGTTATTTAATTAGGAAGAAAGATAATAAATTTAAACTTATTTAAACTAGTAGAACATATTATATTGATATTGTTGACTAACTAAGATGATATTGTAATTTTTGAGATGAATATATCCAGTTTTTCCTAAAAAATAGAAAATATATAAATTATATACCCTTCAGTTATAGTTAAAGGAAATGATGTAGATAGGGAAACAAATTTTCTAGAAAGATTATTGTTTTTTGACACAAATAAAGACAATGCATACCAATAATTATTTTTATATCATTTATTGGGACAATATTATCTCATATATACATAAATAAGGGAAATTTATATTCCATGTGGATGATGAAAAATAAGGGCTTAATGTTTTCAAATCCATTAATCAATGAATAATGATTTATTAAATCATTTAGGAATATATAATTTATGTTTTTTAAATAAATATAAAAAAAGTTCATAGATAGTTATTCTTATGAAGAATATCTTCACTAAAAAATCATTATTTTAAAATTTTAAAAAACAAAAAGTTAAATTATTGAATTTATTGTGTTTTTAACTAAGTAATTTTCATTAAAAAACCAGATGGATTATTCACAAAAAAGACAGATTTAATTAATTCAATTAAAAATTCCCAGCTCTTCAACCAAACACATCGAAAACATTATAAGGATGGGAATTTTTAAGATACAAGAACAAACCTCATACAACTACTTTTGATGAATATTACTATGAGAAATAATATAAGTTATTAATATTTTTTAAAATATATAAAAAAGACTTATTAGGTATTATTTATGACATATAATGGGTTATTAAAATATTATTTATTTGAAATATTTTTATCCAAAAATATTTAAAACTAATGGTAGAATTATAAATGATATTAATTCAAAATATGAATAAAATTTTCAAAGCTTAATGTTTAAATTTTTTGAATTCTGGGTAAATAAATCTTATTTTTCATAGATATTTATAGAATCTAATATACTTATTTAAAAGTAAATAGAAATTATAATGATCTAAAATGAAAAAGATAAGCGTAATGAAACACTAAAATGTTTTATAATCAATCACCATTTAATTTAAATACCATTTTTAATAGCCTTTCTCACCTGAAGCATCAAACTAAAATGAAACACAACACATTTTATTAGATATTAAATATTACTTTTATAATTTAATCTTTAATTTAAGAAGTAAAAATAATGGTATCCAAATTATTTAATTTTTTCACAAATAAAAATAAATTTTTAAAACAAATTAATAGATAAAATTAAATTAATGTATCCAAATAAGTAACAAGATCCTTTTATACTTAGAGAAAATATTTTTTTCAAATTTTATTTACATATTATGAATTTTTATTTCAATAAACTAATAAAAATATGGACATATTATGATGTAAATATTTTTGATATTAATAATAGAAAAAAATCTAATTAGTTATTGAAGTGAAAAATAAAAATGAATAGTAATTAATTTATAAAGTTATTTTCCTATGAAATTAGTTCTCATAATGTTTGTATTTTTTATTTAAAGGATAAAAAATTGAATTTTTAAGTATTATTGTAAAAAAGTAACTTCATTATTTCTTTTATAATTACAATATTATCACAGTATTATCTTAGGAATTATGTTGAACGTAAAGCCTTCATGTCAAAACATTTACTTAAGAACTTTAATGATGAAATTAATGATGAATTATTGGTAATGGTAATTTAATAAGAACATAATTGTTCTGAAATAAATAATTTTTGGGAACTTTTACTTACACCTAAAGAGACAATGACAATTGAAACTACATTGGTGTTTATATACATAGATGATGAATTTGGAACTATATTTAGATATAATGAAAGACTGGTTGCAAAAAACATATTTTAATGAAGTGGGTTTAATAGTAAAAATAAATATTTTCACTAGTGGATATAATTGAATCAATTAGAATACTTCTTTCTTATGCACCAAATTTTGATATTAAACTATTTCAAAAGTATATTAAAAGTGGATTCTTAAATTTTTATATATTTAAATATGATTTTATTAAATATCCATTAGATTTCAAAATCTTCATTTTCCAAATAATGTTTAAAAATAAAAAAAACATTTATGGTTCAAGACATGCTCCAAGATGTTGGTATAAAAATCTTTTCCCTTTTGTAATTTTTATTTTTCATAAAAAACCTAGCTGATCCTACTAATTTTATAAAAAATAATCAAAATATATTATAGATGTTTAAATTTAACATCATGATATTATTTTATTATGTTTAAAAATTTATTTGGGTACTTATTTTTGAAATGTGATAAAAAATTAATTTAAATGATTTTAATGGGTGATCTAAAATTCTTTCTGGGTATTCAATACTTTCAGTGTAAAGATAAAATTATTTTATATAAATATAAGTACGCTGAAAATATTAAATAAAATTTAGGTTTGAATAGATCTAAATTTAGTGATACTCCCTTGCATAATAAATCTAAGCATTATGTTAATGAAGAATTAATGAAATTCAATCAAACTAATAACAGAGGTATGATTGGATGATTTCAATTATTAACTACAAGATAACCAGATATTATGTTTAGTGTGTGTTTATGTGTTCCATTTTTCAATAATGTCCTAATGAGTATCATTTGCATGATGTTAATTTTTTTTAAAATACCTCAAATATACAAAAAAATATGGGATTTTTCTATCCTATAGGATAAACATTTTACAAAGTGATTTTTTCAGATACAGATTTTGGTGGTTGTGATTAGATAATAAATGAAACACTAGAACGTGTCATGTCTTGGGAGAGTATCTAGTATCTTTTTGTTGAAAAAATGAAAATTTTATGGAGCTGCGTACTGCGAAAGATTAATAAATAGATGTAGTGAGTTTCTATGAAAAAATTTTGTGTTTAAAACCTGATTTACTATATTATAGATATCAATTAAGTCATGTCCCTAAAAACTGTGACAAAAATTGTTATCAAATTTTTCAATAATCCCCTATTTCATTAAAGGATGAATAATATTAATGTAAGAAATGACTTTTTGATGGATCAATTTTTAAAGGGTGATATTAATCTTGAATTTAAATAGGCTGAATATCATCTTTCTTATATTTTTTAAAAAACACTTGAATTTTGAAAGATTTAACTATATCAAAAAATGAATTAGTTATGAAAAATATTAGATATAATTTAATCATAGAGGAACCAATATTGGAAAAGACACTATTGGAAAATATATCATTGTATAAGTAACCATTGGATAGTACACTACTGAACAAACCAATATTGGCCAAGACACTATTGGAGAATCCATCATTACTCAAACGACCATTTCAAAATCCACTGTTGGAAAAGAAATTTTTGTAATGATCCACCATTGTAATTATCCAACATTATAATAATACACCATTGGGGTGGTCCACCAATGAAATTATCCACTAATTGAATAATCTACCATTTGAATGACCAATCATTGGAATGGTCCACCATTGGAATGATCCACCATTGGGATTATCCACTGTTGGGATGCTACTGATCTCAATTTTTTCTGATTGTTACTACAATTTTGTTAAAAAATTACTATTTGATTTAATAACATAATTTTTTTTATATTTTTTCAATTAAAATAGATAAATTATAAATTTGGATTACCAACTAAACTTGAGAGCCAATTTCACTCATTCATGCTTCCTTCGAGCCATTTCACCATCCCTTTCAATCATGTCATTCCACATTCTCAAATTTTTTTCTAAATAATCATTAAATTATAATTTTTAGGGTCATGTGACTTAATATTTAATATTCTAAAGAATTTTGGATTCTGAATAAGTCTATAGGGGAATTGATATGTGTTGTGGTCGAGCCAAGGATCCCTCATCTTGCAAATTATGTGGTCTGTCCCGAAAGGGAATGAGATATATCATTTTTGTTATCTATAAGGTATTTGTGTTTATTGTGATCCTAGAAAGAGTATGGATATACTAGTTCAATATAAACAATAGATATTTCTATCCAAGATTGGTTCATCAGTTCTATCAATATAGAAACTTTAATGTTGGATAAAAATGATTTATTTTAGATTATACATATTGGACAAGAGATTGCCTTCCAATCAAGATGATGAGAAATATGAATCAATGTGCCTCATTGAGGAGTTTTTGATGACTATTATAAAACAATTAATAGTGACAGTGAATCATTTTTCAATTAATATCTGCTACTCGAGTAGACTGATGATAGTTCCTTGTAAATAACTGCTACTACATAGTTGGATGGAGATTTCATACTATTGTCTATGTTCAGTCATCATAAGTTATGTCCTAGAAAATTGTATTTTAGTACCATTAGATACTAATATGTGTATATTCTATTCCTAATTAAATTAGTGTATAAAATTTCTATTTTGAAATACCTGATGGTTCACATAATGGAAATGAGTAAATTATCTTCTAGGTTAAATTATATTATTTATCATATGTTGATTTCCATCATGTTGGAAACCAAGTACTAGATATATAAATAAGAGGAAGATAACGTTAAATGTATAGGTTTCTTCATGAGAAAGGTTACCTAAAATCCAATTATTGTCAATTGGAATCCATGGATGAAATATTCTGTTTAAGATAGTGAATAACTCTATGAAAATTATTACTCTATAGACCATCCTTCCAGACCAAAAAACAATATTGATCCTAGCTTGGTGAGAGATGAGATAATAGACTATTATAATGAATAAAAAGAAGATGATGTGTCTATTAATGAATAGGAATACGAAGAATATATTTAAGGGGGTTGTAACCATGATATCTCTTAGAGATCCACCACATCTTTTGGATTTATTAGTCCACCGATCACTCTCCCTTATAAAGAGATCATCTTATTTAGAAGGAATGATGATGATGTAGTGATCTAGGACTCTAAAGAGGATAGGATTGAGAGTTATTATAAGTAATCTAATGGAGTTTTCTATGTATCAAATGGTTCTTCATATAATATTAATGTTTTTGATGGTGATAGAGATGATGGTGATGATAATGAAAATATTATTGGTGACATAATTGATCCCGATGATGATGATTCGTCACAGTGGAATCCATCAAATCCTCCTTATCATGTTGAATCTGAATGTTATATAGATATAATGGGTTCAACTAAATATATATGTGTGTAGAGACATGATTTAACCATACCATTGACTTTGGAGAGATCCATTCCTACTCAACTGGTTGGTGATTCGACTTCTTCTCAAGGAAAGACCACATTAATTATTGAGGGGGAGGAACCCCTATGTTCTTTTAGTCACCTATTTATTATATAAATCAAGATAATATGACTTCTATGAAAGTGGATGTGGCATAAAATGATTATTATAAGAACTTTAGTGGGTCTTTACACCTTGTATAAGACTACTCAATGTACCAGGTTGTCTTGGAAGAAGATGATGGTGTCAAAAATGTTTTGGTCGGATCATCCTTTACAGAGGATAAGGTATCTTTTAAGTGGGTGCCTTCCGCTAGTTCTACATTATTTTCACTATCTAATGTAGACTCAGATGATGATTGGAGTGGTTATGACCATAGTTGTCCACCAGATCATGGTGGACCTTCTATCTCAAAAGTTGTTGGGATAGATCCCAAGGAACCCTTAGATGAGTATATTGATAGTGCATATGAGTTTCACACTTTCCTTCATCTATAACTTCTAGATTATATCATATATAGGCTTATATGCCTAGTGATAAAAGTGTTGTTTCACCTTCACACTATACTAATATTATGACTTCATATGTTGTTTCTAGTTTTAATTCAATGTCTTTTAGATAGATAATGTTTCATACTTCAGTAGAGTTTTTAGGTCTCAGGAACCTCATATTACCCAAATTATTGAAGCTGATATAATACATTTGTTCGATTTTGATATTTTACATATTCATCTCATGATGAATTTTTATATTAATGAATTTAAAATTAAAAATATAATGTTTTTTTTCAATGATATAGAGAATATGAGATTTGTTATAGGAGAGATGAGGACCTCCCTTGCTACTATCCAGATTTTTTTGTAGAGGTTGGCGAGTGTTTCTGGTATTGATTATACATGTTCTGCACCACCTCTCCCATCCACTATTAATGATTACATGATTCGATATGTAGTCAGATAGGATCCACAATTTCTTATTGGTGATATCTATACTTCTAATTAGGATGATCTTCTCCAAATCATAAAAAACTGTGAGAAAATTTATAAATTGGCAAGTGAGTGTCGACATTAAGCATTTTGTGATGTGAAAACCATCAAAAACCCTATAAAATACTACCTTTCTTGGATATATACCAAATTATAGTTGAATTTCCACATTATTTTCTTGTATGAATACTTAAGGATGACTCATGTTACTAGGGAGTTTAAGAAACATGCATTATATCTAAATGTTTTAGTACCTCTAAGCAATATTTATATGGAGGAGAAGAAATAGTTCTTCAATTAATTGGAATGAGAAGATAATATTATTAAGAAAGTTTTTAATCTCAGAAATTCTTTTCAATTTATATCTGGTATAATTGTGGTTGAACCTAAGGAAATTCCCATGACATCCTTCATAACCACCCTTTCTTTAGATCCTTTACCTCATTAGTAAAATTTGATTAACATGTATCTTTTGGAATCCATCATTAATCTAAGAATATTTGTCATCCTAGTGATGAATAAAACTTCATCCATACCTTCAACCACTACCCAATACCCCTAATATTCTACATCAGTGTGTCCATCCTCAAGAAAAGTAATGGGAAATACTGATCCTACCTTCCAAATTGAGATTGATTCATATTATCATTATTCTTTGATAAAGACTTTGTTGTAATATTTTATTTTTATTACTTTATGGTTGTAATCCAATGACATTTTTTATATTGTAATGTCTCTATTATTATTCATATACATCCTAATAAAATTTACTATATATTTTATCCTCATTTTGATCATACTAAAAGGGGAATAATGGTTATGTAATTTTAATTAAAACCCCATCTTTGATTCAAATTTTTTATGGGTGGTATTCATTTATCATTGATACCACACTTCTTATATTCTAACTTAATTATTTAGACATATCCTTTAATATAATAATTATTTTCATCTTTGACTTATGTTTTCATTTCCATTTTCAAAATTAATTTCAAACATTCACATTTTTCATTTGAAATGTAAATAAGAATGTTACTCTTCACATTAATATATTTTATGCCTATGTTTTTTCTATACATGGATTATATAATTCCATGATTTGTGATCATAAAAAGGTGGAGATTGTCAGAACCACCTTTTGTTAATGCTTACAAGTAATGTTTATTTTATTTCAAATAAATTTAATGTCATGTGGTGGTATGTTATTTTATAATTCATTTTTTATAATAAAAATACCTTTTTGGTAAAAATATAAACTATTCCTATGTTCTATTGCTAGAATAATGATACCATAAGTTCTTGCTACTTCTAGCCTCTGCCACAATCAAAAGTGTGCGACCACCAGAGATATGCCACAACTATATCTGTAACATCCCAGATAAATGAATAATAATACTTATTACATATTTATTAATATTTCTGAATTAAATATTAATTTTACTTTAAAGGGGTTTCTATGTTCGATAGCGTACCCGATATGAAACAACGAGTTTCTTTGGAATCTTATGCTGCACACTAATAATATAATATCATTATTTTAAGTGGTAGTTAACTCGTAGAAGTTGTATTGGCAAGAATGAACAAAAACAACTACAATATGATTATACATGTTTTTTAAGTTTATTTACATTTATCCAACAAATGTTAGAGGCTTAAAATATGAATGAATCTAATTTTAAGCATAATTTACATTAAAAGACCGATTTACCGCCTTTTAATGGGGAACCCTTTTTAGATCTAGTTTTGGTGACTTTAATACATTCTATATGACCAAATAAGATACTTCTTTATAATGGGGACATCAAAATTTAATTTGTGTAAATTATTTGAATTTTTCTGATAAAGTTCATTTTTAATGAATAGTGAAAAATATTGAATTTTAATTCAAAAGTACCTTTTAATCTAATTTATTTATATGGTTAAATTATATTTTTAATTTTATTTAATGTTAAATTAAAATATATTTCTACCATTTGATTTAATTTTGGTCATTGGAATTTGTTTCACTTTGAAACTGGACATAAACAAGTATCAATCTTTTGACAGTTATTGTTTCTTAAAAACCTGCTATTTGTTTTAACAACATGAATTAATCATTAAATTAATTAATGCCTCTTCTATATTATTTAATTTGAAAAAATAGAAATCAATTTTAAATTTGGAATATCAAATAATTCTTCGACTGAATTTTTGGTATTTTTCTGAAAAACATCAATTTTTTAGGAATGGTGACACCACTTAGTGTTAATTAAAAAAACTTACTTTTTCATTTAAATGAAATTTTACTATTTCTGTGACTTGAATTTCAATAATCCGACATAAATGGTTTTTATCTGGAAGTAAAATGTGGTTTATTAAGATGAAAATAATTTTTAGTGATTAGTAACTTTTGACTTTTATTTACCGCTGTTAAAGGTAAATAGGGTAATTCAAGGTTAAAAGAATATTATAATAATTCAAAATTACCTTAACACTTGTCCTAAACTTATTGGTTGAGACATTAATGACCATGGGAATCTTCGGGTCAATTTTGGGACCCCATTGATCCACTTGGGAGTGGAAATGACAATTTAGATCAATTAATTTAAAGTAAAGTGAAAACAAACATTAACAAAAATATTTTAGTAATTAATTTTTATATGGTGATATATATGTCCTATTTTAGACTATAAATATTATTTGTAAATCTAAAAATATTTCCTATATTATGGTATTTTGTTTATAATTTTTTGACAACAAATAAATGAAATTATTTATGTCACTATAATGATGATGTAGTTACCTAATTAAAAAATGATTTAAATAAATAGGATTATAATGATTACATTATTATCCAAAACATGTCCAATGTGGATTGGATGATTTTATTTCGAATATGAGTCATATTATCTTCGACCTTAATGATTTTTGGACCATTAGAAACCGAATATAATTATAATATAAAATAATAGTTTCACACTTTCCTAAAGATCCCCCCCCTTATCAAAAGAGACCACTTCTAACCAATTCCTCACACCTCTCAAGCCCTTTGGCTCGTCCAACCTCTGACCAATTAAGCTCAAACTTCCCTCTCCTCCTCTTATAAGCCTTACTTTAGGAAGAAGTCACTTCAAGAAGTCCTTTGGTTCAAACCAAATGGAGTTACCCAAATTAAAGGTAACAATTTATCTTCAATTATATTCTTTTATTTTACTTATCCAACCCCTAAACTATTTTTATTTATTTTATTTTGTAACAACACCAGTATCCTCAATATACAAGGATGTTGTTATGAGAAGGATTCAAACTACGCTTACAGACACCTCCATCTAAGGGATGAAGAACATAATGTTTCTGTGGATGAAAAACTAACATCTCACAAAATGATGATTGTTCAATTACATCTTACCACCTCTCGTGGTAGAAATTATGATGGAACTGTTTTAATATATGATATATATTATGTTTATGATTTCCTTATGCTTCTGTACTTCACTTTTTATAGCATGCCTTTATGGTTTCCATAGTGCGTAAATACGATAATCTCATTTGAGGGAGTGCGGACAACCGCCCCCTCAAAGTGATTATTATATAGGATATTATACTATAATTATAATATAAATATGTATAAATATGTTTTATTTCCATTAAAATAATAAATATAAATGAAAGTAGTGTTCATGCGTACGTATGGATTACCGTCTCCATGAACGGTGCATTTCATTTCCTACCTCTAAATGTTATGTACTATTATAAAAACATGTATATACTAGAAATATATGATATATATGATATCTAAATCATGAATATAATTTTGGATATAATTAACTTTTGACCACATGAACAACATGTAATTATAAGAAGTCCATTTTTGACTGAAGTACCAAATATCAACAAAACGAACATTATTAACATAAATGATTGCATAATATTTATAACATTGTAATAAGTGATATAAAAGGAATTATAAACTTGGAAAAGGTTCTCAAGAAAGTATAAATTAACTTTAGTTTATTATTCATGAAATTAAATAATGATCAAGTCAAGTCGGACACGAGGTAAGGGATCCGACCTCTCTCATTCTTTTCAAGTACTCTTTTTTATGTCATTTCTTTTATGCTCCATGTTATTATGTTGGAGGATGTTATTTTATATTCCACCAACTGTGATTTTTAAGTTCATATGATTAGAGACCCCATTTGATCTCATCAATCCATTAATGGAAGTTTTAAGTGGTGTCGTTAGGTTGTAGAATTTTCATAAGGGGATTTCTTATCTCACTTTAAATTATGTGAGATTTCCATTGTTCGCCACTTATTTATTGCATGTGGTGTATTGTGTACTGACTTTTGATGTATATTATCATTATTATCATTATATTCATGGTATTATATGATTAATTTGATGGTTATTAACTTTGGGTCATACGACTCGATTGATTACAACGTGGTAAGGGGTTTTCATCTCACTTTTTATCCCCATGAGATTCATGCTATATTTGCCACTAATTTCTTTTTTGTGTTGTATGTAATTCCAATTATTGTAATATCTGTGTAATATACTTTCATTATGAGTATATACATCTTCATTTTATGATCCTTCATTCATGTGGCGTATGTTTTGTATGTTACAAAATCGGTAAGGAAACCTTTCACCCTCCTCTTTTTAAAAGGATTCTTTTTGTTATGTCTTTTAATTCAAATTATATTATGTTGGGATATGTTCTTCTATATATTTATTGATGTAAATTTTTTGTCCAAGTGATGAGAGACCCTTTTCTCTCTCATCGACTCAGTTTCTGAATTTTAAAGTGACGCCGTTATGTCTTCCAATTTTTGCAAGGGAACTTCTTAACCCAATTTCGATTCATTGTGTTAAATAGGTACTTCCTGAATATGCCATCATATGAATATGTGTGAATGAAATATGATTGTTTTACACTGAATAAACAATCTTATTTAGTGTATTTATATTTTTCACACATAATTATGCAATTGATTTATCCTTAATCTAAGGATACCTTCTTTATAATGGATTTCGTCTCAATTTACATTCCATTGAGGCTTAATTGTTTTTATGCACCAATTCACTCTTATATGGTGTATATACTTTCCTTTGACATATTATATCATGAATAACATTATTATCAAGATATTATAAATTTATGATTAAATTTTATTCCTCATGTATTTTTATTAATGTATCTCTCATTTCCTTAAAAACTCTTTAACTAAAATATCGTTTTAACTTTTTTTTAAGATTTATTATTCTAAATATTTCTCATTAATGTCCATGTTTTAATAATGGTTTTTAGGATTTATTTATGTGGACATTATTTTTTTCAAATGTTAATTCATTTAAAAGCTTCAATGTGGTATGGGACACTTTGAATCAAAAATCTCTTTTTAAATAGTTTATGAAAAGTGATTGATTATTTTAATATGTTCAAATTACTTATTTTGATTGAAAATGAAATGTTATTAGTGAAATTTTTATATTTGAAATATTTTATGGGTTATAATGGTACTTGGAAATTTGACGGGTGGTTACGTGATTAACCATATGACGGGTGGTGCCATGAATACCAGGACGGGTGGTTACGTTATAACCTCTAATGCATTGGGTATGGAAGTTGGCCGTATGGCTATTCCATTTCGTGATATGTGTGGAAGTCGACCGTATGGTTATTCCATTTAAGAATGTTTATGTCCCAAGATAACTTTATATGTTATGTGTTCTTTATATGGGTTTTATGGTTATCTTTTTTTACAAAAGGGTATGTAATGATCTTTTTTTCAGTAAAGAGTATTTACTACTTCATAAATGTGAAAAGTATTACATAGGTTAAAGTATTCAGGGTTTACCTGTTCTTTTGAAAAACTAATAGTTTTCCTACTTTTTGTATCCCCTACTGTGCTTTTTTATGCTCATCCCATTTTTTTGAAATGTTTTCCAGAGGACCTAATTTGGAATAGGATCAATGATGGGATCAAGGAAAAGTCATGTTGTCTAAAATATGGAAGTAGACATGTTTCATTTTAAGAGTTTTTTTTATTTTATGGAAAAAATGGATAATGAGTAGTAGTGTCTACTTGTAATATTCATGTTGTTATGTAATAGTTATGGACTAATTCTATAAAACTCTAAACCTGAAAAGATCCTCAATGTGAATTATTCATTTAATTCAATATTATTTAACATTTAAGGCTGGGTCCTTATAATATCTTTTCACCACTATTGTTTTTCTATCACTTGAATTTTTCTACCACTTGATCATCCAACATCAAGTTTTCTACCATGATACTCTTCCCATCTCTAGAGTCATTCCATCCCCATCTTGTGCCAGTGATAGAATCTTCTACCACTTGGGTTTTCCTATGATTTTATTTTACTAGTGTTCGATCATGCAATCAACAACTCCTGCTATTGTTGAACTTTTATATTATAAGATATGTTTTACAATCATCTTATGCAATTGCTATTGTTCCATTTCCTTTGAATTATGTGATCTCAATAGATAGTTTATGGGAGTTAATGAATTTGTGTATTTAATGATTATTCATTAAAAAATTTCAGGGATTCATTAAATAAAATGTAGAGTTCAATACAAGGATCCAAATAATCATGATGATTGTCCTTCAAATGGTATTCAAACCTACAGTGTTATATATTATTGAAGGTCTTCCCCATGTACATAGGATAACGCGAAATGTTTGGACACATGACTTATGCACAAAACTCATATAATATCATTCGATATATGAATATTAGAGTACATAGTAGATTTATTGCCTTTCAGAGATACCAAAAATCGTATTTTAAACACTCAATTTTATAAAACATTTTGATAAATAGTTTGAGCTCCTCACTGAGCCAAAACCAAGGGCTCATAAGAATTTGGAGCATTTTAAATTGATAAGAACTTCATTTAATCATCTCTATTTATTTTCTCTAATTTTTTACAATAGTTTCGATAAGTGAGCTGGTTCACTATATATATTTACAGACACATACTAATGTACTTAAACTGGAGAATACATAATATTCTCTCTATTTATTTTCATCCCCTTACCCACGTTTATTAGGGAAGGTGTGCTTGCATGGCCTGTGTTTTTTTATTCCCACCTATAAATATAAAAGAGTATTAGACCCCTAATAGGATTTGACTTTATTATTTTATATCAATCCTTGGTTGTGGATTATGTTATTGTTATACAATATTCAATGATGTGGGTGACTAATAAGTAGAGGGGATTAGGAAATGGATTAATATTTAACCCTGTGTTTATTAGGATTCGTGTTTTGGTTTTGTTTCCATTTTTTTAAAGTTAAACTATATTTCATTTAAACGATAAACAAAACATATACCTTTATTGTTATACATAACAAGTTGTTACATAATAATTTTATAACGAAAATCAAATTCAAATGATAATTTAATTTCATATATTGTTTTAACTAATACTTAATAAAATTTTGAGAAATATTTTAAAAGATCGAACCTAAATTTAAATAATGTTTGGAATAATTTGGAGAATTTATTTTAATTTGTTAATTTTGTTTTAAAATGTATTGAATATAAATTTTTTTTTACTCAGTTCAACCTTATGGAGTTACTCACTCCGACCAACAAACTATTGTTTAATCAAACAATCCCTAAATTATTTGAAAGGATTGTAAAAAAATTAGGAGAAGAAATTATTAGTAGAATAAAAAATGATTTATTAGTTATGTTTCCTATGATCGAGTACAGGGAATGCATGGGGAAGAATTGACATCCAAATTTGTAAAAAAAAGTTAACTTGGAATACAATTCACCAATTTATTTCATATAATAGAATTACTGGGGATCATTAAACATGCAACATGATATCTCTACTTTATAACAAAAAAAATATTTAAATCTACATGTAAAAAGATCATGAGGTCCTATAGTAATTCAAGGAGAAGAAAACATTAATAAGGAAGATAATAGAGTAATTGATAGAATAATATTATAATCTAACTAAAAATGGAAAATCGGATGACCTTGAGTAGTCGTTTATGGGGGGAAAGAGAGAACAATTAGAGTAGTTAAATGATAAATACTCGACTAATGGGGATAAATAGTGGAGAAGAATAAGGGTAAGAAGAAAATATTAAGAATACCTAGTGGATTGAAAAATATATTATTCAGGGGCTCCTACATGATATTTCATTATTATTTTGACTTTATTATACTAATTTTGACATAATACAAAAATGATAAATCCTGAATAAATTGATAATGTGTGATATGAGGATGCTTGTACTTTTTAATATTTCCATCCATTTAATTATTTAATCATTTTTGTTCTTCCCTTTTGATATTCAATTAATATTTAAATGATATGTAAATATTATATTGTAAGAGTTTACAAATGTATTGATGATGAAGGTGAATTCATGAAATATAGAAGTGAATATGATTTTGATTGGAAATAGAATATAAATGATATTGTATTACTAATAAATCTTTCACTATAATTAATCAATACACTTATTAAGTATTAAATGACACTTTATAAGAAACTGTTTTCTAATAAAAAGGGTTTACTTATCTTGATGCAATATTTATAAAATAAGTTACTATATTGTAGAAATAACATAGGTTATAAATTGAATATTTGAATAAATCCTATTACACTACAAAAGACTCTCCACATATTTTCAAAATTACTCATAATCTATTTTTCAAATAAACTCATATATACAATTTCTTACTTGGTTTTATTACATTGTTAACAAGAATTTCATTAGAAGAATATTTAACCAGAAAACATACAATTTTTGCATGATTTTTTTCCTAATTATTTCAATGTGAAGGTATTTGTTTTCTTATATGGTAGTAACATGGTGTTTACAAGATATTATAATAAAATTTACCTATAAAATTATAAGAGTCCAATATATTTTTATTTATAATTATAAAAATCAGTAGTGGGTAACATAGATAATTATACATCATATAAAATGATATTTTTTTCCATAATAGAGAATTTCCATTTAAAAAAATTCCTTAATGTTCTTTATGGATTCATTAGATTTTCATATATCTAATTTAAAATTTCAACATCTAGTCATAAACCCTCTCCCTATATTATGAAATTTTATTTCAATATAATCGTTTTTCATTTTTTTGATAGCTATTTCACAATGATATTTAATCTTCATACATATTTATTAAATACAAGATTTTATAACATATATTAACATAGATTATTATCCAATAATTATATTAAAAGTAAAAACATCTTCTGAATCATCCAATGACACTAATTTCCATATTATTTTTAATTAGCTCGTTATTTAATTATACATATTTCAATATCTTTTTCTTTAATATATTCATTAATTTTTTTTGAAAATATGTTCAACTTAATTTTTTTTGTTTCTTTACAATTGAAATCATTTAAGTGGATCATTGTGATCTAACTTGAAGTAACTAATTCCATATTGATCATCTTGGTGAAAAATATTATATTTCTAATCAATATAAATAGAAACTAAAAGATAATCAAATAATCTTTACAAATGGTTTGCTCATCCTCAGAGGGGTAATCATCCCTTAGATTACCTTTTAACACTTGGAAACTTATTAATAAATTCTTATTTAATCTTTTCCAAATGTTATATTAAATGAAAAAAATTGGGGATTTTTTTAAAGAAATAATCTAATCCATATGTTCTTTTTATCATCTTAGAATTATTTTAATGACATGATTAACTATTCGATATAAAAAATATGGTATTGGAAAATTTTATTGAAACCAACCCTTTCCTAGATACAATATAATTTAAATAAATTGTTTAAGTTAATCACTAACATATTTTTAGAATTCATCATTTAATTTAACTTCTCCACTGAAATAAATTCCAATTTGTTCAATCAACATATGTATAAACCATAAAGACTCACTCATTTCATATAATATATATATAATGTTCTAATCATAAACTATAAATAAATTTATATGATGTTATATAAGGGTTTAAACCTCTTAATTATACAAATATATAATTATAAACAATATTATCTCAATAATTTGAACATCTTATATAATGACTCAATGTCCAATCATTTTTTAAACTACATCAATAAATCTATGAATAAAATATTTAATTCAATAATTTTAGTGCATATTAATATTTGAAAATATATTTCATAGGGTTATCATTTCCTATATAAACATAAGATAGATTTTACCATACGTGTTTAGAGGTAATGTAACTATTAATATTCGTGTACCCTTGGGTAGAAATACCTTTAGATAAGTAATTATAATATTCTATAAAAACCATTCACTTAAATCGAGATTATTTATATTAAATGTGTATATATAATATAAATTATATATATTCCATTTATTAATTCTATAATGATATTTAATTAAAGAGTTCATACATAAAATGTTATCCAGTTGCTCAATGATTGATATTAAAATAAGAAACTATTCAAACCCCCCTCACATTCATAAAAATTTACTCGTAATGAAAATATATATATTTTATAAAGGAAAATACTCAAATGGTCTTGCACTTTCAATCATAATTAAATTTTTCATTCAAAATTAAATATTTTATTAATAAAAAATTTCTAATAAAATATTCATAATGGTTTTAAATGGTGAATTTTGACAGTATCCTGAATAAAAATGAGCATACAATTTAGAGGAAAATATACATTACTTGAGTTAATGATGAGGTCTTTATCCTACCTTCCTTTTGATACAATAATGATAGAAACATTATTCCCCTTTTATAGTGCACGAAATATCTCCATGCGGTGTTTTGGTATGTTGAAAAAAGCTTTGATATGGAACTAAAATATGTATTGATGGAATTATGGTTCCTAATATCTTCTGCCACCATAATTGGTGGGGGGGGGGGGGGGTTAATCACTGTATAAAAATTATATCAATGTTTCCTCTCTTTGTGGAACTATTTTTCATGTTAGAAGAAAATTTTGTCTTCCCAAAAAATAAATAAAGAATTATTGGTGAACAATTTAATGGTAAAATATGGACAAAAATATTTAGATAACCCTCTAATATAGATTTTATAATCTTTGGTGTAATAAAAACAAGTGTTTTAATTATACCTGTATCATTCAGAAAATCATATATATAACAAATATTTTTGTCCCATTCACTTTTGAGACAAACAATTCCCCCTTATTACTTAATATCCACTTACGTATTATGGAAATTCCAATCATGAATTTTAAGACATATGTAAAAACAATATAATCAGTACAATAAAAAAATAATATAAAAATTGTGATTGTATTTAGTGACACATATCCATGTAAATTTTGAATATATTTAGCTTCATATATATTGTTCTCCATTAATTATAATTTTTAAATCCCCATTTTTTTTTATATCACCCCACAAAATCTTTACATTCATCCATATTATTTATATTCAACTCTCAAATATTTAAAATATTTTATAAATGGTTAGAGACAATTTATATCGCATAGATATCAAGGAATTAATCAATGTGTTGTATACATTAACATGTAGTATAAATGTCTATATTTATATATATATATATACAAATATAAGATATGATCAACTATTCATTCCATGATTCCAAAAATAAATGACATATGATTCTATTGTTAATTAAAAATTAATGAATTCTATGAAGTGATAAACTATTCCAAAACCAAGTTTCCTTGATTAAATATAACTTTTAAAAATTGTATAATAATAAAATATAATATCTTTTAATATAATAAGTTATTGATATCAATCAACCATTTAACAATTATAAAAAGATCATATTTTCTCTATAGAATGATGTTTTTAAATTTTAGTTGTCACTACATTATTTTTCAAGATGTTTTTTAAGAAATCTTCAACATAATTCTTTAAGATATTTAACTACCCCAATTCTATATCCACTACTATTTAACCCTTTTATAGGGGTGTGCAATAAATGCATTGCAAAATTGGACCTCTTAAACTGTACCCTCAATATTGTGTGGAATTTCCTTATAGAATCCCACATAATTTTTTATCATACAAGTATCCTAAAAAAGTATCATGTAAAAAGACATGGTTTTTCTAGTATCTACATTTCTTCAATCAATTTTTTTTTAATTTTCAGAAAACTAAGATAATATTACTTTATTATTCTATATCTTCAATTAAAGTGAATATATTATTACATGTGTTCTGGTAGCATATATTTAAAATTTCTTGTCTATATATTTATCTATAATATTCCCTCATTATGTAAATATATATGGAAATTTAGATAACTCTTATAATTAAAGTGATTAGTTCGATGCAATGTTGAATTTCAAATTTTAATTAATTTATTAATTTTAAATAATATAATAAATTTAATTCCAATTATTTATATACTGGTTATCTGAAGAAAATTAAAACCTTTATAGAATAAAATTCCATTTTATGAAGTCAATTTAATATTAAATTTTATAAAAATGATATATAAATCATTATATTATATATTTATTGGTAAATTTAAAGGTTTTCCACAAATTTGAAGATGTTTATATGTTTATTACCACCATATAAAAGTGAGAATAATTATAAACATTGATACATTGACATAAAAATATTTTTACTACATAATAGTTAAGGTGATATATAATATCTGACCTAATAATATGTAATATTTAATAAATTTTATTAATTTATATTAGTGAACATGTAAGTGTTATGACTAAAGATAATGACCTTTAAATGTGAAAACGGTAGAGAACCACTGCCCAGAATCCCAGATTCGGTGGCTGCTTTCATTAAATTCACACAAGAAACAATGAAACACATCATGATGACTAAATAGTTTAGTAGTGTTTGTAAACAAGGGACAGTCATAGGACTCTCATTACATTGGAATTCCAAAATTATAGAATAGTTTTTTCAAGAATAAATTTGTCCCCTATAATATATTGTTGAATATATGTGATACTAAACATATGAAATACCAGGGAATGGGAAAAAATAAGGGCTAGCTTAATTTCCCAAAGAGGGAGAAGTGAAATAGAATCATTGAAGAGTCAATAATCATAATCTTTATTGAATTGTAATAAATGAACACACATTGAACGTAATCAATAAAATGATAAAAAAGTGCATCCAAAGATAATATCAATAAAAAAATAAGATGTATAATAATCAAAAGGGAATTTTAAATAAGTGAAAACACATGTCCATTAAATTACTTTTTAACAAGAATATATATTGAATAATCATTATTGAAAGATAAATAATTGAAAACACATTCTATTTAATCAATGAATGATAAGGAGGTGAATCTAGAGGTAATTTCATATTGAATGTCACCTGGATAGTAAGAACTAAATATTCAATAAATTATATGCATAATTATCGGATATCATGTTTCTCTAGTATATAATTACGTTTCATTAAAGGTCATTCAAAAGATTGTTTAACAAATTCTAGGTAAAAATCCACTTAACTATAGCCAGGCAATTGTTTCATCCCATGAGACTACCGATGCATCTAAGGGATATCTATAACTGCGCCCCAGAAATGTCATACCAGTCCAAAGCATTCCTCATACACAAAATAATTTATTTAATTCATAAAAAATGTGGATTATAAAATATCCATATTGTGTTATGGATATAGACTTATCAATAGTTCCCTAGTTAATAAAATTGAATTTAATGAAATCGCTGTTTGTAAAAATGGTATGTGATTTTGGAAATATTAATATTCATGATAAATAATTTGTACCTTTGGAAGAAATTTTATGACCAATGATCAATAAAATGTTAATAATTCAATAGGAAGTTAAGGAAAAAAAACGAGTCAAGGATGTGAATATAACGACTATCCACAATAAAAATAATCATAATTAATCTAGGTAAATAATAAAGATGGTATCAATATAATATATACCAATTAAATTAAGACAAAATAGTTGATGTAATTTACGAATAAATATACCATTAAATTTTGTGCGTGGAAGATATTCTTTCAATTTTAATTTTTTTAAAATAATTTTCTTTTGGAAATAAATTATAATTAACAAAAATATTTCTAAACATGAAATTTAATCTTCAATGAAATTATGTTCATTTAAATAAGTAATCCCAAATTTTATTTAAATTTTAAAAAGAAAATTTCTTTCAGAATATGAAAAGGAGAGGAAGGGGCCTTATTTGAAAAAATATAAGGATATTCCTCGAATTTGTTTTTTGAAAATTAATTAAATAAATAATTTTGAATATGTTTAAAACATATTTAATTTTTTTTATAAAACATGGATTTCTAAGAAAATAGATTTCCGTCCAAAGAAAGAAATGATATCAGATTTTCCTAAAATAAATTAAAAAATGTAAATTATCAAAGAGTTGAGAAATGGTAAAATTACATGAAAAAGATCATGAATAAATTGAGGAGAATAAAAAAATGGTTTTATTAAAAAATGGTCAAATAATTCCCTTTAATGGAAATTTAAGTGTAAACAATCTCGAACAAAATGAGATTGTGAAGTAGTTCTTTGCAAAGATCATAACAATGAAGTGAGTGTTAACCGCGTAATTAATTTTTTGTATCAAATATAAAAACAAAAAATAAAGCGGAAATAAAAAATAGATAACCAAACAAAATTACACACATAATCTTAGAATATTAACGACAATAAAGAAATAATATAACCTAAGGAAAATAAATTGAGTTATATATTTTTTTACAACATGGTATCTCTTAATCAAAACCCCCATATATGGAATAATTCAAATTGAAACCTAAAATACCATGACTAATTAAAAATTGATGATTTTTCATGTCAAATGGGAATTATATAAACCATATAAAATATATTAGGTGCATAAAAATATAATATACCTCAATAAATAGAAATTGAGATAAAAACCATTACCATATGATCCTTTTTGGTTACACATGCTTCAAAATCCAATATTGTGGTTTTAAACAAGTCATTAACTTATTCCATAACCTTTTTAGTATTTATTATATCATATATTATCCTTCTATAATATCTTATCACTCTTTAATTATTAATATCTATATATGTTCATGGATTGAGGTGTTAATTGCCCTGTTTTCTCACGCATTATTTTTTTGTGAAAGACTAGGTTCATGAAAATATTATATAGTATTATAATATCTAGAATAATATTCATTAAATAAATATCATATATATTTATTATATATTTATTCATATAATTTAGTGATTGGAAATACAATAGACTATTCCTGGAGATGGTATGTTGTCTATACGCATAAATGATGCTTCCATTTTCATATTATATTAAAAGAAATAAAAGTAAATTATATATATATAGATAATAATTAAATTATATTCAAATATGTTTATAAAACCAATCTTTAATGCATTCTATGTAAATTGGGAATAAAATACATTGTTTCGCGAGGCTATAGTCTTCCGTACATACTAACAATGTTATCGTATTCCCACATAATGGAAAGCTTGAAGGTATTTGTGACATAATAAATAAAGAAGATTAATAACATAAAAAATATCATATATATCATATATGAACTATAAATCAATCATTATTCTCATCTTTTGAAGGTGGTAATTGAAAAATGAATGACATCGGCTCTGGAGGCGGTAGTCCACCACACAAACGAATGATTAATTCATAAGCAATTGATGAAATTTTGTACAACATTAGGGTGTAATATTAATATAAAGACCATATTATATGAAATATATTGATTTAATATTATAATTACTGCATAATAATAATTAATTAATGTGTATAAATAATTAAAATATAAACTCTCATTGAAAAACATTTCCTTAAATATGAGTATACTCCTTACGTTTTTAATAAGAATTCAAAGGATACATTTTTTGAAAATATAATTCTTCAAGGATGAGTGAATTTAATTATATATTTGTTTTGGGTAGGATTTCACACAGCCAAATTGGTTTGATAATTTTAAAAATGTGGCAGAGCGAGTTCCCTTTTATGTTTTAGGAACATGAAAATTCTTATAAATACTCAAAAGTATTCAATATTTGTAGGTCTACCTTACCTAATGTGGATAAATATTAAATAATAAATGAGGGTATGGTTTAGGTTATATATATGAAAACATCCAAAAAATGAAAAATACAATCATTTTTATATTGATGTCACTTAGCCTTTAAGATTAGTCAATTTTACACTTTTACTTTTTACTATAGTTACCTGTATCTTTTTATTTACCAATGTAATTTATCCACTAAAAATATGAATTAAATTTTCCTTATTATATAATTAATACCTAATTTCTGTCATTATGAAAAATAATTTAATAAAAAAATATTTTTTATATTTTTAATTATCATTTATACAAAATCTTGTAATGATGAAAACTCAGTTTTAACCATAATCACGATAACTAATTTTATATATTTCCAGAAATAATTATTATCAAAGTTACCTTTAAACATAGTATATAATATAAAATATATTTTTTCCAAATATTCAATACATATTTTACAATTAATCAAACAAAATGTTCACAATTAATTTTAAAATTAATCCCACATATGCGATGAGAATGCGAGTTTTTGAAGTTAAAATGTTCAAAAGTTAACAAAAGTTTAATATGAAAATTCAATATGAAAATTATTACAATGAAATATATTAGATTTATACGTGTACAAATGACCTTGTTTTACATTAAAACCAACAAAAAAATAATTTGAAATTATAAATTTCTTACATAAAAAGATAGTTTTCAATTAAAATCTAGATTTTTCAAAATACATAAAAAAATGAAACATATCAGAAAAATTCCAAAAATTCATCATAATATAATTGTTATATTTATAAAAAAATGAATCACATTTTTTAAAATATATTTTTTAAAAGTATTAAAATTTAATTTTAAATTATGTGCTACAAGCACAATTAAACTGTCTTTTAGGGAAATAAATTTTTTTCGAAAATGATTATTTTATTTTAAATGATGACGATGATTTTTATTTTAAATCAATTAATAACCAATAAATGTGAAAAAAATATTTATTATCATATTTTATATATTCATATTTATTCCCTCCAATCCAATGACTAAGTGATATGTTACATATTAAATAATATTATTAATAGTGTATTTTTGTTGGATAATACTTGGTCTTGTGTTTAAAGAAAGCTTCCAATGAAACCAATTATTTCATGTAAAAAAGATAAAATCAATTATTATCATAACATAATTTAAAATAATCATTTAGTTTAATGTAGAATAATAGGTATAACTTTTAATATATGAAATCAAATAATTTTTTTTCTTTTAGAAATGTTACGATGTTACATTCTTTCAACCTTAAATAAATTGCTTCTATGCTATTGAAACTTTATCATTGTAATAAATTTTTCGTTTTTTGAAATTAACTTTATTTAAATCCCACATCTTAAAATGTGTTAATAAAATATCCACTTGATATGAGAGACTGGTAAGTACCAAGGTCACATGGAATAAAACATAACTTGGTTTTTACATTGGATAATGTTGGTGGGAACTGCTGATATGTACATACAGGAAACACATAAATATTTATAGAGAGTGATTGATGTCATTGATAAAAAAATTGAATTATAATGGAATGTTGACGAACAGAAAATAAAAAATATTTTATGATCTAAAAGACCATAATGTTCATCATATATGATGATTACATTAAATTGTTTTTGGTTTCAAGATGCCTTTACTATATTGAAGAATTATTTTATTATCCAACAATATAAAAAACTACACTTACTTGATAAATATCAATTTCAAAAGCATAATTTCATCCTTTGGTTTTTCATTGATCAATTTCCAATTCAACCAATATTATTTGAAATAAATATCCAAAAACATTGGTTTTAATTATGCCTAAAACATGAAAATTTACTTTTAATGGGTTATAAGTTCCAAGAAATAGTGTAAAGAATTTTTTTCAAACTTTAACTATTTACCAAAAAAAATATGGTTAGAAAAATTTATGAAACATAATAAATAAATAACTAAATAATGTAATACCAATGGTAAATCATTATGATTTTTTAGTTAAATTGTTTAACAAAATACAATATATTAAATAGGAATCTCTTGTGCCAGTTGGATATGCGAAACTCTTATCATTGATAGGTCATGGGTTCAAGCCCCACCACCATTCTAGTTATGACGGGCTTACACCTTTAATATTGGTTATCCTTTTCAAAAATTATTTTAATATAATTCTTAGAAATTACCCAAAATAACATGATAGACATCATTGAAATATAATTAATCATTAAATAACCTTTTTATCAGGGTTTTCAATAATTATTTTACGAAGTCTCATAATCTTATTTTAATATTATACTAATTTACTTAATGATAATATTAACCCAAAATGTTATAATTACCTTTAAATCTATGTCTATAAAATGTGAATCTATATTATATAAATAAATTTTACACTAAAACATATTGTTTTCATAAATTTATCCTAGAACATCATTAATATATGGACCTATCTACCACATTAGACCTAAAAATGTAGTGTTTATGAATATTAACTTTTGATAAATCTTAAAACTATCAACACCTGATGATATCTCTATCTCCTATATTAATGAATAAATTATTTCTTTTAAAATTTAAGAAAATACTTAGGTGTTTCATGAATCTTGTAACCAAAATACCATCATTAAAATACTTCAAAAATTTAATTATTAAATAATAATACATAAATATTACATTAATTATATTTCATAATAGATCATTTATTAATATCATGTTTATCCCAGATCATTCCTTGTCTTTAAATATTTAAAACCATCATAATGTATTTTAAGGAATATTTAGATTATTCAAATCATACCGTATGGGAGTGTTAGACTGGGTGTGTAGTAAGGCTCATTTTCATGCACCGAGTGATGATTGGTGAAGCCGAATTCACTCTTTTTGGAGTTAGTAACCCTAGATAAAGTTTTTATAAACCACACCCACTTATTTTATATGTAAAAAGATTTATTTTTATAGAAAACAACATAATATCTATCATACCAAAACATTAGGGTCTTTTTCTATACTAATTCTCAAAGTATATCTTAGGGTTATTTTACCCTAATCCATGTTTTCCTAAACATATCACTACAAGGATTCAACTCAAATTAATTTGATACTAACAGTATTGACCTCAAACCCAGTAACCCAGATCCAAAGGATGATTCCATTATATTGGAATAAGATGAAGGGAAACACACCAAAAAGGACCAAATAGATCTGTAGTATTGGTAAAATAGATACATACACGAGTGTCACATTTCATTTTAATTCGTATATTACAGCATTTTTTCTTTTGATAAAAGATTTATTCATCCTAGAATATTATTTAATATATATCATAGTAAAATTAATAGAATCCTGTGGAAAGAGACAAAATAAAGGTGAGCTAAAATTATAAGTAATGTTTAAGTAAATACGAATCATTGATAAATCAATTATAATAATCAATATGTAAAGGTAGTAAATGAACATAGATTCCATATAGTTAATAAACTAATAATGAATCATATCCATTGATTATATAAATTTGAAAATATCATAGATAATACTCAATATGGAAAGGTAAGTAACAGAAAAAACATTTCATTGAAAAAAATTGACTACATTAATAGATAATAAAAATCAATATGGTAAGGTATATAACTGAAAAAATGATATTTAATCAACAAATGATAATAAAATGCATCCAAGGATAATTTTATAGTGAAAATATCCTTGATATTAATAACTAAAAAATGAATTAAGTAAATTATTAATTATTGGATGACATGTTTTCTATGTACATGATAAATTTACCATCAAGACATTTCACAGGGCTGTTTAAAACATACTAGGTAAAAACCCACATAACCAAGGATAACCAATTGATTAATCCCATGAGACTATATATACATTAAGGGTATATCTATAACAAGTCCCCACTAGTGGCTTACTTGTCCAAATATTTCCATATATAATGAATAATCTATATAATACATTGATAATGTTCCTTATCAAATATCCATATTGAGTAAAGGATACATATTTAAAAATATTTCCATAGTTAATAAAATAATAATAAAATTAAACACAAAATGTAAAAATTTTATATGGTATATGAAATAATCATGTTGATATTTAGGGGAAATTTAATATTCATTGATCACGAGAACGAAAATAATTCAATGGGATATTAATAACTATATGAATGTTTCAAAGAACAGATTATTAATTATATCCTTGTACAAAATAATAATAATAATAAGACATCTGGACAAAGAATATTTATGGTATCAATACAAAATATAATCATTGGAGTAAAAATAAAGGGTTGTTGTCATTGATTAACAGAAATACCATAAAAAGATATTTAAAAACATTTGTGAAGAAAATATCATTTTTATTTTGAAAAACATTTTGAAACAAAATTTATTTGATAATAAATTTAAAAAATAAATATTCAAAAATAACCTTTTAAACATTCAATTGAATCATAAAATAAATGATGTTCATGATAAAGGTTAATTCTACAGACGCCATAAAAGTAAAAAATAATATTCTTTTTGAATTTAGAAACGGATAAAAAATTAATTGTTTATAAAAAAAATATTCCTATGAATTTTTCTAAAAATATTTTAATATTTTATTTTTAAGAGGATAATTTTATTTTTCTGAAATTATGGGTTTCGTTGAAAATATATTTTCGATGAAAGGGAGAAATTAGGTTAGATATTCTTAATAAATATTATATGACATTTTATGTAACATATAGTTGAAAAATGTAAATGTTACTTAAAAAAGATCATGAATAACCATATAAGAATAAAAGTAATGGGATTGTTAAACACTAATCATATAACTTACTTCAATGTAAGTCCATGTGTAAAAATTCATGAATAAAATGAGATTGTGATTTAAACCCTTAAAAATATACTAACAGTTAAGTGACAATAAAAAAGAATTATTTTAATAAATCCAATGTAAATAAAAAACAATTAAAAATTCATAAATAATTATTCAAATGTAATTACACACATTATATTAGAATGTTTAAAACAAATAGGATGTAATATAACTTTATGATAGAAAATTGAGTTAGGAAATTCATTACCACTTGGTAACTCATAAAATAAAATCCCATTAGATGAAATAATTCGAATTGAAACATGAAATACAAGTAATAATGAATTAATAATGATATTAAATGTAAAATGGGATTTATATAATCATTATAAAATATATAATTTTCATAAAAATACATTATGCCTTAATTAAATGAAATTGAGACGAAAACACTAACCTTACGCTCCATTTTGGTTTAATATGATTTAACTTATTCTATATTTATTTTATTGATTTTATTGAATTATTTAATAACCATTTTAATAATTATGATAGCTTATATTATCATTTTTTAACATATTATTACCCTTTGGTTAATAATCTTTTATTATTTTCATTGATATAGGAGTTAATTTCCATATTTTCTCATTCGTGTTTCATCATGGAGGATACAATTATGGTGGATATAATATAGTTTTATCATATCTAGGATAATAAAAAGACATAAATATCATATATACTAAATATATATTTTTTATATAATTTAGTGATAGGAAATGAAATACGTCGTCAATAGAGACGATTGGTTGTTCGTACACATGAACGTTATTTCCATTTTCTTATCACATTTAAAGATATAAAAGTAAATATATATATATATATATATGTTTTTTCATTAAATTTTAATTATTATTTCATATGTATCACATATTTATAATAAACCAATCCATATTAAATTCCATGTAAAGCGTGAATAAATCAAATAACTTTGCGAGATGGTAGTCCGCCGTACACTCGAACAACATTACTGTATTCTAAAAAAAATTAAAGAATGAAGGTATGTGTGATATTAGAATTATAGAATCATAATAACATCAAAAATATCACATATATAATATATAATATATAAATTCATCATAATTCCAAACCATTTAAGGTGGTAAAAAATAGTGCCATTGGCCTGGGATGTAGTATCCCATCATACACTCAAATGAAGAATTAGTAATCCAATTTATGGATGTTTGTGAGGCTGTAGGATGTAATATTATCATAAAAAATCTAAATATATTTTATATAAATATAATATTATGTATTAATGGAATAATAATAGTTCATGTATGTGGATATGAAATTAAAATAAAATCACTTATTGAAGATCATTATATATTCTTTAGTCATCCTCTTTAGGAATGTACTAATGCTTTAAAAGGATGGATTTATTCCCAATATAAGAATTCAAGGATTAATGGAGGGAAATTGGGTAGTCATTTTTTAATGAATTGGCTGAACTAAACATGTTTTAAAGCCTGAATAATTGTGGGGGCGGCGAGCAATTTCCCTTTCATAGTTGAGGAGGACTGGCCTTCTTATAAATTCAAAAAATTATTCACTATGTGGAGGTCTCCCTTACCTCATGAGTCTCCAAAATTGAATAATAATTTTGGTTAGGGTTTATTTGGTGAATAAAAACCATCAACTCATTAAAATAAATGCATTTTTATAACATCATTCCTTAGTCTTTGTGTTTACCAATTTTTTCCCTTTTAGATTATACCATGGTAGGTTTTATATTTTTCTCTACCTAGTAATTTATTCACTGAGACCATAATTAAAACATGAATTATAAGATAATTTATACACTTTGAAAATTTATATTAAATCCAATTTATTAAATATAAATACTATGTGTGTGAGAAATTAACCTTAATACAAACACATGTATTGTAGAAAAACATGTTTTGACCTTAATTTCGGAAATTAATTCTAAATATTTTCAATAATATTTTATAAAAAATAAAATTTTAACATATTAGATAATATAATGTATTATGGTTCAAAATTTGAAATCCATTTTTTCAAATTATAATCTATTAAGTGTGAGAATATAATTTAAAATCAGTCATCCAAACGCAATGAGAAAACATATTATTAAAGTGTGAATCTTCCAAAGTATACAATGTTTTTATATCAAATATAAATATTAAAATTATTAAAATAAACTAAATTGTATTAGTATATGTATAATTGATGTATATTGAACTGTATAGCAATTTAAAAAATAGTTTAACATTATAAATTATTTTGATGAAAATGTAATTTCTATTTAAAATCCAATATTTTTCACTATTCATCATGAAATGAAACATTGTATAAAAATACACAAAATTTACCCTAATATAAATTTTATATTCATATTTTAAAAATAATTTTTTTGGAAGATAATGTTTCCAAATTTTTTATATTTTCTTTTTTATTATATTCTGTAGCGAGGATTAAATCATCTTTTATAAAAATACATATTTTATGAAAATATCTGTTATTATTTTAAATGAATATTATTTTTATTATTTATAATCATGGTATAACCATAAAATATTCATTAAATATATATTTCCATAATTTAGTTAATCTTATTTAGTCCCATCATACCAATGGATATGAAATATCTATTATACTAAATAATAATATTAATAGTATAGTATTGTATGTTGTAAATCATTATTATGTGTAATAGAAGCAATAAAATGAACTCATTGTTTATTGTAATGAAATATAAAATAAAAACTTCAAAAAAATATAGATAAAATCATAATTTCATGTAATTCAATATAAATTGGTATTGCATGAAACATATGCTATCAAAAAATTATATTCTTTTATAATTTTCACGATATTACATAAACCATAAACTATTGATATTTATGGGTAATGTGAAAGAGTGAAATAATATTTGAAAATGTTTCTTAGTATTGTCAATGAGAAATCAAAATTTATATAATTTTTCTCTATAATATATATAATGGATTATTTAATATTTAATTAATATTGTTAAAACCATAAAAAAGATTCATAATGGTAACCAAAAGATGGGCAGTGTTATAAAATTTGTTTTTTAACAATGAATATATCATATTTAATTCCATTTGATGTTATAATTTTAATTTAACACTTTTTTAAAGAAATAACGTGTATATGGTAAAAATTATAAAAAATAAAAAATAAAGAAAAGATAAAATCAATCTTCATAAATTTGTTAGAGATGACAAGGGAAGTCATTACCAATTCACAATATAATGAGTATGGCCATTAGGTTCTTATTCAGTTCAATATTTTGTGTTTTAATAGAACTTTTTTATATTCATGAGTTAGAGGCATGTGAAATCTTTTTGGACATTGAGATGTGAATAAGTGAAATTATATGAATAAATTTAATGAAGACGATATATATGAGATCAATAGGGTGGGAAAAATATATAGTGTTTGTTATATGTTGTTTATTCTATAAATTCAGAAACATTGAACTAAAATACATAACGGTTTATTTAATGAGTAATAACTAGATTAATTATAGATTTCATGTCTCTTATTTGTACTAAATTTTCTTTTCATGTTTTCAATGTTTTATAATTGCTCCACAAATGGGAATAAATAATTTGTTTATTCCATATACATTATTTTTAAATTTATTAATTAATAATTATTATATTTCTTCCTCCCAATCCTAATCATAAACCATGAAATAAATAATATTAGAGAGTGATTCATTAAAGATTTTCACTACATGAATTTCGATACACTCATGGGACTTTCAAAATTGATGTATATATCACATGATTTAGTGGTTTCAAAAATATTTTACATCTATTTTATCTTTTATAAATAATTTTATTGTATACATTAAGCCTTTTTTAAATAATTTAGTTGTAAAGTATTCAAAAATAATTCATCGTTCAATAATTCATTATAATATGTGTTTGAGTTATTGGATGATGTTAGAAGAAATTATAGTTTAAATTTTCCTTGATAAACCAAAATATAAAAAAAACCTTATTTATTACATTGTAATTTTTTCCACTATTTTTGAAAATAACTACATTTAAATGGATATTTTCACCGTACTCATAATGATTTTAAAAATAGATAGATTGTTTGTGTTATGTCATGGAAGTTCCAATAGTTGACTAATAATTATTCTAAAAAAATATAAAATTAGATACTATTTGTAAAAACCTAGGTAATTGAACAATAAATAATCTCCATGACTTATTAATCATTAGTTGTTATATATTATAGATATATATTCACTACAATATTATAAATTATTTTACCTATAAAAAATAGTTTTATTCATACTAAATACGATTACCTATATAATATGACTTCTTTAAAGTCTTGATTTACAAATTTTATAATTTTAATTTTAAAAATTAATATCATTTTATAAATAATCATATCAATATTAAGGTTAATTATTTGATAGTTTTCTAAAAATATTATTTTTCATTGAATAATGAAAAACTATGATCTTACTTGAAACTGTGTTTTCCTTTCATGTATTCCAAAATTCAAATTATATTTTGGATTATTTTAATTATTTAATTAGTTACTTTTGATTAAACATATTGAAAATATCATGTTTTTGTTTAATTTTATACTTGAATTTGGTATCAAAACATTTTTTATGATAAATTGTAATTTTCTTAAAAATACTTTTTCACCGAATTTTACGGGATTAATTTAAAATTAAATTATACCACTTATATAAATTGAATCTTATAAAATCGATTCTATATTTAGAATCAATAAGTAAAAAATTCAAAAATAGTTTCATTTTTTTTGTGAATAATTACCATAGATATTTATTATTACCATGGTAATGGTAATATTGGGTTTATTATTGTTAAAAATGAAATGATAAGGATTAAAATATATTAAATTATTCTTCTTAATTGGTTAATTATTTTATATCCCTAATTATCAAAATTTATAAAATATTACATTTTCTCAATTCATCTATTATTTTGACCATTATAATATTTAAATAAGGGATAAAGTCAAAAGAGTCATCCCTTTCTTTTAATATTTATTTTTTTTGGGATATTGATAAAAAAAAGCTTGTTCATTTATAAATGGTTATTTTAATGGTGATTAATTTTTTTCAGGGTAAGTTTTTTTAAAAAAAAAATTGGTAAAAAATTACATTAAGAGCTTATAGAAGGTAGACATAATTTTCATGTATGTTACAGATAAATCTTGTAAATGATCTTAGAAACTCTGAAATTAATACTGAATGGGAATTTTATAGTATTCCAAAATTTGTAAATATAGAAACTATTGGAGTTTGTGGCCTAGAACAAAATAATTTTTAATTTATTCATTAATAAGTACCTTATAACATATTGATTGTTCTTCTACATGACAATGCCTGTGATAATATCTTATGGATAGCTATTTTAATAAAGGGTCATAACCGGTTCTTGTTATAATGAAATACCAGAAATTCTATAACACTATTCTTGAATATATTTTCCATGAAAATATGATGTTATTTGAGGTACATAAATAATACATGCCATTTGGGATAAGGACTCATAAAACATTGAGGAACATTCTCATGGTGTGCTCCCTCTGTTATTTCCTAGAAGATATTATGAGAACGAGTCCCACCAGTAGGAAATCCACATTTCATAATTCCATTGTGTGTTCTTATATGAGTATGGTATTGGTCCTTGTACTTTAAGATTATTAATTATTGGTATTAATACTCATGCACTTAGTTGTTTTGAAAAAAAACTATGATAAAACACTATTCTCATTGAGGTAGGATATGTTGGGTGTATAAAAAGTAATACCGTATTAATAGATAATGTGATAATGGATTTCTCCCATCTGTTCTATAACAGAATTATATATCTTAGGACCTTTTATGGAATTTATATAGCTTAAATAAAACCATTTCCATGGTAAGGAATGTGAAAGTTCAATTCCAGGAAGTGAAAGAAAGAATAATCGAGAACATCGGTAGATGACACTATCATGAAACCCACATGATTAGAGATATCGTGACCAAGAGATTACATTACATGGTAAGCATACGTAGAAGGTAAAACGTCATTTCAATGTTAACTTATTTCTCTATGTATGCTTTAGCATGTTTCTAGATGCTAACTATGGACTTTAGGCAGGCTCCAAATAATACCAGCGAGAAAGAGTCCTTGAGGGTCACACACTATGTTTGTCCAAGTCTCTCAGTTAAATATTAATTTGACAAGTTGAATAAAGATTATTCTCGACTATAGTTTTTTAGTTATTCAATGATTCTTGATCCCATTTATTTCAACACTTGTTATTTGAGAGAAAATATTGTGGGCGAAATAATATATTCATTAAAAAATAATACAGTAATATTTATTTAAGAAATAAATAGTAATTATTCAAGGTCTAATGAATGTGGTGGAGGACATAAACAAAATGGAAAAACAAAAATACACATTTTTTATATTAATATACATGTCGGGTAGTTTTTTGGGGATTTATGGGAAATTATAATATTTATTTTATAAAATAATAATAGGATTAATTCTCAAGGAGTATGTCAAGTAATAATAATAGTCAACTATTATTATTAGACATGGGGTGTTTTTATGTATTAAATGAGATGAATAAATTCTTTCAGGTAATTAATTTATTTTGTTAATGTAAATAATTAAAAAACCTAATTAATTACTCTCATTATACTATCCATTCATTGTGGTTGTGCACAATGGATCTAGAGAATTCTCTAAATTCAAGAGTGAATTCCATTCCTCCAAGAATGCTCTCATTTTATGAGAGAGATCCTACTCCACTGTCCAAGGAGTGAGCATTGGAATTGGCTCTCAAGGCAATCGAAGGCGGACAACACCATTGAACTCTCTTTCGTACTAGCACCTGCAGATCCCGTCATCGATGTACAGAGACATGTGGAGAACTTGTTGATCCCCAATAGAGGTAGGCTACACATAGATTATAAGACACAATGATGGATCACATTAGACCATGACCAAAAACATCAAAGAAGAGAGAATTCCACCATATTAATTATTTTCTTTAAATAAAATTAATTATAAACAACATATGATGATCCTCATTATGGTTATGGGACTCCCCTCTTTTATTTCATTCTTCATTATATTCTGAATATTTGGTGTTTTTTCATCATGATGGATCTCTGATAGATCGTTGTTAATGGAAAAAATAAAAGTTGGGTACACCCACCCATGTGCTTGCGCTGCGCCTAGAACCTACAAGTTTTATAAGAGGGGTCATATCATTGATTATAATTATTTTTTTTTGGTTGATAATTTTTGAATTTAAGAATTTAGTTGTTTTAATTAGATTTATTCGTTCTCCAAATCTGAATCTCAAGATATATTCCTCTTCTTTTGTTTCTCATTCAACCTACATAAACCTGAATTTAATTTAATTTTTACTAAAATAAAATATAGTATCTCATTTGGATGAGACAAAACATTCTAGTCGTACAACACCAGAACACATGATATGCATTCGGAAGAACATGCCGTGTAATTTAGGTACCATTCAATAGGACTATTCTGACAAACCAAGCCATTTTTTGTAGTCTATCTATGTCCTAAAAGACTCCGTGTGATGACTAGGAACAAGTGGAACATGGTTCCAGGATTACATTTAGTGTGGTACCCTAGATATGACGTGAAGTCCCTTCAGGTTAGGGTTAGACCGTATACCCTGTACAAGGCTTGCTCGGTTGAAAACCAGGTAATATAGATACTACATGGCGTGTGGCCCACTACACCCATCATGTACTCTATATATTTCTGAAGTATATCTAAACACCATGTCCTCATGCATGTACTTTGAATGGATGGTGAATGATAGTACACATTATGTAGTCAAAACTACATGTCGTGTAGTAATCCAAATTAAACAGATTTTTTAAAATTTATTATTATATTATAAAAACCCTTGAGACGTGAAACATAGTGTATTCATATTGATGAGTCACAACATGTGATAGGTTTTATATAAATATATGTGTTTAATTTAACATCTTTGTAATGTTCATTTCTACTCAATGGGTTGTTTTGAAAGGGAATTGACAAGGTTTTCTTTAAGGTACGAGTTAATTACAAAGATAATTTTAAATGAATTTATTTATTTAAAATTATAAAGGATGAGAATCTCAAGGAAATTCTGGAAAGTGATTATTATAAAAGGATTTATTAATTAAAGATAATTAATTGATTCAATATTTATTTATGATAAATAAGAATAATTAAAGAATTGAATGACATTTTTATTTATGAATAAATATTGTTGCATGTATGGATGATCGTGAGATAGACCAGGACCTTTGTATGTGAATGGTTTATTTTATTTAATTTATGTAAATTAATTTTTTTAGCCCGATAGTCTTATTTTCATTAATAGGTAGGGCCTATATTCCCAAGGTTTCTGTTATCTAAAACCCTGTTTTATTCATCACATGCGAGTGAGATAAAATAATATTTAATGGATGGATCTGCCAAGCTAGCGGAGGTGACTCATATAAGGAGATTAAGTGAAACCAATCCAAGGAGATACAAAGGTGGACACGTGGGAAGTTATAAACAAGAACTCAAAAGGGTCAAGGTGTTAATCCCCTAGGTATTGGGTTATCTTATCAATTGTTAGATAAAATAACCAATAAAACAAGATCATGATCAAACCATATATTTTATTTATTTAAGTTTCATGGTTTTTTTATTATGGTTGTTGTTGTCATGATCACACAATTAATTAATTAAAGAAGCATGTAAGGTGGAACTAAAATGAGACTAGAATATCCTTAAATGTTATCTTATACATGGTTAATCACTTATGTATATCCAACTTAATATTAACAACCATGTAATCAAATATAATAAAATAGAAAATTGTGTATAAGGATAAAATCTCTCAAAGAAATATTATGTTGGTATAGCCTTCAATAATCTTGGTAAGAATCGAACCATAATTCAATGTGATTGGCCAACCCTAGTTGGGGTGTTTTCCATAATTGGGGAATTCTAATTCAATGTTTTGGGTTGACTTGAATATGTTAAAATCAATGGTTGATGGACATAGTAGGACTTGGTGTGACCAAGAGGAAAAGGTTGAGAAAGTCCAAAATGGGAGGGTTTCAGGATTGGGGAGTCCACTTAGTGGATCAAGAACCTGTAATTTAATGCTGTTTTAAATTGGAATTCCAACCTCAAACCCATCATGTTTCTTGAACAACAATAGTTTGGGTAATATAAAGGGAAATATGGTTTTTTTCTACATAATTTTAAGGAAAAGAATATTACAAAGTCAATGGTGATTCCTATTGATTTTCGATAAAATAGTTTGAGATTAATAAATATTAATATTTTTATTTGTCTCAATTTAATCATGATAAATTAATAAAATCTTTTCTTGTCATGAATTGTAGAAATGACAAGAAAATTGACTTCAAACATATCATTTCAAACCATACTCAAGAAGGAAAAACTTCTCACCCACACAAATTTCCACGAATTGCATAGGAATTTACACTTCATCCTTCACGACAAGAGGAAATTGTACATACTATAGGTGTAACACCCCATGATTTTATAGTATGCTATCTCTTCAAAATATTTTAAATAACTAGCGCTACACACAACACCGTGTTAGAGTGCACCATGACTTACCAAACTAGCCATTCAAAAAAGGGGTTATCAGTATTATAAAAAAATATTAAATTTTATATATCTTATATAATTTTAGCATTCATATTTTTTGTTTCTTAGACATAATATAAGAAAAAATCAATTTTTACAATAAAAGATATATTTTTCAAAAAATGTAATTTTTTCGGCTTTTAATGGAGAACCTTTTTTAGATACAATATTTGAAACTTTAATATATTAAAATAAGTGAAAATAAATTCTTATTTAAAATATGGAAATAAAAATGTAGTTTGGATAAATTTTTTTAAATTTTCTGATAACTTTCATATTTTGATGAATAGTGAAAAAATACTAAATATTAATTAAAAACAACTTTTTTAGTCGAAAAAAATTTATAGTGATAAATTATATATTTAAGTAGTTTTAAAGTATAATTATAATATATTTATTTCATTTAATATTATTTTTGACATTGGATGTAATTTCACATTTAAAATGCATATAAACAAGTGTCAATCTTTTCATAGTTATTATTTTTAAAAAACATGCTTTTTGTTTTAACAACGGGAATTAATTTTAAATTAATTTCTGTCATTTCAATGTTTTGAATTTTAAAAAATTGATTCCATATTTGGAATTAGGAGGTACAAATTTTTTATATTGGTACCTTTTAGTATTATACATTTTGAATATTTACTTCAGTAAATATTTTATTTACTATGGTTAAAGGGTAAATCTTGTAAATTCGGACAAAAAAATAATATTATAATAATATTAAATTACCATAACACATGTCCTAACCCTATTTTATGATACATGTTCGACCATGAGATTCCTTGTGTAGATTTTGGGACCACATGGAGCCACGTGGGAGTGATAATGACACTTTATATTAATTATTTTATAGTAAAGAGAAAAATGACATAAACATATATATTTTAGTAAAATAATTTTTACAAGGTGTTATATAAGTTATTGTTTTGACAATAAAAATTAATTATAAATATAAAAATATTTACAACATAATGGTATTTTATTTTTTAAATCTCTAGATAAAAATTATCATAAGGTGAATTTTTTATACTTTTAGAAAAAATTTGAATTTTTAATGAACAGTAAAAAATGATGTTTTTGAAAATATTTCATATATTCAAGTATTTACAAATTGGAATTATATTTTGGGTTTTCTTTAATATTTTATTAGTTCATTTTGATTAAAAATAATACAATTATCTTGTTTTTAATTATTTTTATACATTAATTTGATATAAAAATAATATTTATACATAAAAGGAAATTTTCTAAAAAACAATTTTCATTGCAATTTGCATGTTTAATTTTAAATTAAATTTTACCACTTCTAGAAACAATGTCAAGAAAAATTTATTCCATATTTTTAAGTATGTGGAATTTTTTTAATGGACCCACTTTATTTTTGTTCATTATTTTTAGTAATCATAGTAAATTTTGTTTTACCACATAGAAGGTAACATTGGTCAATTAGTGTTAAAAATAAGGTGATATGCTTTTAAATTAACTCAAATAATTGAATTTATTTTATTTAATGAGTGAATTTCATCTATAATCATCCAGTATTTGAAAATATGGCCTTTTATTACAATTTAGATATGATTTATCTTTTACAATATTTATATACTGAATAATGTCCAAGGTGTCACTTTTTTTATTTTAATATATATATTTTTTTCTGAAAGTGTTTGAAAAAAATGTTTTGTTGTAACGTGTTCATTGAAATAATAATTTTTAAATCATGGTGATTTTTTTTAATTTTTAGTGATTATATAATGACTGTAGGAGCTTATACAATGTTGACACAGTGCTTGTGTATGTTGTAGAAAAATTGTGTAAATTATTTTAAAAATACTAAAAGAAATATTTTTTTGAGTTATAGTGTCACATTAATTATATAAGTAGAACTAATACATTATGTATGTTAAAATGTATTATATTCTAATTCCATAGTTTTAATATGGTTTTCGTAGTCAAATTATTTGAAAAGTTTTAAAAATGACATTACTGATAACTTATAATAAACAATACTTATTTACTTATTTAAAATTCATAAAGACATCAATTTTTATAACTAAATATAATATTGTTTAAAATATCAACCATATTCTATTTATTTTTTATTTTTTATTTTAAAATAACTATCTTGGCCACTAAATAAAAAACATGATCTTGTTGTAACTGTTAAAAAGAGTTAACATAGGGTTAAAACAATGAGATAAGGGTGAAAATATGACATAAACTTTCCAAAAGTTTAGTATATTATATTACTCTAACTCATACTCATCCTATATTAGTAATATATCCATTTTTTTCAATTTTTAAATGAATATTGTAATTCCCCGACCCCAGTTACTCGGAGTTGGTGCATTATTACATAACATTGACATGATCAAAAAATATGAAGTCTCAAAAGTCCTATTAGTATAGTAGCCTTGGAAATACTAGATACATTTATAAGGATTGCATTACATCTTAAAATGCAAAACTACAACAAAATTGTTTCCATAGCAAACACTAATATCCCATAGACTATACTTGTAGCTCAGTCATAATAAACATCATCACATCCTAGAAAAATAAAAAATAGAAAGGGGTGAGCTCAGATGCTCAGTAAGGATAAAAATATAGAGAAAACATTCATAAATAAGAATAAACATTTAAGTCAATGTATAATACTAAAACAAAAGCCTTTCAAACATGAACTTTATCATAATATGGAAAAGATAAAATCAAATAATTCCATTTACTTACTCACATGGATATTCTACTAGTTGAATAATCACATGCAACATCAATAACAACTTTCATAATGATGGAATGCATAATTCCAGAATTTCATAACCATATAGTCAAGACCTTATGCCAAGACTACAAATAAGATTTTGTCCAGGCCTTCTTCCAAGACACTAGTTTGTCTCATGAGACCTACCGATGCATCGAGGAGATATAGTGGGCTCCACCTGTCACATACAAAGTCCAATGCATTCCTAATATGAAAAGGATTAAAAATAAAATAAACATTTATCTTAAAACTAAAATAAAAAATTTCAAATCATTATCCATAAACAATGAATAGTATAAAAATAACACATCCACAGTCAAAAAAATAAAAAAACCTTCAATACAAGATGGATGTTTTGTATCAAAATATATCAACTTCAAATAAACTTAAAATACATCAAAGGATGTTGACATTGATGAAATCAAAACCCTTTTTAAAGAAATATATCTTTCTAATTTGAAATCAGTTAAAATTCCTATAATTGTAAAATAAAAATCTTATTTTTGGAATACTATTATAAGCTTGTAAAGGAAGCTTTGATGATGTAATAATGGCAGAAAATAGCCACACCTGACGTATAAGTTAAAAAAGACATTCTTTCCTTAATTTTATCGAAAAGGTTATAAAGCACCTTGTTTGGAAAACACCAGAAAGATTCCTTTATAAACATATTATAAAAACTAAATCAAGGGTATAAATGACTTTAACCCATAGTTTATAACATATTAATAATGTTTTGAAATAGAATTTTATAAAACATGTATGTGGATGATAAAGAGGTCTCAGAAGTTACTTACGTAAAAACAACCTCGGATAATAAAGCGATTTTGAAATTAACCATTACCTTTTAATTTTACTTGGTCAAGGGTAGTTTAACCACCTGTATAATGGTGAAATAATTTTTATTAAATTATTAAATATTTATATTCATTAATATGATATCATCTATGACCTTTTAAATTTTTTTTGTTAATAATATATTAGTATTATTGTTGTTTCGGGTGTTAACAGATTCATTTTCTTTAATGATATTTGTTATGTGAGTCATATTTGTTATCTATGGGATGTATATTATTCATATCCATAATGATATAATGTCATTAAACATTATTTTTAACCATCTAATGAAAATTAGTCTATAATGGATAGGATGGTGAATGTATCTCATCTCGTTAGTGGAGACGGTAATCCGTAAGTACGCAAGAGCGACAATATCATTATTTTGATATTAAAATAACATATAATTGGATGGTATATCATATATACAGAATCATTATGATGTTATATTTATTATTTACATGAATTAAACATTATTGTTATATCCATCCAAATAATGATGTATTGAATAACAATTACACCACGACGTGGAGACGGTAAGCCATACATACGCACGTATGGTGACATGTCATTCAAAGGATGGAAAGAATAATGAATTTGGTTGTAAACTATTTATAATAACATCACAGTATATAGAAGATTCCGGAGTTATTATTTTATAATGGAAACAACACAGAAAGAGGAAGTGGAAGAAGAAAGGAACTTGGAAGCGGTGATGAAATATTTACCTCTTCTTCTGGTTCTTCCTTTTGATTTGATCAAAAGGGCTCCTTAGGTTGGCTTTATGACTAAATTAATGCCTCTAGGATGAAGGTAGGATAGTTGAGAGGGTATTTGGGTAGGTTTTGGCTGATCCAAATGGGTTTGAAGTTATGAATTTGAGGGAAGGGGGAGTTCCCATTTTTAAGAGGGGTGAGGGGAACCTTCAGAAATAATATAATATTATTTTATAATAAAATCATATTCGGTTTCTAATGGCTCCAAAATTAATTACCTTAACTCTAATGTAGGTATGGGTCCAAAACCATTCATCCAATAGGGTTTAGACAGGTTTTGGTTACTATATTAACTTTATCTTTTAGATTTAACTTTTAGTTAAATAGATTGACATTTAACATGTCTTTTTATATTTATATATTATATGGTTAATAAACAAACTATATACTTCCATGTGAACCCCAAGTGGTTCATTAATGTTACACCTATAATTATATATGTCCTTTGGCTGATCATTATATTTATAGTAATAGAATATCAATTAATAATATAATATTGTTTTAAAAAACTCTTTTATATCAATTTTGACACTATTTTGTATTTTGTTTTTGCTAAATTTATAACAACATTTTTACTTCTAACAAAATTCATCTAACTAATTGTAACATAACATAATAACCTATAAATTAGGTGAATTAATAAAAAGTCTCAAATTACATTTATTTGGATATTTATAATTTCAATTATTTCACTATTTTCTTAATTAGGTAATTATTGCATCATCATTTTGTCATAATTAAATTAAATTATTTATTGTCTAAAAAATATAAATGAAATACCATTATGTATGAAATATTATTATCTTTCTAATTAATATTTATGGTCTAATTTATCTATTTTGTAACCCTATATTTATATTTTTTTTGTTCTTAAGAATTGAATTTAACACTTTTAACTCTTCTTTGAATTAAATAATAATAAATGTCCTAATCTAATAAAAGTGGAATAAATAGGTTCATATTTTATTTATAAGGTTGTTTTTGTCTAATTACACTTATCTAATAGAATTAGGACTTGTTTTAGGGTAATAATAAGATAATTTTTACCCTTAATTACCCTATTTACTTTTAACCGTGGTAAATACAAGTAAAAAGGTAATAATCCCCAAAATTATTTTCATCTTATTGAACCCCATTTTTTTTACTGATATCAACTATTTCTCTCATTTTTTTGAAATTTCACTAACCGAAGCGTTAAAATTAAGTTTGATGTGAATTTTCAAATTCTCCTAGGAGGTGGGTAAAAGACGGTGAAAAGTCTAATAAAATTTTCATATATATATAATTATTATAAATTGACTCCAATGAATTATATTTAACTTATATGGGTTTTATGTATATATTTTGTCCAAAAATAAATTAAAATATAATAAATAATTATTAAAATAAAAATTCTTTTTTAAACTATAACTCAGTGTTTTCCCTATCCATCAAAAATTGAATGTTTTCATAAAAATACAAAAAATTTACCCTAAGCTAATTTAGATATTTAGAATCCAAAAATGAATTCCATATTGAAATATAAAATTTAAGAAATTTCAAAAAGTGGGTACTACTATTCATAACGTCTAGTTTGATTGTTTATGGTGTGTGAGAACTCAAAGTTGAATACAACACACACTACTCTATTATTCAAAGAGAAGCATACAATGGAAGCTTGGGGTGTTACATTCTCACATACTTCAAATAATTTCATCCTTGAAATTTCTAGAGTATTACAGCGTAGAAAGAATAAGGTGGTTCTTCAACATTAGTACCTCGGTTTCCCACGTTGCCTCTTCCATCTTATGGTATATCCATTGAACTTTTTCCAGACGAGCCATCCGTTTTCTCAATAATTTTTTTCTTGTATCAAGAATCTGGATAGGATCTTAACAATAGAATAGATTCGGTTCCTATTCTAATTCCTCATATGTGAGTAAATGCGTTGGGTCAGGCATGTATTTTCTCAACAACGATACGTGGAACACATCGTGAACTTTGCAGAGACTAGGTGGGATTTCCAAACGGTATACTACATCCCCAATTTGATCTAGGACTTCGAAACGTATGATGTACATGGGACTCAATTTACCCTACTTAACAAAACATATAACACCCTTCCATGGAGGTACCTTCATTAAAACATGATCTCCTACATGAAATTGTAAATCCTTCCTTCGGTTGTCAATATAGCTCTTCTATCTACTTTGAACTACCTTGATGTGGTTTTGGATTACATTCACCTTTCCCTCATTTCCTCCACATGTTCTGGGCCAACGAGTATTCTTTCACCAACATTATCCTAACAGGTTTGTGCGCGACATCTCTTCCGTATAACAATTAATATGGTGCCATCTGAATACTTGAATAAAAGATATTATTATAAGAAAATTCTACCAGAGGTATATATTGGTCCCACATACCATGAAAGTCATGTGATCATGATCTCAACATGTCTTTTAAGGTTTTAATAGACCGTTCTAATTTTCCATCACTTTGGGGGTGGTAGGCAGTGCTCAAATGAAGTTCATTATCAAGGTCTTTCTGAAGAAATTTCGAGAATCTTCATGTAAAATGGGGATCATGATAAAAAAACAATCAATAGAGGTACTCTATGAAGTCTCACAAATTCATTAATATATATTCATGCTAGAAGTTGAAGTTGTAAATTTTCTATTATAGTAATAAAATGTGCTAACTTGGTAAGATGATCAACAATGACCCATATTGCCTCGTTCCTTCTAGGAGTATTTGATAGTCCCATGACAATTTCCATCATAATATTATCCCATTTCCACTCAGGTATGGGAAGAGGATGCATGACTCCTCCAGGCTGTTGCCTTCCATCTTTCAATTGTTGAAAAACCATACATCTTGACACAAAATCATCAATCTCCCTCTTTATGTTATCCCACAAAAAATGTTCCTTAAAATCAAAATACAACTTATTACTACTAGGGTGTATAGAGAAATTGGAACTATGATAATCATCCAACAATTTCCTTTTTAGATCAAGTATATCAGGAACACAAAGTCTCTTCCAAAATTTCAAAATTCCATCATCATATATAAAGTCACTAAATCTAACATCATTCAATGATTTAATCGTCTTTAGAAACTCCTTATCATCAGACTTGGAACTTTTTACCCTTTCTAGAAAAGATGGTTTGGAAACCATTTGAAAAAGAATTGATGTTTCACCTTCAATGGTTTTTACCATATCCATCTTTAGTAGATGCATGTATATAGGATCCTTTACAAATGTCATCTTATTCCAAAATCCATGATCCTTTATACTGAAATCATCTTCCACCGTATTTGGCTTCCCCAGGTTGTAGTTTATAGTGTAATAATAATCATTGAGTAGTTCAAGACATCTCCTTTGTCTCATGTTGAGTTCTTTTTATGTGAAAATATAGTTAAAACTCATGTGATTAGTATAAATCTCAAATTTTTCACCATAGAGATAATGTATCCATATTTTCAAAGAAAATATTACTGCTGCTAACTCAAGATCATGAGTAGGATAGTTTTTCTCATGAATTTTTAGTTGTCGTAATGCATTGACAACAACCCTATCAATCTGCATAAGGACACAACCATGTTTTTCCTTTGAAGCATCACTATAAATAAAAAACCCATCATGCCCCGATTGTATAGTCAATATAAGAGCATTGACTAATATTCTCTTAAGTTCTTCAAAACATTCTTCAAACTCTTTTGTCCCAACAAATTTAACCTTTTTTGTGTGAGCTTTGTTAATGGGTTATGCAATCAGGAACTATTCTAGTCAAAACATCGATAATAACCTACTAAAACAATAAAACTATGTACCTAAGATATACTCATTGGTGCTGGCCATTCATTGATTAACTTGGTCATAGAAGGATCAACAAATATTCCATACATAGAGACAATATGGCCAAAAAAATAATTCTCTTGAAGACAGAATTCACACATTCTAAACGTACCACATAATTCATGTCTTCTAAGAGTCTTCAGGATAATGCGCAAGTGATTTTCATGATATTCATCTTTTGGAGTATACCAAGATATCATCAATAAATACCACTAAAAAGTCATTAAGATATTCCTTTAAAACTATATTCATTAGAACCATGAAGATAGAGGGGACCTTAGTCAATACAAAAGGCATTACTGTAAACTTGTAATCATCATACCTGGTTTGAAATGCGGTTTTTGGAATGTCTTCCTTCATCACACACTACTGATGATATCCAGATCAAAGGTCACGCTTTGAAAAGTATTGAGCTACATGAAGTTGGTCAAATAAATCATCAATCTGAGGTAGGGGATACTTGTTCTCTATGGTTATAGCGTTGATCTCTTTGTAGTCAATGCACAACCTCATAGATCCATATTTCTTCTTAACAAAAAGGAAAGGGGCTCCTCATGGAGAAACACTAGGGTGAATAAATTACTTATAACTCTATTCCTCTAATTGTTTCTTTTGTTCTACTAATTCCATAGTGGACATTATATAAGGGTTCTTCGATATGGGCCTTGATCTAGGTTTTAAATTAAGGGAAAACTCAATTGCTCATTCTGGAGGATGTCCAGGTAAATCCTCTGGAAACACATCAATATATTCTTGCATAATAGGAACATCTTATATTTGAACATTATTTTCCCCACCCATAGTTATTTAATTCTCTTCCTCCATAATAATTGAATTTATTTGAGCTACTGGAGGTGGATATAGATAAGAACTAGGTGGTGGTGCTTCTACACTAAAGATAAGGTACTCTTTATCATCACTAAAAATTGTAACCTCCTTCTTCTTACAATAAATTTTTGCATCATGGTCTGAAATAGAATCCATACTGAGTATTATATCTAATTAAATCATGGGTATGACGATGAGATCATTGGATAAAGAACATTTATATTCTCTAATGGGAACATATTCACAAAACATTATTGCGATGATACATCCCATAGGAGTTTTTACTGAAAACTCCCTTGTTAAATCAAATTGGAAATATCTAATTTTCATAGGAAACTGGGAAGATATAAAACAATGTGATGATCTGGAATCAAATAAAGCATTTTATAAACTTCAGGAATTCATTAAATTACCCACCACCATGTCTTTTGGAGCTTTAACCTCATAAGTAGTTATAAAATAAGCATTTCCTTGATCCCTTGGCCTTTTTGAGATAAGTTCCTCTGACACTTAGGACATTTATTCGCATAATGCCCCCTTTCTCTACAATTTTAGCATTCGACATAGACAACATATTTCTTCCCCTTGCAATCATGAGCATGGAGTCCTTTTTCAGCACACATGTAACAGACACCCATTCCCTTTAGGAAAGTACCAGGGTGTTCCTTTCCACATTTACTATAGGATTGATATTCAACTTTTCCCTTCTTCCTCTTATTTCCATTTCCATAGTGTTCAGCTAATCTCTTCTTCTCTTGGTTTTCATTAATGTCGTAATACATAGAGAATTATATTTCTATCTTGATAGCACATGAGACAATATCTTCATATGCTAAGAAGGATTATGAAACTAATTCTCAATGGAGAAATGGTTTTAACCCATCAAATAAACGATCAATATTACTTTTTGGATAACATATACAATCTGCAGCATGCTTCACTATCCTTGTAATGTTAGCTACATATTTAGTGACATTCAAATCTTTCTTTTGTCTCAAACTCATAAATTGTCTTTCCATATCTGCTTTATGGTCATGAGGAAAGAATTTTTATTAGAAAATTTATTTAAACTCCCTCCATTCCATATTTGATACTTAATCATCTTCCTTTTTGTTTTGAATCAATGAACACCATTGATAATCATCTCTAGTGAGGCAGTAAACTTCCATGACAACTTTTTCCCTTTCGCTACTCCCCAAGTAATGGAATATTTCCTCTAAGGAATTTATCCATTACTCAGCCACTAATGTATTTTTTACTTCGATTGAATTTTGGTGGTTGTTTATTGATGAAGAAATATATCATTGATCATTCACACTGCAAATTAGGGAGCTCTATACGAGTACGATTATTATTCATAACCTGAGTGAGTTGTCCTAGTATGGAGATTAGCTGATCATCACCAGTTGCATCACCAACTCCCCTATAATTATCTTGAGTAACAGGGAATCCCTACACGGAGTGTGTGCATTAATATAGTTTTCATTCCTTCTACTAGGTGCCATTTCTAAACAATGGCATAAACTATATTAGATTATGAATCATAATACATAAATTCAAACATTTAAGACACCTAACATAAATTGAACAATGTACGGAAATAATCCACAATCATAAAAAAGTTTTCTTTGAAAAAATATATACTAATAATCCCTTAATAGTGGATTGTATAGAAAATTAGAATTATCCTAAGCATATCTCCTGGGAGTGTCGTAACCAAGAGTGCAGGAAGGTCCGTTGTCGTGCACCTGTTCCTGTTCGAGTCTAGATCAAAGTGGTATTTTTAGGTTTTACACCTAGGTACAAAGTTTCCATATCTGCCTCTAACTTCTCGTATCCAGACAGGGATTTATTGCTTGAAAAACTCTCAAAATCTCTAAAATACAAAAATTATATGATGTTCTTCTATACTAATCATCAAAGTCTATCTTATGGATATGTGCTCTAATCAGAGTTTATCTAAATATAGTTTCCCAGGTTTGTGCTAAATTTTCATTGATACCAACTATAATGCCATGACCCCAGTTACCTAGAGTCAATGAATTATTACATAACATTGGAATGATCATAAAAGATCATGTCTCGAAATACTGATTAGATTAGTAGCCTTGGAAGTACTAGAAACATTCATAATGTTTACATTACATCATAAAATGGAAACTACAACAATATTGTTTCCATAGACAAAACTGAGATCCCATAGACTATCCCGAATAGTCAGTCATAATATACTTCTTCACATCCCGAGAAAAATAAAACATTGAAAGTGGTGATCATAGATTCATAGTAAGGATAACAATATAGTGGAAACGTTCATAAATAAGCATTAACATTTAAATAAATGTATAAGAATAAAAAAGCCTATTAAACTTGAACTTCGGCATAATATGGAAAAGATAAAATCGAATAATCCCATTTAATTACTAACATTGATATTATACTTGTCGAATAATCACATGTAATATCAATATCCACTTTTATAATGATAAAATGCATAATGCCAGACTTTCATAATCACATAGTCAAGCCCTTGTGCCAAGACTACAATTAAGATTTTGTCAAGTCCTTATGCCAAGTACACTAGTTTGTCACACGAGACCTACTGATGCATCGAGGAGCTATAGAAGTCTCCACCGGTCACATACTAAGTCCAACATTCCACATATAAAAAGGTTTAAAATAACATAAACATTCGTATTAAAACTATCATATGATATGAAAATTTTTTTCCATAAACCATGAATAGTATAAAAATAACATATCCACAGTCCATCATATCACAATACCTTCAATACAATATCGATGTTTTGTATCATAATTAATCAAATTCAAATAATCCTAAAATCTATCACAAGATGTTGACATTAATGAAATCAAAACACTTTTTATAAAAATCACTTTCTATTTTGAAATCATTTAAAATTCATATAATTATAAAACCAAATGTATATTTTAGAAATATTATTATAATCTTGTAAGGGAATAATTGATGATGTTATAATGGCAGAAAATATATCCACCCTTCGTATAAGTTAAAAAATACATTCTTACCAAAATTTTGTCGAAAAGGTTATAAAAGAACTTGTTTGGAAAATTACAGAAAGATTACTTTATAAACATCTTATAAAACATCAAAAAAGGTTGTAAATGACTTTATCCCATAGTATATAAAATATTAATAATTTTTTGAAAAACAATTCTAAGAAACGTGGATGTGGATGATAAAAAGGTCCCAATAGATACATACGTAAAAATAATATCAGATAATAAATAGATTGTGAAATTAACCCTTACCTTCTACTTTTCCTTGGTTAAGGGTTGGTTAAACTCTTTTATAATGGTGAAATAATTTTTATTATATTATAAAAGAATCATTTTCATTAATATGATATCATATATGATCGTTTAACATTGTTTTGTTAATAATATCTTACTATTATCGTTGTTTCGGGTGTTAACGGATTCGTTTTCCTTTATATTATTTGTTATGTGAGTCGTATTTGTTATGGATGGGATGTGTATTATTCATATACAGAATTATATCAAGTCTTTAAACATTATTTTTAATCATCTAATGAAAATTAGTCTTGAATGGAAACATTGGGGAATGAATCTCATTGCATTTGTGGAGACAATAATCCATATGTACGCACGAGTGACAATATCATTATTTTGATTTTAAAATAATATATAATTTGATATTATATCATATATAAAGAATAATTATAATGTTATATTTATTATTTACATGATTTACACATCATTATTATACCCATCAAAATAATAATGTATTGAATTACAATTACACCATGACGTGGAGATGGTAAGTCGTACGTATGCATATATGGTTACATGTAATTCAAAGGATGGATAGAATAATATTTTTGGTTTTACCATCTATATAATGACATCAATGTATATATATAAGATACTAGAGTTATTATTTTAGAATGGAAACAACAACGAAAGAGGAAGTGAAAGAAGAAAGGAACTTGAAAGAGGTGATTAAATTTTTACCGCTTCTTCATGTTCTATCATTTGATTTGATCAAAAAGATCCTTAGGTTGGTTTTATGACTAAAGAAAGTCCTATAGGATTAAGGGAGGATAGTTGGGAGGGTATTTGGGTAGGGTTTGGTCGATCCAAATGTCTTTTAAGGTATGAATTTGAAGGAAGGGGGTGTTCCCTTTTATAGTAGGGGTGAGGGGCACCTAAGGAAAAGATAGAAATATTATTTTATAATAAAATCATTTTCGTTTTATAATGGCTCAAAAAGAAATATTTAAAGTCTAAGGTGGATATCGGTCAAAAACCACTCAACCAGTATGGTTTATATAGGTTTGGGTCACTATATTAACTTTATCATTTAGATTTAACTTTTAGTTAAATAGTTTTACATTTACCATGTCTCTTTTTATTTTTATATTACATGGTTAATAAATGTACTATATAATTCTAAGAGAACCCCAAGTGGTTCATTATTGATACACCTATCATTATATTAGTCCTTTGGCCAAACCTTATACTTTTTAGGTATATAATATCAATTAATAAAATAATATTTGTTTTAAAAACTCTTTTATGTCAATTTTGACACTATTTGGTATTTTTATTTTTCTAAATTCATAACAGCTTTATTACTTCGAAAACAATTCATATAACAAATCCTAAAATATCATATTAACCTATAAAATTAGTTTAATTCATAAAAATTATCAAATTACATTTATTTGGATATTTATAATATCAATTATTTTTATATTTCATTAATTAGGTAATTACTGCATCATCATTGTGTCATAAATAAATTAGATTATTTAATGTTTAAAAAATATAAATAAAATACCATTATGTAGGAAATATTTATATTTTTCTAATTAATATATAAAGTCTAATTTATCTTATGTGTAACCCTATATTAAAAATGATTTATTTATTAAACATTGAATTTAACACTTTTAACTCTTCTTTGAAATAAATAATAATAAATGTCCTAATCAAATCCATGTGGACCAATGAGGTTCATATTTTATTCCTAAGGCTTTTTTTGTTTGAATTACTCTTATCCAAAAAGAATTAGGACATGTGTTAGGGTAATAATAATATCATTTTTACTGTTAATTACCCTATTTACTTTTAACTCTGCTAAATAAAATTAAAAGGTTACTATTCCCGAAAAATTATTTTCTTCTAAATGAAAAACATTTTTTTACTGATATCAATGATTTCTCTCAGAGTTTTGAAATTCCACTCATAGAAGTGGTAAAATTATGTTTTATGTGAATTTGAAAATTCACCTAGGAGGTGGGTTAAAGACCGTGAAAAGTCCAATAAAATTTTCATATATCTAAAATAACTATAAATAGACTCCAATGAATTATATTGAACTTATATATGTATTATGTATCTATTTTGACATAAAATAAATTTAAATAAAAAATTCATTATTTGAATAAAAATTTGGTTTTAAACAATAACTCAGTATTTTTCAGTATTTATCAAAAATTGACTGTTTTCATAAAAACGCAAAAAATTCACCCTAAGATAATTTCGATATTCCAAATCCAAAACATAAGTCCATTTTTAAAGAAAAAAATTATAAAATTTCAAAAAGTGGTTATTACTAGTCATAACAGCTAGTTTGATTGGGTGTGGTGTGTTAGAACTCGAAGTTGTGTACAACACATGCTACTGTATTATTAAAAGAGAAGCGTACCATTGAAGTTTGGGGTGTTACAAACATTTGTTTATTTTATTTTAATAATCAAAAATTTTCAAGACTTTCCCTCCCTCATTTATATAAGGGCACCACATTTCCTGTCATAGAAAAATATTTTAAATAGGTTAGTTACAACAAGGAATAAAAACATATGTCCCCCGCTTGACTGAAAAAATTATAGGGTCTGTGGTTTGATCCGAATACCAAACTAGGAGGGATTATGGTATACAACTAAAGAGGCTTTTATATGAAGATAAATATTTCTGGAAAGGACCTAGAATTCCTATGGAATTTTTTTATACATGGGAATTTTACGAGTCTGCAGTTTCTGACGGCGCTTGATTCCGAGGCCCGGTGTGTCTGAATTTTTTTTTTGAAGTTTTGTTCAGGTATGTTTAGTAAACGTACAAGTGGGTTTTTATAACTTTTGAACCAGTGCTCAGAACTGAAATCCGAGGGCACATTTGAACTCGCAGTGCCGGTTTTCGCATAAGAAGTCTTTGACTTCAACAGCTGTGAGTTGGGAATAAAAGTTAGTTTTTGGCTTTTATTTGAAATAAAATAATAAAATAAAGTAAAACACTTTATTTTATTTTTAAGCTTCCATGTGTTGAGTGTGTTGGTTAAAAAATCCCCTTGGTGGCTGGTGGTGGGACCGCCACACCCTATCCTCCCATGAGGGGTTATAGTGGTGGGGCCCACCCTAGCATAACCTCCCATGGGAGAATATTTGAGGTGGGGACCACCGGATTCGCAAAACCTCCCTATTAATGATATGGGTGCGGAGCAACCGACCCCTATTGGTGGTGGAGGATTAAACCTCTCCACTCTCCCTCATTAATGAGGGAGAGCCATTGACATCCCGGTGCAATTAATTGCGCCAACGCTTGTGTTTTAATAAGGATAGATTCTTGGAATCCTCCAAATTACTGAGACAACTCACATGAATTTAATTTGGAGGAGCTGGGATTTTAATTCTCCTTTTTGAATAGTGTTCTAAGACTTAAAATAATAGGAAAACTATTATTTTATTTGGGTTGGCATTCTTTTCTGGTTGGATTGTTGGAGAAAGGTCCCAACGAAGAATGTGAAGAATAAAAGAATGCCGATGACACTCTTCTTCTTCGACATTCTTCCTCGGACCCCTTTGACATGGGATGTGATCTTCTACCATGGATTGTCGACCATCCTTCTACGACATCAATTATCACCTCTAGACAGATCAAAGGTAGGGTGTTTTGTTTTATTTTATATTTGAATATAAACCTTGTTCTTCGTCCAACATATATATGGTATGATAATCGCCAATTTATATCACTGTAAAAAGGAGTGCTCGGTCCGCAAGAACACTGTTCGACCCTCCCCTTGTTTGTTCTTGTTCGATGATGATGGATTGGAAAAAAGGCTACAGTGACGAAGACGACGAACAAGGGTCGCGTTGCCCGCGGCCTCCATGAACCACACTGCCCCGCGGCACCCCGGTGCGCTTCCTGTGCCCTCACGCGCTGCCCCAGCGCACAGCCCGTGTGCCTCGCGCGCTGCCCGGCTCTACCGGTGCCCCGCTGGCATACTGCCCGGTGCCCCTGCGCCCCTCTGTCGGCCTGGCTGGCACCCCCGCGCCCTGCCGACGGCATGCCCAACACATGCCGATATCCTGCTCGGCACCCCGATGCACTGCCCGCTCCCAATCGTGATGCCCCGACATGCTGCCCGGTGCCTTGGAGCCCTACCCGGTGAATCCACGTCCTTCACGGTGTCAAGCCGACCTGCCCGCGCCCTAGTGCACTGCCCCGACATGGTGGTCTGCGCCCTTGTGCTCTTCTCGGTGCACCGGAGGCCTCCTCGATGTCCAGCTGGCATAACTACTTCCCACGCTGGCCGACTGCTTACCTCCCAGCCATTGGACTCCCAATCCCTCCCGCGACGTCCCCCGTGGTGTCACTGGCCGAACCAGCCCGGTCTGCCAGGACGAGTTACCGAGCCGCCTATGTGGCGACTACCAAGAAAAAACTCCCTCGCGGTCAGCTGGGTCAGGGCCCAGCGGACCGGGTCAAAACATAGTGGGCTGACCCACCCAATGGGCTGGGTCATACCCAGCGAGTCTGACCAGGTCGACCCAGACTGGGTCGGAACGGACCTGGGCCCATTACAGACCCATTACCTTCTTGGGCCATATCATTGGCACTAGACGTCCGTTTGACGAACCGTCAGCTGCACAAGTATTATTGAAGCATAGTCGTCCCTTTGATTATACCCCACTAGAGTTTGGGATATAGTTTAGTCACTGTCAGGTTGGATCATACACGAATCCAACCAGTCCCTTGTGACTAAAATGCTAATAACTCACAAACCGGGTGTCCTATTGACGTACCATTTGTTGCATTGAGACCCTTATGATGTGGCCGTCATTTGAGTTACATATTTGTGAGACTTCATGACACTTAAATTATTAACCAGTAGCTCGTGTATCGGATCCTTCTGGTGACGAGAGGACAGATTTTAGAGACCTAGTAGTTGTAGACCAGACAACTACTAGACCAATTCGACTCGGAGTGACTCGACTAGCCCAGTGGGGAGTGCCTAGTATTTGAAGGTAGACCCATGGTGGACGGAGCACCTGATAGTTGGTAGCAAACCCGCATTAATCGACCTGAGGAGTACCTTTGTAGACTATTAGGGGGTGCTCTCGATATTTGGCAGCAGACCCATAGCGGACAGAGTGCCCGGTATTTTGTAGCAGACCCGCGATACTCAACAGGAGGAGTACCTCAGTAGTCCAAGGTTAGTGAAAAGATCCTCAGTGTCGCGAGAGTCCCACTGTACTCGATAGAGGAGGAGTTCCCCATCAGCTATGGTTTCTATAATGAAAATCCTGGTTTGTGCGGAGTCATTGAATTTTGTGTTTTCCTCATGATTGAGATGGGTTACTTGATAACATAGGCATATGTATGGGAATATACCTAAGAAATGGTTATCCATTTAAATAATAAATTATGGAATATCCTTGTTAAATTTTGTGAGACCTTGACGGTATCGGGTTCCCTACTGAGTATCGTTATACTCACACCTTCACAGGCTATCCCTGCACCTCGTTGTGTTGGATACGAACGACAAATATTTCTAATGAAGGCCGAGAGCGTTAGGACTAGACAATACCTGGAGGAGGACCTTACAATGTTTTGGTGCACTATGGAGTCTGATGTGTGTTGGGTTCTATAGAGGACATCTATACCCACCATTCTGGTAGGAACCCCGAAGGACGATCTGGGTCCTGCTTTCACTTTTCAGCAATTTGTCACCTTTTTCAGTTGTACTTGTTCTTTATAGTTGGTCTTGTATTCTATCACCCCTTTACTTTCAGTACACTTTTAATACATCTTTTACATAGTGTTTTCTTCTTCTTATACTCTGTTTGTGTGTGTTTATGATTTTTAAAGGCAATGCCTTCCCAGTTTTAGGGAATAACAGTTCTGGTGCGAGTCGCAAGCCCCTAGCCTATGGAAGGCAGGCTTGTGTTAGTTACGATACGGACCCTAGGGGAAGAACTGTGAAAAATTGGTAACAGAGAACGTCGGTTCTACTGTAGAACATAGGAATATGATATTTCTTTTCTTTGAAGCAGTGGTGTTAAGGGTACTAAGCGTGGTTTTCAGTATAGGGAGTCCAGTGTTGGTGTGGACAACTGACATATCCGTACCCGAGGACCCTGACATTTAATTTCCAACTTAGAGCACAAAAACACTAATTGCGTCTGTGTTTTAAAAAGTTTTTCTTTAAGTCAGCTCAGTCCATGTTATCTTACTAGGTAGTCTTTTGACAATGTCACATCTGTTTCATTCAGGATGCCTCCACGTAGATGACCAGCTAGAACCGTGAGAGTCATACATACTGGCAGACTGCCGAGCGACGAGCCCTCAACACATGACCCTCTTCCATTTGAGGCACCAGTGGTACTACTCCCCGTTGGGCCACCGATCCCACCATCCCCACCACCAGAGATTTCACGCCTCTTGAGCACGCTGCACGAGTTCCAGCGCTAGAGGCCACCCAGGTTCAGGGGAGAGACAAACCCACTGGATGCTGAGGATTGGATGGAGGCTGTGGTTAGAGTCTTCAGATTGGTAGGGACACCATCTGACTTTATGGTGGTCCATACAACCAGCCTCCATCAGGAATCAACATACAGATGTTGGAGCTTGAATCTCCAGGTTCATGATGAGGCGTCACTTCTATGGGAAGATTTCGAGACCTAGTCTGGGTGTATTTTTTACCATCCACCCTTCGAGCGGTGTGGATACAAGAGCTTCTACATCTACAACAGGGTAACACGACGGTGGCGTAGTACTCAGTGTGGTTAACCAACATCTCATGCTACTCCACTCTAATGGTACCAAACTCGTTCTTCAGGGCCCAAACCTTTGAGTCGGGACCCATGCGAGAGATCAGATCTTCATTTATCTCCCACAACATCCTGATGCCGACAAGGGTGTTAGAGCATGCCCTCCTAGTGGAGAGTTTCCTAGCTGAATAGTCTCCAGCAATGAGAACCACCACTATTCGACTTGCAGTGGAGTTGTCTGTAGATGGAGGTAGAAAAATGATGCAACGGTCCAAGAGGAACAGACCCAGAGGTTGATGATTGTACGACTCATGATCAGTTGTGCGGGGCACCCAGGGTGGAGACAGAGCCAGTCATTATAAGAGAGGATAGTGTTACTCCTACGGAGGTCTTGGTCACATGGCCCGTGACTGTCCGACCCACCGCTCTAATGATCTGCATTCAGTTTAGGGACCTCCTAGGCAGAGGATGAGGAATGATAGAGGCAGTCTGCAGGGCACATGTGGACGTGGAAGAGGAGCTATCCATGTAGTTGGCGGTGGATAACGTTATGAGGTGCTACCGCCACCACCACCAGGAGGTCCACCCCAACCACAGGGAGCAGCTGGACTGGGCAGATCACAACTTCAAGCAGCTATGGCCTATGATCACGGTGCTCCAGAGATGATTCGAGGTACGATATGTGTCTATTCCACCTTACCTTCAGTTCAAATAGTCACAGGTGCCAGTCACTCTTTCATTTCCACTTCCCTCATTCGGTGCTCAGAGATTTTGAAGGAGCCTTTGGTTTGATCATTATGGCTAGAGACTCCTATGGGAGCTGATTCGACGATTACACACTAGTTCCAGCAGTGCAAGCTTAATCTAGGAGGTGAGAGTTTTGACTTGGATCTCCTTGTAGCGGTGTTGAGGCCTTACGATGTCATTTTGGGTATGGACTGGTTATATACAGTCCTTGATCAGATCGACTCTATTAGGAATAAAGTGCGGTGTTTCTGCACAGATGGGACAAGGTTCACCTTCACTAGAGAAAAATGGAACCTTTGCAGTGCAAGACAGACTTACTCGAAGGAGGGTGCAGCCGATCACTCACCACTTGGATTGCCTTACCCTAGGAGTAGTTGATATAGAGAGTCCAACATATTCTGTAGTGGTGCACCAGTACTCAAATGTTTTTTCTGACGATGTACCTAGACAACCACCTCATAGAGATGTGGACTTTTACATTGACATATACACCAGGACAACATGGATATCTAGTCCAGCGTATCGGTTGGCTTTCGCTGAGCATCATGAGTTGAGGGTACAACTGGAGGACTTGCAGAAGAAGTGATTCATCTGGCCTAGTGTTTCTCCATGTGCAACCCTGATTTTTTCACCATGATGGAGGATGAGAGCTTTAGGCTCTATGTAGAGTACCGTCTCCAAAACCAGGTGACCGTAAAGAAAAAGTACCCACTCTGGAGGATTGACGACCCCTTTGATCAGCTCAAGGGAGTATGATGGTTTTCAAATATACACCTCAGACCTGGATATCACTAGCTCAGAGTTTGAGATGAGGATGTGTAGAAGACGGCCTTCTGGTGTCATTACGGCCACTATTATTTCTTGGTTATTCCCTTTGTTATATCCAACGCTCCAGTAGTGTTCACGAGCCTCAAGAATAGGATCTCCCAGCCATACCTTGATCTCTTTGTCGTAGTCTTCATCGATGACATACTGATCTACTCGACCTGTGAGGAGGTTGCTGCCTACCATTTGTAGTTAGTACTGATCACACTCCGAGAGCACCAGCTTTATGGTATGTTCTCGAAGTGCCAGTTTTGGATTTGAGAGGTTCTCTTTTTAGGGCACGTCATCTCAGTGGATGGAGTTGGAGTGGATCCAGCAATTATATAGGAAGTACTTGCATGGGAGCCACCCATGAGTGTAACAGAGGTAAGAAGTTTCTTGGTCTTGGCTGGATACTATTGGAGGTTCCTTCCAGGCTTCTCCAGAGTTGCAGAACCACTATCAGCCTTGAAGAAGAAGGGGAAACCCTTCATGTTTCTAGAGAGATGCCAGCAGAGCTTTTATGAGCTGAGGTAGAGGCTGACTAGTGCCCCAATATTAAGGCTTCAAGATGAAGGCATAGTGTACGTAGTCTACTGCGATTCATCCGGGATCAGACTCGGGTGTGTCCTGATGCAAAAGAAAGAAGTGACCGCATATGGTTCTCGGAAGTTGAGTTATCATGAGAAGAACTACACTACCCATGACATGGAGTTAGCAGTTGTGGTCTTCGCATTGATGATTTGGCGACACTATCGGATGGGTGAACATTTTACCGTGGACTCTGATCAAAAGAGTCTCAGGAATATATTATTTCAGAAGGACCTAAACCCGAGACAACAACGATGGCTTGAGTTCCTCCAAGACTATGACTTTGATATACTCTTTACTCCTGTGAAGGGGAACGTTGTTGCAGATGCACTCAGCTGGAGGACTGGTATAAAGCTGCTAGGAAAGGTGACAGACCAGCTAGCAGCCTTACAGATATCCTTTGTGTATAGAGATGGAGAAGCCTATCTTCAGTCTCTTATAGTCACTCCTCCACTTCCTTAGAGAGTCCGGGAGGCACATCATGGGGATGCTAATTGTGAGACATGACAGGCTCATATATACATAGGGCAGGCACCTGATGGATTTTCTGAAGGTGTGGAGGATGTCATCCTCTTTAGAGGATGTACAATGGTACCATTATCACATTAGGAAGAAGTGTTGAGGGTGTTCCACACATCCCCATTAGCGGTACATCCAAGTGTGGCGAAGATGTATTAGGACCTTCGATGACAGCACTGGTGGCCCGGTATGAAGAAGGTAGTAGCGGAGTTTGTCTCACGTTACCTCAATTCCCAGAAAGTGAAGGTAGAGAACCAGGTACTAGATGGTTTGGTTCAGCCATTAGAGGTCCCAGAGTGGATGTGGGATGGGATATCCATGGAACTCATGATGGGTCTTCCACCTACATCAGGGGGTCATGGTTCGATTTGGGTTAACGTTGACTGACTCACCAAGTCGGCCCACTTCCTACTGACTAGAGAGCAGGGCTCAGTAGAGATCTTGGGATGCCTCTACGTGCAAGAGGTTGTGCAGTTACATGGAGTATTGCCTTCTATTGTCTTCAACTGTGATGCGCAGTTTACTTCCCAACTGTGGAATGGGTTGAAAGAAGCTTTCGGGAATCAACTACGTTTGAGCACTGCCTTCAATCCTCAGAAAGATGGTCAGACCGAGAGGACCATTCAGACCCTTGAGTACATGTTCTGTGCATGTGTCCTCGACTTTGGTCGTAGTTTGGAGGATCAATTTACTTTGGCGGAGTTTTCCTAAAACCACAACTCTCACTCCACTATAGGTATGGCACCTTTTGAGGCCTTTTGTAGTCGTCCTTGCATATCACCACTATACTGGACAGACCTAGGGTAGTCAGCACTAGTGGGACCAGATATGGTACGGGCTACCATGGAGAAGGTGCAGATCATCCATGAGATGATAAAGACTACAAAGAGTAGAAATAAGTAGTATGATGATATAAAACAGAGGCATCTAGAGTTCGAGGATGGCCACCACGTCTTCCTATGGATCTCACCTCGATGAGGTCTATAGAGATTTGGCTGAGGTGGAAAGTTTTCTCCAAGGTTCATCGGACTTTTCCAGGTCCTTAGTAGAGGAGGCCAGGTGGATTACCGCTTTCCACTTCCACCTCAGTTGCACCAGGTTCATGACCTCTTCCACGTATCTCAGTAGAAGAGATAGGTGCATGACCCATCCTACATCATTGACCACGTGGAGTTAGACATCGATGACATGAGACTTTCACGGAGGTTCCAATGGAGATTGAGGATCGACAAGAGTGAGTACTATGTGGATGGTTAATACCTCTAGTGCACATTTCCTGGTAGCACAAGAACCTCCAAGAGAGAACATGGGAGCAGGAGGCTCAGATGCGGGCTCAGTACCCCCATTTGTTCCCTTAGTTTGAGTTGTAGATTAAGGGGACGTATAGCCCTGAGGTGGGGAGAATTTATAGACCTGTAATTCCTGTGGAATTTTTTTAAATACATGGGAATTTTACGAGTCCACTGTTTCTGATGGAACTTGATTCGGAGGCCCGGTGTGTCCAGATACAATTTTTGATGTTCTGTTCGTGTAGGTTCAGTAAATGTATGAGTGGGTTTTTATAACTTTTGAACCGGTGCTCGAAACTGAAATCTAAGGGCACTGTTGAACTCGCAATGCTTTTTCTTAATAAGATATTAACTTCGATGACAGTGAGTCAAGAATAAAAGTTAGTTTTTGGATTTTTAAAAATATAATAATAAAATAAAGTACAACACTTTATTTTATTTTTATGCTTCCATGTGTTTAGTGTGTTTCTTAAAACCTCCCCTTGGAGTTTGGTGGTGGGACCGCCACACCCGAACCTCCATTGAGAGTTTATGGTGGTGGGGCCCAGCCATGAATAACCACCCATGGGAGGATATTTGAGGTGGGGACAACCCTAGTCGCAAAAGATCCATATTAATGAGAGGGGTTGGTACCACCCGACCCCAATTGATGGTAGAAGATGAATCCTCTACACTCTCCCTCATTATTGAGGGAGATCCTTTGACCTCCCTGCACAAAAAATTGTGCCAACCGTTGTGTTTTAATATGGAGAGCCTCTTTGAATACTCAAAAGTAAAGAGACAACTATTGTTCATTTAATTTTGGGGAGATGGAATTTTAATTTCTTTTCTGAATTACGTGCCAACACTTAAATTAGTAGGCAAACTATTATTTTTTTTGGTTGTAATTCTCTTCTGGTGGTATTGTTGGAGAAAGTTCCCAACAGAGAACCATTCTACCAATGATGAACGTGATGAATGCGAAGAACGTCGGTGATGCTCTTCTTCTCCGACTTTCTTCCTCAGTCCCCTTCGACGAGGGACGTGATCATCTAACACGGATTTTCGGCCATCCATCCGTGACGTCAATGATCGAATACTAGCGGATCAAAGGTAGAGTGTTTTGTGTTATTTTATATTTGAATGTAAACCTCGTTCTTTATCGAAAAAAGACATGGTATGAGAATCACCAATTTCTATCATCGTAATGAGGAGGATTGGGGCCGCACGAACATGGTCCAACCCTCCCTTTGTTTGTTATTGTTTGATGATGATGACTTGGAAAAGAGGCGATGACGATGAAGATAGAGAAAAAGGGCTACGCTAACCACGACCATCGTGAACGGCGCCTCCCCAGCAGCGCACCTGCGCGCTTCCCGCGCCCTCGCGCCCTGCCCCAGGGCGCTGCCCGCATGCCCCGCGCCCAGCTTGGCTTTGCTGGCACCCCACCTGCGTATTGCCTAGCACACCCGCGCCCCGCCGGCAGCCTACCTGGTCCCTGTCGATGGCCATCCCAGAACCCCGGTGCACTGCCCGTGCCCCAGCGCTCTACCCTGGCACACTGGCCGATGCCCCGGTGCCCTGCCCAGTGCACCTTTGGCCTGCACAATGTCCAGCGGGCCTACCTGCTGGCCTCTCGGCCACCAGAATCCTAAGCTGACCTGCACCGTCCCCCTTGGTTTCACTAACTGAAATGACCCTATCTCCCAGGATAAGTTAGCAAGCCGCGTATGTGGCGACTACTGGGCCGAACTGCTCTCGTGGTCCGCTGGGCTGGGCCCAGCGGAGCGGGTCAAAACATAGCGGGTTGACCCGCCCAATGGGCTAAGTCAGACCCAGCGAGTTGGACTGGGTCAACCGAGACTGGATCAGCCCAGACTGGGTTGGGCCAAGTCGTTCCAACTGGGTCGAACCGGACCTAGGCCCCTTATTGACCTATTACCTTCTTGGGCCATATCATTAGCACTAGACGTCCGTTTGAAAAACCGTCAGCGATGTCAGTATTCTTGGAGCATAGATATCACTTTGAGTATACCCCATTGGAGTTCGGGGTATAGTTGAGTCATGGTCAGGTTGGTTCGTACACAAATCCAACCAGGCCCCCGGGACAAAAATGAGAATAAATCACAGGCTGGGCATCAAATTGACGCACCGTCTGTAGCGTTGAGACCCCTATGATTTGGCCAACCATTGAGATACTTATTCCTGAGACATCGTGACACTTGGAGTATCGACCAGTAGCTTGTGAAGCCAATCCTTCCTGTGATGAGAAGACATAGTGTAGAGACCTAGTAGTTGTAGACCTGATGACTGCTTGTCTGATTCGACTCGAAGTGACTCGACTAGCCCAGTGGGGAGTGCCCAGTATTTGGCGGGAGACCCATGGTGGACGGAGCACCTGATAGTTGGAAGCAAACCCGCAATACTCGACATGAGGAGTACTTCTGTATACTATTAGGGGGTGCACCCGATATTTGGTGGCAAACCCATAGCAGATGGAGTTCCCAATATTTGGTAGCAGCCCCACGGTACTCGACAGAATGAGTATCTCACCAGTCCAAGGTTAGTGAGAAGCACCTTAGTGTCGTGATAGGCCTAATGTACTCGACATATGAGGAGTTCTCCTGTAGCCATGGTTTCGATAAAGAAAATCATGGCTTGATCTTAGTCATTGACTTTTGTGTTTTCCTCTTGACTGAGATGGGTTACTTGATAACTTAGGTATATGTATGAGCATATATCATAGAAAATTATTATCCGTTGAAATCATACATTGTGGTTTATCCTTGTTGGATTTTGTGAGACCTTGAAGGGGTCGGGGTCCCTACTGAGAATCATTATATTCACCCCTGCATGGGCTATGCCCGAATCTAATTGTGTTGGATGCCGACGACAGACAACGTTGACGGAGCCCGAGAGAACCAGGACTGGATGGTACCCGGAGGAGGACCTTACGACGTTTCAGTGTATGGTGGAGTCTGATAGGTATGGAGTGTTGTGGAGGCCATTTGTACCTAACGTTCAGGTAGGAACCCCAGAGGATGATCTAGGAGCTGCTTTCACTATTAAGCTATTTTTCCCATTTCTCAGTTGTACTTGTTCTTTACAGTTGGGCTTGTATTCTAGAACCCCATAACTTTCAGTACACTTGTTATACTTCTTTTACTTAGAGTTTTCTTCTGCTTGTACTATGGTTATGTGTGTTTAGGTTTTATAAAGGAAATTCCTTCCCAGTTTTAGGGAATTACGCCATTAGTGCTATTCACCAGCCCTTGGCCTATGGAAGGCAGGCTTTGGGTAGTCAGGATACGGACCCTAGGGGACGAGTCGCGACAATTCTTAACCGAGCATTTTCGTATAATTTCTTCTCCTACCTCCCCAAAAAAAATTTCAACTAATATTAAAAAAATAAATTTTTATCATCTATACAATTATATATTATAATGTTTATTTCATCATATATATCAATTTACTCTTCCACCAAAGGGGAATCAAAACCATAATTTATGAGTATGACGAACTATGGCCTCATGTATCCAAGTAATTCATTTTCCATTACGACATCCATAATAGTATCTTATGATGGATTTAATATTTATATATGATATTAAAGAAACATTTATCATTTTTAATGACGTGATATCATCTATTTTATTAAATTTCCACACATTAAAAACTGATGATATTGTTCCGGCATACATGTGGAATACCACTTCCCCTAAGTGATGTAGTTAAATTTTCATCCCATTAATACTATATATAAGTATATTAAATGAAAAAAATATGATATTTATTACATAATAATAATATTATTATAATGGTAACATGAAACATTAATTCTATCATTTTCATTGAAAATTTCAGTGTTACTAATGGGTTCATATGGCCAACCATCTCAAAGACTCTAAAATAATTAATTTTTAATTTCCATATTTCAGGGTTGGATTTAAAAATAATAAATAATATATAAAAATGACAGATATGAATAGATTATTTTTAGTTATTATGTAATAATGGACACTTTGACCATAGTCAACTTACCAAAGTAATTTTGAACATATGAGTCAAATATCATCAAAACAACCGTATAAACTGAATTGGTTAAGAAATTTTATAAAACTTTGTAATAGAAAAAATAAATGGAATAGAGAACTTGTAATTTTTTAATCATGTAAATAATTAAAATAAGATTATTGTTCACAATTATAATGAATTTATGTGATTATTCGGACTCTTGGTAAGTTACACATTACATTAAAATCATAGGTTTTATTTTTTATAAGTATATTTCTTAAAAATTTTCATCCTTACCAATTTTATTAAATTGTTTTAATTAATATATTCATATAGGCATGAATTAAATATAATTAAATATAATGTAATTTTAATTTTTTTCCAATTTTCATAAAATGAATATATTTACATTCTTTATATAGAAAAATTTTTAAATGGAAAAGAGAATGTTTTACTTTATTATATACAGTGTCAGCAGGATTTCAAGATTGAGGGACTAATCTCTACATGTGATATGTTTCATTTCAGTGTATTTTATTTTTAACCATGAATTTGAAAGATTTCATTGATTTTACTATGTTTTCAAAGTTATGAAGAAGAAGAAACTACAATTTTTGTTACTACAATATACAACCTAAGTAACAACATTAGCGATGTTTAGATAAGGTAATAAAGTATTATTTGATTAAGGAAGTTCTTTTTAATAATTTAATATTAATTATGAGGATTTTTTATCTTTTCTTATTTTCTACATTATATGTTATTTTATTGGTGATTCACATTTTTTCTATATTTTGGATGTTTCCATAAATAGTGTTTTAAGTAGCATAATAGGTAATAGGATTTATTAAGAAATGTGTATATCTGATTGGTCAAGAATAGTGAAGAAAACTAGATGAAGTATACACGACATAGGCCAGTGCCCATATTTTATCTAATAGAGTGTATCTTATAAATATGATCCCTCAAGGTCGATCCAAAAGGGTAAATTTCGGGAGGGTTTCCATGTTGCACAATAAGTTGATGGTTTCCAAACAATGCCATTGGAAAAAGATTCCTTGAAATAAAAAAAGGAAGGAATTTCTAAATGGAATGAAGAATGTTTAAGAGACCACTGAATTAAATTTCAGAATTATATAAGACTAATGTGATTGAGTGGAATCAATTGGACAAAAGGTAATAAATGTTTCAATGATCACACTATTGGATAAATCATTCCACAACTGAGCGGATAAACTATTAGAGATGATATTAAGTGATGTTTTATGCATTGAAAAAAACACTTAATGAGGATATTATTTGAGAATATATTTAAAATAATATTTAATTCAATGAAATTAAATTTCATTAGCTAATTTTAAAGGAATATTGTGGTGAAATGGTATAAGAATTTATTGTGTAGATATATATTTCTGGTAGAATTTAGTTCCCAAACATTAGAATAGCTCATTAAATTTTGATAGAAGAGATGAAAAATCCCATCGGACAGACTTGAAAAATAATTTTACATGAAGAGAATAAGTTAAAATAATTATTTAATCTTATAGGTAGAAAATTTTGTAGATAATTAATCGAAGTGTGAATATTGTAATACAAATAAGGTGAGTCATTAGATATACAACACTATACGGTGGTTATCGAATAATCAATCATAAGTCTCCAAAAAAATCAATTGTCAATGAAATTGTGTGAAGATCCTCAAAAAGAGAGATATATTAATGATAAAATATTTGATTCGAAATCATAATTCCAAGAAGAATCTTAGAAAATAGTTATTATATATAAGGATTGTTCAGAATTTTGAAAATAAATGTTTCCAAATGATCCAAAATGTTTCTTATCATGATTATAGGAAACATATATAGATCATTAGACAGAGGTGGTTGAAAATTTCAAATATAAATAATCATTGAAAATTTTCTATATAAATTCATTAGATATATATTTAAGAGGGAAAATATTTAGATTGAATTTTCATCTCAGTTGAGTGAATATGGTTTTTTGTACTATCTAAATATATTTCATCAGATATGAGTTTATAGATAATGTCAGTAGGAAAATATTATAATAACATTGTATTGTATTTTAATGATTCATATTAATTTGTTAAACAAATCCATTAGATATAAGGAGTTGATATGATCTCTGTGGGTTCAATGAAATAAGGATAACTGGAAGACATATGTTATCCCAATGGATGGAGGGAAAGACGCTATGAATTTATGATGAATTCACATTCAAATGGAATATAAAATTATGTATTTAATCAATGAAATTTATTAGAATAAAAATATTGTGAATCATGTCAATATTCCTAATAGGAATATTGAAAAATATTTAATGTATTAACCTTGGGGAAAACATATTTTAGTTTCCATGCTTACAAAAAAAATAGAATCTATATAAAAGATTAAAATGTTATAGAGATGTGTATTTATTATTCACGTGTGAAGGTGGAAAATTACAAAAATATTGTGTTCTGTAATAAAGTTTGAAACATAAATTTTGAAATTTATCTTCATTTTAGTTGATATATCATGTGATGTTATTCCTGTTGACACCGGGGTTATTGGATAGAGCAAAAGAACTGAACAAACATACGTACCAGAAGAAGAACAGAAAAAGGGATGAATCAGATGGGTTGGTTAAAAATAATGGAAGAATAATGTAGAAGAATTATTGGAGAATAATCCACCAAGAAAGTCGATATCAGATAGAATATTTAAGTTAATATATTAGATCGATAATCTATAAGTGAAGTTAGAAGATGGAAGAAAAAAAATTAAATTGGAAGAATATTCCAAATTCGTAACCTCACTCTATGAGAATAATTGTATATTTTGAAATAAACAAATAAGATTGGTTGAAAGAATCAAATGGGTTAGTGTTAGATGGATGAAGTAAAATTTTAAATCATTTATTTTACGATAGAGGGGAAGTAATATTTATTGACTGCTTCTTTTCAAGTAAAAAATTGAAGATGAAGTAAGTGAATAACAAATTAGTAGCATGTCATCATATATATGTATCATATAGTAGAAGACATTCTTAGTGTTACTAAATAATGTAAAAATAGTGAAGACTATCTTCAAAGGAATTTTAATTTACTAGTGAGGAGATGCAAGTTGGGAAATTCTACCTCCAGTCTAAGGAAGATAATTTCCCCTCCAATATCCATGTTTTTAAAGACTTATAATTTAATGAGAATTTTTTTCTCCACACCAACTTTATTATAATATATTTTTTAGATGATTCTATGTAGTGGTCATTTCCATACACAGTAATGTCTTGGAGTTATTTTGGGTAGGGAACATTATAAAAAATCATATTCTATATTTACATTATTTTATATAGTTTTGTTCTCTATAGAAAATATAATAACAGAATCAATATCCAAATATATATAATAGGTAAAAGGTGATAAAAAATTATAATTAAGAAAAAATATCTTAAAACTAGTTAATTCCCCTCTTAGTTAGATATTATCCCAAAGTTGTCCTCTCAATTGGTATAAAATCACAGGTTCACCTCTATTAGGTTATATTTGTTTCATTTATTATCTTTTTAAGAATGTAGTTTCTCCACAACATTCCCAATTAAGTGTATTGTAGGGAAGATTCATTTATATTTGAAAATAATAATATTTCTACAAATACCATCTTGAACATGATAGAAAAAGTAAAAATAAAGCTGAAGAAGTTATCCATCGTGCCAATATAAGATGATGTATCAATTAAATTATTCCATTACATAAAATATATTATATCTTTCCTAAAATAAAATGATACTAATACTAAAGTATCCAATATATAGAAGGATAAAATTCCTCCCACACATCTCTTAAGTGATCCGTAGGTATGTGAAAATTTAGGTATATGTTTTACTCATGAAGAATAGAACAATATACATGGTGACGATGAAAAATATAAAACATGTCAAGATATATCAATTGATTGATTAAGAGACATTATATAATGTGTTACCATTGAAAAATTATCTCTTATTAAAAGTGTCTTTAAAAACATACATGTAGAAATAAACTATTAGGAATAAGAAGTATGAAATATAGAGAAGTCTTTATAAAGAAATATTCTAAAACTTATAAAACTCACCTAATAGAATGAAACTATTATAGAAATAAAACTGGAGGTTTAATTATGTTCATCAAATTTTGAATTCAAATGGATCAATAATGTTTAATATAATTGTGGATGTAAGAATATGTTGGAATAAATGATCTTTGAATATGATGAATATTTGAAAAATAGAATTGATGCTAGGGATTTAATTTTATGACTGTGAATCCCATAAAATAAAGGAACATGAATATTTGTTACAAATAAATGTTAAGATGGATAATGTGGAAGTATAAATAATAAAGAATGATTATTAAGGAAGGTGATTATGCTTGAGGATATGGAAAACAACCCTAATCTGAAATGGCTAGAATTGGAAGGTCAGTTGGAAAATCTTGAGAAGACACAAACTGGGACATCATAAATAAAGTAAAAAGTTAATTTTTATACTCAATAATCATTTTAGTATTCTAATGTTCAAATTCCTCTAAAATACTATAAGAAGAACATGTATTCATTCAATGATATATCTAATACATCTATGAATAATGTTTTTCATAATTTCTTTTAGTAATGTTTCTAAATCAATTTTGAATAGTGTAGGATGATAAAAATATCTATATATGTGGATGAATAAAAGAGATAACAAAATAACCATGATGAAATTGGTTGATAGGAAAACATGTGGATGTTTGTCCCCCATAATTGTCATAAGAAGTTAAAAATAAGAAAGAAATAATTCATAATAAAGATCTATAAAATCAATATTTACACGTCAATGTTGGTTCTGAAACAGATTTGGGAAATATACATCAGATTGTTGGTAAATTCATCAAAATGAAAAAATTAATATGGAATCCCATGTGAAGGGGAAACATACAATATTTTTGTAAAGGAAGATAAAACTGATGATGTTAATAAATATGGTGGCCCCAAAATCAGTACATTCTCATCTCAACATGTATCCAATGATTTTAAGAAAATAATACCATAGAAGTATGTGAATAAGGATAATGTAAATTTTGGATGAAAATTTAATAATTTTATATGAAAATATTATTCAATGAATATTTCAAGTATGAATGGTTGGAAGACCTTGAATTCCAAATCAATGAACCTATATAAAGTGATGCATACAAGAGAACAAATAATACGGATGAAACTCAAAATAATACATGTTGAAATCCCAAACATTATACTCATGTACCTAATAGTTTGGAAAGTATGTGGAAAATATAATAATGAAAAACAAATAATTATTCAATGGGGTTGGAAAATGATTTATGTGAAGATGAAAATTTTCTAAGTGTGAAGTGAAACTAGGCTGTAAATTCTCCTATAAATTGTTTTAAAATAATTCACTTACACCAAAAGTTCTTAAATAAGATTAATGTTTCATGAGGTAATACAAGTGACTTGAAAACTATTGATAATAAAAACTCCACAAATAATGAAATTTATGAAATAGTGATATGCAAACAACCCCAATCAGAATTGAAGATCAAATGATCGTGAAAGATTAATATTGTTAATGGAGAAACATGGTTGATAAATAATCTCATCCTACTTATTCTATATTATATGTTTGATAACTCCAATATATTTTTGTTACCTTGGTGTTTTGTAGATTTTATTTAAAATAAGTGAGTTAATGGTGAGGTATGTACCCAGAGAAAGAACATGATTTATGAAGAGGGACAACAAAAATAAGTTATCCATGATATGAAATCTCCTATCAAGTAGTATTTATTTGTTTCCAGAATGAGAATTCATAATAAGGGACTATCCTTGATGAATATGTAGAAATTATAATGTTTACATATATAAATAAGAAATAATACATTTTTTTTATTTCTTGAAAATATAGTTTTAAAATAATATATATTAAATAGATTAATAATTATCAATATCCTATGGAATGTCCTCTTATTCTAGAGACATAGAGAAAGTGAATGTTTCTACCCAAATTTTTATATCATAAAAATCTGATTATTATAGAATGTTCTTGATGATCATGTCCTTAGAAGTGATATTCATTAATTAATATCACATCATTGATTTCAATTACAAAAAATTTAATTCAAATGGTATAAAATTAATTCATCAATTAAAAAAAGTTTTGATGTATGAAAGTGATCCAAGTCTATTTATCCTACATATTGGACATGAATGTTTTTGATCCATTTGTTAATGTGTGTGCATGTGTTTTAGGTATGTATTTATTTCAAAATATTTATGTCACATTTGAGTATCTTCAACCTAGAATAAATTTTTTTAACCATTGAATAATTTTCTATTATGTTTTTTATTACCAATTATGGGTAGGGAATTTTGAATGAATGTAATTTATATATATCATTAGGTGGTATAATGTTCAGTGAAAAAAATATATAAATATTCATATATTGACATATACATTTTAAAATAACATTAATGTTTTTTCAAACAAATATAATGAGGGAGATTTAAGGGACCACTATGTGTGTGAGTTAAATTTTTCTCAATGGATTTCAATGGTTGTCAATAAAATAGAATGATTTCATTAATGTCAATATGTTTAATAAGTTATCAAGTATAATCAATTCGAATGTTTAGGTAAAGCGTCTATGATAGGTATCAATTTTGATGTAGTAAGGATGAATTAATCAAATCTTATTTAATTAATTTATTTATTTTAAGGATGTATAGTTTATTTACAATGAATATTTTAGATATTATTACTTTCTAAAACATGTGTTATGTTTTTTAGAGAATCCAATATTTTATCAACATTTTGGATGATTACTTATTTATTTATCTATTGAAAAAGAAGAAACAGGATAAAATTTTCCAAAGAAAGAGAATGTCATCAGTATATAACAGATGAAATGGGGAATGAATTCCCCTCCTAGACCTGAATTGACTATATAAACTATCCTGGAAAATATCACTAGGACATAGTCTCAAATTGTCTTAAACAAGAGGGAACATGGGGATAGAAAGGGTGTCCCCTTCCATGACTTCCCTTGAGCATTGAAATAATCCCATGGAGATCCATTAACAAGTATTGATAGTCTGGAACACTTGAGTATTTTATGAATCAAGTTTATAAACATTCTGGAGAATCCATTAATTTTAATAATGGAACAGATAAATCATCATTTCATCATGTCAAAATATATATAGATGTTAATATTTTGATAAATAATATTTTTTTATTCATGACATTGATGCATTTATATGATTTGATAATACATGACTAAATATTCCTTTAGGGGACAAATCCAAATTGACTTTGAGTTATGATTCCCTTAGAAATATTCCGTATCCTTATGGAAATGATTTTACTGATGATTTTTGGTATGTTGTTTCCAATTGAAACTAGTACAAAGTCCCAAATTATCATAACTGTTTTTGGGTATCAGAGTAATTAAATTAGATTTCACTTCATAATGAATGAAAAAATGTGTAAAAATTAGCTCCCTATATTTGAAACATTATCATGGATTATTCCCCTTTCGAACAAGAAGATATTGTTGGTGAAACCAACTGGCACTGCAACACTATCAATATTTAGGGAGAACATGGATACCTTTAATAATTTCTCCCATATTACATCTACTGGTTTGATATTTTTTTAATCATTAATGTTAGTTTTGATATTATATATCATGATACGGGTGTTGTTAGCACCGTTTTCTGAATATATCTCTACAAATTATTAGTCACAACATTAGAGATTTTATTTTTATAGGTAAGAAAGTGTCCACTAATATTGAGGGAAGTGAATCGATTTTCATCATGTAACCTTTATCTTGTTTTTGAGGAAATAATTGAGAATATTTTTTTCAATTGTAATTTCATTGACATATTATAGAACTACGTGTAGACCATTCTTGGATTTCTATTCAAATGTGAATCTTTGAGGCCATGTTAGAATCCAATATTGTTACTATTTTCTTTTTCAAATCAATTGAATGATACTAGTTTCAATTTCATACATATTTCATTTTTCATGGAAAGTAACAAATGGTGTATCATTTGAGATTAATGCTCAATCCTTTTAGGCAGGAGTAAGGGAAACACACCGGGTTTCCATCCCTACCTCAAAAAACAAAACAGGATATATGAATAATGACTAGAATGATCTCATTATTTTGAAAATATTCAGTGTTGATGGAAGGATCAGAAAACCTTTGGTCTTATAATCAATTAATTCAATAAACTCCATTAGTCATAAGATGAATATTAATATAGATAGGGTAGCGTCAAGTGCACCGTTACCTTCAAGTAGCGGTGGTGTATTCTGCACCCATAAAGTATTCATTTAAGACTATTTATACCACTACATTGGTCATTTATGATCTATTAATGCTAATATTTGGTCCATGATTAAATCCATAAAAGTTTATGTCCATCATGGATGGATAATTATATAGTTGGAAACTAACTCAACTATGGTATTTGATATTGTCAAGAATAGGTCCAGGAATGCTCCATGGAAAATGTAATCTTCCTATATTTAACGTCTCCCACACACTAGTGGTATAAATATGTATGTTACATGGTATTACAGAGAGGATAATCAGGTTACTGATGGGTTTTCAAATAAGTCCATTCCTGATTCGTGCTCAGGATGGTACTTTTTGACACAGGTGTCCTGCTCACTTTATGTTGAGGAAGATGCATGTGGTACCCTATATACCATATGTGTAGACACTCTTCTGATTTCATGAATTATATTTTGATAAAATAATTTTGGTATGAGTGGGTTATTCTGGCTCATGGTCCCTTTTGTTAATAACAAAGAAGACTTTCCTTATATATTTTCTTGATGCTAAAAAACCAAGAATAATGAAGACATTTAGATTTGTCCAGTTGACTGAGTCCTATAGATTGAGGTTATTGGATTAAGTTTATCTTAGAAAGATGACCATTTGTAGTATATAAGATAGTGTAAATCTTATTAGGGTTTCCAAGAAACACCATTAGATGGAGTTTTCCATACTATTAGATAAAAAAAGTTTCCATCAGATGAAACAATGATGTAAATTCTGAATAGAATGAAGAATGATTGGGAGAACCCCGAAGGAAGATTCATAGTAATATCATATTGATGTTAGTGGTATAAATAGATTGAATAATAGGTTGAATGAAATTTATAGATGATTATATTTTTATCTACATTAGATAGACAATGATCAAACCAACTATTTAAGATGATATTAAGTGAAGTGAAATTCATTATTCAAACAACAACAGTCTATGATTTACTAATTCAAACAGATTTTGGTAGATTTTTGATGTGTCTAAAATAAAATTTAACAAATTATATTTTATGTAATATTGATGAGAATCTATGCAATGATTTATTATATATACAATTGGATATGGAAGAACAGAGTTTACCAAAACATTTTGAATTTTGAATGATGATTGATGGAGGATCTATAAAAACAATTAGATACACTTCTATAAGGATTGAGATGTGAAGATAATATGTTTCAAAAAATTGAATGATACATGTAGTTAATGAGGTTATATATAATTAAGGTAAGTGTGGTGATTTCCACATAATATAATTGATTTTTTGTAAATATTTCACGGGATGGAGGTTCTTGAATGATCAAACATAGGTTTCCTATCATAATCAACGATCATAGAAAAATTTTTAAGATAGTAAAAATATTATTTTTATGAAAGATCTAAATAATAAATCAAAATCATCTGATAGATAAATTCTTTTTAAAGAAGATATTTGACATAAAGAATTGCTTTGATGTTTGTAGATATAGGTTTTGGAATGACTGGACGAACACTTCATTCTAGAGTTAGGGGAAACATTCGAAGTTCGAAATACATTGGTGAACAGAGGATTCCAAGATGAGGTTTTAGAAAAAAATTTCTTCATGATTTCATCATACATGGAAGAATATTTCTAAGAATTTATCAGAAATCAATAATTGTTGTGATGTTTCTAGATAAATATTTTCCAATGATTAGACAAATGTTTCCTTACAAAGTTCGAGGAAACATGAAAAGATCATCAAATTGATGTGGATGAAGAATTTTGATCTAAGGCATAAAAAATTTTAATCATAATTCCAACAGGTAGATAATTATGAGTGAGATTCATCATACTAATGTTTTAATGAAATCTATATGGAAAAAAGTTGTTGTGTTTTCTAAGTAGATATCATCTGTAAGATTTTATAGGATGTTATAAATATAAAAATATTAATACAAAATATGGCAATTTCTTAAAAAACCATTTGACTAATTTTAAAAAATCAATCAGACTAAAAAACTATGATATATCTATGAGAGTTCAATGGATCATATAAAGTTGACAAAAATATCTGAATTTAATGGATGGAATAATAACCCCATAAAATGATGTCAAATTAATTTTCAAAGAAAATAAGTATTTTTGTCTTCATAAAAATGAATTTAATTATATGAAAAGTGATCAGAAGAAATATAATGACCAAAAGAAGTATATTTTAATGATTTCATTATTATCCTACTGATTTGTAAAGGAGTATTAAAAAAATAATCATTAAATGGAAGATGTGTAAGAAATTTCTTCTATAAAGATTTGTTTATAACATTACAATTCTTGAATAGTAATTATTATGGTGATGTTGAGGTAAATATTTAATTTTTCAAAAATAATTATTGTATTTTTTATTAAATAATTATTCGATAATTATGATGAATATTTTTAACATGTAAATTGTTATTTATGAATTGGGAAGAATTCTAGTGAAATTTAAATAACCATGAAGTTCAAAATTATGGTTTTATGTAATATGGAAAACATATCTATGTTTATGTACATACCAAAAAAATTATACCTATATAAAGGGATACTATAGTACATAGAAGTGTGAGTAATGTTCATGTGAAAAAAAGAAAAAATACTATTGGAAGTTTCAACATAATAAGGTGCCATCCATGAAGCAAGAGATCTATTCCCATTTGTTCTTGTGTTTAAAGAGAACAATTTTTTGACCAAGTATGGGGCATCACACAGTTCTAAATTGTAGAAAAAACTAACCATTGGATCAAGAAATCAAAAAGGGAGGTAACAGATAGATATGTTTTATTTGAAGGATTAAGAAAGCAAAAATGGATTGGATTAACTATCAATGTATGAATTATAATCACACAGACATTATAAGATGACAAAATCAGGTGGATTTTATTAGAACAAATATAGAAGAAGGAAGATAATGAAATTTCAGTTTATGAACATTCCCTACATATATACTCACTATAGGAACATTATCTAATAAATAATTAGGGATATAAATTATTTAATGGAAGAATATGATAGAATATTTCAAGATAGATGAAGGAAGATTGAGCATCATTTATTATGAAACTAGAAAGATTAAAAGTTTATTTCCTTGTACTCTAAAAGTAACAAAGTGAAGAAGAAGGATTTGAAGAACCAAGAAGTGTTGTGACGTCCAAAATCAGTACCATGTGATGGAATACATTTTGGGTGTTACAAAATATCTTTAGAAAAAGTTGAATACTATCTTTAGATGTAGAATAATAAACCATTTAGGAGCTAAAAGTTTGGAATAACTATCAATAGTCCATGGAAGAGGATTATTTATACTCCCACTCTTAAGGTATGGTACTCACACTAGTATAAAAATTATTTTCAAGCCATGACATTATTTTTGGAATCTGATTATAGTAGAAAATCCATGTATTGGACATCACCAAACACAAAAGGACTCTCTACCAATATGAGTAGGTGAAAATTGAGAAAAAATAATATTCCATAATTACATACAATAATATTCATACATATAATAAAAATATAATAATATAATCAATATCATAATATTTCTAAGAGGTAAAAATAGAAATAATTTTATAATTAATGAAAAAGTTCAAAACACCAATTCACCCCCATCTCAGTGTAAAAAAATATCCCAATTTGGTCATCTCAATTTATATTATATCCATTATTTTATTTTTTTATCCTTTATAATCAGTCATGAGTTATTTATTAAAATACCATCTTTCCCTTTATTATATGAATCTTCTAAAATGGTTTTAAATATAATATATTTTTTGATATCCATTTTTTGGTGGGTGAAAGAATTTTTTTTTTGCAAGATTTCATGTGTTATGATTATGTTGTGGTTCATGGAAATTATTTGTGATGAATGGTGGTTTCATTATAGAGAAATTATTTGTGGTTCTATTATAAAACATGCATAGGTGGTTTTTTTATAATCCATGGACTGGTGGTTCTGTTATAAACCATGAATGGGATATATCGATATATATATCCAATTCATTCAATATCTAAGAGAGTGATTGTAAGAGTGATATGAAAAGGATATCCCAGGTTATCTATATGATTAATATATTAGATATATTAGTTTTTAATGAAAATATAATATTTCATATTCTAATCTTATATGATATGGTTTAAAAGAATCTATATGCTACAAATCATGTGTGACATGTATATGTTTTTAGAAAAGGTGTTCTCTATTTCTTATGATATCCATGTACCCTTAATGATTTTTATTTTTATATTATTAATTATAATTTAAGGTTTTATGAAAATAATTTGGAAGAGAAGTTCATTTAATGAGTAATAAAATGTTTATTTTCAGCTGAAATATTATTTTGAAAAAAATAGCCAACGAGTATTTAAGAACAAATGAGTTTCTCACTATATTTTTTTCATTTTACATGTCCATTATTATTACTTTTTTGGTTATCCAACACTTTATAAGGCCATTCACAACATTTTGAGAATGATTTGGGATAATGATAAGGTCAATATGACAATTTTGATGATATTTCATAAAATGAAAACTTGTTATGTATTAAAGGTTTCATATTCTGTAAAATATTGATACTGAGGGGAGGTGTTCACTACTTGATGTAATATATATTCATTAAAAGGGTTTGAACTAATTATCTCAAAATCTAAACATAAAATTTTCTTAAAGATTCTATTAAAGTAACTCTTTTTTATAGAAAAAAATTATAGGCTGTTTATGGATGATTCATTATACTATTTAATAAAATGTTTATTTTGATAGTAAAAGATTTTTATATGGAAAATATATCATGGTTTATGTGGTCACACCAATGATTCATTAATTGAGATGTAGTCCATTTTTTTTGAATCTAGAGTTCCTAAAAAGGATAAAATAGTAATTTCTAAAATATTAAGGGCTTCAATTTTTTACAATTTTGTTGAACATGTGACATGGTTTTTACAACTAGGTTTAATTTTATGAATTTTTTGAGCATCAATTGTTTTGAGAAATAGTTATTTAATAAAATAATATATTCCATATGTTAATATAATTTTTTCTAATAAATGCGATTTGTGATAAAAATTCATGCACCACAGTTTTTCTAGGATATTATGCTTTTCATTGGTGAGGAATGAATTATGTTTTTGGATGCTAAGACTTTGATCATGAAATTTATACCATTATATTAAATAATAAAAATTAATAAATAATATATTATTATATAGTGATTCAAATCACACATGTATTATTATTGTTGAGATTATATTAAGAGATTATATTGAATGGTTTTTTGAGATTATTGACATTAACTAATTAGATACATTAAATAGAAATATAAAATATGTTTTAGATAATAGTTTTTAATTCAATTAATTATCGTATAATTTTAATAAATATAGATAAATTGACATGTTCACCTAATTAATCATTATAAATAATAATTTATTCTCATTAATCATTATCCCATTTAATTATAAAATGTTTAATGAATAATTGAAGACTGTATTTATTTTTCCTATAACATTAAAGAATTTTTTTTTGTGTTTTGGAATTCATAAAAAAGATTTCAGCAATGAATAATTTAGAATTCAGATGGTGAGGAAAACCACAATATTTGGTGAAAATTGACATGGATTTATGAAATAAAAATGAAGCATGAGTAAATCCACAATATAATAGGTTGTTTTGTATTTTTTACATTACACGCCATTACATGCCATGTGATATGATCTATTTACAACCATTACCAGATCCAATTTCCCTTTATTATGATATAATAATTAATATTTTGATGTTTTAAGTATTTATTGCTTATAGAAATAACGTTTTATTAATTTTATAAAATGATGTATTGAAAAAAAAAATTCATAAAATATGGATAATCTAGGGTATTTAACATGATTAAACATCCTTGGGAATTTTATTATTAACAACTATATAAATTAAATTTATTTTTTTACAAAAATTCCCTTTAATTATTTTTCACAAAAAATAATATTTTAAATCATAAAAGGAGGAATTTATATAAATATTTAAACTGAAAATAATTTTTTATAATATAAATTTTTTCAAAATAATAGGTCACACATAATTATTCTAGAGTAATTATATTTATATAAAATTAAACTAATTACATAATACGAATTAAATAATTAACTTGATGCCTTTTACAATAATACTAGAAGAATTTTTTTGGATGGGTTTAATATTTATAAAAAATGAAAATTTGAATCTATTAATTAAATTGGGATTTCCTCTTTATGTAACAAATCGATAACTAACTCTAAATATATTATATTGATCATGAATATTGATTAATTTTGGGTATAACGACATTAATAATATTGTTATAAATATATAAATGTTATGTATATTGAGTTATAATTTAAATTAAATTGTAATTATTTATCATGAAACTTAGGTAACTCATCTTGGATATTCAATAATAATTTCCCTTTTAATAAGATGATACAAATACATGTTTATTTAACATTCCATGAATTTGGTAAACATGGGGATAAATCCTATATATTTATGAAGAACATAATCCTTGAGTTTATCATTTTTATATATCTTTTAACTGATTATGTTCATTTCAATGAATTATATTTTCTTTATTTTCAATGATAAATAATTTTGTGATTTATTAATATTTTTATGATTTCAATTTTTTTAAAATTATTCACTGTTATACTCTCTTGCGATTGTTTGTCGGTTTTCAATGAATTTAGTAATAATGATTAGAAAATAATAGGTTATAGGTTTGGTTTAAAAAATATATAAATGGTAATGATAAAATTATGGTGGGTTCATGTTATGAGTTCAATGGTTATTGGTTCTACAGACAATAGAGGCATAATAAAAGGTGTTGATGACAATGAAATGCAAGTAAAGCGGAAAATATTTTAGTATTATCTAAATTTGAAACAACTTCACTTGTAGTCCCTAGTCACAAACCATGTATGTCACCAACATTAAGTACCAACATGAAATGAATGTCACAAGACATGTAATAACTAAAAATACAACTCTGTGAAACATCTATTAACCCAGACTGGTAAGATATTCACTATTTAAAATCATCATCCTTGTGACTCAGGTTAAGACACTTAGAGATTCATAGTTAGTTTCCTCTATCTGTACCCTATATACAAGAACAATTTAAAAATAAGAACCCACTCACCATGAACATCATCCATACACACCGTGTATCCCAGTTTTAAAGAGTAGAGTTAGAAGTTCCTTCTCTTTGTGTAAGATAAAAATATATGTACAATTATTCACGTTAACAACAAATTGTGTTTTTTCTAGAGATTCTATGTCCGACTAGCTAAGATACATGGATGTACTTTTGGTTCACTATAACAACCCCAAGGATCCCAATGTTACATGTACACCATTAAAAACATCGTCTACCATAAATTTCACATGGATTTTTCTATATTTGTATATGAAAATCCTCCATGAGTGTATTGATATGAAGTGTACCCTACTGGACAAGCCATTTATTTTGGGACATATAATATTCATCATATTGCTTACCATAGAAGTATGTTTTGGATATATGTATAGTTAATTATAAGAGGATTATATTTTATAATTTGATGGTACACATATCATCCACATTCAATATTTATATAAATAATTATTGTAGATCTTATCTTCATAGAGATGATGTTGTGTGTCGGGGGATGACAAAAGAAACTTTGAGGTTGGTAACGTTGTTTGACAATATCTGTCTCTAAGGTATGATTCCCCTATATATATATATATATTGTAGTAGGTAACCCTATTATAGGAAGAATTTATGGTTCCCCACTCATATAGTTAGTAAAACTCTTGGACAATGCACCCAACACACACCAGTGTATGGGTCCTCATTTGTGTAAGTTTCCCTCAGGGGATACATGTCTCCCAGTGAGGTAAGAGTCACCAAAATGTTTTTAACAATATATGTTGGTGATGTAATGGTTATGAGATAGTTATGAGGTTTTCTTTTTGATGTACTCATAACACTCTAGATTATATTGATGATCTAGACATCTATAGAGTTGATATGTGACGTTTGATATTATTTTATATGTAAAGGATTAGTTATACTATATATTTATATAGTAGGGATACAATGATATATAGAACTATTGTGTTTAATTTTTATGTATTATTTTATGAAATTTAGTTTTATTTGATATTTAGAAAGGAGAAGTTACACTTTTGGGGTTTCAGGATTCTTCCTATTACCCTGGATCACCATTGAGTTGTGACGTATAGTCGGGCTATAGAATTTAGAAAAAATGAGTCATTACAGACTTGTGTGATGCTAGATACTTTTTTGATATGATATTTAAAGTAAAATAGATATGGTAATGAGATAATTAATTAGGTTTTTAGAATATGGTCTCGTAGATAATAAATAGATTCTTCGTTTTTAATTATATTTTTATAATAGGTTGATTGATTTTGTTGTTTTAGCGCCTTCTACTGGGTATGATTATACTCTCCATACCCCGACCTTATAATATTATTTTCTTTAAATATTTTTCATAGTATATAAGGTGGCTCACTAATTGTTGATATGAGGTCTTTTATACATACAAAATACACAATGACACATGGTGTTACATGGAGGTTAGCATTATTGTAACATAATATGGGATCCCTTCATATATAATGGAACCTATTTGACATTATTTGGAATATATGATATTATTATATGTTTTCCCCATTATAAAATTATATTGCACAGTAGTGTGTTATGATGTTTTTTATTATTTATTAGGTTTTCCCCTGAGGAGTGGTGTTGTATAATTATTGGCAATAAACACATTTTTATTCCATATAGTTATCTGTTTATATTATATTATATATATATTTATGATCTCCAAACTCTGTTACATATTTACTGAAAGTTGTTAATGTAGAGGAAAATTGTATACTATTATGAATTTTTTATGGTCATTTACATCACCTAGCCTTTAACAAGTGGGCATTAGAAAAGAGACAGAACTTATAAAAAACCCATGATGGGTCCTGGTAAGTTAAATCATGCTAGAATGGTAACAAATAAATCCACATCCTATGGATAAATTCATGATTTATTATTATTGTAATGTTTCTGGGGGAAATTTTTTAGTAGTGATAATGGGTTTTTAATTTTATTAGTTGACTTAGGAAACAATTATTGGGGAGGGGAGAGATGTATCCTTTAACATAGAGAATGAAAAAAATTGGATAAAATTGGAGCCCTAAGTTATTTATAATGAATATAGTTTCTTTGGTCTATGCATCAAATAAACATTACAGGTGATTCTTTATGTTCAAAAAATTTCATCTCACCTAGATATTCTTACATCACAATGGGTTTATATTATCTTATATATTTTGTCTCATTAACATAAAATACCCTTATATTGAGTACGGGTTGTGGGATCCCATTCCATTGATTGATTTCTCTCATGAAATTTTAGAATAGTGATAATGCATTATCATAGAGTTTAGGATTGGAGACATTCATGATCATGTGTAGAGGAATAAATTTTCCCATATTATTTATGCCAACCAGTATATAGAGTGAAATGTTATTCCTATTGAGTTAAATATCAAAACTGTATATAGTGACTAAAATATTTGTTCTACTAAATGATGTTTTTATGAATTTTATATGACCATAATTATTCTCTATAAGATGGTTTGTTCGAGTAATTCAGTAACATGTTTTTTTAATTCAGTCAACTATTGATGAGATGGATATATGTACCAATGTTCCATTGTGGAATAGAAATTTGGCATTGGATTATTTTATTATAAAAATAATAATTTATATTCATACTATGTTTAGATATTGAGGTCTTATTTTAGATGTTTTTTCATTATGTGACATATTAAAGATATGATTTTAGATGACTTTTTAAATTTTGGTGGTATCAATACGATGCATGAGTACTTATTTGAGAACGAAAAATCCATTTAATTTTCCAAGGGATAATTTTCTTTGAATAGGTAAAATATAGATTGGGAAATTTTATATTTTAAGAAATTATTTCAGATATGTTTTTTCTCTTACATTTACTAACCTATACCAAAGTCCTCGAGTGGAAATTATTACTTGAAAGATATTGGATGTGATTCAATGTGGATTCATGATCATAATAGTATATATATAAGGATATCTAGAGTAGTAACTCATACATAATACTATTTTTGTGATAGTGACAAGTCTAGCTACCTTCATATTTTAGCTATAGTAACATACTGTGAAGCAGTCTCGATTAAGGATAATGTGTTGTAAAAAGGGTTTGTGGTGGATGAATCTTCTGTACACATAAATTGATACACCCCTATGATGATTCATGTTAAATATAGAGTGTTTATAAATAAAAATATTGTTTAATTTATTTTATGGATGGAAATTAATAAATGATGTTTAGAGTATTAAAAGATATAACTCATTCCCTTTATTCATGGACAGTTATTCTGGTAAATATAAACACAAGATATTCAACTCACATCATTTTTATGGAGTTAAATATTGAATCAGATGTGATAAAAATATAAATGTTTTTTTAGAATATCTAGAGATAGTAAAAAAAATCTTACTCACACCTTCAGATGATGTTAGTTTAACCATGATGAAATAAGATATCTTTAGTGGAATTCTATACTCTTAGTGATGAGACGTAGTGTTATCATCATTTGGAAATATTGAATACTCAATGTTTTTTTGTCAATGTTTTTTAATCTGTGAAAATAAAGGAAATTATACTCATGTTTTTTTATCAATTCAGTAGTCCTATACACATAGATATTCCCTATAATTTAACCTGATTGTTAATATTTTAAGGTGGGGGAGAGGTTCATAATACCAACTTATCCCATTATATATTCATTCCACATGATGGCCATCATGAATGTATTGAAATATATCTAGATTAGGGATCTCCCTAGTGAAACACATTCCACAATATAGAACATCTGATGTTGTATTTAGTTATTCTATTATGTAATATTTAATTTATGAGGAAAGTGATGTTTTTTATTGTTTTTTTATAATACACTTAATGTTGGAAAGATTATCACATAAATTATAGTCTATAGAACATGGTTTTCATTGTTCATAGAACTATATGATTTAGATAATAGAGGAATAATTTACTAGTGAGCTCTTATATGTGGATGGGTAGCTTGAAAATATTCATTTCAACCCATAATTTTATTGTTAGTATTCTTTTCAAATAGGCTCCAAAACAAAACAATAATTTTTTTGGATAATGATTTTTTTTATTTAAAGTCCTTGTTTTAGTTTTAAAATTCATTTATATATTTTAGTAATGGATTAATAATGGATTTTCTGGTCAAACATATCCCTGAAACTAGAGATATTGTTTAATATCCCATGATTATACGAAGTGGTTCCAATTTTAAGTTTCCATTAGGGAACATACTACCTGGTAACTATTCATTAGATTGTTTGGAATATTCACAAAGAGCATAGTTGAAGAATTTGATAGTTTTAAACTATTCCAATATAGCAGATATCATGGAACATCATTATGGTGGGGGGGGGGGTGTAACTCTTATATAGGTTGATTGCTTTAAAATGATGAAAAAAATCTTATTCAATGTAAAAAGATAGTGAATAGTTTTTTTCTCATTTTAGTTAGATAGAAATGGAAATTTTGGTATTAGTTTATAATACTAATGGGATGTAATTACATGATTCTACAAAGTTTTAACCTTCATGACTTCATAATGTTTATGATGTATTGTTAAATTTTGGTAGAGGGTTTTGGTATATTTAAGTGATGTATAAATGTAGTTTTTTTTCATAAATCAAACTGAGAAAATTTTATTGTTTCGTAGTCTTAGGTAACTAGAAAGTGTAAAATGAAAATTTCTCTAATGTAAATGAAATTTTTTTTCTTCAACTCCATCAATCTCAGGTAATAGTTTTTACCATTGGGATAACATTTATTAATTTCACAAGAAACCTGATTTTTATTGAATAATTAATATTTATCAATAGATATTTATTTATTTAATGAATTTGAATGTTTATATCTCCTAAATTACAGGTCATATGAAATTTATAGGACCAATGTTTTTTTAGGATATAGTGTTTTTCCTAGAAAAGTTATAATTTATATTCTGGGATAATTATCCCTATATTGTTATATAAATTTAATGGAATTGTTATAGACGTTTTAATCAGTGGTTTTACGTAGTATTAATGAAAGAATTATAGTAATCCATTATTTAGATATTTAAATATTTAAGTACTTATTAGTTAGAAATAATATATCAATCTCCTAATTATGTAGTAATTAATTTATGTAAAATATATTAAATTAAATAATAATATATCACGATCTTTGTCAACATAATAAAGGACATCATCATCATGTTTTTAGTATTTTATCACACATCTAGAAAAATTGAAAATAGGTAAATCATAAGTAGATGAAGATAAAAAATATTTGAACATACTATTTTTTTATTAAAGAAGGAATACCGATAAATTTGAAAATCTCTAATGAGGTTAGACACACATCCCATTTATCCTTTCTACAAAGATTCATATCATTTGATATAGACCTCCTCTACTTATGGCTCATAAAATTATTTTCTATGGTGATAGAATAACTAATATATGGATTTCTTAGTTCTGATAACTTTACATTAATAAATATTTTAATTTTTATCAAAATATTACTTCAAGAATGTTTTATAAAAAAATTAATTTTTTACAAAATTTAATTTTATGAATTTTTATTTAAAAAATTCATAGTATATAATAAGGAAAATATTATTTTCATAAATAACTTTCCAATAAATGAAAATTCCACATAATGGTAGTTTTAAAGGTATAAACAAATATTTTTATATGATAATTCTAATTTAATGGTATTTAGAACATGAAATTGTACTTTATAATATAATCTCATCTCATATAAAATGATTAATTATATTTCTTTAAAATTAAATAAAAATATACTAGGATATTTTAATAACTTTATAAAAATTCTAATATCTCATGAATTCATAAATATTTATTCTTTATTTTTAGGGTTTTGGGGAGTTAAGAGGTAAGGTACATGTTATTGGAATTTGATAGGTTGTTTTTCAAACAATTTTAAGTTGAGAGTATGGATCACACATTGACTATTTGTCTTATCATATGTATAGTTTTCTAGAAAAATGAAGTTATTAGTGATTATTGGATTTCACCATTATATTTATTCATGTGAATTTAGGAATTTGTTTCATCATGGAATGTTATCCATTATATTTCTCTATTAAATTATTCTAGAGTGGATGGATGGTTGTGAAATGGTGTACTGTGAAGTGTATTGATGATTTATTATCCTAATCCTTCATAGTATCCTTTTTATCATTATATTTATTTATTTTGTCTTAGTGATCATTTCATTATTATTATGTACTCTTCCTTTTTCAATTTACTCTGACATAAGATTCTTCAATTAATTTCCCCCGAGGAGTGTTGTGGTGTAATATCCATTATCACTCTATGGAGACCTGAGTGTTCAATTTCAATGGTTCATTATACAATAGTTCTAATAACTAGGGATTATTATTCCATGATTATGTTTGGGGTATTGAAATTTTAATGAGAGGGGGGGTGGTGTTTTCATTATAATCCTCATTTCTTAGGGCATTGAGATATCACCTCCATGGTTATTGTATGATATTATTTTAATGCCATTTTAAGGAAATTTGACTATAATATTTTGTAATGATTTTGGAAAAGACCACAACATGATTTATGATGATTAAGTTGACTAAACAAACATTTTTCAATGACTCTTATTAATGAAATTTGGTTCTTATATTATCTATTTTTATTATAAATCGTAAATCCTCGAGGATTAAATTCTATTAATTTTACCACCCCAACCATATTCTATCTTGGGTGGTTTTCTTGTGGGTTTAGTTTCATAAGGATGAACTTTAGGGATTTTACCAATGCAATCAATTCATCATCAATATGAAGTTATATTTCTTCTAAAACATCTTATAATATTCCTTGTTCTTTCTTATAGAATAATATGGAAATAATAATGATTTTTTATGGAAATTGGATTCTTGATTTGATTATATATGTAATCTTACATATCGAAGTAATATTCTTATGTGTTTAATGGTGATCAGATTTAATTTTTTTCGATTATAAAGGTTATTTTTAGACTTAATTGATATTAAATATATATAAACTATTATTTAATATCCTAGAATTATATAATTGAATTTATTCATTCAATTTTATTCTATGATATTATATTCCTTATACCACGTTATTTTGTTTTGGATTCCTAAAATATTCATGGTTTTTGTTGAATGGGAATCTTGTATGGAATTCACTTTATGAAGAATGAATTGATAGATTCCAATTACAAAATTTTTCGGTATTTAAATAGGTGAGATGGTTGTAATATATTTATGAGTTATAATTATATGAGTTGACTATTTTTAATTTATATTCAATAATATGATTTACCACTGCCTGTCATTGTCGATGAAAATAATAACCTTAAAAATTTGAAAAGTATTTAAATATGGTAACAGAAATGGTACATGTTGAAATAAATAATATGGTTTTATATTATTTAATAATACACTTTTATTACTCAGATGAAACATTTTTTATTGTTCATTCTTATTATAGTTAAGGTAACCATGGATGTATTGATATCATTATATTTTTTGTCTGAATTTTTTATATCCTCATATTTGATATTGATTTATAGGATTAATGAGTGATAATTTATAGTGAATAAGGGCTTTTAAAGAGGAATTTAAATATCATTCATTGTTAACATTATAATTGAAATATGGAACGTATGATGACTGTTGGAAATTATTTAGTTGTCATAACATTTAAGATATATTTTATTCCTTCAATGACCTCGGTAAAAGTCCAAACAAGAATGGAATTTAGATATTTTAGATATTTAATTAAATTTATTATCATTCTAGATTACAGGAATTGTTTAATCTAGGTTTGAGGTCTTTCTCATAAGGATATATGGATTTCTTTTTAGTTGGTATGGTTGGGAATGTGTTCTGATAGGTTGAGTTGGTTGATGTGATATGTGGTTATATACTCATCTTTATCATTATCTATGTCTATTCATAGATTCTGGATAGTTTGTAAGGGTATTTTTTTGAACATAACAGGGGTTTGAGTATAATAATAAAGGTTATTTGGGTATTTTCCTTGGTGAAGAGTTTTGATTTGAAATGATAGCATATAAGAGGGGATACATTTTTTAGTTAATTTTTATAATTGTTTTAAACTACCTATATGGTATTGTGTTTTTGTTTATTAGAATCAATTGAGTTTCAATTTTTCAATTTTAGATATCATGTTGAGATGTTTTGATAAAAGTTAAATTAATTGATTTAATGTTATATATAAATTAGATGTACATGCTAATAATATTATTATTTATAACTTGGTATAAAATAATATAATCAATAAAAGGTATGTTTTATGTTGCATAATGAGTCATAAAATACTATTCTATAATAAATGTGATATGGTGGGGAATTGCTAAATTATGAGATTCAAAATATTGTGAAGAAATAATTAGTTTTTATTCTATGTATTCCTCATTCCAATAGTCTTAGTTATATTATCAATGACATTTTTCTATTAATATGACTTCTAATTGGCAGTTGTTATATTATTAGCTTGATAATTTTATTTTTGGGATTTTATATTGAAAATGTGGATTAAAATTGTAATTTAATAGGATATAATGGCCCAATTATATGATTCTAGGGCTATGATGGATCAATGTAGGAAGAAAAATACTTTTTGTAATTTATAGTAGCTAGTGTTAGTGAATACAATTTAACAAGATTATTTGAATGTGGTGTGGGTGAATATTTGGTTCTGAGTATAGTTTTTGGAGGGAAGGGGGATGATACCCTTAATGCTCACAATGCCCTAAAAATAATTTCATTCCTAATTTATTTCACAAAAAAACCCCCATATAAGGGGTTAATATTGAACCCGTACATAGACCAAAGGCTATATAGACCCAAGGAAAAAATAGTTTGATGGTCTAAACTCCTAGTGGCATGTAATATGAATAACTTGTATAGATTTTTAAGTATAAATAAATAATACATACTCACATTCCCACCATATACTCATGTTATCCACCAAAATGATGTTTTCATTTACATTCTACCTATTCTTATTTTTCCACTATGTATTATATATTTTATACAGTACTCATCCATATTAAATAATATTGTTCTATAATTATATATTGTACCACATAGATTTATGACACAAATATTTGAACAAGGGACTAACGAGAGATTACATGGATACTTTACCACCATGGTAAGACCCCAAAAAATCATCACAATATCATAAAATAATGAATACAATGTGAATACAAGGAAATGGATGGAGGATTAAATTTTAATTAGGATTGAACAAGGTCAGTGACTATCATGTATACATTACCTTACCAATAAATAGGAGTGATAAGTGTGCATATGGTGGTATGGTTGGTAGTGATAGAATTATATTGTGGTGGGGATGATGTGGCATGGTAATGAGTGGTGTGGTGGATGGGTTGAGGCATTTACTATTGGATTTTAATTTATTTTTTCTTTTTTGATTAGTTTTAAGGGTTTTCTTATTGAGGTTGTCTAAACAATTCTAAGTTATAACTGCCTTTAAACTGATAGGTAAGAGTGGTGATGAATTTATAGACCCTTCCCTTTTCTGTTTTTATAATGTGAATGTAATTTACGATAAATATAATTTTCAATTGTTTTATGTGATATTATAAATCTGTAGTTAGAATATGAGTTGTATTAGATTCATGATTTATGTAGAGGTAAATGATGTTTTCATAAATAGTGTAGTTTGTCGCAGTTAAGGGGGAATCTAGAGTTCAATGAAATGTATATATTTTTCTTAACATTTTTAAATTATATGGTTTTCTTTACTGTTGGTTGAAATAAAACATGTTAACTTTTTCATATTTAAATCATATGAATTTTGATTTTTTTTAGAAAGATTATCATACTGAGTGCTTCCATGTGTTTACCCCTACATAGTTTTTATGTTATTTTTTGACAGTTTAATGGATATTGGAGAATTTTTTTGAGTGATGAGTAGCGTTTATAGGATGATTAAGACTATTAAGAGGTTGTTTTGAATATTCTCTTATAATGATTTTTTATGGTAAGAGATATCTGGAATTTGGGTGTCTGAATTACATATTAAATCGAATTCAATTTGAATCTATTGGTGGTTTCAATTTTTTAATTATTCGTTTATAATGTTAATTCGTCTCATTATTTAATTTTTAAGTAGTTAATTGTATTCATGAACCCATGACCTATTGGAGGTATGCATTAGGCATCACATTAACATTCACTATTATACCAAGAGTTCTTTCAAATGGAAGTGGCCCATTAGAGATATATTTTTAGTGATTTCGTTTAAATATAATATAAATTTTTGGGTGGGGAATACACAAGGATTTCTAGGAATTTTTATGGAATCAGGGATACTACAGCATTACATGCGGCATTACCAAATGAGACCAGTTATGAAATATAAAGATATGGAACCCTATGATCTGATATAAGGTACATGATAATCTACTAAACATGACTATATAAATGATTAACTATTTTATAGTATAAATAACATATTGGTTTCTAAATAATTATAATTATCCTCTTCAAAATTATTATTCTCGATTTTATATATTTTGTTTCTTTATTTCATCTACATTTGTCAAAAATAAATTAATTCTTTTAATAAAGTATTTGAATTTAATAGAGGGATTGTAAAATTTTTAAGTATATTTTTTAAAATCATTATTTTAATTATGGAATCTTTGGTCAAACCTAATTTGTGTTTCATAAATGTTATTTTCATTCTGGTTAATATATGTTTATGTTAAATTAAAAGTCCTCATCCTTGATATAATGTTTATAATGTAAAAACAGCCCCATGATATATATACTTTATAACAATATATGTTAAATGAACCATTTCTTATATTGAAAATATTATAATGGGTTTGAATTATAATTTTCCAATAATAATGAATATCTTATTAATAAATAAAGAGGAAAAAATTAGCATCCCTTTATATAAATTTTAATTTATTTGACTAGATTATCATACATGTGTATTTTTAAAACATTATTTAACATTACTAGAAGTAAATAATTTAATTTTTTTATAATCATATAGTATTAGTATTTTATATTATGGATTTATTATTTTATAGAGAATGCCTAAAGTTGAATGAATGATTTAAGGAATTATTATGACATAATGTTAGAATCATGTTTCCAATTATTTTAGTTACCTTTTAATTTTATTAATTAATAGATATTTCCTCAACTAGGATATTTTTGGAATTTTTTTACTAAACATTGAGGTAAAAGTATGTCACTCCACAAATAAGATATAAGAATTTTTTACAGTGAAAAAATGATTAATAATATTTTTCTTAGAGCATTTAAAGTATGGAAAAAGAGATTAAACAAGTTATTGTTTTTTATCCACTATTAGAAATATTTTTTATTTAATATTATTAATGTGTTAGGCATGATGATTCACCAAAAATATAATTTCATAAAAAGCAAGGCTTTGTTAATTATGTGTTGTTTTGAATAAAGTATCTAAAATTATTTAGTTTTCTATAAACTATTTTTTAGTAAATAAATTGAAAATATTGTGGTTATCTTATATGATGTTTATAAATAAGAAATTAAATTACAAATGTATGATTTTTTTATGAGAGGGTTGTTTATTTTGAGTTATTTTTGAATAAAAAATATTGATGATGGAAATCTTTAATTGAATCCTGATATGTCTAATGTGTGATGGGTGTGGTCAATTTGGGGAGATTAATATTGTACAATACGTTTTACTATAGAAAAAAGATTTTGGATCAATAATATGGGATGAGATGATGTGGCCCTTAAGTGGAAGGAAGTGTTATAAATTTGTGTGAGATGAGGAATATAGTTAATATGAGGAGGTATTTCTATATAATTTTCATTTCCATTATAACATTTATATTATTTGTGTGGTTTATTCTAATGATGATATTATTTTAAAATGAATTTATGTTATTCCATTATAATTATATTGTTATTTGGGAATGAGAAGAGGAAATAAGAATCATAGGGTATATTTTTGTTAAGGTCAGTTAGAGGAGGTAATGAAGTTCCTTTTGGGGAATATATATGTCAGTTAAATGAATTTTTACAATATATTAATGTTTCATTGGTGTTATTATGAAATCTATATCAATAATGTATTTATTTTGAAGTTTGATTATTCTGAAAAGTGTCTCTAGGATAGTTGAAGATGATAATGTAATACCATAAGTGATGTCCTTAGTGCAATTTCATGAATTTTTTAAGATGTATTATATTTAAATAGTAACTAATGGAGATTCAGTTGACATAATATGGAATAAATATATTTAGGACTCATTTTATGTATTTTATTTTTATATTTTTTTGGCCAATGAGTAAGGGTGAGTGTATCATTTTAGGTTATGTATGTTTTTTTTGATTCTGATATCAATCACTTTCAATTAAAGTATTTGATGAAGATAAGATATTAAGTGGATATATTGGGAAAATACAAACACATGGGTTGATATTATAATGAAGTCCCCTCCCATGTTATAGATAAGGATGATTCGAGTTCTCTATTTTTTAATTCTATATGTTTGTAGAATAGGAAAGTGTTGGGATTCTCTAGAGTTTGAATAATAATTTGATCCATGAGTTTGAGTATCTTGAGTTTATTTGTGTCATGAAATTTAATTTTTCTTCATTTTAAATATTTAGGGAATGGATAGTATTACTACCTTAAGGATCGACATTCTTCTAAGTATTTATTTGGGGGGATAGTTATGGATTAGGATTTGATTCACGTCTATGGATGGAAATCCTTCTCTACTCACTCAAACTTATATGGTGTATTTTTTAACTCACGTTAGTAATTTTTTTATTGAGATTTATTATTTTAAGGGAAATATATTTTAATTAAATGATTAAGGGTTTTTAATTTTAAATAAGATTTAGTTTTTTTTCAATTTTTATAGGTTTATTTATTTTGAAACACGGTTGAGTTGTAAGGAGGAGTTGGAGAGGAGTCGATTGTGAGACAAGTGGTTAGTGTATTATTTGGTTTCAATTATTTTGATTTTATTTTTTTTGATAAGTTTCTTCTATAGTTGTTATATTTTTTGGAGTTGTTCTTGATAGGGGAGTGTTAGTATTATAGTATATAAGTTTCCTTGAGAGAGTTATTTTTTCATATTTTAGTGGTGTCTCCAATTAGATAATATGCATTGTTTTTCACAATCAGGGTTGGGTTTTTACTCCCAAGGACAAAATATTCATCAAATATCTTATAATATTAATTCGGGGTTTCTAGATATTTTTGTTATATTTTAAGGGAATGGGTGGTATTCAAATGGATTTTATTGTTGATTTTATGACGAGAGGTTGAGTTTTTAAGATTGTTCATTTGAGGGAAATAATCACATCATGATGATGAATTCTACTAGATGGTTGGTATCTGAGAGAATAGAAATGTCCCTATATATTTTTGGGATACACTATGAGATATATTATTATAGAGAGAGTCTTGATACATTGTATTTTAATTTCATTCTATTTGTGATTGGATGGATGAATGTTTTAGGTTTTATCACATTGGGGCATAAAGGTGATAAAATTGTTCATGTTTTAATATTGATTGTGGTCATTTGTATCGCAATTGGTTTCAATTATGACATGAATATTGTTAGTACATTCTAATCTACATGGAATTCAGATTTAATATAATTAAATCCCCTTTAATTTACATGAGATAATGGATTTTGTGATGTGAAACCAATTAATATTCCCATTAGACCTGGGTGGTTTATTTGTATGGGTTTTAATTTTTTTGGCCTATTAAGATGTCAAATTCTTTATTTTTATATGATCATATTTGGGCCCACAAATATTGAAGATAGGTGGTCATGGATTTCATAATGATTATAATGTATTCAAAAGATTTTGTATAGTATCTTTGGATGCACTATTAATATTATTCAATATATATTTCAAATCTTTTTGACCATGACAATTTATAGAGGTATAAACATGAGACTATTGTGCAATTTCTAGATATATATTTCACTCAACACAATTCAGTTGTGACCCTTAGTGTTGAGATATAATTATTATGTTTTCATGTTCTATAATAAATTCATACATGCTCTGGGATACTGTTGTTATGAACTGTACAAGTGGGGAATGAATCCCAACTTCTAATCCCCACCTCCAATATGCCATGGGCTGGTGAATAGCACTGAGTAGGCATATCACTAACATAGGAGGCATTAACTATGTTCCTTGAGGCACACACACATCTTCAGGCCCATAAACTGATAAAATAATAAACCCACTAAGAACTGAATGCATGCATACCACTATATCCCAACCATAGTAAAACATGAAAGTAAAGTGTAGTAATTAAAACTAATCTAGAATACATTCCCACCAAAAGAATAAGTCTATAATTTCAATTCCAATATGTAATCAAAGGTATTTTTATTTCTATCTGTCACTGTAGGAACACGCCTTATCCTTCCTGATCCCAAAATGCTCTATTCGATCATGTTCCAACTTGGACTATGTCAAAAGGATTCTCATATACAAAAGACATGACATGTGTGATAAAAGACCATTAAGTGCTGAGGATAAAAATACTTTGTAAGAGACCCTAAAATCACAATGAAATATACAAAGGAAGATACAATTAGCTCTATATAGTATATGTCTACAATAATTATTAAAATTTCCAAACATAATCAATCCAGGACATACAGTCTTGAGGTAAGTCCCAACTACCACATACTAACACTAGGGGTTTAGTTTAAAGATTACACAAAGCACTCATTCGAGAGAACACACTCTCGAGTACTTTAGAATTGATGACGTCCATTCGAGAAGTATTGTTTTTCAGGAACCATCATGAGAGATATAGATACACAAATAGATATGAAGAGGAAGATACAATACAATAGATGATGATTATACCTAGGTCCATGGGGTGCTACCAAAAACACCATCTGAATTAAACTGCTATGTAGAGGACCGATGCCTGGGGAAGTTGGTCACTTCAAGACTAAGGACTCCACATAGGGAACAAAAAATGAACAGTGTATCCCACACTGAGACCCTTGGGGGAATCAAATGACTCTATCTATAAATATTGTGTTATGGGATCATACTCCTATGAGTAGTAAATGATACCCACCAACCTAAAATGAAGAAACAAAGGGAACTAAACCTGATGAAACTTTTCCATGGAATAGTAGTCAATATATTGATTCCATAGTGAATGGTATACAAAACATGTAATAGATTCACATGAAATGTTCCTTGACTATGTGTACTACCCATGTACAAGAACTCGTGTCATTCTAGCAATGTCATGTAGAAGATGGGTACAAATCTTGTAGAAGAAGTCACACACTATGTCCTTCCATTCAGGGTCCACTCGTGTACTCGGGTCTTGTGCCAGTACATGGTGTCAACCCATGTCCATATTCATGTGTCCCAGTACATGGGGTATTCCACGTACTTGGTCAAGAAAATTCATATGGTGGGTACAATCTTTTTAGGTAACCCATTCACTCCACCTCATGTTCCTGTTTCTCCGGAGATACATGTCGAGTCCCAAGGAAGGGCCTACATGCTATGAATTTGGGTCCCATGTCATGTAGCATTTATCTATGTCCCATGTCCCAAGCCTTCTCATAGTGGTGGACACACACCATGTTACCTTGGGTTACATTCTACATTCATTGGGAATTCATTGAATCAACCATTCTCCCTCAATATGATTCATTTGATCTATTGAATCCCATTTTGGTGATTTGTTTATCTTGACACTTCAGATCAAGAGACTCCCCATCATCCTAACACCTAATTGAGGTTTTTCGAGCCATCAGTCAGCTCAGAAATCAAATTTTGTTCATCTTAATATAAATCTCATGAAGAATGGCTATTTCAAAATCACATTGATTCATCCTGCACCATCACCATCGCACCTCTGATAGGTCTACCCGATGTTAGATCTTCAGTCATAGATCACTGTTCCGAGAAATTGAGGCACAATGATCAACTGTTCATAACCTTTCTAAGAATGAAAAATTTGTAGAAAATGAGGGTTAAGAATAAAAAAATGAAAAAAAACATGGAATGAACCTTTTCAGTTGTTTTTTCTTCCTCGATCCATTCCTGTAAAAATGATCAAAAAATAAAATCCAAAATCTACCCCATAAATCGGGTAATTAAACCCATCATTTAAGAATGTTAGAACCATGGAACAACCTACACAATGGATGGTCCACAATGTTCATTTAATATAAGAACACAGAGAGGGAAAATGAAAAAAACATGCCCTACCAGATAATTGGATCATTCATTGTTGAATACTGATTATCATTATTGATCCATCAATAATGATCTTAGATCTCATTTCCACCATCATCTGGAGAAATAATTCTCCACGTATTCCCTTATAGATCCTCTAGGGAACTTTTAGCATTGTGATTCTAACCCAGGGGTTATTCCTTGATATATGTTTAAAAGAAACATGTTTATTACATTGTTGCATCAATTTAATGTTAAAATATGATAAATCCACTATTTATTTTATTCATTATGACATCTAAAAACTACATTTCACAGCCCACCCACATCGTCTAATGTTAGGTATCTCTTATAGAAAAGACTCTACTTTGAATGCAATAGTGCCCTCATATTTTTCACATGCGAACTCATTTAGAGGTTATTCCACATTTTTTTTAAAACTATGCATACATGATAATTAATATTTCAATTCATTCATTTATTCTTGGAACTAAAGGCCTCTAAATTTAATTCCTTTTCAACACATTGCCTCTAATATATTCTATATAATATTTCAAAACTATAAACAAAAATTTAGGGACGTTACATTTTCCCCACCTTTGGGCTTTAGATCACTGAAAGTCAAAAAAGGAAACACAAAAAGATGTGGGTAATGAGGATTAATATGAGCCTCACACTCTCAAGTCCTCTCATGTAGATTCTCATGTTACCATTAGAAAAACAATAATGGAATCAAAAGACCAAGAAGGATATTCTCATACCAATCTATGATCTCCACTAGGTACTCAGTAAAGGTCCCTATATCATAGATGCCCAACTTTCCTCCGTTCATTTCATGAGATGGGTTATGCACGTACCTCCACTTCTGTGAAATGAGTTAGACATCATGTACTTGGTCTAATATTAGGGGTAGAGAAAAGAGTTACACCACATCACCAACTCTATGTAGTATTAAGAGAGGGCTGACAAACCTCAGAGATAACTTGATGCCCGGACCAAGTCTCTTTTATCCTCATCTGGGTGAAATCTGTAAAAAACCATGGTCTCCATAATTTAACTTCAAAGTCCTCAACCGATTGTTAAAAAAATACTTCTGACAGCCTTGTGTAGTCTTCATCTACACCTAGATAATTTACACTGTCTCTGTAATAACTCTCACCAACTCCGAGCCCGTGAGTGTTGACTCTCATGGGTCAGTCCATCATAGTGTTGACATGCAGGCTCACCTGTAGAAATCCTTGAATGATGCCATAACATTTGTGGAATGGTATCTATTATTGTATGTTAACTCCACTAGTGGTAGGAGAACCTCCCAACAATGGTCGAAGTTTAACATTAATGGTTGTAGGATTTCCTCATAGACCAGAATGGTCTGCTCTACCTGGTCGTCCGTCTATGGGTGAAACACTTTGCTCAGAAGTAAATTGGTTCCAAATGCCCCCTAAAATACCTTCCACAACTGGTATGTAAAACATGAATCACGATAAAAAATAATCTTCTATGGATGTACATGGAGTCAAACTATCTCCCTATACATAGAATCTGCCTATTCTCTTTACTTAATTATGCTCTTGTATATCATGGATGTTGGATGATTGGGTGAGTCATTCAATGATCACCTAGATGACATCATGCCATCTGGATGTATGTGGTAAATTCTTACTGAATTCAATTTACATCTCCTCCCACATCTAATCCAGGAACTCATGGGGTTGGGATGAACCTACTATAACATAGTGCTCAATATTCACTAGCTAACAAATAAGTCACCGATAAACAAACTATGCAACTCTATTCTTCCTTACAAGACACAAAAACTGTCTTTGGAGGTCGTGGTACAACTTCACCAAACTTAGATATACCACCCAAGGGGATTTATGGAACTCACTAAGAACATCCTCTCACAACAACACTGGTACTACAATACGTCCTCTTAAAAAAATGATGTGGTCCCAACACTTAGAATATCCATCACAAGAATTCTATCTAGATATCTCATCACATAGTGTCTTACATTAGTTATCTCCGTTATGTGCCTCCTGGACTCATTGTATGAGTGGAGGGGTAACAACCATCAAATGGTGGTAAGATGATCCATCTCCATCCACAAAGGATAACTGTAACGAGTCCAAAAACACTGATATATTGTTTAACAACTACAAACTTGATATCATACTGAGAGAATCATCCACCATATTCCCCATCACATGTGAATGGACAATCTCAATGTCATAGTCTTGGAGTAACTCTATCTGTCACATTTATCTCAAGTTAATATCCTTCTGAGAGAAGGTATACTTAAGACTCTTATGATTAGAGTTGATGATAAACCAATTTCCCATCAGGTAGTGTCACCATTTATTTAATGAAAATACTACAACTATTAACTCATGATCAAGTGTCACATTGTTCTTCCCAACTGGTCTCAACTGGCATGAACCATAGGCAATGACTACATTCCTCTACATCAGAACACAACCAATCCCTGTCACTGATAAATTTCATAACACTACAGAGTTGACACCCTTCTCCAGTAATCTCTATTTCAGATCACTCTTCAACCTCTACCTTAATAGTTTAAAAACCTACTGGAAAATTTTATTCCACATAAAATGATGCATCTTTTGAGTCAATGCTATCGTCAGTGTTGTTAACCTAGATAAATCATGTATGAATCTCTAATAATATCCTTTTAGCTAGAGGAAACTTCACATATCTCTCACACTCCTAGTTGGATCCCATGATAACACTGCATTAGCTTTAATCGGGTCTATAGACACTCGATATTCTTAGATAACATGTCCTTGAAAGAGTACCACTTGAATCTGGAACTTAAAATTCAAGAGTTTCCCATAAATATAGTTCTCTCATAGTATGTCTATAATTATCTTTATGTTTCTCACATGCTCTTCCATAGATGATGCTTACACAAGTATATCATCAATAAAGACTACCCCAAACCAGTCTAAATAAGGATTGAATATATAGTTCATCAATCTCATGAACACTATCAAGGAATTAATCATCGAAAACGAAATAACCATGTACTCATAGTGACCGTAAAGACATCTATGTGTTGTCTTTTACATTTCCTCATCACGTACTTGCAGTTGGTGATAACATGATCAATGGTCAACCTTAAAGAGCCATCATACCCCTCTCAACTAATCCAAGAGGTCATCGATACTTGGTAATTGATACTTGTTCTTTATAGTCACATGGTTTAGGTGTCGGTAGTCCAAAAACAACTCCAAGATCCTATCATTATTTTTGAGAAACAGAACATGGGACGCCCATGGCAATACAATGGGTCTTAGGAAGCCCTTCATCTGCAAGTCCTACAACTGAACCCTCAAATCGCAAAGCACCGTGGGAGCCATCCAATATTTTGGTGATGAATTCGGTGTCGTTTCAGGGTTTAAATCAATGCCTAATTCTATCTACCAAATGGAGTTAATCCTGTAAAATAATTAATAATGATATCCTTGTACTCATTCGACACTAATGAAAATTGGAAGATCATTAAAATTTATACACTAATGGTTATGCTGGTTAACTAATGAGTAATAGGTTTCACCTAGTTTTGTATGAGTCCATGATATGTTTCCCAGGATTCATATTCACCAATAAAGGAAAAACTCATTTCATCACTACAAACACACCACACCCTTTTCCTAAAATATTCAATCTGGCCTTGAAATGGGGACAACCAATCCATTCCATGAATGAATCTATAAGTCCTCAATGCTAAAAGGAAGTGGTTCTAAACAAAACTATTTCCCATAAGGGTAAAGTCACACTGTTGGCATAGATGTGTAATCATAAGTCTTCTCCAACAGGTGTCTCCAAGTGCAAGGGTTGAGTGAACTGTTTAGAAAGAATCTATAGGTCTTTAAAAGGCTATTTATAGAGAAAATAATGAATAGAAATTGTGTCTATCGATACTACAACTAAATTATAAAATACAAAAATCATACCCAATATCATTTCTAGAGCCCTTTAGTCACAAGCAATGACCGCATGTAGTTGTCCCCTTTAGTGTCCAACTGCTCCCTGAGCCTAGCGTGGACTTTCTGGGGGTGGTGGTGGTAACATGTCAAAACATAGACCACCTCCTACTAGTCTCCCAAATCCTCTTCCAAGTCTACCACCTACAGATCTATATATTTATGTCACTATATCAACCTCATTGGTGTATTTATTATCTACCAGTCAAAATAACGGTAGGTCGAACAATCTTGAGCGAGATTCCCCCTACCATAACATAAATAGAACCACCTATCCCTAGGATGACTAGACCCACTTGGTGATCCCTAACCCGTAGATCATTTTTTTATGGACCTCATCTAGAAATGTATCCCACATCCAGGTCCATTAAAATGATGTATACTCCCTACTTTTTTGTCACTGCTTCTTCTTGTCCACTGCTAACTAACAGTATTTAATTGTGCTCAGTCATGAAGCTTTCGACAACCAATTCTCGGTCATGCACTTCATCATAAGTCATAATGTATAATGGAATAAACTAGGATCATATATCACTATGTAGACCTCAATTGATGGTCACCCTTATGTAATAATCTCTCACCATATTCATTGAGCACCTTGAATGGTTGGTGAACCTAGATAAATAATCATCCACTGGTATGATATTCAGAAGGACCTAAAGGATCACTTGTATATGAAAATCTCTCAGTGTAATGGGTGAAAACTAATATCTAAAGAGGAGTTTGATGTCTATCTATGAAAGAGTCACATAATTGTGAGTCTGGATAGCCAAACTCCACCATCATCTAGCTGAGCCATTTAGAAGGCTCTCTACCCAGACCATGATCTATTCTGATGGTTTCCAGACTAGGTGGAATAGTCGGGTCACCACCTCAAGACAGTGCTCAAATACCTAAGGGTCTGGGTCACCATGAATCATAAGGGGTCTCTATCTCTAAAACATGAGGTACTCTCAGCCAATGATTCTCATATTCTTGTACTGTGGGTACCACATTATCCTCCGTAAGTGGTTGTATGAGTGGTGCTCCACCATGAAGTGACATCTTGAAAACTGGTCCATGTATCAAATCCTCATCACTAAGGGGGTCATCCTCGTGATCGAGATGCTAAATCCTAGTTGGTTTGCATCTCTGAGGAATCATATATGAAAACATGATGTACAATGACCAATGAATATATATGTAGAGATGACTCAAGAAGGTCATGGAACCACAAACCATTACTCTATGATGCATGTACCATTATTTTCCCTACATCAATTGTTGTCATTTATTGAGTCGAAAATAATGTTGTTAGATTTTTGGTGTATGGATATGTCGGCCGCTAACACCAACACTAGAGTCGCTAAATTGTAAATTGAACTTAAAACACATAAAAATGTTTCCTCAAACTAATCTCACAGACTCATGGCCCTATAGAACAACCTACCACCGTGGATACCATTCTCCCATAACCCATCATAGTAGGGCCCATTCCGTGACTCCCCAAGCCTACCTCTGATAGGCCCATGGCCAGGGAATTGCACCGAGAATGGAATATCACTAACATGGGTTCCATTTCCTCTATACCTAGACCCACAAACACATATCCAATATCAAAAAATAATTTAATGAAAAAACCACTAATTACTAATGACATGAATACCACTCTATCCCAACCATAGTATGATAGGAAAATAAAGTGCAGTAATGTAAACTAGGAAATAATACAAGCCCAACAAGAAAAAAAGTCTTTATCCAAAAGTCCAACTTATATGAAAAGGTATTGGGACAACTATCGGTCATCATACAAACATACCTCAGTCTACTAGATCTCAGAAAGCTACATTCGATCCTTGTTCGGCTAACAATCTCTCAAAAGGTCACTCATATGCACAAGACATGACACGTTTGGGAAAATCCTATGAAAGGGGGACCATAAAAATACTCATAAGGACAACCCAAAACCATAAAGAAACAGAAAAAGGTAGATACAATCAATTCTATACAGTATATGTATACAAGACATATAATCGTATCTAGATTTACTCTTTCAATTACATAAAGTATAGAGGTATGTCCCAACTACCACATACCACAATTATGGATTTAGTATGAAGATTCCATAAAGAACTCATTCTAGAGAACATACTAATGAGATTGATAGCAATGATGACGTCTTTCCAAGATATATTGTTCAGTAGGAACCGTCACAACAGAGAGAGAGACACAAATAGATCAGAAGAGAGAGAAATACGATACAACAGATGAGGATTAGAGCCAGGTCTACGGGGTGATACCAAAACTCCATTAGGATTTAACTTCTAAGTAGAGGATGGACACATTTTTATGTTGGTAACTTCAATATCAAGTAACATACTTGGGAATGAATAATGAATAGAGGATCCTTGACTGGGACTCTCATTGGATTTTGATGACACTATCCATGAATTCTGGCTGAAGGGATCATACACCTATGAGTAAGAAACTATACCCACTACAAGACAGAAAGTGATAAAGTGATCAAACATTATCAAATAATTTCTAAAGTATGATGGAAAAGAGATTAAATCCATGTTGAAAGGTATAGAAAGTGTGCAGTAGGGTCACACGTTGTGTTTCTTGTGCCATGATAATTTTCATGTACAATAAACCATGTCATCCTAACAGTGTCATGTAGAAGATTCGTACATAGTTTTTAGAAGATTCCCCATGTTGTGTCCTTCCATCAAGGGTCGACCATGTACTCTAGTTGTTTTTTAGTACAGTGTGTCCTCCAGTGAGATTCTTCCCTGATGATAGTACATGGGGAAGTCCATATACTTGGTCATGACCAATTATTCGGGTGGGGTACACGCCATGTAGGAATCCTCTTGGGAAAAAATCCCGCATGGTGTCCTATCAGTGTTAGTGGGTGTGATTGTGTTGGATGAAAAAGATACATGTTCGTGAAGTATGGTTCATGGACATCAATGGGTGGTACACAGAGTCTTGATAAAAAACATTAAAGAAAGGTTTTCTTTATAAGGATGATAGAAAGACTATGAAGCACAATACATTGACCATGAATGAAAATGGTCCACGGGAAGGCATCTGGTTTGCAGAAGGAAAATGGTTCATGGAAGGCTTGTAGTACACAGGTCGGTATTTTTTTCACAAAAATTTGGTAGTGATTTTTTGGTCAATAAAGGGATTCATTCGTTGAAGAGATCATCCATTGTAGAGCAATGAAATTTGAGCTACATGGACAACATTGGAAAAGAAATAGTTTTTGGAAGACCTCAGTACACGATTAAGGTTGTACCACATCAATGATTTATGTAAAAAAATTAGACGATTTTTTGGATCTATTTTTCAATATAAGGAGTACTAATCCCATCATTACATTAATTTTTTTTCATTAGAAAATATATTCTCTCTGTGAAGAAATTTGGATTAGTTTGAAATAGTTCACGAGCTATCCATGGAAAAGGATTGGTTTGTGTAAATGAAGGAAATCCAAAAAGTAGAGATGGTTCATGAAATAGAATGTGGATTCCAAGGTGGTAAGAAGAGGTTTTATGTAGAGTTAGTAAGTGGAGGCGGTACACTGAGATTGTATGTTTTATCGAATGTTGATGATGTTCATGGAAGAGGTGATCGACGGAGCATACATTCTACGTGGTGAAACGTAATCCATGGAGGAATTTGGTTGTTTGTGAAGGGACTTAAACATATTGAGAAATCAATTTACACTAACTAATAGTATGTGAAAAAATTGGATTTCATATAAGGGTTAAAATGGGATTCCAAAGAAAATCAATAATTAGTTGAGGTTGTTTTCCTTAATGGGAATAAAATGAACAAAAAATTCCATAAACTATGAGTGGATATCTTCCAAGAGCACTGATAAATGGTAGTGTAAGATAGTGATTCATTCCACTGGTAGTTATCAAGTGAAAGATACATATGGAGTGACCTTTGGGAATAAAGTGAGTAGACCATCAATCATGTAACGGTAGTGAGCCAAGGTTTAGATGATATCCATCCTGAACCATCATTATTGGCAATGAAACATGGAGAATTTGGTATAATTGGCACATTTTCATTGTATGATCTTTGGATGTATCAAAATGATGGTCAACCAAGTAAAAATCAGTTTGTCCTTCTTCTTTATTTCTTCCATTACATTCAAAGCATCATCGTCTGATAAAGAATTAAACAATAAGATTACAATTAACAAAAACTTGAAAACAATGGGACCCATATTACAAAGAGATCAATATCTAGTGGGGTAAAAATATTTTACAAAAGAATATCCATACCCTGATTCACTCCCCACTAAGGGTGTCTATACCCATTTTGGTCCTAACAATTTGTATCTAGGAATATGTTTCTTTATCAGAATTGTTTACTATGAATTTGTTTAGTCAGTTTTTTATGTTAATGATTTTGTATGACCTTATATTGGTGTACCATATAAAAGGGAAAAATTACAATGAAGAGGAAGAATTATGGTTTAATTCCTTGGTGTGGACGTGTATATGGAATGATTTTGATTCATCTTAAGGAAAAAATAGGGTACTAATGGATGAATCAGATAGTGAAAGTGTTTACTCACTCAATGATTCTATAAAAAGGATCATAGAAAATGTTATTCCATGTGATACTGGAATAAATAATGAATAAGATATTTCAAGAAGACCAATAGTAGAAGTTATCCATGTGATAAATGAATTGAATCAAAACTTGGCTGCTGAAATTAAATCTATTGATATTTGAATTCAAGTGAAGGAAATCGAGGTCAACATTCATAGAAGATTAAATAAAAGTCTTATTGATGTTTCCACTGATATGAGGTAGAAGAATAATTCCCATCATTAAGAACTACAAAAGATGTTTACAAAGGAAGAAAAACACAAAATAGATTACATGGGAATGAGTTTGAACTCAGAAGAAACTCATAATCTAAAAGAAAGAAATGATGATCATGGTATACAGGTATATGAACTAGTTTAGGAGAAACAAAGGCTAAAATAGGGGAATGCATTATTTTATGATTATATTGATCAAGAAAAATTTAAAATAATATAAAAAGTGACATTTTGGAAAAGCTCACTCGATAATTGTATGATTACATGAGTTGTGGGAAGAATATCAAGATAGAACCTAATGAAAAACCTAAGTCAAGGGATATTATCATTCAAAAATTAGGAGAAGATATATAATTATTGATGAATGAAGTGGATACATATTATTCCAATGGTAAGATTAAATTTTAAGGATGATTTTTACATACTATTTTATTATCCTTTGGTATTTGATGATGAAATGAAAATCATTTATAAGATTTTTGGGAGAAATAATAACATATTTTTTAATCTCAAAGGTTATTCTGTTTATACAAACCAATGTTGAATATGATTAATTCTCTCCCATGCATTATAATATGAGAGTGGTGAACAATTCTAGAAATAGGAAAAAAACTCTAGATACAAGAAAAATGCCTAAAAAGGTTTTTACAGGAGGTAATGATAGCATGTTTCATTTTAGTGGGATTTATAGATGTGCATCATGTTTTTTTCAGAGCATTTGGAATACATTTCATGATATGAATATATAAATATTTTTAAATCTGAGAATAAGAAGATGCATCTTGAGAAATTTTAAAAAATATTCTCTCAGAAGAAAGTATCGATGGAATGATACTATTGAGGAATTATGGGACAAAATAAGAGTATGTTTCGAGATGACCGGGATCTCAATGTCAGAACAAAAACTCATGTTGTATCAATATCTCAACAATGAAATTTTGACACAAGGTATTTTTTTAGTAGGAAATGTTTTCATTTGTTTTAATCAGGGTCATTCAACATGATATTATTACAGGAAGAAGGAATGACATGAAAAATAACTTGAAAGGATATTCTCTAATCTAGTGGTGTATTACGATAAATCCCACAATGGATGAAAAAGTTATATGTTCAAGAATATGTTAAAATTCATAGAGGAAACATTAGGGGATCAAAAAATATCTATCAAGAACCTCCTCTATTACACTAAGTAAATATTTTTTTAAATATTTTGAATGAACCTAGAAGAGAAAGAATGGATCTACTTAAGTTGTGATTGAGAAGAATGTAAGTTTAGTAAATAACCCACTGGTAGCAATAAATATTGTAGAGACTCGAATAACTGTTAAAATAAAAATGTATAAATAAAGATCTAAAACATTATCATTTCATGTTCCATGGAAAGAAGTGAATGAAAGATTAATATCCCTATAATGGGGGATGTATAAATGGAAGATGACTAGTCAAATGATTCTTTATCAAATAACGATTCAAGAAAAATTGAATTTACATTGAGCCTTGAAAAAATTAATTTCTATTAGTGGGTATAAACCCCAATTTGGGAAAAAGGAAGAACCCACAAAACTAAAATATCAGATGTAGAGTCAGAATGTGGGTAAAATTTTTTAGTCATATGACCAAAACAATTGAGGTTGGATGGGTAGTGTGAATAAGAACATAAAGTGTAAAATTCATTTCAATTATGTATCAAATGGATGATCCATCTGGATTGTCCAAAATACACTTCTTGAGGATTCTATTGAATCCCAACTCCCTATGTGAATAAATTCTCTTAAATAATGTTCAAGTGTTTCAGGTACAAGTGGAGATATGATCCAAGGGGAAGTGTCCTCAAATGATGAATAGTTGTGATGTTATGTTCATTATAATTTCATCTATTTAAAATAAATCACAATAGTTGATGAATTAATATGGTTGAATTCCTTCAAAGTAGTAAATGGTTTATGGATTCCAGAAATGTGTTGAATTAATTGAGTTCAAAAATTAGTGATTTTGTTATTAACATTATCTCTTATTTCCTAAACTGATTTATGACTTAGTAGGCATACGGGCTATGTTCATGCTTCATTAAAAAGTGCCACATGAGAATAAATCATGCATGATAAGAAGAATGTTTTGGGATTAAAAAAATGGGCCCAAAAAAGGGATGGTTTTCTCATCATATGGGAGTACTCAATCTCTTAATCTGATGCAAGATCAAAATGGGATATAAAGATTGAATATCTATGTGATCTGGAATCCAAAATTTCTATTGGGGGAGAAACAGAAAAACTCATGTATTTCATGGTTATATATTCTTATCTAACAAAACAATATCAGTTGACTATTATCAGGATACAAATTGGTAGTGAGAGAATGTAAAAAATGTTCCAACATGAGGCAAAAAATTTAGTTTAAATCAATGATGTTTGTATAATAGAATATGAATAGAGTCTTTAGAAAAATGGTTTGTAGTTTTCTTTATTGAGAAAATGAGGTAGTGAGAATCTTAAGGTGAGTAAAAATGTGATTTGTTGACTTAGATGAAGATAATGATAATGAAGAATTTAGAGATGAGAATTGAGTTCATGTTATAAATGAACATCTTGATTAAATTGAGAAGAATTATACTAGGATGATATTTTGAAACTAAAAAATAAGAGTTTCATCGAGATGAAATTGGTTTTTCATAAGAAGTTAAATGAAAATGGTTTCATGATTCAAAACCAATAATTACTTATGTGAATAGGTTACTCCTAGATTGAGATTATCAATTTTCATAATTAAATTTTCACATGTTCAAAGGCTAGAGATATTAAGACTATTCTTTTCCATAATATTGAAAATAAAGATAACTTTATTCAGATGGGTTTTTGGTCAGCATTTCCAAATGGATTATTGAAGAAGAAGTTTACATGGAGTTTCCAGATGGATTTCTCATTAATTAAAATGAGAACAGATTGTTTCACCTAATGAATGATTTTTTGGTTCGAAGCAATCAGTAAGCGCATGATATTCAAGGCTAGATCAATTTTTGAAGAATCTAGGCTTTCAGTGTGGAGGAGTTAATTGAAACCTGTATTTAAAAAATGAAATTAATCAATGGATGATTGTGCTGGGGTATGTTGATGAGATAATCATCAGTGGATCAGATGAAGTATAGTTTAAAATGTTTTCTATGTTCATGAAAAGTGAGTTGCAAATGTCAATGATTAGTGAACAGATGTTTTCCAATGGTTTACAAGTAACAGAAAGATATAATGGTACATTCATTTATCTATAAAAATATTCCAATAAGGTTTTTAGATGACTTGGAATTGAAAATTCTATGGAGATGATTACTCTATGAGCTACATGGATTAAATGGTCTCGGGGTGATAAAAGAAAAGAAGTTAATGTAAAGGAATACAGAAAGATCAATGAAATACTATTGTACTTAACAATGAAATGAACATATATTGTTATTTACACATGTCAAGTAGCACAATATCAATGAAATCCTAAGAAAATCCAGTTTTTTATTGAAATCAATAAATTGGTATATCAAGACAATAGTGGAACATGTCTTGATGTACCATAATTAATGTCAATATGAGTTATTGGGATATACAGATGCAGATTGGGTTGGATCAGTAGATGACATGAAATCAATGTTAAGGGATACTTTCTATCTTAGAAGATTGAGTATTTCTTGGATAAGAAAGAAACATGACTTAATTTCATTGAGAACTCTATAATATGAATATATTGTGGCCTCTCAGACTTGCACATAGTTATTACGGATGAAGCAACAACTTGATGATATGGGCGCTGACGGGAAATCTATGATTTGAATCCATTGTGATAATTCAAGTAATATATTTCATAGAAAAAATCCCTTCCATCACCCAAGGAAAAATAACATTTAAATGAGATTTTATTCTATCATTGAGAAGGTGTATAAAGTAATTGTGAAGTTAAATTAAGTGCCTACAAAACAACAAGTTGATTATATGCTGACTGAGGTCGTATCCAAAGAAGCATTTGAAAGGCATCAACTAGATTTTAGTATTCATTAGATTCCCCACACTTAAAAGGTGTGTATGTAAGACCCCCTTTCTATGAGTTATGGTGTGATTTTTTTAATGTGGTAATATATTTTATTTACACTATGGAAGATGAAAAATAAGGGACCTTTAGGTTCATTGACAAAGGGTGATACATTATGGCTATTTAAAGTGGAGAAAATGTATTAAGCAAGACACGAGGAGAATATATTAATTGGAGAAGAGAGATAAGAGGATTTGAATATATTAGGGGGAGTATTAACATATGTGGAGTATTAAATCTATTGTTTGTAGATGTGATCAAACAATGTATATATATCATGAGATCTGAGGTTCATGATGAAAGCATAAATGTGAGTTTGGAATATATGATGTGATTCATTGATAGAATTTTCATTATATTCTTGTTTCTCATGTCGAACATTTCTCATGTTGTCTTAGTGTGAGTGTTAAGTAAATAATTGGTCAATATCTTAATCTCAATAATATAATGTTGGAATAAGAAGGAAGGAGCTTTAACAAGGCATGAAATTTAGAAGAGTTTTCAAAAGACTCAGAGGGGGGATTAATTGAAAAAAAATCCCTCAAGTTGTCCAATATGTATTTTTGGTGAGATTGTGCATGTTGACAAAGCCATATGATCGAGAATGAGTTTGATTAAAGTTTCCAAAGTAGATTTATATGTTTTCGTAGATTCCTTCTATTTGAAAAATTGTTGGGCCACAAAATCGAAAGATTATTTTCGAAAAAGGAGGGTTTTTTGCAAAGGAGTTCATGGTATGTGAACCACAATGTACAATTCATGGAAAAAGGGAGGTATTTAGAGGTGTGAGGGAAAATAGAAAAGGTATTATTTTTTTGTAGTTATGTTATGTATACCGTGAAGTATAGTATACGTGTCGTAGATGAAAAATGGGTCTTAGGAAGTTCTGTTGTTCAAGAGCAGAAAATGGTTTCCAAAAGGCTTACAATACGTGGGATGGCATGCCATTCAAAAAAATGAAAAAATGATTTGTGGATCTGTGAAGGGATTCATTTATAGAAGTGACCGGCCTTTACGGATGAATTGAAGTCATGGTACAGGGACCATGTAGGAAAAAATGGTTCTTAGAGGATTTTAGTACTCACTGAAGGTTGTACTACATCGAATATTTAATTATAATAGATTAGGGGATGTCGGAATATAATTTCATATAAATGTATCACGAATCCCATTATTAGTTAGAGAATATTTAATTAGAAAACATCTTCAACCCTGGAAGAAATTCATATATGTCCAAAGCAGTTCATGAGGAGTTCGTAGAGAAGAAGTCTATTGTGAAAGCTAAGGTAGTCCGTGAAGGAGAGACAATTCATGGAATATAAGGAATAAATCAGAGGTACAATGAAAAGGCCGTATGCAGAGGTATTATAAAAAGTCAGTTCACGAAGGCGGTACATAGAAGTGGTACATAGAGATAGTATATGGTAGTGGAAGTAGAGGCATTTCACGGAAGAGGTGATCGGCAGAGCATACTTGCTATTTAGTGTAGTGTAGTTCTTAAAGGAAAAAGGTTGCTCATAACAGGTCTTAAACAGTTCATGAAAGAAATTTTTGCAAACGTACAGTATGAAAAACGTGGATTTCATCTACTAGTGAAAAATGGACTTCCATAGAGAATATATCTATTATTGAGGACATATGCTTTCAGGAAAATGTTGCGACCAACACATCCATAAACAGTGAGTACAACCCTTTCGAAGGGAAATGAGAAAATGTAGAAGAAGATATTGATCCTTTACATGAGTAGTGATATAGAGAAACATAAATAGATAATGACACATGGGAATGCATTGAAAATACCCCAATTATTGTATATGTAGTGAGACTGTGTATAAACAATATCTAGCCTAAACCATCATTATTAGCAGTAATCCTTAGTGAATTTGGTATAATCAACACATTACCATATCATGCTCCTTGAATGTTTCCTTATGAGGGTGAACCATATAAAAATTAGTGTATCCTTGTTCTTACTTTCTTGTATTAAATTCAAAGGATAATCATCAGATAAAGAATCAATGAATACGTTCAACATTAACACATACGTGAAAACAAATTGAAACATATAATAAAGTTGTCATGTTCTAGTAGGGAAGGAAAATATTAGAAAAGATTATCAATACACTAATTCACCCCTCAGGGTATCTTGGACCCTTTTGGACCTAACACAACCTACATACTCCACCACGTGTCTATTTATATCCTGAGATACACATCGAGTCTTTGGAAAGGGCCTACAAATTGTGTGATAGTGTCACACACAATGTAGAAATTATGTAACTCCAAAAAACCAATCCACCGCTCAGTGGGGTCTACATGCCATGTAATCATAGGATACATGATGTGTTCATCATGATTTTTCAAAATATAATGTTCTTCTTCAAATCACCATGATTGATCTCTTGGATCCCATTTTTATGATATGTTCAACTCGAAACTCCCAATTCAGAGTCTCCTCGTCATCCTAACAATTTATCTCGGTGTTTAGAGACTTCAATTGGCTCAGAAATCTAATTCCACTCTTCCTCACGTAAATCACTCAAAGTACAGGTATTTCTGAATCACATCAATTAATACACCTTCATCACTATCTCACCTCTTGTAGGTCACCCAGATATAGGATCTTCAATCTCATATTTATGTGACAAGAAATGAAGGTGCACAAATCAATCATTGATAACCTATTATAGAACTAAGAACCTGTATAATATAGGAATGAAGAATTCACACAAATAACAAAACCGTGGAATGAACCTCATCCATTGTTCATTTCGTCCATGATCAATTATCATATGAAAGATTAGAAATTTGAACCCCAAGTCATCCCCATAAAACCCAAAATGAAATCCATCCAATAAAAATGATCAAAACACCAATAAACATATGTTTTGGTTGGTCTAAATTCATAGAAGAATACATTAATGATAAAGAGAAAATAAAAACAACTTCCCCACCCAGGAATTCAATAATTAGATGTTTCAGAATGATTATCATTGGTGATCTATCAAGGATGACCCCCAATCCCAATCTCATTATTTTCTGTGGAGATAATTATCCAGGGATTCACTCTAGATCCTTTAAGAAAGTTCTAGTGTCATTATAACATCTGAACATTACTTTTCACAACTTACCTACAGCCGCTGATGTTAGGCCCCACCTATGGTAAATACAAGAATCTGAACGTAATGGTGCCCTCATGTGTCTGATCTGAACACCCATTAATATTTTATTCCTCCATTTCAAGAAAACAATGTGTGAATACTAATTAATATTTCAATTAAGACATTTATTACAGCCACACTATGCCTTATAATCATATTCCATCCCAGCGATTGGCCTCATATTAATAACATATAATATTTAAAAATTATACATAGAAAATCCTAGACATTATAACTACTTTTTCCATTATCCCCTACATAACTGTAGGGAATCGTGTGATTTCTTCTTTGCTGTAATATATTCCTAAGGCCTACCCTTAGGAATTCACTTAATGTGATGAATTATTCATTAATACTGGTTGATTCTTTTTTTAACTTCTTCTCAATTTCCCATTTATTTCTTTTATAAGGAAATTTGTTTGACTGTTCATTATTTTTGTGGATAGTAGAATAATTATTTTTTGGAATAATTGTGCTCTAGTTTTTAGGAAGCATATTTTATGTTCTATGGGGATTAGTTTTGGTTTTTATATTATTATGATAACACACAAGCTTTTTTGAAGTAGGGGATTTTAAAAAATATTCTGTTCATATCATGTAATGCTATAATTTATAGTCCTATATAAGTTTATCCTTATGATTATTTGTTAATTAAGAATGTTTATTTAGTTATGTATTCTCAAAAAAATTATCATTTATTTGTAATAGAAAATTTTTGTGGAATTCTACTTAAGAAGAATGAGAGGAAGGAAGATAATATTTTTTGTATAAGGAATTATATGGATAAGTATGGTCACTTACTACTTATGAGTTGTCCTATTATATAAATATTATTATTAAATAATATTTACTACTATAATTTTTCATTACTGATCATTATTGATGAGACATTTCACCTTCATAATTTGATAAGCATCTAAGGATGGAAAAATGATTGAAATTGAAAAATATAATCCTAAGAAATGAAATTTAAAAATAGTGAATTTACCTTAAATATTTTTTTTGTTATTCAACATTATTATTTGGATTAGTTCAACATTAGAGAATTGATTTTTTATGAGGATCTCGGTTAGAATTTTATGGCGATTTTTTATCAACATTTATTATCTAATGAATTACTTAAAAGTGATAATTATAATGTGACTCTAATGTTGAACGTGGATTTTTAATGAGTGAAATAATGTATTAAATATAGAATATATCCCATTTAGTGGAAGATTTATGTTTTCATCATTTTTATGAGGTGTTATAATATTAATGTGATCCTAGTAAAATTCTTGGCATATATGTAATTCTGATATTAAATTATTAGAACAATTTTATTCCTTTTGATGCTGTGTTGGAATGCTTTGGTTTTTGAATATTTCATCATTTATATGGATTTTAGGGTTATTGTCTAGTTTTTACATTTGGGTTGTATTATGTTTGATTGAGTTTCTGAAGACGTTTATCATGTTATCGTTGTTTTCATAGTTTTCGGAATTTTTTGATGGGCTATTCCAGATTTGATAATTTTTAGATTGTTTGAAATACATATGTAATAGAAGCGAGTATTGTAAGAAGTCTTTGAAGGTTATTTTGGGAGGTTAAGATTTTCATTTTTAACTGACAAGGGATGAGAAGATATTTATTCTTCATTCATTTTGTTATTAGTGTTATACTCTTGTTTTTAGAAGTTGTGTGTCAGATAATGGTTTTGAATGATGGATGATTCCAATTTTTTTAATTATAGAATTTAAAAGAAGTAAAAAATATTAAATTAATCAGTTAAATATAAGATGGAAAATAAATGAATCAATTAAAAATATGATATTTAATTCTATGTGGTAATTAAATTTAATGGATGAAAGGTAAATTTTATGTTAAATAATGGATGAGAAGAAACAATGATATAAATCATGATATGTGGCATAAATGATAATTAGTGTGATCTGAAATAATAAGAAAAATATAATTTCTTTTTTTTATGTATTGATCTATCCAATATTTTTGGTTATTTCATTGATTTTTTCTGGAAAAAATGTTGTTTTTTTTCTATCATTCCACTTCCCAAAAGATTTAATATATTTTTAGAGAACATGAATGTTTACTGCTGATGGGGATATATTCACTGTATTATATTTTTTTGAAAATAAATAAAACATATCCAGGCTCACCTAAAATATATCATAATATGTGATGTGATGTATTTTCCATTTAATAGATAATTTTGGAGTAATTATATGGATTGTTTAAAAAGAATTTTGAATTATTTAGTATAATGAAAAAAATGATAAGTGTTAAACATTTATTAGGAATATTATATTTATAATGTATTTAAATGTAGATGTATGATATTTTCTTGGAATTTTAATACATTATATGATACTGAATTAATTTTCGGAGTCATATGATGTTAAAAAAATGACAAGGCTTTGTGTCTTATTATTTCTCATTTTTCTGAAATATGACATAGTATAAATCTGTTTCAAAGTAATTTAATTTTAAGAATTTTCATATTAAATTTATTTATTAATGGTATAAACACCTTTTGCAACTCATATTTATTGGGAAATTTCAGGAAGGAATGAAGACTTAAGACATTAAAAGTATTATGAAAATGTGAATCCAATTATTATTTTTTAAAATGATTGATTTACCTAAAAAATATACTATATGCCTAAATCATAATAAATAATAAGTCAGAAGAAAATTTTTTATGTTATAATTATTTCTGAGTTTTATATTATTTTGAATGAAACTTATATAAGGGAATACTTCTTGACATTGTCTTCATTGACACAAACATCACAACAAGTTATTGTAATTCAAGTTAGTGTTTGAGAATTCTCTAGTGCATGATGGAAATAAATGGCATGGCTACATCATTATCCCTTTCATACGTGGATATAGAATATAAAGGAATTAACTAATGTAGTTTCCTTGAAGTATTTTTAGCTGATGACCTACTCAATGCGTCAGAATGATTTTAAAGAGAGGGTTATTCCTATAGTTATGGTAGAATTTTATTAATACATCTTAGTAAAATATTGAATGAAATTTAAAATTACATTATTGAAATTTATCATTGTGTGATATTTAGTGAAGTATTTAACAATATTTGACTAAAATTATAGAGTATTATAATTTTCATGTTTATTACCATATATAAAATATTTAAATAATATTCACAAAAATATAGTGAATAAAAACGGTAGAAAATTAGATGAAGAGAACAAAAAGTGTTTATTTCCTAAAATTATTTCTTATAGATTAGATATTTTATACTTGGATTCAATAAAAAATATTTGTATTAAATAGAGAATAAGGGAAGAAGAAGTAGAATGAGAAACATTCTCAATATTTCACAAGTTGTAGAATAAGAAGAGGAACAAGTAGATATAGCACAATGTGAGTGAGTTTGTAAAGTGGTGAAAGAATATTCTTTTATTACGAAACTTTTTTATATTATTATAAATTTGTTGGACACACATAAATAGTTTTAGGACATAAAACAAGAGTTCACGGATAAACCATAATCATTCTAATAAACATTATAATACTATGGGGTTGGGAGTTCTTGAGTTATTCTGAATCACACTAAAGAATATAAATCTCATTTTGTGCATCCAAACATGTAAATCAGTTATGTATTATTATATGTGTAGCTGATTTCACCTAATTGTAATTAAAATCAGTATTACTAGTGATAATGGGTTTTTAAAAATAAAACAGAAAAAAATTAATCATCAATTCACACACACAAAGTGATTCAATTGATCATGTGAAGATATTTTTAAGATGTACTATAAGGAATCTCGTTTCATTGAGTCATTGATTTTGAGAGATTGAATTAAATTTATTCCCCTATGTTTCTAGAAAAATTCAAGGAATAAATTTCATGGAATAACCTAGAATCCCAATTTAGTTAATATTATTAGTATTCCCATGTTATATAGAAATAATTAGCACATCTGTAATGATAAGATAAGACCTTAAATTTTAAAAATAAGATAAGATATTTTGTATTCTATAAAACATGGATTTATTATTCTTCTTGAAGGTGATATCATGACATAAAATAGTATAAATATTCATGGAAGTGATGATTATTCTTAGAAATCCATATTTTCTTCATTACGATGGAAATATTTTTTGACAATAAAAAAGAATAATGATAATAAAATGTATATTGAAATACTAGAATATATTTATAAAGGTAATACAGAAGAAGAATTGAGAAAAAAAAATATTTAGAGATTAAATTATGAATACTAGAAGATGGAGGGCGATTATTCTATAGATTAATTATTATTTGGGGTTAGTGAAATATTGATAAAATCTAAAATATTTAGTGGGATATTTTAGTATCCAACTATCAAAATATGACACTATGAAATATTCTTGAATTTTTTGATAAAAATGTATTTTATCTTGTCGATAAGAATCTATTAAAAATTCATCCAAATGAATTATATATTGTTGATCCCTCTGGGAATCTAGTTGCTTTATTATATTTTGATAATCCCAATTATGATTATTTGTATTTTTATAATCCCATTTTGATCAATGGTAAAATTCTTATTTGGGAATCTAGTTGCTTTATGTACTGTTCTATTAATTTATGTTTAAATATTAGTCTTTCGGTTACTGGATGTTGGTAAACTCTGACCTAACCTATTATGCCAATAGAATGGTTAAATAGAACTAGATACCATTACAGCATAGAGCTACTGAAACAGACTAGCTACTGTTACACACATGTCCACAGATATTTTGAATCTACCGTTATCAAAGGAAGTCTACCGATACATCAAAGTCTACAGCTACCGATAGGGACTTACCGCTACCGATACAGAGCTACCGCGACCGATATAGAGCTACCGATACAAGACAAGTCTACATCTACCGTTACACATCAAGTCTACCGTTACACATCAAGTCTACCATTACATAAGAAGTCACTGATACAAGAAAGCCTACCGTGACATCTACCTACCGATATCAAAGCTACTGTTCCAGAGACAGAACCCAACACTGCTTCAATTTCTTTATCATTGTTTAATCTAACCAACTGTCATATTAGGTATATTTTATTGCACTGACATTAATTAAATGGGTGTTTATTTGTTGCTTGGATACCGTACCTCGTACCTGCAAAAAAATTATTTCTTTTTCCGGAGCTCATACTTTAAATGAAAGAAGGATGTGCTACTGCTGAGACATGAATGAATAGACGAATGCACAAAGACATACATACCACAAGGTTTTCTGAAAGAACAATCAAGTGTGAATGCAAAGAGATGACTAAACTTACACAAAGAACTCATTCATTACTGCATACCAGTGAAGAGATGAGAACGAGAACATAACACAAGAACATCATTGACTACTTTCTCCTCTGTCTCTACACCTGGAAGTCAAGGAAGCAAACAACACTATGTTTTCCAGAAAAATACCAGAACAGGACTCAGAACCAATTCTGATCAATCCAAAGGAGTCCAGAGCTGCACTGAAATCACTAGAGCCATTTCTAATCTATAAATCTTTGCCTCTGTGATTTAATTTTTACATTTTGAGAAGTGTGTGTCATCTTCTATATTTTACACACACACTGTATCCTATACTTTAACTGGAGGATCTATAAATCCTCACTCAAACTCTTACATTTTTTAATTTCCCACTGGGATACTGGTAGAGGTCGTGTGTGACCTGGACTGCTAGTTCTGCTGTTTTTGTTTCCCACAAATAACAGTGGTAGAGGTCATGTGTGACCTAGACAGCCTGTGCTGTTGTTTTTGTTTCCCACGAATAACAGTGGTGGAGGTCGTGTGTGACCTGGACAACTGGTGTTGTTGTTTTTGTTCCCACGGATAACAGTGGTAGAGCTCTTTGACATGGATAGTTGTATACTATTGTAATCCCCGATCTAGGGTGTGCATCAATTTTATATAAAGTTTTTAGATGACTAAGTCTCAGCTTGAGACTGAACCTCTTGGTTAAATTTGTTGTTCTTACTTATTTTCAAAGTTATTTTTTTTTCCGCTGAAAACCACTTTAAAAACAAAACTGTTTTAAACTCACTTTGATATTTAAACTTGAAAGTGTTTATATTAGTTGTAGATCAGTAAGTCAGTTTCAAAAGTTAATCAATTCTTCTGATTTGATTAACTGGGAAATAATCAATCCTTTGAGAACCTAACAGAACCTTTATTTTGATATAAATTCACTACAGTTAAATTTTGAGTTTTTTTGGGGGACTTTAAGACAAAGTTTTTTAAACAGAAATTTTAATTGGAACTCAATTAACCCCCCTCTTGAGTGTCCACTCCGACCAAAATTTGGTATCAGAGGCTGTTTAAATATTTCGTAATGAACTCTGTTTTTCAACTGTGATTTTAGTTGTATTTTAAAGTTCTTAAAATTTCTTTTATTTCTAAATTTTTATCTCTTTAAAAGCTTTTCATTAAGTAAGTTATCATGGATAACAGACTTGAAGGTCTTTCTACCAATAGACCACCCTTTTTCAATGGCACTAACTATTCTCAGTGGAAAATCAAGATGAAAATTCATTTAGAGAGCATGGGTTTTGATATTTGGACTGCTATAGAATCAGAATATAAAATACCTACTATGGTTAGATCTACATGGAATGAAGCTACTAAGATAGCCTTCAATAATAATTGTAAATCCATTAATTCTATGCATAGTGCTTTAGGAGATGAAGAAATTAATAGAATATCTATTTTTAAAACTTCTTATGAAATTTGGGATACAATAGATATTTATCATGAAGGAAAAACTAATGATAAGGAAATGAGATTGAACACTTATACTATTAAGTATGATAATTTTATGATGAAGCCTGATGAACCCATTTCTGACGTGTATCTCAGTTTCAATGAAATTTTCATCACAATGATCTCTCTGGGAATGGATGTTCCATAAAAAAAACAAATTATAAGAATTTTGAGATGTCTACCTGAAAGATGGAGTTGAACATCTGTATCAATTAAAGAATCGTGTGATATAGGTGAACTGCCAGTCAAGGAACTAATTCACAAGTTGATGATGTATGAAGAAGAACATAAGGTGAGCAAAGAAGAATAAGATGAACCTAGAATAAAGTCTGTTGCTTTCAAATCTTCAACTTCAAAGAACAAGGATAAGGAGAAACTTCAAGCTATAAATGAGAGTTCAAGCAGTGGAGAGAGTAAAAGTGCTTCTGATAGTGATGCTGAGATGGATCACATTGCCAGAAGGTTTAAGAAGTTTTATAGGAAGAATAATTTTTTCATAAAATCAAATTACAGAGGTATGTATGACAACAAGGGTCATTGGAAAAAGGATTGGAAGAAATCTGACAAACCAGATGAAGTTGTCTCCTATGAGTGAAAAAGAAAAGGACATATAAAAGTAGATTGTCCAAAGCTGAAGTACAATAAGAAGTATGAAAACAAGGACAATAAGTATAAGAAATCCAAGAAGGATACCTGGAGTGCTTCTTAGGATAGCTCCAGTGAGTCTAAAATTTTTGAAACTAAACTCAAAAAAAGGAAAATATGTGTTTCATGACAAACACATCTGAGGTATCATCTGAAACTCCTATTTTAAATTCATATTATTCTAGAGATGATTCTGACTCAGAAAACTTGTCAAATTCTGAACTGTTTGAATATTGTGATATATTAGAAGAAACCTGTAATGAACTGAAATAGAAGTACAAAAGTTTAAAGAAACAGTATGCTTTACCTGTTAAAAAAAATCTGATCTTGATATTGAAATAGAAAAAAATGCTCGATTACTTAATGAAAACACAGAACTGAAATTATCTAATGAGGAACTTAATAAAGACTTATAAAAGTTTTCAAATGGTAAATATACTCTTACTCAAATTCTAGGTATGAAAATATCACCTAGATATACTACTGGTATAGGATACCAACCAGGACAGAGAAAATTTACCAAAACTAAATTCATTCCAAAATCTAGACAGAATGTAGCTAGTTCTAGTTCTCGAAGTTCATATGCTTCAACTAGTTATATTCATATTTACAGATCCAATAAATTTTATCATTAAAAATATGTTGATTTTACAAATTTTATGTGACCCATTAGACAAATCTGGGTACCTAATGTTTTATTGGCTAACTTGTCTGGACCCAAGAAAATCTGGGTACCAAAATCATTTCCTATATAAATTTGTTTTGTAGGAAACCTACCTGAAGAGATCCTGTAAAAAGATTTTGTACTTGGACAGTAGATGTTTAAGACATATTTCTGGATACTTTTCATGCTTCAAGAGTCTAGTGAATGTTTATGGAGGGTTTGTCACTTTTGGTGGTAACTCAAAAGGAAAAATCATTAGCTTAGGCCAGATTGGTAACAGTGACTCAATATTGATTTCCAAAGTTTTATTTGTTGATGGACTGAAATATAATTTGTTACGTATTTATCAGTATTGTGATGATGGTTTTTATGTTAAATTTAAAAATGATTCTTGCAATGTTTTTAATTCTAAAAATGTTTTATTATTTTTTGCCTTAGGAAATGAAAATGTTTATGTTGTTGATCTAAATTCTTTACCTAAGCAGAATAATACTTGTTTAAATTCTTTTCATAAAGAGTTTTGGCTTTGGAACAGAATATTAGGACACTTCAATGTACATTCACTTAGAAAACATGATAGGAATAACTTAGTTAGAGACCTACCCAAACTTGAATTTCCAGCATAAAAATTTTGTAATCTCTTTCAAAAGGGAAAGAAACATTAAGTTTCTTTTAAATAAAAGAAATAAGTGTCAACTTCTCAACCTATCGAGTTGGTTCACATGGATTTATTTAGACCTTCTAGACTATCTAGTTTAAATGGGAAGCATTATGTCTATGTTCTTGTGGATGACTATTCTAGATATACTTGGGTATATTTTCTAGCTCACAAAAGTGAAGCCTGTTCTTACTTTGTTAAATATTCCAAGTCTGTAGAAAATCTTAGTAGACTTAAGATCAAAACCTTGAGAAGTGATATTGGTAATGAGTTTGAAAATCATGAGTTTGAATCTTACTGCTCACACAGTGGCTATAGTCACAATTTCTCTACCCATAGTACACCCCAGCAGAACGGTGTAGTGGAAAGGAGGAATAGAACCCTTAAGGAAATTTCTAGGACCATACTCAATGAGTATGACCTGCCTATTAATTTTTTGGCTGAAGCTGTAAATATAGCTTGTTATGTTATAAACAGAGTCTTGATCAGACCTATTCTTATGAAAACCCCTTATGAGTTGTGGAACCATAGTAAAACTAAGGTTAACTACTTCAGAGTTTTTGGTTGCAAAGTCTATATTCTTAATACTAAAGATAATCTTGACAAGTTTGCACCAAAGAGTGATGAAGGAATTTTCCTAGGTAACTCTATTTTTAGAAAAGCTTATAGAATTTTCAATAAAATAAAAAAATATGTGGAGGAATCTGTTCACATCAAATTTGATGAAACTGGTCCACATGAACCTAAGACCTCTCTTGAAAATCTGGAAGATGATCTCTCTATTTTGAACCTTAATGATAAGGATAGTGGACCTGTAGTTAAAACATCAAGTACTGGAAATTTCCCAGAACCTGATTCTGTAGAACCCCAACCTGTAGATGTCCCTGAAATCTCTATTCTTACCTTTTCTAGACCAACTAGGACTCTAAAGAACCATCCTTTAGATGCTGTTGAAGGTAATTTAGATAGAGGAACACAGACTAGAGCTTCTCTAAGAAATCAGGTTGAACATTAAGCTTTTCTTTCACAATTAGAACCTAAAAGTGTCAATGATGCTATAAATGATGAATTTTTGTTAATGGATATGCAAGAAGTACTAAATCAATTTGAATGAAACAAAGTCTGTAAATTAGTAGAAATACCTAAGGACACTTTAACCATTATGACAAAATGGGTGTTTAGAAACAAAGATGATGAATCTAGAAACATCATTAGAAACAAAGATAGTATTGTTGCACAAGGCTAGAATCAAGAAGAAGTAATTAACTATGAGGAAACCTTTGCTCCTATAGCTAGATTAGAGGCTATTAGGATCTTACTTGCTTTTGCGTCACATCTTAATTTCATGTTATATCAAATGGATGTGAAAAGTTCTTTTCTAAATGGTTTTATTGTTGAAGATGTTTTTGTAGAACAACCACCAGGTTTTTCAAATCCTCACTTTCAAAATCATGTTTTTAAACATTCTAAAGCATTATATGGTTTAAAACAAGCTCCAAGAGCTTGGTATGAAATTCTTACAAATTTTATTATTTCAAAAGGATTTTCAAAAGGAATTGCTGATCCCACTCTTTTTAGAAAAATAATTTCAAAAGATGTTTTAATAGTCCAAATCTATGTTGATGATATTATTTTTGGATCTTCAAAAAATTATATATGTTGTGATTTTCAAAAGTTATGCAGAATGAGTTTGAAATGAGCTTAATGGGAGAGCTTAAGTACTTTCTTGGATTTCTAATCTTTCAAACAAAAGATGGTATTATTTTAAATCAGAGTAAATATAATAAGGATTTATTAAAACATTTTGGTTTGGATAGTATTAAGGGAAGTGATACACCTATGAGTACCACCTGTAAATTGGATATTGATGAAACTGGTAAACTAGTAGATCAAACTAATTACAGAGGGATGATTGGAAGTTTACTTTATCTTACTGCTAGTCGACCTGATATTATGTTTAGTGTATGTATGTGTGCTAGATTTCAAGCTAACCCTAATGAGTCACACTTAATTGCATTTACAAGATTTTCAAATATCTTAAAAGTACTGCTAATTTGGGATTGTTTTACCAAAATGAACAATCATTTGATTTAATAAGTTCTTTAGATGATGAATTTGCTGGATGTATGTTAGATAGGAAAAGCACATTTGGAACATGTCATTTACTTGGAAAATCCCTATTATCATGGTGTAGTAAGAAACAGAACTCAGTTGTGTTGTCTACTACTGAAGCTGAGTATATAACTGCTGGTAGTTGATGTGCACAGATTATGTGGATGAATCACACTTTACTGGACTATGGATTTAATTTTAAACATGTTTCAATTAACTGTGACAACACTAGTGTGATCAACATCTCATAGAATCCTGTGTCTCACTCTAAAACCAAACATATTGATGATAGACACTACTTTTTAAGAGATCATTATCAAAGTGGTGATATAACACTTGAATTTATAGGCAAAGAACTCCAATTAGCTGATATTTTCACTAAGCCATTAAGTTCAGAAAGATTAAGTTTCATTAGACATGAATTAGTAATGATAACTTATTCTTAAAACCATTAGGAACCTCATCGTTAGAAACCTCACCCTTAGAGAATCCTCACCGTTAGGAGACCTCACCGTTAGGAGACCTCACCGTTAGAGAATACTCATCGTTAGGAGACCTCACCATCAGGAGACCTCACCGTTAGAGAATCCTCACCATTAGAAGACCTCACCATTAAGAGACCTCACCATTGGTGCATCTCGTGCTATTTTAAACTTCTGTTTTTAAGGCCGAGACTTTGAATGTTTTTTTAAAAGATTTATTTTATTTGTGAATCCTAAATGATATGAAAACCCTATATTAGAATTCACCCAATCTCACTGCGAACTCTTCTGTTTGAATCCCTCTAACCTAATCCTCTCAAGCCACGAAACCCTAAACCTCGAATCTATAATGGCCCACGTCAAGAGACCCCAAGTTACAGATGGGAGTGATGAGCCACAAGAGAATAGACAGAATGTAACGAATGCTAGTACCAGTGGAAGTGGAAGTGGATGTGTAGCTCGAAGGAATCTAGTAAACTCGCATCTCTCAAGGCGAGAGATTTTCGTTGAGAAAGAGGTGTGTGTAGAATGGCTCATGGAGATCAAGTCCTTGGTTCTTAAGGTTTTAGAAGAACAAGGTTTGACTGAGTGCTTCGCGAACAACAACAGACCCTATTATCCAAGACTGGTGAAATAGTTCTACAAATTCGTTCATTTTGAAAAGTCTGAGGAAGAAAGTAGAATGATTTCTTATGTGAATAGACATGAAGATTCTTTTACTTAAGTGGAATGGGATGGGAACTTAAGAGTTCTACATGAAGAAGATTGTGCTTTTTATTCAAAATCTGTTCCTTCAACCAGTGATGTGTTTATGTATGAAGATGCATTGTTAGAGCTAATAGGGAATGGGACCCCTAGAAAAATCATAGCTACATAGATGGCATGAGAAGGTAAACTTCTATTCATGTTTATTCAACATGTAATTAGTCCAAGGAGAGGAGACATTGCTACACTGAGATTCCAGGACATTTATTTGTTACATATGTTGAAGCATGGAGTTAATGTAAATTTATATAGATTGATTATGATTCAGATTGAGGATATGAGTAGACTGAAGCCTAAATCAAGTGCATTATTCTTCTCAAAGAAGATTTATGTTATGATTAAAGAAAAGGAAGTGGCTGGACCACAAGATGAAATGATAGTAGTTAAGGATAACTTCTGCATCACCAGGACTATTTTTAAATATACGAAAGTCTGCTAGAATCCTTGGAGAAAATAATGGGTGAATGATGAAGGAAGAATATATGATAAGTTCACACCAAAGGACCATCCCTATAGACCAGTTAATGTGAGAGTTCCTGGGCTTGGACCAGATGAGCCCAAACCGGTCTACAATGATGATGAAACTGAGGAGGAAGAGACATCAGTTGAGGAAGGAGGAGACCCAGACTTACCCCCTAGTCCTGTGTATCAAGTTATTTATTATGGAGCAGCTAGCCCTCCAAAGGAACTACCAAAGATAGAAACTCTCTTGAAGGATAGTGATACAGAGACTATAGAAGAAGGATAAGAAGCATGCCATCATGTTTTCAAGGACACCTCTGAGTAGGATGAGGCAACTGGATCAGATCATGATGTTAATGGAGAAAAGGAGGCTGCTGGTGAAGCAGATGATGAGGAAAATGAAGAAGAAGAGCTTAGTTTGAGCCATCTGATAGACAGTACAGTCAAAATCGTACTTGATTGGGATGAAGCAGCAGCAACACCTGTTGATGAGAGAGTCATTAATGAATCAGAAAAAATGGCTATTGAATCTGCTGTAGTTGTAGAAGAAATTATTGAATTACATCAAGCAGAACAGTTAGAGGATATACCTCAGGAGAATGTTCCAAGTGAGGGGGAGAATCTTGGTTTAGTATCAGTGCTATATGACATTGAAGGTTGGTCATCAGATTCAGGATATACGATTCTTAGACTTTCTTATGGAGATTCTAATGAGGAAGACCAATCCAAAAAGGAATCAGTTACCCTAACCACTATGGCTGAAAATGTGGCAACCAAGGAGGACCTTGAGTTCGTAATAGCTGAATTGAAAGAAGCAATAATGGAATCAGCGGAAGATATGATGAAATGTATGGTTGAAGAGATGAAAAGCATGGAGTAATCACTTGATTTATCCATTGGATATGGTATATCGAGTCCTATGAATGAAATTATGGATGAAATTAAAGTGTTTCACACTCAGATTGAGAGTTGGACAGGAGCTGTAGTTGCTATGAGACAATCTATTTCTTCTCTGGCTGCCATGCATAACTCTCAAACTCCAGTAAACTGTTACATTCGATATATCAAAGAAGTGGTCAAGAAATTTGTGGAAGTTTTTATGCCCTTTAAGAAGTCAGTCAAAGAACATCTGAACAGTCAGGATGAACTTGTTCAGAAGGTAGTTAGTAGTCTGACTCAATCCTTCAAGGAGACAGTGGCCTTCTCAATGAAACATATTCCCTCATCTAGCTCCAGTGTGAACCTTGACCAGATCCACACTATTATTTATGAAGAATTGGCTAAGTCCAGTCCTAGTGGGGCATCAGATACTCAAGATTCTTGCTACCACTAGGGAAGTTAGATTTTTTTTCTGTGATCACCTGCGGGCATCTACTACTTCTCAAGAGGCAATCAAGAATAAGGTGGATGCTTATTTCGAGAAGGTTTATACCAAGCAACAAATGCCAAACCATTTCAAACTTTTGATTGATAATATGAAGTTACCTCTAGTAACTCAGGCCTTCAGAGAACAGGTTAGTAAGCTCAGGGAGCTTACTTTTGCCTTCGATAAATTAATTGAAAATCGAGATGATTTTGTGTCTGTAATGGAGAGACGAGGGAATATTATTATGGATTTTAGGAATTTTCTGCTACCATTCTTGCATGTGGATGCAAGACCTATAATTGTACCTCCTGAACTTCCTGCTTCTGCCTCTAGGAGTACCGCTCAGTTGACTCTAGTTCAATCCATCAGGAGCTTGACACCAATGATCACTCAGAGGAATACATATTTCAGATCCGGTATAGTTTCTGTAGCTGAACCACCAGTTATGCCTTCAGCTATTCCGAAACCCTCTAATGACCCTGCACCTGAAACCTTGCTGATCCTAATCGAAAGACACCTGTTCCAGAAGTGGATTGAGTGCTTCTAGATGTTGTTTAATAGGGTTCACTTGTATTTCTGAACTTTTAATTTTCTCATTTTATCTATTGTACCTTAATGAAAATTCTCTTGTATTATTTACTTTACTTTGTTCTTGTTCCCTTGTCACTTATTCTCTACTTTATCTTTTCTCTGATACCCTTCTTTATGTTAATCACAAAGGGGGAGAAAATGAGAAAATGAACCACTTCTAGAAAATATGAAATGAGACCTAAGAGTTAAAAAGGGGGAGAAACCCACAATGGGGGAATGAGAAACTAAGACTTGAGAAAATGAGACATAAGAGAGAATCTTGTATTACAATTGAAAGGGGGAGGAATAAGGAAGTTTTTCTTCTAAACAAAAGAAACCTTTTCCTATGATGCTAATTTCTTTTCCTTTTTTCCTCTGATACTATTTCAATTTTTTGGCATAAATTGGGATTATCAAAATGGGGCAGATTGTTGACCCCTCTGGGAATCTATTTGCTGTATTAAATTTTTATAATCCCAATTATGATTATTTGTATTTTGATAATCCCTATTTGATCAATGGTTAAATACTTATTTGGGAATCTAGTTGCTTTATGTAATGTTCTATTATTTTATGTTTAAATATTAGTCTTTCGGTTACTGGATGTTTGTACACTCCGACTAATCATATTCCACCAATAGAATGGTTAAACAGAACTAGCTACCATTACAGCTTAGAGCTACTGATATAGACTAGCTACCGTTACACAGAAGTCCATAGATATGTTGAAGCTACCATTATCAAAGGAAGTCTACTGATACATCAAAGTCTACAGCTACTGATAGGGACATACCGCTACTGATATAATACAAGTCTACCGCTACCGATATAGAGCTACCGCTACCGATATAGAGCTACTGATACATCAAAGTCTACAACTTCCGTTACACATCAAGTCTACTGTTAGACATCAAGTATACCCTTACACAAGAATTCACTAATACGAGCAATCCTACATTGACATCTACCTACCAATATCAAAGCAACCGTTCCAGAGATAGAACCCGACACTGCTTTAATTTCTTTATCATTGTTTATTCTAAACAACGGTCATATTATGTATATTTTCATGCACTGACATTTATTTAATGGGTGTTTGTTGGTTGTCAGGAAATCGTACCTCATACCTACGAAAAAAAATAATTTCTTTTGCCAGAGCTCGTGCTTTAAATGAAATAAGGATGTGATACTGCTGAGACAGGAATGAATAGACGAATACACAGAGACTTACATACCACGAGGTTTTCTGAAAGAACAACCGAGTGTGGATGCAAGGAGACAACTGAACTTACAGGAAGAACTCATTCATTACTGCATACCAGTGAAGAGATGAGAACGAGAACATAACACAAGAACTTCATCGACTACATTCTCCTCTGTCTCTACACCTGGAAGTCAAGGAAGCAAACAACACTCTGTTTTCTGGACAAAAACCAGAATAGGACTCAGACCTAATTCTGATCAATCCAAAGGAGTCCAGAGCTGAACTGTAATCACTAGAGCCTTTTCTAAACTCTAAATCATTGCCTCTGTGATTTAATTTTTACATTTTGAGTAGTGTGTTTCATCTGCAGTATTTTACACACACAGTTTCTGTTGTACATTAACTGGAGGATCTGTAAATCCCCACTCAAACTCTTACATTTTTTTTATTTCCCACTGGGATAGTGGTAGAGGTCGTGTGTGACCTGGACAGCTGGTGCTGTTGTTTTTGTTTCCCATGAATAACAGTGGTAGAGATCGTGTGTGACCTGGACAGCTGGTGGTGTTGTTTTTCTTTCCCACGAATAATAATGGTAGAGGTCGTGTGTGACCTGGACAGCTGGTGCTGTTGTTTTTGTTCCCACGGATAACAGTGGTAGAGGTCTTGGACCTGGACAGTTGTATACTGTTGTAATCCCTGATCCAGGGTGTGGATCACTTTTATATATTGTTTTTAGAGGACAAATTCTTAGCTTGAGACTGATCCTCTTGGTTAAATCTGCTATGCTTACTTATTTTCAAAGTTATTTTTATTCCGCTGCAAACTACTTTAAAACTAAAACTGTTTTAAACTCACTTTGATATTTAAACTCGCATGTGTTTATATTAGTTTTAAATCAGTATGTTAGTTTCAAAAGTTAATCAATTCTTCTGATTTGATTAACTGTGAAATAATCAATCCTTTGATAACCTAATAGAACCTTTATTTTTATATAAATTCACTACAGTTTAATTCTGTGTTTTATTTTGGGGATTTTAAGACAACGTTTTTAAACAGAAATTTTAATTGGAACTCAATTCACCCCCTCTTGATTTTCCACTTTGAACAACATATATTATTCTCAAAGCCTATTAGATTATGATGGAAAATTTTAGGAAAATAAGAGAATTTCAAGAAAAGAAAGATTTTTTAAGGCATAAAAATCATCTGAAAATAAAGAATGAAGTTGGAGATGATTATGTTAGTTATTCTAAATCTGAATAATATGTGGATAGAAATATTTATAATACTTTTTCTATTCTATAAAGTAGTGTTATAAAATACGTAATACAATGTAAGGGTTTGTTTACACATAAGTGCTTCACATCTAGTAACATTGGAAGCCTTTTAAAAATATATCTTTAATTAAAGGAAGATGAATCCAATGGTGAATTGGATGAAAGAATGGTATTATCTATAAAGAATAATTAAACAAATTCATATATTTATTCTAGAGTAATGGGTAAGTATTTATTCAAATAAAAATATAGATAAATATTATTTAAATATAAAGAATATGAAGAAAGTGATGAAGAAGAATATGTTAAATCATAAGATGAGATTAATGAGAAGCTTCTTATTAATAATGCTAAAAGAGAATATATATATATATTAAGGACTGTAATGAGGCCGGTAGTGAAAACTAAAGTAAAATTGTGTTTATGAAGAATAGTAATTTATGAGATTTTTTTTTCAACGATCACAAATTTGTTGAAGTATATTATAAAATTGAAGAAATTAAATTTTCCTACAACAATAGGGAATCAATTTATACAAAATAAATATAAAATTTATTAAAATTCATTGATAATTTATTGAATCTCATTGATAATGAGAAGAAGAAAAAATTAATATGGAATAAATAATTTATAAAAATGTGAAGGATCTCATAATTGTTCATTAGAAATTTTTCAATGTGTGGAAATTAATTGGAAAAGAATATATTCAACTTTATGAATTTAGTTCTAAATGTTTTGGAAGCATCTCAGAAGAATGATTGTCAAGAAGAAAATAATAAATCAATACTAATGATTAAAAAATATTAATTTTTTTAAGGAATAATGAATTGATGAAATTGGTTGTGAAGACAATGTTCATGGAAAACAATATTGATTCGAATAAATAATTAAATTATCATAAAAGAATGAAATAAAATACTAATAAAATTATTGAATTAGAAAATTATATAATTGGGGAATGAATAAAGAATAATTGTTTCATGCATAGAATAGTTATTCTTCCAAAAAATATACCAAATTTGATGGATAAAATTATAATAAATTATAGGTGTAAATTGTTGGATATAAGTATTTTTATAAGGTGATGTATTCATTCAATGAATACTATCTGAACATTGAATGATTTAGAAAATTCGACAAGAATGCCTTGGTTTAATTGAAAAATATTAAAAAACGTATAACCTTTTAAATGAAAAATTTTATGGATATTAAACCCACAAAAAGAATAACTTTTTATAGGAATTAAAGAACAATGGACTAAAGATAGAGAATAGATTTCAATTTGTAAAATATGTTTTTAAGATATTTGACCATCCTGGCCCCCATTATGATGATATATTCACCATATTATTGGGCCTACGGATCATAAGTTATAACACTCATTATTTGGATGAAAAAGAAGAGAATGAAAATAAAAAATATATTATTACATAAATATTATATTATCTATCATTCCATATTGTGTAGAGATAATGAATATTTGGTTTTAATTAGATACTATTATTCTATTATAATTTCTCTCAATATATAAAAAATATTCAATGTCACATAAAATAAATTGTAATGAGTTATATGAAGTATTTTTGGTCATATAGAATAGTTTGTAACAATTTTGATTTTATTTGAAGATAATATAGAATTGTTCAGTTGGTGATGAAAAATGGATATTTATTGGAAATTATATAACAATCATAAATTTCCAATGTTTTTGGAATTATTTCTATGATGTTTTATATGTAATTTATGGATATTAAGGATTCCATTGAATTTTTTCATTTATTCATAATGAATTTAATGAAAATATAGGACTTTTAGTATCTGACGTATTCACACATTACTAAAATCTAACTCTGTAAAACATTGAAGATAATCATTCATCTTAAATAAATTTTAATAATAAATTGAAATTATAATACATAAAAAATATTATAAAAAATTACTATAGTAATTTTTTGAATTAATGAACCAATAATACATTTATAAGTATAATGAATATCTATTTTTATTATAAAAATCAGTAAAAAATTGGATGTGTTATGAAATAGAACCTATGTTAAAATTGTTAAACAGTATTTAATTGAATTAAATATGTATATTTGAAAGAGTTTCTTTAATTTATTTTCATATGAATAAAAAATAAATATAGAGATGATTGATAATATGTTATTCATCTAAACCAACAAATCAAAAATAGGTTTTTTATTTAATGTGGTGTTAGATAATTCCAGGTCACATTGTGGAAACACATGTCATGAATAATATATGATACCATTAACTTATATATGATGAATCAAAAGTAATTAACTATTATATTTTATAGAGTTTATATTTTAGTTAATATTATTCCATGGTTTATGGAATATCTATTAGAGAATAATTTGTTGTATTTTTTTGAATAATTGAAGGAGAAGATCACGAAACAATACATGAGGTAATATGAAATTCAATATTCTTAGAAATTAATGAAATAACATGGGATTGGTTGAATATAAATATGAATATAAATTGTGTTAATTGTATTTTATATTAATAATTTCTTGAAATATTATTACCAAATCATATATAATATAGAAGGTGAAAAATTAGAAGAAAAATATTTCATGAGTTGATTTAGAAAGATAATTTTTAGAGAGAATAAGTCCTAAAACATTTCACAATTAAAGAAAATATATATCTTTAATGATTTGTGTAATAGGATGAAGAAAAATACTCTTTTTTAATTCTGTGCATGTATAAGGAAAAAGGATAAAGAACATTCTTCATAGTAGGAATACTATTGAATCTTTAATGTGGTGAAGGAAACACCATTTATTACAAAACATTGTTATATAATTGTAACTACGTGAGAGGCATATACTTCATCAAGATACATGTTACATGATTATATAAAGATTTAACTTTTATTATGAGACATAGGTTGAAATTTTTTGTTAATTATATCATAAGTGTCTCTGAATCACAATAAGTGTTAACATCTTCATTTTTGAGAGGTGGTCATTTAAAATATATTGTGATTAGTTTTGTGTGTGAATGTGTGAAACTAAAAATGATGTTAAATAACTGTAAATTGTTCTGAAGGCTATAAAAATGGATACTCTAATCAATAATTATAATTCATTGATTCATATCACTCTCTATAATTTCATTGATCATATGGGTTGAATTTAAGTGTCTCCTTATGGGGTACAAGTCCCCATAACTACTACACCTAATAGATTATAGAGATGGGATGGATGTGTGATAATTTAGATGTTTTAGTTCTATATTAATCATGTTTATATAGATACTATACTAGTGTTAGACTTTATATAGATGGTATTTTTAATTTGATACCCTTTTCTCTAATGATGTGCAGTTGTTTTCCTTTATTTAAAGGCTGCAATGTGAGGATTTTAGAGCACTTTGTTTTTGGTTGACAAGGAGTCATGAATCCACAAGGGTTCATTATAATCATATTCAAGGATGATATGACCACTTATAGTATAATTTTCCACCCCATTTACTTTCATGATCACTGATTTATTGTTTATATTGGGATAGATATCCCTCACACACCCGGTCCTTATTGACATGTCTAACCAAGGATTCAAGAATGATGTATTCTTTCAAAGATAAATTATTTTTTAATGGGTTACATCACACTATTTATCTATATAAATTTGTTAAATCAAAAGAATATTATCCTTATCTATTGACGTAATTATACTAGGCATTTCAATCTCACTTTTGTATTCATATTTCATTTATTATTTCATGAAATTGTCTAGTGTTTGTTTATTTGAATCCACAAACTATAGTTGTTCCCATATGCATCATTTTTATGAAGATTTTTCAAAGTATAAATATTTGTATGGTGATCATGGTCCTAGATATACTTATAAAATGGATATCTATAATAACACAGAATGAGAGTTTGTAGTGTGGTTTGTTATGGAAGACCCTATCCTATAGTTCATTCAATATACTGGTATATAGTGGCTCTCTCAAGTGTCCATGTTATGAGGTTATAGAGTTCCTTTGGTTCCAATATGTTTCATTGTATTTTGTTATCATATTTTCGGTTTTCTTCTATGTTTTCCAATTAGGAATTGTATTGAATAGTTATTTTCATGAAGTATATTATAATTTAGTGTCATTGCCATATTATATTTGAATATGCTAATGGTCATATTACATGTGTTTAATTAAATATTTGATTTAGGTTGGTGTAGTCTGTGGAATATCATTTATGATTACTACTTCTTGATGCTAGTCCATAAACCATGAAATTTTAATGTGGGATTGGGGTGGAACACCTAATATTCCTCCATCCTAGGTAGGGTCCTAGCGAGTTGGGTCATTTCAATTTAAAAAATTGAATTTCTCCTGGTTTTTTCTAAAATCATTTCTATAATGGGTTGGTTAAAAATTAATTTTTTAGACATCACTGTATATAGTATAATGATAATAGGATTGGGGTCATGAGGTTTATTTTGAAGGAAATATATCTTGAGTTATAAATGATCCAATTACCTAATGGTTTACAGAATACTATTTCATAGGATAATTAAAATATAAATATTTATATTTTGAAATTTCTATATATTTATATATTATCATATTAATTGGATAGGTTTTCACGAATTGATTTCATGACTAGACACAACCACACCATGGAAATTGAAAAACATGTTTTAGTGGGTCATGTTTTTTATATATCTTAGTATTTAATTTTTTATCTAAAGTGATATATATTAGTATTTTAATAGATATTTCATAATTATATTTATGAATAAAGTAGGACAAATTTATTAATGAAAAAATAATAATATTGACGACATTAGTGAAGGGATGCAATGCAATTTTCTCTAAATATAGAAAAATAATAACTATCATGGATTAGTGGGAGAAGGTTAATATTCCCATATGAGAGGGTGATGTAATGAGGGAAATCCATTAGACGAAGAGTATTCCAAGAGATATTTCTTTAAATAATTTTTGGGTGATCATCCAATAGATATAGGGAGAGAGTATTGATATATTAACCAAGGAGTATTTATTTTTGTGTTTATGGAGAAAACAAATTCCATTTAAGAAAATAATGTGTATTTTTTAAGGTGACTACTTGTTCACAATATTTTCTAAATCAAAGAGTATATATTTTGTGATTTTTATTTGATTTATAAACAATTTGTGCCCATATAGGGATTTTTTCGAGACAAATATATTGAAAAATGTTTCATCCATCGACATAGCCTAGTGCATGTAACCCATGATATATAAATTAGGTATCTTTATTATTTATGTCATTTGTATGTTTTGAGGGAGAGAAATTATTTTTGATGATCCACTAAATAATATAATTAAAGTGGGGGGTTTTTGGAATTAATATAACTCGAATCCCCCAATCAGAGTGTCAATATTTTATGGGGCTAACAATTTTTGTTAGTGTGAATGGTTCAAAAGGTATTTTGACTTGTATATGTCTTAGAAACAGATATAAATCCTAAAATAATTTTTTTTAATAGATATAACATCAAACGAAATAAGATTTAAATGAAATAATATTTTAAATTATTAGTTATGGATGTATAAAAATATATCTTTTCAGGAATGATGTCCAATATTGAAATCATATATTTATTATAGAAGATCATATGGATTTGGAATCCGACACTAATGAAATAAATATTATATAGATACTTTTTTCAATAAAATATATATTATAATACGGAAATGTAATCACTCAATTTTCATGAGGGAAAATTTGGTTAATATTTATAAATATGACACATTGGAATGAAAATAAATTGTTCATGTTCTATACAGAAATTATAAGAATATTTGTATGAACTCAATTGAATGAAATTATGCATTCATTGATTATATGAACATAACTACGGAAAACATGTGAAAACATATATAAACTGTAAAATATGTAATTTATTTTCAACCTTGAGAAGTATTCTTTCTCATCTCAACAAAATGTTTTGGGTTATATGATAATGGTTGAACAATACTATCAATAAACGAATTTTATAGTATTCTTGTTTTAAATGATATAATGATTGATAAATAACTCCTCATGAAAAAGGAAAAATATTATGAATTTAAAATTTAGTGGTGTTGAATCTCTTAGTTGAGGATATATGAAATGAAAAAAATGTTGATTACATGGTGACTATCCTTTCAAGAATTTTGAAAAGGGAAAATGAAAACATTAAATGTAAGATTACACTCATGTCTTGAACTAACCCATGTGGACCCACCTATTCGATAGAAACTTGGAGTGATAACCATAAGACAACCTCAAAAATGTGAGGGGATATATATAGTTGATTAGTAGGCATAAATATAATGACTAGCCTTTTTCAAATACACATGAATGCACAGCCAACCATGTCCATGAAAAAGATCATATAAATATAAAAATTGTTACATACAGTGTAAATAAGCATGTAATAACCTCTAACGAATACATCAGAGTAAAAAATAAAAACTAAATTGTAAATAAGAAACTAGAAATAAATTTCCAATAAGAACATAATCAAAATAGAGGGAAACTAAGATAGACTGACTACTAATTTCCAAATTCAACCATTTTACATAGAATTTTCACCCAAGTATGAATAACCTCAACTGATGTCACCACCAAAATACATGGCATGTTCACATGATAAAAACGTGTGGGAAACTCCAATACAGGGGTGAGTATATATATAAATCGTAGGATTCTCCAAAAATTAAAAAGGGTGAAATATAGAGAGATATTATAATTGTTAGATGAACCCATAACTTGAGGGGACGAAAAACGCAAAATATAATTGCTCAATATAATCCCATATGATAGAGAAAGGGGATCTCCATATCTACAATAAATATGGGGATGATGAACCTGCCTAATGCTCCAAAGCTCTATATTTGATGCCCTATGTCTCGTGTTTTTGTTATAGTATGTTGTGTTTCATTCCCGAACCTCTCCACTTCTCTCTTTAGATAAAATCCCCACTCTATATAGAATACGGGAACTCAACTATAATAGGGAGGCAACACTCAGTAGGTAGACGAATTTTTCTCTGGTGTGATAGAGGTACCACTTGGTATATTGGGGAATAAAGGACCTATTCCATACTAAAACTAGGGGTACCACTCCATAGGTAAATGAAAAATGTCCTAAAGAATCAGGGGGTACCACTCGGTAGGTAAATGACCCATGCCCTAGTGTTTCATGGGGTTACAAATCATTGGGTCAAGTGGAATATCGAGAACCAACATCCTAGTTCATCTATGTTTTCTATCCTCAGGTTTTGTCTAATGACCCTTCTTGATTACTACTATCAGTCAATCATCACTTGAACAAGAATCATGCCACAACACCTCATGTTTTATCATGAAATACATTATAAAGGCTACCATCTTGTTCCATGTGGAAAACTGGTTAAGATATTCAACTAATGGTAAAATTCATGTCTATATAAAGGATATATTCATGGTGGAAAGTCCAATGAAAAGTAATCGATATTCTCCTAGGGCCACACAATGGGTCACCTCACATGGACAGATGGACATGTCCATGCATGTACATAGCTTATCATTTCATTCATTAGCACATGACGTGTATTGGTACAACATGGTGTGTCTCTCTATCATCTAGATCCCACCCTTGTGTTACCTAGAATGTTGATGTAAATATTCTCATGCCCATGTACATCAGGGCGTGCTTGTGTTCATGGCCATGTCTGAGTACCTAGTTGTGTCATAATACATGGCCATGCCTATGTAATCCATGATGTTTCCATGTACCTGGCCATTACCATACTTGTATAATCCTACATTACACATGAAACATTCTATATAGGGTTTCAGAGCATGTGGTGGTTTTCAAAAGGTGGGTGATCCTTATCTTCCAAAAAATTTTAGTCACCATAGTCAGGGGACTAGACGACTTGTCTTTCTGGACTACATGATTGGTATTAGGGGTTTTTTTCATAGAATCCAAGTAAGGCTTCAAAAATTTATCCACACTTCCAAAACCATTGTTCTATTCATGATTCATGAGTGGGGTTCTATATCTGGTGTTGTCTATTCCAAATGCATCATCATTGGTTTGATTCTACCCACTTGGACTCCACATAGATCAAACCATCACACAAAACCCCTTCAAACACCATTCTAGATCCCAAAATACATGGATTTCTCATTTGGAAAATTAAATCCATCCCTTTACATCCTGAAAACACCATATTCACCATCATTCCTGCAACCACTATGAATCTATCTATTTGATCATGCTTGAACCATCCCTATCAAAGAAGAATAGTGTCCCAATGACCTGATGGTTAAAAACCCAATGACTTATGGGGATAAATGGAAATGAATCGGAAAAATAAAACATTTAACAATAATTCTCAGATGATGATCACATAATTGTGTATAATACATGGTGATAAGGATTTATATGATCAATAATATCAAATTAAAGTGGAACATAATGTGAGGAGATTGGAAAACCCCCCAAAATAAAATTAGATAAATTAATTTATGATTTATTAAATAAAAAGAGAGAAAATACAACAAATAACATTACATAACACAATTAATGATCAATGTTTGATGATGAATGAATTCGACCATGATGAAGAAGATCTGATATGTCACTCCATTTAGATTCACCTCAATATGATCACTATTCATTCTGTGATATTGATCTATCAATGAAGAATGACTAATTCCCTTCTCAAATCCTCCCATGGTTATGAAGATAAACCTATTCCTTTTTTATAATGATATATTTATAGAGGATTATATTTAGTTTATTTAAAATTAATTAACAAATAAATTATTAATTTTAATTCAACACATATATAAATGACTGCCTCTCTTAGATCACCTACTCTTGATAGACTACAGTTCTTTCTTGGGGAAAATACCATGTCCTAGAATCCACTATGGACTTATATTTCCCATTTGTGGTCTTGAAAAAGGGGAATACAATTTAAAATGAAATGATTCTTGTGAGCACATTAAATTATATTAATCATTTGAATATATTAATTTTGGGTTCCCTTTGAACGTATATAATATGTTTACTATACGGATAAATGTAGATATTCATAATAAAATATTCAAAGGAAAAAAGAGATAAAATTAGAGTCCCCACATTCTCCCCTCCATTATTGATTTTCAAACTGAGAACTATAAAATAAACAAACAGTTGGGGGTACTGATTCTTCATTTGATTCCCCAATTCCAAAAAGATCTTAGAGACTATGTCATATTATTTTTTCACAAAAAAAATGAATTTCCTATCCCTACAAGATCCTCCTCTACCGATCCTTGATCACAACTGGGAACTCCATGAATGTTTGTCCATACAAGATGTATAGATCTCTCCAGTTAATAATTTTCATTATATAATTTGTGTATCTCCTTAGGGATGACACATGGAAGTTATCCTAAACCAAATCAAATTGTGGGGGTAAGAGAATGTGGTAAGATAATTATATAACCCCTAAAGGTTATCTAAACTTTTGATGATCCATGGGATTAATTTCCCCTTATGCCAAACCCCCAAAATCTTCATTGAGGACAAACTCTCAAGAAACCATGGTCTCAATGGTTAAAGTCCAAGGGCCTATGAAAAAGTGTCTTATATGATTTATGTCTTCTCTAGGATATCGTTATATGCTCATGGATCACTTGAACCTTCTCCATCACCATCAACACAATCCTTAAACCAAAACTATATGACTCTCCAATCAAAGTCAAGTATATGGGAGACCATTAGGATATATCATATAGAACATCTGATGTTTCCATGAAATTAGTAGGGTGGTATATGTAATTATAAGAAGTATCTATATATGGAATGTGATTCTCTCATATCAGAATGAAGTCTAAAAGTAATTATTTCAACATATCCTCCAACACATTGATAGTAATTGTGGTTTTACCATACATAGGGTGGTCAAAAACTATAATCATCATCAACTAGGCCTCAATGGACTTCTCAGAGACTCCCCACAACCATGATGTGAATCAACCATCACAGTTGGAGATAATTGATTCGGGACCCCATGAATTATGATGATCTCCCTCATGTGAAACTACCCTAGACACTCCAGTATACATTTCTCCATAATAGCGAGGAAGTGTGTCTACTTGGTGAGAAAGTCCACAATAACATAGATTACATCTTAGACTTATTCATTATGTAGAATCCCCATAAATGATAATAGGGATATGAATTCCCATTTCCACTATGTGATATTATGAAGATATGTCATACCTATTAGTACTAGGATGTCATCCTTAACCTGTTAATATGTCAGACACTAAGAGTTGTACTTAGAGACTCTCAACCTCATCTCATCCCACTAATACATCAATTTATAGACTTCATATATATTTACACACTTGAATGTACATCTAAGGGGAATGTATGAACGTCCTTAATTATCTCTATAAAAAATATGTCTAGAACCACTACCCATCCCCTGTAAAAGATGAGATATCGCCTCTTTCAAAAAAATCACCCTGGTGAAACTCATGTCAGTATGTGGTAGCCTATAACCTCACTATCGATTTCTATCAACAAATAATATCATAAGAATTTGAATAAGCTAATGATTCATCACCATATACTAAAGAAAAACTATGCCACTATCCCCTACTAGGGTCATCTATAAAGAATAAAAATTCATATATGCATCTTCAACCAAGAAATAATGATACTTCTTATTTAGGGAATATTCCACCATGTTACCCTTCACTAAAGTATTGACTATAATTAAGTAATAAAACTATATTAACTTTAAACAAAGACTTTATCATAAGATTATATCAATTAGAGTGATGATATACATGATAATTTAGTGTTCTATGTATAAAATAAAACACTATCCGAGAAGAACGTGATTCTATATATTTCGAGTGAAGAATAATATTTATCACTACAGGTCATTAGTTATGTAGTTCTACTCATTGAGTCTTTAATAATTTATTCCATATTTGATAAATACATTCCTTTATATCAATAATATACATATTCAGGATCCATAGGCATAGAAAAACAACGTGTACTCTATTCTCTCTTATAGTAGTCTCAACATAGGAGCATTGGTCTACCTCAAACTCAAAACCTCAATGGCCCTCCGACACTACAAAGCCCAGATAAATGGATTCCCATCAATATGAGGGAATTCAAAGGGGATTTAATATTATAGAATTATTCCAAAACACTTTAATAGTTACCCACTAATCCATGAACTCTATTCTCCTACATCACGATCTTAGGTGGCACTAAATAACTCACTAGATAAATATTTGCTGAGTCTATAACCAATCCACGATCAAATATGAAACGCCCCAAAAAGTGAACCACCTTCATAAAAAAACAGGATCTTTGATAGCTTAACATAAGGATAGTTCTTCTAAATTTTTTCTAGAATAATCATTAAAATATCTACATGCTCCTCCTTTAATTTGAATTAATTGAGTATTTCGTTAGTGAAGAAAATCAAAAAATGTCACAAATATGGTTTGATAATCTGGTTCATTAGAGCTATTAATACCATAGGGTAATTCATCACACAAAATAGAATCTCCCAGGAATCATAGTTTTTGTAGCAACATTAGAATTATATATTTGGAATATCAACCTCATGAATCCTAAACTAGTTGTCGTTTAAAAAGGGAGAGATATTATGGAACCAAAACTATCGGCTCAAATGGTTGAAGAGTTATCAATAAGACATGAGGGAAAAAGATCGTTAATTTAACCTAGTTATGTTGATGACCATAACATAGAGCATCAATCTCTCATACATGCTTTTTAGGAACAAACATGGATCTCCCATGATGGAAAATTTTGGTCTAATAAATCTATTCTCTGCATGGTCCTCCAACATCACCCTCAACTCCAAGATGATGATGCGGGATATCCATTATTCCCTAGAATATATCAATATGTTAATGGTGTGAAAGTAAATATAATATTCCATCTCCTATTATAGAGGAAATCCATATAAGTTCTTGATATAGATGAACATATAGCCCATAACTACAAAAGGGATCAAGATTCTTGAAGAGTCTACTTCTCTATGGACTAAAATTGGTATCCTATGGTTGATGGGTTGAAGAAAAATACCATCCTGAACCAATCTCCCCTCCCTAAGATATCTATCTTAAAGATTGGAAAATATCATCCCATCAGTCTGAAGGAATAAAAATCATCTTTAATGATAATAAATCTGGGCACAAACCACCAAAAACCAATCCATTCCCTAGATTATTTCATAAGGGTTAACCATGATGACCACGATTATTCCATAATGATTCATCATACAGTAGAATATAATTAAATTAGTCTGAAGGAATATTACTCATCTATCTATTATAATTTTAAAGGGTGTAGGAGAATTATTTATAATCTGATGGATATCCTACATACTTGGAATAAAGATAACAATGTTGGGGATTATCTATCCTCTGTAGAAGGTCAAGGGGAAACTATTACTTTCTTCCATAGCATGAACTTCCTACCACTTGAGTGTTTAAAACTAGTGGGAGGATATGTTATTAATATTCATTAATTACGACCTATTATGTTAATGTTATTTTATTATTTCATGTTTGTTTTTTACTTTGTGTTTGTGTATTGTACATTAATTCTTATTAATAAATAAATGATGATGACGATGATGAGAACAACTCTCAACCAAGAAGTATATTCCCCTACTTGAAGATATATGATATCGAATAGTTTATTCCACTAGGAATCAATATCCATAACTGATAGGTGAAATCATCAACTGGAATATGAACCTATGAAAAAAGTGATAAGGAAATTAATTAATATCTCACAACAGTGTCTACTATTTTGGGGGATTGAGTAGAAAAAAAACCCATACCATGAATTGTCTCATGCAGAACATGGTCATAGACCATCCTAGTATGAGACGTTCCCAACCATGAATTCCATCACCCCATGACTAGCATGGAACACCTATTAGTTGTAGTGTAAATGGATTGAAGTGTTTACATTCACCAATAAATACCTCATATAGAGCTCCATCTTCTCTTCTTCTAGCATCACCTCTATATGGGCCACCCCGACCATGCATGGGAGACCCCTGGTCACATCACTACCTCTTCCATGGTGGCCCATTTTCTATAGTTATTCCCTCCATGTCATTTTGGGATAGGATATCATATACCATGTTACCATTCCCATTATAGGAAATGTTCCAACCCTCTCCCGTTTCATAGGATCCTTTGTGTGTACCCTACATCGTAGATCTATGAGCTTGATTCCAGCCATGGGGTGGAATCAAATGTTGAAATTATTAAGACTAATGTCTTCTAGATACTAGAATCGAGTCATCCCTCTATGAAAATAACCTACTCTAGCCACATAAAATCCCTCCATAATGAATATCTATGTAACCAAATCATTCTATATTACTATATCATTAGTTGGTATGCATTGTGAATCTACAGTACAATAAATGTCATAATAGAGACCCTAAATGAACATCCATTTCTAGAATAAACCATCTCAAACCATGTATGTAGTAGCATGTCAGGTCAGTAAACATCACAATGTTGATAGCAACAGTCATATCACCCTACAATAGCACAATAATCTCTTGAATATGTACAGAGCGCTTGAATGAAGGGTAGTACTAATATGAAATTAGTTTTTGGATATCTGACTATGAGTGAATCATCTCTTTTTTGTTCTGCATCATCAGAATCCACTAGCACATAGCTGCTCCATGGAAAAAAATTAGATACGAAGGCAACAATCTGATCAGTCAGGATATGGAAAAGGTTAAAGACTTGGACACCAATGAATGCCAATCCTCCAATTTATCAGTATATAGATTGACACATATCATCAAAGGAAGATGGTTATATAATTAATTTAACAAGATAAGACTAAAAATATCATAATACTTCCTAATAGGAACTAACTAATGCTTTATTGGTGGGAATGATTCCCCAATATTCCAGGAGGAAACACCTTGTGAGAAGGCCTCTGAAGTAAGAACTCATCACTCAACAGATTATCTTGAAATATTATATTGATAAAATATTTGAATATCTACATATATGAATCTAGAAAGTAATAAATATGCACCACAGATAGATTGGATTATATATTTGAAGAGAATACTAAAAAGTACAGTCAAAATACATAATCCATAATGATTGACGTACCAATCTTTCCAACTACCAATGTCTCTATAAATAGAGTTGATAAAGAGGTAGTTATATTCCTGTTTTATGGATACTTCATGCAACACACCAAAACTATGATGATAAGATTGAAATCCTTTTTTGATACACTCTGATACCATTTCACAAATTTCCAAAAAAAATCCTTATTAAATAAAAATATAAACACTATACCAAGGAATTAACGTCTTATGATTCCACTCTATCACAACCTAACCCATCAGGGCTAGCACGACCCCTAAAATTATGGACATGGAAACTCTAACCCATGTCCAATAGCCCATTGGATTTAGAATAGTGTTGATTATGTATAAATGAAATGCGAGGACTTTGATTAAAGTAGATTTATGCATGAAATCAACCATCTCAATGAAAAAATGCATATAAATATAAAGATTAAAATGTCTAGAGTAAAGTATTAATGAAATAACACATATGGTATACCATTGTGTAAAAAATAAAAATTGATGTGTTAAGGGTTAAAATAATTATCTGACCATAAATATATTTCCAACTATACAATAATGAGAATAAAGGATAAATGATAGAGAGAAGCTCTTAAAAACCATGTCCAACAACTTTATGTTCTCTATTCATGAAAGAATATCAAAGCACCACTATTTCCACTAGAAAACATCCATTCACTTTCCTAGGGTAGGACACATATGGTAAAAGATGATATAGGGGTGAGTATATATATACTCAATATTATGCCTTTACAACTACAAATGGATTAATAAAGACATTCTAAAATAGTACTCAAAACAATAACTGGTTGAGAAACCAATGATATTAATTCTCAACTTAAAACTAAATGATAGATAATTGGAATATCTATCTTCATAGACAATCCAAGTATGAATAGTCTACTAATTTTCTAATGGTCCATCTTTAATGTCTATAATATTATTTTTCTGAAATAGCAAGACATGTGTCAGGCCTCACCACACCACTGTACTCCATAGTCGATGGCCGTATTCTATAGTAAATGACCCAAAAATTATTATTATTGGGGTGGTAATCAGTAGATATATGAATCACTATCATATGTGATAGTGGGTATCACTCAATATATCAGTTAATATAGGAGCTTCTTCCTTGTGTGTTAGGGGGTACCACTCTGTAGGTAGAGCACTCACAACCTATTGCATAAGGGGGTGCGGGAACTCGGTAGATAGAGGACACACAACCTACTGCATCAAAGGGTAAAAGATAGTGGGTAGAGAGAAATATTTATGAACCATTACCTATTATGTCAAATAGTTTTTAAATCAAAATTATCTCTGATGGGCCCGCTCGACCACTACTATCCGTCAAGCATCACCTGAGGAAGGGTTACACTCACACTACCTCATATCATAAATTAAAATACACTATGAACACTACCGTCATTTTCTATATGTTAATCTACATAGGATATGCTACTCATAGGTCAAAACATAGTTCTTTAATATGGATACATGAATGGTGGAAACTCCCATGAAACATAACATGCAAATTGGGTCACATGAAATGTGACATCACCTAGACACTGAGGAATGTCCCCACCTTTACATGGATTCGATGTCCATGTAGTAGTACACTAATTTTATATCACTGCCTTACCCTACCAATGTAGTCATTCCCATTAATATGTAAATCTGCTCATGGATATGAAATTTAGGTCATTCCCATTCACATAGTTATGTTTGAGTACCTAGGACTGTCTTTGTACAAAGTTTGTCCTATGTAACCCTAGTCGTGCCCATTTCTCATCCATTTCCATGAATTTTAATTCTGAGGTATATTCTAAATGTCCTGTATAAGGTATCCACCTATATGGTGGGGTCTTAATGGTTTGGGATTCTTATGTTCCTCAAAACCATAGTTATGATTGTGAGGGGAATAAACTGTATGTGTTCTTTAAATACATGTTGTGTTGTTAGGTTTATCATAGAAACCCATGAAAGCTTCACCTTTCTCACCACACCTCCCCTTAAACCATATATGTTGGTATTCACACTCTGGGTTCTAGAACTGGTGATTTCAATTCCTAATCTATTATTAGTGGCTAGATTCCATCACCTGAAACACTTTACATATTCATCCATCACAACGTTCCACTTACATCATATCTACAGATCCCTAATACACAATTTGACCTGTACAAATCGTCTACCCACCCTAATGCTTCTCTTAATCACCATCCCAATCATCATTCATGTAACCATCATGAATCTTGGTGGTCGATCTTGAACAAACCCTCCATTGAAAAATCAAACTGCAACCCCATGGAACAATGATGAAGAACACAAAGATTGATGAAGAGAAATTCATAATAATAATTTACATCCATTATTTTAGAATAATATTCTTTCAATGATTCTATAATAATTTATATAAAATAGTGAAAAGGATTTTTAAAATCAATTATATCAATGGAAATGAAGAGAAATCATTTTAAAATAGAAATGAGGAATCAGAATAGAAAGATGATCATCCGAATTCATGAATGGAGGAGGGTAAATCTATGGATTCATTCATGATATAATATACATGAGGTTTTTTGAATAGAGGATCCATTGAAATGATGACTTCCAAAACAGAACTTATTTCATTGTGATTGAATATGTGTATCTTTTCATTTGGTGCTCACCAGGTTCTTGAAAATAGGGAAAACCCTTGGCATTTTGAGCATATAGTCAATTGTGTTTCTAAAATCTAGGGCATTACTGATTGGAGTTGAACCTCCCTCGAGAGTGTATTGTTTCAATTCATGTTTCATTAATAAGTTTTGAAGAGAAATTTATTGGGAGTTGGGTATTTGTTTCTGATGACCAAATCATTGTATATCTATAAATGGTAAATTGATTTCAAAACATATTATATTAAAAGTACCTATACAAAGGTGGGGGTAAAAATTTATGGATATAATTGGGTTATTTAGAACCCAAATATCCTTCATGAAATTGCATATTCTATTGGGGTCCCCTTTTGGATGTAAAAGGTGACTCGGAAGGTGAGGTTTGGGCACTATGCCTATATTGTTGTGGGGGTTTATCTTAGTCAAACTCTCATAGGTAAGGTATTTATTTCTACTGCGAAGGACGATATTAATTTTACAATTTTATATGACTAATTAATTTATATTTCTTGTTAATGTAATTACATTGGTCATTCAATGAAAAAATGTATATAGTATTAGTTATGTTGGGTTTTTTCCTTGAAGGTACATTTCAGTAGTCACTATGATATGAGGAAAAAGCCACCAAATTTGGTGAATAATTGAGTTGAGGATTTGAATGATCTTAGAATGAATTCCAAATTTTATCATCAACAATGTTTAGGATCCTTTTCGGGATAAGAACTTCTTTAAGTGGAATCATGCATGCATTTAGGTGTTGATTGTTGTATAGAAAAGGATATATTTCGACATTTTGAGTAGGCTGATCGCTTTGTTCATCATAAGAATGGTGTAGATGGTCCTTTTATAGGAGTTATATCTCCGAATTATGAGAATTCATATCTTCTTGTTTAATCTGATAAGGTTTGGGTGGTCTTTATGGAGGGGTTGGTTATCCTCATTATGTTGGTGAGCTAGCGAAACAGCTCTCTCTTGGAATTTCTTATCACCAAGCCATTCTGGTGGCCTTGAAATAATATGAAATATCTGGGAAATGGGATGAGTTTTCAGACTATGAAAATTCTAATTAAGGTTATTTTGGGATTTTACAGCTCGTACAATGATTCAATAGATAAAGGAAAGTCTAAAGATGATGAGGGTTTCTAAAAATTTCATTCTAAAAATGTCTCAACTATTGAAAGATTATTCCCATATCAGCCAAACAATGAGCAAAAAATTATCTTTTAAAGAGAGGATTCAAAAAATGAATCAATTCATCTCTTTTCAGTCTGACTCTAACAAGGGTGTAGAGTATGAGGCTTGAAATCAATTGAATTATGATATATTATAACTCTTTTCATTTTATCTATTTCTATATTTTAATGAGGGTATGTTTCATTGTCTACCCTATTCTCCACTTTCATAGTTTTTTCTCATTTTTTAATTAATAGTTCCTCTATAAAGGAAATTTTTAGTAAATATTTCCTTTTTAAATAGAATAAATGTGGTAGAAATCCAATAAAAAATATACCCTACATTTATATAGTATCGATCATTGATGATGAATAAATTCTCCATTGATGAATAACTTCCTCCATATTTTAAACCCGTTGATTATCCTCAATATAACTAATGCTAATTCTCCAATATCAATATTCCAATGGATATACTTTAATACTCTACTAAATTCCTACCATAATTATGGCACTAACCAGAGTGATATTTGTTATAATTGTCTATAAATAATGTTTTAGAATTAGGTAATTTAAAATAAGATTATAAAATTATTTATTAAATTCAAATAAACTCACCGACCAATGAAAACCAACCAAATCACCTCTAACAATGATCAACCATAGCTTTTGATAAGGGTAAAAAAATCATTCCATAATCAACAATTGACTTATATTTCTCATTCATGGTCTCAATAAATGGTTAAATGATTTGAATTGAAATCATGTTTTTGAATGCGTGAAAACATTTTAATATTTTTAATATATTAATTCCATGGTCCTAAGACACCCAAAAACTATTTTTACTATGTGAAAAAATCTATATATATACATTGAAATATTCATAGAAAAGTTCCAATAAAACCATTGTTTCTAAAAATCATATATTTTTTGGGTGGAAAATGTGGAATTATTATGGTGATGTGTATAATAATATTCCACAATTATGAATTAAATGTGGTACCAATGTAAAAGTATCGTTGAGATATGAATGGAAATTAAATTTAAACTAAAAATTATTATGAATTAAAACATTCCTTCATAATAAGAAGAGATGTGAAAAATAAATTACTGTAGAAGAAATTTAAGATTAGAAGGTAAAAGTTAATGACGTATATGTGGTTGTCCTATAAAAAAAGAGTAGAGTGATGTGATAATGAATAATATAAAATTTATGGTGTTGTAATGTTCAATTCTTATTTAGTGCCTATAATTAATGAAATACACGTTTTCAAATTTGTGTTAAATAATTCTAATTGTGTAGTGATTGATTATAATATATACATACATCAGTATAGAAAATGATATATGAGTAAAATGTTGAGATATTAAATCCAATGTCATAGAAGATAAAACTCATAGTGAAATTAGTTGGGTTAAAGCATAATGGTGAATATATACCCTTTATCATTAATAGTTTTACAAACACGGTCACAAAAGATTCAATATAAATTGCGGTTATACAAGGAAAAGTTATTGTTTTATAAAATAATATAGATGGCCAAGTTATCTCTTTTGGTACATAAATAAAATTTTGAAGTCATATCAAATAGGTATTGGAAAAAGTAAATGATAATCATATAAACAATACAAATAAGGATATTGGATTTACAATGACCCTTGACTTCCTGAATGACAATAGGATATTGGATCACGTGGGTTGTTGATAAGGTAAAATTTTATATCTAAATTAATAAAATAATATTAATGAATTACTATAGAAACAATGATCTTATCCTAAATTCAAAATGATGTGTGGATTGAATATTATCATAGAATTATCATTTTCAATAGAAAACCACGTGATCCCTCTCTGAGAGGGATTTGGAAGAATTCTAAAATACATCTAAAGAATAATTAAATAAAAAACATGAAATATGTAATTAACAATAAGAAAGGACGTGGCATTCAAAAAACATGGGTTTTATGAAAAATACGTACTTCATGTGATAGGTGAAATAAAGTATTGTAATCAAATATCAATATTTATGGTATGTTTTCAATATGTATAACTTTTAACCAAAATGGTATAGACACAGATACATGAATAACTCAAAATGGTTAAAAATAAATGGTCCGTAAGTGGCACGATTATGTAGTTCTCAAAATCCCAATGAGATACTAATAATGGGACGAATGAATTTTTTTTTATCTTAGTCAATTTGTTATGATCCATCATTTCATGAGAAGGAACATGTTATCATCCTAAAAAATATGTAAATAAAAATATATGATCAAGATGAAAATGGTAAGAATTTTTTAGTAAATTATATTTCATTTAATGAAATGTAATGATTTAGTTTGTGGATTCTAGATAGTGGATGATGTTACCATATTAGGGGAAATGGTTCTTCTCTTGGAAATTAATATGAAATGAAATTTGTTGTATACTTTTTTAATGATGGTGTTTCGTAGATTATGTGGTCCAGGTAGTTAATATTTTGTTGAATCAACTTTTGGAGAATGTATATCATTTTTGATAAAGGAAATGGATATAATTTAAACTAAATAAAACATTTTTGTGAGTTAGGGAATACAATAAACATTAAAATAAGACTTAAATTATTAATGGATATAATAAGGATGTTTTAATCCAATTAAAACCCACAAAAATAAATATAAATCTAACTAATGGGGAAGGATACATGTCATTCCCATTAAAGGAAGATAAAAATAAGTTTTATCAAAAAAATATGGGATACATGACCAAAAAACACAATATAGATTTTAAAACACTCAAATATAAAAGGGACAAACCTATGATTATAAGTGATTAAAATTTTTATGGGATATATGTTTAAAGGAATGATATACATGATATTGTATATATAAAAAAATATTGTGTTTACAAGGTTATATAAATTAGTGCAAAATAATTATTATGGGATAATATCACAATGGGACATTAATAGGTAATGGGAAGAAATACTATTCATTTATGAATAATTGATAAGTGCATGTTTAATGGTGATCAGAGAGATATGAGTGATTTTTAAATACATTACATAATATACAATATTTTAATAGATGATACATGGGAAAAAATATTGAAATTCAAGATTGAGGATGTCATGATTATCTCTAATATCTAAATTGATGATTATTTGAAGATATTCAAAATAGCGAATCAGGTTTTGGAAGGAATGCACTCCTAAAGAAATCATATGGTAGAGTAGATAATCTTGATAATCAATAATGTGTTTCAAAAAATACTCATTGACTTAGGACCTAAAAAATAAGTTTTGGAAATTACATGGTCTTATCATTTGATATATATAACTAATATAAACTTGTTATATATTTGTGAATAAAAGACTCCATATTGTATTGGTGTGACTAGATTCCCGCATTGAAATACGTTTTAATTTATAAAAGTAAATTATTATTCCTAAAAAGGAAAATATACATTTAATATTATTGAAAATAATTTCATGGGTTTGAATTTTAGAGAATAATATAAAAATTGTTCATCAAAATGATTAGAATGAAATTTAAATTTCTAGATGTCAATCGTATGGATAATGAGAATATTTTTCTACAAACAATTAATGAAATTATGGAATGCATATTTTACTAATTGAGAAAATTATGGGGAATAAAATTTAAGGTGTTGATTCAAAAGAATATATATATAATGGTTATTCTAAAAAATGTTATAAAATATATAGAAGTTTAGAATTAGGGATTAAATTAATGAAAAAATCATTGGTAGTGATTGTAAAACTCTATTTTAGACAAACATAATGATTTATAGATATCATAAATCACACATATAACTAGTGGGACCTACATGAATTTATAGGGATTCTATAAATGTGATTTGAAACAATGAAAAAATTATTATCATGATCAAAATATTAAGAATAATGAATGAGAAATTATTTCAAGGATTAAGGATAAAAATGCAATCATCAAAAAATGGATTTTATATCTAAAGATGAATAAATAAGATTGAATGTTTCAAAATAAATAATAGTGTGTAAATATTACTCCAAAATAGAGGGGATTTATTTTTATATTATTTTATTCTGATATATGGATTATAAAGGGTATATTTATTTTAATCCATTTTGAGGAAAGAAAAATTCACAGTTATTAAATTAATTTCAAGTCATTCGTTCTTGACGAATTACATGAGTTTGAAGTATACTATGAATAGAAGGTTAAATATTTTATTCATATTGATTAAAAATTATTGGTTCACATAAATATGGAGATTTATATACTAAATAAATAACCATGAGTTTTGTGTTTTAGGGTTGATCAATATTTGAGATAATTTGGAATTTAATGTTGAATAGTTGATCATAATATCTATTTCAAAGTTGATAGTGTTCAAACATTAATTTTTCCTATAAATTTCAAATATATAATATTTAATAGATCAAATAAGTTGAAAGGAATGATGTTTAATAAGTTTATTTTGGATGATTGAAATTTTTTAATGGTTTGATAATTAATATTCTCCATTTTCTTATATTTGAGACATGGAATGTATAATATTTTATTTTGTAATATAAATAATATAAAGTGGTGATAAAGATATATGAAATGGGTGATATAATTTCATTTAAAACACTATATGATAATAATAAGATGTTTTTAGGAGATAACGATGGAAATGTCAATTGAATTACATAGTATATTAAAATCATTAGAAGTTTATTATCTCAAAAAACATAAAGGAAAATAATTATGTTTTTAAATTATAGAGTTGAGGGATATAAATGTCTTAAAAATGAATTTACATTATAAAAAGTATAAAATAAATATTATTTCCAATAAAGGACATGGTATATATCTATTAATTTTCGAAATTATCATCCCAGTATGAGTTATTGGGAATTATAGATGAATATTAGACCAGTTTAGTGGATGACAAGAACTCTAAATTTGGTAAATAATTCTTTAATTTTTATTTGTTTAGTTAATTTCATATTATGAAGTAATATTATATAATTATGAATACTATAGAATAAATGTTCATTGGGTCAACTCAAGAATGCAAAAAACTCTTATAGAATACAGAATATCAAAATTATATATAATTTATAGTGAATTATCCCATTTAAATCATGTTTTATATTTAAATATGTGATAATGTTAGTTAAAATCGTGTTAATTACTCAATTAAAAATAACATCTAGGTAAAATATTAATATATCATAGATAATATCATGGAGCTAATGGTTCCATTTTAATATGTTTATCAACAGTTTCAAGTCAAATATATTATTATAATGTCACTGTATAATAAATTCCTAGAGAATAATTAGTTGAATATTAGATTTTAACTAATTAAATACGCTTAAAAAGATTGGATAATGGACTTAGACTACAATACAATGATATCCATTCAACATTTGGTACACATCCTCTATTTTTATATAATTAATTAATGGAATGTTATGTTTTATATAGATATTAGGATGATTATATAATTTCATTTCTCTATAAATAATAATGATGATTCTATTGTGTTTTTTTAATATTGGGGGTGTAGTTAAAGATAATAAGTGGGAGAACTATCATATTTGGTTCATTTAAAATATTTATAAAATGGGAAATGACTCTTTTTAATGTTTATTTTAAAAAGAATACATTTTCCTGGAAGAAGGATTTGTAGAGTGTGGTTGAATATTAAAATTTAATACCTTTATGGATGTGATAACTTAATTTTCTAATAAATTAGAATTGTAAATAATATAGTGTTTATTTTCACTATAAATAACTAATAATATCATAATTTTTTTCAATTAATAATGATTTTCATTGATATGTGGGTAATTGATTACACTATATGTTGTATTGTTCAAGTATTAGTGGGAATGTTGGTGTTTTTAATGAGTACATTGAATTAGTAGAGTTCAAAAATATAACCAAAATTGGATATTATTGGAAATAATTCAAGGATATATTTTTGGTTTTATTTACAAATAATTATATATAAAAATTCATAATTTTATTACCACTGAAGAATTATGAAATTATTTATTAGAGTATTTGTGGGTTATAAAAAAAATTTTTAATAAAATATTCCTGGATAAACAAAACCACATAATACTATACTTCTATTTTGTATTACATTTTATAGAAAATGAATAAAATGAAGGGAGTGTTAAAGAAGTAATTATGGGATGGAAATTTTCACAACACCATGGTGAATATCATAGTTTTCGAACAAGTTCTATGATATAGACTATAAAATTGGTTTCTCATTAATTATATTGGAAATGTAAATATTTATATTTAGAAAATAAGATGATATATCATGGTGTACGTAATTTTAAAGGAGTGTGTTTTTAGAAAAATATCATTTTGATATTTGAAGGTAAAAAATTAATGTGGTGGTTCTCAATGATTAGGGTAAAATTGTGATAAGAATTATTCCAAAGGTGACATTATAGGTTTTTTATTTAGATGTGTTTGTGAGACATTCCTATCACTGTTTACACAACATTACATCATTTTTTTTGTTTATATATGAATTCTTAATTCATCAATAGCTGTATTCTTTAAGATAAATTGTTATTTACTTACTATGGTTTTCAAAATCATGGAGATTACTAGACAAAATGAAGTCATGGTGGTGAAAAAATAATCCATTTTGTGGTGGTTGGGGGAGGGGTTGTCAAATTTTTCATATATATTTATGTCATATTAAATATCTATATAAAGATATTTTATATTTTGATTGATTTGTTTTTAACATCATTTATGAAAATTATGCTCAGTGAATTTCCTCATTACAGGTGTAGAGTAGTTGATATTTTTTATTGGTAAAATAACATGGATATGTTATCTAAACATAGAAAATTAACTTCTCGTATAGGGAAGAGGCATATGAGGATTTTTAATAAGTGATATTTATTATATGAGGGATAATAGTATTGAAATTATTATAATAGAATATATTTATTAATGAAAATTCATGAAGATAAATTTGTTGATGAATATGATTTATATTTCTAAACCAATCATGGTTTCATCAAATTATTTGGATTTTTTGAGATTTCAATTATTTAATAGGGATATTAGAGAGTTGTTTAATGTTAAATGAGAAGAGTTATATAATTATTGTTCTTGTTAAAAGCCATTTTTTTCAATTATTTTTCTCAAATTTTCTAAACAATAATTTTTCATAGAGTGATTTATGGTATGAAAAAACATAACCAACTATATTCTCATTAGGAATAACTAATGCAAGTGAAACAACTATATGTCACATGTATCATTTTAGGATTTATTGTATTTACACATACTAAGGAGAGAATTTTTTTAATAACCACAGAACAAGATCATTGGGTGGGGACATAAGGAATTGATATACATTAATTGATCCCCTCTCCAAGAATCCATTCTTATAATGCTAAAATAATATTTCCTAAAAATTATCATTTTTTGTTAAATTTATTGATTCAAATTTAGATATATATGTCAAATAATTTTGATTATAGTGTAATAATGTAATATCCCACCTTTAGTATCCTAGAGCTATTGATTATTTATTACATTAGCATAAGATACAATTAAGAACACAATGTATGATTAATTAGTTTATTACTGTTGTATGACATGAAAAATATATAAAATTGATATTAATTTTAAAATTTAATGTATAATATAAGGAACTGAATTTCATCCTTGATAATTCATTCAAGGAATGTAACTTCATATCCCGTCGAAAATAAAAAATAAATTGTGAGAAAACATTCTTTGGAGGTGAATGTGTAAAACCGTATCTATCATGAGTTTATAATGAATAGTCAATTTCACTGAGTGGGTAATTAGAACACATTCAATTGGAATCAATAACTTTTGTCTAATGTGAATCCATTTTTAATATCAATATAGCAATAAGATTAAGAGTGAAAACTAAATTCTTAATAATGGAAGTAAATAAATAACTTCATTAATGATATTTCTACAAAATCTATGACCATGTTATCATGAATACTATCATCAAATATTTGGATAAGACACATAAATTTTATGGGAATATATAATCTAATTAAATAACTAATATTTCAACCCATTTATAATTCGAAAACATGTCGATTCATCAAGAGGTTATCTATTACTCAAACCACCCATAACTTTCATGTATTAATAATTCTTCATTAATTGGATGATCAAAAGAATTAACTATCAAAATTCAGTATATATCAATATTTATCCACACTAAATCTAGAATTAAAAAAATGCTTCCACAGTCAATGAATTCACAATCCTAATGATCTTCCTTTAAATAATAATGTATATATTAATGGTATATGGTTGAAACAACATAAAAAATATAAACTATACTAAATTTATTCACGATTTTGGGTATAGGGACATGAAGGATAGAAAATGTCCAATGAATAATAGAAGGTGATATAGAATATGATAATAATAAAGTGAATTATCTGAAAATGATGTATACTCCAAAAATCATCAAAGGGTAAGAGAAGACCATATATTCATAAAAAATAATGGTTTTTTCAAGAAGATGACACTTTATAAAAATATATTTTAAAAAAAATAAAAATATATCCCTTATAAAATTCATTAAGAATGAACTAGAAATAAATTTTCAAAGTTATTTTCATACCATTTTGAAAATAATATACTTTAATTTTTATATAATTAAAAATATAAATTCATAACATATTGTGAAAAATAATTTATATAAAAATAAAAATGGGTACTTTTAAAGGTGGGTTCAATGTAATGACCAATTTTGATGGTGGTAAATCTATTCATATTGTATAATTCAAAATAAAACATTATTTTGAATCATTTTAAAAAATTCCAAAACAACATGTTTAGAAATAAATTGTGGAAGATTAATTTAATTATTTTAACAAATTCAAAGATAGTGATTTTTTTTTTTAAAATATTTCATGTATACATAAACATATGCTTAATTTTTATGTGTATATTCAAGGAAAAAATGTCTTTTCAACCAACTAATATATAAGGATCACATTTATTTTAAAAAAGTAATTTATATTTTTCTATAAAAAATTGGAAAAACATATTATTTCCTGAAAATTACAGGAATGAACACAGGATAAGAACATTTATGATATATATATATGAGATAATATCTATAAATTTTCACTAGATATAAATTTATCTAATATAATATAAAAATGAAATTAGATTGTAACAAAATCCCCGATGACTTTGGTAACTTTTGAATAATAAAAATAATGAATTAATTAATTTTAAATGAAACAATAAATACCATGAATACAAACAGATTCATGATACAACATATAAATGAGAATTTATATACAACATATTTTTAAAAAAATTGTTTTTCAATATACAATTTATCTAAATAAACAATGTGTTTGATAACCTTCTCTACACGCATTACTGAATAAGAAAACAACAATATGATTAGACGATTAAAACCTAGTAATTTAATTTTTAGTAGTGAATATGTGTAACTAAATTATTAATTGATTATATAATGAAAATAGTAAATAAATTTCATATGAATGAAATGAAAAATATACTGAAAAATGACCCATAATATCATTTCATGATTAGAAATATATTTTCCAAAATATTAAATTTTGGTGGAATTTTTATTCATATGTCAAGAAACATTTGATTGATGGTGAAAAAATAAATTTGTTAAGAATAATTTGTGTATAATAATTTATATTTAATCGATAAGAAATATTAATGAGAATTGTGAATATTATTAAAATATTTTTCCCTAAAAAATATTTATTATGTATAATTTTTATTTAAAAGTATAAATTATAATTTTTGGATATTTAATTTGAAAAAAAACATTTTTATTCATTCTTCATAGTAATATGTACCTAATATTTTATTTTTATTTTTGTAAAAGTATTTATTTTTAGGTGAATAGTTTAATGTATTGTTTTCTAAAATAACATGACTTTTATGGAATTATTAATATATAAGTATGAAATGAAAATTAATGAAACCTATTTTCAAAACTAGATATATCTTATTTATGTGAATTTATAATTTTGAAAATTTTGGATTAAATTTACAAACCCATAATTGAATGTTTAGAATATAAGTTAAATTTATTAAAAGTTTAGATATTATACATTATAAGTTTAGTATTTTAATATTATCATTTATCAATTTTATACATTGAATAATATAAAGTGAGGGTAAAATTTGTAAATAATATAACCAAATTATGTAATAATTACTATTTCATATTAAGAACAAAGATCACAAACCGATGCAGATATCCTGGAACTCTAATACCCAAGACAATCATAACATGGCCCAAATGGTGTACACAATCCCCACGAGTAAGCGCCAGGAACATAGAATCACATAAGATAAAGGTGGTAATAGTTTTTAACATAAATATTACATGAAATATATATAATTTAGTATTATCAAAAGAAAAATCTATAGAGAGAATAGTACCAGATGTCAAATAGTTACGAATACCCAAAGTAAAACAAAAGGGTTTCCATAACTGAATGATAAAAACCCCAATACCCAGTAATCATAACACTAAAATATTAAAGGATTCGAAAAAAATACAACCTCCAAGTGGTGCTAAACCATTTCTCTAACATAATAGAAGGAAATCTACAGACTCCCTAAGGAAAATGTAGATTGTGAGATAAATGCCTAGTAGGGTCTCACTAAGTGTTCCCTTATAAATTTCTTGATTAATTGTCCAAATAAAGATTAAAATTTTATCTTTAATAGGTGAGGAAGTAAAATTTTATATTTAAAACAAATCATACACTTCATTTAAATTTTTGTAACCATTTTAAACAATTTCTTAAAAATAATTTTATATAAAAAAAATTCTATAAATTTTTCAAACATATGTTAATTAGTTTTAAAAATAATGTAAAAAATATATAAATAAAAAAATGAGAAACATGGTCATCTATACATATGTTTGATAGTTATAGGATATGGGATCCTCGCAAACTTGTATAAGGATAGTGGAAATGCACACACATATCCCACATACACCTATTATATAGGACTATCAACATCTTATAGAAGATAATATCTTCTAATGGGTTTATGTTGGAGTTGTAAAGCATTAATCCATTCCTTGGAAATTACCATCATAGTGTGTCTTACTTAATATATATATATATATATATATATATGATTTCATGTGGTCAAACAACAAACAATAATTGGAATCTTATTTTAAAATAGTTAAAAATATAACTACCACATTTCCCATTACAATACACAAAATTTTATTAAATACCGAAAATGGTTTTTTATGATTTTCATACCATTTTTTAGATAAGACCATACAATGGTTTTTTTCAAACAAATTCTATCAATCTTCTTAAAATTAATTTCACAATTAAATTTAACAAATAAAATTCTTCAATTTCTATCGATTCAATACCACTCCCAAATTCATTGAAATTGGGGGTTTTCCCCAATTTCACATTCCAAATCAATTAAAAATCCCAAATTCACAGTAAATATGGTTTTAAAAAATATTAATTGATGGAAAAATAAAATATTATATCAATAAAATGTTAAATTAATTGGAAAGTTATAAATGGAACCACCTATCGTTGATCATGGGATCATGTAACACAAAATCCAAAATTGAAAAATCCATGAAAGAACATCAAAAATGGGGATCCAAGAATCATAACTATATTTAAGATCCACAAAAATTGAGTTTATATCATTTCAAAATATTGAGACATAACAAACCCTAAGGAGGGGATAAAGGGATATTGTAAGATAAAGAATGAGTGAAATCTTACTGACGATAAAATTTAATGATTATTTACTACTTCTATCCAACATGGAAATAGTTTGAAGGATATAAAATGGATCCTTTACATCCATATCAACCTAGGAATTCGAGATATGGTGAGTTAGGGCCCATTAAGAGATAGAAAGTGGTGTTTTGTAATTTTTATCATTTTCAGAATAAATGAATACATCATGCACCATTTGTTGGGAAGGGAAACACAAATTTTCAAAATGTCTGACCCTATAATGGGGTTCAAGACATCTAATAGGTGAGAACACGATTTTTTAAACCATATTCCAAACATGAAAACCCACTCAACCTAGGTTTTCATGGTTTTTACTAGTAGGGTTCATAGTTTTGGAAAACAATGAACCTACCCTAAACTAACCAGGAGCCTTACAAAATTCACAAAACATCTCCTATGGAACCCATAAATGAACCCCAACCAAAGTATGATCAAAAGTGGGGTCTTGAAGTGCCTAAAAATAAAAACATTTTATTTCGAATCCCCACCATATAAACATCATGACCCTAGAAATCCTTTTTTGGAGAATCCATATAAAAAATATATTGGAATTTCCCTCTCATAAATGCCTCTATCTCGCAAGACTCAATAGAACCGTAATCGTGATTCCATAATACTCCAACAAAATGTATCATCCACCCATGAAGTACCCTGGTTTTAAAATCATCTTTTTTGAATGGATTCTTAGTCATGGATAAATTACTCCGAAAATTAATGTAAATCCTTCTTAGAAAATGTGATATATTAGAAATAAACTGTCATAGTTAAGATACATAGACCATGTTATGTATCAAATTCAACTATGGAGGAATTTTTAAATGGTATTTCACTCCCACCATTAACTCCAAAACCTAAAATGGTCACAAAAAAGAAGAGAAATTTTTCCTTGGATCCCAAGTCATCAATACACCAAATGAGATAAAAAAATGAAGAACACCAGGTCCCTAACTGTATATTACAATGGTCTATAGATACAATCATCATAATATTTATAATAGATCTATGCCATCAACATTATATAATGAATTAATTGATTCATTTATTTCATCTCTCAAACCATGCTCATTATAACAAGTAATTTTCCCCATTCTTTGACCAACAAAACAATGATTTTCAAGGCCAACCATAAAAGGCCTCAAAAGGATACATTCTAATTGTACACTCGTAACTATTGTTACAAGTAAAGGAAATCTATCCAATATTTTCATCCTAAGATATAATATATTCATAAAAATAGACATTAATCATATCACTAAGAACTTATATATCTGTCTCTTTCTATCCATCTGAACGTGGATGATACTATGTAATCAAATTAACATGAGATCGTAGTGCCTCTTGAAGGACTATTAAAATGAAATAAGTTAAATGAGGATCTCAATAAAAGAATATAGCAGATAAAACATCATGTAAATATAAAATCTCTTTCATGTTGTGATTTATTAGATTTTAAACAATAGTTGTATTTTGAATAAGAATATAGTAAGATGATTTAGTTATCCTATCAACCACAACCATTATTGAATTATTCTTTCTATGGGTACTTGGAAACCCATACCAAATTTCTTAAGATATGGCATCCAACATCTTGGTAGGCATTCTATGTGGTTGATGAAAACATTAAGTCCTCTTTTACTCAGCCATGAAATATTGAAACTTATAACAATGAGAGAAAAAAATAAGAAATTCACAATCTCATACATGGCTACTAGAATAGCTGCTATATGTCATAAAACATATTCATGGTTTCGGATTGCACTGGCATCTTGGAGTTATAGAAATCCCTCAACACAGCTTTCATTACCTCTAATAACAAAAATAAACAATTATGAAAGCATAGAATACCCTCCGTGGAGAATGACCACTCAGGAATAGTCTCCCCACCATTAAGAGAGTCTCTAATACTATTAAAATCATCATAAAGGTAATGATTTTGAAGCATCATATTTATATGAGTGGAGGTTAACTGATAAATATTCAAGTAAACCTCATATCCAAATTCCTAAACTCTAATATATTAAAGTGAAGAGAGCCATCATTTTCCATACTTCCAATTATTATTTCCTAGTATAGATGAATATTTTTTTAAAGAGTTTTCATTGACATTACCTTTCCGAGGGATATAGAAGACGTCGAAATCGAAGGACTTCTTGTACTCTACCCAACATATCTAGAAGAGAAAAACATATTTTTGAGAGAATATATAACTCAATATATCATGGTTGAAATATTTGGTAATCCTTTCTCCAAAAATAAATTTCATCTAATCCATATGTTCATGCATCCAAACTATGAGTTCAGGGTCACAGTTTAGATAATTCCACTCATATAGACTATGTTTCTAATGTCCATAGGATAGTAGAAGATAGTCCTACATAAGTACGCAACCTAAACCTGAAAATGATTCATTATAAAAGACCACATAGAACTACCCAACCTCTAGAATAGTAAAAAAATATGTAGGAGTTAAAATTAATTTTGTCTAAACAACATATCTCTCATATATTTAATCCTATGAAAAATTTACTCCCTTCTAAGTAAGATCGGTCATAGGAAAATACAACATAGTATAATTATTCACAAACCAGTGACAATATCCACCTAAATCCAAAATGCTCAGAATCTTAAAAACATTCCTTGGATACTCCCATTTCATAATAGATTTCCCATTTTATGGATCAAGAAAAATACCATGTTCCGACATCACGTGTCCCAGAAATATCACTCATGAATTCTGAAATCACATTCTGATTACTAGGCATATTATTAGTTATTTCTGAACACTTTCATAACGGCTCTCATGTGACAAACATAATCCTCATCTGACATATAGTAAATAAGGATGTAATCCAAAAATATAACTAATAATGTATCAAGATACTCATGGAATATACTCTTCATTAAATATATAAATACTGTAAGTGAATTATATTAACCTATTGAAAGGTCAATGTACAAATAATGGTCATACATGCTCTCGAATCTGGTTTAATGAATTTTGTATTATTTTATTATAAAATATTGATATCAAGATTAAAGATAAATATTTAAAAACTACTTTTCTATTTTGAATAGATCAAACATATCACAAATCCATGGAAATGGATTCTTTTTCATTTTTATAAATTGGATTCTTTTTCAGTAATCCTGATAAAGGAAAGTTGACCCATCAACATTATTAGAAAAGAGAAGAGGTACCACCTAATGTGATGCACTATGGAGTATAAAGCCTTTCTCTAAAAGAACATCTGAACGATTATTCAACTCTTTTATTTCAGCTTGTTCCTAATTGTAGTATGGAATAAATACCGGATGATTGGCTCTTACTGAATCAATAAAAAACATTACCATTATTACCGATAAAAAATTGAAAAGGCGAAAGAAAAAACATTAGTAATCTTTATAGTAAATATAGGGATATCATCACTTATAGGTTATCACTCGGGGGAAAATGAAAACATGGATATTACTTTTCCCATGTTTGGAGATGAAGTTCTAGCTCTAATCGTCCTTCAGTCCAATTTTCCTTGAATTATACAACACATTCAATATGGTGTAGTAATAGGGAGCATCTAAACATAACAATAAGTTTCAGACTTAATAATAATTGACCAAACCATCCCAAATCGTACATCAAGATGTTTTATGTTATGAACTAAAAAATCCCATGCCAAATAAATGTAAAATAAAGATAAGACACTAGTATGACAATTAAGAACCAACTCTCTCTTACATCCAAGGTGTGTAATAATTTACATCACAAAATATAAAATCTCTAGAGGATTATTTAGAATATTGAAAATACACATTGATATAAATGAATGAGATTAACCTGTATTAAATAATGAGGTTACGAAAAATGAAGAAATTGTGATGGTACCTCCCATGGTCAATAGACTCGTATCTGCTTCATTTGGGGACTTTATCACTAAGGGATGAAGCTTCATTTTAGATTATTATGGTTGGAACACCTTTTTTCATGATGAATCTGATTACACCACAACACTTTTGGGATATGATGATCTCCTTCCACTACGTGGAGTAGAAGAGATATTAATGATCTTTTATAAGTGACCCGGGTGTCCACCTGATTCACCTATCATGGGGCCGTTAGTGAAAACCTATTTCGAGTGCCCATTTTTACCACACTAGTTGAAAATTAAAGGGCCTATTTATAAAACTACAAGTGGTCTATAAGAACCCTAATGTCGAAAAACTCTATAAGAACCATGAATCATCCACTATCCATTTTTGGTACTCACATGGCTACCAATGGGAATAAATATATCTATTGTTAACCCTGATACACCATCCAGGTCTTTTTCAACAATTAACATTATATCCATCACATTATCATAAGTATGGATCTTCAACATGAATACTAAATAATTAATATCAGCTCAAATTATCATCTTGATCCATCGAGTCTTGATGTTTTCATTTGATATAATCTTAGGTAAAAACTACCAAATTTCAGCTAATTAATTTTCATATTTTGTTATGAATCTGTAATATTGGTCATTTTTTAAAACCAATATATCCATAGCCAACATCTTCGACATTTGAAAGAACATATCCATGAAAATATCTTTAATTTATTTCTAATCTAGGACTTCATTCTTTTTTTCAATCACGATAATGTGCCATAATATCTTGATAGGGCCCTATAACTTGAACGTGGCATATATCTCATTGATAAAATCAGGCGTTTACATTATCTCGAATAAATAATCAATCCTCCTCAACCAATTTTCATCCTCTTGAGGATGGTTCAAGCTGTGGAACACTGATGAATTCTTGAAAAAGAACATAGGATAATGAATCTGGAGTTCATACCTCTGAGGTTCCACAGCTGAATCATAGAAGTTAATGGCTACACATGTTTAATTTAGACCATCGATAGAGCAAAAAATATACTCAAAAATATTCAGATCCACTTGAGGATTTCAACATATTGTTTAATCAACTGATTCCAACTGGAACAAAAATAGAAATCATATAATATTCTTGATGCAACACAGAATTAGTATAAAACATTGATGATTATATAATGGTTACAAAAATTATCACTCCAAAAATATAAATAAGGAAATTATTGTTATTAATTAGATAATACAGATTTTGATTTCAACTACCCAAATCATAATCATGTGGAATACTCGAACTAATATTCTAGTCATCTGTTCCAAAATACCCTTAGTGTTTGAAGGTTCATTATGGTGAGAGATGGCCTGACACTCACACACAACTACCAGTTATGTCCTAAAAATATACTCAACTACATATTGACATGAATCAATGATTTATAACATGAAAATTTGATATCACATTTTCATGAATCGTCCTATTATCATGGTACTAAAATACCCAAGGAGACCTTGGCAAGGCCCAAATAGTGTCCTAGAATCCCATGGGTTGGTGAAAAGTAATTGGAGTAAAAAAATATAGAGGTGGGAACTTTTTTTTCTACATAAATAGAGGATGAAAATAATACAAGTAAGTATGCTCAAATGAAAAGGCCATAGGAGTAACATCACAACTATTAAAATTGTTATAAAAACTCAAAGTACAACCATTATGTACCAGAAACTAAAAGATGAACTACCCAAGCCCAATTTAAATAACACTCCAAGCTCAAAGGAGTCAATAAAAACTGGATCTTCTGAGTGACTCTTTCCCCTTTCTCATACCTGGTAGAAGGAAATATAAAAACATAGAATTTTCAAAGTAGGGTGCGTGCTAAAATCCTTGTAGGGTCTCACCAGGTGTTCCATAATAATATTTCACATTAATTAAACAAATAAAAATTAATGATTAAAATAAAACAGTCATGGTAGTAAAAGATCATATTTAAAAAAAATTATTCTTTTGATTTTAATTGATGGAAACATTTTATACAATGGAGAAATAATCATTTTGTAAAAAATAGCTTATAATAATTTTCATGGAAAATGTAATCTAGTTTTACATATAATAGAATATATATCAAAATAATCACAAAGGAGCACTATCTTCATCTTTCAATAGGTACGATAGTTACATTTTATGGGGTCATCAAATAATTACATAATGATAATGGTAATGTACACACACATCCCTTAGACTTTGGTCAGAGAGAACTAGTCCACATCCAACTAAGGTTAAAATCTTCCAATGGTTTTATGGTAGAGTTATAAAGAGTCAATACACTTATAGGGAATTAACATGTTATCCTCATTGTCCCTAATAACTAACTAACTATCTATGATTTCATGTTCTTAAACAATAATAAAATTTTGAATATTATTGGAAAACTATTTAAATAAAATTTCCCCAATTCCCATTTTAGTAGGCCAATTTATATTTAAAACACAAAAATGGAGAATAATTCAATTCATGTAATTTTTTATATAAAATCATGCATTACTTATTATATAAATAATCATTCCATTTTTTCGAAATAATTTTCACAAATCAAATTTCATAATTTCTATCCAATCCAAATCACATGACAATTCACTATAATTAAATATTTTTACAAATTGGTCAAGAAAAATAAATATAATAAATATAATATAAACCTTATCAGATTTTCAAAATTAAAATTTAATATAAACTAAAATAGTCAAGCAAATCATGGTCATATTAATTGGGAAATCTTAAGAGTTATCACTTACTACAGATCACAGGATCACTTAACACAACACCCAAAATGAGAAACTCAAATGAAGAACATCTGAAATATTGATCCAATAATAAAAACTATATCAAAAATTCAAAACAATGGAGTTTAAATCCCTTTATATTATCCAGACCTAGGAAACCCTAAGGAGGATAAAAGTAAAGAGTGGAAGGCATAGAATATGAGAATAACACTTACTAGAGAAGAATCAAATAATGATCTCTTAGCTTAGATATTAAAAGAATTTGTATAAGTGGGAAGAATTGGGTCCCTGAGAGCCCAATTAATATAGGAAATTGATATATTGAGATTATTGGTTGTGTGTGGGACAAAAAAAGAAGTTTTATAATTTTTATTCATTTTTCATAACAATCGAATTCCATGTGCTTGATAAGCTGGGTAGGGCTACACTATTTGTTAAAGACTGAGCCCTAACTGTGAACCACATAAAAGGGTTGAAAAATTTATACTAGTTTGATGAATTGATTTTCAATCCATTAACAAACCATTAAAACCCTCACTTCCTTGGTTTGCATGGGATTCACTAGTAGGGGTGCACAGTTTGGGAAAACCATACAAAAATAGTTCACTACATAATATCCTTCCAAAAATTTTAAAATATATTGTGAATTACTCCTAAAAAATTGCTAAAAATGTATCATTGAAATAATTTTCAATGATTACATGGAAATAGTAACATGATGTTATAATTAATGATAATTTAACCGAGGTGAAAACTAGTTTTCAGGATAAAAATGAAAATGGAAGAAGTAATAATTTTTTGTTTATATGGATTTAATCATGGTAAAAACATTTCTATTATTTAGTTAATGATGTGTGGATATACCTTACCAATTAAACAATCAATTATTTATTAATTTTTTTAATTATTTCCTTGATAATGACTTCCAATTGATGAAATGATTGGGGTATTTAGAAAAATAAAATCCTTTCTCTATTATAAATGGTTACTATACTCCTCACTTTCTCTCAGATCACAATCCACATTTTTCACCAAAATATAATCGCATACATCTCTTTTACACGTATAGGAACATTAATTAGGTTCTGTTATTTTCAAAATACCATCCCTCAATGGCTTAACCCCCATAGAAAAGCTGCTCATCCAAGAATGGTGGTATACATTTCTATCCACTCTGTTATCATTTCAATTTATTTATTTTAATTGATTCTTAATAAAATTATTTTAAACAATCATAAAATGATATAATAAGTAAATATATTATACATTTATGTTTTTTAATGTGGAATAAACATGCACCACCATTCCCTATTATATTTAGAAAAATACAATTGTCATCCATGCATTGTGTAGACTACCGCCTTCACGACGCAACATGTTTTGTTTTACATAATTTTCTTACAAAGGTGTTCCAAACATGGAATTTAATATATAGGTTTTATATTTGTGAAATATTTTATTCTCAGTAATGAAATACTAGGTTTCTCCTTCTCTGCAATCTCTACAAAAATAAATCATCATCTAAGAATACAAGTGGACTACCGCCTTCATAGAATGATTGATATATGTTATCCATATCTCAATTATATACATTTATATTCATAATAATATCTTTAATGGATAAATAATATATTTATAAAATATTAATGAATTTAATGAAAAATATAACAATATATTAAAATTTTGGTTTGTTTACAACCGTTGTAAATTCCACAATCAAAATGTGCACTCAATGTGAAAAAATGACTTATTTTTACATTCAAATATCAGCATAAAGATTATATTCTCTCTACAAGTAATTAAAATTGTGATATATCAACATAATAATCACTTTTAAATATAAATATTCTTATGTAATAATTATATTTCAACTGAATATCATTATAATAATCAGTTAATATTTTTGTGTTATTGTTTGGATTGGTTTAACCACCAACATGAAAAATTGTATAAATTTATATAATGGATGACAATGGGGACATAATTACTTATAATTAAATAAATAAATAAGTAAATAATTATTTGTGTTATTTCTAGAAAATTAGAATTAATATTTTCCTCATTATTTATTAAAATAACATTTATTCTCTATGAATCATCAAAACAAGCCTATAGCCAAGTTCAACTTTATGAATCATAACAAATGATGCAATAGAAAAATATTATAACATTTTAAATAATTAATAACCCTCAATTAGCATATCATGTATGGTATATGAAGTGTTAAATATGGGAAAACAATGAAGAAAAATACCAATATAATGAAAATAGTTAAAAATGACCTTGATTACTAACATCGTGTATTGAAAATAGATGAAAAATAAAAAATATAAATATAGGTAATAATGGTTTTTAATTCTTATAAAATTTGATATAATTGAATATGGTTTTTAAATATTTTACTAATATGGGTTTTAATGTTATAAAAGAGGTTATAGTGTGATCAACTAAGCTGTTATTAAAAGTAAGAGGTTCTTTGTCTCAAATTTCTATTCATTTTCACAAATGTATGTTATGAATCAAAATTTTCCTTGTAATATATAATTAATTCCCCTTTAAAATGTTATATAGTTATAATATTATTATTCATGGTATTTAAGGGCCCATTTGATATTACATTCTAATATATAATTTTATTTGAATGTTTTAAATGTCTTAAGGGTTTTCATTATCTCATTTATAATTCTCCGAGACATGTTATAAATTAAGAACTATGTTTCCACTATATGTTTTTCTATTGATTTACTATCCCCTGAATGATAGATACTATATTTACATGTAATACATGTGATATACTAATCCATCTTGTGTTATTTTCATTATATATCCCTCGAGTCAAATGTTATAGTAGTTATAAAAGTTTATTTTATAACTCAATCATTTTTATTGAGATATGATAATAATTTTAAACATATTTCATACAAGTTATGAAATTTTTTACTATTTTATATAATATTATTTTTTCAAAAAAAGTTACATTTTTACCAAATAAATCCATATTCAAATATTTTATATTTATTGGAATATGTTTCCCATAAGGATAATGAAGTCTTAAATATTCCTTATTTAAGTTATAATGTTTTATAATTATAATTTTTCTTCCATGATTGGGTTATAATTCTATAATTTATTATTATATGTTTTTTTAAATTCTTTATTATTAAAATATATTATTAATAAAATTTATTTGTTAATATACTTTTCACAGTGTGGGTTTGGAATACTAATAATTTTTGAGAATAAATAAGGTTTCTTTCCTATCATAAATGTTTTTTATATATGGATAAAAAATTCCTATAAAAAACATTTAGTCATTCTCAGAAATCCATTATTATAGATATAATTTAAAATTAAAATTAAAAAATATCATTCAGTTCAACTTTTGAGAAAATTATTTTGGAATTGGCATGTAAATATTACTTTTAAATAAGTATTTTTTTAAAAGCAAGTTTATGTCATCCACTCAATTTTCCTTTATATATTCAAAAAGGATTTACACTCATGGGTTTTATGATACATGATATATTATCTAATAAATAAATATTTATTTATATATTAGTTTGAGTATTTAACTCATGCTATCATGAAATATGATTCTTTATCCCTTCTTTTGTGACACCATTTGAAGAATTCTTTTAGTAGAATGTTTTTCATATACTTCAACATCCTAATTAGTTTCTATTTTCACAATGGGGATACATATTTTTCAACAACCAAAATTATTTATTCGGCTTCCTAATGTATGGTTTTTCTCTATAAAATACAGGGTACCTTACATCCTTTTTTATTAGTTAATTATCATCCAGGATTAGGAATATATTTTCTTATAATTCCATTAAATTTTGTATACCATGAATTTTATTAATTTTTCTAAAGGATATTATCCTATAATAGATTCATTGACTTATTTGAGGAATTATTTACTTAATACTATACAACTTACTCTATATGATGTTTTTTACATATACTTGTGAACAAAGTTATTTCATTCAGTCATTGGGGAACTTCTGAAAATCAATAAATTTGTTATCATAATAATGATAAAACCACCTGAACCATGGATTTGAAAATCCAAATCCATGATCCATGAAAAATTTATTAAAGTTAAAAAATAACATACAAAATTCTTGAGGACAAAAAATGTACAATATACCCCACAGAATAAAACATAGACCAAAAGGCACCTTCTAATAGAAAAAACAAATATTTTATCTCCCAACCAGAATCTATCATCAAAGTTTACATTCTTATCTGAAAAAACCACTCATTAATACTACAATAATATTAGAATAAAAATATAAATACAATATTCTTTCTCCATTCCAACCCAAAAAATGATTGAAAATTGAAAAACAATTTCAAAAAAATTCCATAAAGTTATCTAGGAAATATCATTAAACCAAAATCCACACCCATAATGTAATGTTGGAGTATCTTCACACACAAAAATACTATGGATAAAATATAATCTTCTTTCTATAGAATATTCAAGCCCATGTGAGGGTTATGTGATCCAAATTCAGACTACTCGGAAAATTTATCTATATATTTCTCAACCACCAACCATATTTCTACAGATGGTTTAGGACCGTGTTACCCCTATTATAAATACATGAAAAATTATTGATGTTATTTATATTTTTATTAAATTAAGGATAATTACTTTATAATTGGGTTATGTTTATTTTATCATTATATCATATGATGACTATATAAGAATTAAACAATTGATGAGTAGTAATTGACATTATACATCCACTCAATATATCAATTTCCCCATGAGATAATCATGTTCGGTTATTTTGTGTGTTACAATGTTGAAAAATATATAATGTAGATACAAGAAATTGATAGTAAGATCAGGAATTCTATGTTCAGGATATCTTTTCTTAAGAAATAGAGTTATATGTCTGACTTTATTCGTTGAATATGTAATGAAATAGTAGTTGTTTTTAATGAAATAAATTTATTTTCATTTTTACCCATCGATAAATCATTCTCTAAATTGTATAATATTATTGAATTATGATTATTAATTTTTCATACCATAATATTTAGTCCATTTTTATTCCATCATTTCCTCAGTTGTATGTTTCCCTTACCAAGCCTTTATGCTCAACCCTTCTTTTAAGTCCATTTCCCCATATTATGATGATCTTTATTACATGTGATATTTAAAATAGGATTTTATTGTGGGGAATTGTTTTAATATGTTTAAGACATATTACGGATTATGTATTTTCTTTTATAATGAAAAAATATCAATTAGTTGAGAAAGACATGGGTTTTTTGTTTATGTTTTAACTAATTCTCTAAATGTATAAAAAAGGTATTGGGAATACATGTAATTTTATATTTTATTTATTTTATGTAATAATTGTATATTTTTGTCTGATAATCTATATTTTTTATTTAATCATCTAAGTAATTAACCCTGTTTAGGTACTGGATACATGAGTGTAGGTCTGAGGCATTACAATATGTATCATAGTAGGGTAATGATAAGTTTTTTAATATGATATAATTTATTAGGTTTATAAGTTTCTTTAAAATGTGTCTACGTAATATTTATCCTCAATTAAATAATATAAAAACCCATTTAGGTTAATTGAGGTAATATTGAATATTTTCTTGTATTCAGATAAAAGTACATTTTTTGCAAATAGTATGTATAATTCAAAGAGATAATTCAATATATAGGACAATATCCCCATGTTTTTTTAAAGTTGAGATTATACAGCTCTTAAATAAATCACATCCCAGTATGGATATCACAACTATATGATGGTTATTTCATAGATTTACATAGGGCCAAAAACCTTATATAGGGTATATTGGTTATTAACTCAATCCTCACCTACTATAAGAGAAAGATTCCTAACTACACACATGGTTTGAGACTATTGGGGGATATGAATTGTTTAATCATGTTCTCCTTATGAATGAATGTGGAAATTCTATTTTTTAATTACACTGATGAATTAGGTTTATAACTATGTCATAATAAAAGTAATGTAACCTAGATAGAACCAATAGTGTTATAGGATGAACTATGTGTTTTATTTTTAATAAGAAAGTATCATATGATGAAATATAGGATCTATTAGAGAAGTGATATTGGTATTTATATTCAATTCTAACATGATAATTTACTGTTATTTTATTATTATCATATTGGTTTGAGTGTTTGGTTGAGATACAATAACATAAATCCTATAGAGAATTATATTATCTAGAAACCATTAACTGAATACGATAGAATACGTAAATGGTTGAGAATTTATGAATATATTTATTATGATTAAAATGATGAGTTTTTTAGTCTTACCTCTAATAAGGAGTTCATATCTCAATTGAAACTTAATATCAACAATCTTATCTATTATAACTAGGGATTTTCATTTATCAATGATATTATAGTATATTCTAAATATTACGGTGATTATATAAACCATCAAATGAATTTCCTCCAATATATTTTTCTTTAAAGGATTTAAAACATATATATAACATTTTAAAAACCATTAAAATCTGATTTTATAAAAAAATTATGTTTTGGGGATAATAATTAGTGATCATGTGATTGAGGGTGTAATAACACACACATATATCATAATCCTAATTCTGAGATAATAATGGATTGAATTATTTTGAAAATGTTGGATAGATTGTATTGGTTCCCTTATGTATGAAAATGGTTTATTGAAATTTTTAGTGATTCTCATTACATTTTTTGTATTATGGTATAATTGCATGGTGTGTGATTTTATACCATTTTAGGGATAGTGATAGTGTTAATTTTTTAAATGATTAATATTTTCTCTATGGTTTATTGTCTTAGTGATTCAAACAATTATGGAGAAAAGTGTGTTATGGGGAATATATGATTAGAGTATATGAATTATTAGGTTTATGATTTCATGAATGGATAATGTCGAATAAAGAATGATATGTAAATAGATATAGCATGATAGATTATGGTTGATGTCATATTAGATCACATGCCTCCAATGACTGATATATTAAGAATATAATTACCTTAGTTCTTCATTGTATAATAATTAATATTAATATGTCATAATTTATTAAATTTGCGATAATTTAATGATTTTATATTTCATTTTACATTTCCCTAAAATAAAAAACATGTTCGATAACATTCTCCACATTGAACACCAAACTAAAATGAAACAGAAATATTTTTAGATTGGTAAGACCTAGACATTAAATTTGTGATAATTAATCTTAGTATACTCTACATGAAAAATTTATATAATGGTTACAAATTTTTATTTTAATATGTTTAAAATTAATTTGGTATAAATAAATTGATTAATATGATCATTATATAAAAGAGAAATATTTTTAAATATATTTTAAGCGTTATGAATTTCATTTTAAAGAAACACAAAAAAATTATTATAAAATTAATTTTATACGAATAATTAGTTTATACTAATATAATTAGTAAATGATAATAAATAATAAGGGGAACGATTAATAATCTTAATTCCATTTCCTTAGATATTTTATTATTTATATCTCATATTTTCATTTAAAAATTAAATATCCATATTTTATAATTACAGTTTAATAAATTTGAACATTACTTTTGTATTCATCATAGTAATATTTTCTTAATATTAATATTTTTTGTTTTTTCTAAAAAAATTGATTCATGTGAATAGTTAAAAATAACTTATTTAAATATTACAATACCTTTATGAAATTACTAATATATATGTTTGAATTATATGTTCTTTAAACCATAATCTAAGGCCAAAAATGAATTATATAAGTGAAATTTTAAATTTTAAATAATTTTTTTACACACCATATTTGAAATTTTATATCTTGGGACTGATTTTTAAAAAAATTAATATAAAGAAATTATAAAATTTTTTATTTATTTTTTATCACTTCAATGAAAATAAAAAAAATATATTTACAATTTGGAATCATTAAGTTATATTATATAATAAAAAACAATTTACTTACAGGTATAATGAAAAGTTAACTTAGGTAAAAATGACATACCACATTAAAAGAAGAAATAGAAAAACTAATAATTCATTTGGTAAAGGTCATGAAACATTATAAAACCATATCTATAATTGCATTGATGATGTTTTATAACCCAAGTATTATATACATGGATATTACATAAAATTTTCAGAGTACTTAAAACATTGCACAAACACAATCCCAATGAACATATTAGTTTAGTGACTTTAAAAACATAGAAAAAATTGATCAAATTTGGAGAAATTTCTTCAACACCCTTGATAAGTTTCTTCCCTTTTAGAACCCATACATAACACCATTCTTTAAAACCTGAGAAAAATAAATCATATAAATGGGGGCACAAAGATGTTAAGTAAGGGTATAAAAAAATATATGATGGGATATCATTAGAATAAGGGTATGATAACATGAACCTGAAAATAAAAAATCATACACTACATAAAAAGAATCATGGAGTAAATTTTTTTAGTTTATAATAAAATAATCATAATGGAATCAAATAATATAATCAAAGATTTTATAATATTAACATAAGACATGAAATTATGGAATACAAATAATGTATTAACATTGTAAACATGTATAAATAGTAACAGGTTCACTCCTTGAATTGAGGACAAGTAATAGTCCCTTTCATACACTTATTTGAATGATAACAGGTCCACTCATAAAATTTGGGACATAAAAACCTGGTCCACGCATAACATTGTGAACCTGAAATCTAGTTCACGCATAATATATATACCTCATTAGTTATCCATATTAAATCAATTCATTGGAGGGAGTTATAGGTCCCACCATCTCATAATTAAATCATGCAGATGAGTTCTATAGGAACATAAAATCACCCCTCATCTAAAAACCCATGTAATTAAATGTATTCAATCATAATATAGACACCAAAAATAAAATAATTTCATAAATATCATTCCATAATAAACATAAATAATTTTTAGGAATAATAAGATTGATTGAATGAAATAATATCCCCATTTAAACATAAGTGACAAAAAATAAAATCATCTTATATGGAAGATAAAATCTAGAGATCACTTGAAAATAATATTATAGGAAAATAATTTTTATTATTTAAAAATTTTTATTTGAAACATAAATAATACAAAAAAAATTCATTGAAAATAAACACGAAGAAATGTAAAGAAATGATGATAAGATTTTAAAAACCATTTCATTTTTAAAAAATATGAATGAATTTTGGAATTATTTTTAAATCATTTTTCTTTAAAAATGGGAAAAATATATCATTTAAAAACATTTCTTCCCGAAAAATATATTTAATGAATAGAATGTGTCCCACTACACTTTGAAATCTTTGAATAATAATCCCCATAAAATAATAACATTACAATAATATTATAATATAATAAAATAATTATATTCTTGATATTACATGTTAAATGGATGTGTACATACCTTTTAAAAGAACATACATGCATAAAAAATATGTGTCTCAAAAAAGACAAATTGAGACAAAACTACCTTAATCATTTTGAAATGTTTTTTTTACAGTAAAAATCCCATTAAATATAGATAATAAAATTTATTTATTAATAAACCTACAATAAATTGTAAAATTCATAGAAATCATTCATGGGAAGTATGTACAACACAATGATTAAATATTTGGTGTATAAGGCATGTTTCCCACAAAAAGAAAATTGAGACATAAATCCTTTAGAATAGGTTTGGGTTCATTAATAGGTGTATTAATCACCTAAATAAGGGTTTAAATAATTTTATTATGTTATTATTGATTCATTTTTATTTTTTATATAATATGTGATCATATTATTATCTATTTGATAATAAGAGTTTTACTAATCTTTCAGGTGTTAACTACTTCATGTTCTTATGTTTTTTTTCAAATAAGATCCAATTATTCTTAATTGTATATTGTTATATAATTAACATAATGATATTAATATAATATGAATTATATTTATAAATTCTATAAATTTAAAAAATTCATTATATAATGGATATCATTTAGAATAAATCACATCGCATCATGGAGACGGTAGGTCGTGCATAGGCAGAAGCAAAGATATCAGTCACATACATACAAAATTTTATAGAAGTGTATGGGATATATTTTGTTATAGAATGTATATAATTTTATAATAAACATATAAATTTATTATTTACATCATTATACCTATAAATTTAGAGGGGTGGTGAAAAATAGAATACACCACGATGTGGAGACAGTAAGTCGTACGTATGCACACATGGTAATTAAAATTCTTAGTAGGATGAATAGAAGATGGAATATGGTTCTTATACAATCATAATAACATCTAGGTAAATAATTGTTACAATATTTATTACTTTATAATGTAAAAAACTCATATAGATGATGTAGAAGTAGAAATAAATTTGAAAGAATTGGTAGAAGTGATTACCCTCTCTTCGATGAGCTCCATCTAGATCACCACGCAAACCACTAGAGTTGATATTTGGAGAATAAAATAACCTCTAAAAGCTGAATAAAAAATTTAAAATTTAATATTATATAGGTATGGAAAATATTGAATGAACAAAGTTATGTGAATAAGAGACGGAGGATGTTACCTTTTATAATTGAGGTGAACGACACTTTTGGAATCTGTAAAAAATATACATTTATAATAAAATAAAAACACATCCAAAAACCACCAAAGTGTTTTATTTTAGAAACATAGATGGCATAACATTGGAACATCATCAATGATTAAATTTTATCCATGTTTCTATGTCAATTTAAATCATATCATTTCAATTATCATTTAATTTTTCTATTTATTATTTAACTAACATAAAAAATATTTCAATATTGAAATGGTGAAATATTGACTTATGTGATGTAAATTAGATCATATATGAATAGTTTAGTATATTTTAATCCAAGTAATAATAATTATTTATTTTTAAAATGTTTAAATTATTTTTAAATAATTTAACAATACATTATTTTGATAAACAATTAATAGTATCAATTTCTTCACTCTTTATGTCATTGATTTTTATAAATATAATGATAAAAATTTAACATTGATCCAAATACTTTATTATATTTATATGAGGTCAAATGAATCAATAAAATTCATTTTATTTATTAATTACCCCACATAATATATATTTTAATATTTTTAATAACATTTATTTCTTATCCCCACTAATAAAAAAATTACTATATCAGTTTTGTGTAATTATTTAATATAAATATTTCCTGACTAAAAATTACATATAAAATAAAATTAATAATATAAATACTCAATATTTAATATTTCTTCTATTAGAAGAATATGACTTTTGGAAAATAAAACATTACAAATATTCTATTTCATAAATCATGACTGTGACAAATTTTACATGACTAAAAAAAATATTATAAGTGTCATAATCATTTCCATATTTCTACAAATTGTTTATATATATACCCTTAGATTATTATGGTAGCTACACACACTACCAATAAGATATAGTCAAGTGTCTTGGTCATTTATTGGTTATTATCATTTAATTAAAATTATTATATGGATTTTTCATAAATTAATTTTTTTTGAATCTTACTTGTATAAGTCATTAAGGTAATTATTTATGTCCTAAAAATTAAAAATGAATAAACATGATAAATAAAAAAATTATATTTCAAATTAGTATTTATAGTATAACTTAGATTTTGTATAACCTTATACTAACAATGACATAGTAATTAATATTTTAGTAAGATGTATTTCAATGCTGAAAATATAATATATTTATATTTTAAAAAAATTAAATTAAATAACATAAAAAATTAAATTATATTGACGAAAAAATATATTTTCAATTAAAATTAATATAGTTTTAGAAATCATCACAACGTAAAAATCATCAGAAAAATGTAAAAAATTCATACAAAGTAAATTTTTATATAAGAACTGAAAAGAATAATTTTATTTTGTTAAATATAATATAAAATGGTTTCAAAAACTATATTTAAAATTTGCATTCCATTAAAAGGAGAAAAAAGTTTTTTTCTGAAAATTACATCTTTTATCTGAAAAATTAAATTTGTTATTATATCATTTCTAGAAAACAAATAAAATGAATTATAAAAATATTTTGAATATATTAAATATATATTCATCAATATAGTTTATCAAGAGTGATTTTATTATTTTTTAAACTCTCTTATTTTACATTAAACAGTTTTTTAGAAAACAAATCATTCTATTTAAAAAAGGGTTTTATATTCATTCATAATTACTTGGTCACAAAATAATTAATTATATATAAATGTGTATGAAATTCATAATTTAGTTATTACTTTTCATATTCTCCATTATAATGGCAAGGTTATAATGTAATATAATAATTTTTAGTTTTTTACATGAGCTCTGTCTTAAGTGATATGTAATCTATTAAAAGAACTTCAAATTATGTCTAATAGAATCCAAGAATAGTGTTGTGTATACCATATTCTATGTTTTTGTTGTGTGTATTAAAATATTATATTTGTATGTCATAAAACACAAGAAATTAAATAAATTAAATAAAAATGTCTCATAAAAATCCTTGGGAGTTACATTCTACACTATTTAAAATTAATTTTGCATTAAAAATTCATCTGGGTTATCAAAGTTTTAATACTTAAAAGTTCCCTTCATAGAAACTCACAATATAAAAACAATGACTAAGACTGTCTTTTAAAAATGAGTAGTTGGAAAATAAAAGTTATCAAAAGTAAATCATTACCAGTTCTCTACATATAAGAACATAGGTGAAAATTTGGAAATAAAGGAAAAATGTAAATAATAATATAGATTGATAAAGATCACTAATCGTAAGAAATTAGGTAATCTATAAAATGTTAACAATCAAAAAACTATAAACTAAATTAGTGTAAATAAGGTCATTTATATCATAAAAAATGATGATAAAAAGTCACCCTTTAACATCACAATCCCCTTTCCAAATATCAAAAAATGAGAAGATGTAATTATATGATTTCATTACAATCTCACCATTGGTCGTGCCTTAGACAATTTCCACTTCATCACTTATTCAAATAAATGAAGTTCAATTTTCCATTACTTAAGCATTAATAGATCATGAGAGCCCTAAGTAGAATGGTTGGTCATTCCATCTATCATCATCACAACAAAAAGGATAACACAAGTTTTAAATATACACAAGTCCACCTATAGTGATATAATACCTCAATCTAACAGACACCTTCTCATGTTGAACTTATAATTTCTATAAATGGATAGCCTTACCATCCTAACAAAAATTATAAAATCCAAAATGTTTGAAAGAGTTGAACTAAATGATCTTTACAATTATCTCTGATATATTATAAGTTAGTTCTTGGTTGTCACATTCCAAACATGTGAAAACCATAATAATTTATTCTCTTGAGTCGTGGTAATAACATGAATTATCGTATATCATTTTTGGAAACATGTATGTTTTATTATTCCAAAACATATTGGATAGATTCATTAAGTACCAAAAAATTTTATACATCATCTGCGATAGCATAATAATGTGGAAAACATAATCATAATTATTTCTTAAGAAAATAGTATCATCCAATTTAATTATTCATATCCAAAATATATTTATCCAATCATCATTATCTTAACATAAGGGACATATAAAGGGTAATATTTTCCATAATAATTTTTTCTCTAAATATATCACATTACCTTTAAATCACATTTATAGTGCTTTAGAACTATTCAAAATATCATTCCTGATCCTTAATAAAAAGTTTATTTTGAAAACACACACATATTTCATGATTTTTATAACATAATAATTGAATTCTAAAACATATACACCTGAATCATCGAATATTATTCTTAAACAATCACTCATGATCCATCATCTTAGTATTTACATAAATATGAGTCGTTTTATATAATTCTTATACATTAATATAATTTTTATTCTTTGGTTTAATGTGAACAATAATTCTAAAACATCCCATACCATTTACAAGTCATCTAAAATCTCTTTATCCTCAGTTGTATAGATAATAATCATACCACCTTCATGATTTTCTTCATGATATTTCCTCTTAGGATGGATATTTTCATAAATCCTTTATTTCCCACATCTAAAACATTAAATGTTAGCCATATTTAATCTATTTCCATATATATATATATATATTATAAAAAAATTGTGACAAAAAATGATCATATATGACAATCAAAAAACCAATGAAAATTAATTATAATATTTCAATTTATAAAATCTTAGGATAAATCCTTAGTAATCTGTGATAGTTACTAAATTATATTATTATGACCTATTATTATACTAATCCTTAGGTATACCCCAATATATATGCTTCAAAATATCTCTAGTGATCTTACTAATGTTTTCCTATCCTATTTTGAAGAGTGAGATTAATTATTCACTTGGATTACAACTTTAACAACCCAAGATTTACATACAAGGAAATTATTTCAAATTTTCCGAACACGTAAATCATTAAACAAAAAATTTCCCACTAATTGTATTAGTTTAATGTCTTTTTTAACTTGGAACACATCTACTAATTTAGTGAATTATCTTCAAAACATTCCAGAATGATCTTCCCCTATAGAACCCCTTACCAGATGCTTTTTTATATAACATGATGAAAAAAACATATAAAAGGGTAGATCATTTTCTTAGTAAGGGAATTGAAATTAAATGTGTAGCCATATCATGATAATAATGGTATGAAAACACGATAGTCAAAATAAAAATATCATACCCTCCATATCAAAAATCATGGAAATAATTATGGTAGTTCAAGACATAAGAATAATAAGGGAATCAAAGAAAATAATACATGAATGTATGGAATACACATAAAATTATATCTTTTTAAACATTTACAAATATTAATATGTTCACTAATTAAATTAAGGATATGAAATTAGGACCTTTTATAAAAAAATTGACATGAAAACTTGGTGTGTGTGTGGGTGTTTATTGTAATAGTACCCCCAATCACATATCATATATATATTTATACATAATTAAGTAAATATTTTAAAAATAATAAATTAAATGTGGGTATTTTTATAAAACATAAATTTTTATTTAAAGTTTTATTATTAATATAAATATTTAAAAGAAAATTTATTTTCATAAAATATATTTATAAACATATATGTTTTTTTCTTATGACTAAAAAGTTTATTAAGAGAACTTAATTAATTTTTCAAATTCTAAAAAAATCAATTGTACTTTTAAATTCTATATTTTTCAAGTAAATGATGATTTTAATTAAAAATTAAATGTCCCATATTAATACTATTATTTTCAGAACATGGAGTTAATTTATCAATTCTATTAATTGATAAATGTTTAGGGTCAATTATTCAAATATTCCTTAAATACATTTATTTTTAGTGAATAGTTAATTATGATAATTTATGGAGCAAAATATACATTATAAGTTTAATACATTTTTCCTTGAGTCATCACTAATTTTATAACCATAGTCTCTAAATCCCTTTAATTATTTTAATACTTTTATTATAATTCACAAACTATTAATAGTCTTGAATCCAAAATATTAATCTAATGATTACCACTCCTCGCCACCACTTATCCTCACTCCATCCAAGCAGTGAGCCTTTTCAAAATTCTACCCAATACCCTTCCCAATATAATTACCCATAGCTAGTATCCCATGGTTTCATCAAAAGAACGATCCTTTTTCCCTAAATATATTCTTAAGGAGGAACAATTAATGATGTAAAATCCTCTTTCTTTTTATTTTATTTTCTATTCAATATCATTATTTTATTATGCTCTCCAAACATCCATCTATCAAAGAGGAATGATAACTCTGGTATCTATTATATATTTTAAATTTATTATGTCAATTGAATAATTCATCTTCATGTATCTTTCCTTTTCCATTTTTTCTAGACATTAAAATATCATCCGTGATGTATCAATTTACCACCTCCCTAGAAGATGCATTTTCAATTTTCCATAACACCTTCTAGTATGGAAATTAAAAAATAATTTTTGTCAAATTATATTTTATAATAATTATTATATGTTATAATTGTTTAAGAAATATGTAAGCAAGATGTTATATAAAATGATATAATCTCATAATGGCCATAAAACTACCAAAACTAATTAAAACATTTTCATTGATGTTTAATCTAATAAATCATCGCCATACCATAAAATATATTTTGTTCTTATTAATGTTATTTAATAACATCTAATTTAAATTTTGGATAATTATCCTCACTTTACACAACAGTTTATATATGTATACATGTGAACAGAGCATGGTATCCAATAAAATGAACACACCTGAATGATGAAATTAAACTCTAAAAATCATTGAAAAGGACATAAATGAAAATAATGAAACCATAATAAATTAAATTAATCTGTAAAAGTATCTTGGATTTTTTAATTAATTAATTTAATTTTATTATTAAGTATATTAATGTGAAAAGGATTCAGATATATGTTTAGGAGATTATCAAACTCAGCTCTCTTTCACTGGGTTTTCCCTATTACACTATATTTTCAGTATATATGTTCCTTTAATGTTCCATAAACATCATTAGTTTTTTCTCACCTTAGATTTTATTTTATTTACATTATTCCAATATATATTTTTAACAAATGTAATGATATTTACAAAAAGAAGTCTTCTTTCCAAAAATAGAAATTTTAATTCTCGAGAGATTGTTTGTTCGTCACTCAATATTAATGATTCTTATACACTTTATGATATAACATATTGTATTTGGGAACTCTAATTTTTATCCATGACTATATAATTTATGAAATTAGTATCATTCCTTTCCTTGGGTTATTTTATGTCTATTATTTATATACATTCTATGTGTCATGCATTTTAAAATTCCAGGTAAATAAAGAATAAAGAATTTTCATATTTATTAATATTTATTAATTAAATATTAATTTTAATTAAAAGGGGTTTCTACGTTCGATAGCGTACTCGGTACGCAACGATGAGTTTCTTTGAAAACTTACGTTGCACACAAGTAATAAAATAATATTATTTTAAATGTTAGTTAACGAGTAGCCGTTGTACTGGCGGGAATGGATAGAAATAACTAAAATATGATTATATATGTTATTAAATGTTTTTACATCTACCCAATAAAAGATAAAGGCTTAAAATACGGAAAGAGTTCAATTTTAGGCATTTATACCCTAATTTTCACGAAAGCTCCACTTATCACCTTTTGACAGAGAACCATCATTAAATATAGTTTTGATCGATCTTATAAATTCTATTGGACCAAATATAACTCTTCTTTAGAATCGGTAAATCAAAATTTACTTTGTGTAAATTTTTGGTACCTTTCTGATAAAGTTCATTTTTTAATGAATAGTGTAAAATGTTGTATTTTAGTTCAAAACCTCTTTTTAATCTAATTTATTTATATGATTATATTATCTTTTGAATTGGTTTTAAATTGAAATTAGAAAATATTTTTACCATTAAATCCAATAGTGGTCGTTGGAATTAATTTCACTTTGAAATCAGACTTAAACTAGTGTCAATCTTTTAATACTTATTGTTTCATAAAAACACGCTATTTGCTCTGACAGCGGGAATTAATTATTAAATTAATTAATGTGACTTATATGTTTCGAATTTTGTAAAATAGACTTAATTTTTGAATTCGTAATATCAAATATAGCTTAGGGTGAATTTTTGGTAATTTTATGAAAAACTTCAATTTTTGATGAATAGTGAAACCACTAAGTGGTACTTATAAAGACTGATTTTCCGTTTAAATGAAATTTTTACATCATTGTGTTTTGGATCTCAAAAATCCGACATACATGGTTTTCATTAAGAAGTAAAATGTGGTTCAATGAGATTATAATAATTTTTTGGTGAATAGTAACTTATTAAGTTCTTAATCGCGATTAGTGTTAATTAGTGTAGTTTAAGGTATAAATAATGCTTTAATAATATGAAATGACCTAGACACATGTCCCAACCTTATTGGTTGTGTCATGGACGACCAAGAAAAGCCATGGGTCAACTTGGGGACCCCATGGAGACACTTTGGTTGGGAAATGACATAAATAACTTTTTATTAAATGTTAAAGTAAAAATGACACAAACATAATATGTCTTAAAAAAGAATTTTTACATGGGGTTATAAAGATCATTTTTTTGATTATAAATAGTCATTGGAAAGATAAAACTATTTCCTACATCATAGTATTTTTTTTATAATTTTTAGACATTAAATAAATTATATTATTTATGACATAATAATGTTGCAGCAATGACATCATTATTTGACGATTTAAATAAAATGGAAAGATAATCTAGAATCTATGAACTACACATGTCCAAAACATATTGGATGAGTGGATTTCAAACACTAATCACCTTATCCACGAATTATTTCAATTTGGGACTTTTTAAAACCGAAATACATTTTCAAATAATGTAATATTTCTTTACTTTCCAAAAGTGCCCCTCCTCTCCTCTTATAAAAGGCCCCCACCTCTACCTCATTTCACACACTCCTCAAGCCTTTGGCTCGGCCAACCCCTGCCCATTTACTCTCTCCACATCCCTCTCCTCATCCTATAGGATTCCCTTTGGGAAAAATCCTTTCAAAGGAAGCCTTTAGACTCAAATCAAAAGGAGTTACACTTTTAAAGGTAATTCATTCTCTCTTGTTCATTTGTTTTATTTTTCTTCTCCAACCCTCTAAACTCTTTTTATTTACTTCTTTTGTAACCACACCAGTATCTTAAATATACTAGGATGTTGTTATAAGATTTATTCTAGCTACACTCTCACATAACTACATCAAATTGTTAAAGAACATACGGTTTCCGTGGATGGCGAAATTCTGCCTCCCGAAACGATGATTGTTCAATACTAATTTAACACCTTCAAAGGTGGCCATTATGATGTAACTATTTTTATATATGATATATAATATGTTTATTTTTTCTTTAAGATTCTGTATTTTTTATTTTGGGCATATCTTTATGGTTTCCATTATGGGTAAACACGATATCTTCATTTAAGGAAGTGCGGACTACCGCCCCCTCAAAGTGATGTGATTCGTTAATGCCATATGTGGGACGTGTAAAGGATGGATTTAAAGTTATTATATATGATGTTATACTGGAATTATAATATACCTCTATATAATTATTATTTCTTTCCATTAAAGTATGAGATAGAAATGAAAGTAGCGTTCATGCGTACGTACGGCTTACCGACTCCATAAACGGTGCATTTCATTTCTTATCCCCAAATGTAATGTACTATTAAAAGTACGTGTATATAATGGATATATATAATTAATGATATATCTAATTGATGAATATAATTCTGCAATTAAAATATACATACGTCTCATTTAGTTTTAATTCCATTAATATGACAAATAAATGAAATTAGCCTTCATGCATACGGACGGCTTACCGTCTCCATGAACGGTGCATTTCATTTATTACCTCTAAATGATTATGTAATATTATAAATACATGTATATGCTAGATATATATGATACATATTATATCCAAATAGGGAATTTCATTCTGGATATAAAGAACCTTTGACCACATGAACAACATGTAATTGTAAGAAGTCCACTTTCGACTTAAGAACCAAATATTGAGAAAACAAACATTATTAACTTAAATGGTTACATAATGTTTATAACATAGAAATAAGTGATATAAAAGGAATAATGAACTTTAACAAGGTTCTTAATCAAGTAGAAAGTAACTCAAGTTTATTATTCAGGACGTTAAAGAACGATCGAGTCAAGTTAGACCCGAGGTATGGGACTTCATCTCAATCTCTTTTCATTGAGGCATATTTCGTTTTATACACAACATTATTTTATACGGTGTATAAACCCCTTTGAATTTTACTTTTATACAAAAGGAATACTTTTCTACGAAGCGTTTTACTAAATGTCAAAAAGGAATGTTTTTTAACGTACGCGGTGACAACGACCTTTTCCACCGCCGTGAGTATTATTTGGTCTTTGGCTTTCTCAAGAAGTCGTAATGTTTTTAGAATAAAATAAATACCATATACTCTTTTATTTATTTTGGTATTGAAAATGGTTTTGAAAAAGGATTCTATTATGTCAATATATTTATGATATATTGTGATTGAAATGTGGAAATGTTATCATTCCTTTATATTGTTTTTATGTTTTATGATTTTATACTGGTACTTGGACATTTTAACGGGTGGTTACGTTATAAACCATATGACGGGTGGTGCCGTGAATACCAGGACGTGTGGTTACATTATAACCTCCAATGCATTGGGTATGGAAGTCGGCCATATGGCCATTCCATTAAGTATGTATGGAAATTGGCCATATGGCTATTCCATTAAGTGATATGTGTGGAAGTCGACTGTATGGTTATTCCACTTAAGTATGTTTATATACCAAGTTTCCTTTATATATGTTATGTGTTCTTTTTATGGATTTTATGGTAATCCTTTGGTTACAAAAAGGTAAGTAATGATACTTTATTCAGTGAAGAGTTTTTACTACTTCATGAAGGTGAAGGTATTACTTTGATAAAGTATATATGGTTTATTTGATGTTTGAAAAACTAACAGTTTTCATTCTTTCTGTATCCCTTACTGAGCTTTTTATGCTCATCCCATGTTTTTTTGAAATTTTTTTCACAGGTCAAGGGAAAGGTACTTGATATGATGATAGTGTCAAGGATGTGTCAAGAAAGAATCCATGTTTAATTTAAATATGTTTCCATTGATAAGAATGAAGAATACTATCTTTATGTAACCACTTTTTTTATATGTGGAATGTAATGCATGTTTTATGATCTAATTCTCTAAAACTCTAAACCTGAAAAGATCCTCAACGTGTAATCTTGTGATAACTCAAGATTATGTAAGGTTTAAGGTCGGGGCCTTATAGTTGGTATCAGAGGTCGGTAAAGAAAACTTTAGGAGTTAGAAAAGTGTTAAATTAAAATATGATTGAAATGATATAGCATTTACGGATTACCATGTTGCTTCGCCAAAGATATTTCTCTGTTCAGAATGGTTTTCCGCAGAGGAAACAAAGCAGCTATGTTGGGACGACATCACGAGGAAGATAACCTTCCAAATCAGCAACCTGAGATGGTCAGAATCGGAACTGAACAGTTTGTTGCAGTGATGGCACAGTTTACTCAGGATATAAATAGTGGTGGTATCCATGCACGAGATCAGCCAGATCAACCGCAGAGGAACATGTCAGTGGTGGAACATTTCATGAGGCAACATCCCCCATCATTCAGAGGATCATCTGACCTTGTGCAAGAAGAAGGGTGGATTAAAGCACTGGAGAAGATTTTTGATGTCATGGGGTTTTCAGAACATCAAAAGGTTAGTATTGCTGTTTACCGTTTTGAAGGTGAAGCTGATCAGTGGTGGTCGATGGTGAAAAATATAAGGGATAGTAATGAGATTGAGGATCTTCACTGGGACGAATTCAAAGGTATGTTTCTTGAGAAATATTTTCATAAGGTGGTTCGTCTTAGGATGGAAAAACAGTTCCTAGAATTGAGGCAGGAGGATGATTCAGTGGCTGCTTATGAAGAAAAGTTCACTCGATTGGCATGGTATGCTCCAAACTTCATACGAGATCTTGATAGTAAAATAAACCGTTTTTACTCAGGGTTAAAGCCAAAGTATCGAAGGGCTTTAGCTTCTCGTGAGTTCAAAAGTTATGAAAAACTTGTTCGATGTGCAGAGAAGGTGGAAATGGAGGTTGCCGATGATCAGGTGTTCTATGAAAAACAACAGAATAAGAGGTCTAGTTGGCAGGTAAAGGGGAAGAATTCATCAAAGAAGCAAGGAGGTAAGAAAACCAAATATCCATCCTGTGAGAAGTGTGGTAAAATGCATCCTGGAGAATGTTTATCCAAGTATGGTAAGTGCTTTAGATGTGGTAAGTCTGGTCACATTGCTCGTAACTGTAAGGAAGATGATCAAGCAGGAAATGAAAACCCAACGGTAAGATGTTTTAAGTGTAATGAAATGGGTCATTATGAAAACGAGTGTCCAATGAAGAACTCAACTGGGGGAATGAAGCCAGACTACAAGCAGAAATGGGTGGTGAAATCCTTTGCAACAACTTCAGCAGATGTTGGGCCATCGAATGAAGTGGTATCAGCTCCAGGGAGCTCAGTATTTTTCGAAGATTGACTTGAGGTCAGGGTACCATCAGTTGAAAGTAAAAGAAGCAGACGTTCCGAAGACTGTGTTCCGTACTAGATATAGCCATTATGAATTTGTAGCTATGCCTTTTGGGCTAACCAATGCACCTTCTATATTCATGGACCTTATGAATAAAATTTTCCTTGAGTTCTTGGATAAGTTTGTGTTTGTGTTTTGAGGTTTGGGAAGAGATTGTGTGTGTCTTGTGATTCACAATTGAAAAGAGAGTCGTTATGTGAAGCTCATAGTTCTTCGTTTTTAGTTCATCCTGGCAGTACTAAGATATATAGATATCTGCGGGAGTATTACTAGTGGGATGGAATGAAAAGAGATATTGCTTATTTTACTATGAAGTGTTTGACATGTCAACAGGTTAAAGCAGAGTAGCAGTTACCGAAAGGGATACTTCAGCCTTTACCAGTGCCATATTGGAAATGGGAAAACATATCCAAGGACTTTGTTGTGGGATTACCGAGGACATCTCGAGGTAATAATGCAATCTGGGTTATTGTTGATCGCTTGACTAAATCTGCTCATTTCCTTGCTATACGAGATACTTTTTCCCTAGATCAACTTTCCCGTCTGTATCTTAAAGAGATAGTCAGGTTACATGGAGTTCCCCACTCCATTGTATCTGATCGTGATCCCAGGTTCACATCTAACTTATGGAAAGGCCTTCAGAAGTCGTTGGGTACTGAATTGAATTTTAGTACAGGTTTTCATCCTCAATCAGATGGGCAGTCAGAACAAACAATCCAGACATTGGAGGATACGCTACGAGCTTGTTCTATGGATTATCAGGGAAGTTGGGACCAACATCTTTCTTTGGTTGAGTTTTCTTATAATAACAGTTTTCATTCTAGTATACAGATGGCACCATTTGAGGCATTATATGGGAAGCGGTGTCGAACTCCAACATTTTGGAATGAAGTGGGTGAAAGGAAGCTGATGGGACCATAATTGGTAGAAGAGATGGCAGAAAAAGTTTAGTTGATTCAGAAGAAAATGAGAATAGCTCAGAGCAGGCAGAAGAGTTATGTGGATAACCGGAGGAAGGATCTATCTTTCGAGGTAGGTGATCATGTTTTTCCCAAGGTTTCTCCTTGGAAAAGTGTGATGAGATTTGGTAAGAAAGGAAAGGTGAGTCCAAGGTTTATTGGACCATATGAAATTCTGGAGAGAGTTAGATCAATTTCATACCGGGTTGCTTTACCTCCGAGTTTATCTCAGGTACACAATGTTTTTCATGTTCCAATGTTGAGAAAGTATATGCCAGATCCATCTCATGTTTTGAGTCCAGAGGTAGTTCAGCTGGAAGAGAACCTATCTTATGAGGAACAGCAGGTCCAGATTCTTGACCACAGGGAGCAGGTGTTACGGAATAAGGTGATTCATTAGGTAATGGTTTTGTGGAAAAACCATGTGATTGAAGAGGCAATATGGGAATCTGAAAATGCTATGAGGGATAAATACCCCCACTTATTTTGATAAGTGAATAAAATTGTGAGGACGCAATTCCCAAAAGGGGGGAAGGATGTAACATCCCAGGTAAATAAAGAATAAAGAATTTTCATATTTATTAATATTTACGAATTAAATATTAATTTTAATTAAAATGGGTTTATACATTCGATAGCGTACTCGGTACGCAACGATGAGTTTCTTTGAAAACTTACGTTGCACACAAGTAATAAAATAATATTATTTTAAATGTTAGTTAACGAGTAGTCGTTGTACTGTTGGGAATGGATAGAAATAACTAAAATATGATTATATATGTTTTTAAATGTTTTTACATTTACCCAATAAAATATAAAGGGTTAAAATACGGAAAGAGTTCAATTTTAGGCATTTATACCATAATTTTCACGAAAGGTCCACTTATCACCTTTTGACGGAAAACTGTCATTAAATATAGTTTTGATCAATCTTATAAATTCTAATGGACAAAATATAACTCTTTTTTAGAATCGGGACATCAAAATTTACTTTGTGTAAATTTTTGGTACCTTTCTGATAAAGTTCATTTTTTTAATGAATAGTGGAAAATGTTGTATTTTAATTCAAAACCTCTTTTTAATCTAATTTATTTATATGATTAGATTATCTTTTGAATTGGTTTTAAAGTGAAATTAGAAAATATTTTTACCATTAAATCCAATAGTGGTTGTTGGAATTAATTGCACTTTGAAATCGGACTTAAACTAGTGTCAATCTTTTGATACTTATTGTTTCATAAAAACACGCTATTTGCTCTGACAGCGGGAATTAATTATTAAATTAATTAATGTGACTTATATGTTTTGAATTTTGTAAAATATGCTTCATTTTTTAATTCGTAATATCAGATATATCTTAGGGTGAATTTTTGGTAATTTTCTGAAAAACTTCAATTTTTGATGAATAGTGAAACCACTAAGTGGTACTTATAAAGACTGATTTTCCGTTTAAATGAAATTTTTCCATCATTGTGTTTTGAATTTCAAAAATCCAACATGAATGGTTGTCATTAATAAGTAAAATGTGGTTCAATGAGATTATAATAAATTTTTGGTGAATAGTAACTTATTAAGTTCTTAATCGCGATTAGTGGTAATTAGTGTATTTTAAGGTATAAATAATGCTTTAATAATATGAAATGACCTAAAAACATGTCCCAACCTTATTGTTTGTGTCATGGCCGACCAAGACAAGCCATGGGTCAACTTGGGGAGCCCATGGAGACACATTGGTTGGGAAATGACATAAATAACTTTTTATTAAATGTTAAAGTAAAAATGACACAAACATAACATGTCTAACGAAACGAATTTTTACATGGGGTTATAAAGATCAAAAATTTTGATTATAAATAGTCATCGGAAAGCTAAAACTATTTCCTAAATCATAGTATTTTTTTTATAATTTTTAGACATTAAATAAATTAAATTATAAATGACATAATAATGATGCAGCAATGACATCATTATTTGACGATTTAAATAAAATGGAAAGATAATGTAAAATCTATGAACTAAACATGTCCAAAACTTATTAGATGATTCGATTTCGAACCCTTATCACATTATCCACGAATTATTTCAATGTGGGACCTTTTAAAACCGAATTTTTTTTTCAAATAAAGTAATATTTCTTTACTTTCCAAAAGTGCCCCTCCTCTCCTCTTATAAAAGGCCCCCACCTCTACCTCATTCCACACACTCCTCAAGCCTTTGGCTCGGCCAACACCTGCCCATTTACTCTCTCCACATCCCTCTCCTCATCCTAGAGGATTCAGGTTGGGCATAATCCTTTCAAAGGAAGCCTTTAGGCTCAATTCAAAAGGAGTTACACTTTTAAAGGTAATTCATTCTCTCTTGTTAATTTGTTTTATTTTTCTTCTCCAACCCTCTAAACTCTTTTTATTTACTTATTTTGTTACAACAAAAGTATCTTAAATATACTAGGATGTTTTAATAAGATTTATTCTAGCTACACTCTCACACAACTACATCAAATGGTTAAAGAACATACGGTTTCCGTGGATGGCGAAATTCTGCCTCCCGAAACGATGATTGTTCAATACTCATTTAACACCTTCAAAGGTGGCCATTATGATGTCACTATTTTTATATATGATATATAATATGTTTATTTTTTCTTTAAGCTTCTGTATTTTTCATTTTGGAAATACTTTTATGGTTTCCATTATGGGTAAACACGATATCTTCATTTAAGGAAGTGCGGACTACCGCCCCCTCAAAGTGATGTGATTCGTTAATGCCATAGGTGGGACGTGTAAAGGATGGATTTAAAGTTATTATATATGATTTTATACTGGAATTATAATATACCTCTGTATCATTATTATTTATTTCGATTAATGTATGAGATAGAAATGAAATTAGCGTTCATGCGTACGTACGACTTACCGACTCCATGAACGGTGCATTTCATTTCTTATCCCCAAATGTAATGTACTATTAAAAGTACATGTATATAATGGATATATATAATTAATGATATATATAAATGATGAATATAATTATGGAATTAAAATATACATACCTCTCATTTAGTTTTAATTCCATTAATATGACAAAGAAATGAAAGTAGCGTTCATGTGTACGTACGGCTTACCGTCTCCATGAACGGTGCATTTCATTTCTTACCTCTAAATGATTATGAAATATTATAAATACATGTATATTATGGATATATATGATACATATTATATCCAAATCGGGAATTTCATTATGGATATAAAGAACCTTTGACCACACGAACAACATGTAATTGTAAGAAGTCCACTTTCGACTTAAGAACCAAATATTGAGAAAACAAACATTATTAACTTAAATTGTTACATAATGTTTATAACATAGCAATAAGTGATATAAAAGGAATAATGAACTTTAAAAAAGTTCTTAATCAAGTAGAACTTAACTCAAGTTTATTATTCAGGATGTTAAAGAACGGTCGAGTCAAGTCGGACCCGAGGTAAGGGACTTCATCTCAATCTCCTTTCATTGAGGCATATTTCGTTTTATACACAACATTATTTTATACGGTGTATAAACCCTTTTGAAATTTACTTTTATACAAAAGGAATATTTTTCTACGAAGCGTTTTACTAAATGACAAAAAGGAATGTTTTTTTAATGTACGCGGTGACAACGACCTTTTCCGCCGCCGCGAGTATTATTTGGTCTTTGGTTTTCTCAAGAAGCCGTAATGTTTTTAGAATAAAATAAATACCATATACTCTTTTATGTATTTTGGTATTGAAAATGGTTTTGAAAAAGGATTCTATTATGTCAATATATTTATGATATATTGTGATTGAAATGTGGAAATGTTATCATTCCTTTATATTGGTTTTATGTTTTATGATTTTATACTGGTACTTGGAAATTTTAACGGGTGGTTACGTTATAAACCATATGATGGGTGGTGCCGTGAATACTAGGACGGGTGTTTACGTTATAACCTCCAATGCATTGGGTATGGAAGTCGGCCGTATGGATATTCCATTAAGTTTGTATGGAAATTGGCTGTATGGCTATTCCGTTAAGTGATATGTGTGGAAGTCGACCGTATGGTTATTCCACTTAAGTATGTTTATGTCCCAAGTTTCCTTTATATATGTTATGTGTTCTTTTTATGGATTTTATGGTAATCCTTTGGTTACAAAAAGGTAAGTAATGATACTTTATTCAGTGAAGAGTTTTTACTACTTCATGAAGGTGAAGGTATTACTTTGATAGAGTATATATGGTTTATTTGATGTTTGAAAAACTAACAGTTTTCATTCGTTCTGTATCCCTTAATGAGCTTTTTATTCTAATCCCAAGTTTTTTTGAAATGTTTTTCACAGGTCAAGGGAAAGGTACATGATATGATGATAGTGTCAAGGAAGTGTCAAGAAAGAATCCATGTTTATTTTAAATATGTTCCCATTGATGGGAATGAAGAATACTATCTTTATGTAACCACTTTGTTTATATGTGGAATTTAATGCATGTTTTATGATCTAATTCCCTAAAACTCTAAACCTGAAAAGATCCTCAATGTGTAATCTTGTGATAACTCAAGATTATGTAAGGTTTAAGGTCGGGGCCTTTTATGCATGATAATGTAAATGTTTTGATGTGATGGGTGCTCCCATAATTATATTGTCTTTATAAATTTTATAATGTGATTGGTGAACCTAGAATTATATATCACTCCAATGCATTAGGTAATGTGATGTAGCTAGTAGGATAAATTGAAATATCTGTGAACATTATTCTAAATTTTTTCATAACTATGTGTGGTATTTGACCACTAAGATATGATGTTTTATTTTTATGCATTTCCACATTTCATGACATTACATAATGTTTCTCTCTTATTTGTGATGTAATTATTAGGTTTATTACCACCCATGATATATTTATTAATTTATTTATCTATCATCATATTGGGATTTTAGCTCACCCCTTTCATTGATGTGTATCCTCGGGTGATTACATATATCATGGAGAACACAACAGACACTAAGAAGCTAGAGAAGAAGGAATTAAATGATGTTTATATTTTATTTTTCAAAATACATGTATAGTCCTAATTTTTGCATGATTCTAAATCACTTGATTCAGTATTTTTAACAACATTATGTCATTTACTTTTATAATGATGATATAGTCATGTTTGAAAATGTAGGGATTCTATAGTTTGTATCAGAGAACAATTTTGTTAATTTTGGATTTAGGGTTTTAGAAATTTTGTGAAAACCCTTAGTTTAAGAAAACGTATAAGTAAAAATCAATGATTATTTTCTTAAGAAAAATAATAATCATAGGTATCCCACAGGACATGACTTTATAGTTAATTGAAAAATGGAATAACATATTTATTAATGACTTGATGTTTTCTCCAACCCTTTTCATTATTAAAATTGGTTGGAACCATGACAAACCAGGCCAATAACCCATAAAAGGGAAAATGCATCAATTGATTGAATGACATACTCAATGCCTTGGGAAGTGGTGGTCAAAATTTCATTGAAATGATTTCCATTATTTCTCAAGCTTTGAACAATAACATAAATAAGATAGAACGTCCTATTTCACCAAAGATGGTGAAATTTGAAATGAAGTGTTTTATGAGGCTTTGACCACTGGAATTTAGTGAATCTTCTGAGATACTTGTCATGAAATAGTGGTTCAACTCAATGAAGAATATATTTTATGTACTTCAATATTTTGAGATATAGATGGTGAGTCTTTTTGTAATGTCCTGGTTCCGAAAGCAACCCTGAGGCACCCCATACCTGGTTGGTCGAATGGCCTCAAGCGCATTTTCCTGAACACCAGAGGCTGCCGACTAGCAGCGAGGGCCTTGGGTGTGGTCGTGGGGAAACTATGTCCTCATTGGAAGAGTAACATAGTGGATGAGAAACAAATATACAATAGCAGAAGTAGTAAATATCCAACAATAGTAAATAGAAGAAGACTGAGATAACAAATAACTTGAGCACATATATATAATGATTCATGATACATATGTCTAGGAAAACATCCAAGAATGTCACAATGATGGAATACAATAATGCTAAACCAATTTTCAAAAGAAAGAAGTTAAACTCCTCAGCATTGGAAGCCATAGCTTGGTCCAATGATCTCTATCTCCACATCAAATCAAGTACCTAATGTAGAAGGGCACCTGCCCTTGTCTATACCTGCAACAATATAATATATTTGTGACCAAAAGCATGGCCCAAACAGGGTGTGAGAAAAATCCAAGTAAGCAACCACCAAAATATTTGTGCATAACAATCAGTGAATATATGGTAGGTAAAAGTACAGAAAGTGGTAAAAAAGGAATTACTCAACAGTAACAATCCACAGTTTCAAATATCAAGAAACAACTCATCAAAGCAGAAAAATCACAAACAGGTAACCCTATGGGAAGTACTCACAACCTATCCCTTCTAATCCTACCTAGTAGATACATGAAACCCTCAGGGAAGCACACACATTCTCACCCCTCTGGTTCAGCTAAAGTATACACACTCTGATGAAGCACTCACAGTCAATTCCCCCTATAGTCTCGTATAGGTACTAAAGATGCTCTGGGGAAGAACTCAACGTCTCATTCCCACATTGTCCTATGTGGAGGAACTACAGACACTCTGAAAAGTCACTCAATGTCAATTCCCCATGTGGTCTCTCATTGTATATTTTAAAAGACAATCTAGAGAATCCCTTACGTCCATTATCCCTATGGTCTACTACAGTAGGTTCTCATAGCCTTGTGTAAAATTAGAAAGTACAACATCACGTAACATCCAAGGTATACATCAAGAACTACTTGTTTAGAATTATACAACATAACAGTATATCCGAGGAACCGTCACACCATCCTACAAGACAAGGCATGGGAATGTAAACAACAGCCCAGCAGAAAAACTAGACCTAATGGTCAAAACAGGAAAAACATGCATGGGAAATACATCCAAAGCACATCAAATTAACCTATTCACAAACAATAACCTCTACTCAGGCACACAAGCAATGAAGGAAAAAATAGGGCTAAAACAGTAAACGTGCAATACCCTATTCAGGAGTATTGGAAAAAATTTCACGTAAAACTCAAATACATTCTACAGAAAGGCACAAACCCCCCACCTCGGAGTTAGAAGATCGCTATACGTGAACCTCAAAGCTTGAATCTCCTTAGAAAAATGAATATCTACAAAAAAATCTAAAATGTTAATCCCATGATATCTCATGAGAGAGGAGAAATCAAAAGATGATGCTCTAGGAGAAGAGAGAACTCACTGATGTGATTCTGACGTAACCAACAGTGTTTGAATTAGAGGAAGAACAGAGGCTTGGGGGCTTGTCAAATATCTGCATCCATACCCTTGCTCTTAGATGAACTAGACCATGAAGGAGTCAGTTGTTTCCATCAGACGTGACCCCAGTATGTTTAATGAAAAAAATAAACTACATGGCTTGTACTTTTGAAGTACACATTGTGTACTCGCCTTTTCTGTACTCCACTTTAAGTGTCCTCTAAGTCACTCCCACATAGCCGTGTGTGTGGATACTACACGGCCAGCACATGACCTCCTATAAAGGGGAAGTAAATGATGTGTACTCATAAATTAAATTCCGTGTATTTAGAAAATTTCTAGAAAATACTCTTTTCTCAAAAACTCCAAAAAACAAGAAAATCATACATGAGAAGAATGTCCAAGTTCTTACAAGCTTCCCCTCTTACAGAAATTCACCCCTGAATTTCCATAGCATAGCATAAAAGAAGAAACCCTGATAAAATATGGCCACTGTGATTGTACATTGGCCACCCTCTCCAAATTATCATCCTATACTCGCCCATCCTACCATATCACCCATACTAGAGGAACAAACCAACCATGGAGAGCCTTTGTACTACAATTGAAAATCTGGATAGGAATCTCCTCGAAAGATTCATCCACCTCCAACTTGACTTCCTCGGGTTGGAATGAATGAGATGGGTCTAAGAAGTAACATCAAATTTGAGAATTGTGGAAAACGTCGTGCATAGTCTAGTATATATGAGGTAACTGAAACATATAGGAAACCGACCCAACTCTCTCCTGCATCTCAAATAGCCCGAAAAACCTCGGTGAATGCTTACCCTTCATCTTAATCCTCTTGTGTCCCATCCTCAGCGTGACACATAGAAAATCAATATCCCCAACCATGAACTCCATAGGTTGTCTCTTTTGATCATCATATGACATCTGATGAGATTTTGAAGTATCCATCCTCTTCTGAATCAACTCTATTTTCTCTATGGTCTCTCATATAAGATGAGATCCTAGAAAAGAATCCTCTTCTATCTGTAGCCAATAGAAGGGTGATTGGCATGGCATACCATAGAAGGTATCATAAGGTTCCATCTAAATAGTTTCTTTAAAACTATTGTTTCAGGAAAACTCTGCAAGAGGTATATGTTTCTCTCAATAACCTCTATAATCAAGAATGCATTCTCAGAGCATGTCCTTAAGCACCTAAATAATAGGCTCGGACTGGCCATCTGTCTAGGGGTGGTATGCTGTACTCAGAAGTACTGGTGTTCCCAAATCTTTTTGTATCTTCTACAAGACCCGAGATGTAAAACGTGCATCCCTGTATGAAATGATGATGTGGGGAACTCCTTGTAGATGTACAATCTCACTGATATACAACTATCCCATCTCATCAACACTAAAGGTCTCCTTGATTGGTATGAAGTGAGTGACATTCATAAGTCTATCAATGACAACCCATACTACATAATTCCCGCAAGGTGAACACGGTAACCCTGTCACGAAATCCATCACGACGCCATTCCACTTCCACTCGGGAATTGTTAATTGCTGTAAAAGCCATAATGGCCTTTGATGCTCTGCCATCACCTTCTGATAGGTGGAACACCTCATGAAGAAACCAAAGACATCCCTCTTCATGCCTGGCCACCAATAATGATGATGTAGATCATGACACGTCTTGGTGACACGAGGATAAACTTCCTGAACTGAGGAATGAAAGTCCCGCATCAGCTCCTCACGTATGTCTTCTGGCACCCATACATGCCCATCGAAACGGATGATCTCATCCTCACCTATGGTCCATCCGGGAATAGGTTCCTCTCCTAACACACTTTCCCATTGGAATAGGCCTTTAGAATATGATAGCTGCCTCATTCGTACTTGACCAAGAAGGGTAGAGGAAACAGCTACAGAAGAAAGGATTTTATGCCACTCTCTTTCAGGAACCTTCAAAATGCATCTTAGAGAACAGAGCCATATGCTGCCACACACTATTGGCCTCTTGAACTACAGGTATCTGAGTCCTTCTTCTCAATGCATCAACCATTGTGTTTCCTTTACCAAGTGTATAGGCAAGTTCAAAATCAAAAGACTGAAGGTACTGTACCCACCTTTTCTATCTAAAATTCAGATCACACTGAGTGAAGATGTACTTGATAATTTTGTGGTTGGGTAAAACCACAATATTCTCTCCCAAAAGCTATTGTCTCCAATGGGGAAAGACATGAACAACTCCCGCCATCTCGATATCATGCGTCGGGTAGTTCCTCTCATGTGGCCTCAACTGCCGAGACCCGTACGCTACGACTCCATCTCCCTGCATAAGAAAATCTCCTAGCATGATATTTGATGCATCACAGTAAAGAGTATAGCACTTTCCCGTCTCGGGTATTACTAGTATTGATGCTGAAGTCAGCCTCCATTTCAGATCCTGAAAGGACAACTCACAAGAATCTGACCATAGGAACTTCACGCCCTTATTTTCAGACCTGTATACGGTGCTGCTAAGTGTGAAAAGTCTTGAATGAAATGTCTATAGTATCCAATCATCAATTGAAAACTCAGCACCTCAATGAAGTTATTTTTATACTCCGAAGAAACTAATTCTCTCACTTTCAATGGGTCTACTGATACACCTATCTCTGAGATATCATGACCCAAGAAGTGGATCTGGTCTATCCAAAAGTGGAATTTTGAGAGCTTAGAATATAACTGATAGTCAATCAGTGTACATAGAATGATATCAAGATGTGTGTCATGGTCGTGTCATGTGTGAGACTACCCCAAGATATTGTCCCTGAAAACAACCACAAAGGAATCCATGTATGGATGGAACACTCAGTTCATCAGTTCCATGAAAACTGTAGGCACGTTCATGAGACCGAACATCATACCCATGTACTCGTATAGACCATACCTACTCTGGAAATCTATAAGAAGTATATTTTATTGACAAACACGCAACTGATGATAACCGGACCACAATTCAATCATCGACAACACCCGGGATCCTCAAATCCGATCAAAGAGATAATTAATTATGGGCAAGGGATATCATTTCTTGACCATCAACAAGTTCAACATCAGATAATCCAAAAAATTCCTGAGTTTACCATCTGACTTATTCACAAATAGAACAACAGAACCCAAAGGAGAAGTATTGGGTCAGAGGAAATCCTTTTCATACAACTCCTCAACTGCTTCTTGAGCTCCTATAACTCTAGTTTAGACATCCTATAAGGATGAATGGACACCGGTGATGCTCCTAGCACATGCTCAATCGAAAATTACACCTCCCTCTCTAGAGGAAAACCTGAAATTTCCTCTAGAAATAAATCCCTCAAACAATCATCCACAATAGGAAAGTCCATATATGAAGTCCTTTTGTCTACCAGATATAGACTTCAAATCTGGGCTATAACTCCTCCTAACCCATGATGCTCCGGACCTGCTCTGCCCGCTTAGACATCCCACTCACCCTTATGAAGAAATGATTTGCCCACTGGTGATATGAAACTCAACCTACAAGATTGAAATTGATGACATCCTAAAATGGGACTAGCCAGTCCATTCCAATAATAACATCATAGCATTCCATCCCTAGGAGATAAAGATCTCATAAGAAGTGACACCCACAAACCTCTAGAGGGAACTCCTTGCACTAATGTACAGAAGGCGTTCTAGTCTCCAATGGAGTGCCAAGCATCAAAATATAAGAAGAGGAAAAGATACAGTGAACAAGTGCAAGAACACAGACCTTATTCTCATGTATGTTTTTCTTTTTTCTATAGTTTTTCAGAAAATAATAGTTTCTTGAAATTCTCTAAGTACACGTCGTGTACTTTATAAGTACATGCCATGTACTTCCTTTTCGCAGGAGGCCTTGTAGTATCCACACACATGACCATGTGGGAGTGACTTGGAGGAAGCTTAAAGGGGAGTACAGAAGAGGCAAGTACAAGCAGTGTACTTCAAAAGTACATGCCGTGTACTTTTTTTCGTTAAACGTACTGGGGTTGCGTCTCATGGACAGAACTGATTCCTTCTAGGTCTTGTTCATCGGAGAGTGATGGTACGTCCGCAGATCATCGACGAGCCTCGATCCTCCATCCATCCTCTAAATCTAACACCATCGGTAGCGTTGGAATCACATCGGTTAGTTCTCTATTTATCTATATAATCATCTTCTAATTTCTCCTCTACCATGAGATATCTTGGGTTGAATGTTTTAGACTTTTTTTTGATCTTTGACATTTTAAGGAGAATAAAGCTTCAAGGTTCACATATATAAATATCATAACCCCTAGGTAAGTTGTTTTTGCCTCTTTGTAAAATGTCTATGAGTTTTATATGCAAATATTCCAAATACCCATGAACGTGGTATTGCAGGTTTACCGTTTTTTCCCTATTGTTTGTCTGCTTTGCTTGTATGCCTATTTAGGGGTTATTTCTTGTGAATAGAGTAATTTTTTTGCTTTAGATGTATTTCCCATGTATTTTTTCCACTTTTTTCTTTTGGGTCTAGTTTGCCTTCTAGGCTGCTATTTACATTACAATGATTAGTATTGTAGGATGGTGTGACTATTACTCTGATATTTTTTTATGCTGTATAATGCTAGCCAAGTAGTTCTTGAAGATTACCTTGGCCATCACACAATCCTATACTTTCTGATTTTACACAGGGTGGTGAGAACCTAGTGTTGTAGACCATAGAGATAATGGATGTAAGGGCTTCTTCAAAGTGTATTTTATAATTTACAATGTGAGACCACAAGGGGGAATTGACATTGAGTGCTTCCCCATAGAGTATGTAGTTCCTCAATGTGGGCTACAAGGGGAATGATGCATTGAGTGCTTCCCTAGAGAACCTTTAGTTTAGATACGAGACTATAGGGAGAATTGACGGTGAGTGCTTCCTCAGAGAGTATATACTTTAGCTAAACCAGAAGGGTGAGACTGTGTGTGATTCCCAGAGGGTTGCTTGTATCTTCTAGGTAGGACCATAGTGGATAGGATGTGAGTACATCCCAGAGGGTTACCTGTTTGTGATTTTTTTTCTTTGATTAGCTATTGCTAAATATTTGAAACTATGGAATGTTACTGTTTTGTACTTCCTTGTTTACTACATTCAACACTTTTTCCTGCTATATATTCACTGACTGTTAGGCACAGATCGTGTGGTGTTTTCCTACTGGGATTCGTCTCCCACCCTGTTTGGGCCATGATTTTTGGCCCAAGAAGAATATATTTGTAGAGGTATAGACAAGGTCAAGCACCCTTCTACATCAGGTACTTGATTTGTTGTGGAGCTGGAGAGCATGTGACCAAGCTATGGAATACGATACTGAGGATTTTCTCTACTTTCTTTTGCACTTTGGTTTAGCACTGTTGTATTCTAGCATTATGACTTGCTTGGCTGTTTTCCAAGACATATGTATCATACATCATGATATATATGTGCCCTAGTTGTTTATTATCTTAGTCTTCTACTATTTACTATTGTTGGATATTTACTACCTCCGCTATTGTATATTTGTTTTTCATCCACTGTGTTACTCTTCCAATGAGGGCATAGTTTCCCAACTATCACACCCAAGTCCCTCACTGCTATTCGGTAGCCTTTGCTGTTCGAGGAAATGCGCTTGAGGCCATGTCCCTAACTGGGTACAGTGGGCCTCTGTGAGGCTTTCAGAACTGGGATGTTACAATGTGTTATCAGAGGATCTCTTTTCTCTTGACTTACTATTTGGATCTTTTAGGCAGGGATAGGACTAATTAGGTAATTGGTAATAAGCTATGCCTAGGAGTAGCTAACCCGTGTACAGGGAAAATCCAATCTACCTTATTTATTGAATTTTTTCTGGTTTGCAATTTTATAGTTGATTTGATTTCATCGTTGGATGATTCACATATTTTGCGCCATTACTATTGATGTTATTAAGGTTCTACTTCTGTCACAACCTGATGAGATGAGGGTGTGCCATATCATGAATCATATAGGCACTTGCTATAAATCACATGTCATGCATTCTTGCCATTCCATCTAGGGTGAATTTGCAATTTCATGTTGTTGTGATAGATGTTGTGTAGAATATGCATGCTATTGTGATATATTCCTTGATATAAATAACTTCTTCTTGTTAGAGCATTGATTGTGTACATTTTTTCCAGAATGAATTCCAAAATTTTGTTCATGAGGTGTTATGGGCCCACATGGACCGGATGTTGGTGGATCATTGAATTTTTACCTTGCTTTTAACATGTATAAGATGCCAAGATTTGATTCGCGGGGAGTATGGTCCCTCAAAGATCAAAATTTGGCACCTTTAGGGTTCGTTTTAGTGTTTTTTGGGCTCTGAAGAAGTTTCTGAGGCTTACTGTCTGAAAAAACCATGAATACACGCCACGTATTTTTGACTACATGCCACGTGTTCTTCTATTCGGGAAGAAAATGTTTTCCATAAGTACATGTTGTTTACTTTATTTATACACCATGTAGTCTCTAACCATGTCACATGCCATGTGGGCAGAGACATGAGAAGGGGAATTTCTTACAGGAACATGCCATATACGATTTGAACACGCCGTGATGTGTAATCCAAGGAACATGTCCGTGTAGCTAACAACACGGGTCGATGGAGTGTAGAGACCCCAAACATGACGTAAATGGACATTACATTACTTTTACAGAGTACTTAATACATAACAAAAACATACACACAGGGACCGTAATAGTTTAGTGTATTTGGAATCTCAGAATATAATCTTCTAATCATGGTGAAAGATCTTCAACATCTTCTATAAAGATCATACCCTTCTATTTTCTTTCCTAAAACCTTTTGTTAAATCCTTTGGAGTAGAAAACATATAAAGGGTGATCTAAAATGCTCAGTAAGGTTAAGAATGGAGAAAATAGAACAAATCATACACATTTGAACTTAAAAACATGAACATAATGATTAAACATCTAAATCTTGAGAAATGACATTAAACATGGAAGTACATAAGGCATAAATCATAATGGAACCTCAATAATTATAATATAGCATGGGAATAAAACATGTAATAGTGGAAAACCATTAATCACATGATATGATTTCCATAGTAGCCAAGGAATTGCTGCCAAGACCATATTAGTGGACAAAGTCCCTTACTGAATCGAGTTCACACCTCGTTCCACTGATGTATCACTGAACCAGATTAACTTTTCATTCTAGCCATGTATATCTCATGAGATATAAATCGTTACCCAATTCATTGGATGGATATATAGGTCCCACCCATCTCATAATGAAAACATTCTTACTTGTGCCACAACATAAATATAAATCATTCATCATAACCCAAAGAATAAAATGGGTTTCATAAACATCATCCCATCATAACATAATCCATATAAAAAAATGGATATCATTTCATCATAAGAAAAGTGAAACCATGTAAATCATAGAGACATTATACTTGAAACATACACATATGAAATAATGTCATCATAGATGGAAAATGTTTTTGATAAAACACTTGAAATTAATTCTTGGGGAAAATATCCATTCTTCTTCAAAATCAATGTCTTTTCACAAAATTCCATGATATTTTAAAAGAAAAATATTTTTTTGAAAAAATTCATGAAATATTTTAGAGTAAGCTTCCTGAAAATAAGGCGTTATAAAATCGTAAAAATCCATTCATTCCGTATAAGTTATAAAACATTCTTCTCATACTTTTGCTGGAAACGTCAAAAAGTACATCGTATGGTAAACAAAATAATGATTCCTTACATACCATGTAGTAATAGTCAAAAATGGGTACATAGGACTTTTAATATACATGCATCCATTTTTAGAAGACATGGACATTGATGACAAAAATAACCACAGTAAATACTTAAGAATAAACAATCTCGGATAAAAATGAGATTGGAAAAGTTATCCCTTACCTTAGGTCTGATATGCTTTGTATGTATCTGAACCTCCTGTATAATGACTTAAATAATGTCATTGACTTATTACAGAATCATATTCATTGTTATGATATCATATATGGTTGAATTATGACATTATATTACCTGTTCTTTTGTAAATTCCAGGTTAAAGAAGTGTTTTGGGTAAATCGTTTCTTTTATCGTACGTGTTTCGACTTATTGTTCATGATATTTTTACTTATATACTGATTTACTTAATACCATTATGTAAAACATGATTAATATATAATATATATTCACCATATAAATATATATGACAGGTCGATAAATGGAATGAAATACACCGTTCATGGAGACGGTAGACCGTAGGTACACATGAATGCTGTTTTCGTTTCCTTATTGAATTAAATGGAATTAAGTAAATGAAACGTATATGTATATAAATCCAGTATAATTTTAATGTAATATATTACATGATTATTTATTATATATAATTTATAATAATATTTGAATGGTTAATCATGGAAAATGAATATCATTGCGTTCGTGGAGATGGTAGTCTGTACGTACGCACGAGCGATAATATAGTTCCCATAATTATTTAATAGAATTGGAGTGGATGATATAATATCTCAGAATCAATATTATGTTATAATAACCATATAAATTTATTATTTACACCATTATACCCATCCAAGTAAGGTGGTGGTGGGAAAACTGATTACACCACCGACTGGAGACGATATTCTGTACGTACGCACGCACGGGGATTTTATTTTCCGTAGGATGGATAGAAGGTGAAATGGGGTTGTTTAAAATTTTTAATAAAATATCAGTATATTAGTGATACTTATGTTATTACTTTATAGTGAAACAACTAAAGAAGAATATTATTAAGAAGAAATAAACTTGAATGAATCAGTTTAAGAGATTACCTCTTCTTCGACGCACCTCCTTTAAGCTTCCTCATAAAAAACTAGAGTTGGTCTTTTGAGAAGACCAGAATATCAGAAATGTTTCTAGGGTAGTGGAGAAGATAAATGGGCATCGGTTTTCCATGCTTGAAGGCTCAATGTGGTTTGAGGAGGAGAGGGTGGAGGTGCCCTTTTATAAGGGAGGAGAGGGGCACCTTTGGAAACCTCAGAAATATTAATTTAAAATAAATTCAAATCCCACATAAAAACTTCCAAAATGACTCCAATCCGAATCTTAGATTACATTGGGTTGTAATATATTCAACCCATATAATTTATAAATGTTTGGAATTTATTTTAAACATTATCAACTTGATTTATCATTATTTAATTTATTTAATTTTGTTTGTGGTATTAAGATTCTAAATTTAAAATTGTTATAAATAATTACTTATGTGTTGTAAATTGTCCATGATTGGATAATTTAGGAAATTAAAGACCATATAAAATTTAATTTATAATTTTTAAATATTTTTGTGATTTTTTAAAAAATTATATTATGTTATTTTTATAAAATAACAATAGTGTCAATTTTGACACTATTCATTTATTTGAAATTAAATAAAATCCACACTGAAGTTATGTTCGAACTAAAAGATTTAATATATTCATAACATGTCATATTTATCTATAAAATTAGTTTATAACATTAACTAGTTCATATATATTTATTTTAATATTTTCAAAACCATTTATTTGATATTTTAATCAATTAAATAATTTGAACATCACTATTGTGTCGCCTTTAATGATAATTATTTGATCCCTGAAAATTATAAATAAATTCACATGATGTAGATAATTTTATTATATTTCTAGAGACTATTCATGTTTGAAGTTTCAGGATGTTTATCACTAAATTATAATTATTATACTTATAATATTTAAGAGAGTGACATGTTGTCACTTTTTTGGTTTTAAAAATAATTATATCATTTTCATAGTCAAAAGTCCATGAAACGAATCTTATATGACTCCTAGGTGATATGGTTCGACTTTTATTCATGCAATTGATTTTTGGAAGGTGTTAGGGTAATTTTATAATCTTATTTGAACCTTTAATTACCCAATTTACCTTTAACTGCAGTAAATAAAAATTATCGTAGTTACTATTCATAATATCAAAAAAATAAAAGTAAACTCTTAACATAAATTTGAACCACTGAATTCAAATATGGAATCTATTTTTCAAAATTCAAAACACAGAAGTTGCAGTAATTAATTTAAAATTAATCATGTTGTTATGAAAATGGGTGTTAAAAGTTAAAACATTCCCAAACATTGAAATGATTTTATCTATGAATTCAATTTAAAAATAATGGTAATGAAATAAATTATATTAAATTTAAAATATATATTCTATTTATACTTTAATCCCATTCAATATTATAATTTTTCCATATAAATCATTGCGATGAAAAATGGTGTTTTTAATTAAAATATAGCGTGTTTTTACTATTCATTAAAATATGAAAGTTATCATAATATTATGAAAATTTTATCGAAATTTAATTTTTATATAATGATTCCAAAGAATAATTTTATTTTGTGTAATTGAACATATAAACCCATTAAAAACTAGATTTAATGTTAGTGTGCCATCAAAAGGCTGCAAAACTGCATTTTTTGAAAAATACTTATTTTACCCGAAAAATTTATTCTGTTCTCATACCATGTGTTTAGAAAATGTGTAAGAAGAATAATAAAGTTATAAAATTCAAAATTTAGTTAATACAATGCATAATGGCTAGTTGATAATAATATTATAACCATATATCGTTGTTTAGTGAAACCCTGTATTGTGTTCAACACAAGCTTTGAGGAAGGTCGTGATTGTGTGTAATGAAAGCCAAGTCAGGGTTGCATGTAGTGAAAGACTCCTTTTTTGTTGTTTATAACAAAATCCAACCATTTTTAATTTATACATTGAATATATAAATATATATATATACACTCAATGTTGCACAAAATAACTACAATAAAAAGAACATGAAATTGTGTGTAACACAATCAAAGAATAGTGTTGTGTATACCGTAAGCTAATACGGTGTTGAGTATAGAGGAATATTATATTGGTGTAGAATACAATAGAAGATATAAAAGAAATTAAAAAGAATATATCTCATAAAATCTCGGGGTGTTACATTCTACCCCCTTTAAAATAAATTTCACCCTCGAAATTCGTCGGGGTTATAAATGGTTTATTACATGAGAGTTTCTTTCATAGAAACCCACATCGTAAAAAGGTATACCAAAACATATCTTTAAAAACTAAAGTATGAAATTTAACGATTACCCAAATTAACTAATTATTGGGTTTCCACATTGGAAAACAAAGGTGGAAATATGGATATGGAAGAGAAATCTAACCATCAAGTTCTGATGGATAGTGGTAGAGGACATATCTATGATAAATCCAACAGTTACAGAGCCATAAACTTTTGATGATCCAAGGTACCATCTGCTTCACTAGATATGAGGGAACTAGGACAACTTTTTTTGTTTTCAAGATCATTTTCCTATAGTTTATGAATTAAAAGAAATACTTACATGATTTTGGTACAATATCATTATTGTTCGTGCCTTGAAAAATTTCCACCGATTCTCTTCATGAAATAAAGTTGAATTTGGTATTCATGAAGTGTTAGGAGATCATGTGACAGAATGATGGGTCATTCCATCTATTTCAAAAAAATGGTTAGGAAAATTTATCAAATATACATAAGTCCATCTATGGTGAGGTTAATCGTATAGGATTCCAAAAATGAACTTATACTTCATTTATCATACCGTGTAAAAAAAATAAAACTAGTTTCTACTAACTAGGGACTTGCTCTAGGCAAATGGTAGGCGATAAATTCCCGTCACACATCGGTTGTGGTTTCGATTCCCACATCCTTTTCTAACGCGATGGGTTGTCTCCCCTCCGGCGGGATGTCTTTTTTCTAAAACTACACTATTATAACATTACAGAAATTATATCAAAAAAAAGTTCTAGCATTAAACAATACTATCTTATGTCTAACTTAATTCATTCCAAACTTTAGGCTTATCCAAAATACTTCAGTCCAAGATCATAGTATAAAGAAAATGATTCCTGGAAAGGTCACATAATAATCAAGTGAATACCATCATTTCCCCCATATATCATAAGATATGTCTTGTTGATCGCATTCCAACCATGTTAATACCTTAATCATGTATTATCTTGAAAGATAAATTATCACAAAACCATAGTGAAATCATGACTTCTGTCAAGAGGTAACTCATTCCACATACCAAAATCCCAAAAATTCTATATACTCAAACCATAATATCACATTGTCCTTATATAAGTCATGAGCTCATTAATAATATCATCCATTTCATTATCTCCTTATCCCTTCTTTATGCGCATATTAGGTGATTTCCAAAAATATCTGAATAAACATTCATGGTTACCGGTACCATTCAACATATACTTTCATAATCATAAGGAAAAACAATAGTGTAACAATCCTTAGATGTCTCTTTATTCCATAGTACCAAGGGATTTATTATATAACATTACTCTTGATAAACATGTAACCATTCCACTATCTTCTTAAACCATTGACCGATCATGAACAATTCATTCATCTCACACATCATTTTTAGTCTATTCATCATCATCAATATAAATACTTCCCAAAAGACCAAGCTGATATTCTTCATGAGACTTTCCCTTAGGGCATTGGTTTGCATAATTCCCATACATTCCACATTTAAAAAATTTAACCACTGTTGATGTCTTAACAATACAATTATCCTTGTCCATGGTGTTAATTGAACCATTTCCATTTACAATTATAGTCTTTGTGTCCTTCTTTTCAACACCCAAAGCATCTTCCATTTCCTTTGAAAAAATCTCCCTAATTCCTCTTCCCACATGATTTACATGAGGGAAATTGAACTTTCATTCCTCTATGATCATCATGAAACACCATATTTCTCTTATTAGCTGAGTCATGAAACATACCAATGTTGATATTATTGATCACATTATGAAATTTATGATTAGGTATAATAATGATATGTGGACGTCCAGATCCAATTTCATTTGGTTTCTCATGAATAATATCATTCCATTGTCCATCATATCCTTCATTATCGTGAATCTTCCGGTTTCCAGCCATATTCTAAAATCCAAAAAATAGTGTGAGAGGAAAAAATCATAATCAGGGGGAGTACATTAAATATATAACATCTTAGGTTTAATTATAATATCATTACCCTAATTCAAGGACTATAACCTATACTTATAATTACCCTTAGATACATCACTAGAAAAACCTAAGAAATATCTATATAGATTTCACTAATGTTTTCACATCATAGTTTCCAAAGGTTAACTAAACCTTTCCTCTGATACCAACTGTAGAGACCCCTAACTTGACGTACATGGACATTAAATTACTTTTTTTAATACTTAATACATAACAAATAAAGGCACACAAGGACCATAATAGTTTAGTGTCTTTGGAAACTCGAAATATAATCTTCAAACCGTGGTGAAATATCTTCAACATCTCCCATAAAGATCGTCCCCTTTTGTTTTCTTACCTAAAACCTTTATTTAAATCCTAGGTAAAATAAAACATATAAAGGGTGAGATCAAATGCTCATTAAGGTTAATCATGGAGAAAATAAAACAAATAATATATATTTGAACATAAAAACATGAACATAATGTTTAAACATCAAAATCTTGAGCAATGACATTAAACATGGAAGTACATAAGGCATAGATCAAAATGGAACCTCAATAATGATAAAATATCATGGGAATAAAACATGTAATTTTGGAAAAACATTAAGCACTTAATATGATTTCCATAGTAGCTAAGGCATTGCTCGCAAGATCATCTTAGTGGACATTGTCCCTTACTAAATCGAGTTCTCTCCTCATTCCAGTCCTGTATCACTGAACCGAATTAACTTTCCATTCCATCCATGTATATCTCATGAGATATAAATCTTACCCAATGCATTAGAGGGAGATATAGGTCCCACTCATCTCATAATTAATTCATTATTAATTTTTTAACAACATAAATATAAATCATTCATCATAACACAAAGAATAAAATGGGGTTCACAAACATTATCCCATCATAACATAATCCATATAAAACAAATGGATATCATTTCATCATAAGAAAATTGAAATAGTGTAAATCATAGGGACATTATACTTGACATATACACATATAAAATAATGTCAACTTAGACGGAAAATGTTTATGATAAAACACTTGAATGAAATTCTTGAGGAAAATATCAATTCATCTTCAAAATCATTTTCTGTTCAAAAAATTCAACGAAATTTTAAATGAAAAATATTTTGTTGAAAATAGTCATGAAATCTTGTAGAGTATGCTTCATGAAAATAAACCTTTATTAAACCGTAAAAATATATTCATACTGTATAAGTTAAAAAACATTCTTCTCGTACTATTTCTAGAAAATTCAAAAAGTACCTCGTATGGTAAAAAAAATGAATGATTCATTACATACCATGTAGCAATAGTTAAAATGGGTAAAAAGGAATTTAAAAACACATGAATCCATTTTTATAAAACAGGTACATGGATGATAAATATAACCCCATTAGATACTTATGAATAAATAATCTCGGATACAATCGAGATTGGAAAGGTTATCCCTTACCTTATGTCTGATATGCTTCGTATGTACCGGAACCCCATGTATAATGATTTAACAAATGTCACTGACTTATTAAAAAATCATTTTCATTTTTGTGATATCATATATGGTTAACTTATGACTTTATTTTACCTATTTTTTGTAAATTCCCGGTTAAAGCAGCGTTTTGGGTAAAATCGTTTCATTTATCGTACGTGTTTCGACTTGTTGTTATTGATATTATTACTTATATCCTGATTTAAATAATTCCAGAATTAAAAAAATTATTTATATATAATATATATTCATAATATAAAAATATATGACGGATCGATAAATGGAATGAAATACACCGTTGAATACGGTTGGCCGTAGGTACGCATTAATGATGTTTTAGTTTCCTTGTTGAATTAAATGGAATTAAGTAAATGAAACATGTATGTACATAAATCCAGTATCATTTTTATATAATATATTTCATGATTATCTATTATATATACTTTATAATCATACTTGAATGGTTAATCATGGAAAATGAATCTCATCGCGTTTGCGAAGACGTTTGGCTGTACGAACGCACGAGCGATGATATCGTTCCCATAATTATTTAATAGAATTGGAGTGGATGATATAATATCTCAGAATTATTATTATGTTATTATAACCATATATAGTTATTATTTACACCCTTATGCCCATCCATGTAAGGAGGAGGTGGGAAAACTGATTACACCATGGCATGTAGACGGTATTCCGTATGTACGCACGCACGGTGATTTCATTTTCAATAGGATGGATAGAGGGTGAAATTTAGTTGTTTCATATTTATAATAACATATCAGTATATTAGTGACAATTATGTTTTTAATTTATAATGAAACAACTAAAGAAGAAGAAGTTGAAAAAGAAAGAAACATGAAAGAATCGGTATAAGAGATTACCTCTTCTTCGACACACCTCCTTTAAGCTTCCTCTTAAGGAACTAGAGTTGGTCGTTTGAGAAGACAAGAAACTCTAGAATATTTCTAGGGAAGTGGAGAAGTGAAATGGGCAGGTTTTGACCGAGCATGAATGCTCAATGTGGTGTGAGGTGCAGAAGGAGGAGGTTCCCTTTTATAATGGAGGAGAGGGGCATCTTAGGAAAACTCAAAAATATTTATTTATAATAAATTCAAACCCCACATAAAAACTTCCAAAATGACTGCAATCCGAATCTTAGATGACATAGGGTTTTAATACCATTAACCAACAAAACTTATACATGTTTGGAATTTATTTTAAACACTGTCAACTTGATTTATCCTTATTTAATCTAGTTAATTGTATTTCTGGTAATAAGATTATAAATTTTAAATTATTATAAATTATTACTTATGTGTTCTGAATTGCCCATAATCGCATAATTTATGACATTTTAGACTATATAAATTTTAATTTATAATTTTTAAATATTTTTGTGATTTTTAAATTTTGTATATTATGTTATCTTTATAAAATAACAATAGTGTCAATTTTGACACTATTAATTTATTTGAATTTAAATAATATCCCGACAGATGATATTTTCAAAATAAAAATTTAATAGATTCATAACATGTAAAATTTACTTATAAAATTAATATAGACCATTAAATAGTTCATATGAAATTTATTTTAATATTTTTAAAACCATTTATTTGATATTTCAATCAATAAAATAATTTCAACATCACTATTGTTTTAGCTTTAATGATAATTATTTAATCCCTAAAAATTCTAAATAAATCAAAATGATGTAGATAATTTTATTATATTTTAGGAGAATATTCATGTCTGATGTTTCATGATGTTTATCACTAAATTAAAATTATTATACATATAATATTTAAGAGAGTGTCATGTTGTCACGTTCTTTGGGTTTAAAAATAATTATATCATTTTCATGGTCAAGTGTCCATGAAACGAATCTAATCCCACCCTTAGGTGATATGGGTCGACTTTTATTCATCCAATTTAATTTTGGAAGGTGTTAGGGTAATTTTATAATCTTATTTTTACCCTTAATTACATGTTTTACATTTAATTGCAGTAAATATAAATTACTGTAGTTACTATTCATAATATCAAAAATATAAAAGTAACCTATTAAAATAATTTGGACCCACTTAAGTCAAATATGGAATCCATATTTCAAAATTAAAAACACAAAAGTAGCATTAATTAATTTAAAATTAATTTCGTTGTTAAGAAAATGGGTTTTAAAAGTTAAAACATCGCCAATGATTGAAAGGTTTTTACCTACGAATTCAATGTAAATTTTATGGTAATGACATACATTATATTAAATGGTAAAAATATATTCTATTTATACTTTAAACAGTTAAATATTATAATTTAAAAATATAAATTATTTTGATGAAAAAAGTTGATTTTAATTAAAATATAGAGTGGTTTTACTATTCATTAAAATATGAAATTTATTAGAATAATATGAAAAATAAATCCAAAGTAAATATTTATATCTTGATTCCAATGAAGAATTTTATTTTTTCAAATTAAACTTTTAAACCCATCAAAAATTAGATTTAATGTGGGTGCGCCATCAAAAGGCGACAAAACTACATTTTTTAAAAATACTTATTTTACTCGAAAAATTTATTTAGTTCTCATACCATGTTTTAGAAAAATGTGTAAGATGAATAATAAAGTTATAAAATTCCAATTGTAGTTAATACTACTCAGAATGGCTAGATGATAATAATATTATAACCATATAACGTTGTTTAGTGAAAACTGGTATTGTGTCCAACACACGCTATCGAGGAAGGTCACGACTGCATGTAATGAAGGCCATGTCAGGGTTTCATGTAGTGGAAGACTCCTTTTTTGTTGTGTATAAAAAATTAATCCATATTTCATTTATACATTGAATATATATATATATATGCACTCAATGTTGCGTAAAATAACTACTATCAAACGAACTTGAAATTGTCTGTAACACTATCCAAGAATAGTGTTGCGTATACTGAAATCTAATACGGTGTTGCGTATAGTGCAAGATAATCTTGGATTAGCATAAAATAGAATATATGAATGAAATTAAAAAGAATATATCTCATAAAATATCGGGGTGTTACATGGAGTTTGTTCTTATACACGGTGTGTCAGGTTTGAACACGCCTTGTAGTCTGACCCAGGTTCTCAGCCCTGTCACTAACAACACGGGTCAATGTTATGATTTCTTGTACACGCAGTGTCCTCCTTGAAAATTCCTTGTAGTGTGAAATATATATCAGGCTGTGTCACTAACAACATGAGCCAGGTGAATCATGTCTAGTAAACACCATGTCTATCGAAGAACATGTCGTGTAGTCTTGCCCTATGAAATTCATGTGACATAACCGTGTAGAAGGACTCGGGAAAGGAATGATGAATCAAGTACATTCCATGTGTTAGGACCACACACCATGTGTTCGGGGTGTTACACGACCAAATTAGGCAAGAGTACGTACCCATGTAAATGACTTAAGGGAACTTGCCAAGTAGCATTTATACACGCCATGTAGTCTTGTTTTGTAAAACATGAATTCTTTCCTTCTCTTGTTCCCTGTTTACACATCTAGTTTTCATTACATGATAATGTTGATCTAAGGTGTGTGTTTGACCTTCCAGAGTCATGCCACAAAGAGACCCTCTGGTTTTCCTCTAATTACAGGGCAATGATCAGATGCCAGATATGGCTGATCAGGGGCTTCCCGCAGATCCCCCTATTGTGCTAGTCTTGGAACTAGCAATTATACCTATTACCATTATTGATGCACAGTTCAGGGAAGGATTTAGGAGGATGATGCAGACCTTCAAGGGAGCTCCACCTCATGCCCTGTCGATGGAAAATTTGACTCTAGTTTTCCAGTTGCAGCATCCTCCAACCTTCTGGGGAGAAAGAGGGCCTCCGACTGCAGAGTCATGGTTGGAAGCCATGCTGACAATCTTTGCGCATCTGAAGACTCCTCTAGAGAGGAGGGTGAAACTTTCCACATACATGATATGGGATTCCACCAAGGAGTTGGTGGAAAGTCATCTCACTTGCGGGACCTCATGAAGTTATGTCTTGGGAGGAGTTCCTGTCCATTTTCTATGACTACTTCTATTCGGAGACCCTGAGGGCCAACTGAGCCCGGGAATTCATCAGTGTGGAGTAGGGTACTCTTTCTGTTATGGAGTACTCCACTCTCTTCCCCGAGTTTTAGAATTTCACACCCTTCCTAGGTGGAGATCGATTATTCCCCACAAGGAACATCGAGGATGGCCTCAGACAGGACACCCACTCTCAGGTGAATATATTCAGGTAGACTTCAATCATTTCAATCGTCAACCAGGTGTTGATCATGGAGCGCAATATGAGGGGTTACAGAGTTAAGATCTAGGGAAGATCAGCATATGGAGTTAGCATCCCTCCTACCGAAAGTAGTAATCGCTATAGGGAGTCTTCACTCGGAGATCCGAGGAGGCCAGACACATCGTCTGGTAGCAAGGTGGTATGCTACCAGTGCGGGAAGAGTGTCTATATGAGGCTGCAGTTCTATAGTGACCCAATGGAGTGCGATCTTGTAGAATAATTGGTAACCTTCAGTTTTTATGTAAGGTTTTCTCACCAGCATCTGGTGACATGGGTTCTTGTATGACTACATGTTCGGGAGGAGAACAGCCAGTTTCCCACCAATATGGGAACTGGAGTACTTCCAGCCGTTCAGGCCGAGGTGGGGGTCGTGGACATGGTTGTTAGTCACCAGTATTTCAGTGGAATCATAGTGGATAAGCTCAGAGTAGATAGGTAGGTTCATAGGGTCATGGTGTAGGCCAGACCTTTATAGTGGTCTAGACCCAGCAAGAGCAGGATCACAAACCTTCTCCAGTTGGAGGTACGATCCTAGTTGCCTCAATATTAAATTTATATCTTTTTGATATAGGGGCTTCCCATAGCTTTATATCTGTTGTTGTCCTGGATATCCTTGGTGTAATAGCCCAGTCCAGCCCATGATCATGATATTGTTTGTTTTGGGCGTCGCCCGCACGATTTTGTTTTCTCTAGGTTCTGCCCCTCAGACACCCCCATGAAAAGGCCTCATGATGGGGGAGGTATCCACACAACCTTATAAAGTGGTTCTTCATACTCATCCTTCTTCAATGTGGGATTTCCATAACCAACCACCCCCCATAAGGGCCAAATCTCTTCACTGTAACATCAAATGGACATCAGCTCTGATACCATTTGTAACGGCCCAGTCCAGCCCATGATCTTGATATTGTTCTATTTGGGCCTAGCCCGCAAGGTTTTTTTTCTCTGGGTTCTGTCCCTCAGATACCCCCCAGGAAAAGGCCACATCATGGGAGAGGTATCCACACCACCTTATAAAGTGTTTCTTCATGCTCTGCCTCCTTTGATGTGGGATTGCCATAAGGTTATGGAAATCCAACATCAGAGTAGGGGGATCATGAAGCACCCCTTTTTAAGGTGGTCTGGATACCTCTCCCATCATGTGGCCTTTTCCTAGGGGGGGGTGTCTGAGGGCCCAAACCTAGAGAAAACAAAACAGTGTGTGCTAGGCCCTAAGCAGACAATATCATGATCGTGGCCTGTACTGGGTTGTTACACCTTCCATTTATTGTCTAGATAGAGAGGTAGACCAATTGTTGGAAGTGATAAAAAACAAGAATCCAATGAGGGAAATTGGAGAGATAGAGTGGAAATATTTAAAGATACTTTTTCATAAGAAGTATTTCCCTCAGAAGCATCACAAAAATATAGAGAGGGAATTTATAAATCTATAGAAAACGGAAGGTGAATATTTCACGATCTGTGAGATACATTTCAAACAGATTTCAAGGAATGCTTCAGGTTATGTTATCAACAATGTTAGTGTTGGATGGAGTAGAGTACACAAGAGGGGTGTCAATTTATTATCTACTAAAATTTCAATTTGAAAAGGCTTCTTAAAAGATTTCCCAATAAAATAAATACAGCCCGATTAATCATAGTAATACAGTTAAAAAAGTTTGACTACATAAATAACATCTCATAAGACTAATAAATTATAAATAATCTTAATATGAGTTAATAATATTAATTTTAAGCTATTATAATAAGGAAAAACAATTATAACTTCATTACAAGATTATCTATCAAAGTTAATTTAGTGATTTATAAATTGTACAACAAAAAGGAGAAAAATAAATAAAACAACACAACGTATATAAAAAAAGTTGTTTAGTATCAAGACGAGACCTCATCCACTCATCATGGTGATCACCTACCACAAAGATATTTATATTAATAAACTAGATCCACACCCTGGATTAGGGTATACAATAGTGTACAAGACTATACAGGTCACATGAACTCTTCCATTGTTCTTCCTGGATATGAACAACCAGGTCACAAAGGGACCTCTTTCAAACTTATATATAGGAATAAGAAAGTGTAAAAAGGTGTCAGTGGAAGGATATGTTGAATACTCCAATTTAATGTAGAAGATAATGTGTTTTTTTATACATACCCACACACACTACTCCATAGATAAAAAATACACAATAGAGAAAAGAATATGAGATAAGGTTCGAAGTTCTATAAGTGTTATTATATGTGGATATGAACTTCTAGGATGAAGCAGATGCAAGAATCAAGTCTTCTTGTGAGAAACATGGTATCATAAGTTAGTTAGATCTAGCCCATGTTCTTCATAGAGTTTATTATGAGAATATATTATTGACTCTAATATATGTTCATTTAGTTTTTGTTTTCATGAATGCTTTGTGGGTTCCTCAAATGTAACTTGTTTCTTGTTTTGGTTCTTTTTCTTCATGAATGCTTGTGCTTCTTCACTATCATGCATATCAGTTTCTAGGCCACAATTTTCGTCTTATTCATGGAGTGTAAGTATTGGAGCCAAAAGGATGCATGTATTATGCACCTCATACCTTTTACTATCAGGTGACAAGTCTATAAAGAATTATTAATTATGTTAGTGCATTTAAAAGAATAAAATATGACCATTATAAATTAAATTGAGAATGAAAAAATCGATTAATGAACGACATCACAGTCTGTTTGGAAATAGTGTCACTTGGAAATGGAGTCTCCATGAAATGATGTATCCTTATTTTCCTTTGACCAGTGATACAGTTGTGATGAAATAGTTTTATAGAGATCAGGAACAGATAGCACTGATGTTGTGTTAGTATCATGTTGTCTGGTCTTTTTCCAAACATTGAATAGTGTCTTAGCAAAGGAACCAGTGTCACAGAATTCAAATAGATCTGAAACTGGTTGTGGTGTCTAGGTCACGGTGTCTGGTTCATGGTTTCTGGGTCACAGTTTCTGGTCATGGTGTCTGTGTAACGATGTCTAGGTCTTTTTCCAAAAATATATAACCAGTGGCAGACTCACAGTTTCTCAAATTTAGGAAAATATATGTATACATACATAGGTAGTGATATTCATAGAATGGATTAGACATAATCATTTATCCATAAAATCCATTATAACACAACTTAAAAATATTTTTCATTAATAAAACATAGAACTTAAGATCTTAGATAGGTTTATTTAAATCATATCAAAACCAGCCATCTGTAAACATGATTTCAGACAGATTAAATAATAAAAGTTAACACTTAAGATATTTGATTGGTTTTTTGTTGGTATTATGATACCAACCATCTATACACATGATTTGGGACATATTAAACTAGATTTGTAGGATATATTGGATTTGTGATCATTAAAACATGATTAAAACATGAAGAGTCCAACAATCTCTCCCTTTTGATGATCAAAAATCATGTGAGTGAGATATCCATTCTTAATGAATGTGTCTCTCCCTTAGTGTGCAGTTAGATTTCATGTCTCTCCCCCTTTTGGGATTATAAAAAAGAGTATAAAAGTAAATAATATAGGAGGAAATCAATGTTCACAATTCATTAGATTGAGAAAGAGGTGCCATTACAATCATTAAGCAAAAAAAATACAGAAATCTCCCTGTTAGTAGATCGTGTTCACTTTTCTATACCATTGGATATATTCTCTTTTTCCACAGAAGCAGCATCACCAGAATCCATAGGAGTAGATGTAGATGTGGAAGAAGAAGGTGAACCAACTGAAATAGAAGGAATAGGAAGACCTTCAAAAATGGAGGTGGATAAGGTAGGTGTAGTGGAAGACCGAGGCAATTGTTGGTCAAGGATAATAGGTCTGATCTAACTCAGAGCCTATGAGACAAATATTGAGGTAGATGAAAGGGTAGTGGATGAGAGGGTAGGAAAACTAGGTCGTAAGGGTGTAGCTACAAGAGCCACAATAGATGATCTATAAAAATGAATATAAGGCCTCAAAAGCATGATAAAGTCAGAAATAATCTCACCACCATACTACATTGATTTCACAAAGTCATCATTAACCTCTATGAACTTGTCCAACAAAGGAGTGAAATCTGTCGGCTTTTGAATTTGAGTTTTGAAAGCTTGAGTGACATGAAGTACTTTCAGAATCTCTTCAAGGTACTTGAAATGGTTTTTCATATCATTCTAAGAGAAAATACTATTGAAGTAGAAATATACATTCCCAGTAATTTCTTCTTAAGCATCATTGTCAATCATAGAATGAATTCTTACCAAATCAAGATCTCTGTCACTATTCTTGACCTCCACAGATAGAGACTCATTGTCAAAACCACAAAGCACTGATTGGAGTACTTCCTTAACAACCGTTCTGAGAAGATCCCTATCCCCAGAGGGTTGAGATGACTGTCCAAAGACAATAGAATTTGTAACAGCTAATTTAAGGGACACACGTTGATTTAAAACATTCTAGATACATCCCTTATACTCATCAGTCAACCTTTTAAGGCCAATAACCAGCTCACATATTTATTGAATTATTTTGTTATTTCATTCAGTCACCTTGTCAACAAAGGAAGTCAGGATGGGTTGAAACCAGGAGGAAATATCAAATGGAATCTGACTACCAATATCCGCAACAAGATAAGCAATATGTTCTAGTCTTGATTTCTGTACTCTCTAAATTTCTTCAACCATTCCTCTGAGAGACTTCACATCATCACTAAACTTTTTGTTCTCAACTATGACTTCATGAATCTCATGATGTATTTTTGGATGAATCATCCAAATTTACTTTTATAACAAGAAGGTCACACTCTCCTTCACTCTTTTTTTGTAACAATAGAAAGTTGAGTATTCATGGTCTTTTCAACCCCAATCAATAGGGTAGCTCCAAATGATTTCAAATCATCCTTACTCACCAAGGTGTAAGGTTTTTGTGAACGTTTAGTGATAAGAGATGAGAAAAGCTCATCTTCCATTGCTAAAAAAAGTTCAAAGATCGATTTCAATTCATATATAGTAGATAGTTATATACCTTTAATTGAGTATTCGTCAGAATCATTAACATCAACAGACCTATAAAATTTATAACATGTATCCACAGAGAATGGATAATTGTGATAGGAAAATCAACACATTCCATATTGGGGTGCTTCTCCCCCTCAACATGTGCATCTTTCTCAGGACTATGAGATTTTGAATCTTCATATAATTCACGGTTTTCATCTCTAATAGCTTCAAACATTTATTTTCTAGACAATTAAAAGAGTTTCTCCATTCATTATTCAAATGATGGGATAATCTCAGGAACAACTTGTTCCTCTAGGCATTCCTCAAAAGCAGCTTCATTCATAAGAGAAATATGTTCTTCTAAATGTTCTTCTAGGTTAGCCTTTTCCATTTCAACATAAACAAATTCTTTACTAGAGTTAGTTTCTTCTTCAACTTTAACAATTTCTTTAGGGACACGTAATTCATTATCAATTAATACTTGAGGAGTATGTTTATTTCCATCCTCATCTAGGAAATATTTCCATGTAGGTTTAAAAACCTCTTCTTCTTCTTTCTCATAAGGATAGTCAATGGTTTCATCTGGTTCCAAACCAGGATCATAAATGTCTTTATGTCTTCAATAATTCTCAATCGGGTTGAACTTTTCATAAACATTGTCATTATCCTCCTCCCTTGATTTTCTCCATGGATTCTATCTGATATACATTATCTTGACTATATCTTTTAAAATAAAAAATTCATAGTCCTTAATGACTTCTTCATCTAGTCCATCAATCCGTTTTTCATGAAGTATAACTGAGATTAACATTGAGTAGAATACGGAGGTTGACATAGAGGTTATCATTATAAATTCACACATATAGAGTATAACATACCTACATAGATTAATCTTCTGTCCATTCTTCATATGATGTATCAAAAATACAACATGATAATTGAGTGTAGTGAAATTAAATTTTCTAGTGCTAATCATATTCTGAACTATTTTAAAAAAATGTCTGGTTTAACCATCTAGATCAGCAGCTATAGCTTTTCTCTTTGTTTCATTGATAGTTAAGCTTCCCAAGGCATCTTCCCAAATAATGATCTCACTTGGAGGTGGAGGAAATCTATGTTAGTCCTCAAAAATACCCTCATGAGGTATCATTAGTCATAAATCCCATAACCTCAAAGAAATGGTGCATCTCTGGCCATTGATCCAGCTTCTAACAACTAAACCATCTTCTATGTCAAAAGAGAATTGAACGAACTGATAAAACAGAGTGACTATATTTTGGTATATCAGTCGTTCCTCTTTTGTGAACCAATCTAGTCATAATTCCACTTTACATACTTTCAATACAAAAGACTTATTGACATAATCCACTTAGTGAAAACTTCCTTTTCAGGTACCATTATTCTATTCATGAGGTCCGGATTTATTGGACATTTGGGAATTAATGTCGGTGCTATTTTCATCTTTTTCTTTTATGTTCACTTCTCAGAAGTTGATGATGACATGTGTCTAAATCATGGAATTAAATAAAGGTTCCAGAGGTAGTAAAAGGTTGAAGGAGGGGTTATGGTTTTAGAGAAGAGAGATCAGGTGAAAAAAGGAGTGAAACTTCTTTCATTTTTATCATTTAGGGATATCAAGCATCACAAAAATAAAAAGCGTGGGAAAGTATAAAAATAAAAAACTTAATTACCGTGATACGAGTTATAATATTTAAATAAAATGATAATTAATATCTATGAGGAGACCATAATAGACTTTTACCGTGAGACCAGAATAGTTTTTCATGGTGAGACCTTAACAGAAATTCACGGTGAGATGTTTAATGTGTGATTTCTAAACTGTGCAACCATATTGTTTGAGACAGTAAGAACCAGAAAATAATCAAGAGATAGTAATTGTGAGACCATAAGCTTGAAACAACAAATTTCTAGATAGTAAAACTATAAAACTGTTAGAGTTAGATAGTAATCTTAAGACATTGACTTGTGAAACCAAAAACTGTGAAACCTTTATCTGTGAAACATTATGCTGTGAAACATTACACTTAATACTTAGGATTTTTCATACCCAATTCCTGTATGATGTAATCTATTATTTCATTATTTACTATTTCAGTTAATATATCAGCAAGATAATATTTAGTTCCAATGATTTCCAAATTCATATCACCTTTTTTATAATGATCTCTCCAAATGTGATGTCTTACGTAAATATGTTTTGTCCTAAAGTGTAAAATAAGAATTTTTTTGAGATGTTAATAGCACTTTTATTGTCACAATATATTGGTACAAGCCGAAATTGATATCCATAATCTAGTAATGTGTCTTTCATCCACATAATTTTTGCAATAAAACTACTAGCAACTATGTTTGTATCTTCGGCAGTAGATAATGCAACAAAGTTTTCCTTCTTACTACAACATGATACTAATGAATTGCCTAAAACTGACATGTTATAGAGGATCTTTTTATATCAAACATTAAACCATAGAAATCATCATTATTATAGATAAATAACTCAAAAAATTGTCTTTTGGGGAAGAACTTTATTATATTGGGCGCATTCTAGAGTTATTTGAAAATTCTCCTCACAGCATTTAAATGAGATTCCTTATGGTTTTATTCAAAACGATCACACATACAGAAACTAAACATAATGTTAGGTCAACTAAAATTTTAGTAGAGTATTGTTTCAAACATTCCTATGTAAGTGTCTTGATCAACAAATTTTCCAACGTCATCCACATCCAACTTACTCTAGTAATCATTGGGGTGTCACTACTTTTAGTGATATTCGAGATAAAACATTTTAGAAGACCTCTAATATATTTTAGTTGATTTAAAATAATACCTTCATTATTTTGAAAGATTTTAAATCCAAGAAAAAATATTAGTTCACCCATTAAACTCATTTTAAATTCAGTTTGCATCATTTTAGAAAAATTAATACATAAAGAATTTTTGAAGATCAAAAAATAATGTCATCAACATAAATTTGAACGAATAAAACATAATTGAAAATTCATTTAATAAAAAGTTTAGGATAAAAACATCATTTTTTAAAACCATTGTAAATAATAAAAGTACTTAATCTATCGTACCAGGCTCTTGGAACTTGTTTTAAATCATATAAAGTTGTTGATAATTTAAAAACATGATTTGGAAAATGAGGATTTGTAAAACCGGGGGGTTTCTCAACAAAGACATCCTTAGCTATATACCCATTTAGGTATGCACTCTTAACATCAATTTTATATAGTTTGAAACTCAAATGTGTATCATAATCAAAGATAATTCTGATTCCTTCATGTCTAACTATTGGTGAAAAATATTCCTTATATTTAATTTAATCTTCTTGACTATAACCTTGTGCAACCAATCCGGCCTTGTTTCTATCTATGATACCAGCTTCATATACCTTATTTATAAACATCCACATAGTGACTATGGTAAATGTGTGTTTAGGTATATCAACAAGTTTCCAAAAAAATTTCATTTCAAACTGATTAAGCTCTTCTTCCATATCCATCACCCAAAATTCATCATTGAGAACATCATTGATGTTTTTAGGTTCAATTTGTAACATGAAGAATTGATGTTCAACCTGATTTGTAAGATATGTTCTAGTTTGAGTTCATTTATCTAAACCTATAACAACATCGTATAAATGATGGTTATTATGAGTTATAATAGATCTATAAAAATAAGGACTAGTGATTTTAGGTTGTTCCACAGGTTCGGGTTTATTATGAATTAAATCTGAAGAATTTATAGAACTAGATTTTTCCACAAATACCATTACAGGATGGTTAGAGGATTTTGAATTGTTGTCCAGATTTGAAAAATCATCCTCCAGGTTCTCTAGGGACGTCTTAGGCTCTGGTGGATCCGTTTCATCAAATTTGACAGGGACAGATTTTTCCACACATTTAGTTCTTTTGTTAAATACTCTATAGGATTTACTCGAGATTGAATATCCTAGAAAGATTCCTCCATCACTCTTGGTTGTGACTTTGTCAAGATTTTCCTTATAATTATGGATATAGACATTGCAACAAAAAAAATTGAAGTATATAACTTTGGGGTTCTTATTGTTCCATAACTCATGTGGAGTTATTTTATGAATAGGTCTAATCAGAACTCTATTGATAATATTTCATTCTATATTTACAGATTCTGCCCAAATATACACTGGTATGTCATATTCCCTAAGCATAGTTCATGTAATATCATGAATGGTTCTATTTATCCATTCTACAAATCTATTCTGTTAATGTGTTCTAAGGGTAGATAAATTATGACTATAGCCATTTTTTTATCAAAACGATTCAAACTCTTCATTTTAAAACCCATTACCATGATCACTTCATAAAGATTTTATTCTAAGTTCACTATTATTCTCTATAGTTTTGGAATATTTGGTGAAATGAGAGGAGTCCTCACAATTGTGAGCCAAAAATAATGTCCAAGTAAATCTAGAAAAGTCATATACAAGAACATAAACATAGTGCTTCCCATTTAAACTACAAAATCTAGATGGTCCAAAAAAATCCATGTGAACCAATTCGAGAGCTTGAGAAGATTTCATTTCTTTCATTGGATTGAAGAAAATTTTGTGGTTCTTTCCCTTTTGAAAAGGATTACACACTTTATCTTTTGGAAACTCAAGTTTGGGTAGATATATGAAAAATCTATTTATAGTTAACATTCTAAGAGATTGAATATTATATTTCCCTATACTTTTATGGAAAATCCATGACACTTTGTGAATTACACTTAAACATTAATCATTTTGATAAACTAAAGAATATAAGTTAAAAGAGTATACATTTTCATTTCTTAATGCAGAAAACACTAATTCATTTTTAGAATTGAAACCATTGCAAGTATAATTTTAAATTTAACATGAATTCCATCATCAAATAGTTGTGAAATAATAATCATATTATATTTCAATCCATCAACAAACAGTACTTTGGAAATTAAAACTAAGTTAGAGTTACCGATTTGGAAAAGTCCATTGATCTTTCCATTGGCTTTGTAACCCAGGTTACATGTCCAACTTTATTTTTTATTAAATTATTGAAGCATGAATAGTCTCTTGTCATGTGTCTTGAACACCCACTATCCATGTACCATAAGCTTTTATAGGAGCTCTATATGAAACATCCATACAATGTATTCAATTAAAAATAGATTTTGGTAGCCATATTTGTTTGGGTCCAGTAATATTAGTGACTAGTGCTTTAGGAACCCACATATTCTTTATAAGTTTCCTATAAGAATTATGTGAAGTGATTGATTGATAATCTATACTTGGTACAATAATTCATGAAATAATAGAGAGTGTATCATGATTTTAACTTGCTGAATGTTTTCCAGAACATAGAGGAATTTTGTATATACTAGACATAGAAACAACATTAGTTCTTCCAAAATTTATTTTACCAGGTTGATATCCAATACAAGAAGAATATTTAGGAGAAATATATATACCGAGAATTTTTAACAATGTATCCTTACCATTATTAAACCATTAAATAATGTTTTCCAATTTCTCATTAGATAGATTTAGTTATTTTTTTCTTTTAGTAATTGAGATTTTTCTCCATTTCAATATTAAGATCAGATTTAATGGTTTACGAAAGAGAATGGTGTTTCTTAAAAGAGATGCATTTATATTTTAGTTCATTACATGTCTCCTCTAGCATATTGCAGTACTCAAAAATTTCTTCATTAGAAAATTTTTGGAGTCACTCTCATCTCAAGAATAATAGGAATTTTGTATTGGAGATTCTAAGTTAACATCAGATGTGTTTTTCATAAAACATATATTGGATTTGTTGGCCTCTTCACCATGTGAATATTCTGAGTCACTTGTACTGTCCTCAAAAGCACTCCCAGTTGCTTTCATTTCATTTTTTATATTTTTCATATTTGTCCTAATATTTCTATTTGTAATTGAGCTTGGGACATTCAACTTTTACATATCCCTTTCGCTTATATTCATATAATTCTATCTATCTGACTTGTCACTTTTTATCCAATCTTTCCTCCAGCTTCCTTTTTCATCATATCTTCCCATGAAGGTATGCTTTCTGAAAAATTTATTCTTGTTGTAAAATGTCTTAAACCTTCTGGTTAATTAAGCCATATCCTCATCACTGTTAGGTGATGATTATTTACTACTTTAACATTTTTACAGAGACTTCCAATTTCCATTTCTCTTTGTGTTTAGAGGTGGTGGTCTTAAATGAAACATATTTTATTTTGGATTCATCCTCCTATTCCTTGTTGAATTGCATCTCCTCTACATATATCATTAATTTACCAATGAGTTCTTTTACTGGTATCATGATGATGTCACATGATTCGATAATAGAGACAAAGGATCTTCTCTATCTGTTAGGTAGGCATCTGAGAATACTCATAATTTGTTCTTTGGTAGCAAATTCTCTTCCAAGAGTAATCATTATATTGAAAATTTCGTTAAAACTAAGATACATGTTAGAAATAGGCTCATCATGTTTCTTTTTAATGTTACCAAATTTAATTGTATAAGTATTATGTCTCATTTCATTCCAACTAGAAGTTCTTTTATGTGAAACAGAGTCTACCAAATTTCATGGGCAGCTTAATATGCAGAAATTCTGTTAAATTCCTCATATACTAAAGTGTAATATAAATCAATCATGGAATTTCAATTATTATTATAGGAAGTCTTGTTTGGGTCATCCCATTTGTTCTTATCAGTAGTAGGAATCTTATAGTCATATATAATAGATGACCAAATTACAAAACCCATACTTTACAACTGAATTTTCATTTTAATTTTCTATTGGGCATAATTAGTTCCATTAAAGAATGGTTGTCTGTTTGTTGTAAGACAATCAAGTTTATTATCCATAATAAAGAAATTATGTGAAAGAGATATAAATTTAGAATTGAATGAAATTTACAAATCTTTAATGTTTAACTAAAATCATAGTGGAATAGTTTAAAAAACATAGGCTTAACAGGATTAAAAAACTCCTTTGATACCAAATTTTCATCAAAGTAGAGTACTCAAGAAGGGGGTGAATTGAGTATATATTAAAATTCCTATTTGAAATGTTTTCTAAAAATATTTCTCAATAAAATAAGTATAACCCAATTAGTCAAAGTTATACAGTTTTGAAAGTTTGACTTTTTAATTAACTTATCATAAGATTGATTAATTCTCAGTAATCATAATATCAGTTATAAATAATAATTTTGGTGCTATTATAATAATGAAAAACAATTATAACTTCTTTCCAAGATTAACTATCAATGTAAATTTAGTGACTTTTTAATTGTAAAGTAAAATATAGAAAATTAAGTCAAAATATATAGCAGATACAAAACAAGTTGTTCAGTCTCAAAATGAGACCTAATCCACTCAACATGGGGATGACCTTCCACCAAGAAGTTTATCATAATAAACATGATCCACACCCTCGATTGAGGTAAAAAAAGAGCACAAGAATTACTATTTCACCCAACTACTTCCACAGTTCTTCAGGTGTATGAAATACTAAGTCAAACATGGACCTCTTCCACACATATCCATGGGAATAAACAAGTGTAAAAAGATGTTAGAGGAATGATACCTTTTATCCCATAGTTTAATTCAAGAGACGGTGTGTGGTTTTATATAGAAACACACACACATCTCGAAAGATAAAAAAATAAACAATAGAGAAATGATGATAAGATAAGTTTGAAAGTGCTCTTAGTGTTAGTCTATGCATATCTAAATTTCTAGGATGATGCAGATGCTGGACACGAGTCCTCTTGTGAGAAACAGATTATCATAAGATAGTTAGATCTGGATTGTGTTTTTTGTGGAGTTGATAGTGTTTAGATTCTCTTGAATCTGCTCTATTGTCTCTCAGCTTTTGGATTCATAAATGCTTTGTTTTTTCTTTAGATGTAACTTTTTTCATGTGTCATTTATTTTTCATCAAGAATGCTCGTGTTTCTTTTTTATCTCACATATGAGTTTATGGGATTTTCTTTTCGTTTTTATTTTTGGTTGGTCTGTGTTGGATCTGATAGGATGCTTGTATTCTGAATCCCGTACCTTGTACTATTAGGTGAAATGTATATAATGAAATAATAATTATTTTAGTGTATTTAAAAGACTCAAATATGACTGTTAGAAATTAAATTGAAAATTACAAAACAGATTAATGAATGGTGTCACAATCTTCTTGGAAAATATGTCACTTGGAAACAGTGTCTCCATGAAATGGTGTGTCCTGGAAATGGAGTGTCATTCTTTTTATCTGAGCAGTGATGCAGTTATGATGGCCAAGTTTTATTGAGATCCGTAACTGGTAGCACTGATGATGTGTTAGGATCATAGTGTTTGGACCATTTCCAAACTAAAAACATTATCATAGAAAGGGAATCGGTGTCACAGACATCAAATAGATCTTAAACTAGTTACTATATCTCAGTCAACGTGGCTGGTTCACGGTGTCAGTGTCATAGTGTCTTGCCATGGTGTCTGGGTCATGGTTTTTGGTCACGGTGGCTGGGTCCTTTTCTAGAAAAACATAATTGGTGGAAGACTCATAGTTTCTCAAAATTTTCCTAATATTTGTATTCATACTTAAACAATGATGTTTGTAGAATGGATTATACTTAATAATTAATCAAGGAAATTCATTATAACATAAATTAAAAATAGATTACAATAATCAATCATAGAACTTAAGATCTTGGATAGGTTTCTTTAAAAGCATAAAGAAACCAACCATCTGTACACATGATTTACGACAGATTAAATAATAAAACATAGTACTTATGATATTGGATTGGTTTATTTACACCATAAAAAACCAATCATCTGTACACATGAATTGTGACATATTAAATGAGATTGGTAGGATATATATGATTTGTGATCATTAAAACATGATTAACACATTAGGAGTCCAACAATTATAAAATTAGAGATATTTTTTAGTAGTTTAAAAAAACACCTTCAAAGAACCCTAGAAATTTGAGACTTTGTGACTTCTAAAAACGTTTTTTGATGTTCACTCTAAGTGGATATAGAGTTTGTAGAATGGAATCATGGATATGATGGTATGAAATGAAAGTTGGAGATTCAAGATGGAGGATATAATTAGAAAGGTGGAATAAAATACAAATCCATCACATTTAAAAATCGGGGTAATAGGAAACATGGGAGTTTCCTAAAATGGAAGGAAATCTGTTGTAACTATGGGAGATAATAACACCAAGCTCGTGAAGTATGAAGAGACATAAAAAATACGGCCAATATTATGTAGGAAAGCAGATCACCCACCATGGTCGATTGGTTCAACTGCTAGGGGCAAGGGCACTATTCAAGCTAGTGCACTAAACCTTGAGTCCTCAAACATAATAAGCATCATCCACAACCAAAGACCAAAAATAAATGGAATTATTATTCCAACACTACTACTGTAGTAGATCCCAACAATGATTTGGTTACAGGTACACATGTTATTTATTCCATAATTGAGAATGTAACATTTAATTCTCATTATACTCATCCTTTCATATCATGAAATATTTTTAGAACTATTAAAACCACACATGAATATATGGAGGTTTACATATCTATGAAAATAGAAAATTTGGAAATTACCGAATCTTTGTTATCCAACACCTCACTAGTAAATTTTTGTTGAATAAAACACCCAAAAAATATTTTCCTACATCCTTCAGTGGATTTGATGTAATTTTTGACCTCGATTAGATATCTTTATTAATTCTAACATCAACTATGGGGAAAGTGAGATCCATCTTAATATCCCAAGGCATCCCCCAATTTTTTATAAGTGTAAGGAGAAGTATGATCCTCCCTTAAGTAATCATCTTAATTGAAGATATTATTTCCTTATGAGAAAGAATATATGGTTCAAATAACTGAGATAAGGGAGAGAATAATGATATAAGGAATGCCCATTGTGAGGTAATTCACTGATGTGTTCCCAAAATAACTTAGTGGTATTCCTATGGTCCTAGATGTTGAGTTCTCAATTGATCTTATTTCAGGATATCCTCATATTTCAAATAATCCTTACAGAATGGAAACCATTTAGTTATAGGAATTAAAGATAAAGTTTCAATAGAATTTGAACAAGGGTTTTATATGTCTGAGTGGTTCACCATGGGGGTGCACCAGTCCTCTTCATCAAGAATAATGATGGATCAATTCACCTAAACATTTATTATTATGATCTCCAAAAAATCTGGATAAATAACAAGTATCCCCTACTATAGTGATATGACTTGTTGGATGAACTATGTGGGGCCATGTATACCTATAAGGTTGAACTTCAGTAAGTATATAACCAATTAAAATTGAGTAAGGAAGATATTCCCAAGACCACCTTCTGAAAAAGGTATATATACTATAAGTTCATATTGATTTTGTCAGAATCACTAATTCTCCCGAAATATTCAAGGAATTAAAGAATGATGTCTTTGTAGATTAACTCAAAAAAATTGCAGTAGTATTTATCAATGATATTATAATATAATCCATGAGATAAGAGGAACATGAAGATTTTTTGAAATTTATTCTAATGACTTTATGAAGAGTGAATTTACACACAATGTACAGAAAATGTATGGGCTCGATAGAGGAAGGCTCTTTCTTGGGGAATGTTATCACCAAAAATAGAATATATTTTGACCCTTATATGATAAAGGAAATCTAAATGTGTTCTAGGGAAACATCTCTAATAGAGATCCATTGTTTCCTTGTGATATCTAGCTATTAGTAGTAATTTTTGAAGAAATTATAATGATTTTCAAAACCACTAATTGAGATGAATCATAAGAGAAAAATCATTTTATTGACAAGTGAATTTGATGGTTTATTTAAAGAGTTGAAAAGGAGGCTTATCAACATTCTATTACTCAAACTTCTGGAATGTGTGGAAAAATTTTTGGTATAAAAGAATGCTTCAATGAAGGGCTTAAAATGTATGTTAAGGAAAAATGATAATTTTATATCTTATGCATCATGGAAATTTAAAATTCTTGAGAAAAACTATCTTACGCATGATCTGGAGTTAGAAGTTATGATCTTTTCACTGAGAATCAAGAGAAATTTTCTCTATAGTGAGAAGTGTGAAATATATAATAATAATAATAACATAAATATATATTCACATAGAAGGATATTAATTTTCAGAAGTGAATATGGTAATAGATCAACATATATTTTGATTAATCAATCCATTACCATCCTTGAAAAGTGAATAAATTAGAACATGTTCTATGTTGAGAGGATCATGTGACATTATCAATGATGAGAATTGAGATGGATCCAATATTGTAATATTTTGAAACGATGGACATGGTAATCATAAAAGAAATAACATCACCAATAATTTATCAATTTGTCACTCAACCATCAATAATGGAGAAAAAAATGGATGGATAAATTAATGACATGGAAATTCATATGAATCATTACTCCATATGAGTGGGGAAATACATAGAGTTTAAAATTGATGAGGAAGATATTGTAATATTTGTTTCACAAAAGTGTGTACCGTCTAATCTAGAGAAAAATAAGGATTATTTGAATGAAACACAAAACTCAACCTTCTCTATTCACACAGGGAGAACAAAGACGTATCGAGATATCTGATAGAAATATTTTTTGGGTTAATATGAAGAAAAAGATCACAGAATATAAATCAATGTTCATGGAATTTTATCTAGTGAAGGATAAAATAAAAGATTCCAAGGGGATGATGCCACCATTAACCAAACGAAAATGGAAATAGGAAAATATCACTATAGACTATGTCCCAAGACATCCAAGGAAATCCTAGGGAAACAATTTTATATGGGTTTTTGTGGATCATGTTACAAATAGATCTCAGTTTATAAAAATTTTATAGGACTTATCATTGGATCAATCTGAAAAAATATACATTAATGAATGTTAAGGTTGCATGGAGTACCACTATCTATTGGATCAGATCGAGAGCTGAGAGTCAAATCCATGTTATTGAAAATTCTCCAACATAATCTAAAATATACAAAGAACAGTAGTACATCATATCATCTACAAATCTATGGCCAATATAAATAGAAAATTCACACAGTAGAAGACATGTTAAAAGAATATTCTATGGACTTCAACATAATATGGGACCAAAATCTTTTTCAAGACGAGTTCTCTTACAAAACATGTTTACACAAAAACCATCCAAATGGGTCTATATGAATCCCTTTATAGGAAAAGTTGCAGAGAATTAGTGTGTGGAAATGATGTTGGTGAAAGTTTTCTTCGACGACCTGAAATGATCAATGAAATGGTGGAAAAAGTGAAATCCATTCAGCCACACATCAAGGTTGCCCAAATTAAACTAAAGATATGTACCTAAAATCCAAGATGGGGCATTATGTTTATGGCATGAGACATGGTGTTTTTATGTATATATCTATAGAAGGGGGTCATGATATTTGATAAAAAATGAAATATGAGTCTTAGTTACAACAAACCCATTGAGATACTTGATCATATCGATGTTGTGGCCTATCAACTAGATCACCCACACAACATGTCACATGTAAAATATGTATTACATGTATCCCACTTGAAGAAATACCTACCAGATCAGTCACATGTACTGAATGAAATGGTGGTACAATTGTAAAATGATATCTCTCATAAAGATCATCTAGTGAAGATCCTAGACTATAGGGAAAAATTTCTACACAACAATATTACCCACATAGTAAATATACTATGGAAGAACAAGTAATACAAAAAAAAAGCATTGAAAACAGATGACGCGACGATGGAATATTACCCCAATTTGATTCAAATGTAGAATGTCAAATGAAATTTTGACGGAAAAAGTTCATAAGGGGGAAGAATGTAATGACCCAAAATTTTATTTGTTGAAAATACCTTTTTATAAAATAGAATATTGTATATATCACACAAAATCTAATGTATTATTCAATACAAAATATTTAAATGATAAATTATTGAAATAAGTGGAATTTATAGAATTTGAGGAACAATTACCAATAGAATAATATCTTTACATTATTAATAGTAATGTGACCATTAGGAATAGTAAATCATCGAATATATTAGTAATCTCATCTGTAAAATTATAAATCAAATTTAGGAATATTTTAAATCATAATATGATATATATTTTATAATATTATATGTATATATATATTTGAAGAATTATTAATTAAATGATGAAAATTTTATAAAATATATAAGATTATTAACAATGTTATTATTAATAGATTGATTGAAAAGAAATTTAATTTTATAAAAATATATTTATAAACTAATATTTTATTGTGTTATAACTATAAGATAATATTATATGGTTGTGAAATTTTTTAAAATATGTTATATAATGAGATATAATTTTAAAATTGATATTTTCCATGTAATTGATGATTCAAATTAAAAAATATATTTATAAAATATAGAAATGATATTTCTATAAAATGGAGATAATTTTTGAATAATAAACTTTATAAAATTGTTAAAGTGAAATTATTTTATTTTTCTAAAAGACCAGAATTTTTGCTGAAAAGTGGAATACAGTATTTTTTTGTACATATACATTATACGTTAAATTCACTATTCCTTTATTCGTTATAAATGTATGAACCATAACCTCAAACTCCCCTTAATTATTTTAATATATTTCTTGATAATTCTTAAACTATTCAAATTATTGATCCAAAATAATAAAATAATGTCATAACACCCCTCTCCCCTACAATTTCCACCCCTCTCCCCATATAAATATCACATATCACCACCTACTATTCTCACACATTACAATATATGATTCTTGTAGAATTTCATACTAATATTCTTTCTATGACCCTCCCCCACATCCATGATCCCTTGGTCACATTAAAAGGCAAAAATCCTATTCTCAATGAAGCTTCTCAAAGATGATGAAATCAAGTGGTAGAATCCACATTCATTTTCATTTATTTTCTTTTGAATTTCATTATTTTCCTATACTCTCCTCACCTACACATATACTAAATGAATCTAAAATCTAGTATATTTTATATATAAGAATTTTATTATTTTAATGGAATAATTGAACATCACGTCTCTTCCCTAACGCTTTTTCTATCTAAACATGAAAATATCATCGATCATGTATTGATTTACCACCATCATGGTGATGAATTTTCATTAAAAGTTAACACCTTTATGGATAGTCATAAAATAATAATTATAGTTAAATAATATTTTATTTTAAATATTAATAGTTATATAATCTTTTAGAATAAATATATAAACATACTACTATGTAAAATGACATAATCTCATAATGGTTTTAAAGCCACAAAAACTAATTAAATCATTTTTCTTAACATTAAGTATAATATATCATCTTTATACCATATAAAAATGATATATAAGATAATTTAGTCTTATAAAATTTCATTATAGGTATATAGATTCAATTACAAATAACTATCTTCATTTTACACAACCGTTCATACATGAATACAAGTGAACTGATCAGGAATACCATGAAAAGAAACACTCTAGAACGATCATACATAAAAGTTTTTTATTTATTTATTAATTTTATTTTATTATCATGGATAATAACATGAATAAAGAATTCAGACATAAGATAAGTGGATTCTCAAACCCCGCAATCATTCTTTGGGTTTTCCCTCTATCAGTAAACTTTCATATATTTGTTCTATTAATGTACCTTAAATAACATTTTTATTTTCCTCACCTTTTCTGTTCTCGGATATAAATGATTCCAATCTTGTTTTATGAAAAATGCAATGAATTTAAAAAAAGTAATTTAGTTTCCAAAAATTAAATTTTTTTACATCTCATTAGATTTTTTCTTCTTCACTCACGATTAATTATTATTATACCATGTATGATATTGTCTAATTAATTTGAGAACCCCCAACGTTTATTAATGAATTCATTATTTATTAAATTAATCTCTTTCCAACTAATGGGTTATTTAATGTCCAAAATTAATATATATTCTATGTGTAATGAATAATATTGTAAATGTTATGATGTGATGGGTGTGCCTAGAATTATATAGAACATTAAAATGTTATGATGTTATGGGTGTGATCAAAATTATATAGAATTCCATTTCATTTGGAAATCTAGTGTATCACATGGGAAAAAGTTGAAGATTTATGGACATGATGGTAGATTTTTTCATAACTATGCATTATATTTTTCCTCAAATATGCGATGTTTTATTTTTATGCATTTATATATTATATGTCATTATCTAATGTTCCCTATCTTAATTATGATGTTATGATGATGTTTATGATCACCTATGTTATATTGATTCATGTATTTATGAACCCTATGAATATAAATTTAGATCCCCCTTTCTTTGATGTATATACATAGGTGATTTCTTGTACTAAGGAGAACACGTGGGACACTAAGAAGTTAGATAGTAAAGAATTGAATAATGATTATGTTTTATTACTCAAATTTTAGGTATAACTCTAATATTCTAATGAAACTAAACCACATTTTCTAGGTTTTGTAACATGATTTTTTATCTTCAAAATCATGTAATTGTCATGTAGAAAAATTTAACTTCTTAATAGAATCTATTACTGATATTGAAATTGAAGAATTTCTCCAAGGGATGATTAATGTAATGAAATTATTATGAGGAAACACTATATTTTAACATGTTAATGGGATCTTACAGTGATGGAGATCATATAATCGAAGGTAATGTATTATATGGTTCTATAATAACTCGTAATATCTCCTATTAAATAACAAATAAGGATAAATATAGAAGATTATAATGGAGTGATGTAATATAATAAATATAAAATAAAAATTGATTTTAAATAAATCAAATATTATGATTCTTCTAAATTTTATACTAATTATGAATGTTTAATTAAACTCATGGTTAGAGTATTTATCCAATTAAAAATGATAAAAATAAATAAATAATTCTAACAATACAAAAAGAAAGATGATGTTAATAACATCCTTCAGTTGCAAAAAATATGAGTCACATAATACTAGACTTTCCATGGGAAAAAGTCTATATATAAGAATAGAGGTATGAAGGTTCAAAAATTATCAACAGAGAGTTTTGGATAGTATTATCTATTAATATATGAATCAATAAAACCAATTCCAAAATGCCTTATGGAATATTTAGTGGTAGATATAGAGGTCAGTATAGAATCCCATTACGATTCATCTTCTTCCCCATATTATTATTATTCTTCGTGATCATTTTATCAAGACAATAAAAATGGAATTTTTTTTAATGAAATAATTTCAAACTATTTCAATCACGGAATGTAGTGGTACAATTAATTAATAAAAAATAAATATTATAGTTAACATCATATCATAGAAAAATTAAAATATAAAATTATTTGTTAATAATAAAAAATAAACCAAAATTTTAATATTATAAATTTTAAATCATGGTTATCAAAGGATCTCTTTCCAACATGACATAAGAGGAAAAATACAGTAACACGATTCTTAGTTCTTACGGTGTTTAAAAAGGTAACTTTTTGTGTATTAATTAATTATATGAAATGATTTTTTTGAAAATTTTCTCCCAATATATGTTTAGAAATTATAATCTAGAATGTGGGAATTTCATTTATAAGTGAGATATAAAAAATACTATATATGGTAGGTAAAAAGTAATTAGTCTTTCTTGTAATGTTTCAAAAATAAATTATCATTATAAATATGATTTGGTTTCAAAATCCTTATTAAACAATCATAATGGACCCAAACATGATTTACCTTTAAATTGTTTATTGGATATCATTTAAAAATGATTTTGGGTACCAAAATATTATATCATTATATATTTTATTATACCTCCCCAAAAAATCTCTTTGTTTTATATTATGGTGTCTTCTCAATAAAACTGGCATCTCATCCCATAAAATAATCAATCAACTGTTTACAACATGAGATATTGGTATAAATATTTAATTGATTGGAGTATGTTATATAAAATTATGGTGAAGTTATCAATTATCCCCATAGAATACGGTTTTGTTATATATTTATTTTTATTTTCCATTAAAAAATAATGCATTGGTAACTCCTCCTCCTCATCTCTCTCTCTCTATCTTTTCTATGTATTCATAAAGGTAGTAATGTCATCACATTAATCAAATATTTATATTATTTTTTCATTTTGTATTTCTCTTAATTTTTCTTTTAGAAAATAAATATATTTTTCTATATCGATTTGTTTAATTATGATTTCATGTACATATCAAATTATTTTTGAAAATATTTTTAATATTTTTTATCTTTAATGATTTATGTTTTTCTATTTTATTTTATTTTATTAATTATTTTTTAATATGATGTGAATGTAATTGTTTTATGAGTTTAGCTGTTTTATATAGAAGGAGTTTTTTTAATGATCTATTTTCATTTACCTTTATAATTACGAATCATATTTTATATTCTTTTTTTTCAGGTTATATCATTGTTGTCTTTGGTTAAAAGTATGTTTTAGATGTCTATCTCATTTCTTGATCTTATTATTTATTATGAAACTATCTATTATTTTCCCTTACTTGTTTTATTTTTGATAATCAAAATGGTGGAGTGTTTTTTACTTTTGGGTTATTAGTAGTTTTGGGTCAATATGGGAAGAGATTATTTTATTTCGAATGTGAAATTTTTCTTTTTTTCTTAGAATAAGTTGGTTTAAATAACAGGAATATTATATATATTTTACCTTTTAATCATGTTGAATATCTTGTTCACACATGAGAATATTGAATACTTTTTATCTGTAAGGTATTATAAATATATTAATTTCTTATATATTTAATTTAATTTTATATATATTTCACTCTTTATTTAAACATGATATATCTTAGCATGTTATGTGTTTTTAATAATCATAAGTGGTAGATGGTTTAACCTATCTCTCTATCTCTTGGGGGTTTCATGATCACAAACACTATCTTGTGTATCTATGATTTTTATTTGAGTAAACATAAATATAATAGAATAAATTACACACTACAACCCTCCACTTCACCCCACATAAAGCATTAGAACAAAAAAATTAAAAAATATGAGAGGGACCACACTATAGTGAAACCTGACCTAACCTCCTATCTAATGCTCGTAGTGTAAATCATTTAAATTAATTCATATTCAAATCTCAGTTCCAACAATTTCTAATATCACTACACGAGAAGGTAAATTTATATTCCATAGTTCATATTTAACATATTTATCCATCACAAAGCATAAGGGTCATTTCATTACTAATATGAAATAAAAATAAATCTAAAATTATTGATCATCACTACACATCATATCTCAAATACATGCACTTAAAATTCCACCTCCATGGTGCTATGAATTATACTAGACCATACAGACCATTCATTTAGATTAGTTAAATATAATTATCTAATTGTATATAAAACAAAGACATGGGTTATTGGATAATTAGATCAACTGATGTGTCCCCAAAATCTTATAAATGCTATAAATAGAGGCCTTAAGTGCTGGGATATCAGTAATGCTATTTTGAAACAACTATCCTATCGAATAAATGTAGAATCAATAGCATTTTACAATCCTCCTTTAAAAGTTATATTCCTAATTTCTAAATAAAAAATTCTCTCTTCAACATCTCTCTATATATTTATCCTATATTTATCAATCATTATATATAGATAGAATGTTATATTTGTAAAGGGTTGGGGCTATGGAAAATATATCATTCCTTCCAACATCTTATCCAGGTGCTCAGAACCACAAATCAAGGTACATGAGATCAAAAATGAATAATTATAGGATCTTCATCATGAATTTTTTTTTATCACAACAATGTCAAAAGAAATTGATACTGGTTTTTTATAAAATTATTTCATTTATTTCTTGGGGTTGCATTTAAACAAATAGATGTGGTTATAATTTTTCCATTAAAACAAAGGGATTTTAATTCTTCTGATTTTTTAAACACGGAAAGGTATTTATATTATATATATCCCTCATTTGGGGTGTAGATATAGGTGCTCAAATTGATCTATTGATTAATTCCATATCAAAATTAATTACATTATATATATCATAATTCTAATCCTAATAGGAATAAATTTAATACATTCAATTAAACCTACTTTATATTTTCTTAAATTATTATTTAATATTGATATTAACTTATTTTTTTATATGAAATGGATTTATCCATTATTTTAATTCAATTTCAATATTTTGTCTTATCAAAATAATGTAGTTTTAAAATTGCTAATTTTATTGGTTTCATTATTTTTTAATGAATACTCACCCACACACTTTCAATTCAAATTCAAACCAACATTATGTTTTTATATTTATTTAAAATTATTAGTTATCAAACTATGTAATATAAAATATTTTCATTAGTATAATGGAATAATGATGTAACATCTAAACTCTTCATAATAATATCATAATTATCAGATGTTATTATTTGTGTTAATTTAACAACATACGTGAAAAAGTTATAAATTTATACCATAGATGACTAGGTGACTTTATATACAATTTTATATATAACAAATAAAAATAAATAAAGTTATTTTTTGTTTTGGAATTGAAATATAAAAATTTATCACACTATTTATGAAATCACCCTTCACTCATAAGGAATAATTGAAACATCCTCATCAACAAATTTACCTTTTACGTACTGTAAACAAATATCTTATAGTATAAAATTATAACATTAAAAATAATTTTAAAACATAAATTATAGAACCATATATGATCTTATAGTTGTAAATATTTTAACATCCCTAAATATAGTAACCAAGAGATGGTAGTTATGTTACATTATTTGTATAAAATATATGATTTTACACTAGATCTAACATCCCTATATATTTGGAAGTCTGGATACATACATACATTATATTTAAAAACATAGAATATGACATGAAAAAATTTCATGAAAATAATGATCCCTTCAATAATACCCTATAAAATTACACAATGTTCTCCTATATTATTTTTTGGGAAAGAAAAATAAATAAGGGTGAGATCAGATGCTTAGAAAGGCTAAGAATATTTTAGAATCTATGATAACGAAAAATCAAATAAGTGATATACATGGAATAAATAAAAAATATTAAATATTATAATATAAAAGTGATGTATTTATATATCTATTATGGTAAATTAAAATATGGATTACAATAATAATTGATCTTGTTATGAAGAAATGCATAATAGATGACAAAAATACCCTCTGTCATAGCCATGTTCCAAGAAAATATTCCGATATGGGGAGTGGTATAAACTAACCCCATGATATTAAATCTCGTGAGTCATGTTGATATATTTAGGTGATAAATAATTCTATACACCACCCATCACATGATTTGGTCAAATCCATTCTCTAATAGAGTCAGAAAGATCATTCATAACATTACCTGTGGAACCTATGGATGAGTAAAAACATGGAAATTCATATAATGATGAATTAAAAAAAAATATACTTTACCAAAAAAATAAAATATTTTTTCATTTATAGTAGTATATAACATAATTTATTTACATGTTTTGTGGAATCATGATATTAACTTATAGTACTATTATTGATGAAATATAGTAGATATGGTACAATCAATGTGTTTAGTAATCCATTGAAGAGAGTAATTAGTTCCAATAAAAGTACTTTTTAGGAGACTATGGAAATGGTATAAAAAACCTTCATAAATGGATCATTTGGACCATGTGAATATTACATTAATATCTACATTGAGAGTTTGTCAATATGTATAGTGTTATTCCATTTCATTATGCAACAGATTGATGATTGAGTCAGTTATAAAACAACCCTTTAAAAAGAGACTAAAAATGGTTTCATTTGTTCCACAACTGAATAATCCTTAAATCATACATCAATGTATTTATATCTAGAAAACTAAACACACATTTAATTTAAAAATACATATTATGGTTTTTCCCACCAAGTTAAAGTTTGAGTTTTTCATTGTTTCTGGTAATTATTGAATTAAAAAAATCGAGGGATAAAATTTAGACTTTTCAATCCCTTATATACTATAAGGTATATGGTGAAATTAATTTCAGGGAATTTTAATTCACCAAACAATTGTAATTTTCTATTGAATAAAAAACGAGTCCCATAAAAATAAAATTGATGTGGAAAACCCCAAGTATTGATAATGTAGTAACTAATGAAAATATTTTGAAAGAGACATAATAAAATTTATCTTTAAACAAAGTGAATAAATTAAATTTAAGATATATTATATTATATTTTTTATATACCTCATATAAATGATTCAAGGTGGATAATACAAAATGTATCCAAGATAAAGGAATTTTAGGTGTGAATCCCTTACCTCAAGTCCGAAACTCCTTAAATATAATTTACCCTCATCTCTCACAAACGTAGTTATTTTATTCACGATATTATTAACATAAAAAAAATTAAATTTAAATTATACTCTTTTAATATAGTCATTCTCTAGAAGGGTTATATTTAATTTAAAAATGTTTCCACATCGAGTTTTTATTGGTCGATCCTTTAAAATTGTTTTGTAAAATTGGTCATCCTCATATATTTTATAAAAAAATTAATAATTAATAATTAATATAATATATATTAATATATAACTTTTATTGATAAATATTATATAATTTTACACTATTGGTATCTTAGTTATGTTGTGTGGTAATGAAATCAACGTTGGATCATTTCAGTCACTTTTACAATTGAAGAATTATTACAATAACCATTCAAAAATCATTAATAATTTATTATTTTCAGATAAAATTATATTTAAATTATATTTTTTGATCCCATAGTTACCCATGATGGAGTTTTTGTTAACATTTCAAGTAGGTGGTCATACATACCCAAACATAAAAATACTATAATTAATGAAATATTAGGATATTTTAAGTAGTTTAATTTGAATCTAATAATATTATAATAAGATAATAGTGATAAAAATTATATAATGTCAATTATTTGGGTAATAATTAATTATTTTAAAATTGATAAGAATTATATAGTTGAAAACGAAATATGTTATCGTAGGGAGACGGTAGCCCTCACAACAAACAATTAACATTTTTAATTATTAATAAAAGAGAAGGAATTACGGTATATTATAATTTCAAATTTTATAATATGTTTTATATTATACCTTTAATTTTTTTAAATAAATACCATAATTAAAATAAAAAATGATATTTTTTACCACAAAAATAGAATATGTTGATTCGTGGAAGTTGTAGTATAAACTAACACTATAATGACATTTATATTTTTATTTTTTTAATGAACACAAAGGTATAAATAATTGTAATTAAATTAATATAAAAACATTTAAATATCGTAATTATACTTATTCATTAATATTTTTATGCATTTAAGTGGTAAATAATAGGAATATTAAAATAAAATGAGTAAGTGGAAGCTAATACAATTTTCATAAGACTTATTTATTCATTATAAATATCATTTAAAATTTTGAAATCTAGATAACCAATGACGAGTAGAGTCTAGTGGATTTTGTATATGTATCTAGGATAACCATGAAGTAACATTTTTAATAAGACAATAGGAGTTATTTTTGTGTTATGAAGTAAAGGAAGTGTTACCCTTTTATAAGTGATAAATATGGAACTATTGTGAATACACATTGCCTTTCAATGATAAAATTGAACTAGTTAAGGTTAAATGACTAAAAAATTAAATAATAATGGATTTTGGGGGTATAAATGGATCCATAATTCCCCAAAAAATAATTTAAACACATGTTTTAAACTTTTATTTATTTAGAAAACATTATATTTTTAAATTTTCTCATTTTCGTTTTCATATTTTTACAAATATTTTAACAAATTAATATATAGTTTAGTATAAATATAAGGGAACCCATAATACCAAATTTGGGTGTTATAAACATAAATTTACCAAATGTTCATTCCAATTAAATTTGATATATGAATTTAATTAATTAAACAATAATATATATAGTATATAATTTATCATAGAAAAATTATATTTTCACAGTTAAGTGTTCCTAATAAAATTTATTATAGATTCCTAAATGAATTAGTGTTAATATATTTAAATATAATTTTAAAATTTATATTATTTTAATTATTCATAAATGATCAAATTATGATTTTCATAAGAATCGCACAATGTTAATAAAACAATTTTGTTTTCTAAAAATAGGTTTACCATTATCACATTAAATAAATTTAATCCCTGTAATATTATTATTATGCCAAAAATAAAATTTCCCTTTATAAATAAATAGGTAATAATTATAAAATATTTTAAATCCTTTTAGTAGTATTGTATTTTAAAATTGAGTTGTTAATTTTTATATATTAAATGTATAATGCATTATAGAGTGAACCAAGACTTCTATACATAAAATAAAACTTTATTTTAAAGACTAGGCTCATAATAAATAGACAGAAACTAAGATATATAATCTTTAATTTATTCTCCGTAGTTTTCTTCAAAAGTTCATTTGAGATATTATATCTTTATTGTATAACGTTGGGAATACATGAAAGATAGTGGTGTGCTTAAAATCCTAGTATTGTAATAAACATGACAAGGAACAAGAATATGTGAATCAAAGGTATGCCAAGATATCATAACAGATAACGAAAATGACTAATTACGTATATGAATAACATAAAGATAATGGTATCAAATGATAATATCAATATGGGAATGTGTAAATGATATAAAAAATTACATAAACAAAATTCATGAATAACTTCTATGACAATATCACATTGTGGACAGAGTCACAAAATCGATTAGTTTCACCCACTTATCCCATATATGATACATCATGACACTAAGAATTTATCCAATAAATTAGAGGGATATATAATTATAGGATCACAAATAATATTAATTAAATGTTCATTCATATGCATTCCACAAAAGGATAATAATCATAAGTCATAAACATATTGATTAACCATGGAAATAAATGGATTGCAAAATCATTTCTCCCTACATAATCAAAAAGAAATTTATTAAAGAAAATATTTTTCAGATGGTACGAAGGTATGTATTGCTATGACAATGGATGGAATAATAAACTATTTATAAATTTTAGATAAATATTTAATGAATTTAAAAGAATTTCATTGCCTTATATATAGAGAAAGATAGTTACAGTATGAATGGTCATAACAAGAAAAAGAGGATGGGTCAGAAGGATTCCCTACCTTATGAATGATTTTTCATGTGTGTCACATATATACCTAAATAATAATATAATGTTACTTAATTAAAAACATAATAAATTTTTTCATTATTATTATTTCTTTTATTTTAATTTGTACCATGTCATATTCAATTACCAGACCAATTAATTTCCAATCGGATTTTTAAAGAAAAGGGATCGTATGTAAAAATTCACATTTTTAATTTGAATAATGTAAACGTTTTTAGTATTATGTAATATCCATATTTTTTATAAAAATAATATATTTTTCATATATTTGTTATATTTCAAACCAATCTTGAAATATAGTTATGAAAATTGAATAATGTCACAATCATGGAGACGGTAGTCCATTGTACACACGAATGACATGATCATTTATTAATTATATTTTATGGTATGAATGTACATGATATATTTATCTTATATAGTGATAAATATTTTATTAATAACTTATAAATTCATAAAATTAATCATTATTACATTCCTAGTAAATCGTAAGTGAAAAAATAAATCACATCACTTCACGAGGTGGTAGTCTATTGTACATAAGCGAGAAATTATCATATTCACATTAGAATAGATTTTAATAAGGTACATATAATTTTATAATTTAATAAGAATAATTATATAATAAATAAAAATTATAAAATTAATTACATCCCTCCATAAATAGTAGTGATGTAAAATGACTTATGTTAGTTTTCATGGTGGTAGTATGTCGTACACATGATATACATATTATTTTACCATTTGATGGCTAGTGATATGTATTTATCTATTTACGATAACATAAAAATAATCACTATATTTAATATATTTATTTTAATATTTCATCATGTTTTAACTATATTTGATGGTGGTGGAGGAAGTGATAAAATAAAACTCTCTGTTAAGGATGTTTCTTATTCTTCAAACATCTATTTTGGTTTTCACCAAAGGAATTCATAGGTTTTATTTATGAAAAAAGGATTATAAGATGAAGGGGGAAACATTAAGATTTTAATTGGTTATGTATTTTCTAAAACACTGTGTTTTGGACATTTGAATATGAGAAGAGATGGGGTGACCTTTTATATGTTGTGGTGAGGACAAATAGGAATTTTTTAAAAAAAATTCCACTAACATTTTTCACATGAAAATTGGCTGAAAATTGATTTTTTTGATCCTCGTAACATATAAGGTATAAATATGACCAGAAAATATTAACAAGATTTTTTTTCAGTTTTAACCCTTATATTTTTTGTTCATCCTGTGATAAATCCACTCTTACTTTATCCATGATAAATATTTTTTATTATTTTTACTATAAATTGTGGTCAGAAATGAAGTTCAACTTATTAGATAATATAAATTATGAATACAAAAAATATGCAATACATTCTTATAAATTTAAATCATATAATTTTCGGTATTTAATTTAAAATTAAACCATTAGTCGTGGCGAAAAAATAAATTTTTAAGAAATGTATTTTTTAGGAAAATAAAACCTCATTTAAAATATTGAAAAGAAATAATAATTACATGTATTTTAATTAATATTTATAGATATATAATATAATATTTTTAATATAATTACTCAGTATGGGTTATTTAAATTCTTTAAATTGAATAAACATTATACAGATTAAAATAATTTTTATAGATAGAAATTTAAAGCCTTAAAATTATCATATAATAGAATATAGTAGAAAGTTTATTTATATATAATTAAATGGATTTAAAATAAATATATTATTATTATGAATAATTTAAATCATATTAAATAAATATTTTATGTTAATTTATTTATAATAAATAATAATTTTATAAAATTTTGTATATTTCAATATTCATTGAAATATCAAACTTTTTAGAAAAAAACATAGTATCACCTAAAGATAATTGTGATATGATGATTTAAAAAATGAATATTATTCTACAAAATAAATTTTCTGAAGTTTATAAAATATATTTTAAATTATCTTCTCAAAGGGTGACTAAACCACCTTATAATAAAATACTGTTTTTTTTAAAATGAATTTATTTTTCTTTTAAACGACATTTATATTATTTATAATTTGAAGATTACCGAAAAAGTTTTATACTTGCTTATGAAATAATTTTTTTTTATAATTTTGTTAGTATATTTCATACACTCCAACATGAAATCTAGGTTATAAATTTCATGTTTATTTAATAATATTTTAATGGAGTTTCCCGTTATGTTTAAATTTGGTGTCATATCCATTCCAAGATATAGAAGAGATCAAATTTATTTTTCAAAGGAAAATATATAATAAATACATAGTGTGATACATTAATCCCCAATATAAGTAATTTCTCACTTGAAATATCATACTATATATAAAGGTGAAAACATGTGTGGATATTTCAGCTTCACCACCTCTTCTGGTTCCCATATTTCCTCCTCAAACTTGTAGTTTCTCCAAAACATTTTAAACATGTGTTTTTTATTATTTATTATATTTTTTTATATATGATCCATAATATTGAATGTTTTATCCTCATATTAATGGTATTTCCCTAATGGTACCCCTATATATCTAGTATATGTGAGGGGTCTGTGATTAACATCATCAAGAGGGATACATTGGACAAATCACTTAACTGAGATAAGTTAGGTGGGAGTCCTATATGATTGAAAGTCACTCTATTGGGGTCAAGTATCTCAAATGGGAAAATGAATATTGCAATATATCGTTCTCTTCTTCCCAAACCCCACGAGTTTCTTACATTTTAAAATTTATTGGAATATATTATCTCTTATCTTAAACTGATGACATTTCCAATGATTTAATACAAAAATATTCCAACAAATTTTCATTGAATTATTATTATATTGAATGATTTGATCCTAATATTTCATTCATGTAAAATTTTAGGTCCCATTATATTCCACTCTAAATTTCCATACTAGTATGTTGGAGTCTTACACCACGTACTTTAAAAATTATCATAAAGCTAAATTTGAATTCTTGAATTGAATTTATTGTTATATAATATATCTAATAGAGGAAGGTTTTGATCTCAACATCCTATTACGTTCATTGGCAAAAACATAAAAATATCTTATAGAGTTTGGATTGTTCTTTCTAACTAACTACCCATTTCAGGGTGAAATGAAGTACTGAAACTGAGTTTGGTATCCAGTGTTTTATGAAGTATTTTCTTGAAGCTAGATATAAAACATTGATCTTTATTTGAAACAATAGTAACCGAAACTCCCTGAAATCATAGCACTTATATTATTAATAACGTATTATGTTTGTCAGTAGATATATATTCTTTTCTAAGAAAGAAATTTTTTGACTTTATATGGTGATATGCTACCAAACATATGAAAGTTTTTCATTTAGTTTCACTGGGTTTTCCAATGATGAAATCCACGTTGATGTTTGAATATTTCTATAACTTTATGGGTAACATTTTGATCATACATTTAGACTTATAACATCGAACTTTGACATTTTATTTTACAAATAATTATGATAAAAATTCTACAAACTCATTCTTCTTTTTATCCCATGATAATTTTTTCATTAGATCAATATACATCATAGTGGTTCCCGGATGAATGGAGGAGAAATATCATTGCGCATAATCCTGAATCTCCTATTTTAGGTTTAGTTTTTCAAAGACACATATTTGGGTTCCAATCCTTATAAACCACTTTTCAATAATGTATACCTTTTGAATATTAATAAATTTTTTTATCACTTCTTCCTCTTTATTTGTCCCCTTAAACCTCTAATGAATGGATAGTTGAGTTTTTAATTGATCAAGAAATTATGTTCATCATTTTTCTGTTATCATATCCATCCTTTTAAAATCTAAAAATATTTTATCCTTCATAATTCTCATCTATGATAAAATTTATAGATATTTTATTCTTAGAGAATATTCCAATTTGTTTTCATTCTCATGATTATAATTAGTTAAGAAGGAAAATCCCTTTAATAGCTCTAACAATATTTCATAACACATGACATGATCCATATACGCGAATATGTATTTTATTATCTTGTTATCCATATATATTTCACAATTTTCCAATATAAATAATATCTCTATATCATTAATGAAATTATAACTATATCATACTCTAGATAATATGTTTGATATTTATTCTCGTGAATATTCAACTACATTGAGGCATAGGATATTAATTTATTTGATTATCTTAACACATATCCAAAACCCTTCCTTGTTTCATCACTATAACCCACAAAAAGTTCCACACATTACAATAGTGTAAGTACTGGTGATGTGATAAGATAGTGTTTCATATATTTAAAGCTATATTAACATTCACTTCTACAAAAAAATATTACTCCCTTCCATTTTATCTTAGTTATGGGGTTTCTAATTCTTGATATGATTTTCAAAAATCATCAATGATACACAAATCATAAAATAAATCCACATAAGTCTATAATTGATTCTAGTCTAGGATTGTCCTCAATTTTCATTAGCTTATATAGGTCCATAGATATCCCTTTTGTAGTGATAATATTCACCAATAATCAAACTTCATTCATCCAAAACTATCATTTACATTACTTTTCACAACGATTATACCTTCTCAAACACCATAGTAATGATTTGCGTTAATCTAAAAGAACCTCTTAATTTCTTGTCTAAATCAGAATATCGTATATAAATACTACCAAAAAATTGCAAGGTAATATCTAAATAATCCAAATATCAATTTCATAAATATTTTTGGGTTATTAGTGAGTTCAAAATGCAACACTATGAACTAATTTAATCCATGCCTTATTCAGAAGATAATTTTGGTATTATCATCCTTCTTTATCATTAATTAATGACATCCGGACCAATGTCCAACCATATGAAAGTAACAATAATTTCATATTTGATCAAATAATTGGTCTATCTATATTTGGGGACACATTTTTATTATAGTGTTTTTTTTGAGTTTACATTAATCAATGTTGAGTTTCGTTGACCCATAATTCTTCTTGATGAATACAACTGGTGCACCCCATGATGAGGAACTATGGTGTATAAATCCTTTATCTCGATTTTCATGTATTTTTCTCATTATATTCTCAATTTCAACAATAGACATTATAAAATTAGTTTTAGTTTTTTCAAGAACCCATTTATAATATCCATTGAAAAATTATCCTCCCGACTGGGGGGAAGACTAGGAAGATTTTTGTAATGTACAATGTTATAATAAATCAATATAGGAATGTCATAAAGAACGATCCTTACCATAATATCAATCCCGAGACCTAGATAAACTGTCTAAGATGAAATTAATATCCATGCATTATATGATAATGTTAAATGTTATTTCTACTCCTCTATTCACTTATATCAATTTTGTGGGCGTTGAATGATGCAAAGGGTGATTTCATTCTCCCATGATTTTTCGTGGTCTTTATATAAGTAATTCTAGATATGCTCATAATGGTATAAAATTACTCTAAAGTAAGTATTAAAATCATTACTGAGAATTTCATCCCACAAATATGGATAGGGGATTAGTTATATACATGGAATTTAATAATTAAGACATTTTTTGTCTTATCTAATAGTTTTTCTAACATGTTTTTAGGTTGTTCTTAAATAGTTATACTAAACATGAATCACATGAATGAATGAATAGAAACAGAATCAAATAGTACATTAACTATTCAAGAAGGATTATCTATCATACCTATCACCACGTTTTTTTCATGACCCTCCTCAGTAGTTATGATGACATAATCATTCCATATCTATAGGATTTGGGGGGTTTTTTATATTGGTTTTCATAAAAACCCATGGTTTATTGAATCAGTAAAATTATTTTCCATATTTATTTTAGTTGTTACATCAGAAAACAAGGTGATGTTTAGTTGGAGTATTTCATTCTTCCATAACAATTTTGGGTTTTCTGATCGATATTATATTTCTAGGATCCCATCATTCCCTTATATGAATCACATCACAATTCCTTGAAGACAAATTTTAGTATTATTATTTCCACACATTCAATAGGTGGGTTATTATAATTTCTCTCCACAATTAAATTTCTCTATAGTAAAACTAGAGTTAAATTCTATTATCCCTTTCTAATCCCCTTGTCATAATTCAGATTCATTGTCCTCCATATCGATATTGAGGTAATATTAGATGATATACCTATAACTGTTGAAATATCTAATTTCCAAAGAATTTCAAGGACTTTTAATTAGCATACTAGTAATGTGGATAACTTTAATTTTGGTGTATATGAAAAATATATAATCATATTGTGAAATCAGTTCAAAATTTACTTCATACAGCATAATGGATTCATCGCCATATCACGTTCTAGTTGAAAAACCAATATTAGTTGAGAATTTATTATCATGATGTTCCTAATTAATTCATCCATCATGATTAGAATCTTATTTGGGTATTCATTATATTTCCCCTTACAATGTTTATGGACTCTATTTCTTTTATTTCCAAAAATTTGACAAACAATAAAGAGAGAATTAAATCTAATAGTATTTAAATTATTAAACACATATATGGGAAACTATGAACACTAATAGGATAACTCATAAATGATGTAAATTACTTAACATATGACTTTATAGGTTTTAACCTCATTCATCAATGTTATGTTTCATCATATAAAATATTATGGGGATTTTTGTTCCCTTAATTATTTTTTTAAAGAGTTTATAATTTCTAAAACATATCCCTATAATGTCTCACACAAAGTGAATTGTAAGGAATAATATCATTTATTAGGTAACACGTGAGTCATTCCAAATTATCCATTTCATATTTATTACCACTAGGTACATCTTTTCTAGAACTGCATCGACTTGTACTATATAGATAGGTGTAAGATTCCAAACAGTTATGGATATGTCTCAAGATCGTTTAAATGAACTATTTTCCCATAGGTTTTAATTATTTTTTTTGAGTCTTATCTTGAATGAGTTTAGATGAATTTTGGATTTTCTTTCAGAGGGTGTTTAGGTAGGGCATGGTTGTAACACAATTTTCCCCAAACTATGCACCCAACCCAACTAAACATGCACACAAAAACAGAGAGGATTTACACAATTGAAACAGGGTTTTAAAACAATTGTTACCTTCTAGTATTAACTTTATAACCCCTATGTATTGGAGGATGGTTAGTGTGCATGGTTTCAAAACCATTCACCCTTACCAAGAAACTATGTTCACTAGATTAATTTCTTTGGAAAATTATTTTCCCATTTCTGAGCCCCCAGTATTAACCCTGATTCTCCCCATCTACACTATAATATTTTTCCATAATTTTTTGGATCTCTATAAATTATACCAAGTATCACTAAAATATATTATAGATGAATCAGATAATTAATTTAGGAATATGTTCCTCTTTTAATATTTCACATCATTGTGGTGTTAGTTTTTCCACTTTATATTGGGGGATTCCATTTTGGGAATATCTATCAATGATCTTGAGGTATACTATTTAATTATTAATTCCCATTATGTTGATTATAATTGGTTCTATTTCATTGGGTAATTTAAATTTCCACATTTGTAAATTGCATTTAAAATTAAAATGAATAATTTAATTTCCACATGATAATGATATTGGCCTAACTTGGGAAATTGGATGTGGTATTTTTGATTAAAAAATTAGTGATTAATGTCATTATTATTTTATTGAAATTAGGAATTAATGTATGGTTGGATTAAACAATAATTTTTAGTGGTTTATATGATTAAATATTGATAAATGTTTTAATAGTGAATTGTTAATATTATTCCATGTGATTAAAGGGAATAACCATTATTGATTTGATAATTTTGACACGAAACATTTATGATAATGTTTTTTTGAAAATGATAAGGGTGAGTAGATATCTAAAATTTTGATATATGTGATGATGAGTGTGGTACACGGAATATGGAATTAAAATCCCATATGTGATAATGATGGTTGTGGGAAAGCTAATGATACTTAAAAATCCCATATGTGATATCAATGATGTGTGATATTGGGATTAATGATCCAAATACTCACGAGGTGACTAACATGATGTTCTAGACCCAAAAAATTCCCATTGCACATTGTTCTATTTTTAAATGATATGAAAAATAAATGAATTGAATAATAAAATCCCATATTTTAATGAATTTTTATTTTCTATGTGATATGGTTTAGACTCTATCACATGACGATGTAGGTAATAATGGTTTTGGGGACATTATGATCCCAATTGAATATGTAGTTAATTAAATAATAATGAATTTTGAAACTGATTAATATATTATAGTACATTATTCTTTATACAATTTCATACACTACTATTGAGTGGATATTGTTTTAGATATTTTTTTTAGTGGAATACTGAGTTTTACTCACACGATACTCAAACTACATGATTTTTACCTAAATAAAAAACATGTTTGCAAGACATGATATGAGCAATATCTCTATGTTAGATAGCTTAGTTGGAATAGATCAAAGACGAGGGAACCAAAAATGATTTATAGATACACTTTGGAGTTTTCAGGGTGTATTTATATTTCTGTTATTAATATTTTCACTGTATAAATATTAAGAATAACAAATCTACTATATTAGTTTTTATGTTTTATCCTTGTTTCTATTTATCGTCTAATAATGGACTATTTTGGTTCCAGTATTATTCTCGTTCTTGGATATTGTAATTTTCATTTTTTTTCATTAAAATTATTTTGTTGTGATGATTTCTTAAAGATTGTATGGTCTTTCTATGTCATATATTAGTCCCCTTTCTTCTAATTTCCAGCAACTAGTATATGGGGAGGCGTGTTTACGGATACGTAGAGAATAGGCTTAAGGAAAGGACATGTGGAACCATGGTCTGGACATTACAATGTGGTTTCTTAAGAGGTTTAATTTTCTTTTCATTAGTCTTACTATATGGTAAATGAAGAAATTATTCTGTGATGATTTTTTCCTTGTTGAAGATCTTCGGAATGGTAGTATCTAAATCATGTATTCAGGTCAAACCAAGTACCCAAGGTGGGGTTTACTATTATTGATGTTTTCTATTATAGATATATATTATTTCACCATGAATGATTCCCTTATTGTGTGATGTTGTTACTATTTTTGGGATTTTTATTCATGTCCTCATATGGTATGATATTGGATCATATATTCATTATTCTTGACATTCAATATTTTTATTTGAAATACATCATTGTAGGAACTAAAATAAAATCATAGTTTGGGTTGAATTATTTAAAAAAAGATTCTTTTCTTTCTTGTGTAATTTAAATTAATATGATGCATTTTATGAAATAGTGAAATTGGAAATTATGAAGAATTTGATAATTTGAAAGGGATATATGGGTTTTTAATGAGAATCCTTGAAATATGATATTTTTTAACCTTTTATTCCATGAAATAAATGAGGGACGGTTTGGAGTAGTGTTAGTTCCCCGGTTTTGATCATGTGAAGGGGTATGGTGATTAATTTTAATGGTTTTACCTGAATTTGTATGAAGTAAAATGTGGTAATTTTGTGTTAATTTTCCTTAGATGCTTTTTTGGAATTGTATATATATAATTAAATGATGATACATATTTATAGGTTGGATGGAGAACATGGCTAGAAATGTGCCTCCAATAATGTATAATGAGGTTCTCATAGTTCTGAGTGATGAAGGGGGAGAGAAGTTCCATGATATCATCAATATATTTACGTAGTTTATGGAACAATTCTTGGAGAAGTTTTTTAATGGTATGTCCAAATAGAAATGAGAGATCCACTGACATCACCCACATACTTGAACCTGGTAGGGTGGACCTAAGGCAATTGAGTTCTCGATTGAGTCTATCCAAATTAACATTTCCCACCTAGACACTCATAGTGAGATGAGTATCATACTCACTGCCTAAATTTTACACAATAAATAGAAGAATTGGTGGGACATATATACGCATGATGGATAGATGGAGAATATGGAATATTACAATATTCCAAATAATATCTTGGAGAATTTTTACATGAAGAGACTCAAGAAGGACTGGCCAGAAGAGTTACTTATGCCAACCTAATGAAGTATTTCCATAACGGACTATGAATGACACATTACTAATTTTTAGTGATGTTTTTCTAGTGTTGGTTGGGGAAGAAGCTACAATAGATAAGAATTTTCCAAATGTTCTTAATGTGAGATTATTTCATAGGTTAGTATATTTAGGTTAAAGATGTATTCAAATGTGGTGATTTAGGCTCCATTATATAAGGGGAACCTAAAATAGGTCTCTTGTGGAGGATATGTCGTTTCTAATAGATGGAAAAAAACCACATATTCTTAGATTATGATTCATTAATTTCAAAACATCAACTAAAGATATATAGAGAATAGTGTCCAGGGGAGAATTATCAATTTTACATTACATGATAGAGTGCTCTACCAACATTGTGATTGGTCATATAAAATTTTTAAATAGTTCACCAAACAACCGATGGAGTGTTGATTTTGTAGAGGTGTGGAAAATGTTCAATGATTCCATAGGAACCCATGATTGTTCGATAATGATGGATGAGCAAGGAATAATCAGAGTGCTGGAATGAGATATTTTACCCCATATCAGTCTAGAAATTTGAGTTCTATTTGACATGGAGGTCAAGGTAGTGGACTTGGAATATTTTGAAAAGAGTGATAATATCACCAGATTGGGGTAGATCGAGGGAAAAATATTGAATCACAATGAATATCGGTATGTCATTTTCATGTAGTTCATCTACAATTTTTTGATAGATAAGCTAGACCATTGATTGATAGAGGTACTATTCTTGTGGATTCTATGATTTATTATTATTTATTTGATATCAGAGCCATTTATTCTTTTGTATCTACACTAATTGTGAATTTATTGAGTCTGATAGTGGAGTTTTTTGTGGGGTAAAGTCAATTGAAGCATCTTTGGGATTATAGTTGAGAGACACCTCTTTATACATGAGGTCTTTTCTCATGGTTGGGGAGTATTGTTTCCTATCAGATATCTATATTAATGGTATATTTGGTTTTGAATTGTTTTTTGGTATGATATAGATGGTAGATTACCCATCCCACATAAATTTTTATCATAGGAAAGTGGCCTTTACATCTCATGTGGGTAACATTTATATACATCATAGAGAGTCTGACATCTACGTGTGACGTACTTGTCCAATTCATTAGAAACGTGAGGAGATAACCCCTAGTTTGAAAGTATGCTATTTAATAATGGGGATGTGATGTATGATGTCATTCCAACCATTGTGGACATGTTCCTGGACATTTTTACTGAGGAATTATTAGAGCTTCCACCTGATACTAATTCTTAGTTTACAATTGATCTCATTTGTGGAGCTGATCCAGTTTCTATTAAACTATATAGAATTGAAACAAAATATATTTCTGATCTTAAGACTCAATTGGAAGAGTATATAGAAAAGAGGAGTATGCATAAAATTACTTCTCCAAGGGGTTATCCAATTTTTTTTTTTAAAGAAGGATGAAAATGCATTGCACTTATCTCGTTACCAATAAAAGTTGAACCAGATGACAATGAAGATCTTATACCCATTTCCATGTATTGGAAATATCATTTACTAGATGATATGGGATTATGTTTTATAAATTATTGAACTCTGATCATGATATCATCAATATTGAGTTAGACTATTTGAAATACCAAAGATTTCCTTCAAAAGAAGGTATGGAATTTATGGTTTTGTCGTGATGTCGTTTGCGATGATGAAGACATAATTTGTGTTTATGAAAATGATGAATCAAATCTTCCACCCATACCAAGATCAGTTTCTGGTTGTTTTTTTAGATTGAATCTTGGTATAGTCCAAGATTCATGACGATCATTCCCAACATAATTACATTTCTCAAAGTATACTAAGAGATCATCGGATACACTCCAAGCTATCTAAGTGTCAATTTTGGACCAATAATGTACATTTATTGAGACACATCATATCAATAAATTGTGTGTCTATGGAATCAAATAATTTTTAAATAGTTGTTTCTTGTGAGAATTTTTTTTAATTTATTCAATATACATAGTTTTCTAGGTTTAATAAGTTATTATAAGAGGTTTATCTTGGATTTTTTCCGCTTTATAGAACCAATTTCGGGCTTGACCATAAAGGGGAAAATTTTTGAATGGAATATTGAATGTGATAATGGTGTTAAAGAGTTGAAGAATTATTTTACAAATAAACTTATTTTGATCTTACCTAAGCCGAGTGAGGAGTGTATAGCGTTTATTCACACAACTGTGATTGGTCATGGAGTAGTGCTGATGCAGGGTGATGGAGTTATAACATATGCATCATGGTTGTTGAGGGAACAGAAATAGAATTAACCTATTCATGACCTTAATTTAGATACTATGGTTTATGATTTTAAATGTTGGATGCTTTGTCTATTTTGTGAAATGTTTATTATCTATGTCGATCCCACTAGTTTGAATTATATCTCTTTAAAATGAGATTCAAATATTTAGTAGTGGAGATGGGTTGATTATATAATGGTTTTTATTATGAACAAGAATATATACCCAAGAAGGGAAAAATATTGGTGATAATTTAATAAGGACGAAACAGTCTCATGAATATTAGGAGTCTATTTTATAGTCAAATATGCAAAATATTCAAGATAAGATGAATGTTCTAGTTTAGGAGGCCCAAGAGAATATGAATTTCATCTCAATGTCAGTGGAATCTATAGATTGGAGTTAGATCTAGGAGAGGTTTTATGAATATCTAGAGTATTTCTTTTCTTTAGAGAAATCTGCGAAGTTGGGGAGTCACATTCATATTGGAACATATATATGGATGAGATAATATATGTAGGGGGCTATGTTATTATGACTACGAGTATGCATGAGGATATGATATGTGATTTTCAAACCTCAAAGCAGGTGGTGAATTAGTGTTTGAACAATGTATACCATGACCTACATCGACAGTATATGTGTAAGGGCAGGAAAAAAGAAATTTTCTGGTTCATGAAATGATGCTACGCCTGACTACAAGTGAAGGTTGAGCATCAATGACCTAGTGGTTCACTACAAACATTTCCCATCCATGAATAGTAGTAGGATGATTTTACCTAGAATATCATGGTGTGTGTTTTGATGAAACCTCTAAAGAATGATTCATTTTGGGTAATTTTGGACTTATAGATGATAGTATCACATTTCATTTTAATTCGGGATACTTTCTCAGTGAATCAGTTGAGGGAGCTTTTTGTTCATGAGATATTCCATCTATAATGGGTGCCTCGAAGCATCATTTTATACCATTACATTGGTTTAACTATTTTCTTCTATAAGGGATTAAGGATGAATATTGGTCCCTAGGTATTTTTTAGTATGACATTCTAACTATAGATATATGTATATTGGAACATACAATACCGGTTTTCATAGATATGTTGCAAGTGTGAATTCTTGATTTTGGTGGGAAATTATAGAGGCACATGCCACTATTTTAGTAATCAAATAACAATATTTAATAAAATAATATTCATATGAAACCATATAAGTCACATTATTATAGGATATTAAGATCAACTCCATGTTTGATAGATACAGGTGAGTCAGAGCTGTTAGAATCAAGCCTAAAGGAAGATACATCGACGAAGTTTCAACAAGTTAAAAAATGTATGGTTATAGATCAGTGTTGGAACAATTAATATACTGATTGACATCTATTGCCCCGTTATATTTCGATGTGTGGTCATGAGTTCCTTTGGGTGTTTCCGAGACTATGTCATCATAAGATTTAGATGTTGGAAGAATTAGCGCCTATATTTATCAATCCTTTGGAGATTATGTAATCAATTGGGACGTTGGAGTACCAATTGTCAATTCTATAAGAGAATGGTTTTATTCATAAGGTATTTAATGATTCATAGATTAATGGATATCATCTTTAACCTTCTCATGTAATCTATGTGGATGATGTTGATCTGGAGAATGATGCACCATTTAAGGAGAATCTAATATATGTTATGGAATACAGTGAGAAAGTTTTGTGGGGAATGAACAAACCTATTTTCATATATTGTATCAACATGTATGTGTTCAGGAAGAAAAATTGTAGATACACGTAGATATGTGGGCTATGTGGAATGATCATTGTACCTCATAATAATAGATATACTTTGGAGTATAACTTCAAGAAGAGATGTAAAAACATGGGGATATTTTACGACATTTACCTTTTCTAATGATACATCATTCTCATTTACTGGTACACTTTTTCCATTGATTTTGTGTAATTTCATTGAGGTTATTTCTTGGTTGTCTTCATTTCAATTTTGGAACATCTTTTATTTTGTTTGGGTAGTGCATGGCTTGTTCACGGTTTCCCCAAACCATATAAATATCCCAAAAAACCATTCAAACCCAAATAAAGGGTATTTTAATGGTTAATACATGGTTTTTCCAGCTGTGCACACTCTTAGTAGTAACCATGTGGCCCTTAAAGAGAGTGTAACACCCCAAGCTTTCACGATATGCTTCTCATTCAATAATGCAATAGCTTGCATTGTACGCAAGTTCGAGATTCTAACACACCGCGTCCAATCAAAGGAGCCGTTTTGAATAGTAATACCCAATTTTTAAAATTATATAAATTTTATATTTCAAAATGGACTTCATTTTGTATTCGGAATATCGAAATTATCCTAAGTTGAAATTTTTGTAATTTTCTGAGAACTTCCAATTTTCTATGAATAGTAAAAAATACATAAAAACAACATTTTTAATAAAAATAATTTATAGTGATAAGTTATAATATTTAGTGGTTTGAAAGTATAATTAGAATATTTTTTTACCATTTTATCCAATGTTGGTCATTAGAATTAATTTCACTTTGAAGATGGACATAAACAATTGTCAATCTATTGATATATATTGTTTCTAAAAAACACGCTATTTGTTGTGACAGCAAGAATTAATTATGAAATTAATTAATGAAACTTAAATGTTTGGAATTTTTTAAAATAAAAATTATTTTTGAATTTGGAATATAAATTATAGCTTAGGGTGAAATTTTGGCATTGTTCTGAAAAACTTCAATTTTTGATGAATAGTGAAACCACTAAGTGGTAGTTAAAAAACCGATTTTTCATTGAAATGAAACATTACCACTTCTATGTTTTGATTTTAAAAAATCTGACATACATGGTTGTCATTAAAAAGTAAAATGTGGTTCAATGGGTTTAAAATAATTTTTTGGTGAATAGTAACTTTTAAGTTTAATTAATCGTGATTAAAGGTAATTAGTGAAATTTATGGTAAAAATGATATTATAAAAATATGAAAATACCTTTACACTTCTCATACCCCTATTGGATGAGTCATGGCCGACCAAGAGAATCCATGGGTCAACTTGGGGACCCCATGGAGACACTTTGGTAGGAAAATGACATTAAAAACGTTTTATTTAATGTTAAAATAAAAATGTCACAAACAAGAGTTGTTTAAAAAAAACAATTTTTAAATGGGGTCATACAAGTCATATTTTTGACTATAAATATTCATTATAAAGATAAAAAGATTTCCTACATCATGATATTTTTTTTTATAATTTTTAGACATTATATAAATTAAATTATTTATGACACCATGATGATGCAACGATTACCTCATTAATTAATGATTTAAATAAAGTGAAAATATAATGTAAAACATAAGACTTAAACTTGTCAAAAACCTATTGTATGAGTATATTTATAACCCTTATCACCTTATACTAGAAATATATAAGTGTGAGACCTTTATAGACCGAAAACGCATTTCATAATAAAGTAACATTTCAATCTTTCCAAGAGTGCCCCTTCTCTCCTATTATAAAAGTCCCACAACACTACCACCTTACTCTACCCATCAAAGCCTTTTGGCTCGTCCAACCTCTACCACAATAATCTCTCAACTTCCCTCCCTTCCCCCTAGGAGCCTAACTTTTTGCAGAAGTCTTCCCAAGGAAGCCTTTGGCTCAAATCAAAAAGAGTTAACCGATTTTAAGGTAATGTCTTCTATAATGTTGTTTTGTTTTATTTTGCTTCTCCAACCCATTAAACTCTTTTTATTCCTTTCTTTTGTAAAAACACCAGTATATAAAATATAATAGTATTTTTTTGTGATATTTATTTTTTTTACACTTACACACACCTTTGTCTAATGGTTAAAGAGCATACTATTTCTGTGGGTGGCGAAATACTGCCTCACGAAACGATGATAGTTCAATATTCTTTTAACACCTATAATGGTGGACATGTTGATGAAACTATTTTCATATATGATATATATATTATGTTTATGTTTTCCTTATGCTTCTGCATTTCTCATTTGTGGCATAATTTATGATTTCCATTATGGGTAAACGCGATAATTTCATTTTAGGAAGTGCGGACTACCACCCCCTCAAAGTGATTTGAATCATTAATGACATATGTGGGATGTATAAAGGATGGATTAAATGGTATTATACCTTATATTATACTAGAATTATATTATACCTCTATATAATTATAAATTCATTCCATTAAATACGAAATATAAATTAAAGTAGCGTTCATGCGTACGTACGACTTATCGTCTCCATGAACGGTGCATTTCATTTCTTACCTCTAAATGTTATGTAATATTATAAATGAATGTATATACTGGATATATATGATATATATGATATATAAATCATGAATATAATTATGGATATAAGGGATATATTACCACATGAACAAAGTGTAATTATAAGAATATTATTTTTGACTCAAGTACCTAAGATCATCAAAACGACCGTTATTAACATAAATAATTACATAAGGTTCATAACATGGTAATAAGTGATATAAAATGAATAATAAACTTGAAAAAGGTTCTTAAGAAATTATAAATTAACTCTAGTTTATTATTCAGGAGATCAAAGAACGGTCGTGTGAATTCGGACAAGAGGTAAGGGAACTTCTTAACCCAATTTCTATTCTTTGGTTTAATCTCCTACTTTCAAATTATGTCCTGATATTATTATGTCCTATATTTTATTTGTACTTTATTTATGTGTACTTATATTGAATACACATAATAGATCTAATTTATTTAAAAAAATGATTTTTGTAAGGGTCTTCGTCTCAATCTCCTTTCATTGAGGCATATTTTGTTTTATACACAACATTCTTTTATACGGTGTATAAACCCCTTTGACTTTGAATTTTATTCAAAAGGAATCTTTTTTTACAAAGCATTTTACTTAACGAAAAAAGGATTGTTTTTTTTCTTACTTATGCGGTGACAATGACTTCTCCACCACCGTGACCACTATTTGTGTTTCAGCTTCCTCTACAAGCCATAACTTTTTTAATGAAAAATAGATACAAAGTTTTAACATTAATTTATTTTGGAATTGAAAATGGTTTTGATTGTGTTTTTTTATTATATCATTGTGTTGTATTGATATCTTGTGATTGTAATGTGGAAATATTATTTTTCCTTTATGCATGATTTATTTGATACGATTTTGTTATGGTTTATGATATGTTTAAACCTATTCATATGAGGAATGCATTGGACTTAATAATTGATGGGTGGAGCCCGCTACATATCCTTGATGCATCATTACGTCTCATGAGACAAACTAGTGTCTTTTCACGAGGCCTTGACAAAATCTTAATTGTGGTCTTGTCACGAGGCCTTGGCTACGTGGTTATGATAGTCTGGAATTATGCATTCTATCATTATGAAAAATGTTATTGATATTTCATGTGATTATTCGACCAGTAGAATATCCATGTGAATAAGTAAACAGAATTATTTCATTTTACTTTTTCCATATAATGTTGAAGTTCAAGTTTAAAAGGCTTTTGTTTAAGTTATACATTGCCTTAAATGTTTATGTTTATTTAGGAAAGCTTATACTATATTTTTATCCTTACTGAGCATATGAGCTCACCCCTTTCAATGTTTTAATATTTCCCAGGATGTGAAGAAGTATTTTATGAATGACCTACAGGGATAGTCAGAATATGATATGAGTGTGGACTATGGAGACTTTGTTATTGTAGTTTTTCACTTTATGATGTAATGTAACGTTTATGAATGTATCTAGTGTTTCCAAGGCTACTAAACTAATCGGTCTTTCGAGACATGATCTTTTGTGATCATGAAAATGTTACGAAGTAATGCACTGACTCCGGGTAACTGGGGTCGGGGCGTTACAGTTGGTATTAGAGGCAGTTTAGTACTAACCCTGGAATCTTGATTTAGATAAACTCTGATTAGCGCACATATCCCAAAGATAGACTTTGAGGATTAGTATAGAATAACTTCCTAGAATTTTGGTATTATAGAGATGTTGTGAGTTTTATGAGCAATACATCCCTGTCTAGATACGAGCAGGTAGAGGCGGCTCTGGGACAGATGTACCCAGGGGTAAAACCCGAAAACACCGCTTTGATCTAGACTCGAACGGGAACTGGTGCACGACAACGGGCCTTGCTGCACTCTTGGTTACGACACTACCGGGGGATATGCTTAGGATAATTCTCATTTTCTTTACAAACCACTATGAAGGGTTATGAGTATATACTTCCTCAAAGATTTTTTTTTCTGTACTATGTCCATAAATAGTTCAATTTAAGTTAAGTATTTTACAAGTAAGAAATTATGTATTTTGATTCATACAATAATCTTGTTTATGACATTGTTTAGAAATGGCACCTAGTGGAAGGAATGGAAACTATATCAATGAATGCACTTTCGTGTAGTGATTTCCCTCCTGCTCAAGATAATTATTGTGGATCTAGAGATACAACTGGTGCTGATCATCTTATTACCATACTAGGACAACTCACTTAGGTTATGAATAATAACCTTACTCGTATGGAGCACCCTGATCCGCAACGTGGAGGATCAACTTTAGACCGCTTCATGAGGCAGCAACCACCAACATTTAATGGGGGTACAATTACATTAGTAACTGAGCATTGGATAAACTCCTTAGAAAAAATATTCCATGCCTTGGGGAGTAGCAAAAGGGAGAAGGTAGTCATGGCAGTCCACCGCATCACTAGAGATGCCGATCAATGTTGGTTGTTGAATCAAAACACAAAGGAAGATAAAGAAGTATCAAATATGGAATGGAGAGAGTTCAAAGATATTTTCAAAGAAAAATACTTTCCACATGACCATCAAGCAGATATGGAAAGGCAATTTCTAATTCTGAGGCAGAAGGAGGATGAGAATGTCGCAAAGTATGAGGCTAACTTGAAAAGGTTAGGGAGGCATGTTGCAGATTATATACGTAACCCAATAAGTAAGATTGATCATTTCTTTTATGGGTTAAAACCATTTCTCCGTCGAGCTTTAGTATCATAATCCTTCTCATCGTACAAAGATATTGTCTCATGTGCTATCAAGACAGAAAATGAATTCTCTAAGTCTTATGACAACAAAGTAAAGATAGAGAAGAAGAGAACGGTGGAACAAGGGACGGATAAAGGGAAAAAGGGAAAGAATGATTTTACCTTATGCGATAATTGTGGGAAGAATCACCCTGGTACTTGCCTGAAAGGAATGGGAGTTTGTTACAAATGTGGAGAAAAAGGTCACCAGGCGCGTGATTACAAGGGAATGAAAGAGGCTATCAATGTTGAATGCTACAATTGTAGAGAAATGGGGCATTATGAAAATGAATGTCCTAAGCGTCAGGGAAACTGTACTCAGAAAAGGCCAAGGGATCAAGGACAATCTTATGCTATTACTATAGTTGAAGTTGAATAATTAATGTATTGGTGCTTTTGGACTCAAGGATTATATTATGGTTATAAGAATAATGTGATATATATAAGGATTGTACTACAGTACTTGTTATTTTAATTAAGGATTTAATATGATGAAGGTAATCATATTTTTAGTATGTGACAATAAGATATATTGTACTTTGTTTAGGGAATCTGATGTTACAATTGATTTTGGAATTTAGAGACCTTTTAGAGAAAGTCTGGACATGGGTATTTTGGATAACTATAAAGGTTGGAATGGATTAAGTGGAACCTTGGATAGTATTGGTTAATGTTAAAAAATTTCTGAAGATTATTTTTTGAATATTATAACACTATAGTTTTAGGAAAAGGACAACCTGTAGGTTGGGGGATAACCCGTCGCGTCGGACAAAGCTGTAGGAATAGAACCCACAACCATAGTGCGACAGGCCTTTATTATCTACCACTAGCCTACAGGAAGTCCTTGGTTATTACAAAATAGTTTTACTAATCTAAATGGTATGTGTTAATATTTGGAACCTTATACAATTAGGATAAATAGAATATTTTTGATTTCTATTACCTTTTATAGTGAAGGATGGGTTTGTGGTAAAAATTTATTAAAGAATGAAAGTTTCCATGACAAGTATGTATATTCTCTTATGTTCTTAGTAAATCACCTAAATAAATTCCTCAACTTTATAAAATGTAACTTAAAAAAAACATTGCCAGTTAACTTTTCCAACTGGGGATTTAATGACCGTTTAACCAATCACAAGTTTGTGATTTTCTTATGGTTAACATTCTCCTAATCCAGTTTTCTACAACTCTCTATCATACCTTGATGGTTTGTTTTTCTTTCATATCCATATTTTCATAGAATCCTAGTATGGGCTATCTCCGGTGACCTTTGTACTTATCTTTCTTTCTTTTAAAGTTATATTTTTATTCACCTTATTTCCGATGTGGGTTTTCCATAAAAGTATTTTCTACTTTAAACCTATTATTTTTGAAAACATTTTCAAATTGAGAGGACACAATTTATTGAAGGAGGGGAGAATTTAACACCCCAAGCTTTCATGATACTCTTCTCTTTCAATAATGCAATAGCTCGCATTGTACGCAAGTTCGAGATTCTAACACATCGCGACCAATCAAAGTAGCCATTTTGAATTGTAATACCCACTTTTTAAAATTATATAAATTTTATATTTCAAAATGGACTTCATTTTGTATTCAGAATATCGAAATTATCCTAAGTTGAATTTTTTGTAATTTTCTGAGAACTTCCAATTTTCTATGAATAGTAAAAATACAGAAAAACAAATTTTTTAATAAAAAAAATTTATAGTAATAAGTTATAATATTGAGTGGTATTAGAGTATAATTATAATATATTTTTACCATTTTATACAATGTTGGTCATTAGAATTAATTTCACTTTGAATTTGGACATAAACAATTGTCAATCTTTTGATATATATTGTTTCTAAAAAACACTCTATTTGTTGTGACAACGGGAATTAATTATAAAATTAATTAATTCAACTTATATGTATGGAATTTTTTAAAATAGACATCATTTTTGAATTTGGAATATCAATTATAGCTTAGGGTGAAATTTTGGCATTATTCTGAAAAACTTCATTTTTTGATGAATAGTGAAACCACTAAGTGGTAGTTAAAAAACTAATTTTTCGTTAAAATGAAACATTAACACTTATGTGTTTTGATTTCAAAAAATCCAACATAAGTGGTTGTAATTAGGAAGTAAAATGTGGTTCAATGGGATTAAAATAATTTTTTGGTGAATAGTAACTTTTAAGTTTAATTAATCGCGATTAAAGGTAATTAGTGAAATGTATGGTAAAAATGGTATTATAAAAATATGAAAATACCTTTCCACTTGTCATACCCCTATTGGATGAGTCATGTCCGAAAAGAAGAATCCATGGGTCAACTTGGGTACCCCATGGAGCCACTTTGGTAGGAAAATGACATTAAAAACATTTTATTTAATGTTAAAATAAATATTTCACAATCAAGAGTTGTTTTACTAAAACAATTTTTAAATGGGGTTATAAAAGTCTTATTTTTTACAATAAATATAAATTAGAATGATAAAAATATTTCCTACATCATGATATTTTTTATAATTTTTAGACGTTAAATAAATTAAATTATTTATGACACCATGATGAAGCAGCGATTACCCCATTAATTAACGATTTAAATAAAATAAAAAGATAATGTAAAATCTAAGACTTAAACTTTTCAAAAACATATTGGATGAGTATATTTAGAACCCTTATCACCTTATCCTAAAAATATATAAGTGTGGGACAATTATAATCCAAAAAATCATTTCATAATAATGTAACATTTCAATCTTTCCAAGAGTGCCCCTTCTCTCCTCTTATAAAAGGCCCCCACTACTACCACCTTACTCACAACTTCAAAGACTTTTGGCTCGGCCACCCTCTTCCCAAATACTCTCTATACTTCCTTAACTAACTCCTAGAATCCTAACCTTTGGCATAAGTCGTCCCAAGAAATCCTTTGGCTCAAATCAAAAAGAGTTACCCTATTTTAAGGTAATGTCTTCTCTAATGTTGTTTTGTTTTATTTTGCTTCTCCAACCCCTTAAACACTTTTTATTACTTTAATTTGTGAATACACCAGTATATACAATATAATAGGATGTTTTTTTTGATATTTATTTGGTTTACACTTACACACACCTTTGTCTAATGCATAAAGAGCATACTGTTTTTGTGGGTGGCGAAATACTGCCTCACGAAACGATGATTGTTCAATATTTTTTTAACACCTCTAATGGTAGCCATGTTGATGACACTATTTTCATATATGATATATATATTATGTTTATGTTTTCCTTATGCTTTTTTATTTCTCATTTGTGGCATAATTTATGATTTCCATTATGGGTAAAAGCGATAATTTCATTTTAGGAAGTGCCGACTACTGCCCACTCAAAGTGATTTGAATCGTTAATGACATATGTGGGATGTATAAAAGATGGAATAAAAGGTATTATACATTATATTATACTATAATTATATTATAACTTTATATAATTATAACTTCATTCCATTAAATACGAAATAGAAATGAAATTAGCGTTCATGCGTACGTACGGCTTACCGTCTCCATGAACGGTGCATTTCATTTCGTACCTCTAAATGTTATGTAGTATTATAAATGGAATACGTAAATGGAATTATTTCATTTTACTTTTTCCATATTATGTTGAAGTTCATGTTTAAAAGGCTTTTGTTTTAGTTATACATTGCCTTAAATGTTTATGTTTATTTATGAAAGCTTCCGCTATATTGTTATCCTTACTGAGCATCTGAGCTCACCACTTACAATGTTTTAATATTTTCAAGGATGTGAAGAACTATTTTATGAATGACCTGTAGGGATAGTCAGAAGAGGATATGAGTGTGGACTATGGAGACTTTGTTATTGTATTTTTTCACTTTATGATGTATTGTAACGTTTATGAATGTATCTAGTGTTTCCAAGGCTACTAAACTAATCGGTCTTTCGATACTTGATTTTTTGTGATCATGCCAATGTTACGAAATAATGCACCGACTCCGGGTAACTGGGGTCGGGGCGTTATAGAGAGGCACATGAATATGGAGCATAGTTTGGAAAACTGTGCACCCCTACCCAAAAAAGCATGTTAATGGCATTAATTTCTCAATTGAGTTATTTTAAAATTTTAAAACCACCTGGTACTATAACTGATTCTCCCCATATCAGTGATAGCATGTTTCCTTCATTTTTGGGAGATCCCAGATAGGTTCCAAGTCTCATTGAACTTCATTCTGGATGAATCAAATATCATATTTAAGGATTTTAATGACTCTTATATACCTTGTATTATTTCCAAATTATATTGGTTATTTGTGAGATGAATTGACGAGAAAACATGCAATTCAGAGGCCTAGTGTTCTAGGAATAAATTTATGAAATAAATTAAATATAAAGTGCACATTGTTTTTAAGACAATTATGAATATATTTTTAATGTAAATTCAAATTAAAAATCATAGGGCTCCATTGATTTCATAACATGGGTTTTACAAAACCCATGACTTTATATTGGTTGGTGTGGGTCATTTGTATAAAATTAATTGAGGGTGTAAAATAAAAAAAATTATTTAGTGAAATTATTTTTAAATATGTTTACAAAAAAAACTAATTTTTCTTTTAAATGGATTCTTATAGAAAATTTATTAGTAATACACATAAACCTAGAGTCATTTTAAAATTGTTGGAGAGAGGTTTTTAGGATCTTCCTCAGATGGACAATCACCAGATCGTGTACCGATGATCGAAACACAATGAAATTGAAGGATCTCGCCAATGAAAATGGTGCAACTCCATTATGTATTTGTGGTCAACTATAACTGAGGTAAGAAACTGGTTTTGATAAGATTTCTTCCCCATTCATAGTTTCTAAAATGGTCTTGAATCAATCATCCAACAAATTGATTCATAGATCTTTTATCTTGTAGGATGAGTTAGGTTAATCGGGGTTTTGAGATAATTACATTGTGATTATTGATTTATTGTTCTTATTATCATGGAAATGGATTGAGGTCAACATTAACTTCATTCTATGTTCATTCCTATTTATCGTTCATCGAATTTTTTCATACGATTCTTTCTTCATCATGAGAATTATTTATTTGGGATGTGGTTCTACATCCACCGATAACATTAATCATTTCATACTCAATTCTTGAAACAATGATTTTATATTGTAGATATGGGATTCGTATGACATAAAGGTGGTGTGGTGATAGAAGAAGATGTGGACGAGATGGTTTTTTATACCAGATTGTTTTCTCCAATGTGCAATTTAGAATAATTAATGAGAATAATTTTAGAAACAATTAATGGGTCATGAGTTGTTATTTGATGATGGAAAGGTTCTTCAAGACCTAATTAATGATTTTAGGGTAAATAAATTTCTAAATCAGAGTTCATAATAACACACAAGAACATGGAATCCATATCTTTGAATTTATAAAAATTGTTGATACACGATATGTAATGGGGACCCACATTCCTTGTGCCTCCTATGCGAGCCAGTTAGGATTTTTGTAGAAGCATGAGTATCACACTCTGTGTAAGGACCTGACCCATGTTTTTGGGAGCTATTTCTTTATTTTATTACAATATCATATATATAAGAAATATGAATCCTAAAGGACCATGTAGTTTTGTATCTTTGGAAACAAGATACATACATATGTTCAACATTAAAACATGAAATGAAATATATCTTATATGTTTATCCTTGAATGTCACTCATAATAAACATCATTATGTGCTGAGAAAATGATTCATAATAATTTGGTTATATCAAATTCTCAGTAAGGGAAATCAATTAAGAAGAATATATCATGAACGTAACCATTAGTCATGGTTAATAACTAAAAAAACCTTTATAAATAAAAAAATTCAACATAATATGGAAGGAATAAGAGATACATAAATAAAGCCATAATAAAACATAATCATGGATATTATACTAGTAAAATAGCCACATGAACTATCAATACTATTTTAGAAATAAGGTAATTCATAATTCATGACACCATACCAATATCATCAAGGCCTCATTCCATGACCATAAATATCCATTTTGTGAAGGCCTCGTGCCAAGACCATAGTTCATCTCATGAGACCTACTGATGCACTGATGAGATATAATGAGCCCCACATGACACTTAATAAGTCCAATTCACTCTTAATATGAATGGGGGAGAATATAAAAAACATAAACATTCATATTGAAACAGACATATGAAATGTGAATAACATTCCCAGAACTTTATGCACAAACATTAACCATTCAGAGTAAATTGGTGAGTGGTTTTAAGATAGAGCATCCATAGTCAAACTAATAATAATATATTCAATTAAATATGGTATATTATATCATAAAATACTAATACCAATAATACATAAGAATCAATCATATTGTTTACATAGATGATTATACTCTTATAAAATAATCGAGTAATTCTTGAGATAAATAATCTTTTACTTTATAAAAAATTATTTTGAAAAAAATATCTGTATAGAAATAGATGTGAATTAAGATAGTATGTTCACAATAAAATGAGTAATTTTATAAATATAATGGTTTCAAAAAATTATTTTAGAGTTCCCTTGCAAATAGCTTTGAATTTGAGAAATTCCCTTGAAAAATGATTGTTTATTAGGAACGATTTTTTGAAAGACAATTTTAAAACATGTAACTACTCCTAAAATAAAGAAATATTATGGTTTGTACATGTAAATAAAATATCATAACATAAATTATGATGATTAAATAAAAATAAAAAATTATTTAATTCAGGCTAAGTGAGTTAAATAGTAACCCGAATGAAAATTGAGGTTCATGAAGAAAACCCTTACCTTAAGTCTGAAGGTGATCTTCACTTAATCTTAAGGACCTGAATAATCAAATTTAAGTTCATAAATAAATTATTCTAGAAATGAATCTATATTTCATTGATTAATTATAACAATATTAGGTTCATTCATGGTCTTTTAATGGGTTAATATATTCCATCTCTTTGTTTAGGAGTGTTTTCTTCCTTGGTTTTCATGACCTATTTACATATATTCAAGTATGGATAAACATGTGGAAAGAAAATAGGTGTCTAGAATAGAATTTGTATTATATTATTCAAAAAATATATGATTACGTAGTCATAAAAGTATTTTGGTTACTGGTATCGAAATTGAATCATTATATAAGACTTTAATGACAATTGTTCGGATAAATTGGCCATTCTTGTGCAGAACGAACTCATTTTGATTTATAAATTAATATAATGTCTACAAAAGGGTTAAATGACCATAAATAAATTATAATACATATATTATTGTTTGGTTCAATAATAAAAATGGTTTCATAACTAGACTTTATGATAGTAATAAAAATTGAAAACTCGTCGTTCTTGAATTTGATAAATTACCACATCTTTGATTGTGTTTTCAATTCTAGTATAAAGTAAGAGGAATAGAGAGATGATGAAAAATAATTGATTTATAAAAGGAAAATTATATAACATGTATGTTAATTGATTAATCCAATCATTTGGATGAAATTAGGAGAGGAAATAAAAAAGAAAAGAAAGGAACTTGAAATAAATGAAATGAAAAGAGGAACTTACCTCTTGAAGTAATCTTCATTTAGTGCCATATAGGGAAGAGGTTTTGGACTTTTTATGAGATCAATGTATATGTAATTTGGGGAAGGATCCTGGGTGGCTATATTATCAGAATTTAGACAAGGAATATGTCTGGATAGGAGTAAAGGTAAAAAGAGTGAGGGGGAGGGTTTATAGTAGAGGATAGGGGTGATTTGAGAATATCTTATTTATTCTTTTATTATTTATCTATATAAAACCAATAGTGTTGATTATTGTGAAAAATAATATTATTATGTTAATGAGAGTTCAAAACGAGTGGTCTTACATTATCCTTACATCACCTATGACTCAATAAATTATGTATTTAGTAAATATCGTAAATTATCGTATTTTACATTTCAACCAAAATTCATGTATTTTAGAAAAAACCCAAAAAATTACCTAAACATTTTTCTACATGTAGATTTCAAAAATAAAATATATTTTTTGAAAATAATTTTCAAAAAATTTTAATTTTAATTTTATAATGAAATTGTAATTTATTTAAAAAAACAACATTAAAACTATAACTTCTTTTATAACTCCATGATAAATTAATAAAGGTCACATAAAATTATATAATATCCAAAAGACAATAAATTAACAATAAATTATAACATATTATGAAAATAAAATTCCATTTTAAATTATTATATTATTCAGAAAATTGTAATTATAATATTTGTGACATGAAAAAATATGAATACTTCTTCTAGAAATGTTTTTTCACGTATAAGTTGTCTAAATTGTATTTATACACTCATGGGTGATTTTTTTTCCAATTTACTATTCATTAATTTTCATAACAATAACATTACTATTCATAAGGGTATGTTACTATTTATCAAAAATTATGTTTATCTTATCAGACTCTATAAATCTTACTAAACACAATAGTGTATGTTAATTTTTTTGAAATTCAAATCAGAGAGGGAAAATTTATCTTTAATTTTATGGTGATAATATAGTGTTTTTTTAGTGTTACAGTTTCATGCATTACTATTAAATTTATTTTCAAAAACATTGGGTCTTAAATTATCTCCTCCTTATAAAACATTTTATCCTCAAAATTACCAGAATGTTACCCCACAAAAATATTTTGGCAGTTCTTTATCATAAGATCCTCATGCTCCCATGATCCATCTTCAAATTTATAACTCTTCAATAGTATCTTTACCAGTCGAGTCATCCAATTCATCAACACTTGTTCTTTAGATTCCAGAAACTGGATAAGCTATTCACAGTAAGATAGGTCATGTACTAATTCTATACCTTCAGAAGTGAGGACGTGCATTGGGTACGACATCCACTTTCTCAACAATGAGACCTGGAACACATTATGTACCTTAGATAGGTTAGGTGGAATATCCAAATTATTTGTTAGAGAACCAATTATCTTAATAATGAGACCTGGAACACATTATGTATATGGGTTTGAATAGTCATCGATTTTTCTATTGATTCCTCTATATGAACGGGGCCCACAACTTCCTTTGTCGAACTTCATCCCAACAAGTTGTTGTAAGACATCTCATTCCGTACAATGCTTCATGTGGAACCATTTTAATAATTTAATGGAAAATATTATTATAGGAGAACTACACTAAAAAAATATTGATCCCACATACCATGAAAGTCATGTGAACTTTATCACAACAGGACCTCTATGGTTTGGATCATACTTTCTGATTTCCTATCAATTTGAGGATGATAAGTAGTACTCAAAGGAATATAAGTGTCCTAATATTTCTAAAGACATTTTAATAATTTTTATGTAATTGATGATCATGATAAGATGCTATTTAAGGAGGTTCTCCATGATGTCTTAAAAATTCATTTTTATAGAGTCGTGCAAGCCGCTGTAGTGGAAAATCCTCCCTGATGGTGAGGAAATGTGCATATTTTGTTAGTTGATCCATAATTATCCATATTTCATCATTCATTATAAGAGTTTTGGGTAATCAATTGAAAACATACGTGGTGATGTCATCCCATTTCTATGTTGGAATAGGTAGAGGTTTCCTGACTCCTCTATGATGTTTTTTTTGGCCTATACTTGCCGACAGACTAGAAATATTGATACAAAATCAAACATTTACCGCTTCATGTTGTCCCACTAGAATTGTTCTTTCAAATATCTATACATTTTAGTGCTACCAGGGTGTATATAGTAATTTGAACTATGATCATCATCCAAAAATTCTATTTTCATCTCTGTTATAGAGTGAACACATAAACACTGAACTAATTTCAGAATTCCATCTTCACACATGAAGTCATCTAACTTCCCATAATTCATAGTATGATTTTTTTGAATATTCTTATTACCATACTGTGAAGCATTAATTCTTTCCAAAAAAGGGTCAGGCCACCATTTTAATAAATAGTGATGTTTCAACTTCTTTGATAATTCTCATATCCACCCTCACTAGATCCATGTACAATGGATCCTTTACAATCCTCATTTTGTTGAAAACTCAATGATCCCACCTGATAAATGAATCCACTACCTTATATTACATTATTGGGTAGTATTGAATTGAAAAATCATAATACTTGAGTTGCTCAAGATATATATTTTGCATTATATTGAGTTCTTTCAATGAGAATATCTATTTAAAGTTCTAATTATCTGAATATAACTCAAATATTTTTCTATAAATATAATGACTCCGTATCTTCAGAGAAAATACTAAAGCTTCAAACTCAAGATCATGAGTAGGATATTTTTGTTCATTAATTTTTAACAACCTTTATTCATAGGAAATAACTCTATCATTCTGTACAAGAATACAACCATGTCCATTCTATGATGCATCACTATAGCTCACAAACCTATCATTCACTGATGGTTGGGTTAGGATCAGATAATTCCCTAATCTCCTATTCAATTATTCAAAACAGTCCTCACATTATTTTTTCCATATGAACATCACCCCTTTACTTGTATGCTTGGTCATCAGGTAGCCTAAATAGGTGATGTTCTGAATGATATTGCAATTATAACCTACTAAACCAATAAAACTACTTACCTCAGTTATTTTTGTTAGAGTAGGCCATTCCTGAATAGATTTTATCTTCACAAGATCAACATATATTCCACCATTAGAGACAATGTGTCCCTGAAATCAAATATATTAAAGCTAAAATTCAATCATTCTAAACATCCCATATATTTCATTTCTTCTAGGAGTATTCAGAATAGTGCGTAGGTGATTTTTAGGATCTTCATAGCTTTTAGATAATAACAAGATATCATCAATATATTCCACCACAAAGTAATAAAGATATTCCATGAAAAATAAATTCATTAGATATATAAAAACCAGGGGTGAATTAATCAGTCAAAAAGGAATTATTGTAAACACATAATGCCCATACCTGGTTCGAAATGTTGTTTTTAAAATTTCTTCCTTCCTCATATGCAACTGATGATATCCAAATTGAAGTTAAATCATAATAAATTATTGAGATCCATGAAGTTGTTCAAATAAATCATCAATGAAATGTTTGGGATACATGTTCATTATTTTTATATCATTGCTCTCCCAATAGACAATGAAAAACCATATAGATCCATCTTTCTACTATAAAAAATAGGATAGGGGCACCCCATGGAAAAACAATAGGGCGGATGAATCCTTTATCACAAAATTACATTATTCTTATCTTAAAATACACAAATTCTATAGTAACCATTATATAAGGGGCCTTTGATATAGACATTGAATAAGGAATTAAGATAATGGAAAACTCAATTTTTTTCTCTTGAGGATGTCAAGATATATCATCTGAAAAGACATCAACATATTCTTGCACAATAGGCACGTAATATATTTGAACATTCCTTTCCTAATACATAGTTATTTCATTCCCTTCTTCTTCAATAATTTAATTATATAGAGGTACTAGAGGTGGATATAGATGAGGATCAGATTGTGATGTTTCCACCCTAAATATAAGTGATTCCATAATGTCCTATGAAATTGTATCCTCATTATTCTTGAACTAAATTTTCACATCAAGGTATGACAGACAAAACATACTAAGGATTATATCAAATTTAATCATGGGTATGATAATAAAATAAGTAGATAAATAATTTTTATATTCCATAATGAGTACTTCCCAACACAATATTGTTGCAATGATACTTCCCTTCAGAGTTTTCACTAACAACTCCCTTATTAAATAAAATTATAAATGTCTAATTTTTAGCGAAAAATGTGAAGATATGAAAGAATTAAATGATCTATAATCGAATAAAACATTGGCTAAGTTTGATGGAATGATTAAAGTACCTTCCAACACATCGTTAGGAACATCATCCTCTATAGTTGTAACAGAATAAGCATGGCCCTGCACCCTTGGCCTTCTTTTGGGAAAATTTCCCTAAAATTTAGGACATTCCTATTCAAAATGTCTCATCTCCCTAAATTTGTAGAGTTGAACATTTGTTGCATCTTTCTTCCCCTTACAATATGACGATAGTTGGCCTTTTTATCTACACTTGTAATTGACTCCCATTCCATTCAGGCAATTAGCATGTTGTTTCTTCCCACAATTACTATAGGGTGGAAGGTCAACTCTTACATTCATCCCCATTTCCTTATTTCCTTTTTTAGAGTTTTTGATGGACCTATTTTTATCTTGTTTTCCTTTAAATTTATCAGGAAAATAAAATTCCTTTTTTATCTTTATTGAACTCGATACATTATCTTTAAATGATACGAAACATTGGGAGACTAGTTCCCTTTTGAGGAATTGTTTTAAACTAAAAAATAATAGATAAATATTTCTTATTGAATTGCGTATGTAGTCTACAAAAAGTCTTTATATCATTATGAAGTTATCTTTATAAATTTAAATGTTTTAATCCTCTATCAGCCTCAGATTCAAGAATTTCATTTCCATATTATATTGTTGTTCCTGGGGAAAATATTTTTCAAGTAAGATTTCTTTAAAACCAGTCCATTAAATCCATTTTATTTATTCCTCCTTATTTTTGATTTGGATCAATGACCACCAATGATCCACATACCTTGATATAAGATAAACTACCATGACAACTTTCTCACTTTTGTTACATCCCAAAGTCAGAAATATATTTTCTATGGAACTTACCTACTCCTCAACTAAAAATGGTCTTGTTGTCCCATTGAACAATAGAGGATGTTTTAGAAAAAACAGACCCAACATAGCTCCTCCAAATTGTGGATCAGGATGATCCATATGGGTAAGGTTATTATTAATAACTAATTATGTTGTCCTAGTATAGGTATAAGATTATCCACACCAGACACAGCTCCAGAGACAACATAATTATATTACACCTGAGGGAAATACCCCCATGGTATACGCACATTCATATGGTTTCCATTCCATACACTTGGATCCATTTATAAAAAATGAAATACAATAAATTAGGCTACGAATCATAATGTATTATTTCAACAAAGATAAATACAACAAAAAAATTTAAATCCAATGTTTAGATAACCCATAATCAAAAACAATGTTTCTTTGAGGATAAATTTACATTTAAATCCTCCATAATGAATCATAATGAAAATGAAAATTATCGTAAGAATATCCCCCTATACTGTTAAACTATGTGTTCAGTAAGGCCCATTGTCATGTACCAGGATACACTGGGTTTAGCCCGAAACATCTTGTCTGTGTTTTCACACCTAGGAACATTTATACTAGAACCACATCCACTTGTATTATCCATAGAAGGTTATATTTTTTAAAAATATCCACATAATCTATTCCTTACTATAATTCTAGTATGTTCTAATATGGTTATCCTCAAAGACTATCTTCGGGTTTTATTCTGTAATCTACATTTTCTAAATCTAGTTTCCTTGTTTTCTACTAAACATACTCTGATACCAACTGTAAGGACCTGATCTCAGTTACCAAGACCAAACACCTTTTTTTATTAAATTGGAATATAATGAAGGATTATAAATCCTAATGGACTGAGAATTTTATTATATTTGAAAGAAAAATAGATACATATGTTCAATATTATAACATGAAATTAAATATCTCATATAAGTTTTATTGGGAACATCCACATCTATAAGTTTATCATTACAGGTCACTCATAATATACTTCATCATGTCCTAGGAAAATGAAACATAAGAAAGGGGTGAGATCAAATACTAAGTAAGGTTTTATAATGAAACATAATATAATATAATACTTATCATTAATCATAGTGAATAACTAAATACACATTCCTTTTAAAATAATAAACTTCACCATAATATGGTAGAAATAACATATGAATAAATAATTCCATAATAAAACATAATCATGGGTATCCTACTAAGTGAATAAATACATGGAATATAAATAATATTTTCATAATTAAGTAATTAATAATGTGGGATATCATAACCATACGATAAAGGCCTCATGCTAAGACCATAAATATCCATTTTGTCACAGTCTCATGCCAAGACCATTGTTCATGTCATGAGAACTACTGATGAACTGAGGGGTTATAGAGGGTCCCAACCAATAGTTACTAAGTACAAAACATTCCTCACATGAATGGAGATAAACACAAACAACATATAAATTCATATTGAAACTAATATATGAAATGTAAATAACATTCCCTAAACATTAAGCAAAAACACTAACCATTCAGAGTAAATTTGTGAATGGTTTTAAGAAAGAAAATCCACAATCAAACTAATCAGAAACAATTCAATTAAATATGGTTGATTATATCATAAAATAGTAATCAAAATAATAAATAATAATCAACAAGAGTGTTGAAATTGAAGAATATACTCTTAATAAATCATTGAGTCATTCTTGATATAAACACTCTTTTACTTAGAAAAGAAGAGTTCTTTTGGGAAAAAATGTTTTATAAAACTAGAAATAAATTAAGATAGTATATTAATAAAAAAATGTGTCATTTAATATAGATAATTGTTTCCAATAAACATTTTTTAGAGTAATATTGAATATAAGTAAAAAATTTGAAAAATTCCCATGAAACATTATTTTTTTTCGGGAATTTTTTTTGAAATATCTTTTTAAAAAATGAAAATCTCCTGAAAAAAAAGAAGTATTATTGTTGGTAATAATATAAAGATTATTAAAACATAATTTATGATGATTAAATAATAAAAAAAATTAATTTTTGTTAAGAGCGATAAAGTGTAACCCATAAGAAAATGATGGTACATGTAGAAAACCCTTACGTTAAGTCCAAATGTGTTCCTCAATATTTTCTTAATGAACTGAATAATAAAATTTTGTTTCATGAATTAAATATTAAATAACCTCATATATATTTAATTGATTTATTATAACCATATTAGGTTCATTCATGTCATTTTTATGGGTTAAGAGATTTAATTTCATAGTTTGGGTGTGTTTTTTCCCTGGTTTTCATGATCGGTTTACTTATATTCAAGTATGGAAAAACATGTAGAATAAGAATGGTTGTCAAAAATAAAAGTTTTAAGTTATTAGTAATCAAAAAGAACATTACATGGTCATAAAATTATGTTGGCTATTTTAAGTGAAGATGAATCATTATTTAAAACATTAATGATAATTGTTTGGGATAATTGGAGATTTTTTAACACAACAAACTCATTATGATATATAAATTAATATCATGTGTAAAAAATGATTAAAGAACCTTCAATAAGTTATAATACATATATTATAGTATGTTTCAACCATAAAAATGGATTTGTTACTTTAATTGAATATGGTAATATAATTTGAAAACTTGTCATCCTTGAATGTGATAAATTAACGCATCTCGGATGGTGTTTTTATTTATAGTATAAAATAAGGTAATGGAGAGATGATTTAAAATTATTCCACTATAGTGACAAAATTATAGTAAATTATGGTACTGGATTCATCACAACATTTGGATGAGATAATTATTGGAACAAAAATAAAAAATAAATGAACTTGAAATAAAATAAACAAAAAGAGGAATTTACCTCTTAATGTAATCATCATTGAGAGCCCCTTTAAGGTAGAGGGTTTGGACTTTCAATGAGATAAAGGGATTATGGACTTTGGGGAGGATCTTGGGAGGATATTTGACCATAATTTAGGCAAGGTAAAAGGGTTTAGGGGAATGAATAGAATAGGGAGTGTGGGGGGGGGGGTTATAGTGGAGGAGAAGGGTGATTTCTAAATATCTTATTCATTATTTTATTATGTTACTCAAGAAAAAAATATTATGGATTATAGGGACCAAGAATAGTAATATGTTCTTGTGAGTATGACAAAGTGGTATTAAGTCATCCTTACATCATATATGACTCAATAATCAGGTATTTAGTATTTATTGTAAATTATCATATTTTACTATTCACCCAAAATTATTGTATTTTAGAAAAACACCAATATATTACCCCAACCATTTTCAACGTGTAGAATTTAAAAATGGAATCCTTTTTTGGGAAATAATTTGATAAATATTTTTAATTTAATTTTTGAATAAAATCATATTTATGCAAAAATTAACAACATTAAAACTATAAATCATTTTAAAGCACCATGAGAAATTAATCAGGCTACCATACAATTATATTATAACCATAATATAATAATGTAACAATTTATTATTACATTTTATGAAAATAAATTTCCATTTTATATTATTAAATTAATCATAAAATTTTAATTATAATATTAATGACATACCAAAATACAAATACTTATACAATGATCGTTTTCACTTAGAAGATGTCTAAATTATATTTACACACTAATGGGAGAAGTTTCTATTTTTTGGCCAATTTACTATTCATATATGTGACATTACTATTAGTAGGGGTATGTTACCATTCATAAGGGTATGTTACTATTTATCGAAAATTAAGTTTATCTTGTTAGACTGTAAATATCTTATTGAACACAAACATATATGTCAGTTTTTCGAATTTCAAATCATAGAGGTGGAGAAATTATGTTTACCAGATTAGTTATAACAAGTGGTGTTTTGTAGAGACTAAGTGTTTCATGCAGTCAATATTAATTATTTTTTTTCAAAATCATGGGGTGTTACACCATGTGAGGCCTTATCACAAGATGTGTTCCCCCTCCATAGACTTGACATGTATCTTGGAGGGTATAGATACACGAGTTAAAGAATTCCATGTACTCCCCCAAACAAATATGGCCTAGATAAGTACCGATTCTAATACATGCATTGTACCATTGGTACCATACATATGAATTCTAGAAGACATGTACTTCTATATGGACATGTACAAGAGATGAGATATGGGTCATTTATGTGGGAGGACACAACGTCGAGGTAAACTATCTGTATCCTCTGTAAAAGTCATTTACATCCATAAAAATGTCTTTGATATCCTGTCCTATTTGTCTTAGATATGTTTTTTAAGGTGATTTCCCCTTATCCTTTTCCCTGAGGGTTATTATATAATTGTATCCTACACATATGACAATTATGCCTTCTATATGACTTCTTGGATGGGGTAACTAGAATCCCTTTTTGAGGTGTAGAGTGAGATCCTATATTTATCTCTAAAATCTTGTTGGAGTTATTAGTATCACCATTACCAACATTATGTGAGAATTAATCCTCAACATTGAAAGTTAATCCATATTATGTTTTTTTGTATCACCCCATGGCCTTGTTTTTTATCCTGATATGTGTATCATATTTCTTCAAGAATTCAGCACCTACTTTTGGAAAGACCTAACTAGAAATACCTCTCAAATGGATGTAATCACTTCTATCAGACTCATGAGTGTGTACTCCCAGATGGATACTATGTGAATCCTTTTAGCTGGAATAATTGACTATCACACAATGGTTGGGACTTACCTTTAGAGTGTGTGTTTTCATAGGTAACTTTTTATATTCATTTTATATGTTCTATAGATATATACCTAAGTAGATATTACATCATTTCCTTTGTTTTATGATTTTTTGGTTTTGGGTTTTCCTAATGAGTATTGTAATACTCAGCCTTGCATATGATTTTCTTGCACATGCTTTGTATTTTGAAGAAAATCGACCATTTGATGGACTCCTACACATACAATGACCAGATGGTGATTAGTGAGACTATAATGATCAAGGTGTGTCCTTTTTTTTTGAAATTAGTAATTTTTTTACTTTTAGGTTGGACTATTGTTTTATACTCTTTGTGATGGGCTTGTATTTGGCCATGTTTACTTTCATATACTTTCTATCATACTCTTGGTGTGGGATTTAGAAGAATGAATGCATGGTTGTTCAGTTGTTTTTAAAATTCATAATTTTATAGGTGTTGAAATGTGTGGTCATATACATCTATATAGAATAAGGCGTCCCATGTTAGTGGTATGCCTACCCAGTGCATGTCACTATCCCCTAGTATGTTGTAGGTGGGCTTAGGGAGATTCAATATAGGTCTCTTTGGGATGGGTCGGATTGAGTGTTATCAGAGGTTTCAATTCTAACATTGGACGAGGGTCTATGGTTCTGGTTTTGGGATACACAGTTAAGTGTTTCAAGTTCATCTTTATGGACAGGGTCTCTAGTGTTTGTGCTATATCTGACGCATCCATACAAAAGGCCTCTTCTCACATTTTTTCAACTTGGTACATGATAACTTTGGTTTCATGGATAAAATAGTGAAGGAATCATAATGTAATGGGTTTTTTCCATTCCCTTCCTGTGTCATCTCTATTGATATACTCAATGACTATGGTATGTCATTTTTTCTTATTAGGATTCCTCGGTGATGTATTCTAGCTAGGATTCAGCATCAAGATGAATAGGATTATCCACTTAGTGATGAGGCACAAATATAGGGACCAATCTTGATATGATACCTCTAGGTGGTGTGAAAACTATACCACCACATGTTAGAAAACTAATAGTACCCATATTACGATAGGATTAAGTACGAAGGATTAGCTAACATCATGAGTTTTAGTGGTAGATACACCTCAAGTTATGTAGAGAGACTGACCCACAAGTAGTTGAGGACTAGAATGATGTTGTGATCCATGTTTTCTATATTGTTGGGACACTGATAGATTAGATGGTGGTTCTAGAAGTAAGACTTCTTTATGGGTTAGTAGGGTGATGGTTTGGTTTTGTGACCAAGAATAACAATGAGGTGACTCTTTGGTGAACAAAATTTGAGGACCTTTTATAGATGAGTTCTCACCAGTTTTACTGAGGGTTGTATGTCATCAAGAGATTTTTTAGTTCAATCAAGGAAGCATGACAGTAAGTAAGTATTCATTGAGGTTTAACACCATTTCTAGGATCTCAATTGATATATTATGTGTGGTAATTTTCAGGGATCATTCCATTGAATGAGGTATTCATAGAGAAATATAATCCATTGTTTTACCTTTATGCTACCCCAACTATGATAGAGTTCTAGAGTGAGCTTTGGTTCATAAGAGTTTCTTTGCTGACAAAAAACTAGTGGTTTCCGATAGAAAACATTTCTATGTGGAGACCATTTCATAAATGGGCCGATGACTGTCTGTTAGATCATGATGTGCGAGACATTCTAGGATTGTGTCTTAGGATAGAGGATTTGTGGTTCATGGATAATAGGTTGGGTCCAGTCAACCCATAGAGAGGAAATGTTATTCATGTGTTAGAAGGGTACATCTTGCATGATATAGTCTATCCCACCATAAAATTGAGAGAGATACCATGGATGTTCTACTAAGGAGGATATAACAGAAGGAGAAAGTAGGTTTGGAAGGAGGAGGATGTGGAAAGAATGATGGGAGATCACTAAGAGGTGGAATAGGGTTTGACTTATTAACACCACCACCTCTAGGTGGTCCACTCTAGGCTTAGGGTGATGGATGACATGTTTGGGGATAGATGTATGTGGTCGAATCATACAACCCGTAGGCTCAGAGATTGATTCATAGAAAGATCTGTGTCTTTTATACATTATTTATACTACTAATAGATATAGTTTATAGTCATTAATTTCTTTCGACATACCTTGTAAGAGACATAGATATTCCTATTGAGACCTCGGATCTATCCTTACACTTGGAGACTCATTATTAATAAGACTCAATGATCATGCACTTGTGATGACATTGTGACCTAACAATCAGAGGTGAGAGTTTCTGTTGTGATATATTTATTATATTAATGAGGCCTTACAATGTCATATTATGTATGGAATGTTTATCCATAATTCTTTCAAAGATTTACTGTTTCAAGAAGAGGATGTGATGTGTTTCCATTGAAGGAACTAGGTTCTCATTTTCATTGAAATGGAAATGAATAAAACATAGGATGGACTCATATGTAAAAGGGTGAAATATTTACCCATAAGCTCTCTAGTATAACCCTTATTATAGTGCATGTTATGATTTATCAGTTTTCTACAGTAGTGGTGTAGTATGAGGATGTATTCAATGAAAATGTTCTAGGTTTACCACCACATTGATAGATAGACTTCCATGTTGATCTACACCCAAAGAAGTAACGGATATCATCACCGGCATATCAGATAGATCTTGTATTTATTTTCAAGGTGAGAATGCATTTGTAGAATTTTTAGAGGAATGGATTTACTAATCCCATTATTTCACCCTGGTTATCCAAAGTTTTTGTTCACCAAGAAAGTTAATTTGATATGGAGGTTGTTTGTGGACTACCGGTTCTTGAAAATATGTGACCATGAAAAACAAGTATCCACTACTGAGGATTTATGACATAATTCATCAGTTGTGAGAATTTTGATTGTTCTAAAAGGTTGAATTTAGTCTATTCTTTCAGTAGGTGTGAGTTTGGGATGAGGATATAATGAAGGCATCATTCTGATGTCATTATAGACACTATGAGTACATGGTGATTCCTACCAGCATTGAAAACTCCCAATATGTGTTTATGGGATGATATAACCAGATCATTAAGAATTTATTAGATCATTTCATGGTTGTATTCATTGATGATATCATTGTGTACTCGGAATCTGAGGTGGAACTTGAAAGACACTTGATGATGGTTCTGGAAGTACTCTAGGTGAACCATATTTCCGTAAATCCATCAACATGCCAGTTTTGGAATTTGGCAGTCCACATTATGGGACATGTTACCTCATTAGGTTGATTGGAAGTGAACCCAACCAATTTCAAGGTATTTTTATCATGGTATCCACCTAAGAACATTATATAGGTGCGGATCATCAATGTATTGGCATTCAGTTGCCATAGATTTAATCCTGATTCTCCCGAAAACCAGTACCCCTAAAACCTATGAACCAAAATGGGACGCCTTTCAGGTAGGTGAGGAGATTCCAGCAATATTTTTAGTAGTTTTGGTAGTGTTTTAAATGTTTTCCAATATTTAGTTTTCAAGGGGAGTGTATTGAATATGTATTGATCTATGATGTATTAGGAACTAGGCTTGGTTGGGTTATGATATAGAGGCCAATTGGGAATTACAATTGTTCATGCCAATTTAGACCCCATAAGTAGATCTACATTACCCACAATCTTGATTTAGGGGTTGTAGTATTAAAACTAATTATTTGGGTACAATACCTAATGTTCCAGTGTTTTTTCATATTTTTTGTTCACAAGAGTCTAAAGTATATCTTCTCTCAGAATCACCTCAACTTGAGGCAGAGTTGATGGATAGAGTTCCTCCATGATTATTTATTTGCAGTTTTTCATACTTCTGTGAAGGAGAATATGGTAGTATATTCTCTTAGTAGGAGATCTAGTTCATAGTTCTTGAACATGGTGTCAGAGTAGTTTTTCTCACTGTAGTTATCTTTTATAGATGGATATCGACTACCTTTCATCCAATCGATGACTGTCTCCCCTTTACTCTTACGGAAATTTAGTATGACACATCAAAGGGTTACTAATTGTGAGACATACCTTCAAATATATCAACTACACATTCTTGCATTGTGTTCTCTTATGGTTGTGAGAATGTCATTATTTTTAGAGGGCGCGTGATGATATCAATGCCATTTTGGGTGGATGTTCTGAGATAGTTCCATACATCTGATTAAATGTTAGAACTTGTGTGAAAAATATGTAATGGGACAACTGATGTTAGTTTTTCTTTCTACTAATAATGAAGGGATTTGTATAGTTTTCATCTTGATGACATACGTATCAGCAAGTGAATGATGAGAACCATGTTCCGGCATATTATCTCAACCCTTGTGTTTACAAAATTGATGTTGGATGGGATATACAGAGACGCCGTGATAGAATTACTATGTATGTCCAGGGGACACAATTCCATTTGGGTTATTACAGACTAAATCACCATGTCTTCCCACTTCGTAGAAATTCAGGATTAGGGTTCAGTAGATAGCCTAGGATTACTCTAGATTAATGAGATAGCGAAACTCCATGTAGTTCTATCAATTTTCAATTATGTCCATCAGTCTAAAAAAACATCTGAGTCGTGGAAAAGATTACATGAGAATTTTGGGACTCAGTTACATTTGTGAAGAGTGTTTCACACTGAAACTAATGTCCCAACTAAGAAAACCTTTTATGTTCTCAATAACATTCTATGAGGTTTCATGTTATACTTTGTACATAGCTGGGAGGATCACCTACAACTGGTGGAGTTTTGTTGTAAAAAAATAGCTACCATTCCCCCATGTACATGGAACGATTTGAGTCTTTGTAATGGAGACCCTACAGGTTACCACTTTTCTAGACTGGCCTAAGAGAGCCATCACTCATGGGATTAGAGTTATTGTGGAAAACTATTGAGTAGGAGAAGATCATCTAGTAGTATAGAATGATTTCACATACCATTCATAATTATTAAAATGGTAGACGATGGAGGCATTTAGAGTGTGAGGAAGGAGACCATGTGTTCCTATGTGTCTCTCCTCTATGTGGATTACATAATATTTTCTGATGATACAAGTTATCTCTGATTTTAAATTTCACTTTTTAGATACAACCTAGAGTTATTGAGGTAGTGTACCACTTATCTATACTTCTATAGTTATGTAATGTACATGAAATCTTCCTAATGTTGCAGTTGAGGAGGTACATTCATGACCCATCACATGTTATCGAATGAGGGGAGCTAGACCATGATGATGGAGCTACATTGATGAGTATCTAGTTGAGATCAAGGATTGGTAGGAGAAAATCCTTTTTGGGAGAGATATTACATTAGTGTGTGTCTGATGTCATCATGGGATTCTCTATGAAATATCATGATAGATAGAGGCTTATATTCATTTTCAATCCCGACATATCTTTTTGAAGCCATTTTTTGGTTTCTCAGGATGCAAATCCCCATGGTGTCGAGAATTTAACAACTCAAAACTTCCTTATATTTTTTGGATATTTATTGATTATTTTTTAGAAAATGAGGAGATACATCTTGCAATTCTGAGGCCTGATGAGCCTAGAATAATGGTTTTAAGAATATTAATTATATTAAACACCTCACATTCATAGTTTTCATGAAATATTTTACCTATAATAAACATATTGTCATATTAGATGTTTGGGGAAATCATTGATTTTTGAACTTGTGTTTTTACCATAAGAATGACTTCATCATGGTTCTCATGGGTTGTTTGTAGAAAATTCATCACAGGCATAAAGTAAATAAAAAAAGTTGTAATATTATTTGATTAATCTGTTGACTAAAAGATCAAATTATTCTTTTAAATACACCATTATGGAAAATGTTCATGGTAAGCTAAAAAACCTTGGATCCATTGTTCAACCATTTGAGAGATATTTGGAGGATCACCCTAAGATGGAAAATGACCGAATCATGGATCGATGATCAATGCATAATGAAATCAAAAGATATCATAAATGATCATCGTGCAGCTTCATTATTTATCATCAATTGATCTGAGTTGAGGTATTATGTGTTCTTTTGTTGGATTCTTTCCCCATTTATCATTTCATTAACTAATGTGAATCAATTGGCCAATTGATTGAGTCAAGGACTGATTGTCTTGGGGAATGGGTTAGATTAATGAAGTATTGGGAGAATTTTTTTTATGATTATTGATTATTCATTATTATTATAATATAAAGGAATTGAGGTTGAAACTGAAATTGGTCAATATTAATATCTATTTACTGTTATTTTTCATTTATCATCCAAATTATTCATTCATTGGGTTGAGTTTTCTGTTTGGACTAGGGTTCAAAATCAATCCATAAAATCAATCATTGAACACTAAATAATTAAAACAATGAAATGATATTATAGATTATGGATTAGTCTGAAATTAAATTGGTATTCTGATGGACACAATGGTGGATCTGATGGTTTTTGATACATGAATTCGGGTTCATTTACACATGACGAATAATAAAAAATGAGACATATTAATGAATGAATCGAAGGCTAATGAATTATTTTTCATGATAAAAATCTCTATCAGGACTTAATTCATGATTTCCCGGTGAGCCCATTGATGGATTGATGATTTGAATTAATGAATGAAGAAGTGAAACCCATATATGGGAATGTTGACAAATATACGATACACGACTTTTAATGCAAAGAAACTCAATGTGTGTGCACCACTATTTAGTGACTAGGGTTTAAAGTGATACTTATGAATCACACGACATGCGACCCTGTTATGCTACTTGTGAGCTCACCCTGTCAACTCAGCATGTACATCAGAGGCTACATGGACACAAGGAAAAGTACACGTGTAGAATAATTCTATTTACTCCCCCCAAAATACATGGAATTATCATGTACATAGGCTAGGCCATGTACTTGCACATTGGTAGAGTACATCTGTAGCTGACACATGGTGTACTTTGACACAGACACATAAACGTGATGTAACATGGGCCGTTACACTGGAAGACCTAGGGTCAAAGGATATGGCATGTTACCCTTCTACATGCCTTGTACTTTCTTAAACATGGATTCAATACATTTTCCTCTATGTCTTGGACATGACTCATGAGGGTGAGTTCCCCCTATTATTTTCTCTAGAGATTAGTATGGAATCATAACATACACATATGATAATGATCCCTTCATATTGATTTCATAGATAGTGTTATTAAAATCCCTTCATGGGGCATGGAGTGAGTTGTTCTATTAAACTCTATTCCATAGGTTGATTTCCTTGTATGATCATGACCAAAACTAAATGGGCTCGGATACTCTATATAGTAAGCTAATCCATAACGAGTTGTCAATATCAACCCAAGGCCTTGGATGTCATCCTCATTTTTTTTATTTAATTAATGACACATCATGTGCATCTAATGGCAAAAGATGACCAGAAGTACCTCTTAGAATAGACATCATTTGTGGTATTAGACACATGAGTGTGCTCTCCTAGACGAGTTCTATGAAGAACCTTCAATATAGAATCCTAGGTTGGAATATTATGGTTGTGATTTACCATTAGACTATATTTATTTCTTAAGTATATCTAGAAATTAATTTTATATGTGCTATAGAAATATACATATTTAGATATGACAACATTTCTTTTATTGATACTTTGTTGTTTTGTGGCGTCCTACTAATACTGTTATACTCATCCGTGCGTGGGATATTCCTGCACATGTCATGTATTGTGTAGATGATTGAAATTTTGATGTATACCTATATGTATTACAACCAGGTGATAATTATTATAACAGAACATACCAAGGCATCTTCCTGAGAATTTCCCAGAGTATTATAATTTTTTACTTTAATGATAGACTTTTGATTCAGTCTCTTTTTAGTGGTCGTGTATTTGGACCTTTTTACTTTCATTTACATCCTATAATAATATGGTTGTGGGATATAGATGTATTCGTGAATGGTTAGTCACTTGTTTTAAGATTTCAACATTTTTTAGGCTTGATGATGTGGGTGTGTGAACAGGTAATTAGGGTATGGACTCCAATGACACTGATATTCTTAACATTGAACTAGTATCCATCAATTATTCTACTGGTGGATGTACTAGAGAGTAACGTTACATGCCCTTTTGGGATATGTCATGACAAGGATCTTCACCAATTCCATTTTTCTATTCCATTGTGATCTACATTATTCCACATAAAATTTTTGTTTTCAGTTGAAAAAACATCCATCAATGATATTGAGGTTGGTAGTTTAATTATTAATCCCCACAATATTTTTTAAAATTTCATCTATTTAATTGATTAATTTAAATTTACACAGAAGGAAATTGCATCCTAAATTGAATTAATTAATTAAACTACTATGCGATAGTGAAATGGGATGACGATGGGTAATTGGATTTGATTTTTGTGATTATGAAATAGTTTATTAATGTTTCAATGATTTTATTGATATTTAGAAATGAGTTATGGGTGGAATAACCTTAAAGGGTTACTATTCTATATGATTAAATGGATATAAATTGTTTAATTGTGCATTGATCATACTATTCTATGTGATAACAGTGAAGAATCATTATTTAATTGATAATTAAAATGTGTAACTTTGATGAGATTGTTTGTTAAGAAGTTTAATAATTCACAACATTGATGTATTCGAAATATGTGAAATATGTGATATTTTGATATACGTGATGATGAGTGTTGTATAAGGAGTGATGCTTAAAAATCCCAAATGTGATAATAATGAGTTTCTTACAAGGACTGAGGCTTTAAAATCCTATATTTGATAACAATGAGTTTTGAACAAGGACAGATACATCAAAATCCCATATGTGACAAAAATGAGTTGGATTGATGCTCCAAATACTTACAATTTGCTAGACATGATATTCCAGGACCAAAAAATGGCATTAGACTATGGTTCCATGTATTCATGACGTGAAATTGACATGAATTGAATAATCAAATACGTTGTTATAATGAATTTTGATTCCCTATGTGATATGGGTCACACTTCAGAATTGGAGGAAGAAGGAATTCATGTTTTTTGAGTCACAGTGATCCCAGATGATTATGTGGTTAATTATAGAATATTTATTTATGAAAATATTTACATTGTTTTCTACATTATTCTATATTTCAACTTAATACACAGTTATAGACTAAATATTATGTTAAACATCATTAGTGGTGGACTACTCGGTTATACTCACACACTAGAGAGGATACCTGATTGGTTCCCGAATGGACTTCATGTTTTCAAGATATGATCTTGGAAGGATCCCTGTGTTAGATGGATAAATTTGGATGATTCATGGATGAGGGAAATAGAAATGACGTCTAGACCCACTTGGGAGTTATTATGGTTCCTTTATTTTGGTTTTTTATATTGAAACTTGACACATATATGACATGCGATATCTACTAATTTAGTTTTGAAGTTGCTTCACTATTTTAGTTGGTCATGTGATATTGTTATGTTTGGGTTATCAAATTATTCGGTTTATTTATTGTTTTCATCATGATTTTTTTATTTATTTATCACTATTTTTCTTCTTTTATAAAGTGTTTATATTCTCTACATGATATATATTAGACCCCCACTGCTATTCGGTATCCTTTTACATATGGGGTGGTTTTCTTGAGGTCATGTAGAAAACCAGGTCTAGAAAATGACATGTGTAACTCATCTTGGGATGTTAAAATAGGTATGTAATTTCTCAATAAACAGTATCTCTATTCCATAATAAAATTCCAATATATTCCCCTATACATGGGATTTTCTTTAAAATTATCCATGGAATTATCCATAGGTATTCAGTAAAATTTTATCATCCTGTTTTCCAAAGGGTTTCTAAACATTTTATACTGATGCAAACTATAGATACTAAAGCATTTTATATATAATATTACATGATTATTAAAAGTAATCATCAAATAATTATAACATAATTATCGTATGTTCCTAGTTTATTTTGAATACTGGGTTTATTACACATAGAAGGAGACTAAAACCTAGAATCCATAATTTATTATCCAATGTGAGCTCCTAAAATCCATTTGAGATGCTTCATCTATATTTAATAACTTAGGGAATACACGAAAGAATGGAGAGTGATAAGAATCTCAATAAGTGTATAAACATGACAAAGATTCACAAAATGTAAGTCAATGGTATAAAATGATATCATAAATGAGAAGGCATATGTGTAATCAAGTGGAAGCATAATATAAATACAATTGTATCATAATATCATGGAAACATGAGATAGTTTAAATGACATAAAATATGACATAAATTAAATTTAATTCATACTTCTAGGAAAACATCACATGATAGAAAGAGTACCTTAATGGATTTGGTTCACTAAATAATCTCATACATTACGTCTCATGATATTAAAATATTACCAAATGGATTAGAGTGATGTATAAGTATGGTAACACCCATAATTGTCATTTCAGGTACATGTATATGTATGCCACATGAGGATATGTATCATAAGGCATAAATATAAGGATTTCCCAAGGAAATAAATTGGATTCTTAACTTTTTATCATAACATAATCAAATGAGATTCCTCAATGAAGTAATTTGAGAGATGATAAAAAGGAATATATTTCCCAATTAATGGATTGTGGAATAATATAGGTTGACATTGCAATTACATATTTAAATAATTTATTAGAATTACATCAATTTAATTATAAATAAAGTGATTTATAGAGAGATTGCTCATAACCCAATGAAGGGGGGGGGGGGGTTGAAAGAACTCTTACATCAAGCCAAATTTTTCAGTGTATTCTATATCTCCCTGAATAATATAATTATTTAAATTATTTAAATTACAAAAAAACTATTTTAAATTTATATAATTCCTTTTATTTTAATTTTTACAGTGTAACATTCAACTAATTAACATATTTATTTCACATTAGAAGTTTTAACGATAAATGACTCAAATGAGAAAATTCACTTTGGTAAGTTTCCTAAAGTAAAAGAAATAATTAAATAAAATTTTTGAAAAATGTAATACTGAAGTAATTATCATTTTTTAAAAAAAATAATACATTTTAAACCTTCCATCAAATATTTTTACGAAGAATGATCTACGTTAGAATAATAGAGACGATAGTTCGCGCATATGCTTATGTTTCATTTCGATTTTTTGATGATTATAATGTAAAATATGTAAGTAAAATAATTTATATTTATAGAATTATAATTAAATCATAAATATCATAATATTTAATTAAATACAATTTAAAATATCATCAATTTTATGTGGTAATAAATAAAATTACATCACTTCATGAGGCACTAGACTGCCTTTCACATAGATGACGTTATAATTTATTCATTAGAGTGTAATGTGAGAAAGTAAATGATATATTTATTTTATTTAATGATTTATTTTTCCGGAATATAATATATCTACATAATATTAATCGTTATTATCATCTATGAAAATATAATGTAAAAAGTAAATCAAATCGATTTGTGAAGAGGTAGTCTATTATACACACAACAGACGATAACAATTTTTCTACGAAATACAAATTAATAAAATATATGTGATATTATAATTATTAAATCAAAATATTTTCAATAATATAACATATAAAAATTATATACTCAATTATATTCATCCAAAAGAATAGTGGATGGAAAAATAATCATGATAGTTCGAGTGGTGGTAGTCCATCGTACACATGAATAAAGGTTTTATTTCCCATTTAAGGGATGATTAGATGGTTGTAGTTCTGGACATTAAAAATAATGCGGCTTAGTATATGTCAGATAATGATGAAATCATATAATAATTTTTAAATAACATTTTATGGAGGATGTATGAAGTAATAAAACAAAATATTTGTTTAAGGATGTTACCTCTTCTTCAGAAAACATATTTTTAATTTCTACAAACGATTTCCTAGGTTGGAATTCTGAAAAAGGGATTATAGGATGCTGGTGATAAGGGAGGAACTTATTTAGGAAGGTATTGGATGATCCTATGGGCTTTTGTTGGGTGAAGAGGAGATTAGAGTGGGTGGCCATTTATAGGTGGTCAAGAGGACATATTTAAAAATTTTGAAAAGAAAGAATTCCCCCATATTATTTTTTCCATGATAGAAGAACCCAAAATAGACCATTTTCGAACAAATAAGTAATGAGGTATAAATATAGCTAGAAGTTATGAATTATACATGTTTGTAATCATTTTTAATTTTTATATTTTTTGATTGACCTCAAATAACCAGATTTTTTCTTTAAATATGATTTATAATTTTTATTATTTTCACTAATCAATATAGTCAAAAAAATTGATGGATTTTAAATATAGTAAAAATTAAGATAATTAAAAATATGATATAAATTTCTCGAAATTCAACTCAAATAATTGATATAATTTAATTTATAATAAAACTTATAGATGTGAAGAAAAAATAAATTTTTAAGATATCAATTTTTAAGGAATAGATGATCTCATATTTACTAGATGAAATGTTTTTCTAATTACAAGAAATTAAGTTCATATTTAGGGGTATATAACATATAAATAAAATTTAAATAATTCCATAATATGGGTTATTTTAATTATTATATTTTGATAAACATTATACACATTTAAAAAAAATATGAAAATTTATTTTTTAAAGCCTAAAAATAAACATTGAATGGTTTTTATACATGTGTATTAAATATAGTTATTCATAATTTACTTTGTTCTATTAATACCCTCTAACATAATAGCTAGTTTTTAATGGTTTATTTAAATAAAAATATTTTAATAGAGTATCATGTTTTATTAAAGCTGTGGTTTTGTGAATCAACGGTTATTGACGAGATTAAATTTTTTAAAAAATAATATATGTGGTTTATTCTCATGGTGTTACACATAAAAACAGTTGTATTGTTAAATGAGGCTTATTCTTCAAAATATAAAATATTGGTTTATAAATATAAACAAAATTAAATAATTATAATTTTTCATAGAAACTATATTTTTTCTCAAGATAAGGGTTTTAAAAGTTTGATTTTATTCATACACCATAGTGATGTCCTAAAACAAACTATTTTCATAAAAATTGGTACATTCACTATTCTCCTAAAAGAATGTTTTTTATAGAAAAATCCCTAAATTTAATCTGATCATAATATATTTCTTAATAATTCAACCTGAATATTATTTTCTAAAAAAAATATTTTGAAAATAAATAATTAATATTTTAAATATATACATGAATAGAGGGTCTTTATATAAAAAATAATTTTTTTAGTTTGGGATATGGTATCTAAGTAATGTTTGAGGTTTTTAGGTATTAAATATTACCCTAGTAAATAATTTCATTTAACAAATTACTATATATACCATCTATTGAAAAAATTGGATATTAATTCATAAACTATTATTAAGTATTCTTAGTTGCATATTTTTGTTTGTGATTTCTACGATGTAAATTCACTAATCATGTTGTAAAATTCCAAAAAACGTTCTTTATGGTGTCAAGAATCATGATAGGTGATTAATTATAATAAATGTCTGGCTCCATCTACATTCCCTCATATGGGAGCACATGGGAAAGACATGTAATGTATTTCACAGTAACAAAACACTTAAGATATCAAGTGCAACAAAACTTATTGGAAAAATATCTAATCACTTAGCTAAAACACTAATGTATTTAGTATATCCAAATTTCCAATATACCTAGATTTTAAAATCTCATTCTTAAATGATCATATAGCTCCCTTATATGAGAAATAATTCTAGAATTCATGGCTCCTAGCATAAAATTTATTTTATTTTTTAGATAATAAACATGGCTATTTTTAAAACATTAGGAGTCTTCAATATAATCCCAAATAGTTAATACATTAAAATAAATTTCCCCCACAAGATCTTGTGAAACTATTTTTGTTTCCCCAACATCATTCCAACTTATTGATGTAAAAATCTATTTACAATAAAATTCTTCACATGGTACCATGTTAATTCTCGAATGAACTAATTTTATTAATGAAAACTACCCTAAATTTAGATAATGAATCCATAAATTATTAATGACAAGAAAACATGAGCCTGGTTTTTCTTAAAATGTGTCGATTTTCTATTTAGACTACCCATCATTTTTTTGATAATCGGTGGTCCTCAAATGTATCTCATAGTTGGGATCCATTTGAATACTCTTCCAAAATTATAATGTTATTTAAGAGTCACAATGAGATAAAATTGATAACGGTTCCCATGAATCCTTACAATTTCCTTGATATAGAGTGTGGAAATGTGATAAAGGGGTGGATATTCATTTATTTGTATGAAATGATATGAATTTGTATGGTAATCAATGATGAAAAATATAGAAAGAATACTCAATGGAGTCTTTGGGAGTCTAGGGACAAAGTATATTTTTATATTTTCCCACTTCCATATAGGTATATGAATGCATTGCGTGAAATCCATTTGAGTATTTATTTTATCCATTATATTTTGACATTCTATGCATTTTGATGCATAAGATATAGTTTCACAGTTTATTCTATTAGAAAAGAAATATCCAATTAAATCTATAAAAATCATTTTTCTATTTGGGTATATAGAAATTTTTTTCACTCTCTGCCATCTAGAATTTCACCCTTCTTCAGTGGTGTTGATTTAATATATAAAGTCTTCCAAAACATGAAAACTTAATATATAAATTTCCAATAATTTATTGTTTATTATTCCTTTATATGTTTTTTTATCCTACTGGTAGTTATTTATCATTTTCAGTACTGTTTTTTTTAAAATTTAATTAAATTGGAATGATGATTATACTAACCTAAAAATAACCATATCAATATTTATTTAATATTAATATATAATACAAATCTTAAAATTCACCATTATTATAACTCCATTGTTTCTCTTTGCCAATGATTTGGACACCTTGCATAGCTTTCCAATGAGATTCTGTACTGAGAAGTTATAGTGCTTGAGTAGTTACAACCATAATATTTCCCTAATATGACGTTCCTTCTATGAGATGATATAATTCATACTCCAGTGGTAATTAAACATATAAAATATTTTTCCACATTATAATTGCCTCTATATTTTCAATGAAAATATTTTCTCTCCATTATTTAGTTATATATATATATATTTAGTATTTTTAGTTTCATTTTTTCATAATAAAAGACATTATCATTATTCATAAATACAAAACTATATCCGATATTTTATGGAACATTAAATTTTAAAAATCCATCCATATTAGATGGTATAGACCACACTGGTTCACTAATAAGTCTCCTTTGAAGATCATCAATACATTATAAACACTCCATTGAAGATGTTAATGTTAAACCTTTATATGCTATCATTGATAATGTGTTTGTCAAGTAGGTAAAATCATAAAAAATGCACTGATAGTAAAAAAATATAAATATAGTAAAAATAATATCTTAGTTAATTTCATCAGTGTAGGCCATTATCTTTCTAGTCATGTCTATTAATTATTAACAAATATTCTATAATCGAAGGAAATATTTCAATGAAAATAAACCTTATTAATGGAAAATTCATAGTCAATATATTTCTTATTAAATTATTTTTTTATGATGGTATTCAGAAATATTTTTTATAGGATTATCATGATCATTATAATTCTTAAAATTTATAAATATATTATAATTGAATACAAAAAAAATGGTATCCAGATAATCATTAAAATATATATTCATCATATCCATAATTAATTAAAATTTATTTGATAGTCTAAAATAAATTATTCTATAAGCATAATCTGTAAAAAAATTTAAAATTATTTCATAATTATGTCATCTTTATTCATCATTAACTGATGATAAACAAATAAAATATTTACATTTTTAATGTATTTAGATAATTATTTTCGGAAAAATAATTCACAAATAGATTGTATATGATACATATTATTTTAAGAAATTGAAATTATCACCATATAATTGATTCATATATTCAGACTCCCATCCATATTTTTCATGAATAAAACTAGGGCTACACATAGTAAAACACTAGGGAATATAATTCCCTTTTCACATAACTCATTCAACCATTTCCTCAGCAACCCTAACTCCAATTGTTCCATTCAATGTTGAATTTTAGTTACATGTCTCCCATCATGAATCATTTTAATGGAGAACTCAACTTCTCCCTCATGTGGATGACTTGGTATTTATTCTCTAAAATGATCAATTATTTGTTAATGTATGGGAAAATCATCTATTATTATGATATATTCTTTATACATAGATCACTGTTAGTATTCCCCTATTCCCAAAATATCATTTTAGAGATATATTGGAGGATAATCTGGACATGATTAGAATGATGATATTTTTTCTATAAAGAGTAGAGATCCTACTCGCATTTTTCAAATAATAAGCTCATTATATAGTAAATAATTTGTTGAATTATTTTATAATGTAAAATATATTTCAATAATCCTATAAAATTAAACAATAAGTTTAATAAATATTTTTTGAAATATGATATTCCAATGGATCATAATTAGAGCTTCACAACACATTATTTTTGTAATAATATCTCAACATGGTATCTTCATTGAAAAATTACTAGATATTATTCTTGGTAAATATGTTTTGTTTTTGAAAAAAATGGATGAAATAAAATATATAAAATATATAGAATAAAATGAATAAATATAAAAATTTGATGAAATGAAAATTTTAACTTCCACCAAATCATTAGGTACTTTGACATACACTATGCTAATCACATAATGTTAGTGTTTATTCCATTCCATTATTTGAGGTATATTCCCTTGATTTTTGAGAAATTGTTTCATATAATTCCCCGTATCCTTATAGTTAAATAATGGGAAATAAAATGATTCTACCTATTCATGGAATTTTTGATCTTGATACCCATTTCACCATACTAATAACAATATAAAATTCAATTCCTATAAGTCCTAGCGTGATTATTTCCACTATAATTAGACGTGGGAAATACAACCCTTCCATTCTTAACATTTTAAAAAAAATTAATTCAAATAATTTAATCCAACCTATTCTTTGCCTAATTTAAATTCAATACATATATCTTAGATAACTCATTCCATTTCTTAATGGAACATGAGACTATATCTCCATGGGATGAAATGTTCTAGGATAACAGAACCCTTCAATGGCTTTAATTTAATCAACATAAAATAAGTGATCAACTTTATTTAATATCCATGTACATAGTTTGTTCAATTTATTGGTATCTCTATATATAAATCCTCATAGTCATCAAAATTTTCTTCCAATATTGTTCTATGATTATAGAACTAAAATTCCATTTCAACTCTCTTCTCATGGGGAAACTGTTTTTCATAAAATACATTCTTAAAGGATCTAAATTCCATATATATTATCTAATATTTCCATTTATTTTTTTGAATTATCAAATAATGTTTTTACACATAACCCTTAAGCTAATTGAAATCCATTCTGAATTTTCCATTTTCAATTCATCAAAAATCAATAAATATGTTTTTAGAACTATATCCACTTTAAAACTACCAATGGGTTAGTAGTTCCACTAGAAATTGGACTTTTTCTTCACATGACGTGGTCTAAAATAGTTACACCATGTTTTGGATTGAAAGTTCAATCAATATAGTCAATATTATTTGTTATAAACTAGGTTAATAACCCCAATATAGTTATGAACGGATTTTAATCTTCTCTTGATTCGTTGTTGTGTTCAAGGAGAACATCTCTACATTGACTATGAGTGTTTAATGATTCCACTCATTTTGGTTAGTCACAATATTTATAAAATGGATCACAGAAACGTATCCCATGATATTGAATTTATAAAAAATCGATTATATGTTTTCTAGACATTTACCCTAGAATCATGATGGGTTTGAATAGAACATGTTCTAACTAACTAGGTTCCTCAATATATAGTCCCTAATGTTCCTACAAAACTTTCGTTGATACCAAATATAATATCATAGACTATAAAAACCTATATCTGGTAGTTATATTAAAATTTTGGTTTAGAATATAATATTTCTTTCAATATTCAACAACATAGTATTCTTACAAGACTAGATACATATATAAATTACATTTTATAAATATAAGATACAGAATGAACAAATTGTGAGGAAATAATTATCTATTTTATCATATACTTGAAAATTACCTATTGTTATCCTGTAGGTTTGATAGAGAAATGAAAACAAACAAGGGTGATCACTAATGCTCAATACAAGACAATATAAAATGAAATTTATCATAACAATACCATGGTACTAGTTATTTGGTTGGAATAAATAAATATAATCAGTCCATAATCAATTAAACCTATGGGAATGATATATCAATTAAAATAAATTATAACATGGATATTAATAATCATTGATCTCATACATATTTAATTTACAATACAAGATATCAAATCATTTTTTGAGACCTTATTCCATGATGTTATACTGATATAATGGGATGTATACATGAAAACACAGGCTATATTGTCTCATGAGTCAAATCAGTGCATCATGTGAAATATAATTCCAGGAACCACCCATCACATGATTAAGTCTAATTAATTAAACATAATATTCATCAAGACCATTCATATCATCCCCTATAGAAGCGATGGCTGAATAAAAACAAGGTTACCAATATATTGAGATATTCAAAATACAATTAATTGCACATTCAATATAATAATGTCGATTTCTAGGTGTACATGCCTAAATTAATGTGAAATATATGTGATGTCATTAATTTAATAATAAGTATACTTATCAACAACATAATGCTGATAGTAATTTTATTATTCAAGGTCATCTAAAAGAGATTTAACTTGGGTTCAACTGTTTTTCATTTATATGAGACCAAGGATATGCTATGAAACATCTTTTATCATTGTTCAGAATGAATGAGTGGGTTTCCAAATAATACCCCCTTTGATTGTACATCTAGGTATGGAGACTCAGGACAACTCTTCATGAATCAGAGTTATTATTGACTTAATCCTCAAACAACGCTTTTTTGGGAGATTACCCATAATTGCATATTTTCTGAGGTCACATCAATTTTCTAGTATCTAGAGAAGGATTAGTTTTCTGGGAAACATGAAACACATTTACATTTCCAAATAATTGTACGGTTTTATCAACCAATGAACAGATAAAATTTTAAAATTGGTATAATAATCCATAAATTAGTATAATATGCGGTATGGATAAAAATATAGGCTTTTAAATCAATTAAATTTTCTAAGGAGTATTATAAAATTTCATCCCTAGATATTAAAGTACGGAAAAAAAGTAAATAGGTGTTGAAGATAATATGAGTCCCCAAGAAATAACATTTGGATGGAAAACTCTACTTATAGCTTTATTAGAAATCAAGTTAAATCCTAATTCAAGGGAGAGAATAAAATTGATATTCAAAAACTATTAGGATTGAAATTTCAAGATATTACCTCCCAAAAAATAAATATATACTAATCATAAGATAAATTCAGTATAAAATAGAAATCATGTCCCAAAGAGAGTAATTTGAGATATAAAATCCTTACCTCTTGTCCAGACATCCACAAACAATCATTAACCTCACATATCCCTAAAAAAATATACTAATAACTTAATTTAGAAACATACACATATCCATATTCAATTATAATCATCACATATATTCATTAACAATATTCTTTCTTGTCAGTTTATGTATTTTCCTTTATCAGGTGTTATAGTTTGATCATTCGTACTTGTTTCTAAAAATTGTTATTGTTACTTATTCTTCTCCCAAAGTATGCATTTTCTATATAATATAGGGTAATCAGGTAGAGAAATATTATTTAAATTTGTAAAATTATAAACATAAACAAATACTCCATATATAAACTAAATAACCAACCACTGTGATCTCTTTTACTAGAACCATTCTTATACATATCATCTGTAATATATTTCTTCATAACCCAATGAAAAAATACATAAGAAATGCTGTGCTCAAATGTTCATTAATAGAAAAAAAGGGAGATATATAAGATTAATATTTACATAAGAATATGTTAACAAGAGAATAGAATTTAAATCCCATACCCAACATATCAAAGATCACAATGTTGAGTCATGAAATATAGATTAGAAATTTATAAGACATGCATTATAAGGTAATCAAACAAACTAATCCATGAGAGCATAACACTAGCATAAGATATATATTTTTTTCATACATATAATTACAGAAAATAATTTCCATATTATTATTTGAACTTTTAAAAAGATGTCATAGTTGAATGGGTTCACCCCCCAGACCATCATAGTAGACAACGCTCACCCCCACAACTATCATAGTGGAAAATATCCCTTACTAAACTGGGTTCACTCCCCATTCCATTCATTTTAATCCCATGATATACAAATCATCACCCAATGAATTGGAGAAGGATATTGGTTCAATATTTCTCATAATGAAAACCATACATATGTGTGTCAAAAGAAGACAAAAAATTCATCATATAATAACCTATGAAATGAAATGGGTTTCAAAAACAATTCATTATATCACAACCTATAGAAAATATACTTGTTTCATAATCATTTAATCACATCATAACCTATGGGAAATTAAGTGGGTTTTATAAGAATATTATCTTTGTATAAATAGTGGAATATAAATATGTTTAATAAAAATTAGTCCATCACAAACTTAAATCATTCAGGGAAATAATATGAATTTCATCCTTGGATAATATCCCCTATATGGCATTGGGAACATCTAGAGATGTCATATTAGTTGGAAAATTATTTAGATCGATCATTTGAAACATTAATGGAAAAAATCCATTCCACATTGAAATTAACTTTTCAAAATAGAAAATCATTTGAAAACTGTTTTCATTGGAAATAAATTTGAAACTTGAAAAATGAATCTTTAATTAAAATAATTGACATGATGATGCAATGTTTTTTTCACCCCATACATGCTAAAAAAAGAGTCCTTTCATATTTTTGATAAAATTAAAATAGGGATTATTTAGAAAATTAAATGAAAATTCAATTAATAAACATTTATAAATAATTAAAACATGTGAAAATATATTTTAAAATTCATTGTATAATAATATTGTTTTTATAAAACATGGGTTTGGACCATAATATATTTCCAAAAAAGTGTTATATAAAGTAGGATTTTATTAAAATAATTTTATATATTTTTGGTACCAGATTGTTTAAAATGATTATATTAATTAAAAATATCATTAAAAAATAAATTAGAATAAACCTCACGATTTCTATGATTGATGAATCTTAAAATGATATCATTAGAAAACTAATTATACAAAATCTTGATAAATAAGGAGATTATAACATAAAATTTTAACCACATGGGATACATTAAATCCAAATCCCTATAAGGGTATAATATAAAATAGACCTTAAATAACATTTAGGTAAAATAATTTCTTGATATTACATGTAAATTTATTTTATATACACATTGTTAATGATTATTGGTGCATAACATAAATTACGTCTCAAAATGGAAAATTGAGACAAAACCCCTTACCTTAAGACTTCACTTTTATAATACTTGTTCAATAATCATAGATAATAAATATATTTTTATTATAAATACATCAAAATATAATATTTATATAAATCATGACATATATTATTTTCATATGACATTTTAGTACTAGATTGTGAATAATTTCATGTTAAAGATACCTTTTGGGTAATAACCACTTTGTTTTTCATATAAGGATTGATTTGATATTTTTGGTCCACAGACTATGATTATTATTTAATAATATAAAAAATATTAAGCATGACATATATATATATATAATACATTTAGTATATATTAATTTAAATTAGTGCATAAAATTATGAGATAAAAAATAAAAAATGGCGTTTAGGGAGATGGTATTCCATACATATACATGGTCATTGTTTCGATTTTCTTATCAGATAGAATAAAATAAAATTTAATGGTATATTATAATTATAAATAATATTTAGATAATATATATCACATTTTTTCATTAAAACCATCTTTATTACATTTCATGTAATGTGTGAATGGATCACATCGCTTTGTGAGGCGACATTTAGTCGCACACTCGAGCAACATTTTCGAATTCATAGAAAATGGAGAATATGAATCTATATGTGATAAAATAAATCCACAATCACAGTAAATAAGAAATATAATATATAAATAATAAATAGACTACTATATCCAACTGTGAGTACAGGTACTGGAAAAACAAAATACATCTGTCAGTGTGGCGGTTATCCGTTGTACACACGGATGATGATTTAAAAACCCATTTTATGGAAGTGTAGATTGTTACAAGTAATTCAATTAACAAAAAATATCTCATTATATGGAAGATATGTAATTTATAATTAAATAATGGAATAATAATAATTTCAAGATGTGGAGGATGAAATAAAACAAACACGCTTAATGATGAATATCACATCTTCTCTGGGTATCATCCTTAGGATTGCACCAAAGTCCTTCCAAGGATGTATTTAAATTATAAATAATGATTATAGGTTGATATTATGGAATTTTATAGTTTAAATTTTTAGAGATATTCAATACAAAAATTATTTTATGCTATGAATAAGAAAGAAAAGGGTATGTCCTTTTACAAATGAGGTGGGTGGCACATTTGTAATATTTTGAAAGAAAGAATACCAAAGATGGTATTTCATGTCACAAAGATCCATAAATAATAAATTATTGATAATAGAAGATATTATTTTGAAATATTTCCATAAAATGGGTGTTTTAATGTTTTGGGTTATTTTTAACCCTCACCATGTTAGTTTACCCCCCCCCCCCCGATAAAACAATTTTTACCTTAACCGAGATAAATAAGTTTTAATACATTTACCATTAATTATGGTCAAAAATTAAATTCTTCTAATTAAATATATAAATAATTATGATTTCAAATATGGAGTCCATTTTTCAAAATACCATTTACATAAGTGTAGAACCATAGTTTAAAATTAATCACGTTGATGTGATTGGAAAACCAGTTTTCAAGGAGAAAATGTCCAAATTTTAGAATATTGTTATATCAAAATTCAATATAAAATTGATTCCCATTACCTAAATGGTGTGAATTTATTTTTTGTTGAAATTATATTACTATAATAAAATTTAATAATATAATTTAAGTATATGAATATACTAAACAACAAATTAGTTTTTAATTAAAATACATTATTTTTCACTATTCATTAATAAATGAAACATAGTAGAAAAATACAAAAAATACACCCTCATATAATATTTTTATTCTAATTTTAAATTTGATTTTTTATTTTCAAAAATTAATACTCTAAAATTTTCAAAATTTTATTTTTATAATGTTTTAAAAAAAATATATAAAAACATTTTTTAAAAAATATTACATTCGAGACATAAAATTATTTTAATGAATACTATATATTTTTTTATCAATAACATATATTTATATAAAATTATTGTAGATAGTATATAAAAATTATTTATTACTATTAATATCTCTTAGTTTTATGGCTATATTATAATGGTATCATTTGAATAATAATATTAATAGTATATCGTGGGTGTGTTAAAACTCAATGTTGTGTTTAAAAAAACATGTATTATATGTAGCACGTGAATAACATGTTGCGGAATTTAATTCAATATTAACTTGGTCTTTCATGTCATGAAATATATCAAAAAAAATTATTTATTAGAATAATACAATTATTAAAAAAAACGGTGTTTCATTGTACCCCCTTAAAATGAATTTTCCCCAAACATTCACCAATCAAATAAAAACAAATGAGGATTTTAATTCCTCATAATTTCATTTGGATACCATGTAACTACCTCAAAATGGTTGTTTTTTCAAAAAAAAAATTACTTGACTAGGTGAGTGGTCTTCGTTTATAGAACATTACATGTACGATATATAATCTCCACCATGTGTTCCTTATAAGAATAATATTCATACAGTGGAATCCACAACGAGTTATGTACATGTGCAGGCGAAGGAATGCACTACCTTAGAAGAGATACATTGAACACATCATCGACTTAAGAGAGGTTTAGTCGAAGTTCCAAGTAATAATATATGGCCTAAATAAAATTAATAATTTCAAGGGGACCAATATACCAAGGTATTAGTTTCCCTTTCCTATCTAATTTCATAACCTTCTTCTGTATATAATTTTTTTACAAAAGAAACTTATCAAAAACATCTATTTCTATATTACACAAATAATTATCAACAAAACATGTCTTCTAACTCTAAGATTCATTGTTTTTTCTGAATGGATTTAACCTTATCTTCTATTTCATAAGCTATCTCAGGTTCCTATAGATTTAATTCTCAAAATTCATTCCGTCATGTAGTAGCTATACATTTATTTCCATATAGGGTTTAATAAGGTGGCATATTAATGCATGATTGAGTTCAATAGTTGTTAGAAACTCATCTAGAGGAATGTTTTAATCCAAAACATCATTAAAATAAAAATAAAAAGATCTCATCATATTCTATAGGGTATGAATTGTTCAATCAAATTGACTATATATATATATATATATATTACACATAGTGTAGAAACTGTACTCTATATCAAGATATTGTTGATGACTTCTCTAGAATAGTGAGGTAATCCTCAGACCCTAATATAAAACAATATATTGTTTTAATATATGAATAATTACCTCTTACTTGATGTATATCCTATAAATGTGATCAAGATATGATTATTATATTATAGAGAGGAAGTGTGAAAAATTAGTAAGGCGATCGACCAAAACCCATATAGAATTATTCCCTTTAGACAATTTTGGTACACCAATGAAAAATTCCAGTGTGACATTTTTCTATTTTGAATTTGGTATGGGTATTAGATGTAAAATTCACTTTTATTTTTTTTTATTTAGACATTACGTACTCACATATCACATACCATGATACAAACACAATAATATCTTTCATTGTTCTATCGCACTATAAATACTCATTCTAATCTCAATATATATTCATACATCCTAGATGAATAGATAATGAAGAACTGTGATCTTCCTCTAAAAAACCCTTTTCAAATAAGTTATGTATATAACACATACATAGATCTAAACATTATAATTTTATCATGATAAAGGTTAAGAATAATAACTTTTATAACCATCTTTTAAAACACTACATATTCCACATACAACAATTTAATGTTCAATGGGAAAGATGGTTGAACATTTAATTGAAAAAGATATTAGTTTTCTCATTCCATCAAAATTTCCATATCCATATCTTGGGAATCCAAAAATATTTGATCTTCTATAACCCCCATCGTGGACATTCTTGCACGATCCTTTCAACTCAAAGCATCATTAACATTGTTCCCTTTCCCAGGGTGGTAATGTATTAGTCATAATATTTAATCAACTCTATCAGTCTTCATTGGTGAATATTCAACTAATTCTATGTGAATATATAAATTAAATTTTAATTATTCATATATATATATCACAATTTTATCTAAAAAGATAATTCATCCAAATAATTAATGTAAATATTATCTTAACTAGCTCTAAATAATGATTTATGTAATTTTTCTCTTGAATATTCATTTTTTTATGGGAAAAATATATAATCATGTCATTTTGAAAAAGAACAAATCCAAATACATTCACAGATGTGTCATTATAGATTAAAAACCTATATATTCAATAGGGTAATGTATGAACAAATAAACTGACTAATATTATAATTAGTTTCCTAATATATTCATAAAATATATTTATCTAGTTGTACATGGCTCCCTTATGAGTAAAAATTATCACATGAATAGATATGCAAGAGAAAGTTTCCAAAACCTTAAATAATATCTAGTTAATCCATAAAAAATATAATTCTCAGTCACCGTGGTTGGTCTATGACAACATTCAATATCCTCCTTCATTTATGGATCTATTGATATACCTTATCTTGATATCATATTTCCAAAAAAATAAACCTCTAAAATCCAAAATTAATTATTTTAAATTTTTTCATCTAATTTATCATTTATTGGGGTCTTTAGAATAATTTCCATGTGATCCTTATGATTATACTTTCTGATTGAGTATGTAATGTAATTATCTATAAGGACTTCAAAAAAACAAATCATGTTAATCTCCCAAAACATTATTCAATAAATCCATGAACACATTAGGGGAATTAGAAATACTTAAAACATCCCTGAATTAGATTCCACTGAACAGTCCCCCAATCATGGACGGTTACATGGCCTCAAGAATATCTCCCAAAAAAAATAGAGGCTAACTACTAGAATAGAGGACCTAGGGCATGTGTGTGGGGTTACTATACCCTCTTACTGTAGTGTAACACAGTGGTATAGATCATACATATCAAATAACAAAAGCATTAAATCATTCGTACAATATTTATACATCATGAATGTATAAAATTTTTCAAACGAATCTCATATACAATAGATTCTCATAAATTTCATGTATTTACAAGTATCCAAAACTGGTACCCATGGCATCAGTATAATACAAGTAAAAAACTACAAAAGGGAAAAAAGTGAAATCTATTTATAGAATCATGAGCGACAACTCAGTCCCATGCTCTCCTGATCCTAGGCTTGGAACAATGTCAATCATCAAACTATGTGTTCTTTCCGCAGTACTTAACAGAGTTCAAATAGTCTTTTGGAGTACCCAACGGTTTCTTAAATAGGAGTGATATAAAATCCCAGTAGGTAACCACTCAAAGATCTATAACATGTCCAAGATGTGTGATAAAAAAAGATAATAATTGAGAAAAAATTCACAGGTAAAAATGAATAAAAGTAATGTTCCAATGTCATATATAATAAAATGCATTTTATATTTTATATGACAACATATATCCCTGCAAAAAATGGTTCAGGATCTTTTAAAAAGAAAGCTATAAAAAATATAGAAATAACTAACATGACCTTGTCATACATCCATATATATCATGTCAACCACAGACTTGATGTATAATATGTGAATTAAACATCCATGACCATACTGTATAATTGGAAGTTTTAGAACATCCATGGTTACGTTTTATAATCCAGAATATCACATTTACCATGTTCTTTCTGTATAACCACAATTCCAGGACCCACAAGGCCGGATCCAAGGTATAGTGGACCAAGGGATCCTTGTCAATTACCAATAAAATCATAATGAAATTAGTTTTGGCTTGAGTTAGGATCTAAGGAGTATATATGTCGACAATGTCTTCTATGAGCCTAAGACAAACTATATCCAATGTATAATCAGACACAAGGATTCCCAAGGAATCATAATTTAGGGATTATACAAATACAATGAATTATCTACCTTTTCCATGACCCATGACACAACACACACATGTCATCCTATGTAAATATTTATCTTTTTTAAATTCCAGTCCAATAATTATTCCCACACATAACAAAAGTCACATTCAATTACATTTAATCCATTTAATAAACACATGAATGGAATAACATTTAAATACATTGAAAAGGATGCAATACATATCTTAATTAATCAAAAAATGTCAATTTATTTATTATTAGGCCTCCTCTTACTAGGAAAGCACCAACTCATATCTTTTTTGCTTCAACAAGGGATACAAATAAGAAATATTCAATGCTCACACATTGGATGGACTTGGATGGTGAAACAACCTCTATCACATTTCAAAGGAACTAAATTGAATCCATAACAAAGATTCATTTCATTTAATTCAAGTAATTAGTTCATTTGTTGGGTCACACTGAAAATTTTGGTTAGGGAAATATTGACAGCATGATTAATAAGGAACCAAAACCACTAAACTAAAGTATATACCACACACCATTGGTCAGTAGTATTGTTCTAATACAGTATCAGCTTCTCATTCAACTCATATTAGAAGGAATATTAAGAAATTATGAAGAACCTAGAAATAAGGCATATTAGTTTTCACCTAAATAACAACATCGATACTAGGAAGAATGAATAATTACACAAAATTAATTAACTACTCACCAACATGGATGAAATGAGATAGAAGTCACTTAATTCTAATATCATAAGATTATACAGTTGAAAATCAATGAATATTCCTAAAAATGGAGCTCTCTTTTATGTCATTCCCTCCAGGTGAAAACCAGAATTGAAATCATGCTATAAGATTAATTAAGGATAATTTTGTAATTTCACACTAAAAAACTAGTTCATAGGATTTGATCTATAGGATGTCCAAATCATGCAGCAATAGTTCACCCACTGCTATGATAAGGGGTAACCCACATGTTTATTGTGCATGGTTTGACTTCCCATGTGAAAACCATTCAAAAAACCTCTCTAAAAAATTATTCAATTTTTGAATGGGTGTGTGCCTCCATTCACACTGTTTCCTCAAACCATGTGCCTTGTAAGACTCCAATTTCTATCATAACATGGTTAGTAGTAATTGTGTTACCTTCCCTACACAGTTTCTACTAACCATGTATATTACTATTTTTCTTCCCAAAAACCATGCCACGGGCTCCGTACTAGCCCTGGAAACCTTTGATACACCCATGATATCAATGGTTATTAACATTCAGCCGTAAAAACTAATGTAAACAAAAATAATATTTTTAACATTTAATAAAACAAAAAATCATACAATCATCTAGCCTAAATTATTTTTTCACAAAATTTCCCCCTTTATGGTGGTTAAGATTCACATAAAAATAAATTTTTCCACTTTGCATATACATAAACCTCCAACCCCCATTTATTATCCTGTAAACTAATATATTTTTGTAGCCCCACATACTAGAGAAATCAACAGCCTCATAGAACTATCATGCCCCTATCAGTGATATGAAATAGATGGTCCTCAAATGATGCATCTACCTATAACAGAACCTTATCAGTCTGAAAATCCAGATATGATTCTGAATGATAACAACACAGATGAGATACATGTAATACATTAATCATGGTTCAGTACCTCTCGGGTAACTATAGCCGATAGTCAACCACCTTGACTCTCTCCAGAATCTTGAATGGCCCGACATATTTAAGTGGAAGAATAACCTTCATATTGATCATCCATTGTCCAAACCTCATTGAATAATGAATAAAATATCAGATCCCTGATCATGAACTGAAGTGGACATCTAAAATTTAGCTTTGTAATATTTCAATCGATACTGTTTAGTTGATATTCAATTTTGAATCAACTATACCTTCTTTGAATTCTCATTCATGAGATGTGATCATAATAATGTTTCCTCAACTAACTTTTACCTACACAAGGGTGATCAACAATCCCAAGTATAATAATACCCATAAGGTTCTATCTTTATAGTATTTTGATAGCTATTGTTTTAGGAAAACACAACAAAGTGTATATGGATCTCCTAGAAGCCTCCAAAATCGTGGATTTATCCTTGAAAAAATTCTTCAAACACATTTATCATATTCCTTGAATGGATATCTATATGAGGGTTGTGTGTTATTATCAGAATCACCTATTCACCCTATTCACATTGAAAACAATTCTACAATTGAGATGTAAAATGGTTTGCCAATATAAAACAATAGTGCATGAGACCATGTGATGTCATACTATCTCATAAATATAAAACATCCTAATATATTCAATATATAAGGTCTCTTTGATCTATAAGAAATTAAAATCGGTTATTAGTTTATAAAAAACTACTGACAGTACATTGCAACCTCAAGGCAACATCAGAAAATCAATCATGAAATCCATCATGGTATCATCCCATTTCCAATAGGGAATAGGTTACTGCTGTAAAATTATATATGGTCCTTGATGTTCCAAATTCAACTAATGACCAGTGAAACACTTCATAATAAAACAAAATACATCCCGATTCATCTCCAGCCACATGTAATGACAGTTTAAGTCACGATAAATCTTAGTAACACCATGATTCACTATCCAAGGTGACGCATGAAACTCTTACTTTACCTCCTCGTGTATGTCCACTGGAACTCAGATGAAGCCATGACTATGAAGGATCTCATATTTTCCTATGGTCCAACCAAGAGGTGGGTCCTCACCTGGAACACTCCCGAATAGTACATGGCCCTCTAAATCTGAAAAATTCATCATCCTTACTCAATTCACAACTGTAGAGGTCACATATTAGAATGAATGAAAATTATCACAATGACTATCCTACACCTCCAAATGCATCCCATAGAAAAATCCATATATGTCCACTCACTAGTGACCTCTTAAACTACATATATCTGATTCCTCTTTCTCAATGCATCATCCACAACATTTCCCTTCCCTATCATGTAGGCAATCTCTAAGTCAAAAGACTATATGTATTCCACCCACCTCAACTGCCTCAGATTCAGATCAAGCTATGAAAATATATAATTTAGGATTTTATGGTCTATGTACAACAAAAAATGACATCCCAATAAATAATGAATCCAAAAGTAGAATGCATGAACAACTACACCTAACATGAGATCATGCATCAGGTAGTTCCTCTTTCATGGCCTTAAGTTCCCATACCAATTTTACATGACTCCATCCCCATAAATATAAACATCTCCAAGCATGATACCTCATTCATCATAATACACAGTTTATATTTTACCTTTCCCTAATATAATTATGATCAATGTTAAATTCAACCTCCCTTTCATATCATGAAAGGTTTCCCCTTATGTATTTATCCATACAAATATAAATCCATTATTAGTCAATCCCATAAGCAGTGATGATATGTTTGATAATTCTTATATGAAATTAATCTAATATCCAGATATCCACAATAACCTCCATATGTAAAATATGTTCTTCTATTGTTCCGAGGAATCTAAATCTCTCACCTAATCTGGTTATACTGATACTCTTGTATCTGAGATAACATTACGTAGGATGTAAGTTTTTTCCATCTAGATGTATCACAATGTTTGTTTATGAAATAACAAATATTCTATCATTTTATCCAAAAATATATCAATATGTTTAGTATATTCATGTCGATTGTGAGAGTACACCAAGATATCATCCATGAAAACCACCATAAACATATCTATATAAGGATGAAGAGATCTGTTCATCATCACCAAAAAATCTAATGGCACTTTCACGATTATGAAAAACATAACCATATAATAATGTAGGTCATACAACCTAAGAAAATACGTAAATGGTGTGACTGCATGTGGAACACATACATGGTCATATCTTGAACTAAAATCTATTTTCGAGAACACCTGAGCTCATCATATATGATAAAACACCAAATCTATCGATGGATATTGTAACACCCTAAGCTTCTATGGTATTTCCCCTTTGAATAATGCAATAGCTTGCATTGTACACAAATTCGAGATTCTAACAAACCACGACCAAAAAAATTAGACATTATAAATAGTAATACCCACTTTTTAAAATTTAATCAATTTTATCTTTCCAAATGGAATTATTTTTTGGGTTCAGAATATTGAAATTAGCTTCGGGTGGATTTTTGGAATTTTTCAGAAAAAATTCATTTTTTGATGAATAGTTAAAAATACTAAATTTTAATTAAAACAACTTTTTAATAAAAATAATTTATAGTGATAAATTACACTATTGAGTAGTTTTTATGTATAATTATATTAGATTTTTACAATATAATCCAATTTTTTTCATTGGACGTAATTTCACTTTTAATCTAGACATAAGCAAGTATCCATCTTTTGATAGTTATTATTTCATAAAAACACACTTTTTGTTTTAACAACGGGAATTAATTTTCAATTTAAACCAATTTCTTGAATGGTTTTTGAACCATCCTCACCTTATAATTTAAATAATTCATTTTTTAGCCATTATAAACCGAAAATTATTTTATTATAGAATAATATTTCTATCTTTTCTTAAGGTTCCCCTCACCCATCTTATATAAGGGTACTCCCCCTTCCCTAAAATTCACACCATCCAATCTTTTTGGCTCAGCCAATCCCTGAAAATTACCCTCTATGCTATCCTAAATTCATCCTAAATACCTTAATTTTGTCATAATGTTATCCTAAGGATCCCTTTTGATCAAATAAAAAGGAAGAACCCGTAGAAGAGGTAAATATTTCATCACCTTTTTCAAGTTCCTTTCTTCTTCCATTTCCTCTATCTTTGTGGTTTACATTCTAAAATAATAAATCCAGTATATTATATATACTATGATGTTATTATAAATATGGTACAACAAAATTCATTATCCTATACATACATTGAATGACATGTCACCATACGTGCGTACGTACGGCTTACCCTCTCCACGTCGTGGTGTAATTATTATTCAATACATTATTATTTGGATGGGTATAATAATGATGTGTAATTGCAGTAAATAATAATAAATATAACATGATAATTATTCTTTATATATTATATATCATCTAATTATATAATATTTTAATTTCAAAATAATGATATTGTCACTCTTACATACATACCGATTACCGTCTCCCCGAATGCGATGAGATTCATACTGCATAGTATTCATTCAAGAATAATTTTCATTTGATGATTAAAAAAAATGTTTAATGACTGGATATCATTCTGGATATGAATAAAATACATCCCATCCATAAAGAATATGACTCACATAATAAATAATATAAAGGAAAACAAATCTGTTAACACCCGAAACAACGATAATACTAAGATATTATTAACAATGCAATATTAAAAGATCATATATAATATCATATTATTGTATATGATTCAAGTATTATTTTATAAAATTTATTTCACCATTATACATGAGGTTTACCTTCCCTAAACCAAGTAAAATTACAATGTAATGGTTAATTTCACAATCACTTTATTATCTGATGTTGTTTTTAAGTAAGTATCTACTAGGAAATATTTATCATCAACATCCATGTTTCTTAAAAATGTAATCGAAAATTTTTTATTATCTACTACACAATGGGTAAAATTAAATTATACCGGTTTTTTAATTTTTATAAAATTGATTGAAAGGAATATTTTCTTCGTTTTCCAAACAAGGTTCTTTTTTACCTTTTCATGAAATTTAAGGTAAGAATGTTTTTTTACTTATATGGTGGGTGAAGCTATTTTTAGCCATTATAAAACGGTCTAAGAATCCCATACAAGCATATAAGAATATTTTCAAAATAAATGTTTTCTAAAATGATTTCAAAATTGAAAGAGATATTTCTCTAAAAAAATGTTTTTATTTCATCTATGTCAACATCCTTTGATGGATTTTAAGATTATTTGATGTTGATTTATTATGATACAAGACTTCCATATTATATTTATGGTTTTGTGATATGTCTGACTGTGGATGTGTTATATTTACACCATTCATGGTTTATGTATAAAGTATTGACATTTCATATTCTAGTTTAAATAAGAATGTTTATGTTATGTTTAAACATTTTTCATATGAGGAATCCATTGGACTTAGTAAGTGATGGGTGGAGCCCACTATAACACCTAGATGCATCGGTAGGTATCATGACCCAACCTTGTATTTTGGAACAAGGCCTTAACAAATTCTTATTTGTAGTCTTGGCACAAGGCCTTGACTATGTGGTTATGAAAGTCTGGAATTATGCATTCCATCATTATGAAAGTGGCTATTGATATTGTATGTGATTATAGAACTAGTAGAATAACCATATGAGTAAGTAAATGGAATTATTTTGATTTATATTTTCCATATTATAATGATGTTTATGTTTAAAAGGCATCTGTTTTAGTTTTATACATTGCCTTAAATGTTTATGCTTATCTATGAATGTTTATGCTATATTTATATCCTTATTGATCATCTGAGCTCACCCCTTTCTATGTTTTATTTTTCCCAGGATGCGTAGAAGTATATTATAACTGACCTACATGGATAGGCTAAGGGATATAAGGGTGGAATATGGAGACTATGTTGTTATATTTTTTCATTTTATAATGTAATGTGAAACATATGAATGTATATAGTATTTCCAAAGACACTAAACTAATCAGTCTTTAGAGACTTGATCTTTTGTGATCATTCCAATGTTATGTAATAATAAGCTGACACTAGGAAATTGGGGTCAGGGTGTTATAGAAACGGATTCCATCTCTTAACCATCACATAGATCAAATTATTGTAATCCACAAATAGCCTAAGTGTATAATATTCTTTGTTCGAATAAATGGACTACATAACCCAATAGAGAAGTACATGGTTGAATAAACCCCATTACCTCTACAACCACTAAAAGCTTCTGGAGTTCCAGTAACTTCTTCATAACCATCGTATTAGGAGGAATTAATACTAGTGTAGCTCCAATAACTAGCTCAATGGAGACCTCAACCTATATATCGATAGGTAAACTAGAAAATTATTCTAGGAATACTTCCTTAAAATGATCAGCCAATAGAGGAATGTCTTCCAGATTTTCAATCTGACATTCCATATATAATCTAGTGATCTGAACTGTCATTCTACATAGAACACGATATTGCGGCCTTTCTCTACTCACCTAGACATTCCATTCACCCTTGTGAACATAATATGTGTCCTTTGGTGAATTGAAATCGACCCTATAGAGATAGAATTTATCATATGATTGATAATATAGTTGAATCTCCATCTCATGTATGATGTCAAAACATGTCATCTCATGGAAAAAAGATTCCAAATGATGTGACACCCAACAACCTCATGGGGGAACTGCCTGTACTGATGTACATCCTCCATTCTGATGTAAAATGGAGTGTCCAGAGTCATAACACCCTCAAATATTGAACCAAAATTTAGTGGCTTTCTAAAATAGGAATACACATGAAACTATTCAAGGAACCCATGAAAAAAAGAGCATATATAAGAGTTGAGGCTAATAAGAGCATTCATCTGACAATAGATTGTCTGTATCCTGGTTCCTTAGGGGTATGATATACAAAATAGATTTGGACAACACCATGGACCTGTGAAATGACGACACTACCCAGATTATGACCAAAATACTATATTGGTACCACTGTTGTCTAGAAACCTCGACCATGACCAACACCATCATTGTGTGATCAACATGCACAACTCATGTACCCTACCATACATGGAGCTGTGAAACCTTCTCATGAACCTAGAATAAGAGAAAACTCCCTACCACTCACTGTTTGTGGGATGGTCCTATAGAAACATTACACATGGACTTATTACAGATTGGCAGTAAAATGGTTTATGATCTCATTTATTCCCCACAAGCCCCAATTTTTGACACAAATCATAGATTAATTCACAAACAACATTAGTTTACCTAATGGTACTCCTCTTATTTGAAGTATCAAAAGGATGATTTATGTTTTATTAATTGATCCAATGGGTCATGATACTCACTGCTCTACTTCAATCCCTTATCTTCTATTAGGTTCTACTATGTAATTATCAACTGATCAAATATATCCATAAAATTGGAAAATCTAACAAATTGACCTGTGATTAAACCGAATTCCAAAGAACTTCCTAAAATCATGTCTCTCTCGATAACTCATTATTAAGGTGTGTTGGTTCCAATATAACGACCCATACTTTACATACATTGTTAATACTTCAAAATTGAAGCACACTTATTACAACATATGACAAAACCACAAAGGACCGTATAGGTATAGTGTCTTTAGAAACTGGGGAAACATAAACAACTGGTTCATAAATCTTCTACAGTGTCTCCCATTTATTTCATCATATCTAGGGTCCCTTTTAGCATATTCTACTTAATATCCATCTTCCTGACCTGGGGAAAAGAAAACATAAAAGGGTGAGCTCAAATGCTCAGCAAGGGCAAATAAAGGAAATAAAAATCATATCATATCTTTATGAAAATCAAAACCTGCAAAAGAGATCATAATATCTTAACATGGAATAAATCATAGAAGTGAAAATGAGATCCCCATAATCATAACATAAAACTTGAAACTTTGTGGCATGCACACATAATCATGGAAAATCATTTCTTGTTAGTCATGACTCATTGCCAAGACTATCTTAGTGGACAAAGTCCCTTTCTGAACCGAGTTCACTCCTCGTTTTAGTCCTGTATCACTGAACCGAAATAACCTTCAGTTCCAGCCATGTCTATCTCATGAGATATAAAATCTTTACCCAATGCATTGGAGGGAGATATAGGTCCCACCCATCTTATAATGAATCCTTTCTTATGTGTGCCACATAATCATAAAACATACATCATCGCATAACACATATAACAAAAATGGGATTCTTGAAACATCATGACATCATAAATCAATTCATATATGATAAAGGAATTCATAAACATAATTCCATCACAACATAGTCAAACCAATGTAAAAATATGGATAGAAACAGAACCCTTTATTATCTTAGATGGAAAATAATTTTGATAAAACACTTGAATTGAATTCTTGAGGAAAATATCCTTTCTTCTTCAAAAACATTTTTCCTTTCATAACATGTCATACAACTTTAAAATAAAAGAAGTTGATTAAAAATAAACTTGAAAACTTGTAAAGGAAGCTTCTTTGAAGTAATGTTTTAAAAATCCATTCATGCCGTATAAGTTAAAAAAACATTCTTCGTACTTTTGTCGGAAAAGTCAAAAAGTACCTCGTACGGAAAAACGACAAAAGATTCCTTTCATATTCTTTACTAAAAACTCACCTAAGGGTAAAATTGGATTTAAAAAATTTCAAGTGGATGGAAACAATATTACATATTGAGGGAACATGGATGTGGATGATAAAATACACCCCAGTAAATACTTACGAATAAACAATCTCGGATAAAAATGAGATTGTGATATTTCCCTTACCTTAGGTCCGATTAGCTTTGTACGTGTCCGAAGCTCCTGTATAATGGTTTAAATAATGTTATTGACTTATTCCAGAATCATACATATTGATATGAGATCATATATGGTCATATTATTAGCTTCTTGTTAGTAATATTTCATTGTTACTTGTTACTCGGGTCTTTATAACTTTTTGTTCTTATGCGTGTTTTGTCGAATAAATTCTTATTCTTATATTTAGGTTATAGATAATTCATTTCCAGAATGGTATTAGTGTAGTATATACCATATTCATTCATTCAATTCATTTATACAATCATTATGAAATGAAGATCATGTAGAACGAGTCGCATCACATCGTGGAGACGGTATTCCGTACGTACGCACGAGTGATGATATCGTTCCTATGATCGTGGAATTGTATTGGAGTATATATATATATATTATTCCAGTATCAATATTACTTAATAATAATCATATATAGTTACTCATTACACCATTATACCCATCCTTGTAAGGTGATGGTGGAAAATAGATTACACCACGGCGTGGAGACGGTATTCCGTTCGTACGCACGCGCGGTGATTTCATTTTTCCGTAGGATGGATAGAAGGTGAATTAGGGTTGTTTCATATTTATAATAACATATCAGTATGTAAGTAATACTGATGTTATTACTTTATCATGAAACAACTAAAGAAGAAGAAGTTGAAGAAGAAAGAAATTGAAAAGATCGGTAATGGATATTACCTCTTCTTTGGAACGCCTCTTTGAATCTTCCACTTAAGGAACTAAGATTGGTCTTTGGAGAAGACCAGGACCTCTAGGATTATTCTAGGGAAGTGGAGAGGAGAAAATGGCAGGGGTTGGCCGAGCTTGAGTGCTCAAATTGGTGTGAGGAGGAGGGGGAGGAGGTGCCCTTTTTATAAGGGAGGAGAGGGGCACCTTAGGAATATCTCAAAATATTATTTTATATTAAAGTCAAAATCGGTTTATAATGGTTCCAAAGGGTCTTATTTTGAAGCTAAAGTGGGGATGGGTCGAAATCCTATCAACCAATAGAATTTAGACAAGTTTAGGATATTATTTTAACCTTATCAATTAAATTTAACTCTAAGTTAAATAATTTAACTTTTACCATGTCTTTTTGTTTTCTTTCACTATATGGTTAATACACTTACTATAACATGCCAAACGAACCCCAAATTGTTTATTATTAATATATATATCCTTATCTAAGTCATTTGGCCGAACCTTAGATTTTTAGGAATAAAATAACAATTAATAATATAATATTTGATTTAAAAACTATTTTGTGTCAATTTTGACACTATTTGATATATGATTTGTTTGAAAGTCATAACAGAATTATATGTTCGAACCAAGTTGATTAAATCAATACTAATATATCATAGTAACCTAGAAAATTAGTGGAATTCATAAAAAGTCTCAAATTATATTTATTTTGGTGTTTATAACATCAATTATGTCAATATTTCATTAATAAGATAATTACTGCATCATCATTATGTCATAAATAAATTAAATTATTTAATGTCTAAAAATTACAAATAAAATATCATCATGTAGGAAATCTTTTTAGCTTTCTAATGAATATTTACAATTGAATTTATCTTATGTATAACCCCATATTAAAAATGATTTACTTATTAAACTTTGATTTTAACTATTTTAACCCTTCTTTAAATAAATTAATAATAAATGTCCTAATCTAATCCAAGTGGGCCTAAATGGTCATATTTTATTCCTAAGTTTGTTTTTGGTCGAATTACACTTGTCCAATAGAATTAGGACATGTGTTAGGGTAATATTAATATCATATTTACCCTTAGTTACCCTATTTACTATTAACCGCGGTAAAATAGTAAAAAGTTACTATTCACCAAAAAATTATTTTCATCTCATTGAACCACATTTTAGTCCTTGATATTAACCGTGTCTCTCGGATTATTGAAATTCCATTCACAGAAGCGGTAAAATTAAGTTTTATGCAAAATTCAGTTTTTAACCTACCACTTAGTGGTTTCACTATTCATCAAAAATTGAAAGTTTTCAGAAAAATACCAAAATTTCACCCTAGGCTAATTTCGATATTCTGAGTCCAAAAATGAAGTCCATTTTGAAAAATAAAATTTATAAAATTTCAAAAAGTGGTTATTACTATTCATAACGGCTAGTTTTAATAGCATATTGTTGTTTAGTGAAACTCGGTATTGCGTACGACGCAAGCTATCGAGGAAGGTCGTGATTGCGTGTAAAGCAAGCCAAGCAAGTGTTGTGTAGAAAAAGATTCCTTTGATGATAACATAAAAGTCTCGGGTGTTACATTCTACCCCCCTTAAAAAGAATTTCGCCCTCGAAATTCGTCACTTTGCAACAAACAAATGAGGATACTTCTCCCTCATCATATCCTCAAGCTCCCATGTAGCTTCTTCAAGTTGGTGGTTTCTCTATAAAACTTTCACCAAGCGAGTGGTCTTGTTTCGTAGGACTTTTTCGCTACGATCTAGAATCTCTATCGGCTGTTCTTCATAAGAAAGATCTTGCTCCAGCGGTACAACTTCTGACCTGAGTACATGTGAAGGATCTGGTATGTACTTTCTCAGGAGAGATACATGGAACACATCGTGAACTTGAGAGAGATTCGGTGGAAGCGCCAATCGGTAAGCTACCTTCCCAACACGATCCAGTATTTCAAAAGGACCGATATATCTAGGGCTCAACTTCCCCTTCTTTCCAAATCTCATAACCCTCTTCCAGGGAGATATTCGTAAGAACACTTTATCGCCCACTTCAAACTCTAGGTCTTTTCTTCGGTTGTCGGCATAACTTTTCTGTCGACTCTGAGCTGCTCTTATGTGTTGTTGAATAGATCTGACCTTTTCTGCCATTTCATCAACGAGATCAGGTCCTAATAGCTTTCTTTCCCCAACTTCATCCCAGCAAGTTGGAGTCCTGCATTTCTTTCCATAGAGAGCTTCATAAGGAGCCATTTGAATACTGGAGTGAAAGCTATTATTATAAGAAAATTCCACCAAAGGTAGGTGTTGATCCCAACCTCCTTTGAAATCCATAGAGCAAGCTCTCAACATATCTTCTAGGGTTTGAATTGTTCTCTCAGACTGACCGTCTGTCTGGGGATGATAAGCAGTGCTGAAACTCAACTCTGTATCCAGAGTATGCTGAAGACTTCGCCAGAACTTCGAGGTAAATCTCGGATCCCGATCAGATATAATAGAAAGTGGTACTCCATGAAATCTTACCACTTCCTTTACATATATCCTGGCAAGCTGATCTAGAGAGAAATCCTCTCTAATAGCAATGAAGTGTGCAGACTTTGTAAGACGATCAACTATGACCCAGATAGCATTATTGCCTTTGGATGTTTTAGGAAGTCCTGTGACAAAGTCCATAGTGATGTTTTCCCATTTCCATTCGGGTATGGGTAATGGTTGTAACATCCCCTTAGACTTCTGTCTCTCAGCTTTAACTTGTTGACAAACCAAGCATCGAGAGACATATTCAGCAACATCTCTTTTCATGCCATCCCACCAGAAGTACTCTTTCAGGTCCCTATACATCTTCGTGCTTCCAGGATGAATAGAGAATGAAGAACTATGAGCCTCATCCAGCAGCTCATTCTTTAATTCGGGGATGGGAGGAACGCAAACCCGATTCCGGAACTTTATTATCCCATCACAATCAAGGTTGAATTCAGGAACATTTCTCACCTTCTTTTGTAACTCGACATCTTCTTTCTGTGCCTCTTTAATCTTCACATGTATAGATGGTTGAACATTCATTTGGGAAAGATAAGATTTTTCCCTTTCCATTATAATTCCAAGATCCATCCTTTGTAAATCCATAAATATTGGATCTTTTGTGATCCTCATCATGGATAAACTAGCATGGTCTTGTCGACTTAATGCATCTGCCACCTTGTTTGCTTTCCCAGGGTGGTAATGGATTGAGCAGTCATAATCCTTAATCAGCTCCAACCATCTTCTTTGACGCGTATTCAACTCCTTTTGTGTGAAAATATACTTTAAACTTTTATGATCAGTATAAATATCACACCTTTCACCATAAAGGTAATGCCTCCAAATCTTTAATGCAAAGATTACCGCAGCCAACTCCAAATCATGTGTTGGGTAATTTTGCTCATGGATTTTCAACTGTCGTGAGGCATAAGCTATCACCATATCATTTTGCATAAGAACACACCCCAATCCCTTCTTGGATGCATCACTGTAGATCACAAACCTTTCTCCACTACAAGGCAGTGTGAGCACAGGTGCACTGGATAACCTTCTTTTCAACTCCTTGAAATTCTCTTCACATTCCTCTGTCCAGACAAACTTAACTCCTTTCCGAGTCAACTTGGTGAGTGGATTAGATAATCGTGAAAAATCTTTTACAAAACGTCGATAATATCCAGCCAAACCAAGAAAACTTCGGATCTCAGTTACTGTTGTTGGTCTTGACCATCTTTCGATAACCTCTGTTTTTGCTGGATCCACAGATATCCCCTCTTTTGAGATTATATGACCCAAAAATGCAACTTTTTGAAGCCAAAATTCACACTTGGTAAATTTGGCATAAAGCTTCTCTTTTCTCAGGGTCTTCAATATAATTCTCAAGTGATCTTCATGCTCTTCCTTGCTCTTTGAATAGACAAGAATATCGTCTATAAAGACTACCACAAATTGATCAAGATAGTCTCTAAAGACTCTATTCATTAGATCCATGAAGATAGCAGGGGCATTAGTAAGACCAAATGGCATCACTATAAATTCATAGTGTCCATACCTTGTACGGAAAGCCGTCTTTGGTATATCCTCCCTTTTGACCCTTAATTGATGATACCCTGAACGAAGATAAATCTTGGAAAAGTATTGAGCTCCGCGTAGTTGGTCAAATAAGTCATCAATGCGTGGGAGAGGATATTTGTTCTTGATAGTGATCTTGTTAAGTTCTCGATAATCAATGCAGAGTCTCATTGATCCATCTTTCTTCTTAACAAATAGAACAGGTGCTCCCCAAGGTGACGCACTAGGGCGTATGAATCCCTTATCAAGATTCCCTTGGAGTTGCTTCTTCAATTCCTGCAACTCAATTGGGGCCATTCTATAAGGTGTCTTTGAAATAGGCAAAGCACCCGGTACAAGTTCTATTGAAAACTCAACTTCACGATTTGGTGGAAGACCCGGCAATTCCTCCGGAAAGACATCATCAAACTCCCGTACAATGGGCATATTCTTAATCGTGAGTTTCTCACCAACCATTTGAGATAAATAACCTTAATTTAGTGGAATCAATACCCATAAGATGGAAGAAATTTCCACTGGAAGGTTATGTTCATCCTTGCATTGATAGACGATCGTAGATTGATCTGGAATATGAAATGTGACTTCCCTTCTTTGGCAATCGATATAAGCTCCATGTAGAGAAAGCCAATCCATGCCAAGAATCACATCAAATTCCACTAAAGGAAGGATCACAAGATTTGCAGGAAGCACTTTCCCACAAACTTCGATCGGAGAAGAATTATAAACTTTTGATGCGATTGATGTGCCATTAGGTGTTGTCACAGCTAACTCAACATCTAATTGTTGAGGTAATACGGTGATACCCTTAGAAAATTTTTCAGAAATAAAAGAGTGGGTGGATCCAGAATCAAATAAAACATTTGCTACTTTAGAGTGGATGGTAAGTGTACCTTTCACCACATCATTATCGTACTCCACATCGCTGATAGAAATTGCATGTGACTTTCCTTTGTCTTTAGCCTTAAGAGTTTGTTGACGTCGACCATCATCGTCGACCCTTGGATTTGGGCATTGATTGGCATAATGCCCCATCTCCTTGCACTTAAAACATTGAAGTGTAGCAGGTTCATTCTGTGTATCCCTTCCTTTTTTTGCATCATTAGACATCTTCTTCCCATTATTACGGCATTCAAATGCCCGATGACCTTCCTTTCCACATTTAAAACATTTACTTGTCCCTTTAAGACAACTCCCTCCATGTTTCTTTCCACACTTTGAGCATAAGGGAAAGTTCATCTTCTTTTCTGTGTGCTCTTTAGATTTTTCTTTGAATTCCATCTTCCTCTTCTTATCAAACCCATGTGACTGATGGGTTACTCCAATCTCCATCTCGACTTTGAGAGCACATCGAACGATTTCCTCGTAGCTATTGAAGTCCCTTATGGCTAACTCCCTTCGAAGACTTGGTTTTAAGCCACTAAAGAATCGATCGATCTTACTCTCAGGTTGGATAATAATACCAGAAGCGTACCTTGCAAGTCTTGTAAAATTTTCTTCATAGGTACTAACAGATTCATCATCCCTTTGCTTCAGTTCAAGGAACTCTTTCTCCATCTTTGTTCGGAGAATACGAGGGAAGTACTTATTGAAAAATAAGTTCTTGAACTCGTCCCATTCCATAGACTCAATTTCATCCCTTTGCCTCGTATTCTTAACAAGATTCCACCATTGATCCGCATCTCCTTCCAAACGATACACTGCTAGGATGACTTTATCATGCTCAGAACATTGAAGAACTGAAAATATCTTTTCAGTAGTACTAATCCATTGTTCAGCAACTAATGGATCAGTAGACCCGCTGAAAGATGGTGGACGCTGCCTCATGAAGGATTCAACAGAATGTTGCTCCCTCCTTTGTTCATTTTGAAATCCTGCATGATTCATAGCTTGAGAAAGTTGTGTGAGCATGGCTACAAGATTTTGCATTCCAGCTCCCATATCGTTTGGTTGCTCAGGGGGACAATCATTGCATTGCCCATCACATTCCGCATTAACACGGTTCCTTCGGGTTCCAGCCATTGACTAAAACCAAGAAGAATAGTGTGAGCAACACTAATTATAATAGGAAACCACATAATTCAAGAATAAAATTTTCATGCTTATGGTCTTATCCTAGGTTATTCAAGGCCATTTCTAAAACACTAAGATTGTGTTCTATGCTTAGACTTATCCTTAGGGTTCTTACTAAGGCTTTCACATCCTAGTTTCCAAAGGTTGACTATACCTTTCCTCTGATACCAACTATAACGACCCATACTTTACATACATTGTTAATACTTCAAAATTGAAGCACACTTATTACAACATATGACAAAACCACAAAGGACCGTATAGGTATAGTGTCTTTAGAAACTGGGGAAACATAAACAACTGGTTCATAAATCTTCTACAGTGTCTCCCATTTATTTCATCATATCTAGGGTCCCTTTTAGCATATTCTACTTAATATCCATCTTCCTGAACTGGGGAAAAGAAAACATAAAAGGGTGAGCTCAAATGCTCAGCAAGGGCAAATAAAGGAAATAAAAATCATATCATATCTTTATGAAAATCAAAACCTGCAAAAGAGATCATAATATCTTAACATGGAATAAATCATAGAAGTGAAAATGAGATCCCCATAATCATAACATAAAACTTGAAACTTTGTGGCATGCACACATAATCATGGAAAATCATTTCTTGTTAGTCATGACTCATTGCCAAGACTATCTTAGTGGACAAAGTCCCTTTCTGAACCGAGTTCACTCCTCGTTTCAGTCCTGTATCACTGAACCGAAATAACCTTCCGTTCCAACCATGTCTATCTCATGAGATATAAAATCTTTACCCAATGCATTGGAGGGAGATATAGGTCCCACCCATCTTATAATGAATCCTTTCTTATGTGTGCCACATAATCATAAAACATACATCATCGCATAACACATATAACAAAAATGGGATTCTTGAAACATCATGACATCATAAATCAATTCATATATGATAAAGGAATTCATAAACATAATTCCATCACAACATAGTCAAACCAATGTAAAAATATGGATAGAAACAGAACCCTTTATTATCTTAGATGGAAAATAATTTTGATAAAACACTTGAATTGAATTCTTGAGGAAAATATCCTTTCTTCTTCAAAAACATTTTTCCTTTCATAACATGTCATACAACTTTAAAATAAAAGAAGTTGATTAAAAATAAACTTGAAAACTTGTAAAGGAAGCTTCTTTGAAGTAATGTTTTAAAAATCCATTCATGCCGTATAAGTTAAAAAAACATTCTTCGTACTTTTGTCGGAAAAGTCAAAAAGTACCTCGTACGGAAAAACGACAAAAGATTCCTTTCATATTCTTTACTAAAAACTCACCTAAGGGTAAAATTGGATTTAAACTATTTCAAGTGGATGGAAACAATATTACATATTGAGGGAACATGGATGTGGATGATAAAATACACCCCAGTAAATACTTACGAATAAACAATCTCGGATAAAAATGAGATTGTGATATTTCCCTTACCTTAGGTCCGATTAGCTTTGTACGTGTCCGAAGCTCCTGTATAATGGTTTAAATAATGTTATTGACTTATTCCAGAATCATACATATTGATATGAGATCATATATGGTCATATTATTAGCTTCTTGTTAGTAATATTTCATTGTTACTTGTTACTCGGGTCTTTATAACTTTTTGTTCTTATGCGTGTTTTGTCGAATAAATTCTTATTCTTATATTTAGGTTATAGATAATTCATTTCCAGAATGGTATTAGTGTAGTATATACCATATTCATTCATTCAATTCATTTATACAATCATTATGAAATGAAGATCATGTAGAACGAGTCGCATCACATCGTGGAGACGGTATTCCGTACGTACGCACGAGTGATGATATCGTTCCTATGATCGTGGAATTGTATTGGAGTATATATATATATTATTCCAGAATCAATATTACTTAATAATAATCATATATAGTTACTCATTACACCATTATACCCATCCTTGTAAGGTGATGGTGGAAAATAGATTACACCACGGCGTGGAGACGGTATTCCGTTCGTACGCACGCGCGGTGATTTCATTTTTCCGTAGGATGGATAGAAGGTGAATTAGGGTTGTTTCATTTTTATAATAACATATCAGTATGTAAGTAATACTGATGTTATTACTTTATCATGAAACAACTAAAGAAGAAGAAGTTGAAGAAGAAAGAAATTGAAAAGATCGGTAATGGATATTACCTCTTCTTTGGAACGCCTCTTTGAATCCTCCACTTAAGGAACTAAGATTGGTCTTTGGAGAAGACCAGGACCTCTAGGATTATTCTAGGGAAGTGGAGAGGAGAAAATGGCAGGGGTTGGCCGAGCTTGAGTGCTCAAATTGGTGTGAGGAGGAGGGGGAGGAGGTGCCCTTTTTATAAGGGAGGAGAGGGGCACCTTAGGAATATCTCAAAATATTATTTTATATTAAAGTCAAAATCGGTTTATAATGGTTCCAAAGGGTCTTATTTCGAAGCTAAAGTGGGGAGGGGTCTAAATCCTATCAACCAATAGAATTTAGACAAGTTTAGGATATTATTTTAACCTTATCAATTAAATTTAACTCTAAGTTAAATAATTTAACTTTTACCATGTCTTTTTGTTTTCTTTCACTATATGGTTAATACACTTACTATAACATGCCAAACGAACCCCAAATTGTTTATTATTAATATATATATCCTTATCTAAGTCATTTGGCCGAACCTTAGATTTTTAGGAATAAAATAACAATTAATAATATAATATTTGATTTAAAAACTATTTTGTGTCAATTTTGAAACTATTTGATATATGATTTGTTTGAAAGTCATAACAGAATTATATGTTCGAACCAAGTTGATTAAATCAATACTAATATATCATAGTAACCTATAAAATTAGTGGAATTCATAAAAAGTCTCAAATTATATTTATTTTGGTGTTTATAACATCAATTATGTCAATATTTCATTAATAAGATAATTAATGCATCATCATTATGTCATAAATAATTTAAATTATTTAATGTCTAAAAATTACAAATAAAATATCATCATGTAGGAAATCTTTTTAGCTTTCTAATGAATATTTACAATTGAATGTATCTTATGTATAACCCCATATTAAAAATGATTTACTTATTAAACTTTGATTTTAACTATTTTAACCCTTCTTTAAATAAATTAATAATAAATGTCCTAATCTAATCCAAGTGGGCCTAAATGGTCATATTTTATTCCTAAGTTTGTTTTTGGTCGAATTACACTTGTCCAATAGAATTAGGACATGTGTTAGGGTAATATTAATATCATATTTACCCTTAGTTACCCTATTTACTATTAACCGCGGTAAAATAGTAAAAAGTTACTATTCACCAAAAAATTATTTTCATCTCATTGAACCACATTTTAGTCCTTGATATTAATCGTGTCTCTCGGATTTTTGAAATTCCATTCACATAAGCGGTAAAATTATGTTTTATGCAAAATTCAGTTTTTAACCTACCACTTAGTGGTTTCACTATTCATCAAAAATTGAAAGTTTTCAGAAAAATACCAAAATTTCACCCTAGGCTAATTTCGATATTCTGAGTCCAAAAATGAAGTCCATTTTGAAAAATAAAATTTATAAAATTTCAAAAAGTGGTTATTACTATTCATAACGGCTAGTTTTAATAGCATATTGTTGTTTAGTGAAACTCGGTATTGCGTACGACGCAAGCTATCGAGGAAGGTCGCGATTGCGTGTAAAGCAAGCCAAGCAAGTGTTGTGTAGAAAAAGATTCCTTTGATGATAACATAAAAGTCTCGGGTGTTACATCCAAAAACCTACAACTTTATAATTTATTATTAGTATTCCTTAATCTTAATGGAACCCTAATTCAGATGTATGAACTCATTAGCCTACTCTTCCCTCACTGTCTCAAAGTTAAAGTAGATATAGAACCATGTTTGGAAATCAACCCAAAAAATATATCACAACCTATCATCCTAGTTTATAACATCCCCTAAGTGATTTACATCTAATTAAATAATATAAACTGTGATCTTCACTCTACTATTTGGAGGTGTCTCTAGATTGTCAATGATCAATAGCATAGTCTCAGGCTACAACTCAATAGAATATGGAACACCATACCGTAAAATCATAGGAGGATGATGATAATAGAATGCACATGTTAGTTGAACTATTAACATGAAAGGTTGTGGTGCTCCCAAAAACGTATTCTAAAAATGTTAAACCCCCTCATAGAATAGGACCACAAAAGTTCTGTTTGGCAGAATAGGGTTTGATGCATAAAGAACTATATGACGATCCACTACTATCCCATGGACCACTAACTATAGAGCATGATCATAAAAAACATCCAGGAATAGGAATGTAGGTTGTGGTGGTGGCATACCACTATAATTCCAAACACACACCTCATAAATTTAGAAAATCAAATTTTAATGCTTAAAAATAAAAGATAGGTCCAAACAATCCTATAAATAAGTCATAACACACATATTTCTCCTAAATCCATGACTATATAGATAAATAGTCAAAAAATTAACTTGAGACACTACCTCTTTCCCACTAAATATCTAGGTGTAGGTCGAGTTCAATATATCAAATTTTGATTTCCATTTGATTCATATTTATTTAAATTTCATTTTAAATGGTTGAAAAAATTGTTCACACATTCGATCTATAAGGGCCTATAATCCTCATGAACCAAAATATGGTTTCCACCAAATCCACACCATAATAAGTTCCAATCTATGTGACTTATTGTCCATGACTCAATGTAACATAAATGACTTTTCAGGGTTTCTCAAGTATCCTAATCAGAAAAAAACTTCATAAGTTATGGAAGGAACTCTGAGCACTAACCATGATTCTCAATACCCTTCAAAAACAGTTTTCGCAACACTAGGAATATCTATGAAAATTCTTATCACCACATCATGGAACCAAGAAATACATCTCATATTGTAAGGCATAATCCAAGGAATCATAATTATAGAGAGTACCTAAAGTAATTCATGATATAGAATACACTAATTTCATCATGTTTAAAAAAATAAAACCCCAATCATATCAATGATAACATCAAAATTCATATGAATTACACAATGGTGGAATAAAATCAACTATAATAGCCAAAATCCATAATATAAAAATTATCATTCTTGAAAATTTGGATTTTTCATATATGCGGGTTAGCTACACCTAGGCCGAACTCATTACCTAATTCTAATTCCATACCATCCTTGTATGTTATCTTCAAATAATAAAATATAAAAAAAATCCCCTTAGACCACTTTATAAGGACCCACCATATGATGAAACTGAATGATTCCTTGAGCCTAGTTAATCACATGGACTCAAGTGCATCTCCCACAAATTCTGGAGGATAAAATATAGAAGGGAGGGCCTAGGGTGTGTTTTTGGGGAGACTATTCCCTTTTACTAGAGTGTAACATAGAATTAGATAATATAATGGTCAAATAGTGTAAATCGTAAATCATCCGAACAATAGTTATACAACATGAATAGATAATAATGAGAAAAGGAATATCATATACAAAAGATGATGATACATTTAAGGTATCTAGAATTATATAAAACAAGTACCCATGACATTAGTGAAATTAATTAAAAAACATATAAAAAAGGAAAACACATGCTATCTGTGAATAGCACTGTGAGCCTCATCTTGGTATTGTGATCACCTACTTGTAAGTATTGAAAAATTCAAGGATCGAACTGTGATCTATTTCCCATTCTTTACCTATATCAAAATAGTATGACTGGGATCCTAATAGAAGGATTAAAATTGTGTGATATACACTCCCAATAGGTAACCAAACAAAGATCTATAGAATAACATATCTATTCAAGAAAACATGCTAAAACATAGTGAAAAAAATCACAGGTAAGATGTTATAAAAAAAATATTCCCATGGAATATGTACTAAAAATAATTTGATATTATTTTTCCTAACATGGCTCCCTAAAAAACATGGATTGAGGGCCTATAAAATTGTGCGTAAAAAATATATAGAAATAATTAACACAACCTTGTTGTAAATCCATACATATTGGGTCAACCATGACCTTGTTGTATAATCTTTAAATCAAACAACCATATCCATTTCGTATAACTAAAATTTTAAGAACACCCATGGCCAAGACGAATAATCAATAATATCATATTTACCTAGGTTGTGTCATATACCCATAGAGTTTGATCCGGCTTGGAAAAATCCAACATATTATAGATCAAGGTATCCTCATCATGTCCCAAAAGCATCTTGATGGAAACTATGTTAGACTTGAGTTTGTGGTCCAAGGGGCATGTCTATCGACCATTTCCTCTATGAGCCCAATACAAGAATGATCTAAGAGGTAAAAAGGTCCAAGGAATCATATGAAATAAAAATCAATGGATCCAACATGGATAATACATTATCTATCATTTCCATGACCCATGGTGCTGCATGCACATGGCTACCTATGTTAACATTCATCATTTCACATTAATGTCCCACAAGTATTCCCTCTCATATCACAAATAAAATTAAATTCTATATAACCAATTTAATTAATTCATGCATTGAAGAACATTTCAACCCAACGAAAAGAGTAAATACATATCCCTATTAATAAAAATAATTCAGTTTTCTTATTAATATCCCCTCTCTAACAAGGCATGCACTAAATCACCTCATTGGTGGTTCAACAAGGAATAATAATAGTAAATATGAATGAAACATCCCATGGATGGACTTGGTTGTGGAAAATACCTCTAAATTATCTCAAATAAACTAAATTAAATCCCTAAAACATCCATTTCAATTAATTCAATTATTCAATTCATTTTTTGCATTGCGCCAAAATGTATCACGGGCGGCATAATGAAAACTAGCCTAATAAAGAACCAAACTACTCATTAATAGTATAGACCACATACTGTAGGTCTGTATTAAGGTGTTCATATAGTATCATCTTATGATTCGACTCATAACAAAATAAAAACAATGAACAGATTAAGAACCTAGAAATAAGTTATATTAGCTTTCACCTAAATGACTATGTCTAGAATAGGAAGAATGAAGAACAAATAAATAGAATTGAGTACTCACTAATAGGGATCTAAGGAGACTAAAGATGATTGATTCCAAGATAAGACTATTAAATGAGGGAAGGCCTAAAATTTGTTTCAAAATGGAGCTATCACGTATGTTATACCCATCATGTGAAAGAAAAAAATATTAAGCTATAATATTAATGATGGGTAATTTGGTAATTTCACCACAAAACCTTTGTCACAATGTTTGAGGTAATGGTTGGACAAAACATACACTAAGGATTCACCCAATACTTTTTTCTGGGGGGATACATGGTATTTATTCATGGTTTGACTATCCCAACACAAACCTTAAAAAAAACCTCTATCAAAAATCATATAGTTTTTACATTTGTGTGTGCCACCCTTCAAACAGTATACTCAGACCGTGTGGCATATATGACCCCATTGTCTAGACTCGCATGGTTAGTAGTAACTATGTGTCCTTCCCCTCATGGTTTATACTAACCATGAAGCTGTCATTTTTCTTCCAAAAATCTGGGATTTGGGCTCCGAACAAGCGCTAGACACCCCCGGTACAACTTCGACCTCAAATGGTATTCACATTAGTACATACAAAAGCATTTAATAGAAAAATATACATACCTCATACAAAAACATGATGTATTAAAAAACATAATCGAATAACTATATATTAATTGTTTTCATACCTTTTATGCAATGATGTCTTGGATATAGCTTCCATCATAACCCTCAACTAATGATATGAATAATGAAGTCCAATCATAGAAAATTATTAGGATCCATGATTTTGATCAAAAAAGTTACCAATAGGAGGAATATGATACGTTTTATTAATTTTTATCTTGTTCAGTTACTGATAATCGATGAAGAGACACAATGATCCAATTTTATTTTTTTAAAAACTATTTATGCATCTCGTGTTTAAAAACATGAATGAATGAATCCATTTTCATGTTTCTCCTTGGGTTACTTCTTATAATCATGCAACATAATTAATTACATTCCATAATGTGTGTTTGAAATTTTTGTGGAACCAGGTATGATTTATATCCATTACACAACTTCACATTTTGGAAAATGGGTAGGAGACACTTCCAAAAAGAAATAAAAAAAATTCATTATCAATTGTAATATCATTGATATTATATTTTCACCAACCATTTGATATAAAACCCCCTTCAGAATGGTAATTAAGATAAAAAATGGATGTTATCTCTATCTAAATATTGTACATCTCATTACATTGATAGATGATCATAGTTTAGTTTGTAATATTTAATATAAATTCCATTCGTTGAAAGTTATTTTGAGGATTATGTATATAGAAACAATCCATGCCGATGATAACATAAAATTTTTCCATATAAATAATTATATAATTATCAGCATATACATTCATGAAAATATCAATCGGAGAGGAATCACATACATGTGATGTGATCATCGTACCATTATGTGTTTTGACTAATTTTTATAGTTTTAACAATTTAGGTTGAATCGTGATACCAATAGAAAATTTTTTATATATGAAAGAAGGGGTAGATCTATAGTCAAATAAGGCATTAGGATCACTAGTGTGGATGGTAAGTGTACCTTTTATAACACCATTATCTAACCCCTTTTCTAAAACAGCAACTGCATAATATTTTCCAATATCTCTCAAATTAAGTGGTTGTTAACATTGATCATCATTTTTAACCTTCAGATATGGTAATAGGTTACAATTTTTTCCAAAATCCTTTGATTTGAAACTATTAAGTGTGTTTGGCTCAATTATTTATAGCTTTTTAGTTTTTCACGTCTTTTTTTAACTTATTCACATGAAACTGAAAAAAATTTCCATATTGCATTCCATTCCACACTTAAAAAAATTTCAAGTCCAAATAATAAAATTCCCCTCAGGTTTCTTCCCACACTGTGAGCATAAAATATTGTTCATATTTTTCACTCCATGGTTCATTGATTTTACTACGAATTCCATTTTTATCATCTTATAAAAATAATTAGGTTAATATATCAATCCAAAATCCATTCAAACCTTAATATAACATCAAAAAATATCTTCATATATACTTATGAATCTTATGTATAACACCCTTTAAAGAGTTGGTTTTAATCCACTGAAGAATAGATCAACCTTAATATCTTGTTGGATGATAATACCTAAAGCATACCTTTCATGTCTTGTATAATTTTATTGTATGTACCAATAGAAAAACCTCCATTTTATTTGGATAAAATATCTAATTCTCCATATTTTTACCTTAATCATGGGGAAAATACATATAAAAAATATTTTCATGAACATGTCACGATCCATGTATTAGATTTCATCATGTTGCCCAAAATATTTGATAATATTCTACCATCGATCTGCTTCACTCTCTAAATGGTTGATAGAAAAAATGAATTTTTATTGTAAAAAAAACTAGATAATTGAGAGTATCATTATATTTGTATTGATCCATTATTTAGGAATTAGTTTATAAGAAAAACCACCGAAAGAAAGTGTATGTTTCCATAAGAAGGACTGGATAGAATATTATTCCATCCTTTATTCATTTGGAAGTCCATCATGATCATAACATGAGAATGTTGTGTGAGAATAGTAATGATATTTTTCATTACATCTCCTAATCTTTTTTGATATTCAAAAGGAAAATCAATAAATTTCATATTACACTTATCATCAAAACATTTCATTATGGTTAAGCCACTAAACAAACCCACAAATCCTACTGTTATATACTATAATCATGATAGGTAACCATATTTTCATAAAAGATAACTAAGGGGATGTCTATGTCTGTGATACTTCTTTATTTTATGAAATAGTATATTTATCTTTGGTCATTCATAGTGATCATTTATTTAATTCCTTTATATTGGTTTGTATAGTGTTTATGAATTTTCAAATAATATCCCCTAGGTGTGTCAAACCTTGGGTGTAGTACTTCTGACTTTTTTCACTAGGGGACAACCAAGTATTCCTCAACATGCCCTTTTTAGATTTATTCCCCCTAGGAACCTCTATTAATGATCCACATCCACTTGTATTATATGTAAAAAGATTTAATTTCTTTTAAACCACTTTCTCTGTCATTTAATAATATTCCATGATGTTTTCCAATACACTGTATCATCCTTATAATTATCCTTAGACATTTCATTTAACCCTAATGATTTATCATATTAGTTTCAAAGAAAAACTAATCACATCCTACGATATAAGAAAAATAGGGGGAATAATATCATACATAGATATTAAATCATTATTTTAATATTCATTACCTTTTACAAACAGACACACGAGGACTGATATAGTTTAACATATTTGGAAAAATCTAAAAAGAACTGGTCCATAGGTAAAATAAACCATATCCCAAAAGGATCATCATAAACAGAGAACTTCATGTATATATCATAAATACTAAAAAAATTCATAAATTGGTGACATAAAACAAAATGAAGTGTGATCATAGATGATAAGTGATGGTAAATAAGGGATATATATATGAATAATATAAATATAAGTGTATGAGAACTTCCAAATAATATTAAAAAACAATTCCATGAATATTTATTATCCTAATATTGAGTAATGGAATAAATATTGGCTGCTCATAAGACATGAATCATAATTAAATTGAGGAAACATGATCTATTAGATCATAAAATATTCATAAGATATAGATTTTTGGTGTACAAAAAATAATATAAAATCATATTTTTACTAGTCAAGGACCATTTCCACTACAATTATAGTGGAATGAGTTCACTAACAAAACCAATATATTGGTATTATTTTAATCCCAATACCATCATAGAGGAAAAATACCCTTATGAGATTGGTTTCACACCCTATTATAGTTCTATCTATATCATGTGATATAGATATTAACACAATGCATGGTAGGATGATATTATTACCACACATTGCCGAATGAAAACCATATTTATCTGTTCCACAAGATATCATAGCACATGAAATGAAATGGGTTTGATAAATAATTCATCATATAATATCCTGTATAAAATATATAGATTTCATAATTAGTTTATAATTTCATCATTTCATTATCTGTCGAAAAACAATCAAGTTTTATAATACTTTTATTATGGTATAACCCCTAAAAGTGAAAAGGGTTTCATAAAATTCATTCCATCATAATCATAAAAAATTTAGTGAATGAATAAATATTGTATCCATGGATATTATCCTCAAAAATAGATAGGTGTAATCAATTAGTATAATATTATGTTGAAAATTATTTAGATCAATCATTTTAATTTTTTTTGAAAAATATCATTTCCACCTTTAAAAACACTATTTATAACATAAATACTTTAGAAAATATTTTTATTTTAAAATATCCTTGAAAATTTGTATTGTAATATTAAAATAAGTTAATTTAAATGATTATGGGAAGTAGTGTTCATTCTATACTTGTTAAAACAAACATTCCTTCCATATTTTGAATAAATGCTAAAAGGTTTTTTAGTAAATAACATGAATATTACTTTCAATAAAATATGAAAAAATTTAATAATGGGAAAAAATTTATTTTAAAAATATATGATAATAATGAATAATTTTTTATAATATTTAGAGAAAATATAGTTTTGGAAGAATATAAATTTCCAAGCAAAAAGAGAAATGAATTCAAATTATACATTTTCTGAATTATTTTATGTAAAAAATAGTGAAAATGGAAATATTACATGAAAATATCATGAATGAATATAGTTTAATAAAATTCACGAGTATCTTTTTAGATGGATCATAATATTTTATAATCGAAAACATAATTATAAAAAATCATGATAAATAATGAGATTGTAAAATAAAAGTATTACCAATAGGGAAACATTGAATCTTTAGACCCATAAATGAATAGCTTAAAATGGAGAATAAACTATAAATATGGTAAATATATACAAGATAATAAATGTAAAATGGTTGGTGTATACACCTCATTAAAAACTATATTTTTATAACACAATATATGTCTCAAAGAAGGAAAATTTTGAAAAATCCATATACGTTAAGTTTTATCTTCAGTAATACACATTAAATTTTTTTGATAATAAATATAATTTTATTGTAAATATATTAAATATATAAATATGTATATCACATCAAATATTATTTTTTTACATTTTATTAATTTTTTTAAATTCCTTTTTAATGTTATGTAATGGGTAATAACCAACATTCTTTTCAAATATGTTTTGATTTTAAATTTTTTGTTCTAAATAAATGGATCATTATTTAATTATCACTATTATTTTTATGATGATATAAATATAATATATATATTCATTATATATTTTTTATAGTATTTCATAAAATTTGATGATAGAAAATGAAATAAACCATTCATGGAAACCATAGGTCATACATACGCATGATGGATATTTTCATTTTCATGTCGAAATAAAAGGAATAGTGGTAAATGATATACTATCATTATAGAATAATTTTTATTAAAAAAATATCTTATTTTATTTATCAATACTTTTCTTATTACCTTCCACGTAATGTGTTAATGAATCACTTCGCTTCACGAGATGATTGTAAGATGTACACATGAGTGACATTTGTGTATTCCAACAAAATTGAGCGTATAATGGAATATATGATATAAAATATAAATAAAATTAATTATAAAAAAATACATATTTAAAAAAAATCCTTTATCTTTTTAAACTGGGAGAGGTGGTAGTGTAAAAATAAATGACATCTTTTTGTGAGGATGTAGTCCTCCATACATATGAATGCTGACTTAGTAACCTAGTTGATAGAAGTGGAGAGAGTTGTAGTGAATTCCCATAACATAATAAAATATAATTATATCGAAGATAGTAATGTTATTAAACCAAAGTTTTATTATAATAATTGAATGAGGTGGAGGAATAAATAAAACAGAAATTCTTATTGATGAATGCTACCTTTACTTCGGGACTCCTCCTTAGGTTTTCACCGAAATCCTTCCAAGATTGGTTTTATGAATGAAATATGGATTCAATGATAATATTATTTATTTTTCGAAGTGATTTGGGATGTTATTGGATGATCCAAATTGTTTTTATGGTGTTAATAAGAGATTATAGTGGGTTTCCTTTAATAATTGATGCGAGTGGCACATTGGTATTTTTTTCAAATAAATAATTAAACCTATAGTTTTTCAAGTATTATGGAACCAATAATCGAAATGATTATATAATATAATATTTGATATTTAAATATGTCCATAAAATCTATTTTGCAAATGTTTTTGGTTATTTTTAACCTTTATCATTATATTTTAACCCCATGGTAATACTATTTTTTTACTCTTACCACGGTAAATATGTTTTTCTATATTTATTATTCATTTTGGTAAAAAATTAATTTAACATAATTATATAATATAAATTATTATGAATCAAAATATATAATTCATTTTTCCAAATACTATTCACATAATTTAATATTTCTAATTGAAAATAAATCTCATACTCATGATGTTATTGTTGGTATTTAAAGATTTTTTTTTTCAAAGGTGAAAAAGATTTTATATTAATATTAAATTTGAAATTTAATCCATTGACCCAAATAGGATTAGTGGATGTATAATTTATCTAATTTCAATTTAAAACCATGTTAAAATTTTATATAATTTTATAAGTAAATTAACTATAATGACAATTTTCATATAAAATTAATTATTTTTCATGATTATTCATAATAAACTTTTATGAAAAATCCAAAAATAATCACTCGAAGATAATTTTGACATTTTAACTTCAAAATTTAATTATATTTTATCAAATTGATTTTCAAAAAGTGTGAAAAATTGGTTTTATTGTTTTCTATAATAATAAAAATCAATTTTTTTAGAAAATCGTATTTTCGAAACATATAATGATTTTAATCCAAATTATGTACTTTTTTATCCATATATATTCTTTATATTATGTTATTACACAAAATATTTAAAAGTAATTATTATTATTCATGTATCAATTATAAATGTATAGTTTATAAAGGCCTTGTTTGAATAATAATTTTAATAGTTCGTCTTTGTTTTTTTAAAACTAAATGTTGTGTATAAGGCATGATAACCCATTATTGTGTGGAGAAAAATGTTAACAAGGTATTGTGTGTAATGAATTAATAACATGGTTTTTCATGTAACCTAATAAATTAGTGAATTTTAGTTTACTCAAAAAAACAAAATTCATTAAATCTGTGGGTGTTACATGGAATCAGTAACTTCTTAGTTTGGTAACTTTGAGGATCAAAGATTAAATTACAAAAAAAAAGATAAATAAATAATATAAATAATCCAATACATTTAAAAAATATTTTATTATTATTTTTTAATAAAATTAGTATTTGTGTTCCCATATGTATCAATGATGTAGTTTAGTATACTTTTTCTATAAGGAGTTTAAACCAACCTAAAATTAAATTGTTATTATTAGTATATGATTATAATTATGAATGTGCTTTATTTTAGACATAATATAATTATTATTTGATAATAATTATGTAATTATATACCTTTATAGTGTGAATTCATATTAAATTATTGTTTAAGAAATACTAATGATACAATGTGAAATGTTAGATACACGACTTCAGGGAGGCGGTAACCCGCACAACACAATGTAACTGTATTTATTTCTTATCAAATAAGTGAAAATTATTGTGAATCATAGTCTAAAATTTCATAATAATTTTTATTTAATAAATTTATGATTAATTCATCAATTACAACATTAACACTGACTATTAGAAGTGGTATGATGAAATGTAATACATAGATTTGTGGAGGTTATAGTCCATATACACACACTAATGGCACATTTAATTTCTCTAAATGGAAGGACTTGAAGAAATAATGGTTGATAAATTAGTATAATAACATATAATTATAATAATTATAATAATTTCATTTTATTTTTTAGATATAAGTGACCTGGTAGAGGAATATTAAAGAAGAAAAATATATTAGGAAGGTAATAATTATGTCGAAAGCTTGAGTTGTCCCCCAAAATAGTCGATGAAAATTGAGGCCCCAAGGGAAAAATGATGACCATAGTGATAAATAATTTGGATAAATTTATAATATGTAAAAATGGTAGATTTTTATGACTAAATTAGTAGGTATATGTGTTGTATTAGAGGAATAAGTGAGTCTATATTATGAAGGAAGAAAAGGTTACTTTTTTGAATACTTTTTAATTTTCAACGATATCGTTACAAAATTCAAATTTATTCTTCTAAAAATGTTTAAAATAAAATACATTTAGGTGTTAATGGGTCTATATAGTCTAATAAATAATGTTACACCCATGTTTTAAACATTATTATATAGATTTTTAGTGCAATAGAAGCATCATTTAATGGTATGACCAGCTAGGATTTTAGTAATAAATTACATCTAATAATTATTTCACATGAACAAATTATCATTAGAAAATAAAATATTCGATTACAGGAAATTATTAAAATGTTATAAATGTTATTTAAGGATCTTAAATTGTACATTATAATTTATTTATGGGAAAATATATATTTACCTTAGTCGTAGTTTAGCTTTCTTGGATTAAATGGTTAACACGATCTTTTCATAAAAACATTGGACTACAAGATCCAATAAAATAATGCCTATATATTATATACACACATGCACCATAATCTATGAAATATTTCATATAACATTCAGGTGCTATCATGGTTAATCCTTGTATCTTGCATTGTTCTTGGTAGATCATATCATAATTATTCTAAATACAAAATGAATTCTTAAGGATATATCTCATTGGATAAAAGAAAAGTGGAGGAGATTATTATAGATTATTTGTTCTCTCTCTATGTACTGAGATATTCCCACCCTATTTATGTGATTTTTTTTAGGAAATAGATATAATTAGATATTTATTGTAGAATGTTTAGTTTTGTGAAATTCAACACTAAAACCTTCTGATCATTATCATTTATAATTATCCAAATTTACAATAATAATAAAAATAGTATTAAACTATTTACAAGTTAAACAAATTATGAATATAAATAATTGCTATATATTTCTTTCCCTTATCAACCCAAAACAATCTCTGAAAAAATGGCTATTTATTTAAATAAATTTTATTTCATTAATATATGATAAATATATCTAGCATTATACTTTCAAAACCTCTAGACTAATTTTTATTATTATTAATATTTAGTTCATTAATTATTTCAAATAAATTTGGATTAAACTATAGTTGTAGAAATAATTAATAAATCACATTTATTATATCTTTGTAAATGTATTACATAAATTTAATTATGAATATAGATGCCCTAAGTCTGTGACCCAATAAGCCTCTTTCCTAGTGTCATTATAAATAACCACCCAATGTCCTTGTATTTCATCTAAAAAATTCCAAGGATCCCATAAAGATATAATTTAATGACTCTATTAAATAAAACCTCCTATAATCACTTACCATGTAATATAATCCCTTTAATACAATATATCCAACCCTACCGGTCGCATTAGGGTGTCAGCAACAAATATGCTCGATGTATCTTTCATAGAATTTAGTGGAGAAAATCACACACACAAAAATCCATGGAAATGAATTTATTTAGTAATTTATAGTCCCATTTAAGGGCCTAAGATATTATTTTCTATCATGGTACAAAAGGGAAAAATTCTATCTATCATTATCCATTAATTCAATGTCATTCGTGACACACCCAATGTATACTACCTCAAAGTGATAATATGTTATCATTATTGTTATCAATACATAAAATTATATCATTCATGATGTCCATTAATGATAATATTAATGTCTAACCATCAATACACACATCAACACTTATGAACATCGAATGACACATAAAAATTTGGATTTCTAATTAATGGGTTTTTTTCACAACCTCCTTGTATAAAGATTCTAGGGGGAAAACATGAGAAGGTGTATTAATGTATTATGATACTTCTACAACTGAAATCCTATATTTTCTATGTCCCTTTAAAAAAATATCATTCAATTATAGAACACAATTCAAGAATAATTTCATGTTGCCTCTCACCATAACAGGGAAATTTCATGAACTTTTTGTGAACCAAATATCATAAGGAAATTATAACATATAAAAAGTGATAATATTAATAATGATGTTGTTATAAAAAGAATTACTTAATAAGAAAAAAAATTGATCATATAGTAAAAAAATTGGTTATAGGGCATAAAAACCTAATAATCTCCCACTTTCACTTGACCCATCTAATAACAAATGTCATTATTCTTTCTCTCTCATGATACACATTATGTTTCTAAGATAAAAACATTTTTAAATGATACCATATGTTGTTCTATATGAATACATTTTTTAATGAAACTTTAACTTATTATGAAAAATAAATAAAGAGATAAAACTTCTGAATTATGTGTTTTTTTCTTGGTTGTTACCCTAACTCTTTACGGAGAACCACCACAAATTTGATATCATAGTAGACTATGATAGGGTATTTATTAATATTTACCACATAATGATCTATGAAAAATATTTGAATCCATTTTGTTTTCGTATTTTAATAAAAGCCAAAATATACTCAAACATCACTTTAGAATTGTTAACAACTAGATTCTATGATCTATTCCTACTCATAGCTCATTTATAGAGATAAAAAATATATCTAGATTATGACTTCATATTTTTGTGATAAATATGAATGATAACATATGTATAACCCTTGATTAAGGTCTCTTCATCTTCTTCACACACAAGGAATATATACTTATTTATCCTTAGATTCTTAAGGATAACTTTTACATGAGTGAAATACTATTCACCTAGATCTTCTTGATTTCTACTTACCATGATAGAAGTATGTGAAGCATAAACAATCATATATATCATGCAATATGTGATGGATCATATCAAAAAAGTGTATGGTATCATACTGATTATACATATTTCCTCATCTGTTTAAGGATACATTTTATGGTAATGATATATACTATGTGGAATTGTAGCCAAACCCCTCTTTGATTGTTCCAGAATTAAATTCATCATTATCCACAAAATTTATATACCGCGAATTAGTCTAAGAACCCTATTTTATCTATCATTCATGATATTAATCTCTATTAAATAGGATGCTTCACCTATATATTTTATTGAGATGTACTTTCTCAACCATTCCCAAACCACATGTATGTATAATTTTTCATTTCCAATTAGTACAATTTCTTCAACAAATAATACCATGAAAACTACTCTAGTACCTTTGAAATGTTTCAAAAAATGTTTCTCACATTGATTCTTAGTAAAACCAAATTACTATATAGATCTATCTAATCTATTTTCCAATGATATCCATGCTATATTTAATCCAAAATTATATCTCTGAAAGTTGGAAAACATTTTTTTTATTTCATAGAGTCACAAACTATAATGGTTGTGTCATGCACATATCCTCTTGATGAATACTAGTAAGGATTGAATATTTGAAATCCATTTTCCAAATATCATATTCATATAAATATTCTATAGCAAATATAATTATAATGAATTTAAACATGGAAAATGGTGAAAAAGTTTCATCTTTGTCAATTAAGTGTCATTTCCAAAATCGTTTAGCTACTATCCATTCGTTTTAGGGATTTACATTACATTCCATAACCTTCTTTCTATTTAATAATTTCTTACATTAAAAAAGATTCATATAAATTAACAAATCAATATAAATTTAGACTTGGTTATGAGACATAGAACCCATCTCATAATTCATGGATTTTTTTACATATTGAATATTATGATCTCTCTACTACGTCCTGTATGATATAGGATCATCATTGACAACCAATAATAAGTCACTAACATCAGTGACTAGAAAACCACATCTCTCTAGTTATCTCAGCTATTTTTCACTTATACATAGAAGTTTTCTTTGTGGAACTTGTTTTTACATGGGGACCTATGGAATTATTTTATATACAATCCTTTTTGAATAATTATCATCAAATTTATAATAATTGAATCTCTCTCACAGTATCCTCCTTGGTCATTCTCTCCCTCACATGAAAAACTTTTCTTCCTTACCCTAATTACTTTCTTGTATTAACGGTCCTATATATAGTATTCAGTTATATCCTTGGTATACCCTATAAATATACACATAATTTCTTGGTATTTTTTCCCCATGATCAAACTATAAAAAATTCATCACAACACCATAGACTACATTAGTTTGTTCTCAGTTTCATAAGTATAATTCCATCAATAATTCGTAATCCCAAATGGAAAAATGGAGGACTTGTGTTACTAATCATTAATCTAACCATGTCTAACAAGGTAAAATTACTCCTTTCATTAATACTATTCTATTGTAGTTTGTAAGGTGGAGTGAGTTGAGATATGGTTCGATGCTCCGGTAAAATTTCAATAATGTCCTGATTAAGATATTCACCATCTCAATTCGATCAAATAATGTTTTCTTCATACCAAGTTAATTACCAACCTAAAATTTTTAACTCCTTGAACATATTAAAGGATACATTATTATACACCACTATGTATGTATATTAACACATACTCAAGTTTTCAGTAAAATAAATAATTTATGAGAATAAACTACTTTCCAATACACCAAATAGTCTACATATATTAGTTTGTTCCAAATCTCAATGATCTGTGGATCTTTCACCCGATCCAAAAAATTGTGGGTTTTTTAAATTTTCTTATAAAAAATCATGAAATAATTTAATAGGAATTAGATAAAAATACTCTAAATATTCATCTTAATAAAGATTTATCATGTGATTTTTGTTTATGTGAAAAAGAAGGTGATGCCACTAGTGGTTGTCATGTGAGTCAACTATATTCATATCATTATCAATTTAAAATATTATAATTTCATAATTTAATAAATAAAAACTATTTTTCAACTAATCCACTCCATAATATATATTATATTTATAAATGTACACAAATTTATTTCCGAAATCTGAAAAAAAATCCATCTATATATAAATAATATGTAGAAATACTATTCTTGTAAACATTTGGAATAAAATAAATGTTCCTTGATATATAAATAAATCATTTCCAAAAATGTAGATGTGAGTCTAAAACAGCTAGAGTAGCTTTCCTCCCTCAATTGACATCACATAGATCCATATCATATCTAGTAATCTGATGAAATCTGCATGGTTCTTATATTTGGATAAAAATGCGAGAACCAAATTCAGTATCTAATAACTACTTTTTAGATGGAATTATTACACTAGATGATGAATTCGATAGATTATTCCCCATTCATATATTATTGGGTTAATTCCCCCTTCTAGTAGAACTACATTCCACATGAAAAACATTCCACACCATATTCCATTCTATGCCACTGGATATTGATCTTCATGAAATGATGGTGGTTTATATCTTTATAATTGGTACAATTCCTAATCCCCTTTTAATTGGGTTTTCTCTACTTATTCACCATAATTACAATAGGTTTTTCACACTCAAAGTACATATCATATTGGGAAATGTGTATGAATTACTCAATGTATATTCTTGATATTATGTATATTATAATTCCCAATAATACATGCGATGATTTTGGGTAGTGATGTTATAATGATATCTATGGATAGCTCATTCAGTTTCTTAAAACCCATTACGTACAAGTGATTAATGTATCCAATAATGTTGATCACATGTTCCATTATTAACTCCAACTATCTATGTTTTCACATTATTAGTCATATCTCTCCAATATCACAATTTATTGATATATATCCTTATGTAGAGAATAATTATATATGAATTTGTATCTTCATATTGAATTATAAATCATTGAAAATGGATGATAAAATGAATCAATGGGCATCCATATTTTAATCCACATTCATTAAATAAAGAGTCACTTCTCCCTAACTATCCTTTCTGGAAATGAAATTACAATGTGAGAATTCTATCTTGACTTTTTGTGTGTAGTATAATGTACATGTGAATATAACATTCCTAGAAATTCATATTGGTTAGAAGGTTATCCATATCAATTATTTTTCATGGAGATATTGTTTAATTCATTTGATTTTACATTTCTACAATTTAAGGGAAAATAATGTATACCTGTTTTTATGAAAAACATATAATAAAATTTAAATTTAAATAAACTTTTATTAATATGCCACTATTTTTTCAAAAGCATATTTTCCTCACCATTAGTATTATAATATCCTTTCACATAGTTATCTTACTATAAAGGATACATATACACTTACCATATCCCAAACATTGGCATGATAAGTTCATTGAATGTTTTTTTGAAGGCATAATTACTAATAACATAAACTCATATTTGATTGATCTATTGAGTAAAATGCCCAACATTTAAATCCAATATTTGGAATTCCTCATCATTTTCCTCATATTTACATGAATTGCTTTGTTGGATATAAACCATTCAATTTAAACTATGTTATGTAACCATAAAACATTTTTCAAATATTTCCATGATAATTTAAACCACAAAAACTAGTGTAAGTAAATCACTTTGAACTCTGAGGTTAATTCTATATCTTGCACATTAAGATTAGTATACCTTTATAATTTTGTTTGATGGATTTTTTTCTTATTCCATCTTGCATTATTATTATTCATTTACTAGGTGATTTATCTAAATCGATATAAAAAATAATTAATCATGGATATGACTAAAAAAAATCATCAGTGCAATGATCACAAGATTCTATGGTTGTTAGTTTACATGTGTACCGGAAGGCACTATTGTTTTCTCATCAAAATATTACAATAGAAATTAATTTAAAATATAATTGTTGATATTAAGACAATAAGTGTAATTTAAAATTAAATAAATATAGAAAAAATAATAGATATTTTTCACAATAGTTTTAATTCTTATTTTAATAAAATTGAGAATATTATTAGATGTTGACTACGTGGAGTGTAAAAAATTAAAAAACATGTACTTTATTTTTTTCCATTGTCTAAATCACTAGACTTGGGTCTAGCTATATTTATTTCCATAGAAAAAACTGACATAAATGGTGTGCGGTATGGATTACATCGTTTTGAACTAATATTATTATCAAATTTTAGACCTCATGTCGTCTATTTGACACATGAATAACTAGCATACCCCATGTTCTCACACATGAAAAGATGGAGAGTATACAATAAGTCATGTTGTCTACACCATTTTTTGTTCTGTATTTCGTGTGACAAAATCATTAAGTCTATATCATAATCCATTATATTAGGATCTTAGTTAATATATATTTTTTATTTAAATTAGTTAAAGGAGATATAGAGATAAAACAATATATGGTGTGTGTGTGTGTGTCTGTGTGTATGGGAAGTACAAATAATATAGTCTACGTAGGTCCTGAAAAAACTATTTGCAACTCTTGATGGTGTTATTTAGAATATTAAAAATTTTGACCCTCAATTATTTACTATTAATTAAATATATAATAAATATTTGGAAGATACAATTGTGTAGGATTTAAAAAAAATGATTGATGTAAAATAAAATGAAAACATATGCAAAATCAATGAATAATAAATAAATGTAAATTAAACAAGTGAGTACTATGAAACAAGTTTTAGGTTAGGGGCATAATGGTAGCATCCTTAAATGGTCTATCCAACTGTTCTTTTAGTCACAAATATAGTTTAATCACTTCTTTACAAGACAAAAAAATCACGTGAAATGAAAACAATAGATTAATTGATTAGATTAAAACATCATACCCATAGATTAGGGATATTCATGTGTGATTTACCATAAATTTCTGAGTAGATATAGAATTAGGTAGCTAGTAATTATTATTCTATTGATGATCATGTTAATGAGATATTATTGTACCATTATTGTGCTATATAATACATGTAAATATTCTCTCTAGTAGTGACACCCACAGACACAAAAATCTATAAAAAATTCCATTGAACAGTCAGTCACTAGCATAGTCAATTATTATTGGTTTATTTTTTTTGATTGTCCACCGTATAATTATACATTGGAGTGAAGCAACTATTGATGATCTATATCATTATCTTGAGAGATGAGTGGATGACAAAACTCTAGATCTTTTTTCTCTCTCAAGGTCTTGATAGAGTCTCACTCTATCTGTAGTGCACAACAAATTTATTTTAAGAAAAAGTAATTATGTGTTATTTATTATATCATGTCTACAAATAAAAAATTGCACACTAAAATGTTTCAATATTTATAATTCATTATAATCCCAAACCCAATGATATCAATATTTTTATAAATAAACTCATTAAATTTTAAAAAAATTAATAATATAAATAAATATTATTTACTTCTAATTATAACATTCAACCTTTTGTTATTTCCCTCATTAATATTTACTGATCATTTAATAATTTATATTTAATTAATCAAATGATACTTTATTATTCTAAATTAAGTATAATTATGATTACATTTTCCAAACATGAATACAAATATTTATTATTATTATATAACTTACTTATTATTTTGAATAACCTATTATTATAACTTGCTGATCAATTTATAAAAATTAATATCATTTATTCTAACTTGTTAAATTCATTACTTTTATTTAACCTTTCTTTTTGATACACAATGTGTGTGGCCATCTGGGACTATTTATTAGTGGAATTAGGCATAATACCCAAAATTCCATGGTTTGAGTCTAGTAATATTGGAAGGATATCATAAATAATTATGTTAATTTCACAATGATATCAAAACTCTAACCAATTCTTACCATGTAATATTATCCATTTACCATTATATCACTCTTCAAGTAGGATTCATGTCAGTGTTACACAACTATATGATTTAGTTTTATTAAATTTATCTTCAAGAAACAAACTCACACACCGTACACAAATTACATGGATTTATATTGGTAGTTCCATTATTATAAAATGTCTTATGATATCAACATACATTGAGGAATCGAAGGGAAAAATCCTTTATCACATTATCCATCAATGGGATATCCTTCATGACATATCTAGTGTAACCAACCTTACTGTGAGAATAAAACCTCACATTTTTTTCAATGCATTAATTTACATGATCCATGTTATATATAACAAAAATATAATTGTATGAGGGTCAATACAGATGTCCTCCTAATGGAACTTCCAATGAGACGTGGAAATGTGGAACTCCTATTTATGAGTCTATTATCATAACCTCATATCATGGAGATTACCATGGGTGAATATAGTGATAAGGTTTCTCAATGTATTTTGAGATGTAAAACCAAATTTAGAATTTATTATATGTGTCTCATATAACAATATAAAATATACATAGAATAATTTTCAAGAAAAATGTCTTCGAACCTTTAGGTTCTCACCGTAGTGTGGAATTTCTATGACCTTTCAGCATGACATATATTCTATGAAAATTATCACATATAAATATTATATAAAATAAAAATCATGAAACTATTTAAAACTATATTTTTTTTAAAAAATGTATTCAACTACTAAAAAATGTTGGATCTGGGGAACTAACTAAAATAGTTTTTATTTATTAACCATAATGTTTTTACATTTTCTAATTTTGGTTTCCCTATAGTAATAAGTATTAATCTATGTAATTTAAATTTTACTTTTAAAATATTGTAACTTGTATTACTAAATTTTAAAGTTATGAACCAAAATTTATCATCTATTAAATCCAATTCAATTTTTAAATATGATAATATTATATTGTACATTAGATCATTTCATATTTATAGAAATTTATTTTTCTAAAAAAATATTTTTTTCATAATGAAGTGTTTCTAATAATATTTAGTATTGATTACTAAATAGAAAAGTTTTAATATATTTATATATTTGTATAGAAATTATGTTATAATTTTTATTGATAAATGATTAATCTATTTTATTGGATAATAACTACAAAATGTTAATACAGCAATTTGTTGAGAAAAATAGTTTGACCATTATAACAATAAATTAGTTTAATCATCATAATATAATTTTTATGAGTAAAAATAATATATAATTTTTTACATAACTATGACCCAATAAGTATAAATTAGAAATATAATTATTATGATTAAATTTCTAAAATTTATATGCTTATTTGAAAATATTAATTTTGTAACTAATTTAATGAGTTTTGGTGAAAATGTGTCTTAGTCTTTTAAATAATATTTATCGGTTTATAAATTAAACACAATATTTTAAAATTTATAGTATTAATTATAAATAAATTACTTGTTCATGATTTGGGTTTTTCTAGATTTATTTTTTTATTACATCCTATTAATGTCATAAAGGTTCCTTTTTTTAAAAATAATGTTATTTTTACTATTCAGATAAAAATCCTTCTTTTATAAAAATAAGAAAAAAATAATCATGAGATAATATATTTATAGTTAATTTAATATTAATGTTGCATTCTTTAAAATAAAAATATAAAATTAATAAATTAAACTTTTAAATATAATTTTGATTATAGGATTTTAGAGTTCACATTGTGTGATTGTCTAGGATATTATCAATAGATGTTACAATAGGGTCTTATGTATTTTGTTATTTTGGAGAATAATAAAGAACAACACCACTATTATTAATGTTGTTCAAAACTATCAAGATTACCCATTCCCAATTTTTTATTTATATAATAACTAAATAATACCCATATAGGAAATAATAGTAAGTTGAATATATAAATGTTTTTAGATGTGGATAAATTTCTATACTATTTGATTAATATGGTTATGTTTTTTATACATAAGGTTATAGTTCTATCGTATAATATATAATTCATAGTATCAAGTTTTTTTTCCAAAATTTCCATTACATAAGAGATGATTATGTTATGTACCATTTTTATCTTTTTTTTGTTTATTTCCTTCTCATTTTGTATTTTAGATCATCATTATAATATAATTCATGTTATTTAATGTTCCATTTAAAATTAGTACATAAAATTTGTTTGTATAATATTATTTCTAATGTCAAAAGAGTATTTTAGTGTCAATTATGATTCATTGAGACATTTTGGATTTTATAGATCATGTTTCATTTGAATTATATTTTATTTATTTCTTATCCAAAAAAATTTCATTACTTTATATCCATTTAAACCATTGAAAATCTATGATAAATCATGTTTTTTATATTTTTTCATACTTAATTGATACCCCATTCGTAGGAGTCTTTGGTTTATCAATTCTCCTTCATTGAATTATGATCATTTTATAGAACTTATTTCACATATGCTGGGTACATTATTCAATTTTAATATATTATATGGTAATCTATCACAATTAAAATTTTTATCACATAATCCCCTATAAAAATATTTTAATGCTTCATATAGTACATTTAACTTAAGAGATATTGATAACTCAAATATATTTTCTCTAAGTTATAATGTTTTATCTTGATGTTTTTTATTACATGGTTCAGTTCCCCCATCCAGATATTTTTTTATATTTTATTTTAATCCATTATTTAAGAAAATGTTGTTTTAAAAGGGAGAAGTTTTTATTACTCTTATAACATCGTGATTTTAAAAAAATGTAATTTCAAAATATTTAAATGGTTTGTTTCATTCATTACCAATTATTTTATAATTATATCCATACATAATATTGAAAAAATATTTTTATTTTTAAGGATCCATTACGATAGATTATTATTAAATGTAAATGTTTCAAAAAAAACTATCATCAGTTATTTAAATCATATATTTTAAAGTGAAATATATATATGTATATTTATTTCATTTCAATGTCAATTTTGTTTCTTAAACCTCCTTTATGTGTTCACCTAAATTTTACTCTCTTATTAAGAAATCATTTAACTATATGGATTTATGTATATTTTATTATTTCTTAATAAATATTTTTTTTAAATAGGGTTCTGAGTTAACATTATCATCCATTTTGATTACTGGTCCCTTCTACTGTGATATTTTTTGATTCATTATTTTTTAATGATGTCTTTCATCTAGTAAAAACAATTATTAGATTCCTTTGTTACAGTGATGATATTATCATTTTAAACCGTATACATTCTTTCTCAGGATGTCATATGAAATATTTTTCTCAATCATTTATTTGACATATCACAATCTTTATATTTTCTAACCATCAACCTTGAGTAGGAATAACTTTCCAAAACATTATATTAAATTGTGACTAACATATTTTCCATTTCATTTATTAAAGGGAGTTCTCCAAGATTCCATTTGTTGATTAATAAGGTAAATTATTAATTTAACCACATACTCCTTCCTTTCTATGGTGTATGTTTTAAGGATTCAAACAAAAAATTTCATTCCATTCATCGATTAAATAACTACTTAAAATTGGAATATTTTTTATTCTAATAATGATAATTACTCATTAATATTGAATGTTGAGTATGTACTGTTTATCCAACTCCCATTTTCAATAGATGGGTTATGACCATTTTATCACTTTTATTGAAAATGGGTAAAATTATTGGCATTATGCATATAATTATTCCCATATGGAAATTATTTGAATAGTTAATAATGCATTGTTTATTCATTATTTCATTGGGATAATTCAATAGACATATGTAATTGATAGGTATATACCAATATAATATGTCCCCTAGATGAATCGATATGTAAAATGAGATAAAAAATGTAGATATTTTGTCAATACAGGCAACGAACAAGATATTTTTTAAAATAATACCTTGATGGTAAGATCACGATGTTTAAGATGATGATTTCATGGATAAGGGAATGAAACTAGCTATCCTTATTTATGAATTTCATCTATAAAGAAGCAGGTATTGTAATCCCTGAGATCTATTTATTTCATTACTATCCACTAAAATGTTATACTCTAAATTTTTATTTGTTATTACAATATGATGATTACTTATTCATTCCATAATATTTATTCTATGTTTATTCCATGGATACATTAGTTGTATGTTTTTTCTTATTGATCATTTGAGGTCACCCCTCAAACTATATTCATTTCCCTAGGTTACAAAAAAAAATTGATGAACATGATATATCTAGCATGAGAGTTTTGTTGAGAATTTTTAAAGATGATAAATAATAATTAAAGATAATGTAGTTTCTTATGTGGTGGAAAAATTTCCATTAGTTTATAAAGAATTTTTTTAGTTTCGGTGTTTTCATAATTCTTTGAATCTCTAAACCTAAAAGGCATTGGGAAAATTTTTTATAATATTTGATTTATTTCAAATAATTATTTGATATTTGTGTTCATTAATCTATTGTTATTATTGAATCCAAGTTTAAATGTGTATGTTTTATGAACAAGATCATGGATTTTGGGTATGAGGTGTTATAAAATAAAAGAAAAAAGTTTTGAACAATACATTAATCACACGGTAAACAAAGTGATTGGATAAAACCTTACATTGGGTTTTCCCTATTTTAAAAGTACTTTTAACCTCATTTATAAAAACATTATATTTATTATACATCTAAAATATAATCATATTTATTATTATAATTCTATAAATGGTTTACATATAAAATATTAGCAATATTTATTTATCAATATTTCATTATCAATGTCATTTCATGTATTAACTACTTCTTTTTAATATATGTTTTAGTTCAGAATCTATGGTCTATACATAATGATCACGAATTTAACCTCCCCAAAATTATAATCAAGAATTAATTGTCATATATATTCATTATATGCCAATTTTACATGAATTTATATAATGTAGTGGTGAAATATGTATTTTATCACATCATGGAAAAGTAGTCTATACATATTCATGAGTTATGATTCAACTTCATGATGGATGGATTAAGAGAATGTTAAATAATAATTCACCTTTAAAGAGTCATAACTATATCTAAAATATCATTTCACGACCCACACCATGCTAGAGCATGATCTATAACTACCTAGTGGCAACCTCCATAATCAAGTGGATGGAGAAGAGTGTCGAAGGAATATCTAAAATGGGGAGGCCATTCATTACGTACTTGTACAAACACAAAAATCTATGTCAATGAAAAATTTCAGTAGGAACTATTAAATGTTCAAAAAGAAATTTCAATTTAAACCATTCATTGATAACCTAAATGTTATAAAAGAGTATGATAGTGAAAAATGAAAATTAAAGGGGAATAATACACAACCAACATAAAATATTACCAAACAAGATAAATTTCAAATTTAAACTACTGAGAGAACCCCTCTCTAAATCCCATGATGTGCCCACTATATGTGGTCCAATGTACCAAATTATCCAAATAACCTCTGTAGTCACCATTGAACTATCCATCAACATTATCTAGAGTTACATGTGTGTCAAATGGCCATGAAGGTGTGATTATATACATACATAGTAGGAATACATGAATTATGATGGGGTAACAATATGAGATACAATATTAATAGAAAGAAATTAGATGCAAGATACAATAAAAAATAACAAGTCAACCCAATACAATAGTATAAGTGATGATATTTATTCCTAAGGGGAGTGACATGGTGAGTAATGAGCTACACTTTGACTCTCCACCATATATTTTAGGGGTGTATATGAATCTAAATATGAGAATATAAACAGTGAAAGCATGTGACATACCCACACATCATTTCCTATCCTAGAATGATAGTAACCAAATCAAAGGTGTGAATACAGAATAATGTATATATATATATATGACTAGTTGAAAGAAACTGAAATGAGAGATTAAGGGTATCTCTATCTCACAGCTCATCCCTAGAAGAAGAGTCTCTAAACATTCCAAATTTCAATCAATAATACCCAACATCTCACATGTTTTCCTAAAAGTTACCATCAAAATCCATCCATTCCTTATCACCATGCCAAAAAAATGAGGAGCTATAAACTAAAGGTAGGGAACACATGACCAGGTATAGTAGGATATTATCACTATGATAGTCATCTAAGAATTTCAATAGCCTTCCCTATAAGAGGGTATCACACAAAAAGTATACTTAAAGGACCCCATCCCATGCTAATGGGTGTTCATGGTCTAGTAATCAACGATGAATCCACTAACCAACTCTAATGGAGGGTAAAATTAGTAATAATTAATGAACCCAAATGCCTAGCCCTATTATAGTACACCAATTTAAAATCATCATGGAACTCTACGGCCTATCCTAGATGGAATGAACTAATAAAAATTTTCATTGAGGAACTCCACTACCCAGCCATGTAGGATTGTACAGCTCAAAATGGTTTTTGAGGAACTCCAATTCCCAATCCTGCTGGGGGGTACCACACAGAAATCTCTTATGTTAACTCCATTGTCTAGCACCACGGGAGGGTACAAATATGTATGGTTTTCTTGGTACTCTACTTACCATCCCTGCTACAGGGTATCACTAAAAATTTCCTAGGGATCCTGTATTATCACTTCCATCATCAGGAAATTACTATCCTAGAATCATTCTTGGTACATTCCACATTGTATCATGAATGTCATAGTAGAGGGAACCATGGTGATCAATGTGAAAAAAATACTCAACAAAGGAAACTCACGGGCCAAAATGTTATTTCCAATGAAGGACATATAGACAACTGATGTTTTCTTAAAAGATGACAAGGGGTAAATCAAATTTGAGGGGATCTACACTACATGTGGTCCTACCCCATTACCTGTCCATTCACCTAGGGGTGGGGGTTACCTGTATCCCAATACATGTAATATTACACAATATGAAGATAGACTATATAGTGTGAAGAAGTTAACTAGGAACAAACAACATCCTTCTAGTTGTTCCCATGTTGTTAACTCTATGTCAATGTAATTTGGTACATATACATGTAATTCCACATGGGTACCTTCCCATGTTATCTGCAACATGGGTTTGTTAGTCAGGGAAGTGGTACATGTCGTGTGTGAGGGAGAAGCATTGTGTCATTCTTTACATTTCCAAAACTATTGTTGTAACATCCCACCTCTCCCCATTGTCTTGTTAAGGATAAGGAAAGTTAAATAGAATTAGTATATATCCCTAATGTTCTAAAGGATGTAAATAAGTGCTAAGAGATTCAATAAAATTGGGGGATGATTTTCCCATTGAGAAGAATAAACAACCCAACCAAAAACTCCATAATAAAATGATACCACATTATGCATGATAACAATGTAAAATAATTCAATGTGATAACATTGATATCAAAGAAAAAACAATATATATTACCACAACAGAAGGCTAAAAATATCAATGTATGAAGAGGAATTAAAAACCCACAAATCGGTGACTCCAGACATAAATCCAAAGCTCCGCACATGCTATATGATCCAACACCAAAAAACAACACAAGTAACACAAAGAACTACTAAATAAATGCGATATATTCCCTTTAAATATGTTTCAATGAAAATTATGTACAAAAGTACCAATGTTCTAAAGAAGGGGTGATTAATAAAACTTAGTAGTTTTCCCCGAATGACATCCCTACTCGGGCCACTATGTTATAGAATGATAGAATATTTATATAAAAAAATTAAATAAAAACAGTTTTATATAGATTAAAATTATATAAATGGAAAGTAGTTTCATAGAACAACATTAAGTAGGGAAGGAAAAAAATTCATTAAATCATTTTACGTTTCTTTTTTCATGCCATTCCACGAATCACACACAAACTGACCCAGACATGCGTACTTCACAAAAATTTCCAAAACTCACGAGTGGTTCACCATCCATCCACTAAGTCATCACAATGTACCCAATATTATTATTTCACAATTATACATGCCCCATATGAAGTGGAATGTCCCTTTATACCACAATTGTACATGACCCTTATTTATGGTCATGTCAAAAGCATTAACGCGCAAAAACCCATGTGTTATATAACCATTTCAAACCTACCAATTCACAATATTTAAATAAAACCATTTTTTTAGAGAACCATTCTAATATAAAATTTCCCTAAATCCAACAAATAGATATTTTTAAATCAATAAAACAATTCACATTATACAACCAATATTCTAAAATCCAAAATATACTCAATTTGTAACTAATTTGGTTTATACCATGCTTTTCACAAGATTTCAACAACCAAATTGATGATACTTAACCAATTTAAAAATATTCCTTAATTTTCAAATAAGGGGAGTCAATAGTGGGGACACCTAATTAAAATTATGGATAAAATCAATAATGGAATGAAAACATCCACAAAAAGAGATTCAATCATTAAAAACACAATTTAGATATTATACCCTAACGTCGAAAAGGCCAAATATAACCATGATTGGAATAAACAACCTTCTATATATCCAAAACAGACTAGATATAAGAAAATGACTGAGGGATGAAAATATATCTAATAATAACTATGAAAACTATCATAAAGCATGACTTACCAAGGGAATATGGTTTCAACGCACCAAAAAACACTTCTAGAAATATTCTAATTCAATGGGGAAAGGTTCTATTGATAATAGGTGGAATAATTTTTGAGTTAGGGCATAAATACAGTCAAAATAAAGGTTAAAATTTAAGCCAAAACCACAATGCATTTTTTAGGATCTGTTTTTAAACCATTCACATATAGACACATTGTTAGGAAAATCGTGCTCTAACCATGCACCTGCCTCTTCATCAAGGAGAACCGCCAGCTATTGTCTTAAATGGTTATAAAAATCATGTTCCAAAAATGGAAAATCCCTATGTCCATATTTAAATAGTTTCTCCTTGGTGGTCGTACAGTTTTGCCAAACTATGCACCTAACAATCTGCCTTCCCCTTACCCCTGATCTCACAATGCATAGTTTCATGTCGGAGTTTCAATGTTTTCATAAACCATACACCATTATAAATTTCTTGAAAACATTAAAAAGGTCATGTGAACACTCCCAATCATCAACCAAACATGTTTCGTACATAATAATATTATTTAAAGGGTTACATACATAATACTGAGGGTGATAAATTATCCCCACCACTATCATTTACGTACATAGAATATATAAAACCACTACAATCCCAAAAGAGTTCGGCCCATTTCATGAACATTAATTTCTCCCATTTCAAAGTCAATTCCTAAAACTGGCCATGTTTCCACAAAACCAGGACTCGATATAAATGTTTTCTACCCCAGACATTCTCTTTCCTGTGGAAAATCCGTATATGAATATGAACCACTATGTCATCTGAATCTTGGTCAAGATGATCCCATATAACAATACGGTCTAGTTTAGGATGATGATTTTTCAACTAAGACATAATAAACACCTTTTCTAACGAACAAAACCATGGTGTAAATTCCAACTGATATACCACCTCACCAACCCTTTAAAGCGTCATATAATGGAATATGTGTTGAGAAGTTATTTTTCCATCATTCCTAATAAAATGATGACCAAGTCTAGGAGAGATCTTAAAAACACATGGGCACTAAACATGAATGAAAACAACCCTTGAGGATGATCTTCATGCATTTTTTGAAATATTTTAGCAATGTAAATTCATTTTCTTATCAAGTGAATCTCCTTTAATGTTTATAGGACAAGGATATACCCAACCAATGATTTCTCAAATTTTCCACCCAAAAAGGATGATAACAAAAAGGAATTACATACAATGATTAAAATGATCTATATGTATCAAGTCATGGTAACCTTCTTTATATGTTAAATCCACTAATCGGATGTGATCTTCCCATGAGCTACCCAATTCCTTTACAGAAGCCTATAATATGTCTTCCAATTTTTGTATCATTCATTTGGATTTTCCACCCATACGAGGGTGATGTGCTGTACTAATAGTCAATTGATTAACATGGTCTTTCTGTAATAATTTATAAAAATAAGAAATGAATCTCTTTATGTATTCCAACTCTATCAAAACTGTAATGTCATTCCTCTTTAACACTTCTACGATATATATTTTATACAAGTTTTCCACCATATGAGATTCATGAATAAGGATGAAATGGCCTAAACTTGTGTGCTAATCCACCATCACCCATATGTCATTATTTTTTAGAAATCGTTCTTGGAATACATGTTATAAAATCTATGTCTATCTTCTCCAATTCCAAATAGGTATAGGTAAAGACAATAAAATACCTACTGTTCATTGATTATTTTTCATAACTTGCTGACAATTTATTCATCTCTAAATAAACTCATCCACCATCCTTTTCATATCGATCCATCAAAATAATGATTTCCAAACCATATAAATATTTTTTATACTAGAATAAAAATAACATCTCCAATGATTAAAATCTTGAAGAATTGTTTCATGACAATTCATAGGCACAACCATCCGATTTATGAATCACAACACTGATTTCCCATACAACTTAAAACCATCAATGGTCTCACCACAAATGAGTTTTTACCTCATATAAACATATTATGAATAAAATTCAGGTCCCTTTATAACTGTCTCCTCCAAATCTAGAAAGAATAAATTTATATGAAAAAACAAACTTCACATAATTCTCTACATTCCATGTGTATGTTGTCTTAGTCCCACATCAACTACCACACATTTGGAACCTCCCTTTCAACATACCTTATTACTCTTTTCTTAGTTCATCTTTAACATAACTTCATTTATGTGGTATATATACCCATTAAATTTAAAACATTTGATGATACTACATCCATGTTCATTGTCTTAGATAAAAAATCCATTGGTGGGAAAATATAAATCAGGCTTTTATTGTATGTAAACACTATAAATTTTTCACGAATAAGGTAATGATGCCATGTCTTCAAAGCATGGACTATGAAAACTACCTTAAAATATTTTTTTGGTTAGTTCTTCACATGTGGAAATAACTATCTTAAACCAAATGAAATAACATGTTCTCCCTACAAGAAAACATATCCCAACCATTGATCTGAAAGCATCAAAGTACACCACATACCCCTCTCCTGATTATGAAATTATAAAGATATGTGTTGATGTAGGGAAAATGATGTTTTCATGAAAATATACCTATCATTACTAATTCAATTATAATGGAACATTTTTCATTATGAAAACAATTACTGGTGATGCATGTCATTAGAAAACACTAATAAAACATCGATAATAACTAACATGACCAAGAAATCATTGTATCTTGAAGACATTATTTAGAGGCTGCCAATATATAATAGCTTCTATATTTTCTAAATCCTCTATAATTTTTTTTTCATAGAATACGTAGATAATTAAACATAATTATTTTAACATAAAATAACAATTTGATTATTTTTTCATACAGAGGATCTTCCCTCAAAATACCCAACACATTCGCTATGTTTTACTCATGCTCATCCCTTGTACTCGAATAGACTAATATATCATCCCAAAACGCCACCAAAAAAGAATCTGGATACCTTTGAAGTAACCAATTCATAAATTCTACAAATAATAATATGGAATTCCTAAGATATAAATGAATTAACACATACTCATAATGGACTTACCAACTCAGAAAATATGTCTTTTGAATATCCCCCTTCTGAACCCACAATTGGTGATATCATGATCTCAATTCATTTTTAGAGAAAAATTGAGATCCCCATAGTTCACTGAACGTATCAAAATTTTGTGAAAGTGGATAAATTTTTTATATCATATCTTGGTTAATCATACGATAAACCATATGAAACCTATTAGTTTCATCCACATTTTTTTAAAACAAAACAAGCTCTTCCCATAGATACCTTCTAGGACAAATGAAACCTTTTCATTCTATATCCAATAACTACACTTTCAATTCCCTTAATTTTGTTTGTGGCATCCTTTATGATGAATGGAAAATAGGAATGTTCCCTAGAAAGATAGAAATTGTAAAATTAATATCTCTTTTTGGTGGAAACCCTATGAAATATTCAAGAAAAATGTATGGAAACTGATAATAACCTTCCATAAAAATACTGTTATCAATCTATTCCATCAAATTCAAGCACAATATTTCTGAATGGTATGAGATTGTTCCAATTTATTATTCAAATAATCCCATTTCACCCTCCTTTACAATATGATATCCACTGAAGATATTCTTTATGCTATCTATAATCATAAAACTAACCCTTAGTGTATACTAGTCAATGTGATCCATGAACAGTTTCAACCAATCCATACCTAGAATTATTTCATATACATTCAACTCAATCATAGTGAAATCCAATATCATCTCATCTCCATTCACTATTATAGAGCATTCTATGAACAAAATGGCTCATCATTCACTTTTACCAAGTGAAGTTTTCAGTTTCAAAACATAAGGCATCATATCGACACTCAAACATAGAAAATCAAAAGAACAAGAAGTAATAAACAAATGTGATACACACATATCAATAAAATCAATCATAAGGGATGAATTAAAAATAATTATACCTCTCATTGTCTATGTTCCAAAATAATTATCCACAATTACATTGGTATATCCAAAAAAAATTTACTTGTGGAATGGTGTTCTTTATTTCCCTGTTTAGATTTCAATTTTTGTGAATTCATGGAATTCCTAAAATCACCATGGATAGATCTATTATTGTAATGAGAATTATTCTTCTTCCCTTATCCCATAAAAGTATATGATCTCTAAAATACATGAGATGTTTCATGAACACCTGAACATAGATCACTGCGATAATAGAGCTAAATATTACCCATCTTATTTCAATTTTGGCATGCTCTAGGTGGTGTTCTACAATCTTACTTGACGTTGTCGAACAATCCACATTGAAAAAATATATCTATTATTTTGGGCCTTTGTGAAAGGTTTTCCAAACCAGATTCTTGACTCCAATTCATCCTCATAACATGGAAATAGGTCTCCCTCTTCCTCTAGATTCAATAATTAGTGTTCCTGCTATTTAATATAGTTATGAACCTGATACCTCCACCCATAGCTACTAAGATATTAATTTCTTCAATCGTCCATCTATTATATATATTAGACAAATCCATTCTATAGAGAATATAAATCTTTGAATGAATCACACACCGCATCTTTGATTCAGATATATATTCCATTAAGGATTCACTAGAAACAACTTTGGGAGAAAAAGGACTAAATTCAAGAATTTATCCACATACTCAGTCACTATGTTGCTCTCTTATTCAAATAGAATATTTTTTTCGTTCATGAAATCACGAATGTATGAGGATAGAATTTTTTTTCAAAAAATATCCATACTCCTCCCATGAGAGGCCTTGATCTAATTTAGCCTAAACTACTAAATTGCACCATGGGTGTTCAAGATCCTCAAGGAATTGCATAACCCTATTGACATTAATCATTTCTGGTGTGCCAAGGAAATCAAAGATATATTCTTATTTAGCCATACCTCTTCCTTCATTTATTATGAATCAATCCAAAATATGGGTGGAATCATCTTATATAATTAAATGTAGTGATACAATTTTCTTATGTTCATCATTCATGTTACCTTCATCTATATCATGAATTTATTTGAGTATACTCGGAACCAGCATTTGGTTCACCTAGGGGGAAGGTGAAACCACATTCTTAGAAGCTTTTTCTAGTTAGTTTATAAGATGTATATGGGGTTCCACTTTAATTATATCTAATAATAACTATGAAAACTATCACAATGCATGACTTACCAAGGGAATCTGGTTTCAAAGAACAAAAAAACACTTCTAGAAATATTCTAATTAAATGGGGAAAGGTTTCATTGATAATAGGTGGAATAATTTTTGAGTTAGGGAAGAAATACAGTCAAAATAGAGGTTAACATTTAATCCAAAACCACAATGAATTTTTTAGGATCTGTTTTTAAACCAATCACATATAGACACATTGTTAGGAAAATCGTTCTCTAACCATGCACCTGCCTCTTCATCAAGGAGAACCTCCCGCTATTGTCCTAAATGGTTATAAAAATCATGTTCCAAACAGGGAAAATCTCTATGTCCATATTTAAATAGTTTCTCCTTGGTGGTCATATAGTTTTTCCAAACTATGCACCTAACAATCTGCCTTCCCCTTACCCCTGATCTCACAATTCATAGTTTCATGTCAGAGTTTCAATGTTTTCATAAACCATACACCATTATAAATTTCCTAAAAACATTAAAAAGGTCATGTGAACAATCCGAATCATCAACCAAACATGTTACATACATAATAATATTATTTAAATTGTTACATACATAATACTAAGAGTGGTACATTATACCCACCACTATCATTTACGTACATAGAATATATAAAACCACTACAATCCCAAAAGAGTTCAGGCAATTTCATGAACATTCATTTCTCCCATTTCAAAGTCACATCCTAAAACTGGCCATGTTTCCACAAAACCAGGACTCGATATAAATGTTTTCTACCCCTGACATTCTCTTTCCTATCGAAAATCCGTATATAAATATGAACCACTAAGTCATTCAAATCATGGTCAAGATGACCCCATCTAACAATACAGTCTGTATTAGGATGATTATTTTTCAACTAGGACATAATAAACACCTTTTCTAACGAACAAAACCATGGTGTAAATTCCAACAGATATGCCACCTCACCAAACCGTTAATGTGTCATATAATGGTATTTTTATTGAGAAGTTATTTTTCCATTATTCCTAATAAAATGATGACCAAGTCTATGAGAGATCCTAAAAACACATGGGCACTAAACATGAATGACAACAACCCTTAAGGATGATCTTCATAAATTGTTTGAAATATTTTAGCAATGTCCATTCATTTTCTTATCAAGTGAATCTCATTTAATGTTTATAGTACATGGATAGACACAACCAATGATTTCTCAAATTTTCCACCCAAAAAGGTTGATAACAAAAAGGAATTACATACAATGCTTAAAAATGATCTATATGTATCAAGTCATGGTAACCTTCTTTATATGATAAATCCACTAATAGGATGTGATCTTCCCATGAGCTACCCAATTCCTTTACAGAAGCCTAAAATATGTCTTCCAATTTTTGTATCATTCATTTGGATTTTCCACCCATACGAGGGTGATGTGCTGTACTAATAGTCAATTGATTAACATGGTCTTTCTGTAATAATTTATAAAAATAAAAAATGAATCTCTTTATGTAGTCCAACTCTATCGAAACTGGTATGTCATTCCTCTTTACCACTTCTCGGATATATATTTTATACAAGTTTTCTACCATATGAGATTCATGAATAAGGATGAAACGGCCTAAACTTGTGTGCTAATACACCATCACCCATATGTCATTATTTTTTATAAATCGTTCTTGGGATACATGTTATAAAATCTATGTCTATCTTCTCCTATTTCCAAAAAGGTATAGGTAAAGACAATAAAATACCTACTGTTCATTGATTATTTTCCTTAACTTGCTGACAATTTATTCATCTCTAAATAAACTCATCCACCATCCTTTTCATATCGATCTATCAAAATAATGATTTCAACACCTTATAAATATTTTTTATACTAGAATAAAAATAACATATCCAATGATTGAAATCTTGAAGAATTGTTTCATGAAAATTCATAGGCACAACCATCCGATTTATGAATCACAACACTGATTTCCCATACAGCTTAAAACCATCAATGGTCTCACCACCAATGAGTTTTTACCTCATAGAAACATATTATGAATAAAAATCAGGTCCCTTTATAACTGTCTCCTCCAAATCTAGAAAGAATAAATTTGATATGAAAAAACAAACTTCACATAATTCTCTACATTCCATGTGTATGTTGTCTTAGTCCAACATCAACTACACACATTTGAAACCTCCCTTTCAACAGAACTTATTACTCTTTTATTAATTCATCTTTAACCAAATTTAATTTATGTGGTATATATACCCTTTCAATTTAAAACATTTGAAGATACTACATCCATGTTCATTATCTTAGATAAAAAATCCATTGGTGGGAAAATATAAATCAGGCTTTTATTGTATGTACACACAATAAAATTTTTCACGAATAAGGTAATGATCCCATGTCTTCAAAGCATGGTCTATGAAAACTACCTTAAAATATTTTTTGGGTTAGTTATTCACATGTGGAAATAACTATCTTAAACCAGATGAAATAACATGTTCTCCCTACAAGAAAACATATCCCAACCACGATCCGAAAGCATCAAAGTACACCACATACCCCTCTCCTAATTATGAAATTATAAAGATATGTGTTGATGTAGGGAAAATGATGTTTTCATGAAAATACGAATATCATTACTAATTCAATTATAATGGAACATTTTTCATTATCAAAACAATTACTGGTGATGCATGTCATTAAAAAACACTAATAAAACATCAGTAATAACTAACATGACCAAGAAATCATTGTATCTCGAAGACATTATTTAGAGGCTACCAATAGATAACAGCTTCTATATTTTCTAAATCCTTTATAAAACATTTTTCATAGAATGAATAGATAATTAAACATAATTATTTTAACATAAAATAACAATTTGATAATTTTTTCATACAGACGATCTTCCCGCAAAATACCCAACACTTTCGCTATGTTTCACTCATGCTCATCCCTTGTACTCGAATAGACTAATATATCATCCAAAAACGCCACCAAAAAAGAATCTGGATACCTTTGAAATAACCAATTCATAAATTCTATAAATAATAACATGGAATTCCTAAGATCAAAATGAATTAAGACATACTCATAATGGCCTTACCAACTCAGAAAATATGTCTTTTGAATATCCCCCTTCTGAACCCACAATTGTTGATATCATGATCTCAATTCATTTTTAGAGAAAAATTGAGATCCCCATAGTTCATTGAACGTATCAAAATTGTGTGAAAGTGGATACTTGTTCTATATCATATCTTGGTTAATCATACGATAAACCACATGCAACCTATTAGTTTCATCCACATTTTTTTAAAACAAAACAAGCTCTTCCCATAGAGACCTTCTAGGACAAATGAAACCTTTTCATTTTATACCTAATAACTACACTTCCAATTTCCTTAATATTGTTTGTGTCATCCTTTAAGATGAATGGAAAATATTAATGTTTCCAAGAAAGAGAGAAATTGTAAAATTAATATCTCTTTTAGGTGGAAACCCTATGAAATATTCAAGAAAAATGTTTGGAAACTGATAAAAACCTTCCATAAAAATTCTGTTATCAATCTCTTCCATCAAAGTCAAGCACTATATTGCTGAATGGTATGAGATTATTCCAATTTATTATTCAAATAATCCCATTTCACCCTCCTTTACAATATTATCTCCACTAAAGATATGCTTTATGCCATCTATAATCATAAAACTAACCCTTAGTGTATACTAGTCAATGTGATCCATGAACAGTTTCAACCAATCCATACCTAGACTTATTTCATATACATTCAACTCAATCATAGTGAAATCCAATATCATCTCATCTCCGTTCACTGTTGTAGATCATTCTCTAAACATAATGGCTCATCATTATCTTTTACCAAGTGGAGTTTTCAGTTTCAAAACATAAGGCATCATATCGACACTCAAACATAGAAAATCAAAAGAACAAGAAGCAATAAACAAATGTGATACACACATATCAAAAAAATCAATCATAAGGGATGAATTAAAAAGAATTATACCTCTCATTTTCTATGTTCCAAAATGATTATCCACAATTACATTGTTATATCCAGAAAAAAATTCTTGTGGAATGGTGTTCTTTATTTCCCTGTGTAGATTTCAATTTTTGTGAATTCATGGAATTCCTAAAATCACCATGGATAGATCTATTATTCTAATGAGAATTATTCTTCTTCCCTTATCCCATAAAAGTATATGATGTCTAAAATACATGAGAAGTTTCATGAACAACTGAACATTGATCACTATAATAATAGAGCTAAATATTACCCATCTAATTTCAATTTTGGCCTGCTCCAGGTGGTGTTCTACAATCTTACTTCACGTTGTCGAACAATCCACATTGAAAAAATATATCTATTATTTTGGGCCTTTGAGAAAGGTTTTCCAAACCAGATGACTAACTCCAAGTCATCCCCATAACATGGAAATAGGTCTCCCTCTTCCTCTAGATTTAATAATTAGAGTTCCCACTATTTAATATAGTTATGAACCTGATACCTCCACCCATAGATACTAAGATATTCATTTCTTCAATCATCCATCTATTAGATATATCAGAAAAATCCATTCTATAGAGAACATAAATCTTCGAATGAATCACACACCGCATCTTTGATTCAGATATATATTCCATTAAGGATTCACTAGAAACAACTTTGGGATAAAAAGTACTAAATTCATGAATTTATCCACATACCCAGTCACTATGTGGCTCTCTTATTCAAATAGAATATTTTTTTCGTTCATGAAATCATGAATGTATGAGGATAGAATTTGTTTTCAAAAAATATCCATACTCCTCCCATGAGAGGCCTTGATCTAATTTAGCCTAAACTACTAAATTGCACCATGGGTGTTCAAGATCCTCAAGGAATTGCATAACCCTATGGACATTAATCTCTTCTGGTGTGCCAAGGAAATTAAAGATATATTCTTATTTAGCCATACCTCATCCTTATTTTATTATGAATCAATCCAAAATATGGGTGTAATCATCTTATATAATTAAATTTAAAGATAAAACTTTCTTATGTACATCATTCATGTTCCCTTCATCTATATCATGAATTTATTTGACTATACTCGGAACCAGCATTTGGTTCACCTAGGGGGAAGTTGAAACCACATTCTTAGAATCTTTTTCTAGTTGGTTTCTAAGATGTATACAGGGTTCCACTTTAATTATACAAAACATACTCAATAAGTCTCAATCTCTATAAACTTTGGTATTAATAATTTAAAATTAGATCACATCACATATATCACAATAATTCTTTATAAAATTCATCACATTCCATTTTCAACTTTTTTTTAAAATAAAACTACTCTTTTAAAAATCAACCCATTTTTATAACATCACAGTCATTCCCTTTTTTAGAATCTCACATTTGGAAAAAAATTTGACCACTTTTGAAAAATAATCATTCTAACACAAAATAATAAATTATTACACATAATGAAATATGTACTCTTAGAGGTAATTCATTTTTATAATGCATGACTTCCTCTTCTCATTGGATAAACCCATGACAATAAATCTCCAATTTCTTATAAGTGACTCCAAAAAAATTATATACCCAACTCCCTAGTGACATGAAGATAATCATAAAATTGTTTTATATGGAATTTTATGCTCTAAAATTAATGTTCTGAAAGTACTACTACATTGAACCATCCGGACATATGGAATATACCAGAATGAATTTCAAATCCATGACCAAGAAAATGAATACCAAGCAAAATTCTGAACAAACCTATTACTTATTTTAATTCAAAGACTCAATAGGATGAAACCGTTTGTAACATCACACCCCTCCATATTTTATTATGATGATAGTGTAAATTTACTTTTCCTTAGGCCACACCACTAATGAACCAATGTTTGGAAATACATTCCATGGGATTCAAAACCATTGGGGGATGATTTTCACTTTGAGAAATATAAACAACCCAAAAAAACATTCCATAATTATATATTACTAAATTATGGATGAATACAATGTAAAATAACTCAATGTAATACAATTTATATAAAAATAAAATCAGAACATAGTACCATAACAGAAGACAACAAATATCAATTTTTAAAGTGGAAGAGAAAACCAATAACTCGATAAATTCTAGACATAACTCCACATCTCCACAGATGATCCATTCTCCAACACCGTAAAACATCCAAAGTATCTTGAATCACAACTCATAGAATGAAATACATTCTATATTTTTGGGTATGTATGAACAATATGAGAAAAATAACCAGAGATCCAATGTATGGGTGAGTAATGAAATGTAGTAGTTTTTTCCCAAATGACTTCCCCAATCACACCACATAGATAGAACGTGTTAGCAAATTTATATATAAAAATTTACACAACAACTCTTTTAACCTATTTAATAATATCTAAAAAGACAATTATTTTCATACAAAAATTATTTCTTGGGAAGAAAACAAAAATTTATTAAACCATTTCACATTCTTTTCTGGAATACCATTCCATGATTCACACCCATACCCACACATGAAGGCCTCACTGATAGTTCCAAACTCATGACTTTTTTTACATCCATACACAAAGTTGTAAAAAATTTGACAATCTACTTATGACCTAATAAAATACACCCCTTATCCAGGTTCTTGTCCTTTTGTTCCTCAATGGAACATGCCCCTTATTTATGGTCACATCGAAATCTTGAGCTCACAAAAACCAATGTAATCCAGAACCATTTCAAACTATCCTATTCATACCATATAAAAAAAATAATTCTTCTAATTAAATCATTTAGAAACAAAAATATTCATAAATCCAAAAAATACATATTTTAAAATAAAAAAAACAATTCACTTTGAAATTTTTATTCCAAAAATCCAAAAAATAATGAAATCATCACTAACAAGAAGTTATACAATAATTTTTACACTAATTATAATACCAAATTTCATAAATCTATACAATTTGAAACTAATAATTCATGTTATAATTATAGGAATCATGATATAATCCACCTACATCCAGAATTATTGTGAAAATGAAGAAAAACACAAAATTGTCCCCAAAACCGGGTTAAAACTCCAAAAACATGTCATAGATCTATTCCCCTAACATAAAAAAGGGCCAACCAAACCTTGATTGGAATAAAAAACATTATATCTCTCAAAATTAGACCCAATCTAATAAATTGAGAGAGGTAAGAAATTATATCTATGAAAGCCATGAAAACTACCACAAACTACGACTTTCTATGGGAATAAAATTTCAATGCACCATGACAATCCTCCAGATCGCTTTCAAATAAATAGAGAAAGGGTCTGTAGCCCTTGGGAGGAATAATATTTGAGTTAGGGATGAAATGGAGAAAATTATTGGGGTTAAATTTCAATACAGGCCGAGATCTAATTTTTTAGGATTTAGTTTTAAAACTTAGCACAATAAGACATATAGATAAGAAAACCGTGAACTAACCATGCACCAGCCTCTATCTCAAGGAGAACCTCACAAGGTTGGGCCACATAGTTTGAAAAAAATTTCACCCATAATGAAAAATGAATATTTCACACTTTTCATGGTTTCACCTGGGCGTTCATATAATTTAGTCAAACAATTCACCTAATTTCGTCCCTTTCCCTTATCCCATATCTCATTGTGCATGGTTTCGTATATGAGATATGTGGTTTCAACTAATCGTGCTCAAAACTATCACCTTTATAAAATTATATAAAACATTCCAAAATTTTTCCAAACCCTCCGAAACTTCATCATAAAACATTATATAAATAAAAACCATAATTAATTGATTAATTAAATGAAATTTTGGGGTTCTACACTAGATGTCACTACAGAAGGGCTACACATTGTGTTTCCATCCCAGTACATGGAATGTAGTTGGGATTTTAATATGTTTTATATATATTTTACCATGATTAAATCTACTAATTTTACCATAGATCTCACCATGAATCTACAACAAATTAATGGGTATGTCTATGGATTGTAGATTCAATCTATGACTCACTAGAAATTAGTTACATTGTTCATCATAGGTCTCAACCAACATTCTATAGGATATAGTGCCTTTAGTTGACATGAATTCGTAAATATGATATCAAAAAACATCTCCCAATCCTCCAAAAAAATAAAATATATGACCATAGTTCATTGATCAATAATTTTATTCTTAATATTTCATGATTTTGGGGGTCTAATCAGGCCCCGTAATTCCCAAAATGCCGAACTGGGACCTTGGGGTCCTACCAGTGGAGAACAAAAAGTATAAATGGTACAACGGAACTATAAAAATTGGTTTATATGATCCTTATACATGATATCATGAAAAAATATCATGAACAGTGATATGGTGTTATAAACTAAAAAATAAATTTATATTTCAATACATAGTCGCATGGAATTTTCCAAAACATTTTTAAATAGAAGAACAAGGATTGATATCCTAATTCAACTTAATCACAGGGAATAAATATCGAGTTGAAGATACATAATTGGTTTTGGATTGATTTTTGATGAATAAAAATCCAACAAATTAAGAAGAGGGATCATTGTGTATGTTGCATCTCGATCTTCATAGATCCGGTGTTTCGTTGTTCTCGAATTAGATCCACCAACATAGGGAGGAAAGAGACTATATTTGAAGACTTCAATATTATGAGGCTAACACCAGGAAATAAAGAACATTAAATTATATTTAGTAACATATTAGGAGAATTTAATATATTTAAATTAATTTAATAAATTAATTAATCTGACTAAACATAACACCAATGGAAAAGAGATTTGAATTCCCCATGCCATCCAATTTTAGGTCACACCCATGGTAAAAACCACATTCTGGACTCATCTGTGGTCTCTAATTTTTTAGTAAAATCATACATTTAACATTTATACCATTTTATTTAAAAAACATTTTTCTATAATATTTAATATATTAAATATTTATAAAATTAATGTTGGGCATACAGGGCCTTCGAATTTCACCCCATCTAGGCACCTAGCTTTGGAAATATTATTAAAATATTTCAATGTTTTATAAGGAATAAAAGGTTCTCTGCATAATTACCTCATTCCAAAAAATTAAAAAAAATACTAAAAAACATAGGATACAGAACCAAAACCTTCCATTCCCACTCACATTAACTCTCATGCACATTATCGTGCTTCCATAACACACAGACAAAGGGGATAGTCCATCCATGCAGGGTCCTCTCCTATCGATCATCGATCACCCCCAGGTGCACTCCCAATATTAATTCATCCTCAATGTCTCGCTAAACCTAGTGCATACCATGTTTGGGGTCAATCACATATCTCTTGAGCTGTGAGATGTAGATGACACCATGATACTTCTCTTGTTTTAGGATTCGGGTGTGGTCGTAAGCAACCTCTCTAACCAAATGAATGATCAAGGATGACCTGATGATCACTATGGATAGATAGCATCCAATTATAATCCTAATTAATCTACATAATGGGGAGACTATACGGAAAAAAATACCTCCATGTTTACACTCCCTGGGTCTACCAAGAAAATATTCATATGATTTATTTCTCTTCTGGGTCATCCTTATCTACTCATGGATGATCTAGACATTATCTATTGTCATTTCCACCATCTCTAGGACCAGAAGAGATTTATCACTGTTCTCTATCTAATTCAAGGGTGACATTTAGGATCCCATTATTGGTCCTAAAAAATTTATTTATGATGGTAGAGTCGTTTCTATAGTTTTATGCAAACTCTACCAAGGGAAGGATATCCTCCCAGTTCTTACTCTTGTCTAACATGCAGGCTCTCAGCATATCCCCCAACACCTGGATAACATGATTCTTTTCCTCAATGGTATGGGGTAAAGGTATATACTAATATGTATTATATTATTTAATTCCTCCTATAGGACTCTCCATTTTCATGACGTAAATAGAACATCATGATCCGAGACAATCAACAAGGGCCCCCCATAACGGTGAATGATCTCTTGTATATACAACTTCCCAAAAAATTATTACTAAAATATGCTCCCTATTAGAATGTATGTGCTCTAACGTAATTAGTCATTCAACTATCACTCAAATTTAATAATTTCCCTTTACTTCATGTATAATCAATCTCATAGTTTCTAGGTATATGTTGCCCCACATACAATTCAGGATCTCAAGGGGCTAAAAAAACATGTCAGAACATGGTGTCATCCTTCATCTGTGCACATGTGAGGCATGAAGATATGTAATAATATATGATTAATCATATTACAGACCACCAACATATACAATTAATATCTCTATAAATCTTCCCAACAACAATATGTACAATTATGAGAGAAGTGTGAAATTCTCGCATCACCTCCTCCTACAACATGACTTGGACCAGCATCAGTACATTGAAAATGATGATGTGATTACATAAAATAAATTATTAATATGGTGAGTTTAATATATATATATGATCCCTTATAACTTTAAATTTTATGTCTCCCATCTTGGACTATAGGATTCTTGAGAAGTAGATGAACCAACCCCATCGACTATAGAAAAGTTGTACTATCCTTCTCCACCAGGGTAAGCTACAGGGCCGCTAACTTATCTGAATCCAGTTTCACCAAGAGAGAATATGATTTCCTACTATGAGAATATTATAGTATGTTTCCCTTTCGTAGAGTTTATACTATCTCAATTTCATATTCGTTTAGGAACTGCAACCAAAATATATATCTCTGGTTATGGCCTCTCTATGTGAAAACATACCTATGACTCTGATGGTCTGAGTATTCCAAAAAGTGATCTCCTAGAAGTTAGTTCCTCCACGTCCTTAGGGATTATACTACCAGTTCTAGATCTTGTTCATGAGTTACATGGTTATAGTTTTGGTGTCTCAACCGCCTTTTCCTATATTCAATAATTTCATACCGCTACACCAACACATAGTTGAGCCCATATCCCAAAGAGTCAAAATACACTAGGAACTCAACTCCTTCTCATGTATTATCAACACTAGAGAAATCTTTAGAAATATCATCAAATCCTCTATGGACATATGGTTCTTTTCAAACAACTTATATGACTTACCATTTCACGTTAGGGATGTCCAAGAAAATGAAATTAAATTTATGTCATCGAGAGAACTCTTGTGATACTATAAGTATCAAAGAATCATTCACACCTATGATATGATTTGGGGTGGATCCTAAACAAGAAATGAATCGATCTCCATTGGGTCCATTTCTATGCAATGCTCAGAAATGGAATTTCCCAGAAAGAGAACCACATGTATAAGAACAAGCTATTTGAGAGCTTCACATAAATATTGTGCTCTCAATGAAAATATAGGACCATCCTAAAGTTCTATGAATGAACATCCTGTGATGCAGAGTAGATGGGTATTTAATCGATAATGACAACAAAAAATTGGTCAATGTATGACTAAAAACTTAGTTTGTCAAATCCATAAACATGATAGGGAAATTTTTAAACTAAATGGAATCACTTGGGATTTATAGTGTCCATAACAACATCATAATGAAAACTTTGGAATATTAGAATAAGAAACCCTCAACTGGTGGTAGTCATAGCTAATATTGATCTTTAATAACCATTTACCTCATTAAAACTGGTCAAAGAGCTCTTCAATCATCAAAAAAGGTTATTTTTCTTTATCATGGCTTGGTTCAAGAGTTGATAATACATGCCAATATGAAATCTCCCATCATAATTTTTTAGGAATAAAATAGGAAGATCGCATGGGGGCGCATTGGGCCTAATGAAACCCTTTTATCAAGTGTCCTCTAACTACAATTATAGATCCCATATCATAGTACGGGACATATGATATTCTTTAGAATATATCAGAGTGGTACTGTGAAATAAGTATGTGAAAAAACTCATCCCCCGCCTCAGAGGTAGTCCCAGAACGTACATGGGGAAGAAATACATTTAATCATCCTTGACTGAAAGAATCCAGATGCCTTAAGATAATATTTTCTTAAGGGATACAGTTTCTAACTAATGGGTGGTAGGCTATATCGTCCATGGTGCAAAACCTGCTTGTCCTGACATGAGATCACCATCTCCAGAATAATAGAATATCATCCCATCAGTGCATAGGAATCTTACTTTATTATGGTGATAGTCAATATAAATATAGACCATTGAAAACCATACCGTACCCAATATTTCATCCCATGGATCTATCATGATAACCAAAAGATCTCATGGGAATCTCTCTCCACCAAAGAGATCACTCACACTTCCCACATATATAAGATATAGAGGAATCATTCATGTATGACCCTAAAGATGAATCCAATAGTCTTGGGCCTCAATAGTGATCTCTATCTCTCAGACAATGATTATATATATGAAGGAATGACTGGAACCACTATCAACTAATATGGATACAAGAGTATAAATCACATAGATCATGCATCTAATTATATTGTGAATTTTGGGGTCTTATACCTACAATTCCTATTTCTATCTATGTTCCCATACCCAAGATCCATGATCATGACGTAGTCCACCATATGGTGGTTGGGAAGGATCTCAAAGTGTCATCCACCACCCACAACTCCTACTTCTCCATTTCAAGATCTTCTTCCTAGGGGCCACCATATCCTCTCTTAGGAGATCACTGATCAGGGTACTGCCTTAGTGATAGTGGCCTATCTACTGCCTACATGCGCTCTTTGGAACATCGATTTGGGTAGTGATGTTCCATGTGACCTATCCAATCACAAGTTAATAACCACTCTTATCTAAGCTTCCATGGTGCTCAATGTAGCCTCTATACCATATGAACACATTCCTAAGTCTTCTCAAGAATGGTTGTTTTTTGCCATGGTCCCACTAACTGCTTCCTACTAGCTGTTGCAAAAGACTGAACTCTTTGATTTCCACTACCATCCCTCGATTATTGGTCTCCCTTTTAAAAAAATATATCTATATCTATTGCTCAATCCAGTAAATCCACATATGTGGGAATGTATAAGAGCACTACATTGGAAAAATATAAATTAGGATTTCATGATCATACTCCAGTGATTGAAAGTAACAATCATAGATTGTATCAAGAGTGTTCTGAGTATGGTCTGTAAACCTCTCAATATACTGAGCCACTATCATCCCTACCAAATAAAACTATACAATAACAATAATCTATAAGGATCATAAGAAGGAGGTGAAGTATTTCTCATTGAACAGCTCCTAGAAGTCACGCCATGACAGTGTCGACTTGTTGAGTATATGCGTAACGAGGTTACACCAATGCCATACTTCTCAATGGAAGAAGCTAGCTATCAGTTAAACAACATGATCCATTTGGGTCCAAAAATGCTTGATGATAGAGATCACCAACTCTATCCAATCATCTATTTCCTGAGGTTTTATCTCGCTGAAGAACATTACTGACCTATAATGTTTGAACTCAAAAATTGTGCTATGGAAGTGCACATCCACACTGTGCTATTCTAGAAAGATCCAATTTTTGATTGGGATAGGTTCTACTACCATCCCATGTGGATGAAGGGGATCATGGGATGGAAAATGAACTAAGGAATCATTCCTCAACAGATCATAATCACAATCAAGAACTGATATCCTGAATAGATGTTGTCACGAAGGCTTCATGAAATTTATCAAGATGTAAAATGATTAGAATAATATATATATAAAACTATAGTGGAGATATAATTAATGAAGGAAACATAAAGACTAAATCCTATATGATTCATGTAGGATGGATCCCTTTAAACAATGTATCAGTATACTATGTTGACAAGAAGTTAGTCAAGGCCATATTGAATGGATATGTTGGCCACCCATTCCATAACTGGATTCCATATCCTGAGACCCTCACTCGAGACACATTGAAACTGTTTCCCTAAACCCAAATAAATAACTATATGGTAACTAGTTCGAACAACATCCGAGGATCGAACATGATCTGGTACCAATATTTCCTGACATGATCCAAGATGGAGCCTGAGCCGAAACTATCCCCATCTCTCTGTCATAGGCCAGGTGCTGGGGACTATCACCGAAGGCATAACTAACATGTGGATAAATTTACCTAATTATACGAACACACCCAAATACAAAACATTATTGATTCAAAATTGAAAATGGAAATATAATAAGATGTAACACAGCTAGAATATAAACCAAGCATTCATAACTTCTATGGTTTATAGTGGTACAATAGTGAAAACATAAAATTCACGAGAAAACATACATACCCCACCAGAAATATGTCCCATTCTTAAAAAATAGGAAAAGTAAATTGTTGATAGATACCATCACCTCGCTCCCATGTTGAGACCACTATATGTGTTCCAATTTACCTGTTATCCCTACTCTCTTATGAAGTCACCACATACCTATTCATCACATGCATAAGACACGATAGATGTGGGAAAATCCCATTAATGGTAGTGTATTTAAATACGTATTAGAACACACTGAAATATGTACTAGGAGTATTAAGATATATAATAAGAACAAAAATAAATTATATGAATGATACTATCCAAGAGAACAGATCAACCCTAACCAAGAGTAGATGTAACCACATCCAAGAACATGGGGATTGAAAGGGTGAGTTGATGAAATAAATGTTGAGTATTTCCCACCTGTTTTTGGATTGTTGAATCATCCAACCATGACAATATTAGAATGGAAAACACATGGCATACCCCATATCTCATCATCTCTAATGGAAAGTAAGTAACCAAATCCAAGATGTGGATACAGAAGAAAGTTTATATATGTATATGCTATATCAAAATAAGTTCAAATGAGAGCGATTAAGGGGATATTAATATCAAATGTCATTCCCAGAAGAAGAATATACAAAATGACAAAAAGTATATCAATGATTCCCAACATTTCAGACATCTTCCTAGATGTAATATTCTAAGTATAGCCATGCATCCTCATTGTGTCAAACAGTTGATGGGCCACAAACTTTAGGTTGGGAACCCATGAACTAGTATAATAAAAGGATTACACATTGATTTCCTTTGTGAAAATCCTTTACCCTACCCTTATAAAGGGTACCAATTATAAATTAATTGTATAGGACCAACTCCCATGTCGATGGGTGTCCCAACCTAGTAATGGTCATGTACTTCAATTCCCAACACTACTGGAGGGTCAACTAGATAATCATTGAGGAACTCCACTACCTATACCTATAGGATAGTACCACCTAAAAAGTATCAGGTAAGTATACTACCAATCCCTGTTGGATGGTACCACTCATAATGCTCATTGATGACCTCCATTGTCCCACCCCACGGGAGGGTTCAACTCAAAACGCTCATCAAGGAACTCCACAACTGATCCCCAATGGATGGTACCATATATAAAGGTTATAGATGAACTCCATTTCTCATCCTCGTTGGAGGGTACTGCATGGAAAATTCATTGTGAAATTTTACTGCCCATCCTTACTGGAGGGTACCACTCATAAATAACCTTGTGATCCTAAACTGTAACCAACATCATCAGTCATTTCCTAAATAGGTTTCGTTTCTAGAAAATTCAACATCGTATCTAGAAATCCACAAATGAGAGAACGTTAATGTTCTACATGGAAAATATCTCAATATAATAATTAAATAGGCCAAAATATAAGTTCAACTAAAAGAGATATCAACAATTAATGTTTCCTTAAAAGAGGCCAAGGGGTACACATTATGGGAGGGGAGTCACAAGATGTGGCATCTTCCTCCACTGACTGAATCTGTCCCTAGTGGGGGGGGGGGGGGGGTACATGGATTCCAATCCATGTAATTGTCCATGCCATATAAATGGACTCCACATCATGTCCATGTTATCCAGGATAGGTACATTTCCTTCTTGTTAGGTCCATGTAGTTGACCTCGTGTCCGTGAACTCAGGTACTTAATCGTGTAATACGATGAGGGTTCCCTCTCCTATGATCCTCCACACTATTTTCTCAAATTGGGAACGCGTAATTAACATGGAGGGGTAAAAATTACATGGAATCTTTAACTTTTCCCAAAACCATAGATACTAGTAATAAAGGTCTACATGTCAGGTGTTAATCATTTTTGATGACATGTGGTCAGGTTTTCACCATAATTTCAAGATTAGCTTCTAGGAGTTGAATATGTTAATTTAGCCATAGATCATTCCATGAATCCTCCCAAAACCAATTGATATATCCATGGATCATGGATTCCATCCATCACTAAATTATAACCAGTTCCAATTTTTGATTGGATGTCCCATCATAAGTTTCACCAAAGGGATCCTAATGGGGAAAAACATGAGGAACAAATGGTCAAAAAGCACCATAAAAAGGGTAAAATTATTTTTGGCTTAGTAATATTAGGAAATTATTAATACCAATGATATTTTTTAGTATCAAATAAAATAAAATGATATTTCAACAAACGAGTGCATGCAATTTTTCACAATTGTAATAGATCCAATATCAATGATGTATCCACTCAGTCAATTTAATCTATGGTAATAAATCCACAACTGATTATTCTTATAATTATTATCAATCATTTTATGAGTAATAATTTTCCCACCCCTAAGGAAGATATATCATTTCATTCTTTACATCCCAATCTTCTTCAATCCGGTGTTTCCTCATTATCCAATGAGATCTGAAAATTGATGGAGAAAGGAGGGAATCAATAGATATTCTCGGATAATGAGGCCAAACCTATCCAATCCTCTATAATGATGTATATATAGATATTGTTTAGGTAAAATTAGTTTAATAAAGTAATATAATAAAATAACTTTACAAATTGAATGTTCCACCAATGTGTGAGAGATCTGAATTCCACATTTTGACCCATTTTAGATCACTCCTAGTTTAAACACCACATTCTAGAATTAATAATGGTCTTACATTTCAGATCCTAGAATCCATTTATGAGTTATTCCATTTTCCTTCGAAACCATAATTCTGTTAATTTAAATATATTTGGAAATTAATTCTGGGCACATCGGGTGGCAGAATTACACATCATCTGAGCACCTAGTAGTGGAAATATATATATAAATACATCATAGTCTTACAAGAAAAAACCATGTATCTACATATCTTATATCTTATATATATATATTACCATCAATGTAAAGTGTAAATGTGAATAAAAATATCATTTATTTATAGAGTTGGTGTTGCACACATATGCCTGAGTGACGTTATCATTTTCCCACATATGGGAAGGTAAGAATGTAGATAAAATATTATTATTCAATAATAATGATTGTGTAATAAATATAATATAAAAATATTAAATATATCATAATAATCAACCACTAAATATAGTAATCAAAAATTAATTATATTTACACTTGGAGGGGGTAGTCCACACATTTACTATAGTGACAATTTCATATTTAATTTGATTGAAAAGAACTAGAAAATTATTATATTATATGAATATTAACATTTCTGAATATTTATTATATTATATATATTATTATAAGATGGATACAATATATTTAGAATAAATAAATAGAGAATTAAAATTTTAAAAATTTGGGAAATATTATTACCTCCGCTTCGAGAGTACTTCATTACCTCAAAACATATGCATTAATTAGATGGTATCATGATAATAAAATAATATCAAGAATGAGTGGAAGGAATTGAGGATTTATTTTTTGTATGATTTGGCTAATATATAAGAATAATTTTTTTTTTAATAAATGAGGATAAGAGGATCCATTTTGTATGTGATGGGATAGAGACACATTGAAATACATAGATGATTTTCATAATATTGAGTGATTTTTTGATGAAAGTGGAACCTAATTAGAATATATTCAATGATAATAAGGTTAAGGATGAAATAAAATTGTCATATTTCTATTATCCTGTGTTTTCTGTTATCTAGAAGACTTCTACAATTATTTATAACTTATTTAATTCATTTTAGCCTTAATTTTGGTGATAAATATTTTTCATAGATAAAGTCCATTATGAAGAAAATTATATTGACCTTATTACATAATATTAACCATACTAATAAATAACATAATCCATTTTATGTGATTATTTCCCTATGATTAGCTGAATTTAAATTTAATATATGTTCACAAAATGCTATGAAATACCTTTTTATAAAAAACCCATGTTTTAACCATAAAACTTATTTTATAGATAAATTTTAACAACCTTAAAATAAAGGTAATAAATATTTTATTATTAAGAGAGTTTTTTCAATTTTTGATGTATTAATAGTTTGTTATTGTATTTTTCATAAAACATAGGGTTTAGATTATTACTAGACAATTTTACATCGTTTGTCTTGGCTTAAAATGTATGATCATCACTAAGAAACATTCTTTTAAAAAGTATATTGAACAAGAATCATAAAATATGTAAAATAATTTTTTATGCCTTAAACCCATCTTATATTATAATAACAATATTTTCCCCGTAAAAAATTGGTTGAGGTAAATTTAACTCAAGGTGATGTGTTATTCAGGGTATACAAGTGATGGGTTATTTTTACTATTAATAAGGTTTTTACATGAGAATTATTATTTCCCAAATTTTTTTATCATGATAGATGTAAACCATAGAATAATTATGTTTTTACCTCCAATATATGATCCCTAAGAAACATAGAATTCATTTTTGATGATATTAACTCCATTTGAGTTCCTATGTTCAATGATTTATTTCTTTGGTGGTTTCATTGTTTCTCCTTATTATGCATCCCATCTACTTATTCATTTACATTGGTCATGGTAGTAGAATGGAAATGTGTTTTTGATCCATTGATCATGTGGATATGTTTTTTTGATCATTTCTAAATCCTTTATGTGATTATCTCCCAGAGGATGACCCTCACATTTATTATGGTTTGGTATGAAAGTTCTTTGAGGTATGCGTTGTTTAATCTTATACATAGACCAATTTTATTATTGTGATTATTATAAAATGTGTGAATAATTTATATGGACTCATTTATTGTTCTTAATTTTTACCAAGAGTTAGTTGATCCTGTTACAGGTGTGTGTGAGAAATGTTTTATGTAGGTAGTTTTATCAATAGCCTATGATGGATGAATTTCATCCCTCTGAATTTTATAAATTATTTTATAAATAACATGGGTTGATTTAATGATTGGTGTGTGTAAATTGGTTTTGGAGAAATGGTGGATTACACTATTTCAGTAAATGAATTTCTAATATCTGGGAATTGTAAAATGGATTTATGATATTGTTTTCAAATCATTGTTATGATGAAATAATTTTGAAAATATAGCACATGTGAATAATTTTGAAATTACCTGGAAGGTGTAGTAATATGAATTTCTTGCTGATATAATTGAGGGGTTTCTCATGGGTGGTTCTTCTAATCCCTAGGTATATTGTCCCATGGATATTTTTAAAACTATTTGTAGGTTCACTTTCTTGGGTGTTCCTCCACTCCCTTAATTCGATGCATACGATTAGGGGCTTCATGTAGGTGATTATATATTTTTTGGGTATGAGGGTTCTAGCAAGATTAACTTGTAATATTCCTTGGTGTGATTTAATGTAATTTGTTTTTATTGTTTTCATATTATTACCTATTTTGATATATGGAATGTGATTTGAGACTCTTTTACCTGTGTTATTTATGAACATTGGAAAAAGGAAAATTTTTACCATGGTTTTAATATAAAATATCTATAACTAATTATCATCACTTATTTTCGATAATTATAAGAATGTTATTATTGATATACAATGAAATGATATGGAACACCTATGTGGGATCCTACTAAGATTATTTATCTCATTACATGCATAAAAAATATATAGTGTGTGGACCTGGTTATATATATTGATGCAAGGAAACTGAATGTTCCATTATGATTTGGAGAGGTTTCTGTTAGTAGAGTTTGGTAGTTGGTGGCGAGATTTTCAGGTGTTTTTTACATATCACATTGAGTAGTGTTTTTTGGTATGGGTTTCCTTTTCGTTATTTTTATTAACATATCTTTTATTTTACCTATTTTTTGTATTATATCTCTACCATAATTTTTTATGGAATATATATATATATATATATCCCATTCACATATTCTTTTTGTAAATTATGTTTATAACATGTGTTCTATTTAAAGTTCACATAGACATTTCCCTCTAGTTTTTGTTGATGCCTGAATTCTATTCTTCACCTCTGAGGATTAGGAACACCCTACATGTTTGCGGAATATAATATTTTGTACCAAATTTCAAGGGTTTTTCTAGCTGGTTCATGATAAATTGGTATAATAGGTGGGTTTTCCTCAATATTATTTATTTAGGGATGTTTTCTAATACATAATATAGGATTATAGACTCTTGGAAGGTAGTACGGTGGCTTAGAAAAAAAAACCATTTTGTTATGTAACTCAAGATACCATGGGATGTTGGGACGTGTGTCTCTTGTGTTGATTTCTAATTTAAATCTCAGTTTCAAATTATTGTAGTCAAGTTTGGACTAATATTTTTCTATTTTATAATGTTTTCTTCTATTGGTTGTGTGAAATAGTATGCCTCTGAGATTCCTCTGACGTGTTACACAAAATGATACAGTAGATGCCCCTCATGGAAATCCTTATTTAGACTGGAATATTATATGGGATGTCATGAGAGTAATTATCAATATTGGTAAAAGGTGTAATAAGTTTAGAACATAGTTTATAGGTGAATCCAGGATATGGTGGAGATGGGAATCAATCTTAGGATTTCATTCATGAGAACCCCATTCTTTAAGGGTATGAACGATCCCAATAGGGGGATGACTCCATAGACAGTATTGATCAGATATTCGACTTCTTAGACCTGCCTTATGTTATCATGGTGAAGTGTGCATTGGTTAGACTCGTATGTACCAGTAAGTATTGGTGGGATTCTGATATAAAGGAATATAGATACAAGGTAATTTATTGGAAGGGATTAAATATCATCTACTTCCAACAATTTGTAATATAGTCCATTATGATAGAAAATTATCTTGGGTTATTGTCATTGTTTTATGAAGAGAATTCACAATTTTTTTAGAAACATTGATTCATACAGCAGGTTCTTTTTTATATGGTGGTAGTGAATAATGATAGACTAAAGTCCTAGATAGAAATATGATGTGAGAAATGAACTATTCATGAAATATTAATCAAAATAGCCCTTTAACATCACCTATTAAAATAAAATTGGTGTCTAATTAATAAAAATGAAGTGGAATGATCATCACATGAGTTGTGAAAGTGGTACTAAATTGTATCCCTACTATACATCATTTGTTAAAGCTAGTAGTATTACCCAGACATGCTATCAGTGCGGAATGGTCTGACACACATGGAATCCTTTTTCATCATAGTGATGAATGTGCAGTGGTTTGGTCGATATGAACATCAACATTAATTCTGTAAGGCTATTTGTAGACCATAATATATTCATGGATAATACGATATGAAGTCCACTCCAATATAGTAATATTTTTGAATGACTACAAGGCTTCATCCAATGGATTTTTGAGTGAATAACCTTCTTTTAGTGGATGTGTTTCCAGGGAAGATCGATGTGGGACCAATGATTGTGATAGGTACCATATTTATTTCATCTTTTTTATTGACTAATTCATTTGATATGGGTCATTACCACATATATATATCTTTCATTTTTTTTACTATATATTCCATTGTATCTCATTTCCTTTTTTGTTGATTAACTGACACCTTTTGGAAAGAGGAAAGAATAGGGGCTTCTTTTTCATTATTATTCACTATTAATATCTTATTCACAGTTAGTATAGGATTTTCTAATTCATGATATGAATCTATTTGAAGCCATCATCATGATAGATTTTATTTTTTTCATCATATTAAGGTTTATTTTTATCAACAATATGCGCAATTACTTACCATTAATGGGTGCTCTTGGGTATTTCAATGAGAGGTGGATACAAGGAATTGTCTAGAAGGAACATTCCCACTAAAGATTAGTGGTTTGTTTTTATTATTTATTATAATCATAATCTGGGGTTTTATCATGTTAATTTCACCATAGTTTTTAGAGACATTCCAAATATTTTCAAATAAGACTTTTCTAGTCTTCTTGTAGAGAACAAGGAAGAGTTTATGACTTATCTGGTTCCATGTATGCATCCAATCATGATACCATCATATAATATGGATCACTAATACAAAAAACCTTTAAGAGTGATAAAATTGGCCTTTTTTGGTGATGACAACAAGATAATGATTAATGGCGTGAGGATTTTTTCAATTCTTTTATAAGAATTGTTAAATTACCCCATTTTTCACTACATTTATTTAGCACTGATAAAAGGTCCCTTCATCAGGGATTTTATAAGTGCTAATAAATGAGGATAATGCAATGTGCTATTAAATTTATAGCACAATGCAACACTAGAATAAATTGGTATAAATACACAAGAAACAACAAACAATTTTTTACAAGTATAGAATTTAAATGAAGGAAATTTTACAACAAAAATATAGGTGAAAAATAATATATTATAGAAATTTAAAAAATTATTTAATACAATTACATTAGTAATTACAAATTATCACATCATTTAAAAAACATATGTATTCTATTGTCTCTAGTCCAACCCCCCCACCCACTCAAGCTATTCTGGAACAAACAACCCCTACTCAAGAAAAAAAATTCACAAATATATGAAAACAATTATAATATTAGGGATAACATACCAAAATATTTAATTATAAACTATAAATTTTAACTAAACTCATAGTCACACTAGGATTACTTTATATCCGATGGAGTTGCAGTTGTTTCATGCATGTCACACCATTTATTGTTCATCTTGAAGCATCAACTCTTTGAAAATTAACTAAATAAGTATAAGATAAACACGATAAGAAAATTAATTATGTAATATCATAAAAAATTATTATAAAAAAATTTGAGGATCATATTATTGATTTTGGAAATGTAATGCATGTTTTAAATGAAAATTACACTTATATATCAAAAACACGTATATGGATTCATGTAGGCCACACCATGAATCAATTTGAGATGATGTTCATTCCAACACCTATGAAATGTCCAATGGATCATTCTCCTATAGTTTCAAGAAAACATTGTGTTTTCTCTATTTTGAGAATGTTAATTTTGTTTTTTCATAAATGTAATTTTAGAGTAGAAACATACACATTGAGTTATACATATCACATCATGTAATTGTTTGATGTGAGACTGATTCCTACAAGTCAAAATTGACATATAGATCATTATCTTAAATTATAATGATAGTAAAAGTTTTCCATCTCATTTTGTAATGAGTGAATTTTTTTTAACTAAATAGTATATTTTGAACAGATAAAAGACAATTTATGTAACACCAGGCACATCATGTATCACATTGAGTTGAAATTGACTCCTACATGTGGAAAATGAATTATTGATCACATTCTTCAATTATAAAAACAATCTGAATGCATTTTCTTGGGTTTGAGTATCTCATTTGTCCTTTTTACAAAATATAATCTCAATTGTAAATAAAAAGGCACACATTGAGTCATACTAATCACATAGTGCATCAGACTGAGGTAAGGTTGAATCCAACTGATAAAAAACTACTTATAAATAATTCTCATAAATTATAGAAACAATAAGTATACGTTTACTTAGTTTTATGTATGTAACATTATGTTACTAAAATATGATTTTAAACTAGAAACATTTAATTTGAATCATACCAGTCTCATATTGTTTTCGATTGATGTATGAATAATTCATACATGTCAGAAATAAATTATTAATTATTTTCCTAAATTATCAATACAATATGATTGTATTATCTTGGTTTATTGTGACGGAATTGTTTTGAACTAAACTGTAAATTTTAAAATGATAACGGGCTCTTTGATTCATACCAAGAATATCATGTATCAAATTTAGGTATGACTAATAACTAAATGTCCAAAATGACCTATGGATTGTTTTCAAAAAGTATAAAACCAATATTATTTTTTCACGATTTACATTTGGTAAATTTTGTTTTTTTTACAAAAATTGTTGTCAATTTTATATACAATTACACACTTGGAGATATTATGGTCAGACCGTGCATTGGATTTAGGTATCTCAGATTTATACACATCAAAAAAGACTCATTAGTTTTATTCATAAAGTATATAAATAATCTAAATTCCTTTATTTGGTTTTGAGTGTTAAAGTTGTGTTTTCGACTAAAATTATGTCATTTTATAATATAAAGACACAATTGGATTCGCACCAGTCACATCATTTATCAGATTGTGGTGTGGATAATAATGAAATGTAAAAATTGGATTATGGATCTTCTTAATAATGTATCAAAATGATATGAATGTATTTTCATGGTTTTGGGTATGTCACTTTTCTTATTTACTAAAAAGTTACTTAAAACTCAAAAAACTCACATTGAGTTATACCAGTCACATCAAGTGTCACATTATGGATTGGATGATTATTATATGTTCAGAATCACATATGAATCATTTTACTAATTTATAAAAACAATCAGAATGTGCATCATAGTTTTGAGAAATTCGATTGTGTTTTTTAATAAAATGTCATTTTAAACTAGAAATGCACACCATGAGCCACACTAATCACATTTTGAATTAGTTTTACATGGTACTAATTACTATAGGTCAAAAGATTACTTATGAATAGTTTTAATAAATAATAAATATAATCCATGCATGATTTATTAGTTTTGAATGAGTAAAACGTTTTTGACAAAAATGTAAATTTTAAACTTATAACAGACACATGGAGACATTCTAGGAACATCATGTATAAGATTAAGGTAAGGATGATTAAAACAAGTCAAAAATTACTTATGGATTATTTTCATAATGTCTAAAAACAATAAGAAATTTTTTTCTCAGTTTGGAGTTTTTCAGTTAATTTTTTATTAAAAATAATGATAATTCTATTTAAAAGGCAAGCATGGGGTCATAATAGAAAAAACTGTGTGTTGGATTGAGGTGTTGTGGATTCCTAGACATATGAAATAAATTTCTATCTCTTTACTAAAGTATCAAAATTATCTGAATTAATTTTCAAAGTCTTATGAATGTCACATTTTTTTACTAAAATTACATGTCAAATGGAAACATGACCTTTGAGTCATACCTGCCACATCATGTATCATTTTGTCATGAGGCTGATTCTAACAAATAAAATATGAATTATTAATGATTTTGCATAGTTATCAAGATAATCTGAGTGTGTTTCTTTTTTTTCCGTGGGTGAATTTTTTTGAACAGAAATGTCAATTATAAACTGATAATAGACACCTTTAGTCATATGGGGACCATCGTGTGTCATATTGATATGTGACTAATGAATACACATAAAAAATGACTTTTTGGATCATTTTAATAAAGTATCATAATAATATGAATGCATTTTATAAATTTTGAGTATGTTACTTTTCTTTATTACTAACATTAATGTCAATTTGAAATAAAACGGAACACTTGGAGTCATATTGGTCACACCATGCCTTTGATTGAGGTTTGAATGTTTCCTAGAAATCAAAAAGGACTTATAGATCATTTTATTAAAGTATAAAAACAATCAGATTATGTGTTCAATTTTTTTTATGAAACTTTTTTTTTACAAAAAAATATTAATTTATAATGGATACACGCACTATAAGACATACTTTCCAAATCATGTGTTGGTTTAATGTGAGGCAGATTCCTACATTTCCTAGATGATTTATGAAAAATTTTAGTAAAGTTTCAATATAATATGAGAATGTTTTCTTGGTTTAAATTGAGCGGCACATTTTAAACTAAACATTCAATTTTAAATAGATAACATACACATTTAGTCATACTAGAAACACCATGTATAAAATTAAGGTGCGCCTATTAAACATAACAAAATTAAATTATAGATAATTTTCCAAAAGTATCAAGAGGATATGAGTGATGTTACTAGGATATGAGTATGTCACTTTTATTTTTTATTAAAACATCAATATAAAATTAAAATAAACACATGGAGTCATATAGGCGACACTGCGTGTTAGATTGAGGTACAATTTATTCCAACAAATAAAAAATCTCATATTTATTATTCCTTTAATGAATAAAATAATTATTAATTTATTTGGTTCGTTTTGAGTATGTGATGGGTTTTTTTGAACTAAAATAAAAATTATTTACTAAATACATGCAATTTGAGTCATACCGAGGACACTCTATATCATATTGGGGTGTGGATGATTGAGTACGCAATATGTGTTTTTCTTTAAACAGTCTAAAAGAAGAATAAAATAGAGAGCACGTCCCATTCCGATGGAAGATAAAACCTTCCATAAACATTGCATGTTTTAGGAAGCAAGGGCTCTCTTAGTCCATTAGAAGGAAAAATGTTATTTTATTTCATTGTGATATTTATGAAAATGAACAACATATGTATTAGGTAAAAATAATGAGGAAATTCACTAAAAACATATATTAAATATTGGTAAAATTAACGAGAAGATAATTTTTTCTAATTATATATCATTAGAATATAATATAATTATTCATGGTGGTATAAAAAAACATAAAGAATTCAGTCAATCTTACATGCTCCTAAAATAAAATACATTGGACCATTTAATATGAAATTAAACATCCTTCAATATTCATTACCACATGACCTTATAATTTATGAAATTCCATCTAACATAGATGATAATCACATGTTTGATATTTCATTATATAATTATCTAAAATATAATTCTAATTATAATGGGTTTTTACACTATATTTTCTAATTAAAATATTTTTTCCCATCATCACATCTAAAAATAATAACAACTATATGTCAATGATAATTGGAAATCAAAGTCCCATTATTTTAAACTATGATTCCAAACTATAAAATATTCAATTCACCCAATGTTGAAACATATGAGATATTTTAGATGGTTAATACCAAAAACATGATATATTTAACTAATGTAAAATAAAATAACATTTATATATTACATAAAAGTCAAATAATTTTTTTATCCCATTCGGTTGCTGTAAAAATCATATATAAACATTATACATATTATATTCTAAAAAAACTATCATAACACATTATATATTCTTTGATTAAAATATAAATTATTATATCTCTTTATTAATTTATATAAAACATTAACCATTAGTTTAAATGTATTACTGTTCATTGAATGATCTAAAATAAATATTTACATTGTAATTTTTATGGAACCTAATACAATCTATCTTTCCAATTATCCATTATAGAGAGTACCAAATAAATGTTAAACCATTTACATTATTTATTGAAAAAACAACAATTTTCCCCATTATGTATTTTTATAAGTCAATAAATTTTAGTATGAAATTTTTACCCATTTTTTATAGTAAAATTCATTGATATATCTTTTTAATGCATCCAAATGGACCTAAAATATATCCCATCCTTTCAGTCTTCCTAGATTATGCTATTGATTATTATATTATTTTCAAAATTCTGGGTGATGATAAACTCTAACATAAAATCATCATTATTTGTTCATAAAAAATGAACATCCATATTCCCATGCATTATTTATTGAGAATGATGATTTGTTTTTTATTTATAATCATAAAATGGATCATTTTACATAATTAATGTGCACATGCATATTTTTGATGAACCAATTTTAAAATTTTTTAATGGTGATGAGATGAAAAGTATCAATATACATAATGTAACACCCCAAGATTCCACGGTATGCTTTCTTTGAATAATATAGTAGCGTATGTTGTATGCAACTTCGAGTTCTAACACACACACCACAACCAATCAAACTAGCCGTTATGAATATTAATACCCACTTTTTGAAATTTTATAAATTTTATCATTCAAAATGGAATTCATTTTTGGATTCAAAATATTGAAATTATCCTAGGGTGAAATTTTGGTTTTTTCTGAAAACATTCAATTTTTTATGAATAGTGAAAAAACACTCAGTTATAGTTTAAAACCGAATTTCTGTTCAAATAATTATTTATTTTATTTAAATTTAAATAAGGTCAAAATAGATAAATAATACCCATATATGTTCAATTTAATTCATTAGATTCAGTTTATAATAATTTTAGATATATAAAAATTTTATTGATCTTTTCACCGTCTTTTACCCACCTACTAGGAGAATTTTTAAATTCACATAAAACTTAATTTTACCACATTTGTGAGTGGAATTCTGAAAATCCAAGAGACACGGTTAATATCCTAGAGTAAAATGTCGTTCAATGAGATGAAAATAATTTTTGGTGAATAATAACTTTTCTCTTTTATTTACCACGGTTAAAAGTAAATAGGGTAATTAAGGGTAAAAATGATATTAATATTACCCTAACACATGTCTTATTTCTATTGGAAAATTTTATCTTGACCAAAATCAACCTTAGGAATAAAATATTATCATTCATGTCCACTTGTATTATATGAGGTCATATATTATTATTTAATTCAAAGAATAGTTAAAAGAGTTAAAATCAAAGTCTATTTAATAAAATATTTTTAATATAGGGTTATACATAAGATAAATTTGATTGTAAATATTCATTAGAAAGATAAAATGATTTCATACATAATTGTATTTTATTTTTAATTTTTTTACATTAAATAATTTAATTTATTTATGACACAATGATGATGCAGTAATTACCTAATTAATGAAATATTAAAATAATTGGTATTACAAATATCAAAATAAATGTAATTTGAGAATTTTTATGAATTACACTAATTTCCAAGGTTAATATGACATATTAGGATTGGTTATATAAATTGTTTTCGAAGTAACAATTCTGTTATGAACTTTTCAAAAACAAAATACCTAATAGTGTCAAAATTGATATAAAAGAGTTTTTAAAACAAATATTATATTATTAATTGATATTAAATTTCTAAAAATCTATGGATCGGCGAACAGGCTTATATCATGATAGTTGTATCATTAATGGGCCACTTGGGGGTATCTTGGAGGTATATAGTATGTTTATTAACTATTTAATATAAAAATACAAAGTGACATGGTAAGTGTCAAACTAATTAACTAAGAGTTAAAACTAAAAGATAAGAATAATATAATGACCCAAACCTATCTAAATTATATTTTTTGAGTAGTTTTCGACCCAACCCCACCTTAACCTTTAAATAATCCACCTTGGAGCCATTATAAATCAAATATTAATTTATTATAAAATAATACATTAAGTTTTTTCTAAAGAGCCCCTCCTCCCCCTTATAAAAGGACACCACTTATAACCAATACTTAACACATTAAAAGCTATTTGGATCAGCCAAACCCTGACTCAATATGCTCTCAACTTCACTCACTTCAACCTAGAGTCCTTAGTTTTATTAGAATTCCATCCTATGGAACCCTTTTGATCAAATCAAAAGGAAGAACCCGAAGAAGAGGTAATGTTTTCACCACCTTTTTTCAAGTTCATTTCTTCTTCAACTTATTCTTTCTTTGTTATTCCCATAATAGAATAATAACTCCAGTATCTCCTATATACTGTGATATTATTATAAATATGGTACAACCATATTCATTATTCTCTCCATACTTTGAATGAGATGTCACCAAACGTGAGTACGTACGGCTTACCGTCTCTACATCGTTGTGTAATTGTTATTCAACATATTATTATTTGGATGGGTAAAATAATGGTGTGTAATTCATGTAAATAATATATAAATCATGATAATGATTCTTTATATATGATATACCATCAAATTATATATTATTTTAGTATCACAAGAATGATATTGTCGCTCGTGCGTACGCACAGAGTACCGTCTCCACGAACGCGATGAGATTCATTCCCTATCGTATCCATTCATGAATAAATCTCATTTGATGATTAAAAGTAATTTTTAAGAACTTTATATCAACATGGACATGAATATGGTACAAACTATCCATATCAAACATGACTTATGTAACAAAACATATAAAAGAAAACGAGTAAGTTAACAACCGAAACATCGATAATACTAAAGTATTATTTACAAAGTATTATTATAAGATCATATATTATATAATAATTATATATATGGTTCTTATATAATTTAATAACAATGTTTTAGCTATTATAAAGGAGGTTAACATACCATCGACTAAGGGAAATTACAAGGTAAGGGGTTTTCATCTCACTCCTTATTCCCGTGAGATTCATGCCATATTGCCACTATTACCTTTTGTGTGGTGTATGTACTGCCCATAATTGTATTATTTATGTAATATAATTTAATTTATATGTATTTACATATTCATTATATGATACCTCTTCCATGTGGTGTATGTTTTGTATGTTACCAAATTGGTAAGGGTTATTCCACAATCTCTTCATTAATCGAGGTTGTTTATAAGTGATTATCTACTGGGCCCTCTTTATCATCCACATCCATGTTTCTAAAAAATGTATATCAAATCATTTTTATTATTTTAAATAATATGGTATAAAGTCATTTATACACTTTTTTACTTTTTATATGAAGTTTATAAAGGGATCGTTCTGTCATTTTCTAAAAAAGGTCCTTTTTAACCTTTTCGACAGAATTAAGGTAAGAATGTCTTTTTTTAACATATATGGAAGGTGCGTCTATTTTCCGCCATTATAAAATCATTGAATATTTCCTTACAAGATTATAAAAATATTTTCAATTTAAATGTTTTATATTATAATTATATTACTTTTAAATGATTTAAAAAAAGATATTTCTATCAAATAGTTTTGATTTCATCTATGTCAACATCCTTTGATGGATTTTAATATTATTTGAAGTTGATTTATTATGATACAAAACTTCCATATATTATGGAATATTTGTGATATGTTTGACTATAGATGTTTTATTTTTATACCATTCATGGATTATGGTGAATGTATTGACATTTCGTATGCTAGTTTTAAAACGAATGTTTATGTTATGTTTAAACCTATTCATATGAGGAATGCATTGGACTTAATAAATGACGGGTGGAGCCTGCTATAGCTCCTCGATGCATCGGTAGGTCTATTGAGGCAAACTAGTGTCTTGGCACAAGGCTTTGACAAAATCTTATTTGTAGTCTTGGCACAAGGGCTTGGCTATGTGGTTATGATAGTCTGACATTATGCATTCCATCATTATGAAAGTGGTTATTGATATTTCATGTGATTATTAAACTATTAGAATATCCATGTGAATAAGTATATGGAATTATTTCATTATATTTCTCCCATATTATGTTGATGTTCATGTTTTAAAAGGCTTCTGTTTTATTTATACATTGCCTTAATTGTTTATGCTTATTTATGAAAGTTTCTGATATATTATTATCCATACTGGGCATTTGAGCTCACCCCTTTCTATGTTTTATTCTTCCCAAGATGTGAATAAGTATTTTACAAATGACCTATAGGGATAGTATGAGGGGATAAGAGTGTGGACTATGGAGACTATATTGTTTTAGTTTTTCATCTTATGAAGTAATGTAAACATTATAAAAGTATCTAGTTATTCCAAGGCTAATAAACTAATCGGTCTTTCAAGATTTGATCTTTCTTGTGATCATGCCAATGTTATGTAATAATGCACCAAATCTGGGTAACTGGGCTCGGGGCGTTATAGTTGGTATCAGAGGAAGATTAGTACAAACCTTGGAATCTATATTTAGATAAAATCTGATTGGAGCACATAGACCTAAGATAGACTTTGAAGATTAGTATAGAAGAACTTCCTAGAATTTTGGTATTGTATAGATTTTTTGAGTTTTTCGAGCAATAAATCCCTTTCTAGATACGATCTGGTAGAGGCAGCTCTGGCATAGATGTACCTAGGTGTAAAACCCGAAAACACCACTTTGAGCTAGACTCGAACGGGAACTAGTGCACGACAATGAGCCTTGCTTCACTCTTGGTTTTGACACTCCCGGTGGGTATGAATAGGATAACTCTCATTTTCCTTACAAATCATTATTAAGGGTTTATGAGTATATACGTCCTCAACAAAAACATTTTTATGATTATTGATTATATCCATAAATAGTTCAATTTATGTTACGTGTTTTATGAGTATGGAATTATGTATTTTCATTCATAAACTGATCTAGATTATGCCATTGTTTAGAAATGGGGGATAGTGGAAGAAATGGAAACCGTATCAATGCACGCACTGCATGTAGATATTTCCCTCCTGCTCAAGATAATTATAGTGGAGCTAGTGATACAACTGGTACTGATCAACTAATCACCATACTGGGGAAACTCACTCAGGTTATGAATTATAACATTAACCATATGGATCACCCTCATCCACAGTGTGGAATATGAATTTTAGATCGCTTCATTAGGAAACAACCACCAACATTAAATGGGAGTAAAAATCCATTGGTAGGTGAGAAGTGGATATGTTCCCTAGAAAATATATTTCAGGGTTTGGGGAGTATTGAAAGGGAGAAATTTATGATGGTTGTTTATCGCCTCACTGGAGATGCTGATCAATGGTGGTCATTGATATAAAACACAAAGTAAGATTATGAAGTATAAAATATTGAATGGAGAGAGTTCAAAGATCTTTTCATAGAAAAATACTTTCCTCGTGACCATCGAGTAAATAAGGAAAGGAAATCTCTAATTCTGAGACAAAAGGAGGATGAGAATGTCACAAAGTATGAGGCTAACTTTACAAGGTTGGAAAGGTATGATAGAGAATATATATGTAACCCAAGAGGTAAGATTGATCATTTCTTTGATGGGTTAAAACCATTTCTCTATCGAGAATTAATCTCACAATCCTTCTCATCGTACGAAGACATTGTCTCATGTGCTATCAAGACAGAAAATTAATTATCTATGTCTTTTGACATTAAATCAAAGAAAGACAAGAAGAGATCTGCTGATCAATCTGGGAATGGAAATAAGGGGAAGAAAGGAAAATTTTAATATCCATCTTACAGTAAATGTGGGAAGAAACACCCTGGTACTTGCTTAAAAGGAATGGGATTCTATTACAAGTGTGGTGAAAAAGGCCACCAAGCTCGTGATTTGAAGGGGAAGAAGGAAGCTACCGATGTCCAATGCTAAAATTGTAGGGATATGGGACATTATGAAAATTAATGCCCTAAGAGTCAGGGGAACTTATCTCAGAAAAGGCCAAGGGATCAAGTCCATGATTATGCTATAACTACTACTGAGGTAGAAGCTCTGAAAGACATGGTTGCAGGTAATTTAATGGTTTCCTCAAGTTTAGAAAATACAATATTTTATTCTGGATCATCGAATTGTTTCATATCTTCCCATTTTTCTAAGAAAATTAGATATTTCCAATTTTATTTAACAAGGGAGTTGTTAGTTAAAACTCCTAAGGGAAGTATCATTACAACAATGTTTTGTGAATCAGTCCCCATTAGAGCACATAAATGTTCTTTATCCGCTGATCTCATCGTCATACCGATGATTGAGTTTGATATAATCCTCAGTATGGATTGGATTTCAGACCATGATGCAACGATTTATTGTAAGAAGAAGGAGGTTACAATTTTTTATGATAATGATAAGGAACACCTTATCTTTAGAGAAGAATCATCACCACCTAATTCTTATCTAGATCCACCCCCAGTATCTCAACTAAATTCAATTATTGGGGAGGAAGAGAATGAAATGACTGTGGGTGAGGAAAGGAATGTTCAAATAGAGGATGTACCTATTGTGAAATAATATGTTGATGTGTTTCTGGAAGATTTACATGGACATCCTCCAGAATGAGAAGTTGAGTTTTCCATTGATGTAATTCCAGGATCAAGACCCATATCAAAGACCCCTTATAGAATGGCCACTGTATAATTAGTTGAACTAATGAAATAACTAGAGGAATTGAGAAATAAGAGAATTATTTTCCCTAGTGTTTCTCCATGGGGAACCCCGGTTCTTTTTGTTAAAAAGAAATATGGGTCTATGAGGTTATGTATCGACTATAGGGAGATCAATGCTATAAAAATAAAGAACAGGTATCTCCTACCTTACATTGATGATTTATTTGACCAACTGCATGGAGGTCAATACTTTTCAAAGATTGACCTTCGATCTGGATACCATCAGTTATGTGTGTGGAAGGAAGACATTCTGAAGACAACATTTCGAATCAGGTACGGGCATTACGAGTTTACGGTAATGCATTTTGGATTGACTAATGCACCCTCGGTATTCATGGATCTGATTAATAGAGTTTTCAAGGAATATCTCGATGAATTTGTGGTGGTATTTATTGATGATTTATTGGTATACTCTAAAAGATACGAAGATCAAGAAAATCACTTGCGCATCATCCTGAAGACTCTGAGAAGACATGAATTATGTGGGACGATTAGCAAGTGTGAATTCTGGCTTCAGGAGATTTCTTTTCTTGGCCATATTGTCTCTAAAGATAGAATCTCTGTTGATCCTTCTAAGACCAAGGCAATCCAAGAATGGCCTGAAACGAATATTATAACTGAAGTATGAAGTTTTATTGGTTTAGCAGGTTATTATCGACGTTTCTTCCAGAATTTTTCCCGGTTGGCTAACCCATTAACAATGCTCACACGTAAAGGGGTTAAATTTGTTTTCAAAAAATAGTGCGAAGAATGTTTCGAATTACTGAATAGAATATTAATCAATGCTCCTATATTGACTCTACCATCGGGGAATGATGGGTTCATTATTTATAGTGATGCATTGAATAAAGGACTTGGTTGTTTCCTTATATAGAATGATAGGGTTATTGCCTATGCATCATGACAGTTTAGAATTCATGAGAAAAACTACCCTAATCATGATCTCGAGTTAGCAGCTCTGATCTTTGCTTTGAAGATATGGAGGCACTACCTATATGGTGAAAAATGTGAGATTTATACTAATCAGAAGAGTTTGAATTTTATATTCTCACAAAAATAACTCAACATGAGGCAAATAATATGGCTTTAATTACTTGATGATTATGATTGTATGATACACTACCATTAGAGGAAGGAAAATATGGTGGCAGATGCTTTGAGAAGAAATGATCATGGAGTTCTGAACATGATGATAATTGAAAGGGATCCTATTTTAATGGATCTAGTGAAGATGTATATGGGATTTACCATGGAAGGTGAGACATTTATACTTTTTCAAATGGTTGCCAAACCATCTTTACTAGAAAGGATAAAGAGTTCTCAGATCAGTGATGAAGAATTTCAAAAGAAGATTAATGTTGTGAATAATGGGAGATTGAATGGATTTGGGTATGAAGATTGAATTTTGAAATTTGGGAAGAGACTTTGTGTACCCAATATACATGATCTAAAAAGTGAATTGTTGGAAGATTCTCATAGTTCCAATTTCTCTATACACCCTAAGAGCACCAAAATGTATAGAGACTTGAAGGAACATTTTTGGTGGGACGACATGAAGAGGGTGATTGCTGATTTTTTATCAATATGTATGGTTTTTCAACATGTGAAAGCTGGAAGGAAACAGCCTAGAGGAGTCATGAAACCTCTTCCCATACCAGAGTGGAAATGGGACAATATTACGATGGACTTTGTTATGGGGATACCAAAAACACTTAGAAGGAACGATGAAATATGGGTTATTGTTGATCATCTTACCATGTCAGCACATTTTATTGCAATAAGAGAAGATATACCGCTAGAATGTCTAGCAAGACTATATATTAATGATGTTGTGAGAATTCATGGAGTACCCCTATCTATTGTTTCTGATCGTGATCCTCGTTTTACTTCACCATTCTAGAAGAGTCTTCAGAAGGCCTTAGATACTGAACTTTGTTTGAGCACTGCCTAACACCCTCAAATAGATGGAAAATCAGAATGGACTATTCAAACCTTAGAAGACATGTTGAGATCCTTCTCGCTTGACATTCAAGGTATGTGGGATCAATATTTACCTCTGGTAGAATTTTATTATAACAATAGCTTCCATTCGAGTATTCAGATGGAACCATATGAAGCGTTATGCAGAAAGAGATGTCGCACACCAACCTGTTGGGATGAAGTTGGTGAATGAAAACTTGTAGGCCTAGAACTGGTGGATGAAACAATGGAAAAAGTAAAGGTAATCCAAAACCACATCAAAGAAGCTCAAAGAAGGCAGAAGAGCTATGTCGATAACCGAAGAAAGGATTAAGAATTTCTTGTGGGACATAATGTTTTCTTGACGGTATCTCCATGGAAAAGAGTTATACGTTTTGGAATGGAAGGTAAATTGATTCCTAGGTACATTCGACCTTTCGAAATTCTAGAACGAATTGGGGTTGTGGCTTAGTATTTGGAAATGCCTCCAAGTATCTCCAAAGTTCACGAGGTGTTCCACATATCACGGTTGAGGAAATACATGCCTGACCCAACGCATGTACTCACATATGAGGAATTAGAACTGGAACTCGATCTGTCTTATTCTGAGGAGCCCATCAGTATTCTTGATACGAGAGAACAAGTACTGAGAAACCGGATGACTCATCTGGTAAAAGTTTTATGGAGAAACCATAAGATGGAAGAGGCAACTTGGGAACCCGAGGAACTTATGATGAAGAACCACCTGAGTCTCTTCATGTGGTAGTATTCTAGAAATTTCGAGGATGAAATTTTTTAAAGGAGGGGAGAATTTAACACCCCATTCTTCCATGGTATGCTTTCCTTTGAATAATACAGTTGCGTGCATTGTACGCAACTTCGAGTGCTAAAAAACACACCACAACCAATCAAACTAACCGTTATGAATAGTAATACCCACTTTTTGAAATTTTATAAGTTTTATCTTTCAAAATGGACTTCATTTTTCGATTCGGAATAGAAAAATTAGCATAGGTTGAAATTTTGGTATTTTTCTGAAAACTTTCAATTTTTTGATGAATAGTGGAAAAAACACTGAGTTATAGTTTAAAACTGAATTTTTATTTAAATAATTATTTATTTTATTTAGATTTAATTAAGGTGAAAATAGATAAATAATACACATATATGTTCAATGCAATTCATTGGAGTTAGTTTAGAATAATTATATATATATATATAATTTTTATTGAACTTTTCACAGTCTTTTTCCCACCTCCTATGAGAATTTGAAAATTCACATAAATCTTAATATTACCGATTCTATGATTGGAATTTTGAAAATCTGAGATAAACGGTTAATATCAATGAATAAAATGTGGTTCAATGAGATGAAAATAATTTTTGGTGAATAGTAACATTTTACTTTTATTTACGACGGTTAAAAGTAAATAGGGTAATTAAGGGTAAAAATGATATTAATATTATCCTAACACATGTCTTAATTATATTGGAAAAGTGTATATCGACCAAAAACAACCTTAGGAATAAAATATTATCATTTAGGTCCACTTGGATTAGATTAGCACATTTATTATTTTTTAATTCAAAGAAGATTTAAAAGAGTTAAAATCAATGTTTATTTACTAAAACATGTTTAATATAGGGTTATACATAAGATAAATTCGATTGTAAATATTCATTAGAAAGATAAAATAAATTTCCTACATAATGGTATTATATATATAATTTTTAGACCTTAAATATATTAATTTATTTATGACAAAATGGTGATTGAGTAATTACCTAATTAATGAAATATGAAAATAATTGATATTATAAATATCAAAATAAATGTAATTTGAGACTTTTTATGAATTCCAATAATTTTATAGGTTAATATGACATATTATTATTGGTTATATAAATTATTTTCGAATTAATAAAGCTGTTATGAACTTATCAAAAACAAAACACCCAATAGTGTCAAAATAGACATAAAATAGTTTTTAAAACAAATATTATATTATTAATTGTTATTAAATTCCTAAAAAACTAAGGTTCGGCCAATAGACTTATATAATGATTGGTGTATCATTAATAGACCACTTGGGGGTCTCTTAGAGGTATATAGTAAGTTTATTAACTATATAATATAAATATACACAGTGACATGGTAAGTGTCAAACTAATTAACTAAGAGTTAAAACAAAAAGATAAGGTTAATATAATAACCCAAAACATTCTAAATTCTATTGGTTGAGTTGTTTTAGATCAATCCCCACATTTAAATTTCATTAATCCACTTTTGAGCCATTAGAAACCGAATATAAATTTATTATAAAATAATACTTTAAGTTTTTTCTAAAGAGCCCCTCCACCCCCTTATAAAAGAACACCACTTATAACCAATTCTTCACACATTCAAAGTGTGTTGGATCTTCCAACCCCTACCAAAATAGTCTCCCAACTTCCCTAAATTACACATAGAGGCATTAGTTTCATCGAAAAGCAATCCTATGGTACCCTTTTGATCAAATCAAACGGAAGAACCCGAAGAAGAGGTAATGTTTTCACCACCTTTTTTCCAGTTTATTTCTTTTTCAACTTCTTTTTTCATTGTTATTACCATTATAAAATAATTAATCCAGTATCTCCTATATAATGTGATATTATTATAAATATGGTAAAAACATATTCAGTATTCTATTCATCCTTTGAATGACATGTCACCATACATGCGTATGTATGGCTTACCGTCTCCACGTCGGAGTGTAATTATTATTCAATATATTATTATTTGGATGGGTATAATAATGATGTTTAATTCAATTAAATAATAAATATACCATGATAATGATTTATTATATATGATATACCATCCAATTATATAATATTTTAATATCAAAAGAATGATATTGTCGCTCGTGCGTACGTACGGACTACCGTCTCTACGAACGCGATGAGATTCATTCCCCATCGTATCCATTCATGACTAATTCTCATTTAATGATTAAAAATAATGTCTATGAGCTTTATATCATTCTAGATATAAATACGATACAAACTATCCATAACAAACATGACTTATATAAAAAAACATATAAAATAAAATGAGTAAGTTAACACCCGAAACGACGATAATACTAAAGTATTATTAACAAATCATTATTAGAAGATTATATATGATATCATAAATATATATATGGTTCTTGTATAATTTAATAACAATATTTTAACTATTATACAGGAGTTTAACATACCATCTACTAAGGTAAAGCACTTGGTAAGGTTTTTTCATCTCACTCCTTATTCTCGTGAGATTCATGCCATATTGCCACTGTTACCTTTTGTGTGGTGTATGTACTGCCCATAATTGTATTCTTTATGTAATACACTTTAATTTATGTGTATACACATATTATTCGTATGATACCTCTTCCATGGGGTGTATGTTTCGTAAGTTACGAAATTGGTAAGGGTTATTTCACAATCTCTTCATTATCCGAGGTTGTTTATACGTGATCATCTACTGGGACCTCTTTATCATCCACATCCATGTTTCTTAAAAATGTATTTCAAATCATTATTATTATTTTAAATACTATGGTATAAATTCATTTATACCCTTGTTTACTTTTTATATGAATTTTATAAAGGAATATTTCTGTCATTTTCCAAACAGGGTCCTTTTTAACCTTTTCGACAGAATTAAAGTAAGAATGCCTTTTTAATAACTTATACGGTAGGTGCGGCTATTATCCACCGTTATAAAATCTTCAAAGCATCCCTCAAAATATTATAAGAATATTTTCAAAGTAAATGTTTTATTTTATAATTATGTGACTTTTAAATGATTTCAAAAAAAGAGATATTTCTCGTAAATAGTTTTGATTTCATCCATGTCAACATCCTTTGATGGATTTTAAGTTTTTTTGAAGTTGATTTTTTATGATACAAAACATCCATATATTATTGATGGTTTTGTGATATGTTTGACTATAGATGTGTTATTTTTATACCATTCATTGTTTATGGTGAATGTATTGACATTTCGTATGCTAGTTTAAATACGAATGTTTATGTTATGTTGAAACCTTTTCATATGAGGAATGTATTGGACTTAATAAGTGATGGGTGGAGACCGCTATAGATCCTCGATGCATCGATATGTATCATGAGAATAACTAGTTTCTTGGCACAAGACCTTGACAAAATCTTATTTGTAGTCTTGGCATGAGGCCTTGGCTATGTGGTTATGATAGTCTGGAATTATGCATTCCAAAATTATGAAAGTGGTTATTGATATTGCATGTGATTATTCGACTAGTACATCATCCATGTGAATAATTATATGAAATAATTTCATTTTATTTTCAACATATTATGCTGAAGTTAAAGTTTTATAAGGATTTTGTTTTAGTTATACACTGCCTTAAATGTTTATTCTTAGTAATGAATGTTTCTTCTATATTGTTATCCTTACTGGGCATTTGAGCTCACCCCTTTCTATGTTTTATTTTTCCTAGGATGTGAAGAAGTATTTTCTGAATGACCTGCATGGATTGTATGAGGGGATAAGATTGTGGACTATGGATACTATATTGTTGTAGTTTTTAATCATATTATGTAATGTAAACTTTATGAATGTATCTAGTTATTCTAAGGCTACTAAACTAATCAGTCTTTCAAGATTAGATCTTTCTTTTGATCATGCCAATGTTATGTAATAATTCTATGATTCTGGGTAACTAGGATCGAGGGGTTATACATAATAAAGATATGTTAAACACATATACACATGTAATAATTCTAATTTTATATGTGACATAGTGGTCAGATGATTTAATTTCACATCATGTAAATTCAAAAGAATCAAGTTTTTTTTGATATTATATCAGTCATATAATTTATTATTGAATAGAACAAATAATTACACCAACAACAAAGGTGAAACCAATCTATTGTTATTTTCTTCTATCATTTACCACTACATGTGATAAAACTATTGAGGTGGTATTTGTAACACCTGAGACTTTTATGAGAAATATTTTATTTTTATGTTATATACACAATCAAAGGAATCATTCACTACACACAACACTAGCTTGTCTTTCTTTACACGCAACTGCGGCCTTCCTCGATAGCTTGCGTTGTACGCAATACCTAGTTGCACTAAACAGCGATATGCTATTAAAATATTATTAAAACTAGCCGTTATGAATAGTAATGCCAACTTTGTGAAATTTTTTAAATGTTAACTTTCATAATGGACTTCATTTTTGGATTTAGAGTATCGCAATTAGCCTAGGGTGAACTTTTGGTATTTTTGAGAAAACTTTCAATTTGTGATGAATAGTGAAAACACTGGGTTACTATTTAAAAACCAACTTTATATTTAAATAATTATTTATTTTATTTAAATTTATTTTAGGAAAAAATTGATGCATAACACCTATATAAGTTCAGTGTATTTCATTGGAGTCATTTTATAATAATTATTGATATATAAAAATTTTATTAAACATTTCACCTTCTTTTACCCACCTCCTGGGAGAATTCGAAAATTCACATAAAACTTAATTATATTGCTTCTGGGAGTGGAATTTCGATAATCCAAGAGACACGGTTAATATCAATGACTAAAATGTGGTTCAATTAGATTAAAATAATTTTTGGTGAATAGTAACTTTTTACTTTTTTACTATGGTTAAAAGTAAATTGGGTAATTATGTATAAAAATGATATTATTATTACCCTAACACATGTCCTAATTCTATTGGATAAATTTAATTCGACCAAAAACTTACTTAGGAATAAAATATGACCATTTAGGTCCACATGGATTAGATTAGGACATTTATTATTAATTTATTTAAAGAAGGGTTAAAATAGTTAAAACCAAATTTTAATAAATAAATAATATTTAATATATGGTTATACATAAGATAAATTAGTCTATAAATATTCATTAGAAAGAAAAAAATATTTCCAACAAAATGGTATTTTATGTATAATTTTTTCACATTATATAATTTAATTTATTTATGATACAATGATGATGTAGTAATTATCATTTTAATAAAATATTAACATAATTGATGTTGTAAATACTCAAATAAATGTAATTTGAGACATTTTATGAATTACACTAATTTTATATGTTAATCTGATATATTAGTAGTGATTAAATTTACTTTTTTCGAACAAATCATGCTGTTATGATTCTCACAAAAATCATGTACCAAATAGGGTCAAAATTGACAAAAAATAGTTTTTAAAACAAATATTATATTATTAATTGTTATTTTATTATTAAAAATCTATGGTTTGGATAAATTACTTATATAATGTTATATATATTAATAATTAACTACTTGGGGTTCTTTTGGCTTGTTATTGTATGTTTATTAACTTTATAGTGTATGAAAACAAGAAGACACGGTAAAAGTAACATTATTTAACTTAAAGTTAAATCTAAATGACAAGGTTAAAATAGAAACATAAACTTGTATAAATTCTATTGGATGAGATTATTTCGAACCATCCCCACCTTAGCTTCGAAATAAATCAATTTGGAGATATTAAAAACCGAATATGACTTTATTATAAAATAATATTTTTATTTTTTTCCAAAGGTGCCCCTCTCCACTTTTATAAAAGGGCACCTTCTCAATCTCTTCCTTACACCACACTGATCCTTAAATCATAGAAAAACCCTACCAATTTTTCTTCTCCACTTCCCTAAAAACATCCTAGAGGTTCTGGACTTCTTCAATGACCATATTTTGTGCCTAAAGAGAAGGTTAAGAAGAGGCGCTTGAAAGAAGAAGTAATGTCTGTTACCAATTCATTGAACATTATTTCTTCTTCCACTTATTCTTATTTATTTGTTTCATTATGAAGTAATAAAATCAGTATCAATCATATACTAATATGTTATTATAAATATAAAACAACCATATTTCACTTTCTATCCATCCTACGGAAAATGAAATCACCACGCGTGCGTACGTACGGAATATCGTCTCCACACCGTGGTGTAATCTGTCTTCCACCACCACCTTACTTGGATGGATATAATTGTGTAGATAATAACTATATATGATTATTTTAATGTGATATTGATTCTTAAATAGTATACATCACTCTAATAAAATTCCAAAATAATGGAAATGATATCATCGCTCGTGCATACGTACGGAATACCGTCTCCACGATGTGATGCGACTCGTTATACATGATCTTCATTGCATAATGATTATATAAATGAATTTAATGAATAAATATTATATATATTACACTAATAATATTCTGTAGATGAGGTATCTATAAGCTAAATAGAAGAATAAGAAATTATTTTACAAAACATACCTAAGAACAAAAAGTAATAAACACATGAATAACAAGTAGCAATGAAATATTACTAATAAGAATCTAAGAATATTTCCATATATGACATCATAACAATGAGTACGATTCTGGAATAAGTAAATGAAATTATTTAATTCATTATAAAGGGGGTTCTTCCACTTACGAAGAAAATCGGACCTAAGGTAAGGGAAAATCTCGCAGTCTCATTTTTATCCGAGATTTTTTATACTTCGGTAATTTCTGGGGAATATTTATCATCCACATCCATGTTTCCTCAATATGTAATATTATTTCTATCCTCATATAATCATTTAAATCCAATTTTACCCATTGGTAAATTTTTAGTAAAAGATGTGAAAGGAATCTTTTGTCGTTTTTAGTACGAGGTACTTTTTGACTTTTCTGGCCAAAGTATGAGAAGAATGCTCTTTTTTTAACTTATAGGGATTGAATGAATTTTTAGAATATTATTTCCATGAAGCTTCCTCTACAAGTTTTCAAGTTTATTTTTAATCAACTTCTTTTAGATTAAAATTATATGACATGTTAAGAACGGAAAATGTTTTTTAAGTAGAAAAGATATTTTCCTCAGGAATTGAGTTCAAGTATTATATCAAAATTATTTTCCATCTAAGATAATATAGGGTTGTGTTTCTATCCCTATTTATAAATTTTTTTGATTATTTTATAATGGAATTGTATTTATGATGACCTTTTTTCTTATACAGATTGTGTTATGATGGCATGATGATTAAGAATCCCCTTTTTATTACATGGGTTATGCTATGATGTATGATTTATGATTTTGTGGAACACATAAGAATGGTTTAATTATGAGATGGGTGGGACCTATATCTCCCACCAATGCATTGGGTAAAGATTTATATCTCATGAGATAGACATGGATGGAATGGCATGTTAAACTGGTTCAGTGAGACCAGACTGAAATGAGGAGTGAACTCAGTTAAGAAATTGACTTTGTCTGCTAAGATAGTTTTGGAAATGAGTATTGACTACTAAGAAAAGACTCTCTATGATTATGTGTGTATGCCACAATGTTTCATGTTTTATGTTATGATTATTGGGATTACATTTCACTACTATGATTTATCCAATGTTATGAAATTATGATTTCTTTTTCAGGTTAAGATTTCCAAAATTTTATGTTCTTATGAATATGATGTGATTGATATTTTTTTGTTTACCCTTACTGAGCATTTGAGCTCACCCTTTTGTATGTTTTCATTCACCATGTTAGGAACAAGGTTATTAAGTATGATATGCCAAAAGGTACTCTATATATGATGAAATAAATGGGAGACAACGTAGATCATTTATGAACCAGTTGTTTATGTTCCCCAGTTTCTAAATACACTATACATATACTGTCCTATGGTGGTATTGTTATATATTGTAATAATTGTACATCAATTTTGAAGTAATAATAATATATGTAAAGTATGGGTCGTTATTGTTGGTATCAAAGGAAAGGTATAGTCAACCTTTGGAAACTAGGATGTGAAAGCCTTAGTATGAACCCTAAGGATAAGTCTAAGCATAGAACACAATCTTCGTGTTTTAAAAACGGCCATGAAAAACCAATGATAAGACCTTAAGTGTAATGTTTTATTCTTGATTATGTGGTTTTCCTATTATAATTAGTATTTCTCACACTATTCTTCTTGGTTTTAGTCAATGGCTGGAACATGAAGGAACCGTGTTAATGCGGAATGCGATGGGAAATGCAATGATTGTCCCCCTGAGAAACCAAACATTATGCGAGCTGTAATGAAAAATCTTGTAGCCATGCTCACAAAACTTTCTCAAGCTATGAATCATGTAGGACTTCTAAACGAGAAAAGGAAGGAGCAACAATTTGTTGAATCCTTCATGAGGCAGTGTCCACCTTCATTTTGTGGGTCTACTAATCCATTAGTTGTTGAACAATGGATCAGTAGTATAGAAATGATATTTTCAGTTCTTCAATGTTCTGAACATGAAAAAGTCATCTTAGCAGTGTATCGTTTGGAAGGTGATGCTGATCAATGGTGGAATCTTATCAAGAATACGAGGCAGAGAGATAAAATTGAGTCCATGGAATTGGACGAGTTCATGAACTTTTTTTTCAATAAGTACTTCCCTCGTATTCTTCGAACAAATATGGAGAAAGAGTTTTATTGATATAAAGGAAAAGGTTGATGAATCTGTTGGTACCTACGAAGAAAATTTTACAAGACTCGGAAGGTACACTTATGAGATTATTATCCAACATGAGAGTAAGATTGATCGATTCATTAGTGGCATAAAACCAAGTCTCAAAGGGCATTATCCATAAGGGACTTCAAAAGCTATGAGGAAATCATTCGATGTGCTCTCAATGTTGATATGGAGATTGGAGTAACCCATCAGTCATATGGGTTTGATAAGAAGAGGAAAATGGAATTCAAAGGGAAATCTAAAGACCACACTGAAAAGTAGATGAGATTTACCTTATACTCAATGTGTAGAAAGAAACATGGAGGGAGTTGTCTTAAAGGGAAAAGTAAATGATTCAAATGTGGAAGGGAAGGTCATCGGGATTTTGACTACCGCAATGATGGGAAGAAGATTTCAAGTGATGCGAACAATGAAATAGCTACATAGGGTGCATCTCCAACACTTCAATGTTACAAGTGCAAGGAAATGGGGAATTATTACAATCAAAGCCCTAATCCAAGGGTTATTGATAATGATTTACATCAACAAACCCTTAAGGCTAAAGGCAAATGAATGTCACATGCAATTTCTATCAGCGATGTGGAGTATGAGAATGAAGTGGTGAAAGGTACACTTACCATCCACTCTAAAGTAGAAAATGTTTTATTTTATTCTAGATCCACCAACTCTTTTATTTATGAATAATTTTCTAAGGGTATCACCGTATTACCTCAACATTTAGATGTTGAGTTAGCTGTGACAACCCCTAATGGCACAACCGTCACATCAAAATTTTATAATTCTTCTCCGATTTAAGTTTGTGGGAAAGTGCTTCCTGCAAATCTTGTGATCCTTCCTATAGTAGAATTTGATGTGATTCTTGTCATGGATTGGATTTCTTTATATGGATCTCATATCAATTTAAAAATAAGGGAAGTCACATTCTATATTCCAGATCAATCAATGATCATCTATCGATGCAAGGATGAACATAACCATCCAGTGGAAATTTAATCCATCTTATAGGTCTTGATTACACTAAATGAAGGTTATTTATCGCAAATGGATTTTTAGAAGCTCATGATTAAGAATATTCCCATTGTATAATAGTTTGATGATGTCTTTCCGGAGGAATTTCTAGGTCTTCCACAAAATCGTGAAGTTGATTTTTCAATAGAACTCGTACTGGGTGCTTTTCCTATTTCAAAGAAACCTTATAGAATGTCCCCAATTGAGTTGCAGGAATTGAAGAAACAACTCCAAGGTAATATTGATAAGGGATTCATACGCCCTAGTGTGTCACCTTGGGGAGCTCCTGTTCTATTTGTTAAGAAGAAAGATGGATCAGTGAGACTCTACATTGAATATCGAGAACTTAACAAGATCACTATCAAGAACAAATATCCTCTTCCATGCATTGATGACTTATTTGACCAACTACGCGGAGCTCAATACTTTTCCAAGATTGATCTTCGTTCAGGGTATCAACAATTAAGGGTCAAAAGGGAGGATATACCAAATAAGGATTTCTGTATAAGGTATGGAAACTATGAATTTATAGTGATGACATTTGGTCTTACTAATTCCCCTGCTCTCTTCATGGATCTGATGAATAGAGTCTTTAGAGACTATCTTGATCAGTTTGTGGTAGTCTCTATAGACGATATTCTTGTCTATTCAAAGATAAAGGAAGAACATGAAGATCATTTGATAATTCTATTTAAGACCCTGAGAAAGGAGAAGCTTTATGCCAAATTTATCCAGTGTGAATTTTGGATTCAAAAAGTTGCATTTTTGGGTCACATAATCTCAAAATTGGGGATATCTTTGGATCCAGCAAAAATAGAGGTTATCGAAAGATGGTCGACACCGACAACAATAACTGATATCCAAATTTTTCTTGGTTTGTTTGGATATTATCGACGTTTTTTGAATGATTTTCATGATTATCTAACCCACTCACCAGGTTGAATCGAAAAGGAGTTAAGTTCGTGTCGATGGAGGAATGTGAAGAGAATGTCAAGGAGTTGAAAAGAAGGTTATCCAGTGCACCTGTACTCACACTTCCTTGTAGTGGAGAAATGTTTTTGATCTATAGTGATGCATCCAAGAAGTGGATGGGGAGTGATCTTATGCAAAATGATATTGTGATTGCTTATTCCTCATGACAGTTGAAAATCCATGAGCAAAATTACCCAACTCAAGATTTGGAGTTAGCTGCGGTAATCTTTGAATTAATGATTTGGTGGCATTATCTTTATGGTGAATGGTGAGATATTTATACTAACCATAGAAGGATAAAGTATATTTTAACACAAAAAGAGATGAATATGCGCCAAAGAAGATGGTTGGAGTTGATTAAAGATTACGAAAGATCATTTCATTACCACCCAAGGAAAGAAAACAAGGTGGAAGCCACATTAAGTCGAAAAGACCACGCTAGCATATCCATGATGAGGATAAAAAAAGATCCAATATTTATGGATTTATAAAGGATGGATCTTGAAATTATAATGGGTAGGGAAAGATCTTATCTTTATCAAATGAATGTTCAACCATCTATACATGGGAAGATTAAAGAGGCACAGAAAGAAGATTTAGAGTTACAAAATAAGGTGAGAAATGTTGCTGAATTCAACCTTGATTGTGATGGGATAATAATGTTTAGGAATCGGGTTTGTGGTTCTCCCATCCCCAAATTAAAGAAGGAGATATTTGATGAGGCTCATAGTTCTTCATTCTCAATTCATCCTGAAAGCATGAAGATGTATAGGGAACTGAAATATTACTTCTGGGGGGTTGGAAGAAAAAGAGATGTTGCTGAATATGTCTCTTGATGCTTGGTTTGTCAGCATGTTAAAGTTGAGACACAAAAGTCTAAGGGGATGTTACAACCATTACCAATACCTGAATGGAAATGGGAAAACATCACTATGTAATTTGTCACTGGACTTCCTAAAACATCCAAAGGCAATAATTCTATCTGGGTCATAGTTGATCATCTTACAAAGTCAGGACACATCATTTCTACTAGAGAAGATTTCTCTCTGGATCAGCTTGCCAGGATATATATAAAGGAAGTATTAAGATTGAATGGAGTACCACTTTCCATTATATCTAATCGAGATCTGTGGTTTACCTCAATGTCTTTGGAAAGTATTCAGTATACTCTAGATACAGAGTTGAGTTCTAGCACTGCTTATCATCCTCAGACAGATGGTCAGTCTGAGAGGACAATTCAAACTCTAGAAGATATGGTAAGAGCTTGCTCTATGGATTTCAAAGGTGGTTTGTATCAACACCTACCTTTGGTGGAATTTTCTTATAATAATAGCTTTCACTCCAGTATTCAAAAGGATCCTTAGGAACTTATCTATGGAATGAAATGTAGGACTCCAACTTGTAGGGATGAAGTTGGGGAAAGAAAGCTATTAGGAACTGATCTTGTTGATGAGATGATAGAAAAGGCCCGATCTACTTAACAACAAATAAGAGCGGATCAGAGTTGACAAAAAAGTTATGTCGGCAACCGAATAAAATACCTATAGTTTGAAGTGGGTGATAAAGTGTTTTTACGAATATCTCCTTGGAAGAGAGTAATGAGATTTGGAAAGAAGGAAAAGTTGAGCCCTAGGTATATCGGTCCTTTCGAAATACTGGATCGTATTGAGAAGGTAGCTTAACGATTGGAGCTTCCACCGAATCTCTGTCAATTCCATGAGGTGTTCCATGTATCTCTCCTGAGAAATTACATACCTGATCCTTCACATGTACTCAACTCAGAAGTTGTACCGCTGGATCAAGATCTTTCTTATGAAGAACAAACAATAGAGATTCTGGACCGTAGCCAAAAATTTCTACGAAACAAGACAACTCGCTTGGTGAAAGACTTATGGAGGAACCACCAATTATAAGAAGATACATGGGAGCTTGAGGATATGATGTGGGAGAGGTATTCTCATCTTTTGTTACAAAGTGACGAATTTCGAGGGTGAAATTCATTTGTAGAGGGGTAGAATTTAACACACAAGACTTTTATGAGAAATATTTTGTTTCTTTGTTATATACATCATCAAAGGAATTTTTCACCACACACAACACTAGCTTGGATTTCTTTACAGGCAACCGCGGCCTTCCTCCATAGCTTGCGTTGTACGCAATACCGAGTTTCACTAAACAACGATATGCTATTAAAATATTATTAAAACTAGCCGTTATGAATAGTAATACCCACTTTTTGAATTTTTTTAAATTTTATATTTCAAAATGGACCTCATTTTTGGATTCAAAGTATCGAAATTATCCTAGGCTGAAATTCTGGTATTTTTCTGAAAACTTTAAATTTTTGATGAATAGTGAAAACACTGGGATACTATTTAAAAACTGACTTTTTATTTAATTAATTTTTTATTTTATTTAAATTTATTTTTTGTAAAAACTAATGCATTACACATACATATGTTCAATGTAATTCATTGGATTCATTTTATAATAATTTTAGATATATAAATATATTATTGAACTTTTCACCGTCTTTTACCCACCTCCTAGGAGAATATGTAAATTCACATAAAAAGTAATTTTCTTGCTTTTTTCAGTGGAATTTTGAAAATCCAAGACACACGGTAAATATCAAGGACCAAAATTTGGTTCAATGAGATGAAAATAATTTTTGGTGAATAATAACTTTTTACTTTTTTTACCACGGATAAAAGTAAATATGGTAATTAAGGGTACAAATGATATTAATATTACCCTAACACATGTCCAAATTCTACTGGATAAGTGTAATTTGGCCAAAATCAACATTAGGATTAAAAAATGACCATTTAGGTCCACTTGGATTAGATTAGGACATTTATTATTAATTTATTTAAAGAAGGGTTAAAATAGTTAAAAGCATAGTTTAATAACTTAATAATTTTTAATATAGGGTTATACATAAGATAAATTCAACTATAAATATTCATTAGAAAGATAGAAAATATTTCCTACATAATGGTATTTTATTTATAATTTTTAGACTTAATATAATTTAATTTATTTATGACACAATGATGATGTAGTAAATATCTTATTAATGAAATATTTACATAATTGATGTTATAAATAATAAAAGAAATGTAATTTGAGACTTTTAATTAATTAAACTAATTTTATAGGTTAATATGACATATTAGTATTGATTTAATTAATGTTTTTAGAACTAAAAATGTTGTTATGATTTTCAAAAAAATCATGTACCAAATAGTGTCAAAATTGACCTAAAATTGTTTTTAGAAAAAATATTATATTATTAATTGTTATTTTATTATTAAAAATCTAAGGTTCTGCAAAAGGACATAGATAAAGTTATATATATTAATAATAAACAACTTGGGGTTCGATTGGCTTGTTATAGTAATTTTATTAACCTTATAGTGTAAGAAAACAAGAAGACATAGTAAAAGTGAAATTATTTAACTTAAAGTTAAAACTAAATGATAAGGTTAAAATAGAAACCTAAACTTGTCTAAATTCTATTTTAGGAGAGGATTTCGACCCATACCCACCTTATCTTCAAAATAAATCAATTTGGATATATTAAAAACCGAATATGACATTATAATAAAATAATAATTTCAGTTTTTCCAAAGGTGCCTCTCTCTCCCTTATAAAAGGGAACCTCCTCCCTCTCTTCCTCAATCCACCTTGAGCCTTCATTCTCGGCCAACCCCAGAAAATTTCTCTTCTCCACTTCCCTAGAAATATCCTAGAGGTTCTGGACTTCTTCAAAGACCATCTTTAGTGCCCAAAGAGGAGGTTAAGAAGAGGCGCTTCAAAGAAGAGGTAATGTCCGTTACAGATTTTTTCAACTTTATTTCTTATTCTACTTCTTCTTATTTAGTTGTTTAATTATAAAGTAATAAAATCAGTATCACTAAGATACTGATATGTTATTATAAATATGAAACAACCCTATTTCACCTTCTATACATCCAATGGAAAATGAATTCACCGCGCGTGCGTACGTACGGAATACCGTCTCCACGCCGTGGTGTCATCTGTTTTCCACCACCACCTTACATGGATGAGTATAATGGTGTAGTGAATAAGTATATATGATTATTTTAAATTTATATTGATTCTGAAATAGTATACATACACTCCAATACAATTCCACGATCATGGGAATGATATCATCGCTCATGCATACGTACGGAATACTGCTCCACGATGTGATGCGACTCGTTCTACATGATCGTCATTGCATAATGATTATATAAATTAATTGAATGAATAAATATGATATATATTACACTAATAACATTCTGGAAATGAGGTATCTAAAACCTTAATAGAATAATAAGAATTTATTCGACAAAACATGCATAAGAACAAAATGTAATAAACACCCGAATAACAAGTAGCAATGAAATATTACTAATAAGAAGCTAAGAATATGACCATATATGATATAATAACAATGAGTATGATTCTGGAATAAGTAAATTACATTATTTAATTCATTATACAGGAGTTTTGGACACTTATGAAGCAAATCAGACCTAAGGTAGGGGAATATCTCGCAATCTCATTTTTATCCGAGATTTTTTATACTTCGGTAATTACTGGGGAATATTTATCATCCACACACATGGTTCCTCAATATGTAATATTATTTATATCCTCTTACAATTGTTTAAATCCAATTTTACCCATTGGTAAATTTTTAGTAAAATATGTGAATGGAATCTTTTGTCATTTTTAGTACGAGGTACTTTTTGAATTTTCCGTCCAAAGTACGAGAAGAATGTTCTTTTTTTAACTTATACGACATGAATGTATTTTTAGAAAATTATTTCCATGAAGAGTACTTTACAAGTTTTCAAGTTTATTTTTAATCAACTTCATTTAGTTTAAATTTTTATGACATGTTAGGAAAATAATTTTTTTTGAAGTAGAAATGATATTTTCCTCATGAATGGAGTTCAAGTGTTTTATGAAAATTATTTTCCATCTAAGATAATATACGGTTCTGTTTATATATATTTTTTTACATTGTTTTGATTATGTTATGATGGAATTATTTTTATGATGTCCTTTTATCTTATATGTATTGTGTTATGATGGCATGATGATTAAGAATCCCATTTTTATTACATGGTTTATACTATGATGTATGATTTATGATTTTGCGGAACACATAAGAATGGTTTCATTATGAGATGGGTGGGACCTATATCTCCTTCCAATGCACTGGGTAATGATTTATATCTCATGACATAGACATGGATGGAATGAAATGTTAATCTGGTTCGGTGAAACAGGACTGAAATGAGGAGTGAACTCACTTCAGAAATGGATTTTTTCCGCTAAGATAGTCTTGGAAATGAGTCTTAACTACTAAGAAATGATTCTCTATTATTATGTGTGTATTCCACAAAGTTTCATGTTTTATGTTATGATTGTTGGGATTACATTTAACTACTATTATTTATCCCATGTAATGAAATTATGATCTCTTTTACATGTTATGATTTCTAAAATGTTATGTTTTTATGAATATGATGTGATTGATATTTATTTTGTTTACCCTTACTGAGCATTTGAGCTAACCCTTTTGTATTTTTTCTTTCCCCAGGTTAGGAAGAATGTTATTATGTAGGATATTCCAAACAGGACTCTATATATGATGAAATAAATGGGAGACAACGTAGATGATTTATGAACCAGTTTTTTATGTTTCCCAGTTTCTGAAGACACTATACCTATACGGTCCTACGATGTTATTGTTATATGTTATAATAAGTGTATTTCAATTTTGAAGTAATAACAATGTATGTAAAGTATGGGTTGTTATAGTATTAGTATAATTTTATTTTAAAAATAATAATGAAATTATCTAAAAAAATATTTAAAATGGTATGAAAATTAACTAAATAATTAGTATGAAGATTCTTAATGATAGTGCCTGTACACTTTCCAAAAAACAATTCTATTCATTTCAGAACCAAATTTTTCCCCCATTTAAATATCGAGGTCAAAAAAATCCTAAATAATATATAATCCTTATGATACTGATATTTCAAACCTAAAATATATTTCTAAAGACATATATCATACTAGTTCAAAAATAAAGGAGGCAATTATATAAAAAAATGTAAGAAAACATTCTAAATTCATGTATGTTTAACACTCATCTCTAAAAACATTTAATTATTATTATTAGTATGATGTTTTTTAGGATTATTTTTAGTAATAAATAAATATAGAAAAAAATGGTTAATAAATATTTAAAATGAAATTGTAATTATATTTAGAAATGAATTGTTCTAGGATGATGCTATTTTCATAGTTTACGATTTCTATAATAAATATTCACTTATAAAATCCATAATCATTTCCCTTATCTTTATCTAGACACTTCAAAATCATTGAAAAGAATTATAAAATCACTTTGAAATATGTATTGACACTTAAATATTTCTATATATACATTAATCTTTTTCAATTTGCTCTAATCTATATAATTTTAATGCTAAATCGCCATATTCATTCAATTATTTAACCAATATTTTGCAACCGTCATATCATAAACAAAAATTCTTATTAAAAAATGCAATATATAATATAACATATATCAATAAAATATTGATTTAAGTGTACTAAAATTAACCATACAAATCATGTTTCATTGGTTTATCAGATATCCCTAAATTAGAAACAAAAAATAAATATTTACTATATTTTAATTGAGATTGATCCTAATCAAGGTCAATTTAAAACCAAAAAATAATGATGGAAAAAAATAAAAATACTATAAATGTGATTTGATATTTGAGTTATACCCATTTATTTTTTGAATTAATAAGTGTCTTTCATCTATTATATTTTTCTAAAATTAAATATTTATTTGATCTTTCTTCTTATAAATTTATTCCTTCTCCAGATAATTTTCATACACTAAAATGATACAAGGATTATTGAATCCCAAATTGTGATTTGTATAGTTTTCCCTTTAAATAAAACCGAGATAAATACCTGTATAAAATATGAATAGCTATTACTGTTAATGACCATTTCAGATAACTATTTCTAGAAACCTATTATGAAAATATACCTTATTTATGTATTCAAACTAAAACTATAATGACCATGTATTTTCATACATGGATATTACATCATTTTTTAGAATATTTCATAAATTACACAAACACACTGCCAAAGATAGTATTAGTTTAGTTCTTTTGGGAACACAGAACAAAATCATCTAGTATGGTGATAATTCTTCAATGCTTACCACAATTATTTTCCACTTTATTATTCCTATATAAAACCATTATTTATTACCATGTGAAAAGAATCATATGAAAAGAGTGAGATGAGATGCTCAACAATGGTTAAAAGGGAGATATTCAAAATGTCACAATCACAAAAGATAAGAACATAAAAAATCATATTAAAGTCATATCATTCATAGAAAATATCATGATATCATGTCATGGAATAAATCAAATATGTTCAAGAAGAATCAAATAATATATTCCCTGAGATCATAACATGCAATTGAGGAACACATATAAGCATTGAAGATCTATTCATATTAGTCAAGGATCACTACCATCATTATAATGAACATGGTACCTTACTAAATCAGGATCAATTCCCATTCTACCACTGTATTTCTAAATTATGTTACTATTATTCTATTCATGTATTATTGAACAAAATTTACCCTTGTTCCATTCATGTATTGTAGAACCGAGTATAATCCCCTTCCAGTTTTGTATTACTGGACCGAGTTCACTTTCTAATCTAGTTCTATCTATATCATGAGATGAAAATAGTTAACCAATACATTAGAGGGAGACATAAGAATCTATTTCAAATAATAAATACCCTAAATTATTTATACATAAGAAAATAAAACATTAATCACCTCAAAATCCTTAGAATGAAATTTTTTTCATAAACATAATTCAATCGTAACATAACTCAAGGAAAATAAATGGGTTTTATAATTATCATTCTATAGACCATAGGATTAGTAATAATATTATCCTTTAAAAATATACCCATTAGAGATTATGTAATATCAAATAATGTTATAATATATGGAAAATAAATTTGAGAGATTTCTTGAAAACAATTTTTTAGGAAAATATCATTTGTATTTAATTTTTTTTAAATGGTTTAATGTTTTAAGAGAAAATATTTTATTTGAAAAAAAAGTAGAATACTTATAAAGGAGTATTCAAGTAACTAATTAATCATGAATGAATAAAAATTGTTCATGTGATAAATGTAAAAAAAAAATTTCTTAGTCTTTTCAGATATGACACAAACTACTTCATTTGGAAAAAGAAAAAAGTCATTTCAAATCATTTAGTAAAAATTAACACATGGGTAAAATTAACTTCGAAGAACTGTATAATAATAGTATTTTTTTGAAAAACTTATTTAAGAAACATGGACAAAGAAGAAAAATATTCCCTAACAGATACTTACATATAAACAATCCTTAATAAAAATGTTGTTGTGAAATGAACTCTTACCACATCATAATCAATAGAGTCATGTTCCCCATGAAAGAAAGAAAATTATATTTATATGAAAATAACATAACCATCATATTAATACTCATAAAATACAGTCATTATAATTGTGTACTCCACAAAAGAGAAACCCGTAGTATATAATTCATGTGTCCCACAAAAATTAAAAGTTGGAAAATAAGATCCCATACATTATGTTTTGAATTTCATTATATAAGTCAAAAACTCATGTATATTACATATAATTTTATTATATATCTTCCAAAAAACAATATTAGTATATATAATAGTGTATATTATTTGCATATGGCTTGATATTACTATTTTATTAATTATGTGTTGTAAATGTTTTGTTTTGGGTAATAACATCTTTGTTTTTCGTCCATGTTTTGACTTGTTATTCTTATTTCTATTATATGTATCATTATTTCATGATAAAAATAAAGATAAAAATAATATGAATATAATATATATATATATATTACGTATATAGGTAATCATGGGGATTCATAAAAGTTAGAGATAGAAAATGAAATCCATCATTCATGGAGACGATAGGTCATGCGTACACATGAACGTTGTTTTCAATATTATTCCATATTAAATAAAATAAATTTATAAGATATATTATCAATACATAATAATTGTATTTAATATATATCATATATATTAAAAAATCATCCATTAACCATCCATGTGAAATATGGAAAAATAATGAATCACATCGCATCATCGAGATGGAAAGTTATACGTATGAACGAGTGATATTATGAATTACCAAAAGATTATGTGGTAAAAAATTATATGTGATATTATAGTTCATTAAGAATAATTATTTCATAAATATAAAAAATTAATATTAAACACATAATATTTTCTACACATAAAATATGGTGATCAGCAATGAATTGTATTGCTATGTGGATATGGTACGTCGTATGTACACACGAGCGAAACATTAATTTTTTGTTTGATGGGAATGGGGTTGTTTAGTGGTTTGATTATAATCATAATAAAATTTAATAATATTCAGGATTATGAAATTATTATTGTATGATATATTTCATATATTTAAAGGAGGTATATAAGAGTAGGAAAAGATAGTGACCTGTCAGAGAGAATACCTATTCTTTGAAACATATCCATCAGTTCTCCTATAAAAGACTGTAGTGTTAGTCTTCTGGGAATCCCAAAACATCTATATTGTTTCCAGGTACGTGGAGAAGATAATTTTTTATGTATTTTTGATCTATAAGAATCAAATAGGTGAAATTATATGAAGTAGGTGTCCTCATTTTATAATGAAGGTGACATGGACCTTTAGAATTTCAAAAAAAATTAATTAGGTACAAATTATATATCAATCCAAATACCTAGAAATGTAAATTCATTCAAACATTATGTGTCATTGGTTGTGAATAAAATTATAAAATATCTTCTGGTCATGTTTTTTAGTTATTCTAAAACATATATTTTTGATTAACCATTTATTATCTGATTTTAAATGTAACTATAATAGCATAATTTTCAATACTAAAAGGTATATATTATTCTTTATATGGTTTGAAATTATCAATTAATGGTATATTAATGATAATTTAGACCATTATTTATCACTATTTTCATAATCTATACTTTTTATGAGTTTTATATAGTTAAATCAAATATTATTTTCATAAAATTTCATTACTTTTAATTTTGAAACTATTCATTAAATTGACATTAATAAAATCATTAAAATAGAATAATATCCTTGAAAATCATTTCATACACCCTAATTATGTCAAATTAACAAATAAAATTAGTTTATAACATTAATTAATTCAAATTATATATATTTTAATATTTTTAATACCAATTAATTGAGTTTTTGATTAATTGAATAATTACTACATCATTGGATAATTACTAATGATAAATATGTATTCACTAAAAATTGAAAATAAAATTTCATACTTTTGAAAATAATTATTATTTCACAGTAACATATATAGTGGATAATATATTTTATTTTACCCATGATACAAATATTATTCTTTTAAAAATTATGAGTTTGACATTTTTTCACTCTCATTAATTTTAATAATATCCATGTCACTTTCAAGTAAAAGTGTCCATTAATTTATTCAATTTAGAACCCATTGTGTAAGCGATTAAAAAAAATTTATCTAATAACATTTTTTCAAGTGTAATAATAATTTTATAATCCTTATAACATTATTTTTCAGCTAAATTACCCAAATTGTACACATTACAATATTAACATTATTTAACAATGTTACTCTTTATACTGTTCAATAAAAAAATAAAATATTTAATAAATTTATAAATTATGATTCTAAATATGGTACATAATTTTTCCAAATTAAATTCTGTTAATTTGATTAAATTAATAGTAAATTAATGCAACATTTGAGACGAAACAACGAGTTTTCAATCTAAAAATGTTTAAATGTTTTGAATATTTTAATATCCAATTAAAATTATAAATTAATTTAAATGACATATATTGTATTAAATGATATAAAATGGATCTAAGTATATATTAAAAACCAATAAAAATAATTAGCACTATAAATTATTTAGAAGAAAAACTCATCTCAATTAAAATTCAGTATTTTCCACTATTCATCAAAACATGAAAATTAATAAAAAACCAAAAAAATTAAAAAAAGTATATTTCTATATCTTTATTTAAAATAATATGATTATTTTTTAAATAAAACTATTAAAATTTTCCAAATATAGTTTTAAAAAAAGTGATATATTTAATGTAGAAAATAATACATTTAGAAAAAAATAGTTTTGATCATAAAACAAGATTTATTATATCTAGAAAACACATATGATGATTTTTAAACATTATATTGAATATTTAAAATATTTATATAACTATATTTCATTAATATAATAAAAATTACTGATTTCTTATTAATTTGTATATAATAATCTTTTTAAAAATGAAATAGGTTTTTAGGAAAAATATATCCTTTTATATTCAAAAGGGTTTTTATTTTTATTAATAATTAATTGTTTAGCAAATAATTAATTATATATAAATGAGTAAAAAATAATTTTATAAATTATTTAATATTGTTTATAACATCTCTTTTAATGTCTGAATAATAATTTTTTTGTTTAAATAATTACAAATAAAAAAATGTTGTTTCATAGAAACTCAGTGTTTCATAAAACATAGGATAAGCTGGTGTTTCATGTATCTAAAAACATCAACGACATACAATTATTTTGAAAAAATGTTTAAAAAAAATATATCGTTGTTACATTCTACCACCTTAATAAATTTCTGCCTCAAAATTCATTACTCTTGTTCAAGTAAATAAGGACACCTCTACCTCAATATATCCTCAAGTTCCTATGTAAGTTCTTTAAACTAGTGGTTTCTCTGTTAAACATTAACTACATGAGTGGTCTTATTTTGTATAATATTATACCTATGATGCTTAATTTATATCCATTTATCATCATACGAAATATTTTTCCCTAATGGTATAACATTTTAGTTTAGTATATGTGAAGGATCATGTATGTACTTCATCCAAAGAGATTCATGGAAAAAATTATAAACATTAGAGATATTTTCTAGAAGGAACAATGTATAAGATACCATTCCAATATGATAATTAATTTCAAAAATAATATAACATCCTTTCAATTTGAAATTGAATATAGAAAATAAATAGTGGATCTTTAGGAATTTCATTGTGGGACACACACAATGTAAAAATGAATACAAAAACTCTATTTAAAAGAGGTAAAGTTTGAATCTTAATGGTTACGCAAAGAAACTCATAACTAGGTTTCCACAAATTAGAACATAGGTATAAAATAAAAAAATGGACATGGAAGAGAAATATAACTGTCATGTTCTAATAGAGAGTGATAGAGAATATGGTTAGGTGAAATTTAACAATCACACAAATATAAATATGTGATAATATAAGGGCCAATTTGATTTATAAAAAAATATGGTACAATGATAACATTTTTTGTTTCAAGATCTTATACCTAGATTCGAAGAATATTCATGAGAATAAATATTTAAATGATTTAATTACATTTTATAAACCTAATATCAGTATCTCTTTTTTCCTTGACCAAATCCAACATCATCTCTTATTCAAAGAATTGAAGATGAATTTTCCATTCCTGAAGCATTATTATATCATGATTTCCAAAAAATGATAGGTTATTCCATATGTATTTACATCACAAAAAAGGATTGCCAAAGATATCCAATAATAACAATTCATCATATGGAGAGATAATAATTGAATTTGTAAAACCTCATTCTAAGTTTAACATAAAACATTTCATAAATGGTTAACATTGTAACCCATATAAAAGATTAAATTTATAAAATTAAGAAAGAAGGTCCCTAAATTTCTCAAAATATTATTATCATTGTATATAACATAACATAGATATTTTTTTAGATACCATACATGTGCATTCATTCATCATTAAAACACTTGAAACATGATAATTACTTGAATTACCATAAATGAATATTAAAAGAATTCATCTTACATTATTCAAAAGATTATTGGGTATATTCATTAAATGAGAAAAAAATTATAAATATTTTCAAAAATAGAATAATATGATTTTCAATAATTCATTAATTAGTTCCAAAGTAATATATACTATTCAATTAACATTATCCAAATGTAATTTTCTAAACATCAGAAACATATTAATTTTAATATTTTACATTATTATGTGTTCTAATAAAATATATCCTTATCCAATAAATTTTCATGGTTTCTAAAACCAAGAAATATATTCTCTCAAATTCATAAGTAAAAACCACACAGTACCAATCCTGATATGTCTCATTATTCAATCATAAAATAAACGTACGTCAATAATATTATACTTGAATCCAAGTACATAAATATGTCAATCATTCCACTTCAATGATTGGACTGAAATATTTTGTTTCTCTAAAAGATGATCCTTGGGTTAGGTCATTGAGTTGGATGATTCCCATTCCCCTTAAATAAAATAAATTTAACTCCCTAAAATCCATCACTCTATGACCTCATTTTTCCCATAGATAATATCTTCACCTGCATTAGATATCTTCCTCTTGGTTATTCTTCCCACATTCTTAACATCTAAGAAGACAAACCTTCATTCCTCTATGATCATAACCTCATAGAAATTCAGAAAATTTAATGTTCCTCTAATTATATGTTTTAAGAATATAATAAAAGTTTATATTATTGATCAAAATATTAGATTTGGAATTAATAATAATCACAACATACTTCTCTCTAGTAATTATCCCATTTGATTTTTATCAAAACGAATTTTCTGTCACATTCACTATTAACCCAATTCCTTTTATTTTACTAAATTGACAAAAACAAAAAGTATATTTTGAGTAATAGTAATCATATTGGGAAAACAACATAATCAAGGGATATTAATTTTAATCTATATCATCTTCAGTTTAATCATATGTTATCCATGATCATTACCAAATTCCTAAGAAATTATCCTATACTTAGACATTTCTGTAGGGATATTTCTAAGGTTTTATCATCCTACTATTCAAAGGATGAGTAAACCATTACTCGGATTCCAACAATAACTACCCAGAATTTTATTACATATTTTTTTCAAAATATTTCATACATTACACGGACAGATGTGCAAAGGATGTATTAGTTTAGTTCCTTTTGAATCATGGGACTCAAACATCATTTTTGGTGAATGAACATTATTATTTCCCAAAATTATTTCTCCCTTTATTATTCATAAAAATCATTTTCTTATAACCTTGGGTAATGAAACATATGAAAAGGGTGAGCTAAGATACTCAATAAGGGTAAACAAAAGAGATATCAATCATATCATGATCATAAACGATAAAAAAATAATTTTTTTTGAAAAATATATAATTCATATCAAATATCATGATATATTGTCAGGGAATAAATCATTGATATAGATTAATAATCATAAAACATATTCCATGAGGCAATGACATGTAATTTTGGCATACATATAATCCTATAAAATCATTCTTTTATTTGTCAATCCTCACTGCCAAGACCATCAAAGTTGACAAAGTCCCTTACTAAACTAGTTTCACTCCCACTCCATACCTATATTACTTAACCAAGTTTACTCCCATTATAATTTTGTATTACATAACTGATTTTACTTCAGTTTCAATCCTATATTACTGAAGTGATTTTACTCTGCTTCCATTATTTTATAATTTATCCGAGTTCACTTACTATTATGTAACTATCTATCTCATTATATATAAATCATTACACAATACATTGAAGGAACATATAGGTCTCACCCAAAAAATACTGGTATACATTAATTTTTATCGATAATCAAATAAATCATTCACAAAATTAGAACCCATGGAATGAAATTTGTACCATAAACATCATTCAATCTTAACGTAACCAATATAGAGTATATGGGTTTAAAAAATATGATTACATCAACTATAAGAAGAACAAGAATAGTATGAATTGAAAATTTCTCTATTAAATACTTATTAATGTCAAATAATGTAATATTATATTGAAAATAATGTTTAGATATCATAATAAAATAATTATTAAGGAAAATATTGTGTCTTTTTGAAAAACATTATTGTTCCATAAAATACCACACAAGTTTTAATAGAAAAAAATTTCAATGAAAATAAACATGTAATTATCTAAAGGAGGCTTAAAGGAGTTAATTTTTTATGAAATCATATAATCTATTCAAGTAGTATAAGTTAAGAAACATTACATTCATTATTTTTGTGAAAAATTCACAATGTACCTTGTTTGGAAAATGGATAAATGATTCCATTAAAACTATTTAGAAAAATTTCAAACCTGGTTAAAAATAACATTAAAAGATTTAATATAAATAGTAAAAATTCGTATTTATATTATGAAACATGGACATGGATGATTAATATTCCCCAGTAGATATTTACGTATAAACAATCAGGAATAATAAATTGGCTAGAAAATTATTCCTTACTACATTATAATCAGTATAATTATTATCATTATGAAAAAAAGAAAATTATATGGATAAAGAAAAAAACAATATTTATAATAATACTCATAAAATTCATTCATGTTATTTACATATAGAACACAGAAATAACAAGTATTTTATAAGTATTTTTTACCATTAAAATAAAAGTGTGACAAAAAAATCGGTTTCCTTAAGTCTTGAATTACTTCATATACATTAAATCCTTCTATATAATAAATATAAATTTATTATAAATATACCATATAAATATATTCATATATATATATAACCATATATTATTTACTTATTACTTTATATTACTCTCTTATTGTCAATTTAATGTCCATATTGTGTTTTTCATAATAACCACATTGTTTTTCATTCATATTTTATCCATGTTCCTCTTACACAGATCATTATTTCATTATCTCTATAATGATAATATATATATATATATATATATATATATATATTATGTATTCATGTGTAATTATAAAATTTATTGATAGATAGTAAAATAAAACCTTTAAAGATATGGTGGGTTGTACATAACCATGAACACTATTTTCATTTTATTTTCATATTAAAAGACTAAAAAGTTATAAGATATATTATCATTAAAGAATACATTTTATTTTATATATATCACATATATTCCTAAAACTCATCCTTATTACCATGAATATGAAATATATTTGAAAATAAAATCACGTTGTATTGTGGATATGGAGAGCCATAACAACGCATGAGTGCCTTTATCATTTCCCAAAAGATTAAGTAGTAAAATAGAATATATGATATTATTGTTATAAAATTATAATAATTTCATAAATATCATATGTATATATTAAACACTTTATAATTCTCTCCCATAAAATATGGTGATGGAAAATTAATTTTAATGCTACGTAGAGACATTAAGTCATACATACGAACGAGTGGTACTTTCATTTCGTGTTCGATGAGAGAGGGGATGTATAGTTGTGTATTAATAATCATCATAATAATGAGTAATATAATTATTATTATGTTATTATTTTATGATATATATCATAGAAATAGTTGAGGTATAGAAGAGTATAAAAATAGAGTGACAGGTTTGAGCGATTACCTCTTCTTCAGAACGACACCTTTAGATCATCTATAAATAACTCTAGTGTCGGTATTTTGGAAAGAAAAAAACATCTATAATGTGTATAAGGAATCAGATAATATAATTTTTCTGATTTGGTCAATATATAAAACTCAAATATGTGAAATGGGGTGATAGAGAATGTGTCATTTTATTATGAAGGTGAGTGGCAGTTTTTGAAGTAATGAAAAGATTAATTTATAATAAATTAAATATCAACACTTATGAATCCAAATTTAATGGATTTAAAAGATAATATAATATAGTGTTTTGATAACACAAAATAATATATTTTAGAATTTTTTAAATCCTCATCATTTTTATTTACTCTTAGTTAACATATTTTAATTTCTACTATGGTAAAAATATTTCCAACATTAAAATTTAAGAATTTTTATTATAAAGAGTAAATTAAACCATAAATGGTCAATTTATGAAAATATTGACCATAATTTGTCCAATTTTTATTTAATTAGGGTTTTTATTATTTCTAAATAATTTAATTATATATTATTTTCATAAAATATCATTAGTCTCAATTTTGACAATATTAAATACATTGACTTTAAAGAACTCAACACAACATGATAAATTCAAACCAATTTATTTAAAACACCCTAAATATGTCATTTTCACATATAATATTTTTTTAGAACCTTAAATAATTAAAAATAAATTTATTTTAATATTATTACTACCACTAAATTAAGTTTTTTATTAATTGAATAATTATTGCATCATCATTGTGTTACTATTTCTGATAACTACTTATTTAAAAAAATTGAACATAAATTAACATGATGTATATAATCCCATTATATTTCATAAAAAATTATATTGTCATGAATATTTCTTATTTATCACAATATTACAAAGATTATACTTATTTGATTTTACAGTGGCAAATTTTGTCACCCTCCATGAATTTAATAATATACATGTCACATTTCTGGAAAAGAGACCATTAAATTTTTAAATTTCAAATATAATGTGTCAAGGGTTGAATAAAATTCATCCAATAAATTTTTTAAAAGTGTTTTGGTCATTTTACCAACATTATTAGTTTATTTTTAACCTAAATTACTCAAATGTTTCCTTTACCATGGTAACAAAATAACCAATGTTACGTTTAATATCATCCAAAAATAAAAGGTAACACTTTATTTAATATTAAACATACGATTATAAATATTGAATAAATTTTTTATATGTTCAATATGAAAAATATTCAAAAATTAATTAAAAAAATCCCACAAATTAGATGAAACAATGTGTTCTTAAAATAAAGATGTTTAAATATTTGCAATGTTTGTGTATCCAATTTTAATATGAAATATAATAAAATTAAATATTTTGGATTAAATGATATAAATTGGATATAATTATAAAAAAACAATCAAAAATATAACTTTACACTATATATTATTTAGATGAATAATTTACTTTTTAAAAAAATCAATATATTTCACTATTCATCAAAACATGAAGCCTATCTGAGAAATACCAAAAATTTAACCAAATAAAATTTTTATATAAATCATTAGAATAAGAAGTATATTTTTTATATATAATTTTAAATATTGTAAGAATTTTTTTTATAACCAATGCACTATTGAAAGGTGATAAAATTGCTTTTAGATCATATATAATTCTAGTAAAAAGGTGGTATTATTATGTGTAGAAAACACATAGCTTGAATATTAAAAATTTTATTTAATATTTAATATATATATATATATATATATCATTAATATTATCAATAACTAGTTATTCTTTATTTAATGGTAAAAAATTATCTTGTGCAAAATTAAATTGTTTCTTAGGAAACATGATTCCATTTATATTCCAAAGGTTTAATATTTCCATTTATTATTAATTGGTCACCAAAAGGTTTATTATATATATAAGTGTGTAAATCATATTTTAATAATTTAGTTAATCTTTTTCATACATTGTATTCAAACAAATTGGTTATAAATGTATTGTAAAAAAAATTACAGTAATAAACTGATGCTTCATAGAAAATTGGTGTAGCATGTACCGCAACATAAGTTTGTGATATGTATAATGAAATACATAAAATAAAACTAATTATTTTTAAAAAATATAACTCATAAAATTCAAAGGGTGTTATAGAGACTCCCAACATTTAAAACATGAGTGTCTCATTTATATTTATGTGACCAACAACATCTGTAACAAAAGATCAAAGTATATATTCTTCAAATGAAATTTAGGACATATTTGTATATTTAAATTTTGTCTATTCAAGAATTTGTGATGATAATAAATTATTCTTTGTAACTAGTAAGTAGAAGATACTCATCGGTGGCTATTTTTATTACTTAGTCGATTCACTAGAGTATCTTAATCCAAACTTCTCTTTCCCCATCACTTTATCAATTTTTAATACCATACTAAAATTTAGAACTTTTCTAATCAATTTTTATATGTTTGTCATTAGAAATTTTTGTTAAATATGTATTTAAGGGTTATTTATAAGATTATAAAGCCATGCTATATAATTTTCAATAACATCATTTTACACTGTAATTTCTGAATCATCTAGTTGAATAGGTAACTCAACGGGCATATCTTGAGCTTCCTTAATCCCTAATGTTATCTGAATTTTTATTAGTTATTTATTGTGTAGCTTGGTTCCCAAGATATTATACATCATACCCCTCGAAACAAGGTGGATCATGGGTGTTTATTGATATAAATCATAGACAACTATACCCTTCATCACTTTATTAATATAATATTATCTAATGTTTTTTGTTTCACATTTACAAAAATGTGTAATGAAAAAAAATATTACCTTGTATATGGTATGCGGTTTAGAGGAATGACTATCCTCAAGTATAGAGGGGTCATTTGGTTCTTCATGTGTGGATTTTTATTTCATTGTAGGTTCAGTTTGATCATTTATCATATTTCGGTCTTCCATACCAGACCAGACAATAAAATCATGAAATGATTATAATTATTCCTATAATATTTTAATCATATTAGATGTAGAATTTTTACTTTTTTTTATAAAAATATTTTCAAGGATTAACACTAAATCTTTCCCATATAAGGTGATGATATTGTTTTGGCCTCTTAAATTTTATTGAAAGTTGTTTTTCTTCTGGCATGGTTGCTACCGATTCTTGTGTCTAAACTGTATTAAAAAACATAAGAACATAAATAAAAATCATTATGTAAATAATTATATGAATCATTGTAGATACCATAGAAATAAGAAATAGAAAAATCATAATGGATGTAATACATGGAAATAAAAATTACCTTCCTTAAAAATTAAACAAACTGAGGCTTCCGGATTGACAGAGCCTCTAATAGACTCATTATCAGATGAACATTTCATTGTCATGCAATAACTCTATGTGCATCCCATAACCAATGATGAATCACATGGATACCACCTTTAATGGACCTTCCTTATAATACTATGGATATCTAGACAACCAATGGCCACATGGTGACAACTGAATGAACACCCCCAGGACACATGGTTTGACATTGGAAATTTCTTGATAAACCATTAGAAATTATTCTAAAAATAATAAGGAATAATTTCCATAGAGAGAAACCCCAAGTGGTCATAAGGCTCACATGTGAGATCATCAATAAATATAAAAAATTTCCTTTATTATATCATATAAAATTGAATGACCTCAAAACCTTTTTTAAAATAAAACAAAGGAGATAAAAGAGAAGAGGTTAGATGTGCATGTGTTCACTGAAGTATAGGGTATGTTCCCATGACGATCTGCAAGGCACCACAAGTCCATGTAGATATGTTTTCCTCATCTCACAATGTCCTATTATCTTTTCATCCTTCCAAAGTGTAATTCCTTGACTATCTCAAGAAACTTTGCACTTCCCCTTCAGATCTATAAGGACAAATGGATAGATTTTTCCACAATATACTTGTTCCCCCCATATGACCCATATAGACCCCACAATGAATCATCAGAAATCGAGAAAATATACAACACATTACACATCAAAAATATCATAATCCCTAAAATTTGTAAAATAATTTAATGTGGTTAAATAGGTAGGATGCTAGATCTCTCGCGGTCATTGTACTATATGCGACACACCTGAGACGTCCACAATGTATCCCCCTAAGACCTCTTGAAAACCCTACTAGACCTCACAAAATACCCATGCCTAGTCATCATACTCTCTTAATTCCCTTTGGGCATGAATATTGGAAAAAATGAATGTTCCTTGGACATTCCCACATGATCGAGAATGTCTTCATTTTTTATTTGTAACCAAATAAAGTAATATTTAACAAACGAAACATGAAATCACTGAAAATCAAATGACGCACTCAAAACGAACCATAGAAAAGAACCATAAAACCACATGGTGATATCCCACTTCGCTATCTCCATACTGGATCTGTTCTAGATAAATGATGAAAATTTAAAAGGTGGGTTGGATGTGTAGACCCGGAATGTTTTTCATGACCAATGATCTCCCACCCTCTTAATGTGTATGCCCCGAATACAAGGGAAACCCATGAGGACATGGAGGGTGTCGCATGACCCAATCTCTCGTCTACCCCAACCTGGAACCCAACCGTACAGAATGACCCAATCATGTATCTATGTCTCATCTGGGTGTGAAAACCATGATCTCATGAAAAAATTTGAGGAAACTAGCAGAGACCCAGGAATTCCTCCAAACATGGCAGTCAAGTCTCACGATGAACTATATGTATGATAGAAAAAACATGTGAAATACATCAAACCATGTCAGACTATCTCTTGAGACACCCTTATTGGTGTCAAAATAGCTCATTTGATGCCTTCTAGAATAAGAGAACCTGGTCATGAAATGTCCTCGTGACTAGTCAATTTGGTCATGTGACACCCTTTTGAGAAGCACGCTAGGTCAGAGGGGTATCCCAAGATTTAATAACCAATGAAATACCTAGTGTGTAAGACAACTGATTCCTTAGTTTTAATTCCTATTATACTTGGAACTAATATGCCTCTGATTCCTAATATATTCTGGATACATAGTTGGCCACATCAAGGTTTGAGTTCCATATTGACAATCTAGGTCAATACTAGTATCTATTCCCCATACCCAATGAAATGGTATTGATCACTTTCTAACCATTGTTTCTCACAATGATATGGATCACATGGGCTTAGGGTGTTTACAAATCATTTTATCTTTACACTATATTGAAGGGCTACAAAGGAAGCCTTAGTGCATATTCCCAAATTTCTAACATTATATAGTATGTCTCTGATCAGTAGGGAATCCATCACATTGTATGACCCTAGAATTCTTGAAACCATGAGGACATTTATAATATACTTGGGTTTGATCATCCACCATAGCCTATCAATAGGTTAAGGTATAACTGAACTATGATGACTCTGATTCCTTCCATAGTACAGATATGCATGAATCCTCAGCAAGGCCTGAGCTATGTTACAAACATCCCAATGATTGTCCAATCATTCAATATATATATATATATATATATTCCATGACTCTGATCATCTATTAAACCTTTTTTCTCACATGGACCATAGCTAATGTGGGATTAGGAAGATTTAATGAACAACTCATTGTGAATCATGAATCTCTAATCACTAAGTAAATCCCAGTATTTAATCCCAGATGAGTGGAATGGTAGGAACATCCCTCATGTTACGGCATATACCTTGGGTCCAGTCCTGAGGCCATGGTTGTATTCATGACTTTAGATATATCCAACATTCAAATTTGATGAAATGTATCCATCATCTGTCATTTTATCTATAAAATGGTCCACAACAAAAAAAATCGATGGGTTGTAAGATAGAATCACTTGTACTAAAAATAAAATGATAGGGATAAATAATGATGGTCTAAGAGTACCCTTGAAATTTTATATTCTTGACCATGGAAGCTTCCTATGAGATTACTGAATTAGTGCAGCAGGCGAATCCACATCTCTTTGAAAAGGCTACTGCTAAGCTAGTGGCTCTTATGAAATTTACCAATAGATTTGGGATATTATCATTGGAGCGACTCAAAATTCATATTCCACATCTTATGTGGGTGGAAAAGGAGGCTAAATGCAAATCCCTTTTGGGTTAGGTTCTACTGAGGAGGGCACCTATCAACCACTATCACCAACACCATCCCGATAGTACCCACCAGTAACCTAATGAAGGTACCATCTAATACATAGAAACCTATAATGACCATGAATGGTATATAAGGAATGATCATTAGAGGAGGAATTGAATGGATATCCAGAAGAGGCCTCATACCCCAACTCTTGTTGATGAAGACTTCTTGAACATTCATTCGTGAACCAACAAGAATGATCATATCCCTGAACGTTTCGAACATGTCTATGGGCATGTCCTTGTAGTTTGAATGGGGGAGGCTTATACTACAGCCCCTATGCATTAATCCCATAATTGTATTACTATGGTCCATTGAAGATAGAAGTGGGAATATATCCATACTTTAACTAAAGATATCATCCAGTTTATTAAGCAGATAGAAAATGTAAAGGCATATATTCTAGCACATACATTCCTAAAATGCCAATATATATTAGCCACAACTAAAGAATGCTACCATCATATTCTGAAGATGTTGCAAATGAAGTGACATATGCATACTTCTTTCCTTAGAGATAGGATAGCTCATCACTATGATCATCAAGAACAAGGGGCTATATCAAAGAAAACTCATATTCTAGATCCCTCCCATGAAGATTATCAACATATTTCGATAGAGGATGAGGAATAAGTCCATGCTAATATCCAAGTATTATTTTGGGATCACTAGGTTAGAGAGGAACATGTATCATGATAGAGTAACATGCCTATCAATGAAGTCCAGAGATACATTCCAAAGGCCTAGTATTAGGCTCAAATCCACATGCATTCCATGGTTCACCACATGAGAGGGGAATATTCCCTAGTATAGGGACATATTTTTGTTGAGAATTTCCAATGAAAAAATCTAAAGGCCTAGGATTGGGCTAAAATCCTCGGTCAATATAGGGCATACCATGTGAGAATAGAAGAAGCCTTGCGATAGGCTACAATTCCTATCAGTGAATCATCCCAGAATATTCTAGAAAATCCGGGAAAATAGGAACATATTCTTACTTCCACCAATGAACAATTATTCCAACATCATTCCCAGGAACATAGTGTGAGGATCATATTGCTTCTCCAATTCTAGAGGTTTGTTGGCCTATTCCGTTGGGGAATGCATATTTGGACTAGGATCACATTTCGGATCCCACTGTGGCCCAACAAGTTAAAGTGGATCACACCTCAGGGAATGCTCATATTCCTATGAAGAAAGGCCACTGGTATATTCCAAAGTATCATGATCAATATCATATTACCATTTTGACCGAGGCTCACCAAATGAGAATGGAACATTCCACAAGACAAGATCACATTCCTATAAATAGATAGATAGCTCCTCGGAATATTCCGAAAACATCCCAACAGTAGGATGAGACTCATATAGCACTAGATGATTATATAAATGTTCTAGTAACTATCTTATAATAGGCTCATACCCCTGAACAATCCCAAAATAATGGTCGGTATATGTCGACTACGATGCAAAACATGGTCCATACTCCTAATCTGCTCAATGCCTACCTTCAATAAGGTTGTTCGTGATACATTCTCAACAACAAAATGGTCTATAGACTATTCAATCTATGTAGATGTAGAATACTATCATTACCAAAATAGTCCTCCTCGGGGTAGTGTGGATATTAGGGACCTAACTCCTAAAATCCACCATGGTCAACCTCCACGTGGTGATATCTCACATTAGAAAGGTTATCCTCATTTGGTCTTGAAATCACCATATATTGAGGATAACCAAACTCAAAAAAACATCATAAATTTATGTGATCAAAATGTCATATCCAACTATATATATATCCCCAAAAACTTCCAGCAACACCCCACTCCCGTCAGCTGGTGACCATTAAATCCACAATCTATGGTATGTCCGCATGGAGGCATGTAATTATGATGAAGATGAGGTCATCATTTATATATGGAGAGAGTTATCCATAAAAACCACCCAATTATGTTTTTGTCCTTCAAAACTTTTTACTATAAGATTCCAGATGAGCTATAAAAGGAGTTCATGCATTATCTATGGTAGAATATTTGGGATGCTCACCCGAAACATAAGATTCATCATGTCATTTTTCTGGGATATATGTATCACCTAGTGAAAATCAATATTCTCCATTTTATGTTAAACCTAAATACTATCTCCATAGACTAGGATACATAACTAGAAAATAACAGTGTGAATCTACAACACGGTTTCCCCCATTGCATTAGAACTCTCTAGAATCTCATCTCCGAACCCACATCATTAATCTGTATTAGTGGATAGGGACAGTATAAAGTGTTAAATTATGAAACTCCCATGGAATAAAAAATCCTAAAATATGTGTCATCCAAAAATGTATTAGTCTTTAGTGAGATCTGGGGGCCAGGTAACACTCTGGCCAGTAGGTCATTGTGACAAAATTACTCCATTCCAAAGAATCCCATATGCCATGGATGGGGAGAGAGGATATCCAACGTGACATAAACCATCGACCCTCACAGAAATCAGAGGACATTCCAGAAACAAATATCGATGATGAGATCACCTAGACAGCTTCCTGTTAGGAATGGTTCTCACCAAGGGATTCCATCTCACCAAACTCTTATGTGACCATTGATGCACAAAATCACATGTATTGTGATTGATGATTCCAAGGGAACCATCAAGGAAAAATCTCAATCCACAAGTTTGTGAGAATATCTACCACCACCTTCATCCCTTGTATAATTATTTCATGAGATGGTTCAGGACATACCCATGACAGCTGCTGTTGAACACCAACACACTTGGGTAGGTAATATATATCTCAAACACCAACACCATGTTCCTCACCTCCTGATAATACGATAGAGACATTATCAGGGATTCTAGATCATCACCACCTCACTGGGATAATGGCATTTATATCTTCCTGTTGATCCGAGGAATCATCAAATCCACATAAGGATTCATTGGATCCCCAACAACAAGACCAGTCCATGAAAATTACAGAACCAACTGACCCCCACCCCACAAGGATGGGTATATTTTCATCATCACTACCACCACAGATGGAATGAGTATTCTCTAGGTTTGGTGGAATCAATCAAAAATCATTATTTAACCAACTCCACCCATCAGAAGGCAAACCCATACTATTGGGGAATGTTTGACAACCACAACCAAAAACTCCCTTAGAGTCACTTTTCCTAGACCAAACTAGGCAGACCATAAGGATCAGTCCATCAAACCCTTCAAAGGTTTCAGGACAAAAAATCCTAACATGGTGAAGGGATTAAATAATGACCTTCACAAAGATAGTTCATAGTTAGCCTATGGTGTCATGAGTAATGGAACAACCACCATTTCTTGATATGCCTCTATAAATGTTTTTACTGTATACAAGTTATATACTGATCATGAAACAAAAAAGTGGGATGTGAAATCGAAAACATACCTCAGGTGGAGGGTGACTTCGATTCACCAAATAACGTTTCATGCACCAGGATCCAAAGACAAATCCAAAATCTAGAACCAATGTATATCATGCTGCCACATCCATGACGAAATATTAATAAGGGGAAGGGTACATCCACATACTGATCACATATTAGAAGAAATGGGTATCTTTCCCCAATGGAAAGGTTCTCACAATATAATAGAAAAATAAAAATTCTCCAAAAACTAAATAAGGAGATACATAGAGGCAATATTCCCTCTACGTATCATCTTCAGAAAGAGACTAATGTTCCACCTTCTATGGACAATTCGTTAGAAAGATTTTTATATGAACATTAAATTTGATCTAAATCTAGACATCCCATACAAATAAATGATAATGTTGAAAATGACTATGATTTCCATCCATTACGGTAATAGTCTCCCCCTCATAGGGATAACTGTTCGATCTTGGGAATAATTCGAAATTGGTAAGACAAACAAAGTGGGGCCACCTCATCTACCCCACCATCTCCCTATAGACATGATAAAACCTAAGGAATGGTTCACCTAAAGATTTTTATTATCATGAAGTACCTAGATAAAAAAATGGAAGAAATGAAAGGGAAACGTGTTCCTGTGAAGCCTAGGAGGTTTTCCATATCTTGATTTGGAGGACGACACATTACCACCACATAATTTTTAAATTCTTTCCTTCTTTATATTTTAAAGTGTAGGATACCCCGAATAATATATCACAAAATTCATGTCCGGATGTGGGTTGATGATGGGCCCGCGACATCCACAAGAGAAAATAGAGCTGATGTGTTTTGTATGGACTCTGATATGGTCTGCCTTTGTTTGGTATTACTGTACACCAGTAGGCTCTATGTCTGTATTGGAAGACCTTCATCATTAATTACTTTATCAACTTAGTTTTAGACTATTGAAGACAAGGATCATCGGCCTAATGAACTATAAAAAATGTGAGATTGAGAGGGTTCTTGACTTCATATTTAGGTGAAAGGGTTTTACCTACTCACCCAACATCCCACTCTCAAAACTGAAACTATTGGAACTATATACTAAAAATACCAAGAATGAGTTATAGATGCCTCTGAATCCAATGAAATATCAATATGGATTTTTTGAGTTTTCTAAAATGGATCAACATCAAGAAAAACCCATCCATCAATCCCAATCCAAAACTAAAATCATGACTAAAACATGTAGAGTAGGCCTTCGAAAGTAGAAGATGTAGGTTTCACTCTCAATCCTGCTGCAGTGCCAATCTAAATACCTTGGTATGCCTCAAAACGCCCACACCTCCTATCGAGTGGTAAAAACCAATGAATCTCCCTCGACCAGAATCACAGAGAAATAAATGTTATCTAGGATTAGAAGAATGGATGAGTAATATATACTCTTTAAAAAATGAACAATTCCCAAATTATTTCATAGAATCAATGAATAATAACATTCTCACACTTCCGCAACCCAGGAAGCCTGATGAGGTCACCCTTTTTAACCATCTCAATTACTTCCCTTTCTATAGAATGTTGGTTCCTAATATTCATAATTGTTTCATCTTCACGGACTTCCTTCATTCAATGATCAATTCTGGGAAAGTAGTTCTAGATAAACCCCTAGAGTGGGTGGATTTCTGAAGGTGATCAAACTTGAAGAAGAGGGTGATTGTCATAAAGTCTTGGATAAAAGTACGTAAAAATTTGAAAACTAGGTGAACCGAAATATTTTTTATCAAGACCATGCCACAATGAGAAAAAAATTGTGAAGTCCCATGATACATCCACCATGCAAGGATGGAACACCAAATATACCTCCCATGGTAGGAGTGACAATAAGTAATAGGAATAAATAGAAGAGGTAGAGTTATATTCTCTTCTAATGTGAGCATTAACTCAAGTCGATTTCTTCCCTGTAACATCCATGATAAATGAACCACCCAACCAAACATAACCCTCGTTAGATGAAGAATTAATATTAGGTTATATCAACATGATAAACTTGACATACCCCTTCTCTGATGATCATTTTTCTCAATAGCATGAGCTTACTTCACATAACTAGGGAACGAGAGGTTGTATCCCCCAGAGCTGAGGATACAGGGGATTGCATAGATCTGGACAGACACAATATTCGGGTAATATCCATATAGAGGATATATATGAAGCTTATAATCATGGTAATGCAATCTAGAAAGATAAAAAGGGGCATTGGGTATTATTAAAACCCTCCTGTAGTCATCAACACATGATTGTCATGCATGACTTCTTAGCATGATTCAAATAATTTGACCACAAAAAAATGACAGGATGACCCCTAAATCTGGTAGTAGATTCTCCCATAATTCCCACACAAGAAACATTTTTGTCCATCCCAAATTCCTCAACTCCTCATCTTAACAAATAACTGAAACCTCATATAGGGATGCACCAACCTCTATAAAAAAAGTGTGATGTGATATAATTACTGGTGGTAGTCCTTGTTAGTCTCTCTCTCCCTGATGCACTCAATATTTCAAAAGAACTCAAGAAGGCACTTGTTGATGCCCTTAAGAGCCCACAAGAGTTCGATATAGAAGTCAACACATCCGAGGACTTTGGACTGGTGGCAATGGCATTTGAATGTCATGTCTCCATCTCATTCACTGATCAAGATCAAGAAGAATCCCTTACAGGACACATCACAACCCTATATGTCTTAGGAGGTCCCATTAAGGTCAATGTCTAATGATATCTGATTGATAATGGTTTTAGGACCAATCTTATCCCAGTCCAAACACTATAATATTTGGGATATGGGGAAGGGAACATTTCTCCCACTAACCTAAGAATATAAGGGTGTGATAAGTGTGAGAAATGACATCTTGGGAAAATAAATATCAAATACTATTTTGGGGATCTTATATCAGACATTGATATTATGTTAATCCAACAAGACACAAAATATAGAATCCTTCTCCGAAGTATCTTGCTTTATTTCCAACAAGAGATACCTTTGATATTTCACCAATTTATGATTGATCCCTTTGATGGAAATGTTGACATAATAAATGGTGATAGTTCTCCCTTGAAGACTAATGGGGCCACAAATATAGAAGAGGATTTCTATAATAAGGGAGAAAAAACACCAATGGATGATGAAGATATAAAGTTTGCCTCCCCCAATAGCATGGGGAACACCATAGTGAATCCTTGTTTTATGCTCGATGGAGACTATGTGATCCCCATAAACCTGGTCGAGGTCACATATGTAATCACAATAGTCAAATCCCCTTCTGTCCTTAGAAGCAGCATTGAAGACAATCATCTCTGACACCCCTTGGAAAGGGCTCAGTCAATAGGGGATAACAATGTCTCTTCTCATGGCCTCTCTCACCATGATTATGATAGAGGGCCCCCGGATTGATATCTTCATTTTAGAGTTCCTCCACAAACTCATAGATAGAGGTAGATTGTAAGGACCCAAAGTTTTTCAAAGGAAATACCCTTCTTAAAATTATGACATAAAATAACATGAAAACACAACATAATGAACTACTAAGTGATAAGTGACCTTCAAACATATGTTTGTCACTTCTATGTTTTGAATTACTATAATCCGACATAAATGGTTGTGTTCAAGATGATATTTTGTATCTAATGAAAAAATAATAATTTTCAGTGAATATTAACGTACCCTTGTGAACAGTAACATACCCTTATTAATAGTATTATGGCCCTTAAGAATAGTAAATCATACAACATAAGAGTAACCTTACCCATGAATAATTAAATTAAATTTAGACATCATAGAAAGTGACAATTTGACCTTAGTAAAAGATTTGGTATTTTCTAAGTAATAAATAATTAATTATAATTAATAAATTAATTTAAAAGAAAATTTATTTCCCTAAAATTTATTCCTATATTATTTAAACAATTTCATATAGTTATTAAAAAATTTTATAAGACCCTATATAATTTTTTAAAGCAATATAAAATCAGTTTTAATTTTTAAAAACTCTTTTTTAAAGTTAATTATGATTTTAATTAAATATTAAAATAATTATATTTAGAAAATTATTTTTGAAAAATGGAATTCATTTTTGGATTCTACACGTCAAAAAATGGTTGGTGTAAAATTATCATAATTTCCTAAAATACATGAATTTTTTATGAATAGTGAAATACCGTAATTTACAAAAATAAGCTAAATAAGCTAATTAGAGAGTCAGGTGTGATGTTATGATGATGTAAGCCCACATGTTTCGGTATCACATGGTAAAATTACTATTCTTGGTCATTCAAGACTCACTATTCATTGTCTTAGGGGAAATTAATAAACTAATGAATTTTATATTAAGGAAACCCCTCTCCTCTCCACTATAAAAGCCACCCATCACACCCTCATTTCCTCACACCTCTCAAGTTCCAATACTTCTATAAAAACTACCCAAACACCTTCCCTAGCCCCTCACCCACGTCCAGAAGCTTGTGGTATCATCAAAATACCAATCACACTCCCTTAAAGAGGTTTTCAAGAGGAAGATTCATGTGGTGATTTCTCTCCCTCTTCTCCTTTAATTTCCTTTCATGTTCAAGTTCACTTCTTGATCTCTCCCCACCTATCATCATAAAAATTGTATTTTAACACCATTTTTATACATATATAGTAATTTTATTATTCTAATGTGATATTATATCATCCATCCCCCTTTCCCTCTTAATTATATTTTATTAAAGAGAACGTTGTTCGTGAGGTGTTAATTTATCACCTTCAGGAACGACATGCTTTCTTCTTCCATTTCTACCTTCATGTATGGTCATAAAAAAATTTTATGGTTGAACCAGAATATTTAATATGTATTATGTCCTATTAAATGTTATGGAACTGTCTTATGAACATATTACTAAGGGATAAATTAAAACAATTTCATTGTGGTCGAAAAACTGCACAAATGAACCCAAACAATCTTCATTTAATTGTTATCTAATGATTCATCCACATGGATATAATTTGATTAATTATAAGATCATTAAAACTCCTATAATATCATTAATAACATGTAATATCAGTTCTTGATGTTTACCCATGTTCTACATGAACATCAATTTATGAATACAAGTGAACCACCCAAGAAAAACTATAAAAACGAACATCCCCAAACAATGTTCTTAAACTCTATAAGTCATCCAATGGTACATAAAATGACATAATGAAACCAGAATGAACCCTATTAATGTATAAAATGTTCTGTAATTTCTAATTAAGGAATATAATGTCATTATAAATGACATTAACGAGAAAAAATCATTCAGATACAAGGTAAGGGAAAATATCGAACCCAATTTTCTTCCTTCGGGTTCTCCCTCATTCACTCCATTTTTATATATTTACTCCTTAAAGATTGTTACTTCATCATTGTCTTTAATTTTATAGGATATACATGTTTTTCACTGGTTTTTTATGTCAAACAAAATTTTTTTCCAAAAGATCTCTTCTTTTAAGAGCACCCCTTTTACTTCTCACTCAAAGTGGATGGTTCTTGTAACGTGTATGTTATTGCCACTTTTTTTGGGAACCCAACGCATATGAATGTGTTATTAGGATATGAAACCCATTCCTTTCCATGGGTTAGTTATTTACATTTTTTATCTATGTTCTATGTGGAAATCATTATGATGATAATGTTATGATGTGACAGGTGCGCCCAGAATTATATAGTGCAATATGAATGTTTCAATGTGACGGGTGCGCCCGGAATTATACAGCACTCCAATGCATGTGGTAAAGGGATGAATCTCATGAGTAAATGTTGAATTATGTGTTAACAAGATTCTATCATGGTTCACAAGTATGTATGGTAGTTAAACACTAAGACATGATCTTTCATTTCTATGCATTGCCACATTTCATGTATTTTATTTATGCTCCTCTCATGTTCATCATCTTTTGCCTATGTCATGATTATGCTCACCCCATGCTATGTTGTTATTATCTATCCTTTTACTGGGCTTCTAGATCACCCATTTTTAAGTATATCTTATGGTACCTACATGTATTAAGGATAGGAAGAGTTCCAATAAGAATCTAGTGAAGATGAAATTAAATAAATGTTTATGCTTGATGTTGAATTTGTCGTGTATGATCTTAGTTTTACCAAGACACTAAACCTTTGAATCCTCTATGTACAATACTATTGTTTTGTTATATTTGACATATTTTAATAGTAATTTATGAAAATTCGGGGTCACTATATTTGGTATTAGAGGAATGTTTTAGTTAATTTGGGAATTAGGATTAGTGAACCTTAGGGAAAACCTCTAGCATGATGCTAAGTACAATTATGCACAAAAGAATATTTACATAGGGGTCCCATATGTTATGTTATTGGAATAAATTGTTTATATGAATAATTTATTCATGAATTTTTTACTTATGTTTTTCTCTAACCTTTTCTACTTTAAAAAATGTTGGGAACGAGGAGAAATCAGGCCAACAACTCGTACAAGGGACAATACAATGATTGCCCGAACGACATTCCCCATGATTTGAGAGGTGGAGTTCAAAAAATCATGGAGATTCTTTCCCAATTATATAAGTTTATTAACAATAACCATAATAATGGGGAACAACCTCCTTCACCAAATTAGGAGCAACTAGATATCAAATGTTTTATGCGGCAACAACCATCGACGTTTAGTGGATATTCGGATCCACTAATTGCGGAAGAGTGGGTTAACTCTATGGAGAATATCTTTTTTGTTCTTCATTGTTCTGAGATGAAGAAGGTGACCCTATCCATTTATCATCTAGATGGAGAAGCTGATCAATGGTGGGATTTGATTAAGAACACCAAACAAAGGGAAGAAATTGAAGAGAAGGAATGGAAATACTTGAAGACAATGTTTCTTAATAATTATTTCCCGCGAACTCTTTGTACGAAGATGAAGAGAGAATTTATAGAGCTCAACCAAAAATAAGGAGAATCTTTCACAACCTATGAAGTGAATTTAACAAGACTTTCAAGGTACGCATCGAGTTTTATTATCAACAATGATAGAAAAATTGATATATTCTTTAGTGTATCAAAACCAAACCATCGAAAGAATCTCGCAATTTGAGACATTGAGAGTTATGAAGAAGTTGTTTGGTGTTCTCTCAAAGTGGAGATGGAGTTTAGAGAATTGTCCCATGGCTATGGTGATATGAAAAGAAAGATAGAGTTTCAAGCTTGTGGATCTAATGACAAAGGTGAGAAGAAAAATCGGCGGCCCACATGACAAAAATATGGGAAGTTGCACCATGGGAACTGCCTCAAAGGGATGGGGAAATGATTCAAGTGTTGGAAAGAAGGGTACCATGCTCAAGAGTGTTTAAAATACACGAAAAGAAATGAGAATGTATCCAATGAAACGAGAGTACCACTCATGGTTCAATTCTACAAATATAGGGAGCCAGGGCACTATGAAAACCAGTGCACTAAAGATCATGTTCTCAAGGGTAATCAACGTAAGCAACCACCAATGCCATAGGAACAAGGGAAGGTTTATGCCATCACTACTATGGAGGTGGAGCATGATAATTAAGTCATACAAGGTACACTTTATATTCACTAAATAATGGGAAAATTCTTTTTTGATTCTGGTTCTACGCATTCCATTATATCTTGCATGTTTTCTAGAACTGCAGAATCGAAGCACCAAAACCTTAAAGTAGAGATATTTGTAAAAATACCAAGTGGTGCAATCATTGAAATCCAAGTGTTTGACTCTTCTACTATTAGAGTATGTGGGAAGATTCTTCCGTAAAATCTCATAATACTTCCCTAGGTAGAATTTCACGCTATAATGGGAATGGATTGGCTCTTGTTATATAGAGCACATATCAATTGTCGAGAAAAGGAAATATATATTCATATTCTGAATCATCCCATGATCCTCTACAAATGCAAAGAATATCATGAATCTCCTTTGAAAAATCTTTCAATGGTGTGGGTGTTGATTCTATATGAAGAAACATACATCGCCCGAATGGTTGAGTTGAAGGAAAGTTCCAACCTTGAGTAAATTCCCATTGTTATGGAATACAGCTATGTATTTCCCGAAGAGTTACCCGAAATTCCCCTGGATCATGAGGTAGAGTTCTCAATTGAACTCATACCTTTAGCTACTACTATCTCAATGTGTCCCCATAGGATGGCTCCTATAGAACTAGAGGAGTTAATGAAGCAGCTACAAGAGCAGTAGACAAAGGGTTCATACACCCTAGTGAATCACCTTGGGGTGCACTAGTGCTCTTTAGGAAGAAGATGGATGTAACACTGCAAATGTATATTGATTATCAAGAACTCAACAAGATCACCATAAATAACAAGTTTCCACTCCCAAGGATTTATTACATGTTCGACTAGTTAAGAGGAGCTCAATACTTCTCAAAGGTGGATCTTCATTCTGGATATCATCAGGTAAAGGTGAAGAAGGATGATATTCATAAAACTACCTTCCGTACAAGGTATGGGCACTATAAGTTTTTGGTGATGTCATTTGGACTTACTAATGCCTCTGGAATCTTCATGGAGTTTATGAATAGAGTATTTATACATTATTGCGACAAATTTGTGGTAGTGTTTATGGAAGATATTATCGTCTACTACAAGAGCAAGAGGGAACATTAAGAACATCTAAGACTTGTGTTGGAGACATTAAGAAAGGAGAAGTTGTACGCAACGTTAAGAAAGTGTGACTTTTGGATGAATCAAGTCACATTCATGGGATGTGTGATCACAAGTGAGGGAATTTATGTGGATCCTTCAATGAAAAAGGTAACTAAGGAATGGCTTAGGCCCTATAGTGACACATTAATCTGTATTTTTCATGGATTAGCTGGGTACTACAGATGTTTTGTGAGAAACTTATCATGATTGTCAATCCCAATTACTAAGTTAACAAGAAAAGGGGTGAAGTATGTCTAGATGAATGATTGTGAGGGAAGCTTCAAGGAGCTAAAGAGTGGGCTGATCACTGCACCTGTACTCACACTACCGAAAAGTGGAGAAAGTTTTGTGATGTATAGTGATGCTTCAAAGAAAGGATTGGGTACTCATGAAAAATGACAATGTGATAGCCTATGCCTCCCGACAGTTGATGATCCATGAGCAGAACTACCCAACACATGATGGAGAGCTGACAGCTGTGATTTTTGCCTTGAAAATCAGGCGGCACAACCTTTATGGTGAGAAGTGTGACATATACACTGACCAATAGATCCTAAATTATATATTCACACAAAAGGTGCTCAACATGTGTCAAATGAGATGGTTAGATATAATCAAGGAGTACGATTTCTCTATTGACTATCATCCTGGAAAGGAAAACAAGGTAGCTCATGCTATAATCAGAAAAAAACATGCTACTCTATCCATGTTACGGATTGAGAAGGACACTATCTTCTTAGATATGCAATGTATGGATTTGGATGTCAAAATGGAATGGGATACATCCTACCTTTCCAAAATGATTTTTCAAACATCTATCCAAGAGAATATTATGGAAGCACAAATGGATGTTGTGGAGTTACAAAAGAGGATGAATGTAGTAAAGGAAGGGAAGCTTCAAGAGTTCCATATTGACGATGATGTTGTGATTCGGTTTGGAACGCGGCTTTGTGGGCCTTCATCACCTGGGATAGAGAAGGAGCTTTTAGATAATTCACAAAACTCAACTTTCTCTATCAATCCTGGGTGTACCAAGATGTATCATGATCTCTAAGAGCACTTCCGGTGGGATAACATGATGAAGGAGATATCGAAATATATATCAAGGTGCTTGGTATGTCAGGAAGTTAAAGTTTAGCGACAAAAGTCCTGACGTATGATGCATCCATTGCCTATAGCCATGTGGAAATGGGAAAATGTTACTATAGACTTTGTCACGGGTCTCCTGAAGACGTCAAAGGTAAATAATGTGATATGGGTTGTGGTAGACCGAATCACCAAGACTGCCCATTTTATCACTATTCAGGAATATCCATCACTTGAACAACATGAAAAGATATATGTGAAGGAAGTGGTGAGACTGCATGATGTTCCACTCTCAATTGTGTCTGACCATGATCCAAGGTTCACATCTAAATTCTGGAGGATCCTTCAACAATCATTGAGTAAGGAATTATATTTCAGCACGACCTATCACCCCCAAATTTATGGCCAGTCTGAAATGACTATTAAGATTCTTGAAGATATGCTAAGATACTTCTCTCTTGAATCCAGAGGAGGTTGGGATCATCATATCCCATTGTTTTTGTTCTCAATCAACAATATCATCCACTACAGTATTGAGATGGCTCCATATGAAGCTCTGTATGGAAAGCGATGTAGAACTCCAACCTGTTGGGATGAAGTTGGAGAAAGAAAGCTACTTATACCCGATCTTGTTCAAGAGATGATAGAGAAGGTTCAATTTATCTACAAACACATCAAAGCTTCTCAAAGTTGGAAAAAGATCTATGCTGAAAACCGTCGAAGGGACTTGGTGCTCGACATTGGAGATAAATTCTTCCTTCAAATATCTCATTGGAAGAGAGTCATGCGATTTGGGAAGAAAGGGATGCTAAGCCCAAGGTATATTGGCCCCTTGGAGATCCTTGACCGCATAGGAGTCGTGGCCTATCGTCTTTCACTTCCACCAAATATGGCTCAAGTTCAAGTTGTGTTTCATGTATCACTATTTAGGAATTACATACCATACCCCTCGCTTGTACTAAACTCAGAGGTGGTGGAGCTGGAAGATGATCTCTCCTATGAGGAGCAACCAGTAATGATTCTGGATCAGAGAGATAAGGTACTGCACAACAAGACAACCCATCTTGTCAACGTGTTGTGGAGGAACCATAAGATTGAGGAGGCATCTTGGAATCATGAAGAGGCAATGAAGGAGATATATACTCACCTATTTATGTAAAGTGAAATTTTGGGGGGGAAATTTCTAATGGGGGGAAGAATGTAACGACCCAAAGTTTTTCAATGGAAATTCCCTTCTTATAATTATGTCATAAAATAACATGAAAACACAACATAATGAACTTCTATGTGATTAGTGACCTTTAAACATACGTTTTTCACGGATATGTTTTGAATTTCAAAAATCCGACATACACAGTTGTGCTCAAGTTGATTTTTGAAGTTTAATGAAACAAAAATAATTATCGATGAATAGTAACTTACCCTTGTGAATAGTAACACACTCTTAAGAATAGTATTATGACCCTTATGAATAGTAAATCATCCATAATAAGAGTAACCTTACCCCAGAATAATTAAATAAAATTTAGACATTATAGAAAGTGACAATTTGACCTTAGTAAACCTTTTGGTATTTTGTAAGTCATTAATAATAAATTATAATTAATTAAATTATTTAAAAGAAATTTATTTCCATAAAATTTATACATAAATTTTTGAATCAATTTCTTATTGTTTTTAGATAATTTTATAATACCCTACGTAATTTTTGAATGCACTATAGAATCAGTTTTAATTTATAAAAACCGTTTTTTAGTAAATTATGATTTTAATTAAATATTAAATTAATCATATTGAGAAATTATGTTTTAAAAATGGAATTCATTTTTGGATTCTACACGTTGAGAAATGGTTGGGGTAAATATTTGGGATTTTTCTAATATACATAAATTTTTGTTGAATAATGAAATACCATAATTTTAAAAAAAATAAGCTAAATAAGCTAATTATAGAGTAATGTGTGATGTTATGCTGATGTAATCCCCCTTGGTTCGGGATCACATGATAAAATTACTATTCATGGTCATTCAAGACTCACTATTCCTTTTTTTAGGGGAAATTAATAAACTAATGAATTTTATATTAAGGAAACCCCTCTCCCCTCTACTATAAAAGCAACCATTCACACCCTCATTTCCTCAAACCTCTCAAGCTCCAAGACTTCTCTAAACACTTCTCAAACACCTTCCCTAGCCCATCCCCAATTTCCAAGAGCTTTTGGTCTCATCAAAAGGCCATGCTTAGGGACTTAAGGTGGTTCTCAAGAGGATGATTCAAGAGGTAATTTCTCTCCCTCTTCTGCATTAATTTCCTTTCAAGTTCATGTTTATTTCTTGATATATCCTCACCTATATTCATCCAAATTGTATTGAAACTATATTTTTATACATATAATTTAATTTTATGATTATAATGAGATATTATATCATCCAACCCCCTTTCCATCTTCCTTTTATTTTATTAAAGAGAACGTTGTTCGTGAGGTGTTAATTTATCACCTTGAAGAATGACATGCTTTCTTCTTACATTTCTACCTTCATATATGGTCATGAAACCATTTTTTGGTTGAACCATAATATATTTTACGTATTATGTCCTATTTAAGGTTCTATAACTGACTTATGAACATATTACTAAGTGATAAGATAAAACAAGCTGATTGTGATCGAAAAACCGCCCAAATTATCCCAAACAATCTTCATTTAATTATTATCTAATGATTCGTCCACATGGATATAATATGATTTATAATAAGATCAATCAAACTCTGGTACTATCATTAATAACATGTAATATCATTTCTGGATGTTTACCCATGTTCTACCCGAACTTCAATTTACGAATACAAGTGAACCACACAAGAAAAACCATAAAAAAGAACATCCCCGAACAATGTTATTAAACTCTATAAGTCATTCAAAGAAATATAAAATGACATAATGAAACCATAATGAACCATATTAATGTATAAAAAGTTCTCTAATTTATAATTAATGAATATAATGGCATTATAAAGGACATTGATGAGGAGGAAGCTTTCAGATAAAAGGTAAGGGGATATCATGAACCCAATTTTCTTCCTTTAGGTTCTCCCTCTTTCACTCCAATTTTTATTTGGTTACTCTTTAAAGATCATTTATTCATAATTATCTTTACATTAATGGGATATACAAGTTTGTCAATGGTTTTTATGTCCAAAAATTGTTTTCCAAAAGAACTCTTCTTTTAAGAACACCCCTTTTACTTCACACTCAAAGTGGACAGTTCTTGTAACATGTATATTATTCCCTCTTTTTTTTAGAACCCAAATCATATTAATGTGTTATTATTAGTTTAAACCCATTACATTCCATGTTTAGTTATGTACATATTTTATATGTGTTTTATGTGTCAAGAATGATGATGATAATGTTATGATGGGACAGGTGCGCCCAGAATTATATAGCGCAATATGAATATTTCAATGTGATGGGTGTGCCCGAAATTATATAGTTCTAAAATGAATTGGGTAAAGAGATGAATCTCATGAGTAAATGTGAAGTTATGTGTGAATAAGATTCTATAATGGTTCACAATTATGTGTGGTAGTTAACCACTAAGACATGACGTTTCATTTTTATGCATTTCCACATTTCAAGTCTTTTATTTATGCTCCTATCAAGTTAATGATCTTTTTCATATGTCATGATTATGCTCGCCCCATGCTATATTGTTATTATCTATCCCCTTACTGGGCTTCTATCTCACCCATTTTTATGTATATCCTCAGGTGGCTACAAGTACTAAGGAGAGGACAAGTGCCAATAAGAATCTAGAGAAGAAGAAATTAAATAAATGGTTGTGCTTGATGTTGTATTTGTTATGTATGGTCCTAGTTTTCCCAAGACAATAAACCTTTGGATCCTCTATGAACAATAGTATTATGTTTTATATCTTTTAGATTATGTAATTTCAATGTAAGAAAAGGCAGGGTCTCTATATAGATGAGGCTAGCCCTAGGAACACCCCTCCATCATTCATGTACAGTTTGTCCACCACCATTGATGAACTCGGAAAGATAAATCTTGGAACAGAGGAAGGCCAGAAACCTATAATGATTAGTTCTCCCAATCCCTTTGAAGATAAATAGATGCTCATTTTATTCCTAAAGCAAAATCAATATGTGTTCACTTGAAACTAGATAAAAAATTCCAAACTTAACCCAGATGTGGATACACACCATTTGAGGCTACCAGATGAGCATCGAGGCTTCAAGATGAAATCCGGGAGGAAGAACACCTCTCATACAACCAATATATAAGCATATGATGACAATTTGATCAAATAAAACTTCTCCCGAGAAGTGAAATACCTGAGATGTCTTCCATCATTGTCCCTATGAAGAAGAAGAATGTGTAGATCATGGTCTGCTTTGTTGTTAGGCACTGTAATCGGCATATCCCAAAGAATGATTTCCCATTTCTGATTACAAAACACATGATCGATGAAAGTGCTCATTTATAAGCCCATTATTTCCTGCAAGGGTACTCGGGGTACAATTAGTTAAAGATCCCCCCCCCAATATGAATAATACACTGCATTCAGAACGCTTAAATGGATCCTTTTCTATTTGGTCATTCCCTATGGTTTGAATAATTCTAGCAAAACATATAAATGCACCATTAACCGTATCAATAATCCATTCATATGATAGATAGTTGAATGTTATGTCAATGACTTTGTGGTTAAAGCCCGATAGCTATGTGATCACATCATGGACTTCAATTAAAATTTGACAAGCTGATATTGTATAGTATGAAGAAAAATCTGTTGAAATGAGATCTCGGGGAAATGTAATCGAAATTCCTTGGTTTGGTAGAATTAAGAAACAACATTGATGTTGACGTAGAGAAAACTAGTCTTATATTAGTAATTTCATCTCTTGAAATATTATATAATATAGGGGAATCTAAGGTCACCATGCATAAATTTGTTGTTTCATTTCCACTCTGGCTAGAAAATATCTCCCATTCAACAGGATAATTAATAATGGAACTACCAACCAATGGGATGAAGATTACCCAAAACAATTCAACAAAGTCTCAAGAAATACCTACTTCACTCATCGGTTTCTATGCCTCTAATGTAAGGGAGACCACTCATCATATTTTTGGAATCTATTTAACACTCATAAGGCCCCATCCTAAGAAAATAAAATGATTAGAGAAGTGATAATAGTCTCCATTACCACACCAAGACTATGATAGGTACTAGGAATTGATACTCTGATTTCGAAAAAAACTACTGGAACTCATCTTTATATTGAAAAAAACGAGGCATTACATGCATCACCATGAAGTCTAATTGGAATCTCCTATCAACATGCTCAAGAAAATCATTTACTTTCCAATGTTCATTGGGAACATGGCCTCAGGGGCGGTCATTATTCAAAAATATGAAATTCAGTTTGTGTCACATAAGTTAGTGAAACAACAATCCCTTCCTGACTTCCTCTTAACCCATCATGTCCTCGAAAATATGTTGAAAACACCAATCTTCAAGATGAGGAGGTCTTCTAGGCCTATGATTCTCCCTGAACATTGGAGATGCATTTTGATGGAGCCTTATGAATTCATGTTGGAATAAGGATTGAAAACCTAATGTTCAATAGGGTCAGTATAAGGATTGTGTTTGTATCCTCGGACAATGCAGTTCTACCCTACTCTATCACACAATACGAAGTTTGCACAAATAAAGAGGAAAAATAAGAAGCACTCATTGCTAAATTTGAAATATCCCTACAACTGCAAATATCTTACCTACACGTCATAGATGATTCAATGTTAGTGAAAATGTAGGTTAATGGTGAATATGGAATCAAAAAGGTGGAATTGGCCCCTCTCACATGCTACATCAGGAGAATAATTAAAGAATTACCTTTTGACCCCACATTGCATTATGTTCCCCGATCACAGAATGATCAAAATGATGCATTAGAAAATGTGTCCACCATCTTGGTTGACCCTGGTTAGGAATAAACAATCCATTTTATTTCACAATGGGGAATTGTCTTAGGAATTATTGTATGTGATATGGAATAGATCAATTAGGTCAAAACCTCCCCATAGAATCATTCACCAATAATCACCCATGGATAGATATATCCAATAATTAATTATCTTCATAATTGGACTATCATAATGGATAGAGATGAAAGGGAAAATATTTGGCACCATGGAGCATAATTTACCATACATGATGACCCAAATGAGAAGGAAACCCTCTACGAGAATTGATTCTATGGGGTCCTGCACTTATGGATAGAAAAAAAGATACATTTCTTCCATCATAGAAGAATTCCATGCATGGTCATGTGGAAACCATCAATCTTGGACCAAGCTCATCCACTAGATTAGGAGGATAGGATATTATTATCAAACCATTATACAATACTACGTAAAATTCTCCAAGAAAAGTCATTCATGTCAAATCCATGTAAACTACATAAATATACCCCCATAATTGCTAATAAAACTAAATATTTGTATATATTTTCTTTATGGGGGATAAATATCATGGGGACATATCCACCTGCTACAGCTAAGTAGTTCAAGTGCATCATTACAACTACCAACATTTCTCTAAATGGAATGAGCCGATATCCCTCATGGAATTTGGGACAAAGAACAAAATCACCATCATATTGTCCAACATCATCACTAGTATTGGGGTCGCTCACATAATATTAACTGAAAATGACACCAGTCTCTATTCCAAGGAGTGAAAGAAGCTTTATGAGGTGTACAATATTGAGTCCAATCACCCATCTCTCGATCATGTTGACAAAAATTGATATAAATAAGAAATCAATACGGCTTTTTCCAATAAACTCCTTTAGATGGCGAAAAGGGATAATATGTCAAGGATAAAAAAACATCTCTACGCTTTATGGGCCTACCATACTAACATGCGCATTTTTACACAAGAAACACCATACTAACTGGTGTACAAGACCAAGGTAGTGTAACCCATGGAATTCATGTCTCCCTCGATTGGAGTAGTTATCTGTGGGAATCTCTCAGATGTTGAGAAATTGAAAAGGAGACTAGATGAATTGGAATTCAATGATGAGAAAATGTTACAAACACTTCATAACATTGAGTAGCACCAGAATCGAATTTCACAAGCCTTCAATAAAAGAGTTCATCTCCGCTCATTCCTCCACAGGCAACTGGTGTTTCTCCTCATAACCCCAATAAAACTAGGTAATATTCCCCCAAAGCAAGAACCCAAATATAAGGGACCATAATTCATTCATATGATCTACCACAATGGGGCTTAATCATTGGTCATAATATATGGGGAGCATGTCACATAAACAACCAATGTAGGATTTCTCAATAAATACATTGTGTAGCTATCACCAATAGGGAATCCACATTATTGTATGTCCCATCAATAGTCCTAGAAAGATGATGTTAAACTGTAAAAATTCATCATGGTGGAAAGACGTCAAACTAAATGTCACCGTTTATCCTAGAAGCAAGATATTAAACTACAATAATCCTTTGTTCCTTAACAAAAGGGATTAAATTTCAAGGCTAATGTACAAATGCATGACTTTAAGCTACATAGATCAGTGATTTCCATCTCTGTTAATGTTAATCAACTATTTCTTAGTTGTGATATGGTAAACTAGATGGTTCATATAGAACTATATGTGGAATGACTTTCATTTCTACTAAGATACGTAGGGAAGACTCAATCCTATATCCTGTTCCAACTACTAAATGATACAATCTATCCCTGTATTACCCTAAAAAACTCTGTATGGTAGGGAAAAAATTTTCATTCATTGTTTCTCACATCGACCATAGCTTCTATGAGCATTGGAATTTTTGTAGGGAAATACCCTCACAAAAAGGCATAATTTTTCACAAAAGATCTATTTTGTTCTTGAATGAATGGCCTTAAAATGAATACCATATGTTATCACCTCATGATATTAAACAACATGGTCATTGTCCCTAACACATAACATTAAACAACAAGGTTCTTTAGAACTACTTGTTGTTTGATTATATTTTTCATGAGATTCATAATGATTCTTAGAATTCCAACCATGAATACAACCATAATATTCCCATAAATTCACATCATTTCATCTCCTTCCTCACCACATGGAGTTAAATTGGATGGGATTTAAAATAACTTTGTATGGTTTGATTCTCATCCTCATGAGATACGTAGTGACTCCCAAACTTTCATCATTGGGAAAAACAACAACACTTCCATTTATTCATGTCAGTTCACCCTTTTCCTTCCCATATGAAGTTAAACTGTATAAAATATCATGAACTACGTGTTCAATGACTACTATCACCACAAGATATGTATTGATGCCTGGATCTCAATTCCTAATCCCAACTATAATGCTCAATGAAAGTAATGCCCACCTCTTGGTATGGGTCAGACCTGTGTATAGTATTTTCCATTAAAGAAATATGTGTGACATTATTACTACCCTCATAGGACATGTAGTGATTACTACATTTCAAACTCTGACCCCAGTCATAACAATCAAATCTAAAAATCCCCCTCCATCGTATGGTACAGACCGGTGCAGGAGACTTCTTTTAGAACTACAGGTGGATTGATTATCACACTCATGAGATACATAGTGATGACATAGTCTCTATATTTTGGCCAAGCTACAAAATTTTTACACCTTCACATAAGCTCCCACATCTTTTCTTCATTCCGTTAAAATGAAAGGATGTGCCTCATTACTGCATGATGTTAAACTACATGGATGTACATCTTAACTGCATGACCTTAAAATACATGGAAGTATTTAATTACTGCATGAAATTAATATACATTGGGAAAGTATGTCCCCAATACAGGAAATTAATCAATTAAGACAATCACCCATCATTATTCCATATCAAAGGACTACAAGAGAGTTATTCCGGTCAACCAGAGTATGAGGCGATTACAGAATCTTTTGATGATCCTAAATCTATATACCACACATCATTCCGTAAACACCTTTGGTTTCCATAAACCTTCCATGGACCCTCTAATATATATCCAACTTCACGGGACCATTTTCATGAATATTCATAAATGATTATGTCACATGAATATGGGCTTATGGTCGTTAACCAAATGCACCACTCTACAAAAAGGACAATCAGATCCTTTGGAGACATAACATCATTGTGGTAGAACTAAACACCTTAGTATAATATAAACCTCTCCATGTGTGACTATACCATATCCTTACTCATGATCTGAGGAACTCAATCCATGATGTTCATCATTCTCATCTCCCTCTTAAGAGGATGTTGGAGTAATTTTGGTCATAGGAATCATAACTAGGCTCTTGTGTGTCATACTTCATATAAATTCCTTGGGTTTCATGACTATAAAATGAAAATACTTTCATTAAATCTATACAGCATTAAAACTATTTCCAACAATATTAAAAACAACAAAACATTAAACTACTAGAGAAAGAGACAAAATACTTTTCAGGTCAAAAATCAGCAAAGGGATACCTGAGAAAAAGTTCAGTCTACACTTGCTAAAATCCTCATTCTCGAAGTTTAGTAAAATACAAGGGCATAAATGGATATGGTATTAGGCTCATATGGACTACATTTTATCCCTATTAAAATCCACGATATGCTCACTATAAGCACTAGTATATGGAAAAAGTTATAGAAATGATTTGTTACATCTCCTCAAAATATGAATATGTTCATTATCAAGTGGAACTACTTTTAGGGCGCGCGAACCATCCATGGATTTTACACTTTCCACAGATCATACTTCATGAGTCTGGGTATCTCCAATTAACAAAAACATCCATGGCCCTTGGAAGGGATATCCATATTAAAGGGCCCTTTTCATGACTATTCATACATGTCCATGGATCCAACATATGTTCTTATTGCTATCTACCAAATGTGTCCCTCTGAAAAATAAAATTCCAATCATTATGATCCATAACATCATCACAGAAGCACTCAACACCTCAACAGGCTTGAACTACGACATGTATTATTTTCCAACATCATTATAATGGATAATCCCTCTAGGTAATGAATTAAAATCTCCACACCAAACTATCGAAGTGGATTTGATATCCTCAATGTTACATCACCTTCTTTCCTACCCTTTATCAAGTTCAAATGGGGAAACTTCATTTCCTATCCTTTGATAGCCCACACCTCATTATTTGAAACCACAAAGCATATGGATCGATCATCCTGATTAAGTTCCAATTTACATATGATACAAGCTCCCTACTTGGATAGCCTTCTTTACATAACCAATGTCATCGTGTAGATTCTTAGGCTTTTAAAAACCATTTATATCACATAGAGAGTGGTAGAGATCCTATTTTTCTGAAAACTCTCTGGATGCAAAATGGAATTGACCCTCCAAATAATAGCATATTATCCTTTCCATAAAGAAGAATTTTTAACACCCCAATATTTCATAGAATGTTATTTCTTCAATGTAATTCAATAACTTACACTACATGAAACACCGAGTTCAAGAGCCCCAGGACATACCAAACTGTCCGTTCAAAAGCGGTTATATTAACTGAATTTTGGACTATATACAATCCTTATAATTTTTGAATCCATATTATGATTTTATTAGACTTAATGTAAGAACTAATTCATTGTTTTCAGATAAAGGTAGTTTTTTTTTCAGAAAATGCAATTTTACAGCCTTTGAGGGTGAAGAATTTTTAAATCCAATATTTTAAACTTGTATATATTCAATTTTAAAAAATAAACTTCTTATTTAGAATCTAGAGATAAAAATTTAGTTTTGATAAAATTTTGGTATTTTTCTGATAACTTTAATATTTTGGTGAATAGTAAAAAATACTAAATTTTAAGTAAAAACAACATTTTTAATGAAAATAATTTATAGTGTCAAATTATAAATTTTAATGTTTTGGAATTATAAATAGATTATATTTTTACCATTTAATCCAATTTTGTTCATTGGACTTAATTTCACATTTAATCTGGATATAAGCAAGTGCCAATCTTTTGATAGTTATTATTTCATAAAAACAGGATTTTTGTTTTGACAACGGGAATTAATTTTAAATTAATTTCTACCACTTCTGTGTTTTGAATTTAGAAAAATGGATTATATATTTAGAATCAAGAGGTAAAAATTGTTTAAATAGGTAACTTTTATTTTTGATACATTTTGAATAATTACTTCGGTAAATATTTTATTTACCATGGTTAAAGGCTAAATCTGGTAAATAAGGGTAGACAATAATTTCATAATAATATGAAATTACTCTAAAATATATCATTACCCTATTGGTTGATACGTGTCTGACTATGGGCATCTTTGGGTCGATTTTGGGACCCCATGGAGCCACTTGTAAGTGATAATGATACTTTATATTATTTAAGTTAAGGTAAATAAAAAATGACATATGCATATATTATTTAGGAAAACAATTATTACATAGGATTATATATGTTATATTTTTTCATATAAATATTAATTAGAAATATAAATATATTTTCTAAATAATGGTATTTTATTTATTGTTTTTAAAAATTGAATAATTAAGATTATTTATGATATAATAATGATGCAGTATTTTCCTTATTAATGAAAGAATCAAATAATTGGTATTATAAATTTTAAAATAAATATAATTTGAATTTTTTGGTGATATAAACGAATTTTATTGGGTAATATGACATGATAGAATTTCTTAAATGAATTTTTTTCAAATTAATAAAGTTGTTAAGTCATTAAAAAAACAATTATTAAATAGTGTCAAAATTGACATAAAGGAATTTTTTTTAAAAAAATATTTTCTTATAAATTGATATAAGATTCCTAAAAATCTATGGCTTAGAAAAACTACTTATATAATGATAGGTGTATCAGTAATGAAACACTTGGGGGTATCATGGAATTTTATAGTTTGTTTATTAACCATATAATATAAACATACAAAGAGACATGGTAAATTTCAAACTAATTAACTAATAGTTAATACTAAAAGATATGGTTAATAAAGTGACGCAAACCAGTCTAAAACCTATTAGTTGAGTTATTTTGAGCAATCCCCACCTTTACCTAGAAATAAATCAGTTTGGATCCATTTAAAACCGAATATTAATTTATTACAAAATAATGATTCTGACGTCTCCTAAGGGGCCCATCACCCATCTTATAAAAGGTCACTCCCCCTTTTCTCAAATTCACAACATCCAAGATTTTTGGCTCAGACAACCCCTACCCAACTATCCTACCAACTTCCATGAATTCATCCTTGATGCCTTAGTTTGATCAGAAATGCAACCTAAGGATTCCTTTTGATCAAATCAAAAGGAAGAACCCGGAGAAGAGGTAATAATTTCACCACCCTCTTTCAAGTTCCTTTCTTCTTCCACTTCTTATTTCTTTGTTATTTACATTATAAAGTAAAAAATAAAGTTTCTTATATATACTATGATATTATTATAAATATGGTACAACAATATTCAACATTATATCCATCCTTTGAATGACATGTCACCATATGTTTGTACTTACGGCCTACCGTCTCCACGTCATGGTGTAATTGTTATTAAAAACATTATTATTTGGATATGTATGATAATGATGAGTAACTGATGTAAATAATAAATATAACATGATAATGATTCTTTATATATGATATAACATCCAATCATATATTATTTTAATAAAAAATAGTTGATATTATCGCTCGTGCGTACGTACGGACTACTGTTTCCATGAACGCGATGAGATTCATTCCCCATTGTATCTATTCTAGAATAATTTTCATTTGATGGTTAAAAATAATGTTTAATGGATTAATATCATCCTGAATATGAATAATATATGACCTATCCATAACATACATGTCTTACATAACAAATCATATAAAGGAAAACAAATCAGTTAACACCCAAAGCAGCAATAATACAAAGATATTATTAACAAAGCAATGTTAAAAGATCATATATGATATCATATTAATGTAAATGATTCTTGTATAATTTAATAACAATTATTTCACCATTATAAAATATTTTAACCTACCCTTGACCAAGGAAAATTACAAGGTAATGGTTTATTCTACAATCTCTTCATTATCCGAGGTTGTTTATGTGTAATTATCTACTGGGACCTCTTTATCATCCACATCCATGTTTCTTAAAAATGTATTTCAAAACATTATTAATATTTTAGAATGTATGGGTTAAAGTCATGTATACCCTTGTTTGACTTTTTATAAGATGTTTATAAAGGAATCTTTCCGTCGTTTTCTAATCAAGGTCCTTTTTGTCCTTTTTTAAAAAATTAAGGTAAGAATGTCTTTTTTTAACTTATACGGCTGGTGCAGCTATTTTCCGACATTATAAAATTGTCGAATAATCTCTTACAAACTTATATGAATATTTTCAAAGTAAATGTTTTATTTTATAATTATGTGACCTTTAAATGATTAAAAAAAGAGATATTTCTTTGAAATAGTTATGATTTCATCTATGTCAACATCCTTTGATGGATTTCAAGCTTATTTGTAATTGATTTATTATGAAAAAAAACTTCCATATAGTATTTAATGGTTTTTTATATGATTGACTATGGATATGTTATTTTTATACCATTCATGGATTATGGATAAAGTGTTGACATTTTGTATGCCAATTTTAATACGAATGGTTATGTTATGTTTAAACCCATTCATATGTGGAATGCATTGGACTTAATAATTGTCGGGTGGAGCCCTCTATAGCTCATTGATGCATCGGTATGACTCATGAGACAAACTAGTGACTTGGCACAAGGCCTTGAAAAAATCTTATTTGTAGTCTTGGAACAAGGCCTTGACTATGTGGTTATGATAGTCTGGAATTATGCATTCCATCATTATCAAAGTGGTTATTGATATTTCATGTGATTATTTTTCTAGTATAATATCCATGTGAATAAGTAAATGGAATTATTTCAATTTATTTTTTCCAAATTATGTTGAATTTCATGTTTAAATTGATTTTGTTTTAGTTATACATTGTCTTAAATTTTTATACTTATTTATGAAAGTTTCCACAATATTGTTATCCTTGCTGAGCATCTGAGATCACCCCTTTCTATGTTTTAATTTTTCTAGGATTTGAAGAAGTATGTTATGAATGACCTACTGGGATAGTATGAGGATATGATTGTGTTATTTGGAGACAAGATGTTGTTTTAGTTTTCCACATTATGATGTAATGTAAACTTGATGAATGTATCCAATGATTCCAAGGCTACTAAACTAATCGGACTTTCAAGACTTGATCTTTCGTGATCATGCCAGTGTTACGTAATAATGCACCGACTATGGGTAACTAGGGTCGGGACGTTGTATCCTTAGTCCTTGTTAGCCCTAGAAAACCCATAATGAAACCTAGCATCTCAGAATGTTAAGGTACATACTCGATATGTCTGCACCATCACATATTCAGGGACTCAAACTTCGAGGTTATGATTTCCAATACCCAAACACCAACTATCAAGGTACACCAAGCTTCCTTAAAATTTCATCCTCAACTTTATTCACTCTATAAATCATCTATACCCACTAGAAATGATACCTGGATTTAACAGATGTTTTCTTGACTATGCCTGCAAGCCTATGGCTCTTACATATTCACCTATGGTCATTAACCAAATGCATCACTCAAAAAAAGGATTTCTGATCCTTGTGAGTCTCTGAAACACCATGTAACAAACCGAACATATTAGTGTGTTTAAATTTATTCCTATAATTTATTCACCTATCCCATTAGGTCTGATCTAATGGATCAAAAACAAAAAGAAATATAATTTCCAAGATAAAATATGTTAAACTAAAGCAACATTAGTTACAAGCTAAAAGACCCAATAATAAAGTGATATTATGCATGAGATAAAAGACCATAAACTATTGTATTAGTATTTCCAAGATAAAATGTCTTAAACTAAATTGATATAAGGTCCGATATATAAGACCTTAATCTGAATAATAATATGATATAAGCTAAATGAAATTTAACATAATGAAATATTAGGACGCGATAAAAGTCTTAACCTAATGTAATATAAGTTCCATGCTAAAATTCCTTAAATTAAAGAATGACAATCATCTATTCTGAAATATAATTAAATTCCCACCACATGTCCTTATAAAACTCAATTTATGCTCACCAAGAATACATGATATGGAAAATAATGGAACATTATCCCTCTTAGACATATATTTTACATGTCAACTTGAATAGAGTCATCAGTAAGATATAACATGTTAACAGGGAATTCATGATCATTTCCTAAAACAAATCTATAAATCAAGATATTCATATTTTATTAATTTTTGGAAATTGGTGTGTCTCACAAGTGATTCAAATAATATCAGAATAATTGTATGATACACTTATCATAGACAAATAAAATATGGATAGAAAAATGAAATTTCAAAAGTTCTATTTGTAATATGAAATAGTGGGGGAAGAATCTCTACATTTTGAAGTATCTCCAATTATTCAATAAAAATGGGAGACATTACAGAAGTCAAACTTTGGAAATTTCAATTTTCTGTACTAATAAGGTCTCTAAGACTCTGATAAAAAGCACTAATAGAATGATGGAGTGCTTCTCACTCTACTTCGCTCTCCTCCACTCCAGGATGAGGAGTGTCAAACAAGGCAGTCAGCTTCATCCCTCTATTGACACACAGCTAATGAGGATGAATTTTATGAATGATCAGACTTCAAATGAGAAATTATTTCCTCATAACTCTATGTTTTTATGGTCCATACATCAATTTGACATTTCGATTCAGATATCTACCAATGAACCCATTCCAATTCCTCTAATCTCTCCCTAATATACATGAAAGGGGACCCTCATCCATAAATTCATGTAGATCCCATTAACGCATGGACATATCTCTCTAATTCACTACAATTTTCTTCATAATTCTATAAATAGTTGTATGGTCAAAACCATCTACCCCCATGTCATTAAATAATTGGTGAAGGCATTACCCTTGGTCAGGAAATTCCTCCATGGGGTTCCAGTGATCATGGAATGAATCTATTTCCAGAACAACCTACATCTCAATAATAGTCCTACAACTAAATTAGTAGACCATACTGATGGATGAATAACCATCCTAGCCAATGCCAAAGAAGTAGATGTATCCCTGTAAATTATTATCTCAATAATATTATCATACATAGATTATAATGGAGGTCTGATTTCTTATATGAAATCTAATCCAAATTTAAAATAACCATCATCAGAGCATGGTCTCTTCCTTAATTCCAATACTAAGTCTTCAATAAATTTAATCGATACCATAAATAAATTATTGGTGATTAAAAAAGACATATCTACATGATGGACTAAGTGGCCTTACACACCATTAGGAAATGACATCACCCAAACCTAGGAATAATCCTGGGTAAGGAAAGTGGAAGTGTCAGTAGGTGGAAGCATGATCTTAGCCCAAAATCATCACATGAATGTATATTCCATAATTGAATAATGAATCCCAGATGACATTCCCCTTGGAAACTGACAAAAGGAATATTATAATCTCATTTAACGTAACCAAAATGTCACAAAAATTGATATAGTGTGTGTGGATGATAGATGATCAACTCATCCACCCAGGCTGTGAGAACCCCATCTTGAAGGGAGATTACATAAGATCATTCCTTAATAGAATCTCTACTTTTTTCAATAATTGGACCACCTAGTGCACGGAATGTAGCAAAGTCAAAGATATCTGATTGATGCAGTGCACCTTCATTATCATCAGGGAATATATCCAAATTCACAACCCTATAAATGTTCAATAATCTAGGATGAGATGGGGAATCTAGGATCATATAATCACTTTTGTACTCATAACAATTGAAGTGCTCCACTATCCAACGAAACATGAATTGGAATGGGTCGTCGATCTTATAAGGAGTGTTTCTTTGTTGGATATGGCCTAAAATTTGGTAGAGGAACCAAAGGATTGGTACTATAGGGTTGAGGTGCCACCCTAATGCATCTTATGAAACCATAAACAATGTACTAAATCAAATTACTAAGCATTTATACTCAGCCAGGAAATGAAACATGTTCTGTAATATAGATAGAAATCCTACCAACCTAATGTCTAGGGAGACCTATGGGTTACCCTAATAGTTCCTTGAGTTATGGTCCCCAGCTTCTATAATGGACCAATATGAGCCAATATTGTCACAAAGTTTTTGGTAAGGGCACTGATGGGGATGAATAATAGTTGTTCTACCATGAAAATACATAATAAAATATTGATCTAGTCTGTGAATGAAATAACTGAGCACATAGTCATCTCTCTCTTCAATTTATATTTCATGATAACAAGAATCTACCTCATTGAAACCATGGTCTGTAATTGGTCATCCTAATAAAACGAAGTAGGAAGGAATTCATCATACATATCCCCAAGATGAGGAATACCACCTAATTGATGAATATATCATTAGGTGATACCCACCTCTCTGTGTGGAAGATTGAATGTGTTAGTCCCAAGACACAAACAACTAATCATTTCCCTAACAACGTTGGGCTGGAAATAAATGATCACTTGAGATATCCACCTGGATTTGTTAAGAATAACCCTATAAAAATCATTAAAAAAACTCCAATCATCTTTTCCTCTCACTAAATAGCCATGCCCATTCATCATGAAGAATTACCACCATGGGGATGATCCCATTCTGAAAACTATATTTTACTGAAAGTGACTAAAAAAGAAGAATGTATACTCAAATAAAATTTATATATAGTTTTTATTTGAATTCATGAACTTCTAGTGTCTTGGGAGATTTGGAAAACAGAAAATCTAACCCCTGGGATTGATCTGTAACTAAGAGATAGTCCTCGGTAATTGTCGTCTGAACGTAGTGGGGGGGGGGACCTGACACCCAATGAGATGTAAGATTAATGTCTACTGGATGTATAGATGCATTTTATTGCACTAGAAACTCAAATAGAGGGAGTTTATGATACTAGCGGTAGTACTGAATCCTGGGTTAGAGGAATCCATTTAGACATTCATTAGTAGTACACACTTGGTAGTCAGGATCAACATTAGAATTTCAATATATTAGGGCCACTTGATTGGCAACTATTGTGGTACCTTGATGAGAACTACAATCCTTATTAAAAAAATAATTATAACAACTTATTTTCATAAAATTTTTTATCAATGTTAAACATAGACATGTGGCATCAGGCACATCGCATGCATAAACAAGGGATTCCTGAAGACCATTATAATTTCACTAAACGTTTCACCTCTAGAAGACTCAGGGTTGGAATAACCCCCATAGTAAATCACACAAACCACATGAACCCCATTGATACATGATATTGTAGGAAAACAATATGGCCACTTGAGTCATGAATGATCTAATGATTGGGCTAAAAGCTCTCTTGATGTCTACAAGACACCCATAACCCTCATAACCAATGTTCATGAAGTTACCAAAGTATGATTATCTGTTGGATAAGAAAAATTTATTAGCATGAGAAAATATTTTGTGAGAAATATAATGAAATATACACATGGAACATGAGTGTAAATGAGTCTCATGATCTAGGTTTGCAGTACTGTATATCCATGGAAGTACGTGATGGAGGCAAAAATGAGAGCGCTCTAGAGAAGGGGTGACTGATGAAATGGATTTTCATCCACCCCCTCCCTCTATGTAATAAATTTCACTAAATTCAAAAATTCATCTAGTGAAACAACATTCTCATAAGAAACTGGTATGTTACACCACCAAAGACTGAAGTGGGCATTATTTTTCCTCATAACTGATTAGTTGACCCTACCAAAATCACTCTTGAGGGGGGAATTTTTTGGTGAATGAAAAAATAGAGTAAAAAAATATCAAAGGATTGAATAACTAGATATGTAAATTTCCTTCCCTTTAAAGGAAAATGATATGATTCTTGTGTATCATTTGATCCTATAATGGGATCACAATCGCGTGTCCATTTCATGGTCATGAGAAGAATCCACACACAGTTTATGTCCTACAATGAATCATGTGGATCCCCCTTCAGTAGACCTTCCTATTTCAAGATGGACCATAAGAAAACCAATGGTATCATGGATACAGCCAAATGAATTACCCCATATCACATGGTTTGTCATTGGAAATTTCTGGATGAACCATCCAAAATTCCTCCAATAATAATGATGAATAATATCCAAAGGGAGAAATACTCAATGGTCGTAATTCTCTTGCTTCATATAATTATTTGGAAGGATAAATTTCTTTGATGATATCAATAAAAAATAACATAACCCTTAATCCATTTTAAAATAAAAAAGGGTGTAAAGGGTAGGAGGCGGGAGGTTTTCTTGGTCGCTAAAGGACATGTGACATGCTCTAAAAGATCTGTAAGCCACCACAAGTCCTTGGTAACATTTATGCCTCATCTTGCGAAGCCCCTATGACTTTTAAACTTCAGTACATATAAGTATTCATGTATTTCTAGGAAACTTTACACTTATCCTTCAGTTCTCTGAGGAAAAATTGATTTATTTTTTCACAACATACTCATGCACACCCAGATGACCCATATTGGCCACATGATGCATCATAAATTTTTTTATCAATCATGATAAACAGTACTTGTAAAAATTCACATAATCTTATAACTTTTAATTTAAATCTTAGGGGATAAAAAGTTAGAATATGAGAACTATCAGATTATCTAAAAGATATTTTATGCACTGAAGATGTCTATGGAATGGCCCCATGAGACCTCTTAACAAGTCGACAAAACCATAAAAAATACCCCAGGAAAGGCATCGAGCTCTTAAGAAGGACCATGAGAATGTAAATAGGAAATGGTGAAAAGTAGATTCACATACCTATGTGATCAAAAAATTAATACATAATTGGATATAATCTAATAAAACAATCATTGATGAAAGAGACTTCTGACTGCTGAAAATCAGGCGGTGCACTCATAACGACTGTCATCGAAGACTTGAAAAAGAGCATGCTGCCAACCCACTTCATTGACTCTAGACTATATCCAAGGTAGATATTCCTCTAAAATATGAGATCTTTCGGGGTGGAGAGGCCTATAAATTCCTCAACATTGGATGAAAAATTTAGTAGCTACCATGATTAGTGCAAAAGTCCCAATAATCAAAGTATACTTCATAGAGAAGAAGATCTTGTGACTGGAATGTCTTATGTTAGGTAACATACTAGCGAACAACAGGAGAAATCCTGATCCATACATAAGGAACTTCAAACAATCATTGAATAGTCACATTAATGGTTTGTGGTATGGCGTGTGAAGAACATACACCATGTTTTCCAGATCACATAAGACTCAACATAAAATAATAATGTACAATCATTTGTAATTATCAATAGAAGGGATAGAACCATGATCAAAATTGGAATACATTAATGAATGACATTCTTAATGGACCTCATGTGCCTCATGTGAGTCGAAAAAGGACACATAATAGCACTATGACACATCAACTAGACCACCCTTCATTCATTTGGCATGATATTTGGGACATGAAAAATCCTATGGACATTTACAAGAAAGTCCCACAATCCCCTTGGGCAGACCACCTTGGTCTGAAGAATCTTTACTTGTCTATCACTCGAGCCTTGCAACATCCTTCATGTCACGAACCAACTCGAGTCGACCCTGAACCGGTCACCTAGGCCATCCCGTGACAAGTCCCAAGAGGTGTCCCCTATCCACTCCTGATGGTGACAAGCACCAAAGGAATAAATAGTGTACACAAGGGAAAGATTTCTCCCATATATAAGGAATCAAAAAAAATATTAGAAACAATGGACATACCAAAATACATTTATATAAAAATTTAACTGAACATTGTTTCTACCAGAAACAGAAAGTAAAACTAAAGAGAAAACTCAACAGAACAAACCTGATAACCAACTAACTCCATGTGACCATGTGGTTAACTCATCAACACAAAGATCACATGTCTCCCAAGCCAATCGAAATCAAGCAGAAACCTACATAGGGGATAAAAACAGAAGTAGACTATAGGCATGAGTATTAATACTTTGTAGGTTAGCTCGATAATCTATTCCAAATGCACATCCTTTAAAATAAAGGAAACATAAATTATAAGTTTTAAATACAAATATAATGTTATGTTTTCAAATGAGGTCCCATTATTAAAAAAATTACCAGACAAAAACATGCATGATTTATAAACCAGAAAGCTAGTAACAATTTTCAAAGAGGTGCAACGTCAAAATGAAAATATTTTTCCAGAGGGATTATTTAAAAAATTTACACTTTTAAATAAACCACACAAACTACTTAATTCATAAACAAAACACACCGTATGCCGATGATTAGTAAAAAAATATCCCATGAGCACAACTCACAGGAACACCCCTAGGTACTAGTTAGTTGTTATCCCTCGGTACCTTGTATCTCGGTGAATGTAACCATAATAAACATCTATTATCGTGCACACGAAACACTAGTATAGAGAATACCCATAACCTAGTGGTTCCCCAACAACAACATAATCATTGTTTAGATGGTGTTGTCATCGTCAATCTTGCTATGTGAATTAGGGTCCAAACCCCACAGGATCACTAGCATTCTAGTAGACGTCTGCCCACCTTGAAACACGTGATTCCCTTTAGTGCTCAATCAAGTTACACAAATTATCAAATACATTTTTCGCATAAAAATTCCATTACCAAAACATAACCACACAAATATCCAACAAATATGCTTCATATTTCATTCATGAATCAATAAACCAATAAAATGTTTTGTAAAACAATTTCAAGGAGTATAACGAGGCCTTTCAAATAAATCCATTAAAATGGTCTTTTAAGGGAAAACCCATCAATAAAATAACAAAACTGATTCGGTAACTCTAAAACCAATTGATAAATCTATTTCAGAGACCATAAAATGTCCCTAAACAATTACACATGGAATACACATGGAAACCATTTTAAAAAAATCCAAACGAGCCTTTAAGATATTCTCAAAACTAACATTTGACCAAGATGTTAATTTTTTTTAATGAGGTGTATATACACCATTTAAATCAGAAAACCAAATTCATAAATCCATTAAAACACTCAGTAGACATATTCAATTCACAAACATTTTCATAAGGATCTGAAAAGGGACATTTTCTGACAACTCGGGCCAAAACAATTTGTAAACCAAAACCCAATTGTTTGTCAAACCAAATCCAAATTGTAAATCCATATAAAGACCAAAAAATAACATTTATTATTATTTCAATCCATTTTTAAATCCAAACAAATAAATTTTAAATCACACATAACACATTAATGCCAACCGAGCAATTTACCAAACAGAAGACATTCCATTTTTTATAAAACATTTTATTTTAAGAACTAGAAAAGGGATAAAACACCTATTTAATTCCATATTTTATTTGAGAAACTATAACATCTTCAAATGACCATAAAATAAGTTATAAAACTCTCAAAACAGTTTTGAATGATAGAATAACATTTAAACAAACACTTGGTGTCATATTTTATGACAAAACAACACTACCTTTCCCAAATCAAGGATTAAAAATCATTTTCACACCGAAGAAATTATACAAAGGCTGAAAAAATAATAAAAATATAAATAAGATGTGGAAAATAAGAAAATGATGAAACATAAATTATAAAGGCATGTGGGAGGGATATCCTACCTCGAATCCTTGGCCTAATGAAAATGCACACCCAATATCACAATCTGAGGGTTTATAAACCCTAAACCTATGACGACCAGACCCAAATGAACAAAACCCCCAAAAAATATCATGTTATAATAAAACCTAGTTATATCATGAATATGGGAGATTATAAAAGAAAAAAAATATTTAATGGAGGAAGAAGAGGGGGAAAAGAAGGATTAATGTCACCTTTTCAACTAGAAAACTCTTCGTCGTCCATTAAATCTCCACCCTTAGTGAAAAGGGAATGTGTTGTAACTTCTTGGGGAGGATCATAAAGCCTAGAAGAATCAGGGAAAGAATATTTGTTTGAAAAAGAGTAGGAATTGAATTATTTATCTATGAAACAATCTACCTATACAATTGTGGACGATTTGAGGAAACTTGTGAACCTTTTCCCGAATATTCGATTTAAATGAGCTCCAAAGTGGTTAAATAGATAATGGGGATGAGGATAAGTATTTTATCTTCACGTGGTTGGTGCAATCACTGAAACATATTAAAAAATAAAATGGATATAACAGCAACAAATTATTTATTTATAACTGGAAATGGGCGCACAGACTGGCGCAATACCAAAATAAGTAACCCCAATTGACTAGGTTTTTTATTTTTAAGGGGTAAAAAATTATATGGAAAATTGAATATGTTATTGGAGTAAAAATATTTCGTTTAATGGGTGAAAATTTTGAAATTAAATGATTTAGGAATGAAACAAATTTGGTTTTTAAAATTGGAAATGGGCTCACGGTTGGACCAAACCATGAAGTAACCATCCTCTCTCCAAAAACCCCTAAATAAGCAATGGGGAGCCCAAATTAGGGTGATTGGAAATATATGGTAGTTCAAAACACAAAATTAATCTCTCACAACACCCAAGTAAAGGATTGGGATTTTCAATGAACCGAATCAAAACCGTACCATGAAAAGAAAAAAACTAGGGACAATTATCCCGGCCATTAATGCTTTCTGCTCCTAGAAATCCATAATGCTTTTCAACTGATAGAACAACACCTAAATATTTATTATCAACATAATACATCCTCTATATATAAATATATATCATTCATCAATAATTTAACTTAATACTCTTTCCCAAATGAAACTCACCTCACAACCACTTCCAGAGAATCAATGGAATGATCAAGAGACCGCCTCCACAACCAAGACAAGAACTAGATTGTTGGTCCTTCTCCCAATAAATCCAAAGATCACCCAAACAATAGTTAACTCAAAAAATCCAATAACATGTGGTGCATTCTAAAATGGGCTCCCAACCATTAAATCATAACTAACATCTGACAAATCCTAAAGGAACGATCATCGAGACTCGTAGTGGGTCTCCCGACTATTATAGACCAACTAGATATGAAAAAAAGACTTCATAATAAACTAGAATTGGGCCTAACCTACACCTGACCACCAAAAATCCTCCACAAAAACCTACAATTCCAATTTAATAGGGTTAAAACATGAACTTATAAACCACCCACTCTTGAATGGAGGGGACTAGAACTGAGCTATCACTTTCGGCACGGATCCAGACCCCCACCACTCAGGGAGGGGGAGGGAAGGGGTCCTAATAATAAGGCCAGTAAAACCAAAAAAGAAACTAATGAACTACCTAACAATCTCTACCTATGAATATTAAACACCAAGACTGCAAACTGCTTTTCACAGGAGGTCCACACATGGACATTGATCGAAATCCCACATCCATGAAGGCATAACCATAGACACTGTCTGAGGGGTAAGTCCACCATGATTGTTTTGAAAATTGGAAATCCAATGTCATGAGAAAACATAATAGATACATTGAAACTACCACACCACAATGGTGGAGGAAAGAGGCTATTTAATCTCCCCACACCTTTGTAGATTTATTGACAGCGTGAAAAGATTCACTCTGAGGCCTATGGACGGATCTCTGAATCTTGAAGCATCTACTACACCACCGCCAAGTGCTAAGGATCACGTCACTAAAAAACTAAATTTCTCAACAAATAACCATAATCTAAATAGGAACTCATAGATACATATCAAAATTCAATATCACTATGAATGAGGAGAAAAATGGACAAGGAATACCGTGAAACACATCAACATCACTGAAAAGAACTACTTTGTCCAAAATAATTATCACGACCTGGAAGCACTTTAAATCGATGCTGAACAACTCTCTATTTCTACTAATTGGATGAGTAATTATTTGAGGAAGTGGATCTATCTTTTGAATCAATAGAAAGAATCTTTAGGTTTATCAATTGGAAATCGTGAAAACATATAACTACTTACGGCCACATCACAACATCCAACACATCTTTAGAAACCCCCTGAACCATACTCCAAAACCCATCCACCACCAAGATATCATTCCAAGATACAACAATATTATGAATTATAGATCACAAGGAATCTTACTGAATAAAAAACACTTCTAAGACAATGAAATAACTATTGACATAATCATTGGATTATAAAAAAAGGCAACAATTTTTCAGCTCAAAACACTTTTGAAAAAAAACTAATTTTGTGGGTTTCCACATTCACCAATAGTGTTTCATCAAGTCTCACCCACATGCACATTTCTATGCCACCCAGGAACCCATGAAAACACCATAGTCTAAAACAAAACAACATCAATCCATTAAAAATTTGTACCTTCCAAAGGAACACTAACTAAAAAGTCAAAAACTCTTTTCATATTTCACATAACAAACCACACTTCCTTAAGAAAATTTTTCTCAAAAAGTACCCCTTGTAATTTTTTAAAAACATGTAAAACAACCAAGATACTCCTAACATTCTGTTCTCATTTTATGAAATTCATCAAGGACTATGTTCATAATCTGATATCTATTGAGACCAATACCCTTTCTAGGAAAACACAAACCCCTCAAAACCATTTTCCAAAACTAATATATAATATTCAAACACTTTTCACCATTCCTAAACACCACATTTAAAAAAATGATTTATAATCACTTTAAAATGATTCTCACTTTCAAAACATTTTATTCCAACACACCATAATTTTAGATTATGGATAGTCCAATCCCGTTAAATAATTTCCACTTCCTCCATATTATTTTTCAAAATATCCCAACCTTCCAAAACCAATTTTATATTTAATTTTTGAAAACCCCATTTTACACTTTTCAAAATCCAATCCTTACTTTAAAAACCATTTCCACAATTCTCAGAGAGAGATTTTCAAAAAAAATCAGCATTCAAGAAAGTTCTAAGAGATCCAAAAAAGGGAACTTGTGTCGGAGGGTGACATGACCATATGGATGGAGGATATATTTCAAACACAAAACCAACAAAAAGAGACATATTAGGACCATTACCCTTCTCCACAAGGCTTTACAGGCCCTGCGAGCTCACCGGGGCCATTAGTCAGACTCCCCTTATCGTATCCCAACACCAAAAAATCAACAAGAAAAAATGACACTAATAAAACTAGACTTCCTGGAGAAACGAAGGGATCAGAACGAGAAAGAGTATGTAACACTCTTCACACAATTACGCCCAAAGTATAAACAATCCTACTCCATATACCTTGACATCCCCCAAAATACAAGGGATATCTAAAAAGAACAGTCTACTATGAGCCGACCTCCTCTGATACCATTTTGTCACGAACCAGCCTGAGTCGAACCTGAATCGGTCACCCAGGCCAGCCCGCGACAAGTCCTGAGAGGAATTCCCAATCCTCCCGGGATAGTAACAAGCACCAAGGGCATTAATAGAGTACAAAAGGGAATGATTTAACCCATATATAAAGAATAAAACCAATAGTAGAAATAAATGTACAGCCTAATATACATTTTTATAATAACTAAACTAAACATTATTTGTACAAGAAACTGAATGTTCAACTAAACCAACAACTTAAATTACCAAACTTGATAACCAAATAACTCCAGGTGACCCCGCTGGTCACTCTCCAACACAATGATCAAGTGTCGCCCTTGGTAATCAAACTCATGTTGAAACCTGCACAAGGGCTACAAACATAAGAAGACTATAGACGTGAGTTTTAAAACTCAGTAGGTCGGACCGATAATATATTCCCAATGCACATCCTTTAAAACAAAAGAAACATCAATTTAAATTTTTAAATAAAAATATAAAGGTATGTTTTCAAATGAGGTCCCATGCTATACAAAAAATACTAGGAAAAAATATGAATGTTTTATAAACAAGGATGCTAGTAACAATTTTCAAAGAGGTTAAAATTAAAAATGAAAATAGTTTTCATGAGGGTTGTGTTAAAGAATTGTCACATCTAAATAAAACACACAAACTACTGAATTTATTAACCAAATACACTGTATGTGAACTGTGTGTAAAAAATAGCCAATGAGCACAACTCATGAGATCACCCCTAGGCACTAGTTAGTTGCTAGCCCCATGTACATCATATCTCGGGGAATGTAACCATAATAAATATCCATTCTCATGCACACAAGTCAGTGGATGAGAGAATAATGATAACCTAGTGGTTCCCAAAGAATATCATCATCATCATAGTTTAGTTAGAGTTGTCATTGTCAATCTTGCTACGTGAAACAGGGGCCAAACCCCACAGGATCACTAGCATAATAGTACATGTCTTCCCACCTAGATACATGTGATTCCATTTAGTGCTCAATCATGTTACACATATTATCAAATACAATTTTCACATCCAAATTCCTTTACTAAAACATAAACACATAGACATCCTGAAAACATTCTTCACATTTCATTCACGAATCAATAAACCACTAAAAAGTGTCGTAAACTAATTTCAAGGAGTATAATTCGGCCTTGCATATAAAATCCATTGAAAATTGATCTTTTAAGGAAAAAAACCCACAAATAACATTACAAACCAGATTTGGAGGCCCCAAAACCAATTGATAAATCAATTTCATGGACCATAAAATGGCCCCAAATAATAGAACTTTAAATACACATGGAAACCATTTTTACAAAAACAATGCCAAACGAGCCCTTAGACCTTTCTCAAAATTAACATTTGAACAAGGTATGAATTACTATTTTATTAATGTGGTTTATAAAAACTATTTAAAGAATCAATAAACATTCATAAATCCCCTAAAATAATCAGGTTACATAATCAAATAACAACCATTTTCGTAAGGATGTTAAATGGGCCATTTTCTGACAATTTGGGCCAAAACATGTTGTAATAAAAAACCCATTAGTTTGTAAAAAAAATCCAAAATGGAAATCCATATAAGGACAAAAAAATAACTTTTATAATTCTTCAAATTCATTAATAAATCCATCCAAATAATTTTTAAATCACACATAACACATAAAAGCCAACCAGACAATTTACTGAATACATGACATGCACTTTTTAAACAAAACAATTTATTTTCAGAGCTTGACAAGGAATAAAAAACCAATTTCATGCCATATTTTATTCAAGATACTATAAAATGTTCGAAATATCATAAATGAAGTTCTAAAACATGAAAAAAAGTTACAAAAGATATCATAACATTTAAACAAACACTTGGTGTGAACTTTTATTACAAAACAACACTACCTTTCACAAAACAAGGCTTAAAAACCCATTTTTCACACCAAAAAAACTATCCAAAGGAAGAATAAATATAATAAACATATATATCAGATTTTTCAAATATGGAAATTTTAATTTTAAATGATAATTTTATGTGCAAGGGATATCATACCTCAAACCCTTTGGGTAATGGAATCACACTTACAATATCACCATCCAAGAGTTTTCAAACCCTAAACCTATGAAGAACAGCCCGAAACAAACAAAAACCCCATAATAAATCATGGGATAACGGAAACCACTATCAATAATGACTAGGGAAGATTATAAAACCATGAAATAATGAAAGGAGGATGTAGAGGGAGGATAAAGGAGAAGGAATCTCACCTTTTCGACTAGAAAACTCCTCATCTTCCATTAGATCTGCACCCTTAGAGTATATTTAATGGGTTGAAACATCGTGGAGAGTCTCTTAAGGTCTAGAAGAACTAGGGAAATAATATTTGTGGTAAAAATATCATGCATTGAATTATTTATGTATGAAAAAATTTACCTTCTCAATTCTATAAGATTTGATGAATCCTGAGAACTTTCACCCTACAATTCGATTCAAATGAGCTACAGAGTTGTAAAATAGATAATGAGGGCGAGGCTAGGTATTTTGGATAAGATTGAGAGTATGAATCACCAAAATATATTAACAAATGAAATGGATATAAAAGAAACAATGTATTTGTTTTGAACTGGAAATGGACCCACGGGCTGAACCAATAACTAAATAAGTAACCCAAATTGACCATGATTATGAATTCAAAAGTAGTCAAAAATAATATGGAGGATTTTATATTTCATTGGAGGAAATGTATGATGTGGAATGATTGAAAATTCTGAAAACAAAGGATTTATAAAAGAAAAAAATTTGTGTTTTAAAACTGGAAATGGGCTCACAGTTGGCCCCAATCATGAAGTAACCACCCTCTCTCCAAAAAATCCTAAACAGACAATGGGGAACCCAAATTATGGTGAATATAAAAATATGGTAGTTCAAAACTCAAAATTAATCTCACCCAACACCCAATAAATGGATCATACTTTTCAATGAACTAGATCAAAACCATGACATGAAATGAAAAAAATCAGGTGTGACACTTCAGATACATATCCTGACTCATATAGAAGTGTTAGAAAATATCATTCAAGTCAGGATGTTGCATCTGGGTATGAAAAAAAATCTCTCACAAAACCCTCTAGGCATTCCAGCTATGTCCCACTACACCATCTAGAAATGGAGGCAAGGTCTCGCGATGACCTCCTGGGATGTTATCCAAGACACACGACATTCATAGAACAATGCCACACTGAATCTTGCGACACCACATATATGTTAATATAGTTCATGATATGGATTCCATGGCATGTCAAACAAGTAATACGATGACCCTGGACCAGTCAATTAGTTCATGTGACACCCTCTATGCATGCATTCCAGGTCACAAGGGAATCTTGGGATTTGATAGCCCTGTCCATCCCCAATGTGTAAGCCTTGGATACAAGGGCTACCTCAGTATGTAATGCCTAATATAAGGAGATCTATGATGACTCTGGTTCCTAAATAATTTAGGATATATAGGCCAACTCATTAAGGAACATGTTTCATATAGATCATCTAGGGAATTCCGAAAATCAAAGACCCTTAACCAATGAAATGACATTGATCACATACTGACAAATGTTTCTCAAAACAAGAAAATATAACATGGGAATAGGGAGTTTCATTGATAATTTCATTTTAATTATATACCATAGTGCTACAAGGGTAGCCATAGTGCATAATTTCTAACCACCGTCATCATATAGTATTTCCTCGATCAATGGTGAATCCATCTCAATGTAATCCCGTAGTATTCTTGAAACCATAAATATGATCATAATTTTACTAACTGGGATCATCCTATTTAGAATATCAAAGGATTAAGGGATAATGATACTATGATAACTATAATTACTGCCATATTCAGGATACGTAGGACACCTCTTCAAGGCCCATGCTCTATACCAAACATCCCATGTACTATCCAAGAATTCATGTCCTATATATATATATATATATATATTCCATGTGACTAATCATTCTTTCCACTTTTCCGCACAATTGGTATAGCTCACATGGGCTTATAGAGATAAAATGAACACCTCACTGGGGATCATGAATCTCAAATCAATATGTAAATCTCATTTTGTAATCCCCTATTAGTGGTATGGATTGAACACCCCTCATATAAGGTCATATAACATGGGGCCGGTCTAAAAGACGTGGTTGAACTACAAAGACTCAGATTCCTTCCATAACTAGGATTCATAGGATGTCTACCTAAGACCCGAACTCAAATATTTGGTATCTCAGTACCCACACATATATCTTCTCTACATGATGCTAAAATGAAAAATATTAACAAAATATGTGGTTTTTTATTCCTACAATAACCTGGATACATATTATGCCTCATAATTGCTCAATAATCTCCTTAGAATATTAACCACCTCCTCGCATGGTAGCACATTTCAAATAATTTGGTTATACAACCTCATCACATAAAGCATCTATTCATTGTTAGAAAAATGGATGAAGAACTAGGAATCATAATGATGGATTCAGTAATGATACCCCACTTCCCTCAGTTCATCAATAAGTATCCAATTCTTTTATTAATGTGAGAATTAACCGATGAATCATTTTTAGGGTAAAGATCCCCATATCAGAGTTAGGAATAGAATAAAAAACATATCACAAATCTATAAGAGGGTCCCAAATTAATAAAAACTTCCAACCAAAAGGGTGTGACAATCCCAAGCTCCCATCCCCTCATCTAATGCAAGACACCAAGAGTTGTTGGGCTAGAAATCCCAAATAACTATCGGCCTTTAGAAAGAAGGTCTATACCCAGCTATAGATTGGGGAACCATTTAATGTTTATAGGAAAATTTACAACGGTATCCCAACATGAGAAACCTATTATATTCATAAAACCGAATAAAAATTATAACCAATTACTATTATTAATACTTCCACATGCTTCCCAAACTAATTTTTTTCATCAACATGTTTAGCCCCCCCCCCCATAATTTAGGTGATCCTACATTAATAGTAAATGATGTGGGAAACATGTTGCATCAAACATTTATTCATCAATACATATACATGAAAGAAACATAAGTTGTTTAATATCAGATAAAAAATTCATTATCGCATTGAAATAAATACCAATATCTTCTATAGTAAATTTTAACCCATGCGTGCTTTGTGAGACGGGTACATTAGTTTTGAGGCATGTTCATTATTTCATATATAGTTTTTGTTTCATAAATTAATAATTTCGAATCAAATTGGACAAATAAATAAATTTAAAATAAAATATAATGAATATTTTTCATTTAAAATTATTTCTCATCACGAAAACTGATGAAATAATTCCATGATTCCTACATTATAATGTATGAAAAAGTAACATGTTGATGTGGATTGACTATCCCCCCAATAACCCAAAGATATATCTTTGCAAGAAGAGTGTGGAGGAATTTATGTTCTTCTTTAGCATTAATTAAGATATGTTTATTAAGGATATATTATAAAATATACAAACTATGAAAAAATAATGAATATTAAATCAACATTTCATTATGTATTTTTTTTGGGAAAATAGATGAAGTATTTCATAATATTACTATTATATATTTCCAAAGGATTTCCATCATTATTAGCTTAACGTAGAGCCACAAATCAACATTAATTTGAACATTCATCCTCTTTCTTACCCAAACATAACTAATGAACATTGACTTGTTGGGGTGTATAGGTTAGTTGCATTGATTCCATCCAAACACATATTTTATACCTTTACTTATTACCTCAATAATTTTATTCAACACTGTGATGATGTACCTTTATTGTTTCTTAATCAAAATTTAGTTGATCCCCAAACAATTTTGTATTTTTAGTGTCAACTATTTTTTCTTCCTTAGAATTATAAAATTATTATGTATAAAAGACATTGTTTATATGAGTATTCAAACATGTTACCTGAATTATGTTAATGGAGTAGAGGACATGTAATATTATGAGGAAATAAATAGTACATTGAAAAACAATTTAACAATAACCTTGAAATCATATTTTTTAATGGTTTTTGGGATTTGAAGATTGTATCATGAATCTAAATACCGTCTATGTATTTCCATGTAATAAAAAATACATTTTATACATTGGGATCAGATTGAAGTAATTGTGATTTCCCAATGAAAGGGCCATCCTTTTTTAAATGTTCGTCTTCCCCTATAGTTGTTTTTGTTATCATCATGAAAATTGAACAATTCATTTTAACTGGATTTGAGGTAGATACCACTTGCACTTCTTGTGATTCAATTATGAATGACTCATACATTCCCATTCCATAGAAAAATAGACCATCATGAAACCAATTTCTTCAACATTTATATCACTCTAATTAACAAACCATTTTCAATAGAAAATCAGAACATAAAATTTTTTATAATAATAATCTAATATTTTTCAATAATGATAAAACATGACATATTCAAAAAAACTTTGTTTCAATACATTGAACTAGAGATGTGAATCACTTCTTCCACATGAATAACTACACTATTCTGCATCATATTATTGTCATCATGTTCTTTTATATGGAACATGCAAACATTGATTACAAAACTCATGTAAGATATAACATTTTCATTTGGTCCTCTTCTTATTCATAGAATTTGTTCTAAAATTGAATTCCTATTATCTGATAACCATTTATAAAGTTTTTATAAGAACCATCATATAAAACATTTAATATGTGTATTTGATATCCATACATTAGTCTTTTATGTATTTAAATCTCTATGAATTGATTTTTGGGATTAAACGTATGGTTAAACATCTTCACTATTTTGAAAAATTTAATGATTAGGATTCTCCCACTACGTGATGGTTTTTGTATCACCAGCTATTCTAAAAATAACTTCACTTATATAGAGTAATATATAAAGGGACTTTGGGAGAATGATATTGTCAACATATTATAGGTAATCGATACACAATTCAACAAATTTTCTATAAATATAACATTTTTCAATACAAAATTCAGGCTAAATTTGATTCCTTACATACAATTTCAAAATCATCAAATACCGTTAAATGGGATATATCTATATGTTATTGGAAAAACAATATATTTTAACCTTTCTAACAATGTGAACTATCTGGTGGACAATTATATAAATGGATAATTGTGAGAAGATCATGTTTAATTCAAATAATATGGCTATGACCTCTTTAGTCGTGATTACAAACATCATTTTGTGTATATCATTAGTGCATATGGCTTTGAAAATGAAGCATAGTATGTTTAATTTATGTCCTACATTTCTATGAATAAAGCAACGTAAATCAATGGGTATCAATATAAGGATATGGACTCAAAAAATTATATGATATTGAAAAAAATATAATAATTGTACTTTCATTCAATTTTAATGTAGTATCAAGTTTAGAGATTTAGGGAATTATGCCATACATCAAAAATAAAAAAACCATAATAATATAATGTGTTAAATTCCAAATAGTATCCATTTTTCAAGTAGTCTAAAACTATGAAAAAACATGATCATTTTTTGAAAACACTTCATGAAATACAACATGAAATCTCCACTTCGTTCTCATATTTATGTCCTGCGAAAAACATTACAATATAAGGGATAATAATGAGAAGATCAGTATGTGATACGAAAAGAAGAAATCTTTTAGTCCTTTGATAAATAATAAAACCGGTGAAACCTTTATCATAATGTAATAAATTTTACCCTTAATATGTATAGAATAATTTACTTTTAAAATAATATCATTCCATACATTTTTTAAACAGAATATTACCATAGGACCCATAAAAAGTATGTAAATTCAAAAGGTGTATTTAGGCTTAATTATTATTATAAATATTATAAATGAAAAAATCATGATGTCTGCATCCATAAATTTCACTCTTACATATACAATATCCATACGACCATCTTCCAGATCCAATTCATTGGAGGATACAACATAATAACTTGTCTTTGGATTATCACAGAACCACAAATATGTGGATTATAACCTAACCAGATGGAAACTTTCCAAGTACCATTATATAATTAAATAATTTAAAAGCCTTAAAATTTCAACATGTCAATCTAAAAATTTCATTTTCTACCATAAGAAAAAATTTCTTGTTATTATATAACCAATCCACTTTTACTAAAAATTTAAATAAAATTTCTTAAATCAAAGTGTCCTATACTTATTTGAAGATTTTATATCACAAGCCTCATGAAAGAATAACATTAAAAAAAATTAAATATCATGAGAATAAATGAAGTCATTATATGATATTTCAATCTATATCTATATACATTTGATAAAAGAATGATGGTTTTGAACATCATGACATTCCTTGATGAATGGAAATTGAGGTGAAGTCCCTTACCATGAGTTTGACAAACAATGTATTATTTACTATCTTGAATAATAAACTTATGTTAATTATTTAATATATTTTTAACCTATTTCATGTTTATTATTTAATTCATATCACTTCATATCATGTTATTACACTTACTTATTTTTATAGGTTAACATTGGTTGTTATGACGGTATTTGATATATGTGTCTAAAATGACATTGGTTTGAGGTCTATATTTGAAATCATATTAGTTAATAATATCATGAATAATATTCATGGAATTATAATAACAATTATAAATCAACAATAATTTTTAATAAAACCATTTATTCATTGTTATGAAAAATGAACAACGTTATAATCATGGATATGTAAGGCAGTACATATGCGTGAATAAAATTTTCATTTTTCAATCATCATTATGGAAATAAGGTAATTATTATATTATATTTTAAAAATGATCATATTATAATAATGTCATATTAATAATATATATATATATCATTCATGTAATGTGATTATGAAAAAAATCACATTAGTTCATGGATGTTATAGTTCACACATACGCATAAATGATGCTATCATTTTTTTTACAAGGAAAGGTAATAAAATAATTTATTTATAAGTTTTTAATAATGATAAAAATCTCCTGAATATCATATATAAAATGTAATTCCATCATTATAACGAGTTTTAATAGATGGTAGTTTAAACAAATTATATCGATTTGTGAGGCTGTAGATCTCCATACACACGAATGGTAATTGTTTTTTCATGTTATGGAAGTGGAGATGGATTTAGGATTTGAAATTAACATAATAATATCTCTTTTTATTTAGGATACTATATTTATTATTTCATCATGGTTGAAGAATACTTTAAGTTAGTGTATGAAAAAATAAAATTGAAATACTTTATTAAAAACAATATCTCTTCTTCGAAAGATATCCCATGATTAACACCTTAACACCTCTAAGGTGAGTGTTCATCCAAAAACAAGATCTATATAATAATGGGAGGTAATTTATGACATATTTTGGGCAGATATTTGATGGAAAAAATTAGTATTATAGGTTTGAAAAATTTAGAAGAATGGGTTCCCATTTATAGAAGATATGAGGATAATTCTTGGAATTCATCACAATATTAAATTAATTTTAAAGTAATTTTTCAATTAAAAGTGGATCCAAAGTTCATTCATTAAAATTTAGGATTATTATGGGTAAAAATAAATTAAAAAATTATGAACTATATTTTTTTAATTCATATCTTTTTGTTCGATCCCTTATTAACCCCTTTCAACACTTACCATGTAACATCAATTATTGTTCTTATATCATCTCTAGATAAATATAATATTAAATTTAAAAATTAAATTTAATATTAGAAATATATTTAATTAATATAATCCATGAAGTATGATTTTATAATTTATTTTTATAAAACACACTAATGCACATTTAAATATATTTTGGGAAAAAATTCCTTTTATTTTAAAAAGGGTTTTATTTTAATCTATAATTAATTGGTCCCTCAAGAAATTAATATATATACATGGGTAAACCATATATTCATAACTCTATTAATCCTATTAATTGGCCACATTCTAACACCTATACGATAACTACCAAATTAAATTAAGAAATTTAGTTCTTTGTTTAAGATTGTTGTGGAGTATCCGTTAATGCTATCTAACATAGAATTGCTTTCTTTTAAACATAGTATTATAGATTCTACCAACTATTTAAAAATGGTTTCCTCTCAATTTGAACTTAGGATAAACATCTAGGGATATTACTTTTCAAAATACATTATTTGAATTCTCACATCAAAAAAAGGAAAAATGAAACATCCACATTAAAATAAAGAAAGGGAAGTATATTGGTCACCCATGATAACACATATTATGTTTCCATATTGGAAAACCTAGACATGAAATATAAAGAAACCATCATATTCTAATTCAGATTGATTGAGAACATTGTCATGAAAATATTAACAATCACAAAACCATAAATTTGTAATGGGTTAAAAGGGCACTAATTTCATAGTAATAAAAGTAAAAATATTTTTTTGTTTTAGGATATTTTTAATAGAGTTGAGGATTTATTTTACTAGGTGAATATAATTAAACACGCATTATTTATATATTTCAATTTCATAATAACAAATTCATCCCCAATTGATGAAAATTCACAAAATAAAACATTAAAAATAATGATTATATAAACCATAATGTTTGTTAATAACATAAAACTGAAGTATAAAAGTAAAGTAATAATTCTCATTAATAAAAAATACTTACCTAAACATGAACCGAAATAAACATATCACAATAGTTCATAATATCTTTATGATCACGTCACTTTAAATTCTAGATGGAGTGTGTGACAACCCAAAAATTCATTTATGGAAATTTCTCTTGATCTAATTAAATGTCCTTTGATGGTTATATATAATGTTAACTTCATTGGTTTTATGTTTCTGGATTTTAAAATTCCATTATGAATTGTGACCATTTCTAATATAGCCATTAAACAATGATCACATGATTTGTGTAAATATAGGGATTTAACAAATCCAATTTACTCAGACAAATAAAGCGATAGCCTCATCCAGTAGACTTACCACCATACAATGCCCATTTTTTGGAGCTTAGAAAGGAGGTGGCATCCTTGTGATTCTTTCTTGACCAATCCCAATCCATGTTTGAACACGTAAAGCTTGAGTGGAACCGACTACGGGAGAAGTGGAAGTTAATAAAGATTACCATGCGAGCGATGTTATCCAAGACTCCCCAAGAGAAGGTCACCATCACACACCTTACCTTTCAGTATTAAGCAGGTGTCATAAGGGGTTATGTAACAAGACCCGAGCTCTATAACTATGTACATTATTTTTGTATACTAGATGTGCATTCATATTATTACTGTGACATTGTAAATAGTTTTTTAAGGAAAAACATTATTTTTAGTTAATATCCAACTATGAAATCTATTTTGACGAATTAATGGATTTTTGAATAAAATAGTATTTTCATAAAATATTAATATTACTAAATTATCTTTTATTAAAAATAAATTATCATATATTTTTATGAAATCAATTGTAATTTTTATTAATGTTTGAAAGCTATTTTTTTCAAAACCCATGAATTTTTGATAAATTTCAGTTTTTATTTTAAAAGTAAAAATTAAATTATTTAGAAAATTATTTAGATAAAATGAATTTTAGTTTTTGAATCATGAAGTCAAAATTATCCAACGGTGTATTTTTAATAATTTTCTAAGATAGTGGAATTTTTTGGTAAAAATTAAAGACCGTTTAAATATATAATGTGTTTTATTACATCATAATGACACAATAGTGATGTAATAAAATAATATTTACATTATGTTCTGACCATCCATTTTTTACCATTTAAATAATGTGATTTTATTTTTGATTGATTAATTTTACAAATCTTTAGTGGACCCTTCAAAGCTTATTAAAAAGTTTTTCCTTTCAAATTGTTTTCCTTGAGAGTGTGACTGAGTCCACATAAGATAGCCTATTGTTTATTAAGATTGTACATTTCCCTCATAATAAATAGTCTTCCACTGCCCTTTGAAAAAAACCATTTCCAAAAACCATTGGCAAAAACCATGGTCTGGTTTGTGGTTTTGATTAGTTTAATGTGTGGTGTCCCAAACCTAAATAATCACGAATTATCTCTCCTTTCCTATATAAATCCACCCAAGTTCCCACTTCATATTCACTCAAGAAAAATTCAGTTAAACCAACCCCTTCCATATTTTATCTATAATCCTCCCATGGTGCCACCAACTCCCAAGAAGCCTATGTCAAGCCCCTCCCAAGCCTTTGGGATCACACTTCCAAGTAAGGGATTTCTTCCTTTCTCTTTTAGTCCAATTTTATTTAAGTTGTTATGCCCTTTTGTTTTCAATTAAAAATGTTGGGATATGACTTATATCCTCCCCCATACTACCCTATTTATGTTTTGATAAGGGTATACCCCTTTTTCTCTAATTAATTCCTCCCATGAACACCTGTAACCATGCCAAAATTACGTGAGAGATTTTATCTCTCATATTTTACATCTAGGTAATTCTTTTGTATTATGAATATAAATCCAATTACGTTTGATGGGAAATGTGTCTATATTACCCCTTTACTTTACATTTTAGGTACATATGAATAGACACCATTTTCTCTCTCATCAACCATTTTCATTAATCCTTATGTCACGCCGTTATACTGATGAAATTGCACCGTGTTTTCTCAGGAAAAGATCATCCTATAGTGAATACCATACCCATGTATCTATCAAGGGTACTCACAATTATGAACATATACATATTTAATGGTACTTTCTTGTATTTATTCCACCTTACTTAATCGTGTAATAACTTATGATGTTTATTGTTTCCATTTTATATGATCCATGTGGCCCACATATGCAAGATATGAAATGTTTAAGATTGTGCACCTAGATAGCACTCCAATGCATTGGGTAAAGTATAGTATATTGATAAGTAATGTGAAATGAGTGTTAAATAATGATAATTCAAGTAAAACAAGGTTTTAATCATGATTCAAGTGAAATGTGGTTTTACTGATGCTACATGTGCAATGAGGGTTTACTCGTGCTTCAAGTGACATGAGCCTTGGATCATGCTAATTCCGTGTTAAGTGTTGCTGCTACATTTACATGTTATGATTATCATTATTTAACAAGAATTTTTGTTCATGTTTCTCTTGTGATCCATTTATATGCCTATTTTATAACATATATTTTATTTCTCATGTTATTCCATGTTTATTCACTTACTGGGCTTTATAGCTCACCCTTTTCTTATGCATGTCCTCTGGTAATCCCATTTAATGATAAGTACAAGGTAATGTAGTGGTCATGTAAAGTTAGTTTTCAATAAAGATGTTTTATTTAATGTATCAAGATTTTATGTAATGATCATAAGCCCCAAAGACACTAGACCTCTTGATCTTCTATGTTCTATCATGTGATTTTTATGTATTAAATCATGTTTATGTTACTAATAAATTATTGGTTGTTATAGTTGGTATCGGAGGATAGGATTAGTAATTTTTGGGATTAGGATTAGAAAACCCTAGTGATGAACTAAATACAAGAATTAGTATAATAAAAACATCCCTTTGTATCGGTGAATATTAAATAAGAGGTTTATCAAGAAATTACATCCCTGTCATGATACGATCAAGTAGGGGTGGGTCTGGCACACATGTATCCTATGGGTAAAACCCAAAAACACCGCTTTGAGATAGAAATTAGATCCTGAATAGCATATATTGAAGCCTATGGATTCATAATCTATGGAAATAAATGTAATTTATAAGTCATTAGTTTTTTCCTTAGATTACCCTTTATGTGTTACCACTAACTTTCATTTTATTCCAGAAAATGGACGGTAATAAGAGGACACATGCTAACAACTAATGTGAAGATCAATGTGATGACTCTGCTAATGAGATGCCCAATCCGATGGGAGTTGGAATCACGAACATTGTCAGACTTCTCTGTCAGTTAAAACATTCTTTGAATAGAAACATGGGTCAAGAAGAAAGTTCAACCCCCATAAGAATGAACAATTAACTATTGAGTGCTTCATGAGACAAAGGCCTCCTACTATTAATTGAACATCAGATCCCTCAGTCATAGAACAATGGATCAACTCCATTAAAATGATCTTCTTCATCCTTCAATGTTCTGAAGAAGTGATGGTTCTCCTAGGTTCTGATTATATGGAGGGTGAAGCTGATCAATGGTGGAAGTTGTTCAAAAATACGAAGCCTGAGGTGGAGATCGAGGCATTGGAAGTGAAGGATTTCCGGAAGATGTTTTTTGATAAATATTGTCCACGCACCCTCCGAATTATGATGGAAAGGGACTTCCTTTCCCTCATGAAAAAAATTGAAAAATCTATCAGGGAGTACGAGGAAAACATCACAAGTCTTGAAGGATATGCCTTCGGGTTTATCGTTACCCATGAATTGAAGGTTTACTGATTCTTTGGTGGGCTGAAACCTAGCCTATGGATAGTACTAGTGATCTGTGACATCGAAATCTCGGAGTAAATTGTATGATGTGCCCTCAAGGTCGAAATTTAGATCAGAAAATATGATGGGTCTCATGGAAAAAAATCATAAGGTAGACTTTAATGATGGAGGTCTGATGGATAAATCCAACAGTTCTAAGATGATCAAGCACCCCACTTGCCAAAGGTGCAGAAAAAAGCACCCCAGAAATTGCCTGAAGGGGACGAGGAATCACTTTCGGTGTGGAAGAGAAGAGAACCTAGCTACTAACTCTCTACAAGAAAAACCCAAATCTACAACAATGGAGAGGAATGATCCATTCGAACCTTAATGAATTTTTCATTTTTATAACTGCAAAGAACCATGGCATCTTGTGAATCAGTACCCTAAGCCATGGGTTTTAGGAGGAAACCGACAACCTCGAAGGCACCAAGGGAGTGCCTTTTCCATCATTATAACCAAACTGAACACCAACAATGATGTGGTGGCAGGTACGATATGTCTTCATTCAAGAATTGAGAATATTCTTTTTTTATTTTGGTTTGACGCATTCTTTTATATCCCAAAAGTTTAGTAGAACAATCCCAGAACCACCACAAATCATAGAAGTAAAGATGTCGGTGAGTACAGAAAATTGGGAAATCATTGCATCATAGGAATATAACTCCTCCCCTGTCATAATCTGTGGATTTAATTTCTTATAAAACCTCATCATATTCACTCTGGTGGAATTTAATGAAATTCTTGGAATGGATTGGCTTTCCTTTTGTAGAGCCAATATAAATTTCCCTGAGAGGGAAATCACTCTCCATGTGGATAATCGACCCCGATTATGTACAAGTTCAAGGAGGAGAATTAATCTACTATAGATCCATCATCTCAAGAAAGGATATTACATCCATATGAGCACACATATCTATCATAGATGATTGAGTCCATGGAATCAACCATCCATGAAGACGTACATATTGTGAGGGAATTCGCTGATGATTTTCTCGAGGAATATCATGGTCTTCCTCTTAGAAAAGTTATTGAATTCTCAATTGATATCATACATGGGGTGTTTCCAATATCCATGTCTCTGTATAGAATGGTTATTGTACATCTTGAGTTTTTGAAGAAGAAACTACAGGAGAATCCAAATATAGGGTTTATACATCCAAGTGCTTCACCATGGGGTACACCAGTCCTTTTCATTAAGAAGAAGGATTGGTCAATGCGCCTTTGCATCGATTATCTTGAGCTTAACAAAATCATGATAAAGAACAAGTATCCACTAACATGAATTGAATAATTATTTGATCAGCTACGTGGAGCAAAATACTTCTCCAAGATGGATTTATGGTCATGATATTATCATGTAAGGATGAAGGAGGAAGATATCCCCAAAACTGCTTTTCATAAAGGATACATGCACTATGAATTCATAGTATTCCCATTTACGACTAATTAATGCTCCATAAATCAGCATGGACTTTAAGAATAAGGTATTTAGGGATTACCTTGACAAATTTGTGGTAGACTTTGTAGATGATATTCTGATATAATTCAAAACCAAGGAGGATCATGAGGATCATCTTCGAACTGTACTAGAGACCTTGCGGAAGGAGAATATCTATGAAAAGTATGGATAGTGTGAGTTTTTGTTGAAGGAGGTCCCATTCATGGGTCATATCATCAAAAGGAATGGGATATATTTGGATCCCTCCAAAAGAGATGCAATTGAGGGATGAATGAGGCCAACATCGGTAGTAGATATCCAGAGCTTCTTGGGGTTAGCTCGATATTATTGACACTTTGTGAGAAAATTCTCACGATTATCCAACCCTTTTACCAAGATAACTGGGAATGGAGTAATATTTTCTTGCAGTGATGATTTTTAATAATGATTCAAGGAGTTTAAAGGGAGGATTATCATTATGACCATGATCACTTTACCCAAAAGTGGAAATCTTTTATGGTATTCAGTGATGCATCGAAGAAGGGCTTGGGCTATGTGTTGATGCAATATGATAAAAGTCATTTCCTATCCAGCAAGGCAATTGAAATTTCATGAGTAGAATTATCCAACACATGATTTGGAGTTGGCTGTGATGATCTTCAATTTAAAAATTTGAGACATTATCTTTTTTGGGAGAAGTGTGATATATATATATATATATATATATATGGACCAAAAAATCATCAAGTATATATTCACACAGAATGAGCTCAACATGATCTAGCGAAGATAGTTTGAGCTAATAAAATACTATGACTGCTCCATCTGTTACCACACTCGGAAAGCAAACAAGGTGGTGGATCCTCTAAGTAGAAAGGACCCAGAAATTCAATCATTGATGATAATTGAGAAGGATCCAATATTCATAGAATTGATGAAGATAGACATGGGAATCATAAAGAAGGGAACATCATCAATCCTTTCAAAATTTATTGCTCAACCGTCCTTTTTGGAAATATTGAAGGTTTATAAAAAGGATGTTGTGGGAATTTAGAAGAGATTGGAAGCTATCAGAAAAGATAAATCCTTAGAGTTCAATGTTAATGAAGAATGAATTCTGAGATTTTGTAAAATACTATATGTTCAATCACATACGGAGCTGAAGAAGGTACTTTTGGATGATCCGCATAGTTCAAATTTCTCTATTCACTCAGGAAACTCAAAGATGTTTCAATATATCTAAGAGTATTATTGGTGGGATAATATGAAGAAGGAGACAGATGAGTATACATCAATGTTCCTGATGTATCAGCAAGTGAAGGTAGAGAGGTAGAATATAAGGGGATGATGAAACCATTGCCCATACCATCATGGAAATGGGATAACATGACCATGGACATTGTCACTGGATTTCTGAAGACACCCAATTACAACAACGCAAACTAGGTTGTTGTGGATCATCTTACGAATTCTACACACTTCATTGCAATTCGAGAGGATTTATCATTGGATCAACTGGAACAAATATACATCAGGGAAGTGGTAAGGTTGTATGTAGTAACACTATCTATTGTATCCGATAAAGATCCAAGATTCACCTCTATGTTTTGGAAGAGTCTTCAAAATGCTCTAGATATTGAACTAAACTTTAGTACGGCCTATCATCATCAAAATGATGGCATATCTGAAAGAACTATTCAGACACTAGAAGATATGTTAAGGTCATGTTATATATAATTTAAATGAGGTTGGGATCAACATCTTCCTATGGTTGAATTCTCTTATAATAAATGTTTCCTCTCGAGCATCAGAATATCACCTTATGAATCCCTGTATGGGAAGATGTGTGGAACACCTGCATGTTGGGTTGAATTCGGTGAGAGTAAGCTGCTAGGACCATAAATAGTCTATGAAACAGTGGAGAAGGTAAAAAACATTCAGCAGTACATCAAGGTAGCTATGAGTCGACAGTAGTGTTATGCAGAGAACCATCGATGAGACATTGAGATTAAAGTTGGAGACCTAGTATTTCTATGCATATCTCCATGGAAGAAGGTCATGAGTTTTGGATAGAAATGGATGTTAATTCTTTTGTAAATTGGACCCTTTGAGATTCATGATCGTGTTGGGGTTGTGGCCTATCAACTAGCACTTCCACATACAATGGTCAAAGTACATGATGTCTTTCATATATCCCTCTTATAGAAGTATATACTAGACCAATAAGATGTACTCTCATCAGAGGTAATACAACTAGAGGATGATCTTTCTTATGAGGAGCAACCATTGAAGATATTAGATCATAGAGAAAATGTTCAATGAAATAATACAATTCCCCACATCAGGGTGTTGTAAAAAGACACATGTTTGAACAAGAGATGTTGGAATAAGTGGAAGTGATGAAGCAAAGTTACCCACATTTGTTTTAGAGTTGGAAAAGGAAATTTTGAGGGAATAATTTCTTAAGGGGGGAAGATTGTAATAACTCAAACATGTATTAATGTAATTTCCTATTGATTTAATTGAATGTATTAATACAATTATATAAAATGTGAAATTATTTGGTTTTATGTGTCTAGATTTTGAAATACAACTATGAATTATGACCATTTCTAATATATCCATTGAATAGTAAACACATGATTAGTATAAATATAGGGCTTTAAAAAATCCAAATTACATAGAAAAAGGAAGTGATGGCCTCATACATTAGACTTACCCCATACGAAGCCCATTTGTAAGAGCTCGGAAAGGATGTGGCATCATTGGGATTCGCTCTTGACCAAGCCCATGCTGATCTTGAACACGTTAATCCTGAGCAGATTCCAATATGGGAGAAGTGGACATTAAGAGAGATTACCACCTGAGTGATGTTATCCGAGCCACCTTAAGAGTATGTCACCATCACAAACCTTACCCTTCGGTCTTATGCAGGTTTTATAAGGGGTTATGTAACAAGACTCTAGAACTATGACTATGTACATTATTTTTTTTATAAATAATGTGAATTCATTTTATTATTGTTACTTTGTAAATAGTTTTTAATGCCCAAATACTATTTTTAGTTAATATTCAACTATGAAATAAATTTTGATGCATTAATTGATTTTTTAATTAAATAATATTTCAATAAAATATTATTATATTTAAATTAATTTTTAGTAAATATAATTGATCATATAATTTTATGAATGCAAATGTAATTTTTATTAAGGTTTGAAAGCTCTTTTTGTCAAAACCCATGAATTTTCGATAAATGTGGGTTTTTATTTTAAAGGTAAAAATTCAAATATTTAGAAAATTATTTAGATTAAATAATATTATTTTTGGAATAAGGATGTCGAAATTATTCAACGGTGATTTTTTCATAATTTTCTGAGATAGTCAATTTTTTGGGTAAAAATTAAATACTGTTTTAATATATAATGTATTTTATGACATCATAATGACCCAATAGTGATGTAATGAAATACTATAAATAATTTGTTCTATCAATATATGTTTTACCATAAAAATAATGTGATTTCAAATTTTATTGATTTATTTTACAATAATTTAGTGGACCCTTAAAGGCTTATAATTTTTTTTGACTTTTTATGTTTCTTTCCCGGAGAGTTTAACTCACATCCACAAAGGAAAACCAATTATTTTAAGATGTTCGGCCACTGGCCTCATAAAATATTGTATTCTACTTACTGTTGGAAAAAATCAAGGGAAGAAACCATGGATGGATAGTGGTTTGGATTAGTTTAATTTGTGGTGTCCCAAACCAAAATAATAAAGAATTCTCTCTCATTTCCTATATAAACCCACCCATGATACAGCTTCCTATTCACTAAAATTATTTGCAGTTAGACCATACCATGACCTCTCTATATATAATCCGCCCAAGGTGCCCCATGATCCTATGAATACTCTTTCAAGACCCTCCCAAACCTTTGGGATCACAATTTCAAGTAAGAGATTTCTTCCTTTCTCTTTTTTTTCAATTTTCTTTAAGTTATTATGCCCTTTTATTTTCAATTAAAAATGTTGGGGTTTGATTTTGAACATCCCCTATACTGCCCTCTTTAGAATTGGATAAGGGGTGACCCCTTTCTCTCTCATTAATTCCTCCCATGTACACATGTTACCAGGCCAAAATTCATAGTGGGATTTCTCTCTCATCTTTTACATCCAAGTAATTTTTTTGTATTATGCGTCTAAATTCTATTACATTTTATGTGACATGTATCTATATGACCTCCTTACTTTACATTTCATGTACTTATTATTAGACACCATTTTCTCTCTCATCAACCATTTTCATGAATCCGTTTGTCATGCCTTTATGCTGCAGAAATTGCACAGTGTTTTCCCAAGCCAAGATCATTGTATAGTGAATACCATACCCATGTCTCTATCACGGGTATTCAACATTGTTAACATATAATTATTGAATGGTACATTCATGTATTTATTCCACCTTACATAATCATGTAATAACTTATGATGTTGATTGATTCCATTTTGTATGGTCCATGTGGCACACTTATGCATGAAATGAAATGTTTAAGAAGGTTGCCCCTGGATAGCGCTCAAATGCATTGGGTAAAGTATAGTATATTGATACGTCATGTGAAATGAGTGAAAAATCATGCTAATTCAAGTAAAACAAGTGTTTACTCATGCTTCAAGTGAAATGCTATTTTACTCGTGCTTCATGTGAAATGAGGGTTTACTCATGCTCCATGTGCAACGAGCCTTGGCTCAGGATAATTCCGTGTTAAGTGTTGCTCCCACATTTACATTTTGTGATTATAATTATTTATCAAACCTTTATGTTCATGTTTCTTTGGTGCTCTATTTATATGAATATTTTCTAACATGCATTTTATTTATCATGTTATTCCATTTTTATTCTCTTACTGGGCTTTACAGCTCACCCATTTCTTATGCATGTCCACAGGTTATCCCAGGCAATGATAAGTATGAGGGAATGTAGTGTTCATGTAAAGATAGTTGTCAATAAATATGTTTTATTGCATTTTTTAAGTAGTTATGTAATGATGATAATCCCCAAAGACACTAGACCTCTCGATCCTCTATGTTTTATTAAGTGATGTTTATGTAATAATTCATGTTTATGTTTTTAATAAAATATGGGTTGTTATAGAGTGTCAAAAACCTTGAAAATAGTGTTATCCATTGAAAAATAGTGATATACCTAGAGTTTCCATCACCTCACCAGATTTCTCAACATTAACTAAGTTCATAGAATAACATTTTCCTACACCATTTTTTATTTATGATGATTTCCACTATGTGAAATTAACTTTGTACACATGGTATCATAATTTTCTAACACATTACAATTAAAAAATATTACTATTTTCCTCTATTTCCATTATATATGAACTCCGTTAAATCCATGAGAGATATCACCAAACATACCACATTGATAGAAACACATCATATTTGAAATCTATTTTCCAGTATTATTTTTACCACAAATCTCACAATAATAGAAGTTGGTTTTCTTACATTCAATATTATTTTATGAATTCTTTCACATGGTTTTCCAACTAGTCCACCTTTTTTTCTTGTTTTTATTGCAATCATGATCATTAATAAACTTCATTCATACCATTTCTGTAAAGTGAATAAGTATATCAATGATTTCGAACACATGATAAGATAATACCCATTTATATCTAGTCTTCATTCATATGTAAAACCAATTTATCTTACTATCAAGATCCTGTATAAAATTTTGGATGTAACTTTCCAAACGGGTAATTTTCTCTTCCTATACAGCCACCAAATCATGTACCTTTTGTCTCATTTCCATGAATTTTTCTTCCATCCTAAGTTAAAAAACCATGGAAAAATATTTATAAATAAATATATTCTTAAATTCATCCCCTTCCAAGGAATCAATATCATCATATTATTTGATATTCTTAATAATTTACCACCTATGGTTGGCCTCACATTCAAAATTATTAATTAAAAGAGTTTCGTTTTGGTGAAATGAACATGACATTATGTTAAAAATATTTTCTAGGTCTTTAATTCATCCTTCAGCTAGCACGATGCTAGATGATCCTCTGAATGATGGGGTATTTTCAGATGAAATGTTCCACTATAGACATGTTTGTTCATGGTACATCGGGATCCTATCTAGGAAGAATACCCCCACCATATATAGATCTTTCCAATTGATCCATTACAAAACAAACTGCACTATTTTTATTCCAACCATCTCAAGCTGCTGTTTTGGAAGGATTTTTTCATATGTATTCCTTCCCACAACAGCATGCCAACATCCTCAAAGGAAAGCCATTATGAATGTAAATATATTAAATTAATTGTAAATATAATCTCAACATACTACATTATTTCGACTCAATCATAATGTACAATTTTATTAAGGAATTCTAGTTATATTATCCTCACATATAAAGTTGTTTAAACCATTCCCTTAAAACCAATTATAGGTACCTAAAATAAAAAAATTATTCATTATGTACATCAAGAATTTGACTTTATTTCACATTGAATATCTTTTTAGGATTAAAAAATTAGAAAAATTTTCCATAACTCATATATAATAAAACCAAAACAATATATAGTGGATAATTTCTAATAGTATAAATTTTTCCCATAATAAAAAAATTCAAAAAAACACTGCATCTCATTTAGGAAAACTCCTAATGAAATTCAACATTTAATCTTAAAATCCATACTCATCTTATCTATTGTAAAAAATATTAAAATATTTGGGATGAGAATAAATAGATCATAAAGGGCTTTAAAATGAATGAAACCATTAATCTATTGATAAACATGAAACACCATTACATTTTTTGAAAAATTAATTATTTTAAAAAATAATATGTAGTAAATATATTCCATTGAAAAAAAGTAATTTCATACTTTCTTGAATAACAATATTACCATAAAACCCATATAAATCATATAATATTCATAAAATTATATTGGCACCTAATTATACAATTCACTCTTATAAATGGAATAACCATGTAGATGGCTTCCATACATGTCACTCTTATAAATGGAATAACCAAATTAAATACTTCAATACCCAATGCATTGAAGGATATAACGTAACCACACATCATTGGATTATCATGGAACCACCATTCCATGGTTTATCACATTACCATCCATCAAATATACAAGTATCATTATATAATCATAACATATAAAATCATTCAATTTTCAACATGTCACTAAAAAAATTTGATTTTCAACCATAATAATTTATTTCATATTATTGAATAACCAAACTATTTTCAAACCCCATATAAAATATATAAAAATAAATTTTTAAATCAATGTGCCCCATAACACTTTGAAACCTTTAAATCATAATCCGCATGATAGAAAAAATTTTAAAAATAAAAATAAAATAACATTATAATAAATGAATTAATGATTAGATATTTCAAAGTGTTTTTATATACCCCTTATTAAATAATGTGTTTTCATATCCTCATGATACGCCTCAATAAAAGGAGATAGATAAGATGTCTGTTACATTGAGTAAAATTTAATCAAGTTTGTTATTTATCTTACGAATTTAAAAATATATGTTAATTTTTTAATTTCATGAGAATCTTTTTTAAGTTTATTATTCCTTTTATATCACGTACTATCATTCTATAACAATTAGATTATTATACATGTTCACAATTTAGGTGTTGATGAAATTCGGTACATGAGCCCAAAATGACATTGGTTTGATGTCAATAGTCAAAACAATATTAGTCGACCATCACTAGAATAATAATCAGGACATAATATTAACTTTTATACATAAATTATACTTATATATTAAACCATATATGTTTGAGTATGAAAAATAAATAATGGTATAATGTTGGAGACGGTAGGTCGTAAGTACGTATGATTAATGTTTCCATTTTCCAATGATCATTAGGGAAGGATAGTAGTTATTATATTATATTTATAGAATTATCATAATATGATAAATATCATATTAATATTTTATATGTAAAAATATATCATTCATGTGATGTGTTGATGAAAAAAGATTCCCATCACATTATGGAGGGATAGTTCACACATATGCCCGAACGACACTATCATTTTTTTTGTGCATGGAAAGGTAATAAAATAAATGATATATTATTATTTATTAAATTTAAATATTTCATGAATATAATACATAAACCTTAATTCCATCATTTTAACTAGTCTTCGGTTATTGAGATTGAAAACAAATTATATCGGTTCGTGAAGCGGTAGATCGTCGTACAAACGAATAATAAATCGTCACTAATTTGATGGAAATGGAAATTGATTTAGGTGATGATATTATCAATATAAAAAATAAGTAAACAATTTATAGTTGAGATATTATTCCACAATTGTTTAATAATATTTTAAGTAAATGGATGAAGAAATAAAATATAAATACTTAATTGAAAACGATACCTCTTCTTGGGATGATATACTTTTATTAACAACTTATCACATCTAAAGTGAGTTTTCTATCTAAATAAGAGATATATAAAGTAGGGAGGGATTATATTAATTTATATGGGTTTATATTGTTTAAAAAAATATTTTTTTCTGTTTGAATAATAGAGAATAACAGGATCCTTATTATAGGTGAGGTGAGGGGCAATCTTGGAATTTTTCAAAATATTAAATTAATATAAAGTGATTTTCTATTCTAAATGGATCCAATGTGATTTATTTAGAATAGAATATGTATATGGTACTAAATCCATTCATACAATTTCAATTATAAACAATTTTTTAATCCTGATCTTTTTGTGTTACCTCTTATTTAACCCTTTTAACTATTAACATGATATCACATGAATTACGTTGTGAGGGTTAAAATAATTACATTAAAATTAAAAAATTCCAATATAAGAGTAGTTTTTTAAATTAAAATCCATATCCCAATTACTGGGATACGTATGATGTTTTTATTAATTTTTAGTCATTTAATAATATTTTTTATTTGAAAATATTATTTTCTTTAATTATGACACTATTCATTACATGACATTTTAAAAGTATCATAACCACATGATATCTTCAAAAAAAACACTCTCAAATCAACAATAACATGTAAAATGAATCCATAAAATTCTTTTATGGCTTTATCTATCTCAAATTATATTTATTTTAATATTCTTAATATCATTTTTGTTAATTTCATCAATTAAAAATTTACTGCATCATTAATATTTAAGCCTTGAAAGAAGAAATTTATTTCTAAAAAATTAAAAATAAATTAAAACAATTAATATTAACATATTTTTTTCAAATTCATTTTTATTGTTGAACATATCCCTATATAAAAACATATTAAAAATATTTTACTTGTTCAAAACAAGTGTTTGATTTATTGACTTTAAATTTAATAAAATATTGTAGGGGTTATATTCTAATCTAAAATCCCCTAAATGTTCTCATAATTGATTATATAATGAATATTTCTGAAATGTAATCATCAAATAAAATTATTATAAGTGTTAGGTTTATTTATAAATAAATATAATATTATTTTTACCTTAAATTACACAATTTACCCATAGTTAGGGTAATAAAAATATTTCTAATGTTTCTATCAAAAAAATAAAAGGGATTTATTTATTAAATGTGGATTTTAATACCCAAAATATTAAATCAATTTTTCAAAAATTCAAAAGAAATTAATTTCATAAATTATATAAAAATTAATCTCTTTGAGAAGGTGAGAAAATTAGTTTTTATAAGTAAACTCATTCAAATGTTTACTATGATTTTATATCCAATTTAATATGAAATTGATTCAAATGACCTAAATTGGATTAAATAATATAAAATTTATCTATTTATACATTAAATCCTATTGAAAATATAATTTAACAACAATGATTATTTACATGAAAATGTTCTTTTCAATTAAAATGTCACTATTCATAAAAAATGAAACTTATCAAAAAAATACCAATAAATAAACCAAAGTGGATTTTAATAGTTATATTAATGAAAATAAATTTATTTTTAAAAATATAATTTATAATAGTGTCAAATGTCGATTTAGATCTAGTGGTCTATCAAAAAGGGATGAAATTACCTTTTTTGAAAAATATATCTCTGATTTGTAAAATTGAATTTGTTCTTATGTAATGTTTTGAAAACATATAAAAAGAATGATAAAAATTAAAATGAAACATATATATATATAATCAATATTATAATAAAGGAGTGATTTTATTATTTAAATTTATACAACACCATTATGCACATTTATGTAGTTTTTTCATATAACCATTAAATTTTATATTTAAAATAGTTTTATTTTAATTTATAATTATTTTTTAACCAAGTAATTAATTATATATATATGTGTAAAATATATTTTCATAATATAGTCAATAATATTCATTCCCTACATTATAATGAGTGTCCAGTAACTAATATATTAAATAATAATATTTAGTTGTTCATTTAAGATCATTGTGGCATATCATGTATACTATTGAACATAATATTTATTTTTTTTAAAACCTGGAAAGATACAATAAAATTATGAATCAAAACATGATATTGATTTTATTTTAGCCCCAATAAATTCAAACTACTCATTCACACGATAATCTTGATAATTAATGGATACCCATCCTTAACATTTACACCATTATGAAAAAAGAAAAATTAAAATTTTTCCTATATGGATAGATTGTATGATGATAGAGGAATACATCTTTTCCCTTTTACCTTCACCTATTCCAAGTCATCCATTATCCCCATATTAATCATTTCCTACCTAGACATCATGAAATCTTCTATTTTAGCAAGGATATTTTGTAATGTTCTAATAACAATATGAACAACAGTTTTTCGACATGCATGACACCACGAAAACGTTTTACATTAAAAAGATCCCATATGGTGTCTCAAAGAAATATTATCCCTTTTTCCAACCCGATTTTATATGCATTTTAAAAACTCTTTTACGAAAAATAGTTTCAATATATTTTACTTTATCGAAGAGTTGAACACCTGTTAGTAGAGACGGTGGGGTACCTTGTTCGATATTCCCTATAAATGTTGTCAACTGGGACTGGTATTTGTGTTTTTGAGGTAAAAATTTACGATTTAATAAAAATACAGTCTTTATGTAATTCTTCATCAAAACCGAGTGTGTTTAATTTTCAAAAATGGTACAAGACTACATTCCTTTAATGTTATATCAAAAAAAATTCCCTATGAAGGAAATTCATTCAGCATCCCATAAAACATATCTATAAATTTGAATTCTATATTACTATGATAATCATTCATTGAGACCCATTTATCCCACATGAATTTTTAATCTGCCGTCAATGGTTCCAAATTTTCATAAAATTCATTACCCTATTACTTTGGTCAATAAATAAGTAGAGCCACCATAATGTATTTATGGATTATACATAGAAATGATGGAATGTTAAAATATACCAACATGACAGACCATGTACTGTTAGAACTACTCTATAAAACCTAGGATTTATTCAATCTATATGTCACGACCTGTCATCGGGGCTCATGTCGTGACTACCCCAAGCCCGCATCCCACAGGCCAGGGGCTGGCGACTAGTACCAAGGCATAAATCCTGACAAAAAGGGGAAGGTATTGCCTTTATAAAGTAAACAAACACCCCAGAGTAAGCAAGCATAAGTAAACACTAATTAAAACTGGGTACAATAGTAAGTGCGATAAAGTAAGTGGGAAAGAATACAAACCCAAACTGAAAGTAAAGTACAACTGGAATGAAATTACAACAACTGAAAATTAAAGCTGCAATGTCATGCCGTCCACTGGAAGTCCCACCTGAAGGGTGGGTAAAAGTATTCTCCACAGCTCCACGGGTCTAGCCATCCGCTCCGTGTACGTCCCGCCCAGTGGTCCACCTCTAGGTACCGACTCACTCCACAAGCCTCGAACACGATCAACATTGTCCATCGTCTTCATCCAACAGAATGTAGTGCAGGCATAGCCCGTGCAGGGGTGAGTATACGCTACTCAGTAGGGACCCTGAGACCCCCGAAGGTCTCCCAAAATCAACAAAGGATTAACCATAAAGGAAAGATATAATCACGAAGTAACATAAAACACTACTTAGGTATATGCCCATACGTATACCTAAGTCATCAATTCCCATTCGACTCCAGAATCCATTCCAAGTTCGATCACATCCACATAAGAGTAAAACCCAATCCACACAGGATAACACAACTCAATCCACATAGGAAAGTAAGTCAATCATATCGAAGATATTGATTGAAGTCAAGAATCAGCTCACATAGGTATACTTCTTTGTAAGACGACAGAGATGATCAGATGTAGCCACTGATTCATCTAAGACGTCGGACCCACCAGGATAGATAGGTACTAACCCCTGCAATGACCCACACAGGATCGATAGGTACTAACCCCCACAATGACCCACACAGGATCAGACCCACACATGATCAGTATGTGCTGGCCCACACAGGACCGATGACCATTGACCCACACATGATCTGACCCACACATGATCAGTAGAACTGATCCTCATAGGATCTCTATGTGCTGTAGTCGTCGTTGTTGAACCCATAGGGGATTTTTGTATAGTCGTCACCGTCATTGCAGTCGCATCCAGCTCTAGGGTTCCCACACACAACTAGCTCGTTCGGGGAGGGTCCGCTCCACGAGCCGAGGGGATGATACATCGACTAACATGAAGTTCGAAGTTGATGTATCCAAACGTTCCGTATCGTCAACAGGAACCCAACGTCATTGACGACGCGTCAATCGGACCCCCAGTCTGAGAGTTATTGGCTTTTTCATCCCAGGGGCTCGGTTGGTTTTTAAGTCAAAACCAACCCGACCGTACTCCAACTTTGTCCAAACCTCGAGCGGAGTAAGCAAAATGGTTCGCATCACTAATAGGAATCCATCAAAGTTGACGGAACGTCAAACGGATGTCCGGAGCTCATGTTATAAGCAATTCCGCTCTGAGGGCCTGGTTGGATTCGTGTTCGAACCAACCCGGACCAACAAAATGTTATCTGAAACCTTGAGTGTAATATATCGAAACAACTGTCTCGATCCTAGGATCGCATCTCAGCGGACGATGAATCAATCGGAGGTATGTATCCCATGTTATGGGCATTTGAACAGATCTATTAGAAAATAGGGGTTCGGGTCCGGTCCGACCTGACCCGATACCCCCCCAGGTTGGCCCAAACCGGGTCGACCCAAACCGAGTCCGGGTCTGTCCCATTAGGGTGCGGTCGGGCCTAGTGGGCGTGGTCTGTCCCCGCCGGCATGGCGTGGCCCGGCCTGGCGCGCTCAGGCGGCCCGCACGGCCCGCTCGACCGGTGCCGATTTGAGTGGACATGGGGGGCGCACTGCCACCCTGTTTGTGTAACTGCGACCCCCACGTGAGGGGGCCGCTCCTTTGGCCAGCCAGGGGTTTCGACCCCTAGCGTTCCTCGATTGGCCGGCTCGGCTAGCCTGTCGTGCTGCTGTCGCAGGACCCCGTGGTCCCGCCCCTTCGGCGCGCCGGTGGCCGGTGGCTCCGGCCGCCGCTCCCTACTCCGCCACGGCCAAAGGCTATGGCCTTGGTCTGACCAGTGTGGCGAAACGGCACTACTCCCGTCTGCCGCGACCCCGCTCCTGCCATGGTGTCTTCGACGTTCTCCGGCGCGGCGCGATGTCATTGTGCCTCTTCACTTCGGCCCGACTCCTTCCGCAGGTTCGTTTGGCCTCAACGGTGCGGCGCGACGCCGCCGCACATCTTTTCCTCATGGTTCCGCACGGTGCTGTCGCACCATGCCACCTTCTTTTGAACCGCAACAACACAACAACAACAAAAGGGGGATGGGATTCGGTCGTGTTCATACGGTCCGACCACCTCCTGAGAAGTTGATATCAAGCAGCGCAAAGATAAAAGAAGAACGGTAAAGGATGTTTCACAGACAAAAATCAATTAACCCATAGCTCGAGTCATGATGGTTGATCACTTGAAGATGAAAGGGAATGCTCCGATGATCTATAGACGTTGCAGAGGGATGACGGCGTTGCTTCCTCAAGCATCAAGAAAAAGGAAGCCGAGGTTGGAACCGGCGTTCTTCGTGTTCTTCAACGATGAGGATGCAGTTCTTCGTGGAAGGATGAAACTATTCAAAAACTATAACTCTCCCAAAAACTCAACACAACAAGATAAAACCCAAATAAAATAAGACACCTCTTATTTTATAACTCAAACCATGCATTTCAAAAATCCAAAATTCAAAACCTAATATACGTAATTAATTGATCTTAAGTTGTCAAATTAATTCGTGTTTAGGTGGAATGAATTAATGTGGGAGGTGAGGAGGGGAGGATTCACTTAATTAAAAAGGGGTTTAAAAGAGTTAGGGAATTTGAAGAGGTGGGGGTGTTGGAACCAATTTGTGTATAGGTTTGTATTTGTTGTCAATAGTTGTCAATGGAATATCAAAATGAAAGAGATCAATAAGTACTCTAATAAAATGGAGGAATGGAAGATAACAATGAAGGAGATCATGAAGTACTCCGATGAAGTAGAGGAGTAGTGATTTACACGATTGTTGTGATGATCGTAAGTTCAATGAACATGTGTCAAAGGTGATACATTGTTTACAACAATGAAGAATGTGAGGAGTAATCCACCCAAGTATGATTAAAGAAGGATGGTGTTTTTGGATGAAGACCATGCAATTCCTTCTTATTGCATAAGAACCATGGGCTTTGATGAAGACCATGCAATTCCTCATTATTGCATGAGAACAATGGGTTTTGATGAAGACCATGCAATTACTCATGATTGCGTGAGAACCATGCTAGAGACTTCTTGACGGATTGAATCACATGGTTTTCATGAATTTAATCTTAACGGTTGATGAAGGAGGAAATGTGCCAATGAGTTGACTTATGAAATGGCCATGCACATCACATTGTCATAGGTGATGATGGTACTAAAGCTGTTCCTTCAAACAATACATATCACAATAGTGGAGTTTGTGATAAAAGAAAAAGAGTTGTTGAAGGATACAGATCACCAAGAAGAAGTGATGTTGAGGTGATCGTGCTTGTCGACAATGCAAACAAACAACATAAAAATTTGTTGACAAAGGAGATTCCATGGTGACATGTCGAGTTCAAGAGTTGTTTTCAACGATCTATGTTTGATTCTAGAACATCAACAGAGGAATGGATGATCGGGAGGCGGTACAAAAAGAGCAGATAAAAGGTGGCGCCGTTTTCCAGTTTTTGCCAAATTTCAGGGGCTCAAAATCAACAAATGAAGAAGAGTGATTTTGGAAAAGGCACTTGCGCGCCATACTCTTGGAGGATAGGAAACTTGCACGCCATATGTTTTTGAAGATCAGAGCATCAAAATATGGAATAGGGATAAGGGTCGCGCAAGTTTTGGTGAAGTCGCGCAGGTGAATTATGTGTCGGGAAGAGACTTGCGCGCCGACACCTTGAAAGCATTATAACTTGCGTGTCTATGGTTTTTCGAGATCAGAGGATCCAAATTTGGCAGAGGCAAGATGTTCGCGCAAGTTTTGATGTTGATCGCGCAAGTGCCCAGCAGGGGCCGAAACTTGCGCGCCGATGGATGACTTGTGTGCCACCGCGCAGGGGGTCCAGTTTTCCTATAAATACTAGACCACCCCTCCTCATTTCTCACGGAGCTCAAGACTTTTAGATTGTTCGAGCTCTCTTCACGCTGGTGGTTGAACCGCGCAAGTGTTAGTTGGGTCGCGCAAGTAGAGGTTGCGCGCCGACTGATGGTTGAGTGCCCCAGGTGATTTGGGCAAGGAAGGAAGTGAGTCGCGCAGGTTAGAAGTTCAAGAAGGCAGAGTCATGCAGGTGCATTTGTGACACTTGCGTGCCAGTTTATACTTGTGCGCCTAAGACTTGCGTGTCGGGGGAGACTTGCGCGTCGGGCTTAAAAATAAGAGCCAGATATTGTTAAAGCACGCCCGCCTTTCTGGAGCTGCACAAGAGCTAAAGATTTCATGATACTTTAGGTGCAAAGCGAGATCGAAGAAGAAATCTAAATGATACATGCATGATCTCACGCATACATGGTGAATTGATTTTGAAGAATGCCGAGTAAGCTGAACATCATTTATTGAGCAATTACATAATTTATTGTGATTCAGGAAAAAAACGACAAGGGGATCTAGTGCATTCAGTCATTGCACTAAAGAAGAAAGATTGAACTATAAAGATCATCAACTCTAAACCCTGATGCAAGCAAAGTCTCATGATGAACAGGAGGCAAAGAACATCAATGCACATTTATTGAAGAGACCTTCACGTCTATAAACTGAGTGGGACTTCATCAACGGCAGTGAGCCAGGGGGAGTCAACGGGAGTTACCTAAGGGACGCAGTGAGCTATCCCTGAAAAATTGTAAAGGCAATGAGCCTTGGACAGAGTGTCTATACCCGAACATTTGTAATCCGCAGCTAGTGAAGCATAGTGGATTTAGTTACGACCGACAACCTGTCGGCGTATGCTCCTTGGACGTATCCCTTAGTGGTGAACCAAGTAAAAAATAGTTGTGTCATCTCTCTTTATGTGAATGTTTAATTGATGATTATATCCATCATACAGGTTTAAGTAGTTCCTACCAATGTGGGAACAAGATCCACAACTAAAAGAAGAAAAAGTTGCCACCCTGATTCACCCCTCCCCTCTCAGGGTGTCCTGGGGTCCTACAAGTTGTATCAGAGGGAGGTTGACGTATGTTGGATATTCTCCAGTATTTCTATTGAGAAGAGGATTTGAGTTTCTTTCCTAAAGTCAACAATGGAGAGCAGTCTTGATTAAGTTTCTGAGCAGACGCTTACATCTAGCAAGACCATGAAAAACATGAAACAGAAAGAGAAGAAGCAGCTAAAGAAGTCCCCCATATCCAAAGAAGATGCAGTGTCTTGTTCTCTATGCCATTCCAAAAATGAAGAAACATTAGGCATGGAAAGTATCGAGCATGTGACTCAGAATTCTTTCAGAGGAAAGGATGACACCCCCAATTCATGCTTTCAAGAAAAACTCAAAACATATCTGCATGATATTCCAGAAGAAAGGGCTGTTATTATCTGTATCCTATTTCAATCTATGTAGGTTGAGATGACTAGACTTGTAAGGGAAGCAGACAATATGGAAAAGGGGCTGGAAGGAAAAATTATGGAAAGTATGAAGCTCACCAAACGGGTGAAAGCCCTTGAAGAAAAAGGCGAAGTCAGCAATACTCTGGAAGAACGGATCCATGCACTTGAAGCTGAGCTGAAGAAGAACAATGAAGTCAAGAATTTTTTCTGGAAGAAACGTCCATTAAATTCAGGGAACATGTCTCTTTGTTACCAAACAAAGTTAAGATGCATGAAGACGAGGTTGAAAGGTTGAAGAAGAATTGTGAAGAGAAGATGATCACGATTGAAGATCAGAAGATCATCCTCAATATTGTGGGTCAAAAATTGAAAGATCAATTGACCAAGATTGAGAACACACATATTGAGACTTCACAAAAGAATGAAATGAGTGATTCTTTCACTCAATGTTCATTGGAGGAGTCTAAAGCTGAAATTCCTCCAACATGTGACAAGAAGATTATCACAACTCTTGATTATCCACATCAATAATCAGTTACTGTCAGTACTCAATGTCCAATGGAGGATTCTATTGTCAAAAGACCTCCAACATGTGAGAAGAAGATAATGACTTCGCTCATTGATCTATCACAGGCAACTGAGAAAGCGAAGGTACCATCCAGACCATCTTGTACTCATGTTTCTCAATACACTCCAACAATCAGTGCAGGTGGGAAGAAAATCTCTAAACAAGTATGGATGAGGATCGGTGAGAAGACGAAACCGAACACCATTACTAGGGTGGATAGGAAGAAAAAGGAAGAAGGTTCTTCCTCAAATAGAGCAAAGACGATTAAGAAGATGGCCCAACAACTTAATACTGAAGAAACAAAGAAGAAAAGATTTGTGGGCCAATGTTGGTGCTGCAATAGATTTGGGCATTGTGCATTGGATTGTTTTTATAATCCCTTTCATGGAAAAGAACATGGAAAGCCTAAATCAAAGTGGAGGATTCCAGAGAAGAAGAAGCAACATCCACAGGTCCAGAAGCATCTGTTTACTGCAAACAGATTTGGAATTCTTGATAACATCTGTGATGTATGCAACGGCAGTGGTCACAATGCAGGCACATGTCCATATCAACATGCTTTCACTCTTGAACAGAAAAGAAGACCTCTAATGTCATCAAAGAATGAAGCAACAACCTTGGGGAGAAATCAGAAGAATGTTGTGAACACACATTGCCCCATGAAGATCTCAAGTAGGGAAGCTGAGAACACACAGGATTTTAGATCCATGAAATTGAAGGGTCATTCAACCAAAAGAAACACTAAGTGGGATGAATCTCGGATGAACCCATGAGGAAGACCTAAACCAGCAATAAAAGTTCCAAATGACATATTGGTCATCTGGAAAGAAGATTTGAAAAGAATAAGGAATCTTGAAGATGATAAGGCAAAGGCTAGTGACAAAGGACAAGGAAAAGTTTCACATGATGAAGACACAGTGAAGGAGAGATTGCAAACAAAGAGAAACACACGTGTCAAAGAAGTTCAGTGTGAGAGATGTAAGAAGTCTGGTCACATTGCAAAAGGTTGCCTAACCTTAATACCAGATCAAGAAGCAGTCCTTAAGAGGAGTAAGAATGTAACATTCATAATGGATGTTAAGCAGAAAAATTCTCCACAAAAAGCAGAAGAGAATGTGAACAGAGCCATGCCACACCTACAGATGTCAGAACATATGTTCAAATGTGCAGGCATGAAGACTGGAGTGAATAGAGGAACTTGGTTGAGAAAAGAACTTCAACCAAGCAAGTCTTCTTGATGAAGCAAGAATGAACCACCTTATTCCCGTAATCATTTTTGTATTGTATTTGTGCTAATAATGCAGGGAATTGAAGGTGAAGCATGATCTCAGGGGGAGAACCTGAGAAGTAGTGAATGCTGTCAACTCTTGATAACCAAGATGAAGAAGTTTCCATCCTTAGTATATTCATCAATTTATATTCAAAGATTATGATGATGAAGGATCACTCATGATGAAGACGATGAGGAGTGTTTCCCTTGGGGGGAGAAGAATGAAGAAGCTTCCATAATCACTGTTTCAATCAATATCAACTCTTGGTGGTCTCAAAAGCTGTTATTCTGTAAATTTCTTGAAGAACACACCAATGGAGAAGGTATGACATTTCTCAATCTCTATCCCTTGGTTACTCAGATCAATGATTATTCTACAAAGGGGGAGTAACGGAATTGATCAGTGACATAAAGAGAATGGAAGTGCCCCAAGGTCACTTATCCTGCCAATTGTACTTGAATGTTTTTCATCTATTTGCTGAAGTGAGTGCAGGAGTTTCAGGTTGATTATTATCTATCATAGTTGATCTTCTTCTACCTGGAATTAATGTGGTAAACCCTTGAATACATGATACATGAGTTATCAGCTCATGTTGGTATCATGATCTGTGGATAATGGACAGCCTTGTTGACTTAATCAAATCCTCTTGTTTTCTACATCTAGCATTGCTCAAGTAGACTTAGAGTGAAATGATTAATGAAACATTGCTTATGTGTGGATTGATACCCTCCCTACCATGTGCTTTGTATTTCTTGTCAATAAGTGGGAGAGAAAGTGAAATGAACGTTTGAAAAGAAAAGTTGATTGAATAGAAGATTCTCATTTTAACATTGAAAAATTCATTTCAGAAGATGTATATGGTATTGACAACAAAATACAAAGGGGGAGATTGTTGGAACCACTTTGTGTACAGGTTTGTATTTGTTGTCAATAGTTGTCAATGGAATATCAAAATGAAAGAGATCAAGAAGTACTCCAATAAAATGGAGGAATGGAAGATCACAATTAAGGAGATCATGAAGTACTCCAATGAAGTAGAGGAGCAGTGATTTAGACGATTGTTGTGCTGATCGTAAGTTCAATAAACATGTGTCAAAGGTGATACATTGTTTACAAAAATGAATAATGTGAGCAGTAATCCATCCAAGGATGATTAAAGAAGGATGGTGTTTTTGGATGAAGACCATGCAATTCCTCCTTATTGCATAAGAACCATGGGCTTTGATGAATACCATGCAATTCCTCATTCTTGCATGAGAACAATGGGTTCTGATGAAGACCATGAAATTACTCATGATTGCGTGAGAACCATGCTAGAGACTTCTTGACGGATTGAATCACATGGTTTGCATGAAGTTGATCATGACGGTTGATGAAGTAGGAAATGTGACAATGAGTTGACTTATGAAATGACCATGCACATCACATTGTCATAGAAGATGATGGTACTAATGCTGTTCCTTCAAAGAATACATATCACAATAGTGGAGTTTGTGATAAAAGAAAAAGAGTTGCTGAAGGATACCGATCACCAAGAAGAAGTGTTGTTGAGGTGATCGTGCTTGTCGACAAATAAAACAAACGACATACAAATTTGTTGACAAAGGATATTCCATGGTGACATGTTGTGTTCAAGAGTTGTGGTCAACGATCTATGATTGATTCTAGAATATCGATAGAGGAATGGATGACCAAGAGGTGGTACAAAAAGAGAAGATAAAAGGTGGCGCCGTTTTCCAGTGTTTGCCAAATTTCAGGGCCTCAAAATCAACAAATGAAGAAGAGTGATTTTGGAAAAGGGACTTGCGCGCCATACTCTTGGAGGATAGGAAACTTGTGCGCCATATGTTTTTGAAGATCAGAGCATCAAAATATGGAATAGGGATAAGGGTCGCACAAGTTTTGGTGAAGTCGCGCAGGTGAATTATGTGTCGGGAAGAGACTTGAGCGCCAACACCTTGAAAGCATTATAACTTGCACGCCTATGGTTTTTCGAGATCAGAAGATCCAAATTTTGCAAAGGCAAGATGTTCGTGAAAGTTTGGATGTTGATCACGCAAGTGCCCAGCAGGGGCCGAAACTTGGGTGCCGATGGATGACTTGCGCGCCGCCGTGCAGGGGGTCCAGTTTGCCTATAAATACAGGACCACCCCTCCTCATTTCTCACGGAGCTCAAGACATTGAGATTTTTTGAGCTCTCATCACGCTGGTGGTTGAACCGAGCAAGTGGTAGTTGGGTATCACAAGTATAGGTTGCGTGCCGACTGATGGTTGAGTGCCCCAGGTGATTTGGGCAAGGAAGGAAGTGAGTCGCGCAGGATAGAAGTTCATGAAGGCAGAGTCGCGCAGGTGCTTTTGTGACACTTGCGCGCCAGTTTATACTTGCGCGCCTAAGAATTGCGCGCCGGGGGAGACTTGCGCACCGGGCTTAAAAAGAAGAACCAAATATTGTTAAAGCACGCCCACCTTTCTGGAGCTGCACAAGATCTAAAGATTTCCTTATACATTAGGTGAAAAGTGAGATCGAAGAAGAAATCTAAATGATACATGCATGATCTCACACATACATGGTGAATTGATTCTGACGAATGACGAGTAATCTGAACATCATTTATTGAGCAATCACATAAGTGATTGTGATTCAGGAAAACAACGACAAGGGGATCTAGGGCATTCAGTCATTGCACTAAAGAAGAAAGATTGAACTATAAAGAGCATCAACTCTGAACCCTGATGCAAGCAAAGTCTCATGCTGAACAGGAGACAAAGAACATAAATGCACATTTATTGAAGAGACCTTCACGTCTATAAACTGAGTGGGACTTCATCAACGGCAGTGAGCCATGGGGAGTCAACGGGAGTTACCCGAGGTACGCAGTGAGCTATCCCTGAACAATTGTAATGGCAGTGAGCCTGGGACAGAGTGTCTGTACCTGAACATTTGTAATCTACAGCTAGTGAAGCATAGTGGATTTAGGTACGACCGAAAACCTGTCGGTGTATGCTCCTTGGATGTAGCCCTTAGTGGTGAACCAAGTAAAAAATAGTTGTGTCATCTCTCTGCATGTGAATGTTTAATTACTAATCATATCAATCATACATGTTTAAGTAGATCCTACCAATGTGGGAACAAGATCCACCACTAAAAGAAGAAAAAGTTGCCACCCTGATTCACCCCTCCTCTCTCAGGGTGTCCCGGGGTCCTACAGGGGGCTCGTGTGGGCCCCACCTCACCCTTAATCTTCTCTTGAGAAGTTAACAACCGGTGGGTCCCACTCCAACTCCCACACATAAGATCTTACACTTAGAAAAGAGAAATTAAGTTGAGAAGAACTTAATTTCACTTAAACCGCTTAGTGAAGAAATAAAAATAAAACAATTATATTTTTATTCCCCACCTTTTTTTACATCAACACCCGAGCAAACACACCTTCGGAAAATGTGTTCCTAGAAAATTACCGGCACTGTAGTTTCATCGGTGAACTCAGATTTCGATTCCGAGCACCGGTTCAAAAATTAGGAAATCTTGCTCGTTCGTTCACTGATCGTACCCGAGCTAAACTTCGGAAAATGATTCCGGGCACACCGGGCCTCGGAATTAGGTGCTGCCAGAAACTGTGTTCGTGTAAAATCCCAATGAAAATTAAGAAAAAATTTCCATTAAATTTTACGGGTCTTTACATTACTCCCACCTCAAGGATTTACGTCCCCATAAAGATTGATCATAAAATAGGGAAACAAATGTGGGTATTGTGCACGCATCTGAGCCTCCCACTCCCTAGTGCTCTCCTGGAGGATCCCATGCTGCTACCTGATGCACACTAGAGGAATTGACCATCCACATAGGACCCACACCTGTCGATCTTCGATCTCCACTGGGACCTTAGCAAAATTCACCCCATCGTCGATATCCATCTCTCCATGGTCGATGATATGCGTCAGGTCATGCATGTACCTCCTCAACTGAGATACCTGGAAGACGTCGTGCACCCGGTGCAACTGAGGTGGTAGAGCCAGGCGATAAGCCACCATGCTAATCCTTCTGTGGACTTGGAATGGTCCAATGAAGTGCCGAGACAACTTCCCACCTCGGCCAAATCTCTGAAATTCACGTTGAGGTGTGACCTACAAAAAGACGTGGTCGCCATCCTCGAACACTACTGGTCTCCATCTCCTATCAGCATAAGACTTTTTCTAGCTTTGAGCTATCCTCATCCGCTCCTGGATGAACTGTACCTTCTCTATCATGGCCTGGACCATCTCCGGTCCCACAAGTGCTTACTCCACAGGGTCTGTCCAGCACAGTGGTGATCTGCAAGGTCGTCCGTACAACGCCTCGTATGGTGTCATCCCGATGGTGGAGTGGTAGATATTGTTGTATGCGAATTCCACCAAGGGTAGGTGATCCTCTCAGCTGCGACCAAAGTCATGGACACATGCACAGAGCATGTCCTCAAGAGTCTGAATGGTCCTCTCCATCTGACCATCCATCTGAGGGTGAAAGGTGGTTCTCAGACGTAGGTGTGTCCTGAATGCCTCCTGCAACCCCTTCCAAAGCTGGGAAGTAAATCAATCATCTCGATCGAAGATGATAGATGATGGCACACCATGAATCCTTACAATCACCTGAACGTAGACACATCTCAATCTCTCAACTGATCCCTGATCTCTTATGGGTAAGAAGTGAGACGACTTGGTGAGTTGGTCGACAATCACCCAAATGGAGTCGTGGCCTCTATAAGTCTGTGGAAGTCCAGTCACGAAGACCATATATATCCCATCCCACTTCCACTCTAAGACCACCATGGGCCGTACCAATCCTGCTGGTACCTTGTTCTCTACCTTCACCTACTGGCAGGTGAGGCATCAAGAAACAAACTCTGCTACAGCCTTTTTCATACCGGTCCACCAGTGCTGTCGTTTGAGGTCTTGGTACATCTTCGCCACTCCTGGATGTACCACTAAATGGGATGTGTGGAAGTCCCTCATCACCTCCTCTTGTAAAGAAGCTGGTACCATGGTACATCTTCTAAGAAGGATGACGTGCTCTCCCCCCACATAGAATCCATTAGGTTCATGTCCTGAGGATATCTGTACATGCCACATCTCACAATCATCGTCCCCACGCTGCGCCTCATTGACCCGTTGTAGAAGTGGAGGAGTGACTGTGAGTGAATTTAGAAAGGATTTTCCATCACTATCCACAAAGGATATCGGCAAAGCGGCTAGCTGATCTCTCTCCTCCCCAAGTAGTTGAATGCCCATCCTCCAGCTGAGAGCATCAGCTACAACATTCCCCTATCCAGGAGTATAGACTATCTCAAATTCATAGTCATGGAGGAACTCAAGCCATCGCTGCTGTCTCAGGATCAGTTCCTTCTATGAAAAGATGTACTTTAGACTCTGGTGGTCAGAATAGACTGTAAAGAGCTCGCCCATCAGATAGTGTCGCCACATCTTCAGAGCGAAGACCACTGCTACTAACTCCAGGGCATGGATAGCGTAGTTCTTCTCATGCTTCCTCAACTGATGTGATCCAAAGGTGATCACTACCTGCTCCTACATCATAACACATCCGAGTCTGGTCCCTGATGCATCGCAGTAGACTACGTACCCTACTCCCTCCTTCGGTAGCCTTACGATAGGTGCACTAGTCAATCTTTGTCTCAGCTTCTGGAAGATCTGCTAACATCAGTCTGACCATACGATGGGTTTACCCTTCCTCCTTAACGTTTTTCAAATCTGCATAGATTGCTGCTTTTCCGAAAAGAGAAATCTGGTCTCATTCCATGGATGAACCATGTTCCTTGCCTATTACAGTCAATCCTGTCATGATCAGTTAATTCATGTCATGGATGACTTCGTAAGGCCTCGATACTGCTACCAATAGATCCAACCGTTACTCTCACCTCCAAGGGTTTAGTCACACTTTCGGCATCAGTGTGTTGTCACTGGGTCTCCTCTAGAAGGAATCTCGTATGTGAGGGTCAAGTCAATAGTTTTTAACCGGTACCACTTAGTATTAGCATACAAAATACAAGAAAGAAAACATCACTATTTCAGGTGTCTTTTATTACTTCAACTCAAAGAACAAGGACACAAAGCATCACAAACAACGAAGCTAGAAGAATTATAGGTAGAGACCTCCATGCCTGGAGCTTTTCCCGCACTTGTCCACTCACTTCCAGAGCTCCATGATCATAAGCATCAGCTGCATGAAGCTGTGCTCTCCCCTATGGTCAGGGTGGACCTCCTAGTGGTGGCGGTGGTAGAGCCTCAAAACGTCATCCACCTCCTGTCGCTCGAACACCTCCTCAGCCTCGTCCTCTTACTCCTTGCGGACCGCCACAGCCGAACCTCTGCCTCTGCCTGGGTGGTCCCTCAACCATCTAATGCCCCTCTGCATGGCGGGTCGGGTAGTCACGAGCCATGTGGCCCTACCCGCCGCATGCATAGAACTGTCTTCCACTCATAAGACTGGTTCTGCTGCATGTGCCATGCACCTCCGAGCCAGTATCCTGTGGTCGTCCGCCTGATGGCCTGGTCCTCTTGGACCTCTACGACATTTGTCTACTGCAGGCAATAGAATAATTCTCTACGTGCCGCCCTGCGGTAGGTCTCGCTACTAGTGTAGGTTCAGTAAGAAATCTCTCTATAATAAGGGATCGCTCCAGTACTCCTGCCTATATCGGAATGCTGAGGGACATCAGTTATGCCATGATCTCATGCCTCAATCCCTGCTCAAAGATTGGGGCCCAGAAGAATGGTCACGTACCATGTCTGTCGAATAGTGTGAGAGATCGGTAAATCTCTCCGAGTACTGGGTGACCATCAAGCTGCCATGCCGCCGATATAGTAGCTCCTGGATGCGCACCGCACAGAGTGTGGATGGGACGAACTCTGAGTGGAAGAGTCTCTCAAAGTCCGTCTAGAGGAGAGATGCCTCGTTGTGCACATGGAGCATCAAGCTCCACCATCTGCTTGCTATTGCGTGTAGGAGACTCACTGAAAGGATCACCATGAGGTCTACTGGTGTCCCTACCAATCAGAAAACCCATACAACTCCCTCCAGCCAATCCTCGATTTCCTGAGGGTCCATCTCCCCATGGAACATGGGAAGTCTATGATGCTGAAACTTGTGTAGTGAACTAAGGCGACATGCACTATCAGTGGATGGGACTGGTAGCATCGGTGGATCGACGGGTAGTTGTACCGCCGGTGCCTCCGTAGTAATAGGGCCTTGCACTGAGGCCTCGTCGAGCGGTGGGCTGTTGTCACATACAAAACTTGGAACCCTAGATGGATGCCGTTGTGGGGCCATCCTGAAAAGAGATAGGTGTGCCACGGTCAAAATAGTATACCTGGTAACCTTACACAATGTAATCATGATGAATACTTTTGAAACACAAATGCTATCAATGTTTTCGTTCATTGAGTCGAAAACTAGAAGTCAGGGTCCTGGTGTATGGATACGGCGGCCACCACACCAACACTGGACTCCCTGGACTGATAACCACACTCAATACTGTTAACAATATTTCTTCACATAGAAAAATATCAAAGTCCTGATTTTTACAGTAGAACCGAACTCCTCTGATACCAATTTGTCATGACCCGTCCTCGGGGCTCGTGCCGTGACTACCCCAAGCTCACCTCCCATAGGCCAGGGGCTGGAGACCAGCACCAAGGCATAAATCCCAACAAAAAGGGGAAGACATTGCCATTGTAAAGTAATCAAACACCATAGAGTAAGTAAGAAGATGTAAACACTATGTAATACTGGGTACAATAGTATGTGCGGAAATCTAAGTGGTCCAGAATACAAACCCAAACTGAATGTAAAGTACAACTGGAAAGAATGTACAACAACTGAAAAGTAATGCCACAACGTCGAGCCGTCCATTGTAATTCCCACCTGATAGGTGTTTACAGATAGTCTCCACAGCTCCACGGGTCTAGCCATCCGCTCTGTGCACGTCTCCCCCAGTGGTCCACTTCCAGGTACCGACTCGCTCCACAAACCTCGACCACGATCAACGCTGTCCATCGTCTGCCTCCAACAGAATGTAGTGCAGGCATAGCCCGTGCAGGGGTGAGTATACGCTACTCAGTAGGGACCCCAAGACTCCAAAAGGTCTCCCAAAATCCACATAGGATAAACCACAAAGGAAATATACAATCATGAAGTAACATCAAACTCTACTTAGGTATATGACCATACATATACCTAAGTCATCAATTCCCATTCGGCTCTAGCATCAATGCCAAGTTCCATCAAATCCACATAGGAGTACAACCCAATCCACACAGGATAACATAACTCAATCCACATAGGAAAGTATGTCAATAATATCGAAGATATTGATTGAAGTCAAGAATTAGCTCACAAAGGTATACTTCTTCATAGGACGACAGAGATGATCTGATATAGCCACTGATTCATCTAAGCCATCAAACCCACATAGGATCAATAGGTACTAACCCCCACAATGACCCACACAAGATCGATAGGTACTAACCCCCACAATGACCCACATAGGATCTGACACACACAGGATCAGTATGCGCTGGCCCACACAGGACCGCTGAGCGCTGTCCCACATAGGATCTGACCCACACAGGATCAGTAGCACTGATCCTCACAGGATCGCTGAGTGCTGTAGTCATCGCTGTTGAACCCACAGAGGATTTCTGTACAGTCGCCATCATCGTCACTGTCGCAGTTGGCTCTGGGGTTCCCGTACACAGCAAGCTCATTTGGGGAGGGTCCGCTCCATGTGCTGAGGTTCTGATACATAAACTGATAGGAAGTCCAGAGTTTATGTATCCAAAAGTTCCGTATCGTCAATAGGAACTCAACGTCATAGACGACGTGTCAATCGGACGCCCGGTCTGAGAGTTATTGACCTTTTGGTCCCTGGGGCCCAGTTGGTTTTTAAGTCAAAACCAACCCGACCGTAATCCAACTGCATCCAAACCTCGAGCGGAGTAAGCCAAAAGGTCTGTCTCACTATGAGGAATCTATCAATGTCGACAGAACGTCAAATGGACGTCCGAAGCTCATGTTATATGCGTTTCCACTCTGAGGGCCCGGTTGGTTTTGTGTTAGAACCAACCCGATCGAACCCAAAGTTTTGAGAATCCTTGAGTTTAATATACCAAAAGGACTGCCTCAATCCTTGGATCACATCTCAGCTGACAGTGCGTCAATTGGAGGTCTGTAGCCCATGTTATGGGCATTTGAACGGATCTGTCTGAAAATAGGTGGTTCGGGCCCGGTCCAACCGACCCGATACCCCCCCCCCCGGGTCAGCCCGAATGGGGTCGACACAAAACGGGTCTGGGTCCGGCCCATTAGGGCACGTCCTGGCCTGGTGGGGGCGGCCCGGCTAGGCCTGGCACACTCTGGCGGCCCGCGCGTCCTGTTCGGCTGGTGCCGAGCTGAGCGGACAGGGGGAGGAGGCATTGCCCCCTATTTGTGTAACTGTGGCCCCCACGTGAGGGGGCCGCTTCTTTGTCCAGCTAGGGGTTCCACCCCCGAACTTCCTCGACCGCGTGGCCTGACTGGCTGGCCGTGCTGTGGCTATGGGACCCCACGGTCCTGCCCCTTCGGCTCGCCGGTAGCCGGTGGTTCCGGTCGCGGCTCTCTGCTCCGTGGCTACCAAAGGCCACGGCCTTGGTCCGACCGGCATGGCGCGACGGTGCCGCGTCCCTCTGCCGTGACCTCGCCTTGGCCACGGTGTATTCGAGGTTCCCCGACATGGTGCGATGGTGCCGTGCCCCATTCGCTGTAGACCGACTCCGGCCGCGAGTTCGTTTGGCCTCAACGGAACGGCGTGACGACACCACGCATCTTTGCCTCATTGTTCTGTGCGGTGTCATTGCACCACGCCGCCTTCTTTCTAACCGCAAAAACACAACAACAAGAATACGGGGAGGAGTGTCGGTGGTGTTTGTGCGGTCCAACCTCTTCCAGATAAGTTGATATCAAGAGGCCCAATGTTAAACGAAGAATGTTAAAGTATATTTCACAAAAAAAAAAGAAATTAATCCCTACCTCGATTCACGATGGTTGATCCCTTGACGAAGAAAGGGAATGCTCCACTGTTCTATAGACGTTGTCGCCGGATGATGACGTCGCTTCGTCAAGCGTCGAGAAAAAGGAAGCTGAAGTTGGAACCGGCGTTCTTCGTGTTTTTCAACGATGATGATGGAATTCTTCGTGGAAGGATAAAACTCTTCAAAAACTAGAAATCTCCCAAAAACTCAACACAACAATCTAAAACCCAAATAAAACAAGACACCTCTTATTTTATTACTCAAACCATGCATTTCAAAAACCCAAAATGCAAAAGCTAACATAATTAATTAATTGATCTTAAGTTTTCAAATTAATTATTTTTTAGGTGGCATGAATTAATGTGGGAGGGGAGGAGGGGAGGAGTCACTTAAATAAAAAGGGGTTAAGAGGAGTTAGGGGATTTGAAAAGGTGGGGGCTTGTGTGGGCCCCAACTCACCCTTAATCCCCTCATGGGAAGTTAACAACAAGTGGGTACCACTCCATCTCCCACACCTAGGATCTAACACGAGAAATTAAGTTGAGACACAACTTAATTTCACTTAAACCGCTTAGTGAAAAAATAAAAAAAATAATTATATTTTTATTCCCCACCTTTTTTTACATCAACACCCGAGCAAACACAACTTCGGAAAAGGTGTTCCTAAGCATTTACCAACGCTGCAGTTTGATCGGTACCCTTGGATTTTGATTTTGAGCACAAGTTCAAAAGTTAGGAATTCCCGCTCTTTCGTTCACTGAACGTACCTGAGCTAAACATCAAAAAATGATTCCAAGCACACCGGGCATCGGAATCAGGTTTCGTCAGAAACTGCATTTTTGTAAAATCTCAAATAAAGTTAAAAATAACTTCCCTTGAATTTAATGAGACTTTACACTATAGATATAGACTGATGAAATTTTATTGGATCATTTCTAAATCCACGATATTCGTAGTCCATTTTCTTCCACTGAGGGGAATTTTCAAGATGATATAGGTTCCCATATTAAATTCTTGTATAATCCTTCAATATCATTTTTCGAACAATTTATTGACATATATATAGTCATTAAAACCATTCTATGATTGAAAGTTACAATACATATTTTGAAGGACTTGATTCTTTTTTCTTGTATTGATCTGCACCACACATATGAAATTTTTTAGTGATTCATGGTCATTGAGAAACAATATGAAATCAGTTGGGAAAACATGTAGTTTTTATATATCATTCCCATTTAAGTTATAATTCTTTTAAAATTATATTCTTGAAATTTAATAGCATTATATTCTTGTAACATATCATTTAGGATACCAAGATGTTCTGTAAAGATGGTGTCCCTCTATATACATTCATATATCAATTCATATAACATAAATATAATTGAAAAAATTGTGTAATTACAACAAACAATATATAATAGTCTCTAAGAGTAGCTATTTAACTTTTTAAATTTGATTGGAATAAAATTAAGGTCATATTAAATTTATATTTTCTTTTATTCAGTCTGATCTACATCATAATTTAATCTTTTATTCACATCAAATGATTGATAAACCATAGTTACATCTCAATATGTGTGAACATGTAGTTTTCACCATGATTAGTCTAATATTTACGTCTCATGTCATTTATGTGACAAATAAAATGTTCCTCCAACACATATGAACTGATTTTTGTTGAATAATAAAAACATAAACATAGAAAATGTAATTGGGATGTTTTATGTGCATTATTTAATAAAAACTTGATGAAATATTTAACACTATCATCATACTCTCCTATCCTTCGATTAGCATGCATCTATTTTGGATTCATATAAATCCAATAAGGTTAATTAAATATTGGTTTTTTTATAAAAAACATATAAATAAACATAAGATATTCATCATAAAATATGAAAGAACTAGATAATTCTAACATTGGGAACCCAACATTCGATAATTTGAAATAATATCAGTATTCATTGAAAGAAATGCAAAATTGAATTCACTAAAATAATTACTCAACTAGTGTTGATTTTATCTTATGAATCCATCCAAAATGATCACTGATACTAGTTATAGAATGAATAATACAGTGATTAGTATAAGAAAAATTGGTTCATTTCTACAAGAGATCAGGGATGAGTCTCAATAAAAAATTTAATAACAACTATTAAGAAGAGGAAGATGGGGAGAAAGAACATTATCTCCTTAAATGTTTTTAAATTACCATATTATAATTTAAAATAAGATATATCATCTCAAATATACATTCAAAATACAAAAAGAGTTTTCTTTAATTTTTAAAACACCGATTGAAATCCCTTTATTTAAATTCCCTAGGATAATAGGCTAATTCTTTTAAAGATAAATATTGGAATAAAACCCCCTTTTCCATAAAAACTATTAGAATCATGTGAAAACATTTAAAATAATATTAATAAAAATTAATATTAAATATAATTTTGAAAACCATTTCCACGGATTGTTGTACACATTAAAATGTTTAAAAAATTAAAGGATCACCAGGAAATCTGTTAATGAGTTTCATAACATTGAATCTATTTTAGTTAATTTGATGTGAAATACTCATTTTTTAGTCTAAACACGTTATAAAATATAATAACATGTTTCATTTTTCATTAATAAAATTTTAAATATGAATTAGTATAAAAATTTAAATATTTTCACAATCCAATGTAAATCAAATCATGATTATTGAAAATTTCATGAAAATTTTATAAAGTTTACATGAATAAAAAAATCAAACACAAAAATCAAATTAAAAATTTAAAATAATAACATTATTTTCATGGAATAAATTCCTAGATATTGAGGTTCTCATGGGATTGATTCATATTTCAATTTAGGAACTATTAATTTTTTAACCCAGTTTCTCCCAATATCTCACTAGAAGATACAAATCCAATCATCCAAATTCTATAAAACATAATAAAAATTCAACGTAAAGAGGGTTTTTCAAATATTTATGACATTTAAAACTATCTTCAAAATGGTCATGAGGTATTAGATGAAGTCTATGTATTATAGATTGCTTGTGTTTGATTTGAATTTATCATATTTTGAGTTGAAGTGGAGCTGCTTTAGTACCCAAGGTAAGAGAATGATAGTATATTTGATCTTTTTTTGAAAGGAACCAGTGATGAAGTTACACAAAGTTTAAATTTTTTACATTCTTATGGGTGTTTAAAAGATTAGGGGATGAATTCTATTGTTTATAAATTGTGACCAAGTGATGAGATACCATGTTTATATATAAAATTGAGTATTTGTAGTGAAAATTTAGCCAGCGGAGGACAGAATAATGTTTTCCTATGAGATTGGGTGGTGTGATATGGAGACCACATAGTGTGTGTGGTTAAAATTATATATTTATTCCTGGATTATTGTTCAATGTCTACTAAAAATGTTTAGTTGTTTTATAATTTATTTTTTCTATAAACTTAATGTTTGGACTTGTGTTCATTGATTATTTATATATGTTCAATTATATAAGTTCATTCGTAGTAATTTTATAAACTCTATATAATTTATATATCCATAATAGAATGTAGCTATCATATGTTTGGGTTATGTTACCACATTTTATTTGGATAATGTATCCTGAATATTCCATTTTCTTTGTTCATTTTTCATGAAAGAAAATTAGTATTTGGTACATATTTATGTTCTAATATTTTGGGTAATTTTAGTATAACTGAACTAATTTTTATATCATGAGATTAAATGGTTTGAATATACTTAGATACATATTTCCTTTTACACCTTGAGATCATAACCTCATAAAATATATGAAAACATAAAACCAATATAAACCCATATGGTTGTGTATGTAGGGAATAATCTATAAATTATTCATAATATTTCATCAAGTATCCACCTATCACATATACAAGAATCACATAATAATATGAAATACACCTCCCATAAAAGAGAAATAGAAAATAGAGAACACTAAACTAGGGGTTTCTTAATAAGTGTGATAAAATCATAATGAAAACTTTTAGATAAGGTGAAAACAACACTTCAATAACTATCTGGGTGAAAATAGTAATACAACCCCATCGTCATTATAATCTATGTATATCGTTGATCAATTAGAATGGATGGTATTTTGAAATATAGATGGATAATTTTTTTTATTATTTTAAGAAAATTCAACCGTGATCTTTTCAGGACATTGATATATAAAAATGAATAACATTTAAAATAGTCCTTTAGAAACATGTATTAAATTAGTTATTTTTTCATTTTAAATGAAAATATTCACTTGAAAGTAAATTTCCTCAACACTATCGTTATTTATTATAAACACACATTTAGAAATAACTTTAGGATTTTTCATAAATCAATTTAACTAAGAAGAAAATCCCAGATTAATGAAATATTAATAAAACTTAACAAATAACTAAATAAAATCCAAATAAAAACTGATGTGTTGAAGTTCTATGCAATAAAATTGAATAAGGGAAATAAAGGAAACCTTCCATAAAAGTGAAATTGGGCACCAAAAAATATATATAATAGCATCATATTAAGAAGAAACACACAAGGAGGAGCTTTAACATATATTCTCAAATGTTAACTAACTCGCACATAGAATACTAGCCACCTATGTTACCATGATAAGTAATGAAGCTCGGGCCTCTTAAGGAAACCGAAGAAACCCCTTAAATAATATATATATCATGCTAGATTATCACACATCTTTTTTACATTATTATATGTTGTATCCCATATGAAAACCACAAAACAATCCATATTGAAATCATCCATTTCATTAATGATAACAACATATAATTAATAATGCAATTGGAGAAATTCATATTTCTGAAAACCCATTTGAAAGATCGCTAGAAAATAAATCATTTCTCAAGAGGACATTATTTTAACAAAAAAATTATAAGGTAAAAACTATTTTAAAATGAATAAACCATTAAAAACCCCTATTTAAAAACCTATATAAGGAAAAAATAATTAATCAACGTGTTTAGATTATAAAAAATCTCTTTAAATGTTGTACCCATATAGAATTACACATATAAATTTCTAAACAACTCTCATAACAATTATTCAAATATTTTCTTGTGAATAGTTGAATGTGTATAATATATATATATATATATATACCACAACACAAATGTTTATATGCATATATAATATAAATATAAATTTAGTACATTTAAATTTGATAAATAACACAATATTAAACCATGACATATAAAAACATATCAGAAAAGAAAACCCTAATAAATCAATGTCATAAACATTTTCATTACCGAAATTGGTTTCTTAAGAATGATATACTAATTTTAAAACACAAAATTACTTTATGAAAACCATAAAAATTATTTTATTGGCCAAAAATATAATTTTTCCTTTGAATACAGGTAAAAAACAATGTCAGGTCATTAAGAACCCAATTCAAAATCATGTATAATTCCTTAAAAACCTTGACTGACATGCATAATAAAGTCCAATTAATCCAAAATAATAATTATAATTCTAGAGATTCAAATTTCAGACTCCCACGAAGAAAAAAAATATTAGGGAACAAGGAAAACATAAATACAATTATATAGGGTTATCGTAAATGATGCAAAACATTCAGCAATAGTGAGTTGAAGGCTTAAAGAATAAGGGATTGTGACATACACATTAATTTGAGGAGGAGGAGAAAATAAAAAACATGTATTCGTGATTTTATACATCCAAGAGAAAAAAGATATATAACAAAATCATGGATACGTCTATTCCTTGATTTGAGCCTTGGATTCGTTCAAGCCTTGATTCAAGCTTTAGATTTGTTTGAGACTTGATTCATGTATTGATTAGATCCTTGTATTTGAGGAGGAGGAGAACCAGAAGCATGTGACTTTATCGAAATCTTGGGATATCGCGACTAAAATCCATGTGTTAGACTTCTTTAAATAAATATGGGAGGATTTTTTTGTGCATCAAAAAAAAAATCCCTGATAAAGATAACTTTTATCATCACTAAATTTATAATCATTGATAAACAGTATCATTTTCAGTGTTTTTTTATCACTAATAAAAATAGATCTTTACTATCATGAAAAATGCATTGTTAAAATAAATATTTATTTGTGCTAATGGTTTTTACACTATGAAAGATAGAAAATTTCAACAATTTTTAGTGATGAAAAATATTTATCTTTATCTGCTCCTAAAGAATTGTTGTTAAATACATATTTGTCAATGAAAAAAAATTAGCCCTGATACAGGTTTTATAATTATGGTTTTAAATAAGGAAAATTGAAATTATATTTATATAATTTTATAATACTTTTTTATAATTTTAAAATAATCTAAATATATACCTATATATTTATAATTATATAAATGCAGTTTTTAAATAACCACATTTTTTTATTTATAATGAAAAATTTATAATTTTTTAAATATTGAAAATATATATTTATAAATATATTTATAATTAGTTATCTATAATTGTATATATATTTATATAATTATTTATATATATATATAATTATATATAATTATATAATTATATATATTAAATTATCATATATGTATAAATATAGTAAATATTAAATTATATATTTTTATATCTTTATATATATTTATATCATTATAAATACTTTTATAATTATAAATATATTTTCAATAAATATATATAAATATAAATATAAATATAGAGAATATATTCATTATTTTGTCATATTTATTATATTTTAATATTTATTTAATTATATAATTAGTTATTTATTATCATAAATATGTTGTAATTAATACTTCTTTATTTATATCATTATATATATTTATATATTTATATATTATATCTTTAATAAATTAATATAAATATAAATGTAAATATATTGATATTTATAATATAAAATGTAGGAAATATATTCATTATTTATATAAATTTACTAAAATTTTATAATGATTAAAATGTATATAATTATTTACTTAGAAGTTTTTCAATACTTTTTTTGAAAAATAAATATTAATATAATCATAATTTTAAATATTTAAATTTCTAAATACATTAAAATCACATTTATTAATATATTTATTAATATATATTTATTTAAAAATTTATATATAACATTTTTAATCTGTATATAATCCTAAATGTACGCATTTTAAAAATTAGTGAAACTGAATAATTAAAAAAGTGTACACTTTAAAAATATTGAAAAATAGACATGTTTTGTTATTTATATATAAAATATAAAAAAATATTGATAAATATTTTAATAAATATGAATACATATTGAAAATATTAAATCATTATTAAATAAATAAATATTAAAAAAATAAAAAAATGATTAAATTCTAAAAAAAGAAATAAGAAAAAATATATATTTCAAATGAAAAAATCATACTTAAATGTAATAATATTAAAAATATATAAAAAATTTTAATTATTAAAGGCATAATATGTTAAATGTATAATGTTATAATGAAATTGTAAGATAAATAGTAAAATTTGTATGAATTGAATAAAAGTTAAGTGTATGTGTTTCTATATCAGATTTCATTAATTACCTAATAATCTGTGTGTGTGTGTGTGCATTCTTTTTAAAAATTCATTAACTACGTATGTGTATATAAAATCAATGTGTCACATTTATGATAAACATGAAATTAAAAAATTAAATGACATTCAATTTTGTCACTTACTCGATGCAATTAGTTAGAATTGTTTATTAATAATAATTTTGAATTATAAACCAATAAATATATAACTCATTTAATGTAACCATAATTTTTTTATTATATAAATCATATTCGAGGAAATATTATATACATTAGTATATAAATAAAAATTAAAATATATTTGAATAAATTTTTATATTTAAACTTATTAATGAATAATTATGTATAAAAACAATTAATAACGAATAAGACATTGATATGTTTTTAATTAATACTTTTTATTCATTTTCTATATATTAATTTAATATATATTATATATTATAATTTATGATTAATATACATATATATATTTAATATAATCAATTTCATTAATAATTGTATCATTAATATTTTTTTAAATAATTTTCTAATTTATTCATTTTAAATTTTGTTTAATTAATAATTTTATTTAATTATAATAATTCACTATTTTGAAATATAAATATTTAATATATACTATTTATTTATATTTCAATCTTGATATATGTATATTAAATTTATTCAATTTTTTCAATGAATTTTTAATTAATAATTTATTTAAATAATTTTCTTAATTTTCACATTTTAATTTTTATTTGTTTATGTATTTCATCATTTTCATTTTAAAAATCTATATTTTTAATATATACTATTTCGTTCAATTTTTATAATATATATATATTTATCTTATTTATTTATTTAATAATTAGTTAATTAATATGATTTTTTATATTTTTTAATTTACAAATTTTTATTTTTTATTTGTGTTATTATTTTATTTTATTATTAACCTTTATCAACGCTAGAAAATCACTGATAAAATATTTCCCTTATCATTGCTAAAAATAAACCACTGATAAAGGTAATGTTTATGTGTGCTAAAAATAAATCACTTTTAAAGGGATATTTGTAATAGTGTTAAAGAAAAGTACTAATAATGTTAATCCATTATGAGTGATAAAAATACCTAATAAAGTGTTTCTTTTATCATTGTTTTATTATCCCTAATAAAATGTACCCTTTATTAGAGTTTTTTTATCACTAATAAATGGTAACTCTATTATAACCTTTTTATAGCACTGATAAAGGTTGGGGTTATTAAAGGCATGTTTTGTAGTAGTTGTAGTTGTGAAGATGAAAGAGCTCAAGATTTAGTTGGATGATCTAATATAGAAAAGTTGTTTTATCCCATGTATTTCACTTCGTGCAGCCTTGGTGTTCATTACCATGAATCCTAATGGTTCACTTTGATTATCCATGCACTATACGAAGATGAATCAGGTTATGGTTAAGAACAACAATGAGTTATCCCATGTGAATGTTTTTTTATTAGTTAAATGGGAGATATGAATTTTGATGATCAATCATCTATAGAGATATCATTTTCATAGGGTTTAGGAGACTGATATATCAATGAAAATATTCAGGAGAATGTACGTCCATTATGAATTTCATGTGATGTCATTTTTTAAAACAAACAGTCCTATAATTATTATAGATCAGATGAACTAGATATTCTATCAGCATCTTGAGACTTCTTCCATAAAATTGAAAGATACAATCAGTGGTTTATCAATGAATTTTAGAAATTTTCATCAACATTGTATTATATTATAGTAAGGAAGTGATGTTCACATGGGATGATAAATCATAGTCTTATTTCAAAGAACTGAAACAGATTCTGACATCGGAATCTATTCAGATCTTACCAGATCTTGGTAAGAGGTATGTGGAATAAAATAATGATTCTGGTACAAGTTTAGGAATATTTTATTATGAAGGATGATTATGTTGCGTCATGTAGCTCACTTCATGGGAAGATACATGGGAATAACTATCACAGTCATGTTATAGAGTGATCTTTAGTAAGGAATTCACATAAATTTTGTTGTCAATATCTCTTTGGGAAAATATTAATAATATTTTCTAACCATAACATTATGAGATATTTATTTTATATTAATTAATTGAATCTTATATAGATGAAGTTGGAGGAAAACCTTTAGATGTATGACTTCAACTTCACATACACCCCGAGGAAGTGTAATGCCTTTATAGATCTTGATAGAAAAGTTATATCATATATTATATTGGTAATTAAGGAATAGTAAAACCTAATGGGTTACTCTGCTCTGTCACATCTAGATGATCAGAATAAGATTCAGGAATAGTTCTAAAATGTTATTAGTTATCATCATCACTACGGATTCCATTCTAGTGGGTTAGTAGGGGGATGATGAATTAGAGGAATTTTTGAATCTATTTTTGGTGGGGATACAACTTCCAACCATTCTATCCCTTTAAATAGTATTGTATGATTTGGGGATTAATTTTTCATTCTAATATCATTAAAGAGTTATTTTTTTATGTTAATAACAATTTTTGAGCAGTCCATATAGGAATTATAAAGATGTATTTTTACATGATATAATGAATTTGGTGGTATAGTGTCTAGCATTACATTGCATACTATGTGTCCTGCTATCAAACCTGTAGACAGATAATGGTAGAGAATGTGAACAATTCATATTATTTTTTGAATCTTATAGTTCTATTTTAGAAATTAGATGATCCTCCTAGGGAATTTATTATTGGATTTCCATGGTCTTCCTGAGGATATAATTCTATCTAGGTGCTGGTTGATCGGTTATGAAATATTCTCATTTCATTCTGATTAGGGAAACCACTAAACATGATTATCATGGTTAGTTGTATGTTCATGGAATCATGAGGTTGTATGGGGTTCCCTCTTACACCATCTTGAATAGGAACAACAGATATAAATCATAATTTTGGAATATACTTTTAGAGTCAATGGGGACTATGGATTGGATAATTACCACTTACCATCCACAGATAAAATTCAGAAATAGCGGGCTATTTAGATCATAAGGGATATGATTTAGGTCAATGTTTTGTATATTTTTGGATCATGGGATAGTTATATAGTATAGTTATATATTTATTTTAATAAAAAATATAGGTTCTTGAACATAATTGATCCCTCCAATCCATTGTATAATCACCCGTGAAGATCACCTCTTTATTGGGAAGAGTTTATCGATGCCTCTCATGTGTGATCAAGTATCATTCAAGAGATATAAATGAGGATTTATGTTATTCATTGATGTATTATTACAACAAAGAGGGTGGATAATTTTTTTGGATCATAGATGTAATGTTTTGAGGTTTTCCATAAGAGAACGTGTTTTCTGGAATGTTTCTCCTCAGTTGTGTCTTCATAGGCTAAGAAAATGGGGAATGTTTGATCAATGATCTGTTAGACCATTCAAGGTCACCGAGTGTCTTGGGAATATTTTACATCAATTTGAATTACTAACTATCATTGAATTTTTTCACATATCTCATCTTTGGAAGTACCATATTGATCCCTATTATGTTCTGAGTCCGGAATACATAGAGTAAGAACCATCCATTTTTTATGTTATGAAGCTAGTGGAGTTCATTCATTCTCAAGGTAATGTATTGCATGAGAAGTATATTCCATTAGATAAATTGCTATATAGATAGAGATATTATTATAATTATTCATGTGTTCACAAATAACCAATAAGGGAGTAGTGGCCTCACCTCTTTTCGGAGCACCCACCTTCCACATGACTTCCCTATGACATAAATTCTTATGGTGGTGATATTGTAATAACATAGATAAAAATAATGAACTTTTTTTGTTTAAATTTGTGATTTGGTTTCAGATGGGTTAGGAGTTGTTTTCAAGTATTTCTACATATCTGGTGGTGTAGAATTCTTACTAGAAATTTGTTTGTCATATGTCATAGATTACATCATATATACTTCACTAGGAACAAACCATAATTGGGTATACAACACAAGAATACAGTAAGATGTAAAATCAATTTTTACCCAGGAAAATTCTTTTTTCATGTAATAATAACTTTTACATCATAAAATAATTTATTGTGGTAGAATTAAATAACGGTGATGTTTTTTGTTGTAAATGATTTATGGGGTATTTACCCCATAAATTAGATGTTTACGTCATAAATTAATCATTCAAGTATGTCTTTATCACATTAAATATATAAACCATATATGATTTTTACTTTTGCACCTATTATCAAACCTATGTACTTTTTTTGTTCATTTATAGTGATCTTAGATACTTTTCAATTACTACATTAAACAATTGATCTCTAAGGTGGTTGCATCACATCACCCTTACAAGTTTCTTTTCTACAGTATGATTGCAATTAGTTGCATTAGTTACCTTCAATTTTGTTTTTGTTTCATTAAAAATATAGTTATGTTTTGATTGATCCTTTCAAGATCTATCACATGATAATATTTTGAAGGATAACCCCCAAATTTTTTGTGGCACGACATGCTTATTATTAAAATTATGTAATGTTTTATATACTCTGCCAATGGATTTTATTGTGGAATTGATTGGAAGATGTGTGAATAAATTCAAGGGATTCCATTTTATTACTTACATTATTTTTGGAGTTAGTGGATCCCATTATGGGTGTGTGTGGCCCATGTTTGAGTAGGTTGTTCCTTCAATTTCATAAGTAGGGTTAACATAATTTCCTTTTTTTATAAATTTTATATCAATAAGTTTTTTATATTTTATTAATTTATTTGTGAAAATTATTTTTTTAGAATATGTGATTTTAAACTAATATTTAGTAGAAAAATTATTTTCAAATCCTTGTGAAATGGATTTATGAAGTGTTTTTAAAATTATGTTTTTATGAAATTATTTGTAAAATGCCACATGTGAGAATCCATGGACACATAGGTGGATAGTGTGAAAATAAGACTCGTTCATTATTATTGTGAGGGGGTCTAATCATGGGGTGTTACTTTTCTCTATATGAAATATTTCCTAGGGATGTTTTATGCACTATTGGGAGGTTTACTTAGTAGAGTGTTCCACTAACTCCCTAGATTTTATTCATATGTCTTGGAGTTTGGTGTGAGTTATTTAATGTGTTTGGGTGTGAGTGTTCTAGATAAACTGACCAATATTGATCCATTTTTGTGATGTATATATATTTTGGTTTGTACTTATTGGATCTATTTTCCTATAATGATATATGAAATATGTTTTGAAACTATGTTACCATTATTATTTTGAATTGTAGATAAAGGGGAATGTTTTAAAATTAATTTTATATTAAAACCTTTTAACTAATTATACTGAGTTCTATTGATTAATGTTGATCATGTTCATATTTTTATGTTGATACATGATATGAACCACCTTGTTAGGATCCTACTGATCCTATTTAGAACAAACCATTCACACTAAAACAGAGGTGTGTAGTCATAGTTATGTAGTTTGATGAAGGGAAAGGCGAGGGGCCATAGTATGGCGATGAAGTTTATATCAGCTAGGTTATGTAGGTGGTGGAGAGATGCTGGGTCATTTCCAACAATTCAGATGGAGTAGTTGTTGTTTTTTGTTTTTCCTTTTAGTTTTTGTCAAGAATATATATTTGGAATTACTAGGTTTTTAGTTATATTTATATTATAGTTAATCTTTTGTAAATGAATATATTTATTTATATGTTTTCTTCCAAAGCTTCTTTATGTTATGTTTAATATTTCATGTTGTCTTCTGCATGTTGGGACAAATTTTCCCCTGGATTTTTTTGATTCCAGGGTTCAAGTCACCAGTCTCTAGGGATTAGGAATACCATTTGGGTATGAGGCTGTTTGGGTCGGGTACTAGATTGTGGCGGTGTCCCAAGTCGATTCACGAAACAAATATTTTATAATGTTGTTTACAATGGGATTAATTGAATTTTATTGAATCAAATGGTGAATATATTTATTAAAAACCTAAATTAAACCTGAATATACATTATAAATACTTTATTAAGGGATAAAAATGTAAAAAAATAAAAAAACAATACTCACATTTCTAAATTGTTAAACATATCCTTTTTTTTCAACATTATATTTTTATATCCATTTTATTTATTCATAAATAAATATTTTTTTTATTAAAATAGAAAAATTGGCATTAAAACTATTCTTATATTATTATAATTTCATAAAATTTCAATTTTACGAAATCTATATTTTTCATTATTCAATAAAAATAAAATTACCAAATAAATATATAAATTTAATCTTTTTATTTAAAAATGATATCATTATTTAAATTCAATTTATAAAAGTGGCCAAAATAAATTATATTATCTATGCACAAATCTCACTACATACTATTTTTGAAGAAAATATATTTTTGAATCAAAAGAAGATTTTTTATTATTACATGCATAATAAACATAATTAAGTGAATTTTAAATAATTAAATTGGATTTTATAATAAAATTATTCCATTAGTATCATTTATCAATAATAATTAATTTAATCCATTGAGATAAAAATATACTGCACATATAAAATAGATTATTGAAACATATATAATTTACCATAAAAATAATTCATATTCATTTATTACAAATTCTTAATGACTGTATCGTTGACTATTCATTTTTATGGGAAAACTTGTACGTATAATATATAATACCATTATCCCTATTCATAGCCGTGAAAGCAATAACTTGGATATAGTTGTCAAATTTCAATTATATTATTAAATAGTTTCTTTATGAATGGGGTTGTATGTATTATATGATATCGATAATATTTTTATTTTAATACAAACTATAATATTATAATATTAAAATTTTTACTCAATTTTTGAATTTGGATGAGGTAATGAACATATATTCATATATTTAACTTCTGAAAAATAATACAGTCAAATCATATTATAATGTTTTTTTATTTGGAATAATCCTAAATTAATGATAACAGTTTTTCAAAAAAATTGATTTTCCATGATTTTATAAATTCATTTTTTGATAAATATTTGATTTAAAATATAAAAAATATGACTCAATTAAGATAAATAATGGATAATTTTATTCAAAAAAATATTTTTTTCATGTGTTTGTGAGTATTTTATTCTTAATGTTAAAATATTATTTGTAATTTGTTTTAATTCTTATACTTATTGACTGATCATTATTACAAAACCAAAATATTTGGCAATGGACACTCTTTTTTAGACAAAGATATTGAAAGAACCTTATAAGAAAAATAAGGGTATTTTATTTTAATAGACAACATCCTTCTGTAATATTTTGGGAGTATTACAATATCTGAAAATTGTGAAACTGTTATTTCAATAAAATTTTTTAATCCTTGATCTATATAATGAAAATTTATATCGAACAATAAAGATTATTTTAAAATATTTAATTTATCTACTACACTTAATTCAACACCCTGTATTACTAGTTGAATATAAAATACAACACAAAATCTTTGAATTTCTTCCCAATGTTCCCAGTTATATATGATGATCTAAATATATATTTAATGTTTATCATAATTTTTTTATTATGCATTGAATAAAATCAGAGTTCCTATTATTTGAGTTATGTTGTGATCATTACATTTTTTTAGAAAGAGGATGCCTAAGGGTTGGTTTCTGGTTTTCAACTATGAAACGAAACTTGTTGGGATGGACTTCAATGTAATTTTATTTATTTATTATATTATACATAAGAACAATAAAAATTAAGAATGGTATTTTTATGGGATATTATATGTTATTATAGATACATTATAATTGATTTAAAAATTATTTAACCAATTATATTAGGGCTTCCCACATGACCTGTTTTAATATGATCTTATCTAAATATTTATCATTAAAAGAGTGGTAGAATGTGATATAAATTTAATGGATTCATTATCTAGTAGAGGATTTATTTAAAAAAAATCAAAAATAATTGTAAGAATGAATTACATAGAATTCTATATGATTTTCACAAATCTGTTGAGAGATAAGTAAATTGCAAAGAATTTATTTATGAAATCGCTTACACAACAAAGAAAACCACAATTGTGATAATAGGTTTATTAATGTGACTAACCAAATAAATTTTAGTTTATGATAATTATAGATACACTATCTATAGGTTTAAAACCTCAAAGACAGGTGTATAAATAAGTAAATCCCATTAGTAGTGAATTTTATAAACCGAACTAAAATATCATATTAACCTAAACTGAGGGAAAATATATCCAATGTATATTCCCATATAATTTGAGGATGGGTACTCGTATTGATGGTCAATGTTAATAATTGGATAAATATATATATTATTTGAATAAAAATGGTGTCAATTTATGATTATTATAAAATTCAAGAATATATTGTCAATATATAAAACTATTCTAAAATTTAATCATATAAATCATATTTTTCATATCAAATAGTTATAATGATATTAAAAATACCACCTCTATATAAATAAAAAAACACAAATTTTTTATTAAAAAATTGAAAATAGTAAATATAGATAAAAATAAATGGCTAAATTAATTAATATATTGATGTTACAGAAATACATAAAAATACCCTCATTATCTAACTCATCTTAAAAATATAACATATTAATCCAATTTAAAAAATCATAGTAACTATAAAGAATATAATAATACATCCTTGTAAATTCTTATACTTGATATTAAAATTGTGAAAATACTTATCCATCATAGTAAAAATATATGGTGTAACTATACAGACCTAGTAAGAACCACTGGAATCGACAACTCCCATATGTACTATTCTTTTTTTGTTCATGTGATCGTGTCAGAAACATATACAATAGTAAAAAATATCAATTTCTCAAAATTTAGATTACAATTTATAGAAACTAAACAATAAATAAATCATAAGTCTATAATATTAATAATAATTGATAACTCCAATTCCATAGGGTAAATTTAATCCTTCTTAAAGAATATCTTAGAAATCCCTGATAATGAAACCTGTAAAAAGGGTAAAAATTTCTACTAAGAGAAATAATTCTATTGAAGAAACCTATCCCCTAATGAATAAAACTAGATTACCTAAAATAAAATAATAATAATCAATGTTTATAACAGTAAAATATTATTTAAATACATTGATGTAATTAGGAAATTTAGTATTATATAATTTCTTATATAATCACCCAATAATAAAAAATATCATTCTATTTCTAATTTTGATAACCAATTTAATTATAATTATGAATCATTTTCAAATAGGATAATTGTTATGAAAAATAAATATTGGATTTGGAAGTAAAATTGGTTTCTATAATATTTTTTGGAAGTAATAAAATCAAAATTGATGTTTATTCGTAATTATAAATTAATAAGGGGAGTGAACATATTAGTGACAATAAAATGAAAGGCTATGTTTATTTTTATATTATTTCTTGATAATACTAAAAATTATATTTAAGATTGTTTTCAAGATATATAGTGTTCAAATAAACTAATATAATGGTTTAACAACATTCTTATGGTCTTAAAAAACTTTATTTTAGACATTTGATCTTCAACTAATAATATGATTACATCATTATTTATTTAAACTATTGATTTCTTGTAATTTTTTTCATAATCAATGGAATATATTATTAGAAGGTTTAAAAAATAGGGATATAGAAGGTAGTTTTCTACATATTCTAGGAATAATAAGTAAACATTTGAGTCATATTGCATTTCTTGTGGACAAATTTTGTCCTTTTAGGTAGCCAATTGATATGTCAAATACAACCTATTAGAAGTTTTTTAAGAAGTTTATCTGAGAAAAGTATAGATGATATAATCATGTAACAAATTTTAGATTCACAGTGGGTAAATAATTTTTACATTATTACTAATAAGTATTTATTCACCAGATTCAAAAAGAAGATAAATGAGATTATACCAATGAATATAAAAAATTGTTAGTGAAAGTGTATAAATTATTTGATGTTTTACCATGTTATTGGAAATTAATATATCACTACTCCATTAAAATAATTGTCATTATAGTGGATATAAATAAAAAAAGTTACTATATATTTTTTATATTTTTTTATCATACATTTAGAATAAAAATTTATTTTATGTACCTACATGTTATTTCATTTATTTTTTTCATATATAGTAAATATGTGCATCATGTTAGATTATTTTGGGACATTTAGATTTATTTAATGGGTTCATAAAATATTTTTTACACTATATTAACCTTTTAATAAATTATTATTATAAGTTAAAAAATTCATATTACATGAATCTTGTTGGACTATAAACGTTGAACTAAATAAATTTCACACATACTATCCCATTATTAGTCACCCATATTGGAATCTTCCATATAAATTAATATAAGATCAATCCAACAAGGATATAAATATAGTTTGTCATGGTTGTTGGAGGAAAAATAATATTACATTTTATATGAATAAATAACATTTAATTTGACCCAATATAACATTAAAAAAATATATAAATAATTTTACTTAATATTTTATACTTATAATAGTTTTAATTTTTTTTGAAGAATAATGGTAATAATTATTTATAACAAAAAGTATTTATTTAATGTTTTATGAAGAAAAATTCAAATAAAATTATTTTTAGATAGATGTTATAGCTCTATGAATTTGACATAGTGATACATTTTAAAAATAGATTATCACACATTATATCAAAACATGTCATTTGGTTATAATACACATCAACAATTAAAAATATATAATAAGTACAATTGAGTGGATCATTTACAATTGATAAATTGTACACATTTTCAAATAAAACATCATGTTAGACTCAAATATGTGATTATTTTATTCCCCTATAAATTCACTTCTAATATTAATGAAATTAATTCTCTTAATTTCAATTTGAATCAATTTAATTTATCTGTTGATCCATGTGTAAGGTATTATAATGATCAATTCTTTAGGATATGTATATGTAATAATTAAATAAATTATCCTTTAAATTTAAATCACACATTTATATTTGGAAGTCATTATTAACTCCAAATTATTTAAAAAATAGTTTTATATTCCTGAAATCACATACCTATAATTTTTAGAATTTTTAGAATTTTTGAAAAAAAAACTATAAAAAATTCAAACAAGCTAAAAATATTTGTATATAATGTGATATGTCATGACATGAAATGATTTTTTTTAAATAATCTGTATATGTCCAATATTATGCATATGAGAAAACCTTCTTTATTTTGACTTTATATATATATAATTAAGTATTTATTTTGTTTAATCATATATAGATGTCAAGGACACTAGGGAAGACGCATGCCATATATTGATAGGTTTTATCAATGTAGATTTATTCATTGGTTTGGTATTCAAAAATAAATTTGAGTGGGAATGGATTTTTTTTATATTAGTATCTTATATGATTTGATGAAATAATATTGGTTACATTATTGAACAAATAATCTATTACACATATATAAAAATGGATAGATGATATATAAAAAATAATAATGAGAATGATCTTGTATATGAATATACAACCAAATAATAAATGCTAGAGCAAAAGTGTATATGATATAACATGATAATTTATAATTTATAATAAAACCACGATTTGAATTTTTATATATATTAATGTTTCTGGGAAATGAAATCATCTTATACAATTTTTAAAAATAATATCTTATATGGAATTTAAAAATATAAACCTCAATTTTAGAAAATATAGTGAGAAAAAAGTATAAAATTTCAACGGTATAAATAAATATTAATAGTTGTTTAAGAAAAATCCATATTAGACAAGGTCCAAAGCAGGTTTCTACATAAAAATAATATTCACAATATTTAATTTCAAATTAAAGAAATATTTTCCATATTTAATTTTAGACTAAAAATATTATCCAGTAATAATAATTCCAAATGGAAAACCCCTTACATTTTTTACATTATTCTAATTTTTTTTGGAAAAAATTAAACTGAAAAACGTCAAGAAATTATATAAAAGTAATTTGTAATTATATGAGAAAAATTTATAATTATTTTAAAATTAAACAAGATAAGATATAAACCTCTTACACACTATTTATATAGAATGATATTTGTAAGAATCATTCATTGAAATTTAATTATTAGTAATCCTGATATATCTATAGTTAATATTTGTGAAACATGTTGTGTTAAATTTGAGAAAACAAGCCATTTATGTGTGATAGAGGTATAAAATATATAGGTTATGTTTTAGTTTATATTTTAATCTATTTTTTTTACTTTTTTAGTTTTTTAATATTTATTTTATGAATTCATATATTTTAGTACTTTAAATAAATTTGAAAAATTAATATAATCATATTTTTAATTATGAATAGTAGTTTATTAAAATAAATTTTGTAAAATAATTTTTCCAAAATCATCATTCTTATAATTTTTATCATTTCATAATTTTCATCCATATTTTTTTTCTCCTATTATTCATTCATATCAATTCGCCACCTCCACTGGTACACCTCCTGATTTGGTTGTGGAGATGGGTATCAACTCTCGTACCTTTGTAGGATTTATTTTATATTTAAATTTTCCACATATGTAACTGGAAAATTTCAAAAAGTATTAAATATTTGGAATCAAAATAATTTATATTATATAATAAAGACAACTTATTTTTTTATGAAAAAGAAAAGGTAAAATTTATTTACCACCATAAAATTAAAAATTGGTTTTACCATGGTGTTAAACTAAGAAGGTAAGGCTTGAAATAGCCTACTATATTTTAAAAATTTTATTGTGTGATCATATATCCATATAATCTTTCCAAATAATGAATCCATATTCATTTGGGAGACTTTTTTAATTTAAAATACTTTTTAATTTCAAAGTATTTTAGGAAACCTCAAAGTAATTTTTTAGCGAGTTCACATTTCCCTAAATAACAGGGAAATTACACCATTCCATTTCCCACAATTATCATGCCCTTTGGATTTACCAAACCCATAAAAATACAATTAAAAAAACCTTAGATGCCTTCTTGAGTTGTTGTTATTCCCAAACGACCATCCATTGGTTCTAGAAGAGGATATTTAAATGAAGTTTCTCCTAGAGAATGTAATTGTCTAAACAAAGTTCTATCATTTTATTTCTTCCTTATACATCGTAAATTATGTCTTAAAATTGATAATATAAAAAAGAAATTATATCCCATATAATTGAATATAATTATTTTTATGTAATAATATTTATCTACCTCCTCAATCAAATGGGAAACTAAATCATCAATCAACTGTATGGAGGGATACCACCTCATGAAATGATGTTTTTATTTTTCCATCACCACATTTAAATGATGAATGAAATGTTTGATTTAACATTTTTATATAATATTTATGAAATTATTAAATTTAATATAATATTTAACATCTTAATTTTGATGTTTTTTAAAATAAGAATAAACCACTCATAAGTGTGCAAGGATACCACCTATTAAAGGGCTGTGAAATGTTTTCCAAATACACCTTACAAGGAAATTAATAACAATATTTTAAATAAATAAATGTGATATATATATAATATGTCATTAATCAGAAAATATTAATATATCACTGGAATAATTAACGGTTCTCTCATTTAGAAAATTATGATGCTGATCGTGCGTACGTATGACGTACCATCTCCATGAAGCAATGTAAACCATTATCCCTGATAAAATTTAAATAATAATTATAAAAATTTATCTAATTAAAAAAATGATACATATATCATTGATATCATTATGGATATTATGAAACAATATAATATGCATTGGAAAAAAATATTTCATGACAAAAACATGCACTAGAAGAAGATGTAATTAACACATGAAATAATAAAAACAATGAAACATTATAAATGAATAAAGGATAATGAGTTATAAAATGAACATATATGAAATTATAAGTATTAATATGGTTCTTTCATAAGATAATTTTTTTAAACCCACAATATATGAGTTTATTAAATGTTCATCCCAAAGGAAGTGTGAGGTAAGAGAGTTATTCTCAATTTCCCTTAATTGAGGAATACTGTAAGGTTATTCATAATATTTATTTTATATAGTTTATATAACACCCGTTTATATGTAATATAATGAATTCTAAATAATTAATGGTATTTTATGTATTATTTTGTTGAATTTTCTCTAAGGGGATTTGACATGAAAATTAATAGGTGATAATTTTTATTATAAAATCTCACTTTCATTTATAATTTCATACATTATATTGAAAAAATTACTTTCTTGTGATAAATTTTCATTAGAAATTAAAATTATATTTGATATCCATATTATTTTATGATGGATATTTATATTTTATAAACTCTATACTATTTTTATATGTGGTGTTTACTTTGAATCTTATTTGATTTACTGGTGAAATATTTTGAAATCTGTATCAATTAATCAATATAGATGTTTGATGATTTGAAAATTGATTAATGAATTAAATATATCATTTGATATACAAGTAATTCCAATGAACTGCAATTAATGTAGGGTCTCAGATGTATAAATACCATTAATTCATCTCTATGTCTCATGAGACAAATCATTTTTCCAAATTAAATGGTTTTGTACTTATAGTTTTAAACTATATTATGAAATGTCTTAATGTTAAAGGTATCATGATTCCTGATATAATGATTTCCAATAATTATGAATTTACTTTATTGAGTATATATTTTATTATTATCAATGTGATTTAAAAACTGATATTATTTCTGAATGCATTTTATTTTTAGTTATTGATTAAATGGAATCAATTTTTAGTTATTTACTTTGTTATATTGATTGTTACTCATATTATAATGATAGTAAATATATTTAAGTGAACTTTTGGATTATATATTTACTATTACATTTTGATTATTATTTTTTATTCATCATATATTTTTCTATACATAATCTCTACTGATTATTTTAGCCCACACTTATTTTGTTTCCTCTCCCAATGATATAATTAATAATTTATAGAATGAGTTAAAGAGGAAAATTATTTTTCATTTCAATGATTTTTATTCTATATACCTATATAAAATGGGTATTATATATCTATCTATTCATACAAAAACTACTAAAATGGCCAGCCTTTTAGAATTTGACACTTTGTATCAACAATAAAGTAATAAAGTAAAACAGTGGATCTAGTTTATACGAGTCAAGGTCACTATAGTTTGTATCAGAGTAATTTTAGTTTAAAAATTGGGATCTATATTTAGTTAAAATATTATTGGGGTTAAATAACATATTTTAAAATACACAGATAAGTATATAAGAAAATATGAATTTTTGGTTAAGGTAGATATTACGCGGTTTCCCCTTGCAATACATCCTTTTCTGGATAATAAAAGTGGATTTGGTTCAAGAACAAATATTTCTTGGTGTAATAACTCCAAAAATGGTTAATTTGACATTAACTTATTATCACCTCTTACATAATGAAATTCATTACTATGAACCTTCCTAAACAATATTGAGGGATATGCTTAGGATAATTGAAATTTTCATTACAAACCTCTATGACATATTTAAATAAATGATAACAATTAATAACCTAGGTTAAACCTAAGGTATATTATATTGAAATAATATATCTCAAAGGAATAGAAAAATGTTTTATTTATCAAAATGAAGGTAACATAGTATTTAATATTCAATGAAAAATGAATATTATGGTAGAAGGATATAAATTTCATCATAGATATCCATTTATAGATCATTTTATAAAATATTTGGAACATACAAATTACCCAAGTCAATCACCTATTTTTATTGAAATTCCCTAAACCATGGGAGGACATATATTTAAATATATCATATTTATTATTTATGTACTAAAAATTATGAATTATATTGTTTAATATTTTTACCAATGTTATTTCAGTTATAGAAATCAGGAATCGTTTAGGGACAGTGATAGATTTCTGAATCATATATGTCACCATTAGGTTAAGTGTTATATATACCATAATTGGTTTATTAGTTTAAGTTTGATCATAATCCCAAATTAATAAACATATATTTTCAAAAAAAAATTATGAATATAACATGGTTAAGTATAATTTATAAAATAGTTTATTTGAATACACCCTTTGGGTTTTGTATATAAAAGCGTTAGTAGAGGAATAATTTCTTTACATATTGTGGGAATATGAAAAATTATAGAGGTAAGACTTAGGGTTCATCTTATATTTCATGTTGATATAATTATGGGATATTAAAATATTGGAATATTTTAGTTATTATATTAATTTAGTTTTATTAAAAGGATAACATGCATGTTGGGTGACAAGATATTGCATCCAAAAAAGCCACATTTCTTGAAAAAAGATCCAATGGATGAAATGGTTTCTGACCCACCAATAGAATATGTGATTTTATTGTTAATATTTTATATTTTTAGTTAAATGATTTGATGAATAAAAATTAATGATGATCGAGAAGTGTTACTATTGATATTTACAGATTATTGTATTATATTGGATAACATGTGCTAACTATATCCATTTTTGAAAATATTCGAAGACATATGGAATAATTATTCACTCTTTTATGGATCTTACAATCCATTAAAATTTAATTTTTTGGAATCATGCATAAAAAAATTTATTTTCATATATTCATTTAATTGAGTAATCAATGAATTTGAAAATGAACATTTCTCTATTAATGGACGAATATTTTATTATGAAATAGAATCATATCAAGTAAGTATATTTCATTATAGTATTTAGTAGTAATGAATTAAAAAAAATTATGATAAGGATCATGAAAAAATGTAGTCATATATTCTTTATATCCCATGAATAAATTGAAATTTTAAATCATCATAGATTTATGTTTTTCATGTCCATTTATTTCCATTGATCTTTCAAATTTATATTATAAATGTAATCTATCACTATATAATTATTTACTATTTTAATATGTGTTCATATCATTTCATTCCAAAAAAATTACACTGATTATAATTCTAATTTTGTTTTATTTTATATATCATTTTTAATTCCATTTATCTCTTATTAAAAAGATTTATATTTTCCCTTTTTACAATTTTGGTTTTCAACAAATGAATTTTCAAAATCTAAAAAATTGATTATCATGATCATGTTTAATTTTTGAGAAATAAATTTTTCTATTCTTGGAAAAATGTAACACCCCGAGATTTTAAAAATAATTTTTTTGATATAGTATGTGACATGGAAAACTAAGATAAAATAAGCCACAAAATATATTTCTTTTAATTTAATAACTTTGATAGGTTGGGGAACATGCATCCTTCAGTTGAAATGTGCCATAATTGGTTACACCATTATAAAATAACCATTAAATTGGTGACTTTGAATAGTACTAACATGATTAGTAAATTTAAATGTTTAAAAAATATATAAAATAATTAAAATGGATATAAATTTATTATTATAAAAATTATAACCATTTGATAGAAATATTATTTTTTGGAAAAACCATATTTTTAAAAAGGAAGATTTTAATCCATTTTATCACATAATTTATAATTAATTTTTAAAAATTATTATTTTTTGAATAAATGAACTTTAATTTTAAATCATAATATCTAATCTATCTTAGAGTATTTTTGGTGTATTTTTATAAAATGTTTCATTTTTCAATGAAAAGTGAAAATACTAATATTTGTTTGAAAACTCACTTTTTGTTTAAATTATAAATAATTGTAAATTATAATAAAAATTGTTTTTAATGTGAAATTATTTAAATTATATATTAATTAATAAATTTTTTGTGGTTTTAATAATTTTAACCTTGAATTTGGATATAAATTCATTGTTGACTTATGGGCATTTTCTCATTCAAAACTAAATTTCTCTCCATGTATATGGGTTTAATTTTAATCAATATTTTAAATAATATTTGAATGGAATTTTCAAAATTATATTCCATATTTTTAATAAAAATAATTTATATTATATAATAAGTTTTACATAGTTTTAGACTAAAAAAATGAAAACTATAAAAGTTATTTACTATAATTAAAGTAAAAATGGGTGGATCATGGGATTAAACTAAGAAGATAAGGTATTAAATAGCCTACCAAAATGTCAAAATATTATAATAGTTCCATATTTACACCTTATATTTTTAATTTTATATTCTATGTCCATTTTTATGGTTCTTCTATGTCAATTACTTTATCATTTTGGAATCTTTTGGGAAATCACAAAGTAATTTCCAAGTGGGTTCCCTTTACACACATAATAAATGGAACTCACTCCCTTAATTTATACACACAACTGATGAACATTAGCTTTAAAAAACAATAAAGTAATATCTTTCCAAAATCCGTATAATGGTTTTATAGTTTCTAGTCTTCCCAAAAGTCCACCCCAAGGGTTTTAAAAAGGACACCCAATGGTAGTTTCTCTTACATAAAGTAATTACCTTAATAAAGATATTTTGTTTTCCTAATTCTTATTCAACCAAAAGTTATGTATTAAAATGATAGATATAGTAATAGATATATCTAACATATAATAATATTTTATTATCTCAATTTATTAATATTTATCCATATCATCTATAAAATGGGAAACACAATCATTAATTTTGGGTACGACAGACTATTACCTCACGAATCAATGTAATTTATTTTTTGTAAACAACCTTAAAGGATAAATATAATGATTGATTTAAAAAATTTATATGAACTTATTATAATTATATAAGCATAATATCCTCTTTAACCTATTACTTTCTATTCCTTTTTAATTTATGTCAACATCGCTATTGTGTATGGGAGACTATCGCCTCGTGAAGAGATCTGACTCGTTTTTCAATTAAACATAACATTTCATGTAATAAGGATAAATTTAATAAATATATTATATATTTAATATATTTTTTAATCTATAATATTAATATATCACTAAATACATTTACCTTTCACATTTACGGAAATGATAATGTCACTCGTGCATACGTATAACCTACAATCTCCATGAAGAGATGTGATCTATTATCCATCTTCAAATTTCACTAATGATGTTAAAAATGTATATAATTAAAATAAAAGTAATTTTAACATTAATATCATTATTTATATTATTTATATTATGTAATCATATAATATGTTAATTAAACATATCCTTCATGACAAAACACGAATGAGAATGTAATGTTTGTAATACTAGATACAATGAAAATAATGAGAGAATATTAATAGATTAGTGATAAGTTATTTTAAAAGTATTATATATGATATATTTAATATTAATATAGATCTAGAATAAGAAAAAAATTATTCAAGCCACACTATTTGACATTAAATAATTTTTAACAAAACTAAATCCCAAGCTAAGGGACTTCGTCTTAATTTCCCGATGGTTAAGAATATTGTAATATTATTTCCCTAATTTCGTTCATATGATGTATATACTACCACTTGGAATATAATTACATGATTACATAGTAATTAAAATTATTTTAAGTTCCAATTTAGGATATTCAATCAAATGGGATTTAAATCTAAAATTATGAATTTGTAATAGTTATTGGATAATATCACCTTCATTTGGGATTGTAAAAATTCTATTGAAACAAGCATGTTTTTCTGATAATTTTTTGTTAAAATTAAAATTTCTTTTAAATATCTATATTCATTTATGATATATATGATTATTTCATCATCCATATAAAATTTTTATATATTTTTTTTATTTTGATATTTATTTTATTAATTGGGAAAATATTTATAAATATATATCTATTAATAATTATAGATATTTCATGAAAAGTAATATTGATCCATGAATTAAATAAAACATTCGATAAATAAGGAATTATTTTGAACTGCAATGATGGGTGGGGATCAGAAATATATATCCCTTTGATGAGTTTGTAGGACTCATTAGAAAAATCAATTGGTGAAATTAAATGGGTTTTACATTTATTTTAAACCCATATTGATTATGATATTAATGTTATAGAAATCATGATTTCCTATGATCAAAAGGTCAAATAATTATTATTTTTTTCATTGAAGATGAAATAGTTTTCATTATGCATGATATAATCAAAATGATATAATATATAAAATTATTTTATTATTATTTATTGATTAATGGAATTTTTTTAGTTATTTACATTTCCATACTGATTATACCTTATCTTATAATTATATTCAAATTATTTAAATAGAATGTATGTTAAGTTATTTTATATTCCATATTCAATACTATTATTTATTCAGGATAGAATCCATTGTATATAACCTATAGTAAACATATGATCTCACATGTATATTTTCCTTTCCCCATGATAGGATGGAGAATTCTTGGAATGAGCTCAAATATTCTGACTGTTTTCCATTTCTATAATTTTTATTTTATATCCCAATGTAAAATTAGAATCATGCATGTATCTGGTTCTCCAAAACTGTTTTTTTAATGTTGGGGCCCAAGTCTGATTTTATTTTTAAAGAAAAGAAAATACCTCTTCTGACTTGGTATAGGGATACCCATTACATATCCCAAAGTCCTAGTGGGCATGTAGCACATTACATGGCCCGTAGGCCAAAAGTTTTGTCCCAAAGGCCCATTATATGAATAGTGCTGGTACAGTACTATTCACAACATGTCCCCTGGGGCCTAGGCCATGATATACCCCATGTCGGCCTCCTGAAGGCCAGGAGTTGGCGACTAACGCTGAAGGTGTCAACCAGTAAGTGGGAGGCATTTTGCTGGATACTTGTACACACATGCACTCACAAACAAAAACCACAATGCTAAAAGTTGAACACTAAGTCATCAGAAAACATAGTAAAACAGAATATAAAGAAATGTGTGTTGTAATCGGAAAATTATACAAGCCCAAAAAAAGATCTGAATATAGCAAGGTACAAAGGGAGAGTCGATGACCGTCTGCGGAAGATCCCACATGATCGCTGGAGTAGTGAAGATAATGAAAGATAATGTAGTATATCCTGTCATCCAGGTCCTACTAGATCCCTCATAGACCTAGGATACCAACCCCACTATTGTAATTTCCATCGGTCCCATCTCCCTATGCACCAATATCGAAACGTCGAACTTCTACACAAGAAACAACACGGACAGGTGAAGCCCGTGCAGGGGTGAGTAACTCAGTACTCAGTAGGGGAAAGTGCGACCCTCGATGGTATCTCTTATATATACAATGGAAAAATACCCAAAAATAAAAATTAAGTAGACCACAAAGAATAGTCATATTCAGATCTACTCAAGTATATTCTATTTCATATAACTAGGTCACCTATATATACTCGCCTCAGCCACAAAGAGACATAAGGACTCGACCAAAATCCATTTTCAGGATTTCCAACGAAGGATAAAATCATAAATCAAGGATCAGAAGTAGACGCTCCATGAACTGGACATCACTGATGGAAATCATCTGAGAGATGTACTCCATCAGGTACAACTCAACCATTCCTAATGGAACGTCTGAAAGGACGTTCTCCATCGGGAACATTCTGTGAGAACTGCCTTTAGTGTCCAAGACTAGAGGTCTCGTAGTCACAGTATTGCACTAGAGGAAATTCCAAGGGAATCCAAATGAAGATGCCCACTCTTTGAGACTGCATTCAGTTGGGGGAGAAGTGCTCCAGTTTGACCCATGATATCTCAATCGCTCTAGTAAGAAGTGTCCTGAAACTCAGTCTTTCGAGGGAGTACTAACTTCTACCATGGTTTTTGACTACATCAATTAGAGGATTCTGCTCCTCATAATAGTTTATTGTAGGAGAGGGTTCAACAAATCCCCTAAATGACCCTCTCGCTATCACTGATTGGATACGGGGGAGTATAACTCCAAATGTGAGGATCTGCACTGTACCCGGTAGGGGAGTACAATTGTAGTTGTTTGCTTACTGAGGGGGACCTGCACCATAGAACATTAGGGGAGTACCAACCCTAGGAAAGATGACCTACACCATACAATGTTATTGGATTACAGACTCTACTGTTTCACTACATAAGGAGGACCCAATCCCTAGGATGACAGCGGAGTACCAACTCCTAACATAGAGGACCTGCACCCTACCCGGTAGAAGACTACCTAGCTCTATGTGTGTTAATTACGAAGGAGCTGCTCCATATTCCAATAGTGGAGTAGAAAATCCAAATATAAGAAAACTATCATCGAGGAAAACTAACCCACACACATGATATGGGGAGTCCCGTCTCTACTGAAGCGGAGGAGAAAGGAATACCTTCTCATTGAGTAAACAAGGTAGTAGCCTTCCTGTCACTCACTACAAGAAACACCATTATTATTATCCTCCATTTATCAGTCATACTGAAACCACCATGAAGTTCCACAAGGAAGTAACCCAGTGATCCTTCATGTCCTAAGGGTTCCAACATAATAGACGATGCATCAACTGGACACCCGGTTTGAACGCTAATGGAATTTTAGTGTCGAGAGCTCGATTGAATTCGGGTATGATCCAAGACCTCCAAACTCCAAATTTCCTTGAATATAATGTGGAGTATCTCAAATGGAAAACCTCATCCAAATGGTTCTAGAACCATAGATGGTTCATCTAAAAGACATCCGGTTTATGAGACACGCTCGTTCAAGCAAACAGGGTCGTAAGTGGGTCTGGGTTCCGCCGAACATGGTCGGACTAACTTGACCCCGCCCACTGGGCCCAGCCTAAAAGGGACTGATCTCTGACTGGTTTGGCTAGGCCTTCTCTAGAACGCTGGACCGTGTGCTCAGCCCGCTGGGCAACAGGTTCGTCCCTGCCCACCCTGTCGGGCGTCGCCTGCCGTGCTGCAGAATCGCTCAGCCTTTTGGCTGAGTACGGGGTACCTCTCCCCTACCGAATGGGCAAATTCATTAATGTGTTAAATTCTGCGGTGCTAGGTAAAACCAAATCTCTTTTATTGTTTGTGTGGACCATCCTTTTAAGGACCCTTGGGTGTCGTTCCGCCCATCGTCGTGGCTCGAATTTGCGGACTTACACCGCGGCGCGCCACCGCAGCGTGCTGCCCCCTTCAACACGGACGATGTTGGGAAGAATCCCCTACTCTTTTATGGTGCCTTCGGATTATTCTATTCATTTTGAGGCCGGTAGGTTCCAATCGCCACCTCCCTTGGTCGCCGTTCCAACCGCATGTCTTCATCACACCGCCGCGTCTTCCTGTTGCCCACGTATAACGCAACCATAATGGGCTCGACGAAGGTTCTGGGACTTGTTCGTTTTTCACACACCCTCAGTGTTAGCATTATTACATGGGAAGGATTATTAGATTATAAAAAATCTCATACGGAAATCATGCATTATCCTCCCATGTTTATGAGAAAAATGCAGGTCAACTAATTGAACGATTGAACTGTGTTCTTCATAATATTCAAGAACTGTGTAAAACATGAGGAATAAAACATATAACCCCATACATTTTAATCATTGGAAGGTTCTGTGGAAATGAAAAATGTGTCCATGTCTAAAGGTGTTTGTTTACCCTTGTAGTCGCCCGTCGATTTCTCCAAGGGCCATCACTCGAAGCTTTGTTCAAGGTTGGTGGAGTTCATCACAACACTTCATCAAAGGTTCCCCAGTTGCGTGCCAAAAACCCATTTCCGAGATTTGTTTAAATATATGGGGGGAGAGGATCAACATACCACACAATTAATGTGGTTCATTAATGGGTATAATTAATTAACCACTTTAATTATCACAATGGGTTGGTTACACGTTCATTTAAATCTCCCAATGGTGTGGTTAGATAAATAATGAGTCAATCCATTAAATTGTTTGATGTTGCACTACAATCCCCCACCATTTACCCAATGGTTGCAAAAAGAAAAAACAACAACAAAAATTTATTTTATTATTTTTTGTAATGTCCAAAAATTAACATTTTAATCCGACCCCTGCTGACCAAAGTTAAGATTCCATTACGAGAATCCTGGAACTACGGATTCAACGGTGCCCTCAGATTTTTAATTTGAGCACTGGTTCAAAAGATAGAATTCAGTGACCACATGTTTACTTAATGTATATTAAAAAAAGTTCAAAAATTATTAACAGTCACCCTCAGCCCACATCAGATGAGATTAGGCTCCGCCTAAAGAGAACACGACATTACGAGCTCAACGGTACCCTTGAATTTTTAATCCGAGTTGTCGTCTATAAGTTAAGGATTTTACAAAAAATAATTGTTATTTAATTATTTTATTTACTGCCAAAAACTATCATACATTGGTGGTCCACGCCATACAATGATAGTATATTCCTAAGGAAACCATACACTCACGAGTTCAGTGGTGGTCTAGTATTTTTAATACGAGTCACCATTTGTGAGTTATAAGAATTTGAACAATAAAATAATTTATTTAATTATATTCATTACAGTTATGCCATTGTGGGTTTTCATATTGGGGGTAGGTGGTGACTAAATTTAAGTCGTTCCTAGGGTTAAACCCCCATCTTGAAAGAAACAATACTCTCATATTTCTAATCCGGGAACCCGTTTAAGAGTTATTCCACTTTTTTAGGAAAATGACGGACACACTCTATTTAAAGCCTACCAATATTTTCGAAGGATGATTCTGAGTACTCTAGAAAACCAAATCATGTTCCATTAGATTTCATGGTTTTGAAATTAATCTATATTAATAAAAAAATTAGACTTAAATTCTGAGACATTGCATTATCCCAACCATTAAACATTTTGTCCCTTAATATCTAAGGCCCTAACACATAGGGAGAAACTAGGTCCATCGAATAATCCTTCACTTCATCCATGTAAAGACCACAAGGTATTACCATGATCAAAACCTATTATATCCATCTCTTTCTAGGTCAACATCGTGCCACAAAATGAATATGTTTCTTTATCCATGACAACTGAAGAAAGCACTAAGCATCATGTCACATCTGCAGTCTTGGGATCTTGCAGCCCACTTCCTAGAACCTTCAACAGCCTCTCTAAAAGGAGAAAAAAGACATGACCACTCCCACTTATAGTATCTACACTGAGTATGGATGGCTAGAAACCATTCCACATTGCGAAATCATCATGTGGTCTAAATCCACCACCATAGAATGACTCAAGCGGGATTGTTTACGAGAGTCCAGACCGTGCCACTTGGGCTCTCTGCCCTTTTTTAATGGAATGGCCTTATCCACCTGAAGGATATACCATATTTATTTACAAATATAATCTTTTTGGGCATGAACATTAGAATTCTATACTGTTATTGACATCGTATACTCTCAAATCTGCGACTAAGAGTCCCCAAATGCAACTATGGCCTCAAAGAGATAGGTCCCTCTATTAGTGGGTCTCCTCCGTTAGGAGTCTCTAAGTGTGAGGGTTATGTCCACGGTCAAACCGGAACATCAATTTCTCAAACAGTACTTGCAGAAAAAATAACATATAACACCTGTGTATATAGGAAGGTAGCAAAAGGAATGGAACGAGTCGTACCTCAAACAACTCCTATAGTTTCTTGGTCATGAGCCATGACTATGTGCAGTTGTCCTTTCTCTCGTCCTCCACCTCCTTGAGCTTGGAAAGACCACCCACTACTGCCTGTTTAGATCCTCTTCCCTACCTTCAAACTTGTGGAACTCCATGATCCATGTGTTTTCTATGCCAAAGAGGTTCGTTTATCAGCTCCCTCTCAGTAGTACGACGGGTTGGGAAATCTCTGTGTGATTTTCCCCCCAGTAATTAAAAGTGTAACACTGCCTCTCCTATGGCTGATCTGCTCCTTGGGGTAGCAACTATGTCATAGACCCACGTGTTTATGTCCGGGCATGGGTATTCCTCCTATGAAACCATCCCATCTCCATTCGTATTATATATCCAATAGAAACCTATTATTTGTGACCTCTTCTATATTCTAGATCCACTAGCTCCTCTGGCAGGAAGCTCTCAACCACCAGGCCTCGTTCTAGTACCCCAGCATGTGTCAGAATGCTGTGAGGTATCTTTAATGCCCTGATTTCCTTTTTCAGTCCCTACTCAAAGGTCCAAGACCCGATGTAATGGTCTCTTACCATATCTACAGAGTGGGGAGAGAGATATGTGAATTTCGTTGAGTACTCTTCTACGACCATACTACACAGCCACTGGTGCAACATCTCCTTTATGTGTATTGAGTGAAAAGTCGCTGGAAAGAAATCCTATCTAAAAATAATCTAAATTTATGTCCAATTGTGGGTTTCCTCATTGTGAGTCTTTATTGTCAGACTCCACCATCTTCTTGCTGAGCCCTAAAGAAGGCTTGCAGCCCAGATAGCCGTCTGGTAGGGTAGTGTCCTCACTATGGGGAAAACATGTGTAACATCCTCAAGCCCATCCTCAACTACTTGAGGATTTATGTCGCCACAGAACCTATGAGGTCAACGCTTCAGGAACTCATGTAGAGAACTGAGCCTACGATCTTCCTCTTCTAGAACCACTGATAGTAGACACTGGCCATTTGGTGGTGGTAGTGTTGGTGCACCACTCGGTGGGTCTATATCAATCATCGGTCCCTAAACGGATGCCTTTTCACTAGGCGGGCAGTCCTCATGACCTCATATCAGAATCCTAGATGGTCATCCACAAGGTGGAATCCTGAGATAAAAAATATGTACCATGATTAGAAGACTATATCTGGAGAGATGAATAAATATAGAAATCACAACCACCAATATAAGATAAATATTACCTTGTTTTCCCTTCAACCAGTGTTTACATTTATAGAGTCGAGTAATAGGTGTCCAGAGTCCTAGTGTACATATACGTCGGCCGCCGCACCAACACTGGAGTCCCTGGCCTAAAAGATGAACTCGAAACACTTAACATTGTTGCTCACAACAAAAACAACAGACCCTTTGTCATGGAGGTAGAACCAGCCAACTATGATACAACTTTTTCATGACCCATCCCCTAGGGCCCAAGCCGTGACATACCCCAATCCTACCTCCCAAAGTCCAGGGGTAGGCGACTAGCGCTGAAGGCTTGTACGTGAAAGTTGGAGGCATTTTCTTGGAGACCTATACACACATGCACACACACAAAAACACCACAATTATTTAAGGATATCAATAAATAATTGGAAACCAGAGTACAATATCATGTAAATAATTGAGTGGTGTAATTAAGCCAGTATAAAATCACAAAAAGGAACTGAAAAGAGCAAGGCACAAAAGGAAAACTAATGACAGTCTCTGGAAGATCCCAACTAATCACTCGATTAGTAAAGCTACAGGAATCTGAAGTAGCATGTCATATATTCTTTGTCTTACTGGACCCCTCCTGGACATATGCCACCATGTCCTCCATCATAATGTCCGCCAATATCGTCTCCATGATTTCTCCTATCAAAACATTGAATGTCTATACCAGACACAACATGTGCGGGTGAAGCCCGTACATGGGTGAGTAACTATGTACTCTGTAGGGGACCCTGAGACCCTCGATGGTCTATCAGAAATACAAAAATAAAAAATACCACAAAATAACCTTGAATTAAACCACAATGATTATTCATAGTTCTCTCTACTAAGGTATATTCCATTTCATATACCTTGGTCATCCAGGTATACTCATCTCAACCACAAAGAAACATAAGTACCCGACCTCAAGCCATTATAATGATTTCCAAAGAAGGATAAAAGTGTAACTCACGAATTAGGACTACCCACTCCATGAACTGGACATCCTTGATGGAACCTTTAGGAGTGATGTACTCCATTAGGTACAACTCAACCATTACTAGTGTAACGTTTGAATGGATGTTATCCATCGAAAACTTTCTACTAGAACTGCCTCTAGTGCCCAGAACTAGAGGTCTCATAGTCATAGTCTAGAACCTAAGGCAAGACCAAGGGAAACCAAGTAATGATGATCAATCTGTGACACTGCGTTCCATTTGGGAGCACTACTCTAGGCTAACCCAAAATATCTCAGTTGCTTCAGTAAGAAGTGTCATGCACCATAGTCTGTCGAGGGAGTACTAACATTTACCCTGGGTACATATTACATCAAGTGGAGGGGGCCACTCCTTGTAACTATTTCCAACTTTTGAGGGAGCTCCAACTACCCAGAAGGACCTACTACCCATCGCTACATGGAGACGGGGAACTACTACTCCATATGTGAGGACCAACACCCTACCTGGTATGGGAGTAAAACTCTGGTAGTTTGTTCACTGTGGGGGACTCATTCCCTTGAATGTCAGAAGAGTAATGACCCCAGCCTAGAGGACCCACAACCTGTCAGGGAAGGGGAGTACAGAATTGGTTGTAGCACTACAGAAGGAGGACCAACACCTTGGGTTGACCAGGGAGTACCTACTCCCAACTTAGTGGACTCTCACCATACCCTGTAAGGGAGTACAGAACATTTTATGTGTTAAGTATGGAGGACCCATGCCCTGGTACAATAGGGGAGTACTGAATCCAAATATAAGAAAACCATCTTAGAGGGAAAAAAATTTCACTCATGATCTGGGGAGTCTCATCACTACTAAAGTAGAGGAGTAAGGAATACATGCACCTTGAGTCTTAAATGGTGTAGACATCCTATCTCTCACTACAAGAAACACCCTGGTTCTACTCCTTCTTTTATCATTCGTACCTCAACCTCAATGAAGATCTATAAGGAATTAACTCGATGACCAATCATGTCATAAGGGATCCTAGTCAACAGACGACATGTCAACAAGTCACCTGGTCTGAATGTTATAGGAATTTTAGTGCTGAGGGCCCGGTTGGATTCATGTACAATCCAACCCTTCCAACCATGAGATTTCTCTAAAATTAATGTGGAGTATATAGAAATTACAACCTCATCTAAAGGGTTCTGGTGCTGAATATGGTTCATCAATCAGAAGTCTAGTATAGGAGATACAATCATTTAACAGAATTGGGCCTTAAGTGGGATTGGGTCTAGTCTAATAGGCTCAGAGAGACCCGACGTGGCTCGATGGGCTCGGACCAGTTCAACTAGGAGTGTCTAGCATGCTGGGTCCTTGGTTCGGCCCACTAGGCCATAGGATTAGCCCGCTGGGCCGCAAGTTTGTCCCAGACCACCTGTTAGGGTGCTGCCCGCTGGGTTGTTGAATAACATGACCCATTGGCTGAGTGTGGGGGACTGCTCCATTCCGGTATTCAATGACGTGGTGCGAGGTGGCACCACATCTCTTTACCGGTCTGCATGGACCGGTCCTATACAAACCCATGGGTGGGGTCCTCTATCTGTTGCTGCTCGATGTCATGACCTTCCACCATGGCATGCAGCTGCAATGCACCACCTAGCTTCAACGCGGGTAGCATTGGTTGGCCACCCCTAGTATGCCACATTGCCATGGGCACCACTAATCCTATTGATGCCAGTAGGTGCTAGTTTTCACCTCCCTTGGTCACTCTTACTAACGCATGTCATCGTCACGCTGCCACTTCATCCGATCACCCACATAGGTCAAAACCATTACGGGTTTGGCAGAGTGTTGTGCCTTATTCCTTCGGTCGATGCCTTCCAAAATATCATTAAAACATGGGAAGGATTAGTAGATTATAAAAACAACCATAATGAAACCCCACATTATCTTCCTGTATTAAAGATCGAAATACGGGTCAACCCATTGGATGGTTGACCCTTGTTCTACATAATATTCAAGGGTGGGTTGAAAAGGGATGGAATCAAACATCTAACCCCCTACATTGTAATCGTTGGAAGGAATTGCGGATGAGGAATAAGAGACCATGTCTGAAGGTGTTTTTCGTTGCTAATAGTCACCCGTCAATTTCGCCAATACTTATCACTCAAAACCTCATTCTACGTTGGTGGAAGATGTCACTAGACTTCGTCAGAGGTTCCCCTCTTGCATGCCGAAACCCCATTTTGGAACATCGTTTAAATAGAGGGGAGAAGAGAATCAACACACCACACAATTAATGAGGTTAATTAAGGTTGATAATTAATGAACCTTTTTAATTATATCAATGGCATGGTTACATGTTCGTTTAATTCTCCCAATAGTATGGTTATAGAAATCATGAGTCAAGGCATTAAATGGTTTGATGTTGAATAATGGTCCCACCATCGTTTGTCCAATAGTTTCACAGAGAAAAAATAAAACAACCTAAAGTTATTTAATTATTTTTTGAAAATTCCAAAAATTATCTTTTTCATCTGACCCTTTCTTGTTGAATTTATGATTCACTTATGCGAATCATGGCACTGAAGATTCAACAGTGCCCTCCGATCATTAATCCGAGGCCCAGTTCAAAATAAAGAATTTTTTGCCTACACATTTACTGAACGTAACATAAAAAAAAGTTCAAAAATTAATAATAGTAACCCTCGACCAGTTCCGGTCATGGTTAGGCTCTATCAAATAGGAAAACGACCTTATGAGCTCAACGACACTCTTAGATTTTAAATTTGAGTTGATATTTATATTTTATGGATTTTATAATAAAATAATTGAAACATAATATTTTTATTCACAGACAAAAACTAACATCCACAGGAGGCTTGTGAAGACCAATGTTACTATCTGGCTAGAGAAATCATAAATTCACAAGTTCATAGGTGGTCTCAAATTTTTAATCTGTGTTACCATTTGTGAGTTTTGAGCATTTGAAAAATAAAATAATTTTATTTCATAACATTATTTACGATTATTCCATTTTTGTGATTTTTTAGTGGGGGCATGCATTGACTAAAGTTAATTTTCTCCAAGGGTAAACCTGTCATCCAAAATGCAATTGTGTCCTTAGATTTCTAATCTGAGAAACCGTTTAAGAGTTATTCCACTTTTTTATAAAAAATGTGCATGGGTGCTATTTAATGCTCAACATTTTTCCGACTGATCATTTCGGGCACTCTGGGCATCAGAATCACGTGCCTTCAGATTTCATGATCTCAAAACAATTCCATATAAATAAAAAAATTTCCCGAAAATTCAATGATTTTACTAACTCACCTTCTACAGTACCATCAGAGTCGCCGCCGCTACTACATTTTCTACCACCAGTACAATCTCTGCCACCACTACAGTGCACACCATTGCTATAGTGCCTATACTTCTACAATACTACTAGAGTACCTGCACCCAATGGGTTTTGAACCCCGATTTTCATGTTGGATTATGGAGTGCTTACCACTAAGATGAACCCCAACTAATATTTCTCCAAAACTTCTAAATAGAACAGTCCTTCAGGATTTGACCCTTCTTATATATGAATTTTTTAAATAACAATAGACTCTATATAGGTTATATTAGATGGGGTCTTTATAACCATCTTCCATCAAATGAATAATTAATCCATTATTTGCCAGTATGGCAGACTACCACCTCAAGAAATTATTGTAAATCATTTTTCATTCCCATCAATGATGGACAGTTAGGATAAGTAATCTAATATATATATATGTTATTAATTAATTAATTATCAATATTTAAATATAATAAATCAATTTTTCATACCATTTTATCTATTGAAAATAATGATAACTTCATTTGTGTGTACTTGTGGATGAACACCTCCACGAAGTGATGTGATTCATTTTCAACATCAAATCACAAAGATGATATATATTATATATTAAGGGACATAATATGATAGTTATGATATAATAGTTATACGTCAATGATAAAATAATACAAACCATATTTCCTTTATAATCCTTGAAAAATTCTAACATTTCTCATGCGTATGTATAGACTACCATCTCCATGATTGTTACAGAATTTATTTTTATAGCCATAAATAATGGATGTTTATAAAATAATTAATATTAAATGAAAATTATAACTATTTAGTTATTTTTATTCTATATATGATGTAATAATGACCCCTTTGATGATTATTAGCACATTATAGAAGTTTGAATATTATAAACTAAATGTACTCAAAATAACTTATGTGGTCATAACCTATTAAGTAATTAACAATTTCGTTAAGGTAAATGAAGAAATGTTTTTGGTAGAATGTACTAAATATTTAAAAGTTTATTAATAAATAAAATATTTTATATATTCTTTTTATATTGGAGATAAATGATATATAAGCAAATTTATAATTGGAGGGAAGAGATTTGGTCTTAATATCCATTATTTAAGGAATGTTTGATTATTTTAGCACCAAAATTCATTTTATATGGTATATATTATACAATACTAACATGTTATATCCAGAATCACCCACACATCATGGTATTTTAACTAAAATTCATACTATTTAATCCAAAAGGATTTTACTCAAATGTTACCTATGGTAAGGGGTTTCATATCACAATTCGATGTCATTAGGGAATAATTATACTACATTGAATATGCTACAATGAAATAATTTATGAAATAGTATCTTATAATATTATATTATTTTAACATATATTTTTTAAATATTTTTACACATAATAACTTCATCAATTAATGATAAGAATAACAATTTGTTCGTTGTATGGATTTTTTCATCTTAATATTGAATCATTGTGATATGCCTTAAAATAGGAATATGATACCTTTTAAAAATTGTATATTATAATTTTTGTGATATTATATCATGAACTAATCATTGATCAAGATATATGATGTTTCATTGATGTTTTCTCCTTCATGATATATTAATTCTTTGGTTATAAAATATTTTATGGTTTTCATAGTCACAGATTCAATTCATTGAGATATAATTCTTGTTACATGCCATGATTTTTTATATGGTATTATTAAGGCCAAATTAATGTGTTTTAACATATTTTTTCATGGATATTATTGTCTTTAGATTATCATGTTATAATTTTTTATTTAATGGATTATTTATTGATATATAACCCAAGATATAAGGGTTTGTCATCCCAATCCTTTTTATTTGAGAAATATTTTGATTGAAACACCCATAACCATTTATATTATGTATACAAAAATTAAAAACTTGTAATATCAGAAATAGTTTTTTACAAATGTTATTTTATATTCGTCCTTGAATTCATTCTTAGAAATAGTTTTTGGTATTTGAACCATATAGATGTATTTTTCATTAAAAAGGTTTATATGTATTTAATGTATTTTAATAAAAATATTCCTCCATTATATTTATCTTATAGAATTTATATTATTTTATAAATATAAATTATTTTCTAAATATATATTTGCATGATATTTGATGTTATTTTAATCTGTTTCAAATGAAAATTTCATAGTATTTCCCACATGTGTCACATTATACTATCATTACAAAAGTCCAAAAAGAATGTCAAATTTTAATTTTAATACAGGAATGTATTTTACCATCATCAAAACATTATTTTACATTAACAATTAATTTTATGGTTTCTGTTTTTATTTTTGATTAAATTATTTTTACAAATATATAGTAATTTTTAGGAAATTTTATCAAAAGAAAAATACATTTTCAAATGTTCTCAAAGAAATATTCTTAGTGTAAAATTTGATAAAAAAATCATCTATTTAAATATTTTTTATGTTTATTATGATTAAATTGTATTATGATTTTAAGAATCCATTTATTTTCTTTCTCTAAATAACAAATAATGATATTTATGATAACTTCAGGAAACCCTTTTCTTTTCCGTGGTACAATTGACATATAAAGGAAAGAATGTGGTTGTTAAAATACTGATAAAGAAAATGAAAACATCCCTAGTGTTATTTTAATGTAAATTAATTAGAAATGATTGATGAAGAAGAGTGATACCTATAGATATTATAAATTCTCTTTACAGAGAAGAAAATATATGAATGGGTGATATGAACACAACATATACAAATGGGTGATATTGATACATCCTATATGAAGGGTCAGATAGATAAATAATATAAAACAAGGATATCTAGATAAATATTTCTAATTAATTGGGTAATGTTCCTTGTTTTTAAAGGAAATAATGATGGAATTAATTGATACGTGGTTTCCATTAAATTTTACAAGAATGAAATTACTTCTTACCTGGGTTTTGAAGATAATTTTTTAACAGACCAACTTGTTTTCTCTAAGCATTCAAGGGGTTTTTTAATTTTTTCATTAATAATTTGTTACATCAAATATATTGTATTTATTGATTCCTATGAAAATTTATATTATTATATTTTTATTCCAGATCATATATTGTGTGATATAGGTTTTTATGGGTTTGAATTTTCATATTTTATTCTCATTAATAATGATTATTTCCTCATAACCTTATGGTAATATTATGCTCTCATATGATTTTCAATTGTATATGATAATGATTAAACGTAATGAGTGTTTGAGCTTATCCTTATTATGTTTCATTTTCTCTAAATTATGAAAATTTATTTTAAATGATTTGTGTTTTATAAAGGTTTTAAGTGTTAAAAAATGTATAGGATATTTCAAATATGTGATATGAAATAATAAAATCAATGTATAGTTAAAAATGATCTCTTTAAGACATGGGTGATGTTATGTATGAGATAGTCCTGATTCTCACAAACTCTAAATCTACATTGTCCTTAGGTATATATATAATCCAAAAAATGTTTTTGATTTTGATTGTTTTGTATAGATATAATTTTGTTGATTTTATTGATATCAAATCCAGAAATGTAAGGATTATGTTTTTTACAATGACCTAGGGAGTTTAGTTTCAGGTTTATTAATGTTGGTATTATAGGAGGGTTTAGACATAATTAGATATTAAGATATTTATATGTGAGGTTATCTTAAGATTTTTTAATACCATTATGTGTTTATAAGTATTTGTTTCATCATAATGTCTAAGAATTTAATTTCTAAGTAATAATTTATTGGATTTTAAGATGATTAATGATATTTTACTGTATTGTGTTATATTAAATTTTTATGTCTAACATGAATTATTATATCAAAATAATTATGTTAAATTTGTGAGAATTTGTGATAAAGGGTACACATTAAACTTTACCTTTAATAATTTATACAATATAATGTTTATTGTGGTTATTTGGGATTTAAGGTTATTTATTTATGGAATTAACAATGTTAAACCATTATTATTATTATTAAATTTTGATAATTAGAAAATTATAACATCATATGAAGGTTTTGACATTTTGGATATTATATTACCTTATGTTAACCATTTTTTTGGATAAAATCAAAATACATAAAGAATATCCTGTGATCCTTTTTTAGATTTTGTAATCTGATTGATGCTGATTTTAGTGCTTCATTCATCAAAACATCATCTATAATATTCATAGTTTGGGAAAAAATATGAAATTATGGTATAAATTGATTACATGTTAAATTTATACAATTTAATTATGTATTTTCCATAGGTTTTTATTGTAAATTTTAAAAGAATTCATCAAATCAATAAAATTGATTTAAAAAAACTATAATACCACTATCTTTGGTATCTAAGAATTGATTTACTTATTCAAACCTCATTATATTATGTAATTATGGTCATTGTATTTCTCATGATAATTATCTTTCATGAAATCAATTTGTTTCTGTAACTATTTATTGTTTTTAAGACATTAAATTTATTTTTATGTATACCTATAATTTCACATACTACAAATTTACTTCTATTTATAACCCTATTTATGTGTTATTCCATCTGAAATTCATATTTATCTTTCCCACTTTTCAAGAGGGAGTTTTATTAACCATTTTATGATGATTATTATAATAAAAATGTATTTTTAACATGGAAAACCATTAATTATCGAGATGAAGTTCAAATTTTTTGGATGAAATCAACTAAATGTAGTTGAATATAATATACTGTAATATTAAATGAATATTATATTTAACATTGTATCCAATAAAAAAATAATGATTAAATGAATCATGAAATATTATTATTTAAATATAAAAATAAAAATTTATCTATTGAATTGTTGGGTATGAGTAATATTAACCACATAAGAAAATATATATAATGTTCCTAATAAATAAAAAATTATTGGTTAATTTGAAGGAAATAATAAGTAAAATTTTTACTGAAGTTATTTTATGCATTAAAATATAATTTATTCAAAACTGGGTTTTATTGTTATTTGTGAGTGAATATTGTAATTAATTTATAGAAAATTTTATAATTTTGTTTTTAAGGAAGGACGTCTTTTTTAATATCAAAATAGAAAACTTACCTTAGGGTTATATTTTGGTATTTTAAGAAAAGTTATATTTTTTAGTGAATAGCTAAAAATACCAACTTTTAAAAAACATAATTTATATTAATTTAATGGAATTATTTCTAAATAAATTTTATATTAAATTAAAAGATGTATTATTTAATTAGATATAATATAAATAATTTTTTATATGTATTATACTTTATATTTAAAGAAATTTTTTTGTGTGCTTAAAAAACTACATTCTAAAGACCAATCTTTAATTTAATTTTGAGTTTTACTAATAGAATAACATATTCTACTTAAATGAATTTAATTAAGAAAATTGGATCCTAATTGTTCAATCAAGAAGTTTTTATTTTTTAAATGATTCCCTTTTAAGTTTTGTCATAATTAATACTAACCGTAAAAAATATTCGTTACAATGGTAAAGATAAAATAGGATTATTAAGGTAATAAATAATATGATAAGGATGGAAAATTAACCCAAAATATACATATATTTGATTAGATGGGTATTTTTCAACCATAGTCATCCATAATTATAATATGTGGACATTTATTTCCATGTCCATTACATTATAACATTGATATTATTTTATTTTATTTTAAATTAAGAAATATAATTTTTGGTTTTAATATTTAAATATTTTGTGACATGTATAAAAATGAATTATGTTTAGTAATAAATTTTAATTTGAATGATAATTTATTTTTATAATGATAACAATTTTTTATTTTTTATTTTTTAAATTATGAACCAAAATTCATATGCAACACCAATATAGTAATTGTGTAAGAATTAAAAAATCAAGTAAAATGATTTAAAAACAATAAAAGTAATTTTTATGGGAGTGTTATATTTTCCAAATGAATTAATTTAACAACATAAAAAATAATGGGACTTTTTATTGTTCATTTTTGAAATTTATTACCATATTCTTTAATTTAATGTTATCAAAAATGAATATAGTCAAAAATTACATTAATGATATTTGTATTAAATAATATTTTATTAAATTATTTAAAAAAATTGAAAGAAAACAATTATGTTGGGACATGGTCTGAAATTTAATCACATTTCCAATTATAAAAAAATTGAAACACTATTTCTAATATTATTACACTTTCATATTAAAAACATTATTACCATTATTATGGATAAATTGGATAACCAAGGGGTCAACATAAATTTACTGTTTCAAATAATAATTAAATTGGTCTAAATTAAAATAGATGATTATATTAAGACTATATAATCTTTATTTTAAAATACATGTTGTTTTATAACCATTTAACATTAGTAATAAAAAATTTATTATAATATTTCATGTATTTCCAAAAACTAAAATAATGATGTATTTTAATAAACAATATTTTTCTAAATGATTTAACATTCAACAAAATATATAATATTCAACAAATGTAATGGTATAAGGTTATAAATATAAACCATATTCTATTTATGGGTTATTATTCTATTTATAGTAACTTTATCTACCCTTATATAGAAAAACCCCATCGATGTAGTATTGAATGTAAAATGGCTTAACATGTGGTAAAAGAAATATTAACATTGGGAACATAATGTAATATTGTATAAATTTTATATAATGATGTTTTTCAAATTCAAATTCAACCTATATTTCAATAATAGTAATTTTATCCAAATTAACATGAAAATTAATTTATACAAGTTTAATACTTTATGAAATTAAAATAATGCCCCCACTATAGATTAAAAAGGACAATCATACCATTTACTCCAAAAAAATCATGATCAATATTATTTTGACATGTCTTACCCAAATCCCTTCTTAAAACCCCTATTAATTTTCTAGATGTCTTATTATTTTAAAAATACAAACCATAGTGGGCATAAGTTGTAAATCAAATTAGGCTTTTTGAATAATGGGTATATCTTTTAACCAAATTGTTTTGTTTTATTTCTTATTATACCAATTTGATATAAAATAAATACATATTTAAAAATTAATAAATTTTATTCCATTCAACAATATTTTTTTGAAAATTTATTAACAAATATAAATATATTTCTTCAATCTAATGGTATATAATCTCTCTTTCGTGTGTATCATGGACTATCACATTGTAAAATGATGTAAATTTTTCCCATAAACACCTCTCAATAATTGATAAATTAAATAATTTAATATATATATATATATATATATATTATACCTCAAATAATTGCAAATTTTGATAAATAGTATATCATCTTTTTTCTTTATCATTCAATCCATTGATATAATCATAACGTTGTTTGTGTGTATGTGTGTATTACATCCTCTACGAAGTGTTATGATGTGTTTTTAATCTCCACATCATATTTCTAATAAATAAAAATTATTTAAGGATATAATGTGATATTTAATATATAATAATAATTTTATAAAAATAAAATAATACTTACCTTCTTTCTTTCATAAACAACGAAAATGAAAATTCTATAGTAACATATGTATGACCAAACATCTCTATGATTGCAATAAAATTCATTTTTCCGGACTATAATTAGTGGTTTGTTTTAAATGTAGAATTATTTTATAAAAATGATAATTATTTCATGATAATTATTCCATATATTTATAATATTTTACCATTTTACAATAATGAACAGATCAAATCCAATTAAAAACTGGGAGCCAAACATCTTCAAAAAACCCAACAGGGATTTAACTGAATGTGTTACTGAATTTTACATTAGAATAATATATATATATTTTTATAATGTATTAATCCTATAAAAAATTACTATGAAAGAAAATAATTATTATAATTTTATTATATATTATTTAAATGAAATACACAGAATTTCATGACTCTGGGTAAGGGAATTCACCTCAATTTCTTTTAATTGAGGCATATTTTAATGATACACTTAAAATTTATATTATATGTTTCATATACTAACCGTTCTAAATTTTAAATCAAGAATCCATAATTCTTAATTAAATTTTATTTTACAATTCAAATTATTTCATACATGTGGAATTTAAATTTCAGTTACCATGTTGTAAGGGGCTTCTTAACTCAATTTTATTTCATTAGATTATACATCTAATTCATTGAAAATGTGATTCCAATTTTATATTTGAAATTAAATCTATTTTTATTATGTTTCATATCCACTAATTTAATTTATTTATAAAAACCATTACACATAATCAGTTCATTAATGAATTCTATCATCAATGATATTATATTTATAAGGAATATTAATCTCAATATTGTTTCATTGAGAAATGTCAAGTAGTATGTTCCTAATTCATTATAAAATTACTATTTACAACATATTGTGGTATTATACTGTTAAAAAATATGTTATCATTATATTTTAAGTTATACATTTCATGAGATATTGAGTAAATTTTTATTAAAATGTAAGGGCATCTATGGTCTCAATTTCTATTCAGTGACACATAATTATTATTATGAACCATGATTTATCATATACATTATACTTATTACCCCATGTATATGTTATTAAATTTCGTTTCATAGAGATTAATTTTTTATATAATCATAATTTATTCCTTAATTAAATAGAATTTTTATTCACGTATTTCATATGATGAAAGAGTATCTTGTTCCAAATAGCCTTCTTTTAAAAATGATTTAATTACTGTACCTATATTAATTTATATGATATATACAGAGACTATTGATATATTATATCTGGATTATTTTTATATGAATTTCATTCTATTTTACTCCTTATATTATTTCATTAATTTTTTTTAGTTATATAGGGTTGTAACTGTTTTTTTAATTATGGAAATATTTTTAAAGCTTTTATTGAGTGTATAAAAAACTATTCAACCAATTTTTAAATCATATTAAATAGTTTTCTACTATAAAAATAATTGTTTTCCAATATATTTTTTCAATAACCTTTGATCAATTTTTAAAGGGTTTAAAGGTATATTTCTTATATTGGTTTACATGGTTCACTGAAGTATCCCTTTATAGACATTTAAAAATGATGTTTAAATTCAATGTAATCAAACTAAATGCATTTTACCAAAATACTTAACTTCCATTTGATTTGTAGATTCATTTTTTAGTATCCATTTTTAAATTTAAATTAAATTTACCAATAATCTCTAAATTTTTATTATATATATTAAAAATAAATGATTATTTTCCTCTGTTTATTTTTTTTTTCTAATTTTAAAGGTGTTTTAATCTATGTAAAAATTCATTAATGATTCTGATACTTCATTGGGATTATGATATTATGTTACCATGCAACATCTTTCTTAGGATGTATTACAATGATTGTTTTCAAAAGATTTAAATGAAACCCATTTCACTTTTTGGGTAAATCGAGCTATAAAGGAATGAAATCAATGTGAAATAGAGTATTAAGGAAAATGAAATATCCCATGTGTTAAAGTCATTTATGATAATTAGACATTATTAATGATGATTGGTGATCCCATTAGAGCTCATACAAAGTGGTGATACTAATAGAGATAATATTAATGGGTGATCCCAATAGAGCTTATACGAACAGTTGAGCCCGATACAACTTATATGACCGTTGAGATTGATACATCATAAATGATGGGTGATCCCAATATATCTCACAAATTATTTGGAAAATATTCCTAGTCTTTAATGAAAAATAGGGATTTTACCAGGGTAGTGTCTCAAATTGATTTAAATGGACTAAAATTACTTTTAATACAGGTTATATAGAAAATGTTCCAAGATACAAACACATTTTTTCTATGCATACTAAGGGTATTTTATATTTTATTGATCAAGATTGAAATATCATGGATCATGAGTATTGATTCTCATGTATACTATGTTTTTTAACATTTTATTCAATGTGACGTGTTTAGTGATAATATATTTTACGAGTAGTAATTATTTATTGTTATGGTCATTCACAATGACATTGTTATTATTACCTTATCCTCATCTTAAAATCATAGTGTAAATTCAATTTTTAATGATTATGTTTAACATTACTGAGTGTTTGAGCACACACTTTTTATAATTCATTTTTCCCAGGTTATAAATGATGTCTTCCAATGATTTTTTGGGAATGGTTTTATTGGTGATGAATTATAAGGTTAATGTTTAGGACATATTGGGAAATAAGAAATAATGTGTAAAGTTTGAGAAATTTTCACTTCAGTACATGGGTATTATTCTAAAAAAGTCATATAAAATTTTATTAAACTGAAAACATAAATAGTCTTTCAAAATTTAATGGTTTCGATATTTTAGATTACTGTTAAATGTAATAGATGGATAAAATTGGTAATCTAATATCGGTATCAAGGCTAAAAATGTGAAAATAATTTATTTATTACCATATCTAGGACCACGAGTTTAGGGTTGTTATGTGTTTGCAGGTGACCAATTGGGAACACAAATTGTGGATGCTCGCTCAATACAACAATTTTTTTAGATAAATTATTTTATACTTACAAGACATATTTTATATCCATCTTTTGAGATTATTTTTTTCCTTTATCCTATTATATGAGTCTAAATAATCATTTTAATGACGTTTTATGAATATATGTTTTGTTCCTCCACATGGTCAGATGTGTTCTCAAATAGGGATATCTTATAAAGGTATCTTTTTATGTTCGTGTTTGATTACATTTTTCTTTTTATAGTATTTTTTTATAAATTATATATGATATGAATAATTTGAGATGTATCTGGAGTAAGGGCCATGGATTCTAAAATCACTTCCTTAGTTCTTTCCAAGGGATTAAATGTGAAAAAATATTTTTGAAATCTTTTTTCACAATAAAATTATATGTTTTTGGTTATGATAACTTGAATGAACATGAATCATATGTTTTATAATGATTTTTTTGTTCTCTTATGCAACCATATAGTTTTTTCCTTGAGGTATGTTCTTCCATTATGAAGTCATTCGGTTTTTTTTCTTCTAGTTGATGTATTCTTTCATGCAGTCATCCTGTGGTTCTTTAAGTTTATTAGTTTGATTATGTGGTTGATTACTTTATTAATTTTTTTACTCATGTGGAATGTCCCTATGATTTCATGACACCATAATGTGATTGACCCATATTAGAGGTTCCTTTAATAATTTGAAAAAAACTTTAATATCCAAAATACCTAGATTTTCCCAGAAAAAGTAAAATTCTTTTTTATCATCATGGAGTTAATTTAACACATAAATATATTATTATGAGTATATTATATGGGAAATAATAATACAATTTTATTCCATATGGTTTTTGGATTTAAGTGAATCATCTCTTGGAATTTAATGGAATTAGAAAAAATATGAACCAAGGGGAAAATTTAATGGATTTATCTTGGATACAATAAAATATATGAATCTTTAATTTTTAAATGACATATTGTCCATAATTTTTTCCTCATTTTTTTATGTTTTGAGGATCTTGAATCTAGTTCCTATGCCTATGGATCATTTTTTCATTGACTCAATCTTATATTTCTTATTACATTCAGAAAATTTTATCTTTAATTTTTCTAAATTTGGTTTATATAGTGGCTTATGGTATTTGAGTCCTTGATATTATCCCTTTATATATATTTTTTGGTATAATGTTAGTTGATTACAATCTCCGAATAGGGGTTCTGGTATCTTTTTTTTGAAACACTATGATTTTCATACTATTTCATTGTTTTGGGTGGATTGAATAATTAATATATCCATATAATTGTAAAAAACAATTGAGTTGAATAGGATATGTTATATTCTCATGTGGTTACGTGGTTTCCTTATTATTACCATTTAACTTAATACGTTGGATTTGAAACTATTATGGTATTGTGATGAACCATTCTATTGAATCCCCGAACCAGCCATCTTAGGTGACTTATGAAATCCATGATGCATGATCTCAAATACAACATGGTTCCGATAAGAAATAAGGGAATCAATAAGAGACAATGTGAATTTTTTCAACCAATATAAAATAATCAAATATATTAGAAATACAAATTATCCTTCCAATATAAATTAAACAAAACCTCAAGACCAATGAAAAAATAACTAAAAAATCACAGCCAAACCTGATGACCAAAAAGCTCTCTATGTGACCCCATAGGTCACACAAAATACCCATAACCCAATATAAGACCATGATTATTAGAACTATGTAGGACATAAAATTGAAGGAAAAAATGAATTGAAGTATCAATAAGAGTGTTAAGAAATTGTAGGCATATCCATGAAAAACTATTTCCTACGTAATTTCTTTAATAAAAATATTATTTAATGAATAAGTTTATATAGATGTTATACACATTGGTTTTTCATCTCTTCAATTTTGAAAAAAATCATGGTCCATTTCTATAACAATTTTAAAAAAGGATTTTCAACGAATGGGAAGATTTGTAATTTTAATGAAAGATAAGGAATATAATATGAATTATTTTTTAAAAGGAACAAAGTGTAGGAAATTTTTCTCGAAATAATATTCACGATACTTTTAGATACTAAAATTTTATTTTTATAAATTGACAAATCATAAACTAGTAGGGGAATCTATGCCATTAAAATGAGGTTAGTGAGAAATAATTAATATAGTAATCAAAAAAGGTATGGAAGCTAGATTATACAACATATATAAGCGTGTTTCAAGGAATATGGGAACACCTAATAGTATAGTTGAGAATATAAAATATATTATAACCTGATCCATCCTATAAGTGCACTTGATTTAATCAAAAAACCCTAATGCTCATTCATAACCTACCTAGACTAATTATATTTCAACATCCCTAATGTATATAGTATACAAACTAAGGTTTCAATATAATCTAATATCAAAATAGTTATTGAAATATTGTTTTCTTATTTTTAAATAAGTTAATATTTTCAACATTTATCATTACACATGACACTGAATATAGATTTCTTTATATGAAATCACTATCTTTGGATTTCATTATTCACAACACCAACTAATGCTTCCATTATTGACAACACTTATATTAGATATAGGTAAATTGAACACTATGTTTTTAATTTCTTACAAATAATGTTGAGTTTTTTTAATTTCATACGTCACACACAATACCTAGTTTTACCAAACTACATGGTTCTATTAATATTATTATTAAAATTTTATTATAGTTGTCACCTAGATATTAAAATAGATATTTTTAATAGGATTAACTATGTTGTGAAAAAAATATTTAGGAATGTGTACTAAATTGATCATTGGTAATCTACTTTCTCAAAATTAAAGTAATAACATTTTGCAAATAAATAAATTCATTTTCAATGAAAACTATTTTATTATGTACAAACAAAATATTATCTCATTAAATTAATTAACCCACGTTGGATGAATTATTTAAATAAAATGTATTTAATATATATTAAATAATATTTTTGATACTCACCCAATAGATTTTATAGTAATATGATAATAATAAATCAAATTAAATAAATAAAAGAGGTATTTTTCGAAAGAAGTAATTTTGCTGCCTCTTACTGGAGAACTTATTTTATTTTTAATTTTTTAAAAATTTATAATTTTTATTTGAAAATACTATATTAGTTTTTATATAAGTTTATAAAAATATTATTTTGGTTATTTCGTGGTATTTTGTTTTGTGATGTTTCATTTTTTTTATGAATAGTGAAAATCCCTAATTTTATTCTGAGAACATACTTTTTGTCTTGTTTATTTTTATAGATAAATTTGTTTAACGTATATTTAGATAAATAATATATCAATTAATTAAATTTTGGTCAATTGAAAAAAAATCATGTTGAAAATGGATATAACAACACATGAAACATTTTTTCATTTTCACATTAAAAATTCATCGTCTCATCCCATTTGAGGGATTAATTTTAAATTATTTTAAACAAATTATATGATTATAATTTTTTTATAAATGTATACCATAATGGGAATAATAATTATTTATACTTTATAATAAGGTTTAATTAGTTTTTCATTAGCATTATTAGGGAATATAATTAAAATTAATTATTATGATTAAGGAAAAATAATCTCAACTAATCGACAAACTTGGAGAATAAAGTATTAAATTACCATAAACACATAAATAATTAATTTATTGACATATTTATACCATTAAACCTATAAGGATCTATTCTGGTAGATGTTTAACCCCTGGTGGGAATGTAAAACTTGGGGGGGGGGGCACAAATATTTTCTCGAATACCAAATGTGTACTCTTCCCCCACTAATAATCGACCTCCTCTCTTATTCCCATCATCACACATCGCATGGCCTTTCAGCTCATCAAAAACGTTACCCAATAAAATTTCAACATCCCTACCTTCATCTAGGATGTTTCCATTTTGGATGAAATGTATCCATGGAATCCCATTGGTGTAAACCAACATGATTTACCCAAAGAATAGGTTACTTCCTTTAATAAGAACATTGTTTTTATTAATTTCTCCACCCCCAAAATATTATTATTACATTCTTAATTAATGAAATCAGAATAAAAAAATATATTGAGATTTTTCAATATTTTGGGTTAGAATCACACTCCCACACACTTCAATCATATTAGATATGTAATCATCATCCGTGTATATAATAGATTACCAACATGCGGATAGATGTGCTTCATTATTCCATTTCCGCCTTTCACAGTTGGAGTAATGATGAAATTTATTATTATATGATATATAGTAATTATTTATTTATATATAATAATTTAATTATTATATAACACATGAATTTTTTTCATTCCATTTTTTTTAATTTTGATAACTTACGTTTGTAGACATGTGGACAATCGTGTCCACAATGAGATGTGATTTGTTCACACATTACAAGGGATGTATTAAGGAAAATTTTAATAAAATTTTATGATATATATTTTATAAGAAATAAAAATTAATACTAATATATATATATATATATATGTTTATACTTATATGCATATATTTCATTTACTTTTACTCATTCAATATAGAAATAAAATGGAAACAACGTTCATGTGTACGTATGACGTACTGTCTCCATGAACGGTGAATTCCATTTCACATTCCAATAATTTATGGATTATTATAAATATTTATATTTTGACTATATATGATATATAAATCATGTTTTAGAATATAAAAATAATTAAATCATGTTCTATGTTAGTTGATCATGAATAACCTGTCAAAACATATATAGAAAACAGAGCAGATATTACCCGAAATATAATATTTACATGAAATTATTTTTAAATAGGTAATATAAAATCATAAAAAAATCATAAATTGTGTCATATATAGTAATATTTCATTTTTTATATTTATAATATACTTATAATTATTATACATGATATTTTAATGTGTAAAATGAATATCATGAATTATGGTTAGGGTTTTTGATCTCACTTTTAATTCTGTGACACTTATACCTTATTCAACACTCATTTAGTTTTTTGGTCTATATAGTGCCCCATGAAATGATATATAATTAATTTTAATTATTTCATTATATTTATATTTTCACATGATTCGATACTTTCAGATATATCATGATTCAAAAGTTACTCGTTTAGTAATGAGGTATCTAGTCTCACTTATATTTTATAGAGACTTCTGCTTTATTCACCACTAGTTTCTTTTGTGTGATGTATATAATGAAATTGAATGTATTATATGATAATTATTCATAAATTTATGGGTATTTACATTTTAATTTATTTATATCAACTTCAGGGGGTTTTATGGTTCAATAATTACCAAATCAGTAAGGTATTTGTTTCTGAATTTTTGTTCTTCAAGTAACATGTTTTATTATGAACCTATATTATTTTACGAGGTGTATAACATAAATTTTACATGTTATATCATGAATATACATCCTTAAATGTTATTATAAGCGTTATTTAGTTCCATTTTATTACACGGTTAGTTTTATTCAATGTTACTTATGTGGGAAGATTTTAAAACAACAACCTCATTGTTTATTAGGATTATTTAAGATTACGATTCCACTGATGAAATATTATGATCCATATATCAAAAACACTATTTAAACATCGTATAATATGGTAATTCATGTAATATTCATGCATTAGATCCATTTTTACACTCTTCGATACTTAATATAATTATTATTTTTTAAGAAAATTATTCCTAATTTCCTTATCTTTGGTCGAAAAATGATTTATTTCAAAATAAATGTTTTTAAAATATCATTCAAAAATGTATTTTAAAAAATATATTGTAATCTCAATTTCCAAGAAAGGATATTTAAAATTTTTAATGGTTTTCAAAAAAATTTATGATTCCTATATATAATTTCAAGGAAAATAGTTTTAATAATGTTTTTAAAAATTATTTATTAGTTTTCATGGAAGATGGTTTCAAAAATATTTATAAGAGTTCAATATAGTTTTTAAAGGGAAAATGTTTTCAAAATGTTTGGATGTTCACCTATTATGTTTTTAAGGTAGTTTCAAAGAATTTTTTTCAAAAGATTTTATGGTTCAAGAAGAATTCATTGGAAGAATATGTGATATTTTCTTCAATATATGTTTTCAAAAGATATTTCAAAATTATTTTCCATGTATGATGACAACCATTTGTGTTACTCAATAGTTTATTGTGATATTATTCAAGCGATCCATTCATTTTTTTATCTTAATGGTTTATGATTTTATGGAATTATGTTTATGAAAATGTTTTCTCTTTCATAGGTTATATATTTTTAAAACCCATCTATTTTTATGGGATATGATTTGATGAAATGATTGTGGAACTAATATATTTTCCATAGGTTGTGATATTATGAAATTATTATAAAACCCATTTCATTTAATGTTGTATGATACAATGATAATGAAACCCGTCTATTTTTATGGGTCATAATATAATGAATTTTTATGATCATATAGAATATATATGTATGATTTTATTATGTGAAAGGTTGTATGAATATCTCCCTCCAATGTATTGGGTGAATATTTATACCTCATTGTATAATTATGGGAATCAAGTTGATAATATTGGTCCACAAAGGAGATTAGGAATCCCAATCCACTATGGGATGATGGAAAATCCCATCATCTATAAGGAATGGACTCTGAATGGGGATGGTGGTGTGTCCCACCCAGTAGGGATAGTCTTTATGAAGTTCTCTAATCAGTTTTAGCAATGAGATTCATTTTCCAGGGAATTATTTTTATGTTTGAATAATATTACATGCTCCCAATGATATTAATGGGCCTGGTTTCAGGTCCACAATTTTATAAATGGGTATGAATTCATTCATTTTATAAAATTAGTGAACTTATTTTCATTTAAAGATATTAACAATGTTATTACAATATGTTTATGACACAATTATATGTGTTATTCAAATTCAACGTATTCATGACATATTCTCTTGAACTTCCTTTTGGATTCATGCCTTATGAACATCCAATATTTATTCCATGACTATCATTTTTGATTTTTGATATGTAGGGTATGATATTATAATGTTTTGGTCATGTTATCATACCCTTATTTTCATGTTATCCTTAAATATAAACATTATTTTCCCTTACTGGGTTTCTATGCTCACCCATTTCGTATGTTTCTTTTCCTGTGTTTATGAAGAAGGGTTTTATGTATGATTACTAATGGAGATGATCTTCAAGGTTTATGTTGAAGATCCTTCACCAAATTAGAATAATGTGTTCCCAGTTTCCAATTATGATAAACTATTATAGTCTTTGGGAATATACTTTTGTAATGTGCTAAACATTCCTACAAAATTATGTAATATCAGTGTATGTTAATCTAGGGTGTTTATAGTTTCTACAAAAGGAATGCTTTAATCAAAAAATTAATTTAGTACGATAAAAATTTAGTGAGATACCTAGGTATATTTTTAAGATTATGTCTTGAGTTATATCTAATGTTAAGAATATGGTGTCATAAATTTAAAATAATGTGTCATAATTGAGACATCCTATAAGTAATGTTTCATGATTATGTGGTTTTATTATACGATATGTTCTGCTCATGCTATGATTTATGGTTTCTACAATGAAAGAAATCCGAATGAACTAGGTTAACATTTAATGTGATAATCAAATTTTGAATGAGTAGATAAATGAAATGACGATTGGACTAAAGGATTTTTTTATCATTCTTAATCATTTTTCATGGAACATTATTAAAAATTTGTGACTTAACCAACTCTCCGAATCACCATAGAAGAAAAGGAAGTAGATATTTCAGAGTTTGGGTAATGGAGAATATTGAGTAAATAAGATTTAGTTTCAATTATGTCTAAAATGTGGAGAGAATAACCCATGTTAATGATATATAGGAATAAAAATATTCTTTGACTACAGATAATTACACAGCTCAAGTAATTCCAAAGAAAAAATAAGGATTTTATTTAATGTACTGGATGTGAATTTTGGCCTTTATAAGACATCATAGATGGCTAAATTCCTTATTTATCTAATGAATGGTCATTATGAAATTTAATGTCCTAAAATGAATGAACATGAAGAGAATCAGATATGTGGTACAAGTAATGGCTACATTTTATAATGATAATGAGACTATAAGTGAAATTTGAATGGAAATAGATATTATTTCAAAGGATGAGGTATTCTTGTTAATTATTTATGGACTAAGTGAACTAATTTACCTTTTGATATATTTGGATTCCTGAATTATGTTATATGAATTGGGAAATATATTAATATTTTCCTGTTTTTGTTTTGTTAAGGACTTACAATAATGTGTTGACTAGTTCTAATGGAAATGAAAAGTAATTAAATGGAACAGTGACATTTAGAATAAGGTTAGATGACACATAATAGGTATATATTGTTGTGATAATGGTGTTTGGATAAAAATATATAGGATATGAATAAATATATTTAACGTTGCGGAATACCTCTGATATTATAATTCATTTTTAAGGAAAAAGTACAATGTAAAATCATGGATTGTGTTAACAATTTCTTCTAGATTTATGTAATATATCCGAAAAAACTCATAATGAGAAAAAATGCATGTTTTGAATAAGGATTTATTATAATTACTATGTTTCCGTTGAAATAATGATAATGGTATTCACATGTTTAGTATGTGATAGAATGATATACTTTATGTCATATAGGGGTTCAATACTAAGGTTTTTAGAGACATTTAGTAAACTTATTTCTATTTTTTTGGATATTCATATTTAAAATGGCAATATGTTCATCAATTTATGGAATAGTTTATGATAAAAATTAGATATGGGTTTAGATATTAAATTATTATTTTTCTATATGAGGATTTATGAATATTGGGAAAATTTTTCTCACCATATTTTTGTAGTGAAAAATAAATATAGATGTAATCAGGTTTCATTTACCTCATGATCTGTTAGTAATTCATGAATGAAAAATTAACCTTCATTTCATGATTGAAGCGATTAACTTAAAATAGATCAAGGCACAACAAAGTGTGTGGTTTCCATGAAATCTTATTAATATATCTATTCATGAAAATTATTTTACATTATAATCTTGAATGGTAATTTTGTCTTGTTATCATCATTTTTGATGATATCAATAACCATTTTCAATCCTCTTTTAGTTATATATATATATGATAATGAACATTATCCATACCATATTATCACTACTACAAATATGTCCTTTATCAGTGATAGAAATTTCTTTTAACAACACTAAAAATAGCGATATTAATCGAGGTGAGGATATAGGGTTGTCCCTTTATCCGCGCTTTTAAAAATCACTCATAAAAGTAAAACAAATTAAAAAGAATAAAAAGAATTATATAATACAGGGGGAGATTTTAATAGCTCTTAACCCCCCCCCCCTTATCAGCTCTAGGTGGACCCCCTCACACTCTCTCGCGTTCTGCCCTTCCCACGAATCCTCATACCCATGAACCCCTTTGCTTCCACCCGAACACAAACCTGTGACTTCCCCCCTTTTCGGGCTACACCTTTACCACTAATCCATTTTGTTTTTTCTATATTTAATGATATATCTATTTATATATATATGGTTATATTTATTATTATATTGATATAGATTAATATTAATATCAATATATTTATTCATATATTAGTTTATATATATTCATTCGTATAATAATATATATTTATATTTATTTATATATTTTTTTTAAATATAATTTTTATCCATATATTTTTTTGTATATTAATATATAACTATAATATTAGTTTTAATTACATTTATGAATTATTTTTTATGGTTTTTATAAATAAATAAATAAATACCTACATACATATATATAACACACACACACACACTGACACACACACACATAGACACATATATATTTACGAATAAATACACATATATATTTATTTTAAAATCCATGGAATGTTATAACGACCATAACTTATAATATAGAATCCCATTTCTACTCCACATCATTCCAAATTGAAGAAACTAAAACAATCTTTGATATGATATGTGGCACAGGCCTAACGGACATCCAGATCAGATGATATACTTATTTGAATGTTAAAAAATCGGTGTATCCCGACAAAAAACTCAGTTTTAGAGGCCTTCTGGGCCATTTTTGGCTTTGAAAATTGTGACACAAGCTTAGTTTTTACCCCTAGTGCCTATAGCTCGTCGCAGTTTTCGATTTGATAGGTTGTTGAGCTCAAACGTACACCCGGATCAATAGTTATGGCCGTTTGAACTATGAGATACATTTTCAACTTATTTTAGATCTTTTATTAATTTTTTTGATTTTCTGTGTCTTCAAATTGTTATTAAATGATTCTGAATCCATAATAAATAGCCAATTATTAATTAATAATATTTTTTTAGAATTTTTAATTCCATTTTCATTAAATTTTTTATTTATTAAATTTAATATTCTATTTATACATATCTAAACCATATTTAAAAAATATATATTATATTTATATCATTATAAATATACATATATAACAACAGTGTATTTTTCATTATTTTTTTGAAACATAAAATATATCACCGGTAGGAAAAATTACCGATATATCCCCCCTTTATTAGTACTAAAAAAGGTCTCGATAAAAGGGTAGCACTACCATTGCCCTTTTTTTAGTAGTTACTATATCAATCACTATTTGATAGTTATAGTTATATTTCTATAATATTTATATGTTTTCACTTTCAAATTATGTTCTCTTATGTGGAAACCTAGTTATCAGTTACATTGGGTAAGCATTATATTAACAACATTTCCTTTTAAAGGGTGTTTTTTTATTGATTTGTACGATGTGGGTTTCCATGAAAAGAACATTCAAGTATTACTCCATAGATAACCTAGGAGAATTTAGGGAGGGAATTTAATTTTAAGGGGGGTAAAATTTTACACCCTGAGATTTGGTGAAATAGTTTTTTATTCTTTCGAATTAATTTAATTTTTTCTATATTTTTCATTTCGCATAACACAGAATATATGTTTTATAGAAAAAAACAATATTTTTTTGATAAATTATACGCAATAATATGTTTATATTTCATTACCTAGAACACATAGAGTAGTTTTAGGTACACCCAACAACATTTTTCTCTATGGTTATGCATTATGTTGAGTTCATTTGATAGACCAAATGTAACTAGCCATTATGAATAGTAATACCCACTTTATGAAATTTATAAATTTTATTTTTCAAAATGGACTTCATTTTTGGATTCGGAATATCAAAATTAGCTTAGTGTGAATTTTTGGTCTTTTTCTGAAAAACATCATTTTTTCATTAATAGTGAAACCACTAAGTGGTAGTTAAAAAATTGAATGTTTCATAAAACGTAATTTTACCACTTCTGTGAGTTGAATTTCCAAAATCCGAGAGACATGGTTAATATCATGGAGAAAAATGAGGTTCAATGAGATGAAAATAATTTTTGGTGAATAGTAACTTTTTACTTTTATTTACCACGGTTAAAAGTAAATACGGTAATTAAGGGTAAAAATGATTTTAATATTACCCTAACACAAGTACTAATTCTATTGTACAAGTTTATCTCGACTAGAAACAACCTTAGGAATAAAATATTATCATTTAAGTACACTTGGATTAGATTAGGACATTTATTATTATTTAATTCAAAGAAGAGTTAAAAGAGTTAAAATTAAATTTTATTTAATAAAACATTTTTAATTTAAGGTTATACATAAGGTAAATTCGATTGTAAATATTCATTATAAAGATAAAAAGATTTCCTACATAAGGAGATTTTATTTAAAATTTTTAGACATTAAATAATAAAATTTATTTGTGACACAATAATTAAGCAGTAATTACCAAAATGGTGAAAAATTAAAATAATTGACATTATAAATACCCAAATAAATATAATTTGATACTTTTTATAAATTAAACTAATTCAATTGGTTAATATGACATGTTATGATTGATTTAATTAACTTATTTCTAAGTAATAATTCTGTTATAATTATCACAAAAATCAATTTTCGAAAGTGTCATAATTGACATAAAAGAGTTTTTAAAACAAATATTATATTATTAATTGATATTCAATTCCTAAAAATCCAAGGATCGGCCAAGATAATTAAATCATGATATGTGTATCATTAATGGACCACTTGGTGGTCTCTTAGAGGTATATAGTATTTTTATTAACTATATAATATAAAAATACAAAGTGACATGGTAAGTGTCAAACAAATTACCTAAGAGTTAGAACTAAAAGATAAGGTTAATATAATGACCCAAACCTATCTAAATTATATTGGTTGAGTGGTTTTCGACCCATCCCCACCTTAAACTTTAAATAATAAACTTTGGAGCTATTAGAAATAGAATATGAATTTATTATAAAATAAATTTTCTCGCTTTTCCAAAGGTGTCCCTCCTCCCCCTTATAAAAGGACACCACTTCTAACCAATTCTTCACACCATAAAAGACTTTTTTATCGGCCGAAAACTTACCAAATACTCTCTAAACTATCCTCAATTCATCATAGAGGCCTTATTTTGGTCAGAAATCCAACCTAAGGATCCCTTTTGATCAAATCAAAAGGAAGAACCCGAAGAAGAGGTAATGTTTTCACTACCCTTTTTCAAATTCATTTCTTCATCAACTTCTTCTTTCTTTTTTATTACCATTATAAAATAATGAATCCAGTGTCTCCTATATTCTGTAATATTATTATAAATATGGTACAACCATATACAGTATTCTATCCATCCTTTGAATGACATTTCACCATACATGCGTACGTACGGCTTACCGTCTCCACGTCGTGGTGTAATTGTTATTCAAAACATTATTATTTGGATGGTAATAATAATGATGTGTAATTAATGTAGATAATAAATATAACATGATAATTATTATGTATATATGATATACCATCCAATTCAATATTATTTTAAAATCAAAATAATGATATTGTCGCTCGTGCATACATACGGACTACCGTCTCCACGAATGCGATGAGATTCATTATCCTTCATATCCATTCAATTATAATTCTCATTTGATGATTAATAATAGTATCTAAGGACTTGATATCATTTTGGATATGATTATGATACATCCTATCCCTAAAAAACACGTCTTATGTAACAAAACATTTAAAAGAAAATGAGTAATTTAACACCTGAAACAATGATAATACTAAGATATTATTAACAAATCATTGTTAAAAGATTATATATGATATCCTATTAATGTATATGATTATTTAATAATTTAATAATTATTATTTCACCATTAATCAGTAGGTTAACCTACCCCAACCAAGGAAAAGTACAAGGTAAGGGTTTATTTCACAGTCTCTTCATTATCCGAGGTTGTTTATACGTAATAATCTACTAGGGATTCTTTATCATCCACATCCATGTTTCTTAAAAATGTATTTCAAAACATTTTTACTATTTACTAGAATATGGGTTAATGTCATTTATATCCTTGTTGACTTATATATGTGGTTTATAAAGGAATATTTTCGTCATTTTCCAAACAAGGTCCTTTTAACCTTTTCGACAGAATTAAGGTAAGAATGCTTTTTATCTTATACGGCGGGTGCGGCTATTTTCCGCCGTTATAAAATCGTTGAAGCTTCCCTTACAAGATTATAAGAATATTTTCAATGAAAATGTTTTATTTTATAGATATATGACTCTTAAATGATTTCAAAATAGAAAGATATATTTCTCTAAAAAGAGTTTTGATTTCATCTATGTCAACATCCATTGATGGATTTTAAGATTATTTGAAGTTGATTTATTATGATACAAAACGTCTATATTGTATTTAAGGTTTTGTGACCTCTTTGACTGTGGATGTGTTATTTTTATACCATTCATGCTTTATGGATGAAGTATTTAAATTTTGAATGCTAGTTTTAATACGAAGGATTATGTTATGTTTAAACCTTTTCATATGGGAATGCATTGGACTTAATATGTGATGGGTGGAGCCCGCTATAGCTCCTCGATGAATCTGTAGGTCTCATGATACAAACTAGTGTCTTGGCACAAGGCCTTGAAAAAATCTTATTTGTAGTCCTGGCACGAGGTATTGGGTATGTGGTCATGATAGTCTGGAATTATGCATTCCATCATTAGGAAAGTGGTTATTGATATAGGATGTGATTATTCGATTAGTAGAATATCCATGTGAATATGTAAATGGAATTATTTCATCTTATTTTTTACATACTATGTTGATGTTCAAGTTTAAAAGGATTTTTTTAGTTATACATTTCCTTAAATGTTTATTCTTATTTATGAAAGTTTCCGCTATATTGTTATCCTTACTGGGAATTTGAGCTCACCACTTTTCTATGTTTTATTTTTCCAAGATGTGAAGAAGTAATTTATGAATGACCTGCAGGGATAGTATGAGGGGATAAGAGTGTGGACTGTGGAGACTATATTGTTTTAGTTTTTCATCTTATGATGTAATGTAAACATTATAAATGTATCTAGTTATTCCAAGGCTAATAAACTAATCGGTCTTTCGAGATTTGATCTTTCTTGTGATCATGCCAATGTTATGTAATAATTCACCAAATCTGGGTAATTGGGGTCGGGGAGTTACATTTATTATCAGAAGATGTTTAGTACAATACCTGGAAGCTAGATTTAGATAAACTCTGATTAGAGAACATAGGCCTAAGATGGACTTTGAGGATTTGTATAGAAGAACTTCCTAGAATTTTGGTATTGTAGTGATTTTGTGACTTTTCCGAGCAATACTTCCATTTCTGGATACGAGCAGGTAGAGGCGGCTCTGGTACAGATGTACCTAGGGGTATAACTTGAAAACACCGCTTTGAGCTAGACTAGAACATGAACAGGTGCACGATAACGGGCCTTGCTGCACTCTTGGTTACGACACTCCCGTGGGATATGCTTAGGATAACTCTCATTTTCTTTACAAATCATTATGAAGAGTTTATGAGAATATATTTCCTAAAAGAAAACTTTTTTATGATTATGGATTATATCCATAAATATTTCAATTTATGTTAAGTGTTTTATAAGTATGGAATAATGTATTTTTATTCAAAAACTGATCTAGTTTATGCCATTGTTTAGAAATGGAGGCTAGTGGAAGAAATGGAAACCATATCAATGCATGCACTCCATGCGGGGATTTCCCTCAGGTTCAAGATAATTTTAGTGGAGCTGGTGATGTAATTGGTGCTGATCAACTAATCACCATAATGGGACAACTCACTCAGGTTATGAATAATAACCTTACCCATATGGAGCACCCTGATCCACAACATGGAAGATTAATGTTAGATCGCTTCATGAGTTAGAAACCACCAACATTCAATGGGAGTACAAATCCATTAGAAGCTGAGCAATGGATAAGTTCCCTAGAGAAAATATTTCAGGCTTTGGGAAGTAGTGAAAGGGAAATAGTTGTCATGGCAGTTTACCACCTCACTAGAGATGCTGATCAATGGTGGTCATTGATTAAAAACATGAAGGAATATGATGATGTATCAAATATTGAATGGAGGGAGTTCAAAGATCTGTTTTTAGAAACAAAAATTCCCCATGACCATCGAGCAGATATGGAACGACAATTTCTGAGTCTGAGGCAAAAGGAGGATGAGAATGTCGCAAAGTATGAGGTTAACTTTACAAGGTTATCAAGGTATGCTGGATATTATATACGTATCCCAAAAAGTAAGATCCATCGTTTCTTTGATGGGTTAAAACCATTTCTATGTCGAGCATTAGTCTCACAATCCTTTTCATCATACGAAGACATTTTCTCATGTGCTATCAAGACAAAGAAAGAATTCTCTATGTCTCATGACATTAAAGAAAAGAAAGAGAAGAAGAGATCTGCTGATCAATCTGGGAATGGAAATAAAGGGAAGAAGGGAAAAGTTGAATATCTGTCCTCCAGTAAATGTGGGATGAAACACCCTGGTACTTGCTTAAAAGGAACAAGAGTCGGTTATAAGTGTGGTGAAAAGGGGAACCAAGCTCATGATTTTAAGGGGAAGATGGAAGCTACCGATGACCAATGCTACAATTGCAGGGAGACAGGACATTATGCAAATGAATGTCATAATCATCAGGGGAACTTACCTCAAAAAAGGAAAGGGATCAAGGCCAATCTTATACTATCACTACTGTTGAGGTACATGCTTTGAAAGACGTGGTGGATAGTAATTTAATTGTTTCCTCAAGTTCAGAAAATGCATTATTTGATTTTGGATCATTGCATTGATTCATATCTTCCCAGTTTATTATGAAAATTAGATATTTATAATATGATTTAACAAGGGAGTTTTCAGTTAAAACTCCTAAGGGAAGTATCATTCCAACAAAGTGTTGGGAATCAGTCCCCACTAGAGCACATAAATGTACTTTATCTGCTGATCTCATCGTCATACCTATTATTGAGTTTGATATAATCCTCGGTATGGATTGGATTATGGACCCTGATGGAAGGATTTATTGTAAGAATATGGATGTTACAATTTTTGATGATGATGATTAGGAACACCTTATCTTTAGAGAAGAATCATCACCACCTAATTTTTATCTAGATCCACCCACAGTAGCTCAACTATATTCAATTATTAGGGATGAAGAGGATGAAATTACAGTGGGTGAGGAAAGGAATTTTCAAATAGAGGATGTACCTGTTGTGACGGAATATGTAGATGTGTTTCCAGAAGATTTACCTGGACATACTCTAGAATGAGAAGTTGAGTTTTCCAATGATTTAATTCCTGGATCAAGGCCTATATCGAAGACCCCATATAGAATAGACACTATAGAATTAGTTGAACTAAAGAAACAACTAGATGAATTGAGTAATAATGATTTATTTTCCCTAGTGTTTCTCCATGGGGATCCCCTATTCATTTTTTAAAAAAGAAAGATGGATCTATGAGGATATGCATCGACTATTGGGAGATCAATGCTATAACAATAAAGAACTAGTATCCCCTACCTCACATTGATGATTTATTTGAGAAACTACATGGATATCAATACTTTTCAAAGATTTACCTTAGATCTGGATACCATCAGTTGTGTGTGAAGAAGGAAGACATTCCAAAGACAGCATTTCGAACCCGGTACGGGAATTATGAGTTTACAGTAATGCCTTTTGTATTGACTAATGCACCCTCTATATTCATGTATATGATGAATAGAGTTTTCAAGGAGTATATCAATGAATTTGTGGTGGTATTTATTGACTATATCTCGATATAATCCAAAATCTAAGAAGATCATGAAAATCACTTGTGCATTATCCTGAAGACTCTGAGAAGACATGAATTATATGGGAAGTTTAGCAAGTGTGAATTCTGGCTTAAGGAGATTTCTTTTCATGTTCATATTGTCTCTATATATGGAATCTCTATTGATCCTTCTAAGACCAAGGAAATCCAAGAATGGCTAGCACCTACAATTATAACTGAGGTAAACTATTTTATTGGTTTGTCAGGTTATTATCGACATTTCGTACAGAATTTTTCCCGATTGGATAACCCATTAACGAAGCTCACACATAAAGGGGTTAAATTTGTTTGGACAAAAGAGTGTGAATAATGATTCGATGAACTGAATAGAAGATTAGTCAATGCTTCTATATTGACTCTATCATCAGGGAATGATGGGTTATTTATTTATAGTGATGCATCAAAGAAAGGACTTGTTTGTGTCCCTATGTAGAATGATAGGGTTATTGCCTATGCATCACGACATTTGAAAATTCATGAACAAAACTATCCCACTCATGATCTCAAGTTAGCAGTTGCGATCTTTACATTGATGATATGGAGGCACTACCTCTATGGTTAAAAATGTGAGATTTATAATGATCACAAGAGTTTGAAGTATATTTTCTCACAAAAAGAACTCAACATGAGGCAAAAGAGATGGCTTGAATTACTCAAGGATTATGATTGTATGATACACTACAACCTGGGGAATGAAAACAAGGTGGCAGATGATTTGAGCAAAAAAGACCATCAAATTTTGAACATTATTAGAATTGAAAGGGATCCAATTTTCATGGATCTAGTCAAGATGGACATGGGAATAACCAGGGAAGGTGATACATCAATACTTTTTCAAAAGTTTTCCAAACCATCTTTACTAGAATGTATTAAGAGTTTTCAGACTGATGATGAAGAATTTCAAAAGAAGAATAAGGTGTGAATGATGGGAGATTGAAGGACTTTGTGTATGAAGAAGGAAATTTGAAATTCGGGAAGGGGATTTGTGTTCCCGATATACCTGATCTAAAAAGAGAATTTCTGGATGATGCTCAAAGTTCAAATTTCTATATAAACCCTGGGAGCACCAAAATGTATAGTGATTTGAAGGAACATTTTTGGTCAGACAACATGAAGAGGGAGATTACTGATTTTGTGTCAAGATGTATGGTTTGTCAACAAGGGAAAGGTGGAAGGAAACAGCGTAGAGAGTCATGCAACCTCTTCCCATACTATAGTAGAAATGGGACAATATTACGATGGACATTGTCATGGGGCTACCAAATACTCCTAGAAGGAACGATACAATATGGGTTATTGTTGATCGTTTTACCAAGTCGGCACATTTTATTGCTATATGATAAGATCTACCACTGGAATGTCTAGAAGAATATATATTAATGAAGTGGTGAGACATCATGGAGTACCCCTATCGACTGTTTCTGATCGTGATCCCCATTTTACTTAAAGATTCTAGAAATGTCTTCAGGAAGCCTTAGATAGTGAAATTCTTTTGAGCACTACCGACCACCCTCAAAAAGATGGACAATCAGAACGAACTATTCAAACCTTAGAAGACATGTTGAGATCATTCTCACTTGACTTTCTGGGTATGTGGGATAAATATATACCTCTGGTAGATTTTTCCTATAACAATAGCTTCCATTATAGTATTCAGATGGTTCCATACGAAGCGTTATATGGAAAGAGATGTCGCACACCGACTTGTTGGGATGACATTGGTGAATGAAAACTTATAGGCCTAGAAGTGGTGTAGGAAATGAAGGAAAAGGTGAAGGTAATAAAAAACTATATCAAAGCAGCTCAAAGTAGGTAGAAGAGCTATGATGATAATCGAAGGAAGGATTTGGAATTTCAAGTCAGTGATCATATTTTCATGAAGGTATCTCCATGGATGGGAGTCATATGTTTTGGTAAGAAAGGTAAATTGAGTCCCAGGTACATCGGACCTTTCAAAATTCTAGAATGAATTGGGGTTGTAGCTTACCATTTGGCAATGCAGCCAAATCTCTCCAAAGTTCACGATGTGTTCCACGTATCACTATTGAGGAAATCCATGCCTGACCCAATGCATGTAATCACCTATGAGAAATTGGAACTATAACTCGATGTATCTTATTGTGAAGATCCCATCAATATTTTTGATATGAGAGAACAAGTACTGAGAAACCAGACGACTCGTCTGGTAAAAGTCTTGTGGGGAAACCATAAGATCGAACAGGCAACGTGGGAACCCGAGGAACTTATGATGAAAAACCACACGAGTATTTTCATGCGGTATTATTCTAGAAATTTCAAGGAATAAATTATTTGAAGGATGGGAGAATGTAACACCCCAAGCTTCTATGATATGCTTCTCTTTGAATAATGCAATAGCGTGTGTTGTACGCAACATCGAGTTCTAACACACCACAACCAATCAAAATAGCCATTATGAATAGTAATACCCAATTTATGAAACTTATAAATTTTATTTTTCAAAATGGACTTCATTTTTGGATTTGGAATATCAAAATTATCCTAGGGTGAATTTTTGGTATTTTTCTGAAAAACATCAATTTTTTTATGAATAGTGAAACCACTAAGTGGTAGTTAAAAAACTGAATTTTTCATAAAACATAATTTTACCGCTTCTGTGAGTGGAATTTCGAAAAGTCAAGAGACACGGTTAATATCAATGAGTAAAATGTGGTTCAATGAGATGAAAATAATTTATGGTGAATAGTAACTTTTTACTTTTATTTACCATGGTTAAAAGTAAATAGGGTAATTAAGGGTAAATATGATATTAATATTACGCTAACACATGTCCTAATTCTATTGGACTAGTGTATCTCGACCAAAAACAACCTTAGGAATAAAATATTGTAATTTAGGTCCACATGGATTAGATTTTAACATTTATTATTATTTAATTCAAAGAAGGGTTAAAAGAGTTAAAATAAACGTTTATTTACTAAAACATTTTTAATATAGGGTTATACCTAAGGTAAATTAGATTTTAAATATTATATAGAAAGCTAAAAATATTTCCTAAATAATTATATTTTAATTATAATTTGTAGAAATTATATAATATAATTTATTTATGACACAATGATTATGCAATAATTACCATAATAGTGGAAAATTAAAACAATTGATATTAAAAATACCCCAACAAATATAAGTTGAGAATTTTTATGAATTTAAATAATTTTATAGGTTAATATGACATGTTATGAATTATTTTATTAACTTTTTCCAAAGTAATAATTCTGTTATGATTTTCAAAAAAATCAATTTTCCAAATAGTTTCAAAATTTACATAAAAGTGTTTTTAAAACAAATATTATATTATTAATTGATATTCAATTCTTAAAAATCTTAGGTTTGTCCAGGAGACTTAAATAATGATAGTTCTATCATTAATGGACCACTTGGGGGACACTTGGAGGTATATACTATGTTTATTAACTATATAATATAAAAATACAAAGTAACATGGTAAGTGTCAAACTAATTAACTAACAGTTAAAACTAAAAGATAAGGTTAATATAATGACCCAAACCTATCTAAATTATATTGGATCAGTGGATTTCGACCAATCCACACATTAACCTATAAATAATCCACTTTATAACCATTAGATACCGAATATGAATTTATTAAAAAAATAATATTTCTAGCTTTTACAAAGGTGCCTCTCCTCCCCCTTATAAAAGGACACAACTTCTAACCAATTCTTCACAGATTAAAATCCCTTTGTCTCGGACAAACCCTACCCAAATACTCTCTAAAGTTCCCTCAATTCATCATAGAGGAATTATTTTGATCATAAATCCTACTTATGGAGCCCTTTTGATCAAATCAAAAGGAAGAACCTGAAGAAGAGGTAATATTTTCACCACGCTTTTCAAATTCATTTCATCTTCAACTTCTACATTCTTTGTTATTCCCATTCTAAAATAATAAATCCAGTATCTCCTATATACTGTAATATTATTATAAATATGTTACCACCATATTCAGCATTATATCCATCCTTTGAATCACATGTCACCATACGTGCGTACGTACGACTTACCGTCTCCACATCGTGGTGTAATTGTTATTCAAAACATTATTATTTAGATGGTTATAATAATGATGTGTAATAAATGTAAATAATAAATATAACATGATAGTGATTCTGTATATATGATATACCATCCAATTAAATATTATTTTAATATCAAAAGAATGATATTGTCGCTCATGCGTACGTATGGACTACCGTTTCCACGAATGCGATGAGATTCATTTTCCATCGTATCCATTCAAGTCTAATTCTCATTTAACGATTAATAATAGTATCTAAAGACTTGATATCATTTTGTATATGATTAATATACAACATATCCATGATAGACATGGCTTAAGTAACAATAAATATAAAAAAAACGATTATGTTAACACCCAAAACAACGATAATACTAAGATATTATTAACAAATCAATGTTAAAAGATCATATATGATATCATATTAATGTATATGATTATTGTATAACTTAATAACAATTATTTCACCATTATACAGGATTTTAACCGACCCCAATCAAGAAAAAGTACAATTTAAGGGTTTAATTTGCAATCTCTTCATTATCCGAGGTTGTTTATATGTAACAATCTACTGGGACTTCTTTATCATTCACATACTTGTTTCTTAAAAATGTATTTAAAAACATTTTTACTATTTACTAGAATATGGTCTAATGTCATTTATACCCTTGTTGACTTTTCTATGTGGTTTATAAAGGAATATTTCCGTCGTTTTCCAAACAAGGTCCTTTTTATCCTTTTTGACATAATTAAGGTAAGAATGTTTTTTAAAATTATACGGGGGTGTGGCTATTTTCCACCATTATAAAATCGTCGAAACATACATTACAATCATATAAGAAACTTTTCAAATAAAATGTTTTATTTTATAGATATATGACTCTTAAATGATTTCAAAATAGAAAGAAATATTTCTCTAAAAAGAGTTTTGATTTCATCTATGTCAACATCCTCTGATGGATTTTAAGATTATCTGAAGTTGATTTGTTATGATACAAAACATGTATATTGTATTGAAGGTTTTGTGATATGTTTGACTATGGATGTGTTATTTTTAAACCATTCGTGGTTTATGGTTGAAGTATTTAACTTTTTTATATTTGTTTTAATACGAATGTTTATGTTATGTTTAAACCTTTTAATATGGGAATGCATTGGACTTAATATGTGACAGGTGGAGCCCACTATGTCTCCTCGATGCATCGGTAGGTCTCAAGAGACAAACTAGTGTCTTGGCACAAGGCGTTGACAAAATCTTATTTGTATTCCTGGAACGAGGCCATGGCTATGTGGTTATGATAGTTTGGAATTATGCGTCGTATCATAATGAAATTGGTTATTGACATTCCATGTGATTATTCGATTAGTAGAATATCCATGTGAATATTTAAATGGAATTATTTCATCTTAATTTATCCATACTATGTTGAAGTTCAAGTTTAAAAAGATTTTGTTTTAGTTATACATTGCCTTAAATGTTTATTCTTATTTATGAAAGTTTCCGCTATATTGTTATCCTTACTGGGCATTTGAGCTCACCCATTTTCTATGTTTTATTTTTCCTAGGATGTGAAGAAGTAATTTATGAATGACCTGCAGGGATAGTATGAGGGGATAAGAGTGTGGACTATGAAGACTATATTGTTGTATTTTTAATTTCATGGTGTAATGTATACTTTATTAATGTATCTAGTTTTTCCAAGGCAACTAAACTAATCGGTCTTTCAAGATTTGATCTTTCTTGCGATCATGCCAATGTTATGTAATAATGCACTTACTCTGGGTAACTGGGTTCGGGGCGTTATACCATATTACACGCATGACCTAATTGTACCAAACTATAACATACTATTAATATTATTTTTAAAATATTAATATAGTTTTCACATAGCCATTATAAAATAATTTATGAATAAGATTAAATAAATTGAGAAATTATGATTTAATCATGTGTCTATAATGGATCCTTTGGTTATCAATTATCTATAAATGAAAGTAATATATTTTTTAAAATAATAAAATTCCTTTTATATGAAAAATAGTTTTATATGTGAAAACAAAATATTGTATTAATAAATTTCTAATCACACTTTTTATGAATGCTTTAAATAAAATTTATATAGTATATATTGAGAAAATATTTTTAAAATACATCAAATATATTTGATAGGAATAATATAAAAATAAATTAAATTATATAAATAAAAATAGGTATTTTCTAAAAAGTAATTTCACCACCTTGTAATGACAAAAAAAAATTTAATCAAAAATTTTATAATTTTATAATTTTTATTGGAAAAAATAATCAATTTTCTAAAGTTAGTTATTAGAATTCAATTTGGGTTTTATATTTTTATTTTTTAGTGAAGTTTCATTTTTTATGGAATAGTGAAATAACACTATATTTTAATTTAAGACTACTTTTTCTACTAATTTATATATATTGTTAATTGGGTTTTAAATTATATAATAGTTAAATTGTAATATTAATAATCTTATTTAGGTCATTTTAACCAATTTCACATTGAAATTGGATATAAAAACATTTCAATCTTTTAAACATTTTATTATTCAAAACTTATTGTCTCATCTCATTTTCAGGATTAATTTTAAATTACATTATTCAAATTTCATTATTAGAATTTGAAAATCAGGATTTGATAATTTTATTAACAATAATTTATAATTTTATATAATATCAACTCAGATTATTACCAAAATCATTAGTGAGAGTAATTAAAATTAATTACTATGACTATGAAAAAATAAGCTTAATAAATGACTAATCATGGAAAATAATGGGTAAAAATAATCCTACACTTGTCTACAAATTATATTAAGGTAATATTTCCACTGTTAAAACAAAAAATATCTATAAAATTCAATATTTTATTCTTTAGGGAATGTAAAATTTGGCTAGTACTCAAATAATTTCAATAATACCCAAGCGTAATTTTCCCAACATCTAAAAGGCCTCCTCCCTCCTCTCATCACACATCTAAATAAATTTTGAACCATAAAAACCTGATGAAATAAATTAAAAACATTCATACCATCATCCCAGAAGCCTCCCTTTAAAAAAAAATAAATCCACAGAATCCCTTTGACGAAATCTAAAAGGAAACACCCAAAGAAGAGGTAATATCCATCAACAAGAACTCTATTTTTATTTCATTCTAAACCACGTAATATATTATAATTAAATTATTAAATAATAAAATAACTATCATAATTAATATTATATGTCTTTATAATATGTTTTTACCTAAAATAACACAAAATTCCATTAAATGGGATACAAAATCATCGTTTGTGTGTACGACGGACTACCGCCTCATGAACAAATGTTAATTTTTCATCCATTTCCACCTTTCATAGATGGGATAAATGATTGAATTTATGTTTATATGATATATATGATAATTATGGAATGTTAAATATTTTTTAATTACTATATATCCCATTACATTATTCTTTATATTTTTTAAATTAAGAAAAATTCATTTGTGGATGCGTGGAATACCTCCTCCTAAAAGCGATATGATTCATTCAAAATTTACATGGAATGTATTAGCGATGAGTTTAAAAAATGTATACGATATATATTGAATAATATTTATAATTTAATTGTAATATATATGTATATTCTATTATATTTCATTCTTTCAATATGAAAAAAAAACGGAAACAATGTTCATTGTACGTACGACCTACTCTCTCCATGAATGGTGTATTGCATTTCATATTCATATTTTTATGGATTATTACAAATAATTATATACATAATATATAGGATATTTAAATCATGTTTTACACTCTTTAAATATGTAAATCATTATCTATTTTTTTGAGTCACAAATTACAAGTCAAAACATTTATGAATAATAAAGTAGATATTACCTGAAAATTAATATTAACATGAAATTGTTATTAAACGAGAAATATAAATTCATAATAAAATCATATAAGGTTGTATATATAAAAATAATTTTATATGGTAGATATTAACTAAACTTATACTTATATTACTTTATTTTGTAATGTGTATGAAGAATTTCAATACATAAAGTAAGGGTTTTCTCGTCTCACTTTTATTTTCATGGAAATTACACCTTATACACAACCCATTTCTTATATATAGTGTATATAATTTACAATAAAATATAATATCATCAATTATATATTTTTAATGATATTTATAATTTCAATTTATGAAATAATTACATATATATTATGATTCAATATTTACTCAAGTATTAAGGGGATTTCTAGTCTCGCTTATATTTTTGCGAGACATATTCCATGTTACAGACTCATTAATTTTTTGTGGTGCATATAATTTAGAATAATGTATTATATAATTATTATAAATAATATATATATATATATATATTTCAATGTCCATTTAATCATATCTATTTCATTTTGTTTTATTGTTCAAAAGATAAGAAACCATTAAAGTAGTTTTTCCTTAATTTTCTTTCATTGAGAAACATGCTTTGTTATAAACCACTATTATTTTATAAGGTGTATAAAATTACATTTTACATGTTATATAATGATTATTCTTCATTTAATTTTAATTTAGTCTTAATTTAATATTATTTTCATACATGGGTATTTTTATTCCAAGTTACAAGATTTGTAATAGTTTATTTCAACAATCTCATTATTAATCAAGAAAGAATATGAATATGCTTCTATTGATGAAATATTATAATCCATATCTTAAGAACAATCATGGAATTTCTTATACATTAGTTATTAATGATATCTTATTGTATGAGTACCATTTTCTAACACTTTGGAATTGAAGATAAATATTAAAATATTTTCAAGAAAACATGTCCCTAACTCTCTCTTCAGTCCGAAATATATTGTTTAAAAATCCATGTTTTTTTAAAATGCGTTCCAAAATATTTTTAATAATGATATTTTAAGATAAATTTTATAGAGAAAGGATATTAAAAATTTATTTTGGTTTTCAATATTTTCATAAGATTTCTTTATAATTTTTCACGGATAATGGTTTTCAAAATGTTATTAGGGTTTTTTTATAATTTATCAAGGAAAATTGATTCCTAAATCTTATAAAGATTAAATTATAAGTTTTTAAGAATTTTTTTTCAAATGGTTTTAATGTTTACTAAATAATTTATCAATGGTTTTTCAATGAACATGGTTTCGAAATTATTGTGTTTTTAAGAAGAATTTATTCATCCAATAAAGGCAATTTTACTCAAGACATGTTTTAAATTGCTATTTAAAAAAAATACGATGAAACACATTTTTTTGACTCATTAGTTTTTAGGGATATGATCCTAAGTATCTATTCATATTCTTTGTCTTAATGGTCTATTACTTGATGGATGATCATTATAATCTTTTTTCTATTTTATGTGTGATATTCTTATGAATCCTCTTTGTTTTCAAGGGATATACTTTGATGAAATTATTAAGAATACTAAATATTTCCCATAGGTTATGATATGATAAAATTTTTATGATACCCATTCCATTTAACCAGTTATGATATAGTATCTATGAAACCTATCTCTTTTTATGGTCCAAGATATGACGATTGTTTATGATCATTTCAAACATGTATATACAATTATATTATGGGATGTGTGGGGATTATATATCCCTCAATGAATTGTTAAATTATTTATACCTCATCAGACAGTTATGGGAATGATGTTGTAGGGCTTAATCCACCATTGATTTTAAAGAATCTTGACCCACTAAGGGATGAGGGGGAAACCCAATCCACATCGGGAAGATGGAGAAACATGATCTATAATGGGTTTATGGGAAAACCATATCCAATAAGGGAATATGGGGAAACACAATCCCTTATAAGGAATGGACTAAAAGTGGGATGGCTGTGTTTCCCACACATTATGCGTAGTCCCGATGAAGTTCCATAATATATTTGGGAAATGAAAATTGACTTATATGGAATGAAATTTATGTGTGAAAATGATTATATGATCGCAATGTTCCTTATAGACCAAGTTACATGGCCATAAGTTATTGTTCGGGCATGATTTTCCATCCTTAAATAAATGGGAGAACCTATGTCTATTTACCCATGTTACAAATGCAATAACATAATGTTTATGCCACAATTATATGTCTGGTTCATATGCTACGCTGTCATGACATATGCTATTTGACATCCTTATAATTTATTTCTTATGAACCTTAAATAATTATTCCATGAATCTTTATTATGATCATTTATATGAATGTTATGATCTTCTAAAGTTATGATCATTTTCTAAAATACTTATCCTCGTGTTACACTTATATATATCACTTTTTTACCCTTACTTTGAATCTGTGCTCACCCCTTTTTTATGTTTCATTTACCCTAGTTGAGAATAAAGGTAATAAGTTAGTGTAATAAAAGATATAATCTATGAGGAAGATGTTTAAGTTATTGAACCAAATTTTAATAATGTGTTCTATGCTTCCAAATTAACATATCTATTGTGCTCATCATGGATGCAAATTATTTGCATGATGAATATTTATAAAAACTTATGTAATATCCATATATGTTAATACCGGTTTGATATATATATAGATCATAATCCTAAAATAGAGAAAAAAATAAATCTCTGAAAATTTTCTAGTTATTATAGTTTCCCGTGTAATTTCCAAAAATTGGGGTGAGCCAAACCAGAAATATTTATATATATAATAATTTGAAGTCTCCATGCGAGTCACACAAATCAGAACCACCCATGAACCACCCCATGGAATAGTCCCATTACCGTTAAACCATTAATATACAAGGGGATTACCATTCCAAGGATTTTACCACACCTTTGAAAATGATTAAGGAAATAGATACTTCCTGATGATTGTTTTCCAAGGAAAACCCATCCTGATAGTGCTAAACAGGCGTTGTATTACCTTTGAGTGAAAAAATTCAATGCTAACCATGGAAAAAACATATAGATTAATTATATATTTAAAGAAATTGAATAATAAAAACAACATTTTGAAACAAAAAAACCATTTATAAATATCAACAAGTAATTTTATCGAACAATTGGTGTGTATGCTATATAAAAAAATCTGATGCAATTAATTTCAATGAGGAAACATATTTAATACATTGAAAAAAATTCATCAAAACATTTTACATCCCTAATTAGTATAAAACATTATTATAAAAATCCTGAAATAAATTATTATTAAATTTTAAGTCTGTTTTGTTGGGAATCCTACCTCAATCAAATAATCTATTCATGAAGAAAACTTCCCATATTCATTCATATAAAATGATATATATATATATACACCCTATAATCTAATGGGCATATTGAAATAACTATAAGGGAATATATACAATGAGGTTATATATATACGGACCTATGTATATGTGTTTAATCCTTCAAGGAGGCACAAGGTATTCTCAATAACCAATGTGGAATGAAAAATAACCATAAAACTCAAATTAATATTTGAATAATAAAAATGGGTGAAATAATTCCTTCAAAAATGGAGATAAGGGAACGAGAAATGGATAAAACATTTTTCCTTTGATAGAAGATTCTAAAATTTTCAGGGATTCGACCTGCAAGACTTATTTCAAGCCCTATCTCTAGAAGACAGAACCTAAAAATTGTTAAAATATCAACCAAGGTTTCTACCAAATGAAATTGGGTGAAATCGTAAAGAAATAAATATAAATATGAATTGGTGGGAGTATCAGACCATTCCCTAATGTATTGAAAATAAAAGTCAATGAAATCTATGAAGAATCATTGGTCTAAGGGATCTATCTAGATAGGGGTAGGTACACATAACTGGAGAATAGGGGGATAGTCATGAGAGGTTAGGGGATAGTGATTAGTTTTTTTTCTTTTTATTATCCTGAAGTTGAATTTTTTTTTCAAAAAAATTACTCAGAGTTGGATTTAGGTTGCAAGGATTAGAAAACTGTATTCCAACCATGAACCCTCTATTGGGCTCGAAGGGAACTTACTAGGGGTTAGTAGAATGGTTTACAAAATAATGATGAAACCATATGTTTGGATATGTATGAAATTTCAAAAGTTATCACATTGTTACAACAAATTTTGTAAAATTATATTCTATAACCATGTGACAAGATATAAATTCCCAAAAACTCTCAATTTCAATGATAAAAATCACTAAATGATCTGAGAAATAAATAGGAACTCAAAAAATAGTTTCAGTTTTTGGAGTAAAAATTCACCCAAACATGACACGATATACCACTAGAATTTCCCAAGAGACATGGTTGATCAAGACTAATAAAAAGAAAAACTAAATCCCATGAAAATACATGAAAACTAGATGATCAATGAACCAACATTTGCATTCAAATGAGTCCCAAAATAGTCCAAACATCTAGGGAAGACAAATCACATGACTGAATAACTCAAACCAATAATAAGTAGATTTTGAAGAACATACTGAGTCTTTTCCAAACACAACCAAAAAAGGAACACGCTGACCCCTAACATAGAAAACATCAAATAAACTCATTATCATATGTTTGGTATCTCCTTGAGCGTCCTTTACACTACATAGTATCCAATTTAACAAAATACTTTTGTGAGGGTTAAGGTGGGAAAAAACAAGAATGTACCCCCATTAAGAACACCTAGGAGATGGGCAAATGTTGTTCTCATCCTATGTTAGCCTCCCCATAATATTATGACTCCATTGATACATTGATTTACCAAAATATAATTACTATCGAATCCTAATGAAAACCATAATCTATGTGATATGAAGAATGATAAAATAAATGCCACCATCACAAAAAAATCAATATTGAAAATTTTACTAAAAGGATATTAAAATAAAAAAAAACTCATAAAAATGGTACACAACCTCATTAACTATCTACAAGAAAAGGATGATATCACTAAACACGGCACCCAAATTTGAAAACCATTTTAAAGAATGAAAATTTAACCTAAACCCATATTAGCACCCTACTCATGAAAATAGGTCGGGGTTCATATGAAGGGGTGGACCTAGATCTATTTCACATTCTCAAAACACCATGAAAAAACTATTTCATGTGACCAAAGCATCCATAGCCACAGAAGTTCTTTGGTGTTTCAAAAAAATATTTCTTCTTATGACCCTTATTTCTATATTAATTACACTCTAGGGCCCTATTCTCGAAAGGAGTTCACCAAATTAAGAGGGCATGGGAAATCCACCACTAACATAATCATCATCAAGACAATTTAACATATACTTCCTAGAATTCCCTTTAATAGTTCCAAGGACTGAATGGGGATCAAATTCTTCAAGAACACATAATAACACAACATTATACTAAACCTCTTACTTCAGTACATCAATAAAGGAGGTTATAATGAATGTAAACATACACTACTAATGATCACGATGATTCCACTTCTCAAAATGTCATAATTTCATATAATTGTCCTGATCAAATATAGGAACAAAATGAAGTGTATATACATATATATATAATGATGAATAAATAAAACACTAATATATCACCTTACTGAATGTACCTCATATCAATCACCATATCCACATTCACAACCTCATTAATGTACTATCATATGAATGAGGTCCTGAAGGCTTCATAGGAGAGGTATTTTTGAAGGTTGTAAAAAATGTATAACCTCTACCACATATAACTCAAACATTCAATCATAAATGTAACAAACCTAACTTTTAGTGACTCAAGAAAGTAAAAGAAAATAATCAACCTTTCAATTTTCTAATTCCACTATTCTATTTCAAATGTATCCATTTGGCCATAAAATATATTATGGTTAAACTTCAAAAACTAAAATAGGATGTAATTTGGTCGATAAATCGGATGGTTTTCAAATAGTGAACCATCTATAGATACCACTCAAATGTCCACTGAATTTTTAGTGGGGGAATACTCTAAATAATCAAGAAACCAAAACTCAAGAAAATAAAAATAACTATCAATAAAAACCCATAACTAAAAACCAATCATAAAATCAAACAAACACAAAATCTTCACATGAACCACATTATCCAAAAAAAGTATCACTAATGAAAATTTTGAAAACTAATTTCAAACTCCACACTTTAATCAATTTAATTATACCATAAATACCTTGAATCACATCATGTAATCCAACCCTTTACCTATTTAAACTCCATATCATTTTGAAAAAATCCCCCTAATACCCCATTGAGACATCCTAAACCATATTATAATTTTGACAATGAGGAATGTAACCATATTAAAAACTGTTTCATTCAAATATTTTTTAAATTTAGATATTCATTTTCAAAGTCATTTTGTAAATATTCTTGAATAACATATTTGAATTTTTGTAAAAAAAATCATTCCATTATTGGAAATTAAGGTTTGATAATCTAGAAAAGGTTTTTTCAAAAAGAATTAATTTTGGAATACATAAAATAAATAAATTGGTGGTGGGGGGATAATGTCAGTGGATGTGATGGATGTGTGGTTTGTGGCCATATTCTAATCACACCACCTCCAAAACTAGTTATTTAATACCTTGTCATTAGTAACCACATGTCTTTCCAGGCCCTATGACCTCATCTAAAACAACAATCCCAACTATCATTTCATTCCCCAATATCAAAACTACCCAAAAAATACTAAAAATCAAAATAACCCAAATTTAAGAAACCAATTCATGAAAATCCCAAAAAAGAACAAAAAGAAAGAAAATTAAAAAATTAAAACCAAACTTCTCATAGTAACCTATGGTTATACATTAAAATGTTTGGTTAGAAACCTCCTCATACCTTTAACCCATGATTTTATAGTATTAATCAATCTACCATGAAATAATATATAATAATAGGTGACCAGAATGGTCGGACCTCTAAATAACATTTTCTATAATACCAATATTTCATGAATAGGCCTAGGTCAGCCCCAAACCGGTCACCCAATCCATTCCATGACATCCCTAAATTATATTCACGATCACCATAGGTTAAATAAACCATTGTAATTAATGAGATGCATTAGGAATAATTATTACAAATATAAAAAAAATAAGTCGTATAAAGGTAAAATAAAATACCAATAAAATGTGAAAAAAAAATTTAAAAAAAATAAAACATAAATAAAAAAAATCCAGAACCATATGACTAAACAGATCTCCATTTGACCCTATAGGTCACTCATCGAACCCAAAACCCAACACCACAACATGATGTTCCAACACAATACAGACCTGAAACATAATCTACAAATATGAATAAAATTATAGGCATTCACATTAAAACTCAATAGGTGTTCCAAATTAAAACTTTTAATAATGCTATTACATTAAATAAAATATTCAGAATTTCTTTTTTGAAATTGAGAATATAAACATTGGTTTTTCATCAATTAAAATCCAAGCCATATTATTATATATTTCCCTATGTATTTAAAATGTGTCTTTCTAAAAAATAGGAAGCTTAGTAATTTTATAAAAAGAGAAACAATGTAATAATAATATATTTTTTGTAAAAGGGGAAAAGTGTATGTTACATTTCTCAAAATATTTCATGAAAAATATAAAAAAAACATGTTTTATCAAATAGACACATAATAAAATAGTAATGTATGAGATGAAAACATAATAGGGGGAATTATAAAGAATAAAAAAGTAACCAAAAATGGTATGGCACTTAGATTATCCCCTAAAAATAATCAAGTGGTGGAGAAAATAGAAATTCCTTGGAGATCAAAAGAATATATAGAACATAATGTAACCTGAACCATCTTGTTAGAACACCTTATGTAATCAAATATCCCTAATGATCAGTTGAACTCTACCTGAACTAACTAAGGTGAAATATCCCCAAATCAGATCATGCCCGTACTAAGGGGCCACTAGCCATAACGTATTCATAAAATGCATCAATAAGAATTCTCATATATTCTACAAGTTATTCTTGGTTCCAATGTTATTTATAAAATTGGGGAGATCCAAAATATTAATATATATATATATAATAACTAGACACCACATGAGTCAGACATACTAGAACCACCCCCAAACCACCCCATGGAATAGCCCCTTTGTATTCTAATAATAAATACATTATGTGAGTCCCATGAAAATGACGTTCCCACCTATTTAACAATGATCATGACAAGAGACACATCTGAGGGAGAGTTTTCTAATGAAAACCCATTTCCAATGTTCTAATTGGGCTTCGAATATCCTTTAATGGAAAACCATTTCATTGAGAACCAAATAAACAACATAAAATTTCAGGAAATATTTAATACACATAAAGAAATATGAAACATCATTTAGAAACCACAAATCACATATAATTTCTAACCATGTTTCTTTTTGAACACTTGTTCTGTAAGCCATATAGTTTAAATCCACACTATTTAATTCAAAGGAGAAAATTATTACATTTGAAATGATTCTTAAATACATTATATATTCATAATTATCATCGAAACATGGTATAAAAATCATGAAATAAATAATTATTAAATTTAATGAATGATACATATAGAGACCTACCTCAATCCAATATATGTTTGATGAAGACCACTTCTCACTTAAACAAATATATGCTACTATATATGTACACACCCCTTAATATAATTTAAATATCCACCCTATAATGACGTAATACATATAAAAAGGTAATATACATACATATGTATCTATTTATATGTCTGTCAGCTTTCAAGGATCCCCAAGGCTATCCAAATAACCATAATGGAATCATAAATCACTAGATTACCACAATTATAATTATAATAACAAAAAAGGTCAAATAATACAAACTCCAACAATGATGGGTGAACAAAAATGGGGCAAACGCATCAAATTTGGAATCAAATTCTGAAATATGCACATAATAAACCCGAGAGGCCTTTCTCAAGAACTTACACTATATGTGAGAACCAAAAAAATAAGTTCAACCCTCATCCAAGGGTTTGGATCAATGAAATAGGGAAATTGGGTAAAGAAAAAATCCAATAAATAGGAATATAAGAAAGTATGAGATCTTAACATGATGTATCGACCATGAAACTCAATGAAATTGGGAGGAATTACTGGAAGAAGAGAACTCTTATAAGAGGGAATGTATTTCATGTATAGGTAAGTGAGTAGGGGGGACAAGTACTGTGAGGTATTGGGAGAGTATTTAGGGATTTTATTATATTTTATTCATAATTTTAAATTTAAATAATTTAATTTTTTTAAAAAAAAAATTGAAAGTTTATTATTTTGGTCACTTGTTATTTAAAACTATGTGCTAAACATGCGACCATTATTAGGATCTGGGATAAATCCATGTCGATTAGCTGCTTGGATTGAAAAAAATGTGTACAAACTATGAATTTAGATATATAAAAAATTGAAAAATCTATCACATGGTCAACACACATTTTTGAGTGTCGTCAACCATAACCATGTAACATGATATGCATTCCCGAAAACTGACATTTTCAACTAAAATTACCTGAATGGGAATTGAAATAAATCGGAACTAAAATATTATTAAAATAAAAAATAGTGTTAATATCAGGGTGTGTTAGGTATTCATGTTCTGACTGATATATCTTAATATCCCTTCAAGTGTTGATTATTCATAATCACTATTATTAAAAATATAATAATTATATTTAGTTATGAATATTTTTTCCATGTCAATTTGGAATAATGTAAAAATACCCATGAAAAAGATGATGAATTAATATAAAATATATATTTTAATTTATTTTGGTAAATAAAAATTATGGACCTGTCTATTATATTTCAATTCTGTTTTATATGTGGACCTTTTGTCTGTGTGGGCTTTTTAGGGAATGAATAGTATTGGTGGTAACCAATTCACAGGGAATTTTTGTTGAGGGGTGGAATAATAGTGGTTGATATATAGTTTTTTGTGTGAGGTGTTTGAGTTGTAGTGATGTTTTGGTAATGAGATATGATGTTTTTTTGTGATACGGTTAGACTATTTTGTGGTGCCATTTTTTAGTTTCCTGACTATGATGGAATATATTAATAATAATAATAATATAAAAGCACATAGAGGAATTATATTAATAAATTTGTGATTGAAAATAATTTGAAAATATTTATTGATGATTTGATTTTATATAAATGGGATTAACATAAATAGAAATGAATATAAGGTGATGGATAGAGTTTTTATCCTTAAATATGTTATTAATATACCTATTCATCGAAATTTTTTAATAAAATAGAAAATTTAGAAATATATGAGTATTTAGATAAAAAAGGAAATTATGGACTATATGTGGTAGTATGTTTGGTATATTTTATTTAGTTGATGCATTAGTTGGTTGACGATTTCATGGGATGATATATTAGTATTACAGGTTGCGCTAGTTTTGTTTGACGTGGTCCTCTAGGATGGGTATTGTGTGTTATGTTCAATCCTTTGAATTTCACGTTATTTATATATGCACCCAACCCACATCAATTACTACATATATACCTTGAAATTTAATATGGTGGGGTTGGGTGGTGTTTTCCTCAACATCTACAGTAGTGAAAGAATCAATGCATTATTAACCATATTCCCTGCTCTCCCTAATACAATAGTATGTAGTGCTGGTATATAGTTTGTGGTAAGTTATAGTGGATGATATGAAAGTTGGTGGGGGTGTTTAGGGACGAGAGTATGTGACATGTATTAGGGTCTTGTGTGGAATGGGGAGGGGACAACAATTATGTACTTCATATACATGATACCTAACTACACTAATTATGAGATTGTTTCTTGATATGTGATTGGTGGATGATTATATAAATTCTTTATATTAATTTATGTTAGAACAGGAAACTGGACCCTATGGGAAGATTTTATAAGTAGAGATGAGGTTTGATCCACATCCATTATAAATGGATATATTACTCATTTACATTATAGGGATGATATCAAAGGATATTTCAGGTTTGGTAATGAGAGTAAAAAATCTTTGGTGAAGTGGATAATAAGTTCTTGTATCTATATTCTCTTGATGTTACTTTTATATATTTTATAGGGTTTTTTAAGAAAATTATTTAGTGAGTTTGGGGATGGATAAATGACCTATTATGGTTTTCTGGATTTTTTATATTTATCACGGAATTGTTATACTATTACCATATTTTTATGAGTGACCTTGGAAACGTTATGAGTTTGTTTACATGTTATGGCCACACACACACACAAACAAATATAGTATTTCTTGGTTTCCAAGATGGTTTAATAGACCAAACTAGTATTTTCTGTCATGGTCATCAGAGCTACCATATGGTTACTAAACCAGGTTTTTCTTTGGTATTTTATTACTAGGACATTTATTGTATCACATGAAAAGAATTATTGGTTAATTGGTAGAATTATATTTATAATATTCTTTTTAATTTTTTCCATCTTATCTCTTACATTTGAATCATATCATAAGGATTCTCCCTCAGATTAATGTTTTTTACCCTTAATGCATGTTACTAATCTAGGGCCAATGATAGGTGGGGTTAGAGGTCACTCATATTATTTTCTAGCCTTGTAGTGGTAACGTTGGAGGAGATGGTTACGGGGGAACATGATAGAAATATACTTAACTGAAAATCATATTTAGGTTAAATTTAGAAAAATATATTTCAAAAAACAAGTCAAAACAATTTAGACATTTTTTCCCTAGACACATAGTAAGGTATGTAGACATTTATAATTTCTATTTAAGAATATATATGTGATGGAATACTAGATATATTCTCTATATATAATAATAACTTATCAATTCCTACATAAATCATAGTAATTTTTCATGATAATATTTAAACATAGTATGGGAGTGATCAGATAAAAGATTTTTCATCGGGGGGATAAATTTTATAAAATTACGGTGATAGGGTGATACCATTAGATTAGTATGGAATGTTATCATCCAAATATTTTTATCACAAATTTCTTATTTCATTTTATGTTCAAATATATAATAATAATAATATATTATTATAAATAAATTAATATATTTAAAAATTTATATTGAGATATTTATTATTTAGTATAAGTTTAATATTTGAAGACTGATTTTATTTATTATAATATAGACCATAAATTAAATTTTATTTCTACGGGTGAGCCATTTCTTATAGGTAAATGATCAGGTCAAATTTTCATTAAATTTTTTATTTTTAGCATAATAAATATTTCAACTATTATTACATATCATTGATCCAAAAAATCATTACATAGTTACTGACAAATTTTAATCTTCAAAACATACATGAATAATTTCCTTAAAATTGATATTATTTTCAAATCAATGATTACTAATTGTGGAATGACAACTATAATCATAGTATGAATTCATGGGGTTAAAATAGTAAAAATAATCAATAAATTTACAATGGATTGATGATGAAAATTTTGAAGGATGGCATGTCACAAATTTTTTGTTAATGATGTTGAAATTATTTAATGGGAGAGAACATATGTTGGGTAACTATATTAAAATTGGATGAAACCAAAATATACTATTGAAAATAGTCAATTAGTTTTTACCACTCTTGCAATGGGTTTTAGAATTGAATTAGGGTTGATATATTCAAAAAATTATTTAAAATTTTCCTAGAATTTAACTAATATTAGAGTGATGGAATTTATAGCCTTCTTTGTAGTATTATTTGTAATTAATGTTATAATATTCCATAATAACATACATATATATTGAAATACATATTTTATATAATTCAAATGAAATTTTTGGTACAATTAATGTAACAGCCCAAGATTTTATAAAAAATATTCTTTTTAATTTTATTAAAGTCTTGTGTTGTACGCTACACTAAAAGGAGCTTGCACAACACGCATCCTTGACTTGCCTTGCATTACACGCAATCACGAACTTCCTCGATAGCGTGTGTAATACGCAATACCGAGTTTCACTAAACAACGATATGCTATTAAAATATTATTAAAACTAGCCGTTATGAATAGTAATAACCACTTTTTAAAACTCTGTAAATCTTATTTATCAAAATGAACTTCATTTTTTGATTCGGAGTATCGAATTTAGCCTAAGGTGAAATTTTGGTACTTTTCGGATAACTTTCATATTCTGATAAATAGTGAAAATTACTAAATTATAATTAAAAACAACTTTTTTAATCGAAATAATTAATAGTGATAAATTATTAATTTGAGTGGTTTTAAAGTATATTTAGAATATATTTTTACAATTTAATACAATGTTGGTCATTGGATGTAATTTCACATTTAAACCAGACATAATCAAGTGTCAATCTTTTGATAGATATTGTTTCTTAAAAACACGCTATTTGTTTTAACAGCGGGATTTAATTATAAAATTAATTAATGCAAATTCTATGATATGAATTTGGTAAAATAGACTTCATTTTTGAATTCGGAATATGAAATATAGCTTAGGATGAAATTTTGGCATTGTTCTGAAAAACATCAATTTTTGATGAATAGTGAAACTACTAATTGGTAGTTAAAAAAAATTAATTTCATCATAAATCTTAATTTTACCGCTTCTGTGAATGGAATTTCAAATATCCGAGAGACACGGTTGATGTCAGTAAGTAAAATGTGGTTCAATGAGATGAAAATAATTTTTGGTGAATAGTAACTTTTTACTTTTTTTTACCACGGTTAATAGTAAATAGGGTAACTAAGGGTAAATATGATATTACTATTACCCTAACACATGTTATAATTCTATTGGATAAGTGTAATTCGACCAAAAACAACCTTATAAATATAATATGACCATTTAGGTCCACTTGGATTAGATTATGACATTTAATATTATATTATTTAATGAATAGTTAAAATAGTTAAAATCAAAGTTTAATAACTAAAACATTTTTAATATGGGGTTATACATAAGATAAATTCGACTATAAATATTCATTAGAAATCTAAAAATATTTCCTACATAATGATATTTTATTTATAATTTTTAGACTTTAAATAAATTAATTTATTTATGACACAACGATGATGCAGTAATTACCCTTTTAAGGAAATATTAACATAATTGATGTTATAAATGCTCAAATGAATGTAATTTGAAACTTTTTATGAATTACACTAATTTTCTAGGTTACTATGATATATTAATGTTGATTTAATCAACTTCGTTCGAACATATAATTCTGTTATGACTTTCATAAAAATCATATATCAAATAGTGTCAAAATTGACACAAAATAGTTTTTAAATCAAATATTATATTATTAATTGTTATTGTATTCCTAAAAATCTAAGGATCGGCCAAATGACTTAGATAAGGATATATATATTAATAATAAACAATTTGGGGTTCGTTTGGCATGTTATAGTAAGTGTATTAACCATATAGTGAAAGAAAACAAAAAGACACGGTAAAAGTTAAATTAATTAACTCAGAGTTAAATCTAATTGATAAGGTTAAAATAATACCCTAAACATGTCTAAATCCTATTGGTTGATAGGATTTCGACCCATACCCACTTTAGCTTCGAAATAATACCCTTTGGAACCATTATAAACCGATTTTGACTTTAATATAAAATAATATTTTGACATATTCCTAAGGTGCCCCTCTCCTCCCTTATAAAAGGGCACCTCCTCCCCCTCCTCCTCACACCAATTTGAGCCCTCAAGCTCGGACAACCCCTGCCATTTTATCCTCTCCACTTCCCTAGAATAATCATAGAGGTCCTGGTCTTCTCTAAAGACCAATCTTAGTTCTTTAAGTGGAGGATTCAAAGAGGCGTTCCAAAGAAGAGGTAATATCCATTACCGATCTTTTCAATTTCTTTTTTCTTCAACTTCTTCTTCTTTTGTTGTTTCATGATAAAGTAATAACATCAGTATTACTTACATACTGATATGTTATTATAAATATGAAACAACCCTAATTCACCTTCTATCCATCCTACGGAAAAATGAAATCACCGCGCGTGCGTACGTACGGAATACCGTCTCCACGCCGTGGTGTAATCTATTTTTCCACCATCACCTTACAAGGATGGGTATAATGGTGTAATGAGTAACTATATAAGATTATTATTAAGTAATATTGATACTGAAATAATATATATATATACTCCAATACAATTCCACGATCATAGGAACGATATCATCTCTCGTGCGTACGTACGGAATACCGTCTCCACGATGTGATGCGACTCGTTCTACATGATCTTCATTTCATAATGATTATATAAATGAATTTAATGAATGAATATGGTATATACTACACTAATACCATTCTGTAAATGAATTATCTATAACCTAAAGATAAGAATAATAATTTATTCGACAAAACACGCATAAGAACAAAAAGTTATAAAGACCCGAGTAACAAGTAACAATGAAATATTACTAACAAGAAGCTAATAATATGACCATATATGATATCATATAAATATGTATGATTCTGGAATAAGTCAATAACATTATTTAAACCATTATACAGGAGCTTCAGACACGAACAAAGCAAATCGGACCTAAGGTAAGGGAAATATCACAATCTCATTTTTATCCGAGATTGTTTATTCGTAAGTATTTACTGGGGTGTATTTTATCATCCACATCCATGTTTCATCAATATGTAATATTATTTCCATCCACCTACAATTGTTTAAAACCATTTTTACCCTTCGGTGAGTTTTTAGTAAAGAATATGAAAGGAATCTTTTGTCTCTTTTTCGTACGAGGTGATTTTTTGACTTTTCAGACAAAGGTACGAAGAATGTTTTTTTTAACGTATACAGCATGAATGGATTTTTAAAACATTATTTCCAAGAATCTTACTTTACAAGTTTTCAAGTTTATTTTTAATCAACTTCTTTTAATTTAAAGTTTTATGACATGTTAAGAAAGGAAAAATGTTTTTAAAGAAGAAAGGATATTTTCCTCAAGAATTCATTTCAAGTGTTTTTTTTAAAACTATTTTTCCATCTAAGATGACGTTATTTGATATGTATGTTTCAAGTAAAATGTCTCTATGATTTAAATGGTTTCAGTTTTCTTATGATGAAATGATATCAATTGTTTATGGATTATGATGGCATGATGTTTAAGAATCCCATTTTATTACATGGGTTATGAAATGATGTATGATTTATGATTTTGTGGCACACATAAGAATGGTATCATTATGAGGTGGGTGGGACCTATATCTCCCTCCAATGCATTGGGTAATGATTTTATATCTCATGAGATAGACATGGATGGAACGGTAGGTTATACCGGTTCAGTGAAACAGGACTGAAACGAGGGTTACTCGATTCAGAAAGGGACTTTTTCCACTAAGATAGTCTTGGCAATGAGTCTTGACTAACAAGAAATGATTCTCTATGATTATGTGTGAATTCCACAAAGTTTCATGTTTTATGTTATGATTATTGTGATTACATTTCACTACCATGATTTACCCCATGTTATGAAATTATGATCTCTTTTGCAGGTTAAGATTTCCAAAACATTATGTGCTTATGTATATGATGTGATTGATATTTCTTTTGTTTACCCTTACTGAGCATTTGAGCTCACCCTTTTATGTTTTCTTTTCCCTAGGATATAAAGAAAGTTTTTAGGTATAAAAAAAAGAAGATCTTTATGGGAGATGTTGAAGATCTTTCACCACGATTAAAAGATTATATTCCGAGTTTCCAAAGACACTAAACTATTACGGTCATTGTGTGTGTGTTTTTGTTATGTACTAAGTATTCCGAAAATGTAATGTAATGTCCATGTACGTCAAGATACGGGTCTCTATAGTTGGTATTAGAGGAAAGGTTTAGTCAACCTTTGGAAACTAGGATGCGAAAACATTAGTGAGATCCCTAGAGATATTTCTAAGGTATGTCTAGGGATGTCTCTAAGGTTAAGTATACGTATAGGTTATAGTCCTAGAATTGCGCTAACGATCTTCGAATTTAACCTAAGATGTTAGATATTGAGGGTACTACCCCTTTATTATGTTGTTTTCCCTAGCATGATTTTTGCCTCTCATACTATTCTTTTGGGGTTTTAGACGATGGCTAGAACCCGAAGGAACTGTGTTAATGCGGAATGTGATGGGAAATGCAATGATTGTCCCCCTGAGCAACCAAACGATATGGGAGCCGGAATGCAAAATCTTGTAGCCATGCTCACACAACTTTATCAAGCTTTGAATCATGCAGGACTTCCAAACGAGCAAAGGAAGGAGCAACATTCTGTTGAATCCTTCATGAGGCAGCGTCCACCTTCTTTCAGTGGGTCTACTGATCCATTAGTTGCTGAACAATGGATTAGTACTACTGAAAAGATATTTTCAGTTCTTCAATGTTCTGAACATGATAAAGTCATCCTAGCAGTGTATCGTTTGGAAGGAGATGCTGATCAATGGTGGAATCTTATTAAGAATACGAGGCAAAGGGATGAAATTGAGTCTATGGAATGGGACGAGTTCAAGAACTTATTTTTCAATAAGTACTTCCCTCGTATTCTCTCAACAAAGATGGAGAAAGAGTTTCTTGAACTGAAGCAAAGGGATGATGAATCTGTTGGTACCTATGAAGCGAATTTTACAAGACTTGCAAGGTACGCTTCTCGTATTATCATCCAACCTGAAAGTAAAGTTGATCGATTTTTCAGTGGCTTAAAACCAAGTCTTCGAATGGCATTAGCTATAAGAGACTTCAGTAGCTATGAAGAAATTGTGCGTTGTGCTATCAAGGTAGAAATGGAAGTTGGTGTTACATATCCATCTCATGGGTTTGACAAGAAACGAAAGATGGAGTTCAAGGAGAAAACTCAGAATAATGGTGAAAAGAAGATGAATGTTTCCTTATGCACAAAGTGTGGAAAGAAGCATGGTGGAGATTGTCTTAATGGGACTAGAAAATGTTTTAAGTGTGGAAAAGAAGGTCATCGAGTAGCTGAGTGTCGAAGTAATGGAAAATGGGATTCTAATGAAGTGAATAAAGCAAACACTGTAGAGAACGTACAACCAACACTTCAATGCTTCAAGTGCAAGGAAATGGGGCATTATGCTAATAAATGCCCTAATCCAAGGGTTAGTGATGATCGACATGAGCAACCGCTTAAGGCAAAGGACAAAGGGAAGTCACATGCGATCACTATTGGCAATGTTGAATATGACAACGATGTTGTGGAATGATTAAGTGTTTATGTAATGGGATTCCAAAATAATGTTGTATCTTGGAATATTGGAATATTTATGTATTGGTCTAATGTGGTATTCAAAGTGATTGAGATATTATGCGCATAATGAAGGGAAAACGAGAAAATGAAATGTTTAACAGTATTCATGAGATCATGATTGATATAAGGACTAAGTGATATCATGGTTTGAGTATATAGAATTTTGAGGATTTTAGTATGTGGAAGGTGTTAACTTTTATCTGAATTCATGTTTTCACTAAGGTATTCAAGAGAATACATGATTAAGGACTTTTAATGTTTGGAATGTGACCAACAAAACATATCTTATGATATATGGGGATCGATGATGGTGTTAAATCTCTGGTAATCATTTTCACTATATTATGAGAGTCGACTGCAGTATTATGGATAAGCCTAAAAGATTGGAATGGATTATGTTGGACATAAGTTAGTATTGTTTGTTTTTTCGATATTATTGATGGGATGTTATATAGTTTTGGAAAAAGGACAACCTACAGGACGGGCGACAGCCCATCGCTTCGGACAAGGCTGTGGGAATCGAACCCACAACCGAAGTGCGACTGGCCTTTATCGCCTACCACTGGCCTACAGGAAGTCCCTGTTTAGTAGAAACTAGTTTTATTATATTAAGCAGTATGATGTATGAAGTATAAGTCCATTTTAGGAACCATATATGATTAATCTCACTATAGATCGACTTATGCATATAATTTTTTCTAACCTTTTGTTTGAGACAGATGGAATGACCCGTCATTCTATCACATGATCTGCTAATAACAAATTCAACTTCATTTATTTAAGAGATGAAGTGGAAATTGTTCAAGGCACGAACAACAGTGAGATTGTACCCAAAATAAAGTAAGTATTTATTCTAATTCAAATTTTCAACTTTAGGGAAATGATCTTGAAAACCAAAAATGTTGTCCTAGTGATCTTATACCTGATGAATCAGATGGTACCTTATATCATCACAAATCTATGGATTTGTGATTACTGGCTTTTCCATAGCCATGTTCTCTACCACTCTCCATCAGAACATGATGGTTAGATTTCTCTTCCATATCCATATTTTCACCTATGTGGAAACCCAATGATTAGTTTATTTGGGTAACCATTACGTTTCATACTTTTGTTTTTAAAGATTGGTTTTGATATTCCTTTTTACGATGTGGGTTTCTATTAAAGAAACTTTCGAATAGTAAACCATTTATAACCCCGACGAATTTCGAGGGCGAAATTCATTTTAAGGGGGGTAGAATGTAACAGCCCAAGATTTTATAAAAAATATTCTTTTTAATTTTATTAAAGTCTTGTGTTGTACGCTACACTAAAAGGAGCTTGCACAACACACATCCTTGACTTGCCTTGCATTACACGCAATCACGAACTTCCTCGATAGCGTGTGTAATACGCAATACCGAGTTTCACTAAACAACGATATGCTATTAAAATATTATTAAAACTAGCCGTTATGAATAGTAATAACCACTTTTTAAAACTCTGTAAATCTTATTTATCAAAATGAACTTCATTTTTGGATTCGGAGTATCGAATTTAGCCTAAGGTGAAATTTTGGTACTTTTCGGATAACTTTCATATTCTGATAAATAGTGAAAATTACTAAATTATAATTAAAAACAACTTTTTTAATCGAAATAATTAATAGTGATAAATTATTAATTTGAGTGGTTTTAAAGTATATTTAGAATATATTTTTACAATTTAATACAATGTTGGTCATTGGATGTAATTTCACATTTAAACCAGACATAATCAAGTGTCAATCTTTTGATAGATATTGTTTCTTAAAAACACGCTATTTGTTTTAACAGTGGGATTTAATTATAAAATTAATTAATGAAAATTCAATGATATGAATTTGGTAAAATAGACTTCATTTTTGAATTCGGAATATGAAATATAGCTTAGGATGAAATTTTGGCATTGTTCTGAAAAACATCAATTTTTGATGAATAGTGAAACTACTAAGTGGTAGTTAAAAAAAAATTAATTTCTTCATAAATCTTAATTTTACCGCTTCTATGAATGGAATTTCAAAAATCCGAGAGACACGGTTGATGTCAGTAAGTAAAATGTGGTTCAATGAGATGAAAGTAATTTTTGGTGAATAGTAACTTTTTACTTTTTTTTACCACGGTTAATAGTAAATAGGGTAACTAAGGGTAAATATGATATTACTATTACCATAACACATGTCCTAATTCTATTGGATAAGTGTAATTCGACCAAAAACAACCTTATGAATATAATATGACCATTTAGGTCCACATGGATTAGATTATGACATTTAATATTATATTATTTAATGAATAGTTAAAATAGTTAAAATCAAAGTTTAATAACTAAAACATTTTTAATATGGGGTTATACATAAGATAAATTAGACTATAAATATTCATTAGAAATATAAAAAGATTTCATACATAATGATATTTTATTTATAATTTTTAGACTTTAAATAAATTAATTTATTTATGACACAACGATGATGCAGTAATTACCCTTTTAAGGAAATATTAACACAATTGATGTTATAAATGCTCAAATGAATGTAATTTGATACTTTTTATGAATTCCACTAATTTTCTAGGTTACTATTATATATTAATGTTGATTTAATCAACTTGGTTCGAACATATAATTCTGTTATGACTTTCACAAAAATCATATATTAAATAGTGTCAAAATTGACACAAAATAGTTTTTAAATCAAATATTATATTATTAATTGTTATTGTATTCCTAAAAATCTAAGGATCGACCAAATGACTTAGCTAAGGATATATATATTAATAATAAACAATTTGGGGTTCGTTTGGCATGTTATAGTAAGTGTATTAACCATATAGTGAAAGAAAACAAAAAGACACGGTAAAAGTTAAATTAATTAACTTAGAGTTAAATCTAATTGATAAGGTTAAAATAATACCCTAAACTTGTCTAAATCCTATTGGTTGATAGGATTTCGACCCATACCCACTTTAGCTTCGAAATAAGACCCTTTGGAACCATTATAAACCGATTTTGACTTTAATATAAAATAATATTTTGACATATTCCTAAGGTGCCCCTCTCCTCCCTTATAAAAGGGAACCTCCTCCCCCTCCTCCTCACACCAATTTGAGCCCTCAAGCTCGGCCAACCCCTGCCATTTTCTCCTCTCCACTTCCCTAGAATAATCCTAGAGGTCCTGGTCTTCTCCAAAGACCAATCTTAGTTCCTTAAGTGGAGGATTCAAAGAGGCGTTCCAAAGAAGAGGTAATATCCATTACCGATCTTTTCAATTTCTTTCTTCTTCAACTTCTTCTTCTTTAGTTGTTTCATGACAAAGTAATAACATAAGTTTTACTTACATACTGATATGTTATTATAAATATGAAACAACCCTAATTCACCTTCTATCCATCCTACGGAAAAATGAAATCACCGCGCGTGCGTACGTACGGAATACCGTCTCCACGCCGTGGTGTAATCTATTTTTCCACCATCACCTTACAAGGATGGGTATAATAGTGTAATGAGTAACTATATATGATTATTATGAAGTAATATTGATACTGAAATAATATATATATATACTCCAATACAATTCCACGATCATAGGAACGATATCATCTCTCGTGCGTACGTACGGAATACCGTCTCCACGATGTGATGCGACTCGTTCTACATGATCTTCATTTCATAATGATTATATAAATGAATTTAATGAATGAATATGGTATATAATACACTAATACCATTCTGTAAATGAATTATCTATAACCTAAAGATAAGAATAAGAATTTATTCGACAAAACATGCATAAGAACAAAAAGTTATAAAGACCCGAGTAACAAGTAACAATGAAATATTACTAACAAGAAGCTAATAATATGACCGTATATGATATCATATCAATATGTATGATTCTGGAATAAGTAAATAACATTATTTAAACCATTATACAGGAGCTTCGGACACGAACAAAGCAAATCGGACCTAAGGTAAGGGAAATATCACAATCTCATTTTTATCCGAGATTGTTTATTCGTAAGTATTTACTGGGGTGTATTTTATCATCCACATCCATGTTTCATCAATATGTAATATTATTTCCATCCACCTACAATTGTTTAAATCCATTTTTACCCTTCGGTGTGTTTTTTGTAAAGAATATGAAAGGAATCTTTTGTCGCTTTTTCGTACGAGGTGATTTTTTGACTTTTCCGACAAAAGTACGAAGAATGTTTTTTTTAACGTATACGGCATGAATGGATTTTTAAAACATTATTTCCAAGAATCTTACTTTACAAGTTTTAAAGTTTATTTTTAATCATCTTCTTTTAATTTAAAGTTTTATCACATGTTAAGAAAGGAAAAATGTTTTTAAAGAAGAAAGGATATTTTCCTCAAGAATTCATTTCAAGTGTTTTTTTAAAACTATTTTTCCATCTAAGATGACGTTATTTGATATGTATGTTTCAAGTAAAATGTCTCTATGATTTAAATGGTTTCAGTTTTCTTATGATGAAATGATATCAATTGTTTATGGATTATGATGGCATGATGTTTAAGAATCCCATTTTATTACATGGGTTATGAAATGATGTATGATTTATGATTTTGTGGCACACATAAGAATGGTATCATTATGAGATGGGTGGAACCTATATCTCCCTCCAATGCATTGGGTAATGATTTTATATCTCATGAGATAGACATGTCTGGAACGGTAGGTTATACCGGTTCAGTGAAACAGGACTGAAACGAGGGTTACTCGATTCAGAAAGGGACTTTGTCCACTAAGATAGTCTTGGAAATGAGTCTTGACTAACAAGAAATGATTCTATATGATTATGTGTGAATGCCACAAAGTTTCATGTTTTATGTTATGATTATTGTGATTACATTTTACTGCCATGATTTACCCCATGTTATGAAATTATGATCTCTTTTGTAGGTTAAGATTTCCAAAAAATTATGTGCTTATGTATATGATGTGATTGATATTTCTTTTGTTTACCCTTACTGAGCATTTGAGCTCACCCTTTTATGTTTTCTTTTACCCAGGATATAAAGAAAGGTTTTAGGTATAAAAAAAAGAAGATCTTTATGGGAGATGTTGAAGATCTTTCACCACGATTAGAAGATTATATTCCGAGTTTCCAAAGACACTAAACTATTACGGTCCTTGTGTGTGTGTTTTTGTTATGTACTAAGTATTCCGCAAATGTAATGTAATGTCCATGTACGTCAAGATACGGGTCTCTACAATTAAATTGTATACATTTTATCAAATTTATATTTTTAATAGATAACTGAAATTAAATCCAAAACATTTTCATACTAGTCTATCATATATAACAATAAATCAATATAAAATTCCACTCCATTTTTCAATTTTTTTATAAAATTTCATTTTGGAAAATTAGTTGTACCACATTGAGATATAGACATGAAGAGAAATATATCTATTTAACCATGGATAAAGTGATAATTATTTATTTACAACTATTATATAATAGAATGAATTATTTTAAGATCCTATATAACATTTTGTTCAAAGGATTTGTTGGAACTTAATTATTGAACAAATAAGTAATAAATAATTAGTTTTCTTGAAATAATTTTTAGAAATTTTTAAGTGATTAATTTTAGATATGTAATTATTTATGAATGGATATGTAAAAACATGAGAGTTTAAACCGTGGGACACTTATTAAGAAGGATTATCTATGAAATTGAATTAATACTTTAATAATTTATATGAAATTAACAATAATAAATCATGAGTTGATTATGAATTGAAAAAAGATAATGATTTATTTATAACTATGCAACAATACATATACCATAAAAATATTTTTAGGGGTTACCAAATATTATATAATTAATTTAAATGGTTTGTGTAACAATTAAGATAATATAATATTGTATTTGTCATATAGTAATTTTAAAAGAAGCAATTATCAATGAAATTTATGGGTCACTAACCCAATATCAATATAAGAAAAGAGGAGAAAATGTCTATAAAATGTTACTGTATTTTAAAATGCATTTCTTATAAGGTACTGGTTGAGTTTATAATGACTCATATCCTCATGTGTAGGTAGCATTAGAAAAAATTAGTTTTTTTATTGAAACAAATTTATTGATAATTTTAAATTTCGTATTCAACTAAATAAACAATGATTTTAAAAATGTTTTAAATGTTTTAAATGATTTTTTTATGGTGAATGCTTTCTATAAAATTAGAAGTTCAGTTATAAATAAAAATCTATATATGGAGGATATTTTTGACATTTCTATATCTAACTAGATTCCCAATAAAAGTTGCCTTACATTCTGTGTCTTTCATTCTACTATTGGTGACACCATTAAGGATTTAGTCGGGGTCACTATAGTATTCATAGCTCTATTAGATGTCTGATGCAGTCCATTTAACATCTAGTTTACTTTACTACTTTGACTTATATAGGGTAATACTTGTAATGATAGTGTTTTCTTTGTAAAAAACCTATTTGATAATATTTTAACGGTTGCTATATTATATGGGGAATCCCATACAGTTTATCATATTTCTCCTTAAATATTGACGGATGATTTGTGTTGGTATAGATGTATATTTTAAAAAACACAATTATTGATAAGATAAATATTTTTAATTAGTAATTAATATCCATTAATTATAATTTATTAAGTTATATTCACTATAAGAGTATTAGGTTACATTTTAGTCAAAAGGGAAAAGGAATTATTTCTATAAAAAATTGGTTTTCAAGAATTATATAGTTTCATTTAAAATATTGATTTTAAAAAATAGAATATTAATTTGGAAAATATAAATTGAATTTTTATTTTATCATTTAAAAATTATATTCCAATGAATTTTTTATGAATTTTTTTGGAAAATTATAATATTATTTTTTATCAAAAACTGTTTTTAATTTAAGGAATTGACAAAGTTAAATTTTTATTTATAGTTATTTCATGTTTAATTATTTCACCTACATTATTAATAATTTTACTATGGTATTTTAAATACATCTTCTAATTGAATTCAGTATAAAATCATTTTTATTCTTAAAGATGAATTTGATTTGAATGAAGCTTTTTAGTGTGTTTTACAAGATAAATTTTTAATTAAATTCTATTAATTATATAAATTGAATTTGAAAAAATGGGTTAAATATTTTTAATCTATATAATTATTATTAAGTCACATTTAAAGATAAATTTTTTATAATGAATAATAAATATAGATAAAATTTTCTACCACTCTTAAGGTTAAAACGAGTTTACCGTCGATATAATATTATGATAAAAGTGTTCAAATGACTTGTGCAGTTTTAGAATTTCTATTTTATGACCATATATATACCATATATGAACTTACCAATATAAATGTACATTTTTTAAACATTATTTATGAGTAAGACATTAATATTATTCAATCTTTAAAAAAAAAGTCATAGCATGTCTTCTCCACCATTAATAAAAGGGCACCCACTATCCAATTTTCACCACACATAAGAATAATTATGGTTTTGAAAATTCATATCAAAATAACATCTATACATCCATTATTGTACCTTATATTACCGTTTTTTCCGAAAATAATCCTATATATTCTTTATTTATAATTAATAGGAGGTTGTATGAGGAAGATGAGTAATTTTTAAAAGTCATTTTTTATTTATTTCTATTTAAATGATGTTAAAAATTCATAAACCGTGTTTAAATAATTAAAATTTATTCTAAATATAATTACATGTTTAAATTTTAATTGAATAACATGTATCCTTATATAAGTTCAATCAAATGGGAAATTGACCCACTGTTCGTGTGTATGGAAGACTACCGCAAATATTGTAATAATTTTTCCATTACTGCCTCACATGGATGGTCATAATTATTTATTTAATGTATATATATGATATAAACGAACTTTATAACATTTTATAAATATTTTATAACATATCTTTTTTTTACATTATCATCTATTGAAAAGTGATAATGTTGTGTGTGTGTGTGTGTATACGTGTTGACTACCATCTCAAATAAGTGATTTAATTTATTTTTGATAATCAGATAACATAGATACTATATATAAGTGTATTTATTGAAATAATGAGATATTTAATATAAAATAATCATTATTTAATTAAAAAAAATACTTACCTTATTTCAATAATTTTCTTCAAAATATGGAATAATTAGTCATGCATACTTATGACATACCATCTCAATGATTTTAATTTAATTAATTTTTTAGAATTATATTTCATGGTTGGTTTTAGAAGTATAATTTTTTAAAAAATTATAATAATGTCATAATTATTATTCTATTGATGATAAAATATTTATATCTCTGGCCCATGTTAATTTTTTATAATAATTTTTGGCATATGATCCAAATATTTTCTAAACATATGATGTGATATTAATAGATTATGTAACTATATATAACATGATAATAAATAAAATATTAATAATAAAAAATATGAAAATTATATTTAATAAAATAAATAAGTAATAGAAGTCTATTTTCCAAGATTATGTGAAATTTATTTGATGAATCTGAAATGATGTAAGATTCAATTTGCCTCAAAATACACTTTTTAAAGTTTTGATGATTTAAATTATAAATATTTTTATTCCAGGACCAGTTTTTTAGTATTATTTTATAGATAAAGTTTTATGGAAATTAATTAACTATAACGAGAAATTTATGTCATTTTTTACATTCTTTCAAATTTTTTCAATAGAATCCTTTTTACATATATTATCATTTTAAAAAAAATTATAAAGCAATTTTATATTTTAATGTACAAGTTTTCTATGGTTATTTCCAACAACATATCAATTTCATGATGTTTGGATGCCTATGTAATATTCCTTATTTTATCTTTGAAACCTATCATTCACTTTTTCTATTTATTTTCAAAAAGTGTATTTAATGAAATTTATATTTTGATATCCATAAATGTTTTTCATATTGGTGAAAGTAATATTTTTATTTGTGTGATTCCTGAATTTGATTATTTCATGTTTTTTTGAATATTTTATGGTTCTTGGGAATTTTTTTTATGATGTTTGATACTATTATATATGTTAATGGTTGGTGGTCCTAATATATCAATTGATGATAGGTGAGCCTGATATAGTTCCCCAATGCATTTGGTTAAGAGATGGAGTTTACTAGTTATTGGTTTCTCCAAATAGATAATTCAAATTTACTATAGATGTTATTCCATTTATTAGAGATATTTTAATAATGATATAAAAATGATCTCCCAAGATAAAAACATGATTTATCTATGATTTCTATTACTTTAAAATAATATTCTAATTTGACATGACAATCTAAAGACTACATAAATAAAGGATTGTGTATATTTCATTATAATTGTGAAATTATTAACATTGTAACAAAATTCATATTTAAAGGAAATTATTTTTAATTTTATTATCACATTAAGATATCTTATGAAATATTCTATGAATATCGTTAGTACAGGAAGTCAATTTTTTAGGTAAAGTTTGTGTATTTCATGTTAATAGAATATATTATAAAAGAAAATTTTTATAATTATTCATAGACTAATGATATTATTAATTTTTTTATATGTAAATTACAATGAATTTTTATAATCCTTTATTATAAAATGTTTTCATAGGGTTTTAGTGATGAGAATTCATAAGGATGAGGTAATGATGAATATTGCATTGATATGTCATGGGAAGAAAAAAATTTGTATGATCATTTTTGTCAATTTTTTGAAAAAATGATACATGGTGGAATTGTAATCATTTTTATGTAAAATATAATTTATTTATCGATGATGACAATGTTATATAAAACACGAAATCATAATTGTTCTCAAAATTTATGAGATTGAATTCTTGATGTAAAAAATAGGATTCATTATTATCAAGGTTAGGTCCTTATTGTATGTATTATATTAAAGGTTTAAGTAATTTAAGAGGCTTATATAGTTTATTTAAATAACATTACGGTATTTTAATTTATGGTTATCATGATATTTCATTTAAGGATTACCATATTTCTTAAACTAAAAAATTATAGTTCATATGTTTCTCCCATGGGGGAAATATGATTACTGAATTTGGAATGAACAAATAGGAAAATATCCCTCTACATAAGTAACATAGAATTTTTTTAATGGGAATGATTAGTTTTTTACTATTTTTGATTAACTGAAATAAGCTATAAATACTAGCGGCATCAATTCTATAGAGAAATTAAATCTATGATGGTGGTAGTTCATTTTATTTATCACATTAAAGGTTAATATATTAAGATGGGGTTAATATTTAAAAATAATAGAGAAAGGGAAGTTATTGACTCCATTCAATGGGATACATTTAATAATATTTTATTTGAGAAGTAATTTTATAATTCTATTTTACTTATGTTGGGAGAAAATTAATTTAAATTTTGGTAGATAGAGAATAATTCAGCTTAAATGTATAAATACAACATCACCTCATTATAATGTTGTTCCCAAAATTTAATCTGAAATAATTTTAGTCAAATTCATTGGTTATGTTTAGTTTTACTCCAAGATACCAAAGATATTTGTATTTTCATGAATTTAAAATTTATGAGATTTTTTTTGTGCTGAGATGGTGGGAATTTAGATTTCCAATGGTTATGTTATTTTTGACCATAATTACAAAAAGTGGATAAGTGGTTTAAAATTTTGAAGAATTCATAGATGAAATCTATGGGTAAGAAAATCTTATTTCTACGTTTTCTTAGGTATGGTCAAACTTCATGTAGAATTTCTTATGAAATTTGGGATGAACTTTTGATTGGGAATGTTTGGGAATAAGGTTCATGAATGTAATGAAAAATTAGTTGGTAGCTTTAAGAAAAATATTTGATAAACATGATGTATATAATTAAAAAAACTCCCATTTGTCATTATGAAATTGTGTGTCCGAATAATAGCATAAATGATTGGAAGTAATGAGAGTACAAACAGAAGGGTTTTATCAAATCTTTTATTAAAACCTTAGAAGTGGATGGTCCAGTAATGGATGTGGTTAAATCTACATTATATGAGAATAAATATTATATTAAAATATTGTTTTATATATGGTATACACATCCTTCAATTTCTAATAAATGTACTTTAAAAAATGAAATTTTCACCTAATTAAATTAAATAAGGACATTTAGAAAAAACACCCTTGGGTAGAAATAAAAAATATCATATATTTATCTTATGTGGAATATTTTTTCTTGAATAAACTTTTTGACTTAATAATTTTATAATTCATTGTTATTATATGTATGAATAAGCTATAAATTTATCATTTATTGATAGAAAATTGAGGGAAAAAGATTTATTTTTTAAACTGATTTTTTGTTTTTTTATAATATTGAATTCATACAATTGATACCATATCATGAATTTTATAAACTCTTAAGAGATGTAAATTAAGGTTATATTTATCATAAAATTTATAATAAGGAAACTATTCAGATTAATTATGCGCAATTAGTTAAAAAATATTTTGATGTTCTTTCGTGATGACTTACCTATTGTTATACCTAATCCATAATTTTAGTGTATTTTTTACTCAGTTTATGAATCTAAGAAAATTTGAGAACATCCTTTTCAAAATACTAAAGGAAAACATGTGGAAGTGAAAAATATGTTGTTATAGTTTCTTGAAAAATGTTTTATACATCAAATTAAATAACTATTGGGTTCTATTTTATTAAACAAATAATGATGGGTTGTTGAGGCATTGTATTTATTAGAAATAAATGAATAATATCACGTTTAATGATAATTATATATTTTATCATTTAACTTATTTTTAATTAACTATTGAGAGATAACTATTTTGAAAAGGTTGATCTCTAGAATGAGTACCATCAGCTGAAGTTGATGGAAGATGACTTCCCTAAGACAAAATTTCAAACTAGCTATTTGAATTTTTGGTTTTTAGCTATTCCCTTTGAGAAAATGAACTCACATGTTGTATTAATTGATATTATAAAAATTGATTTGTATGAGTATTTGGTTATGTTTTTGGTCAGGTTTATTGATGGTATTTTTCTTTATTCAAAATGCAATGACGATCATCCAAAAAATATAAGAATTAGTATGAAAACTCTAAAATAAAATATGTTATATAGAAATTTTAGTAAATGTTATTATTAGTTACAAAATGTCTCATTACATGGAAATATTATTAATAAAGAAGTCCTAATTGTCAGTCCTTGTAAAACTAATGTTGTTAGATAATGGAAAATCATTTCAAATATCAATAATATTTATAGTTTTCCTTGATTATAAAGTTATTATCATATACTTTATGAAATCATTTTCTAGTTATAAATATCGCTAAAAATGTTATTAAGAAAATTACTCAGTTTGATCTGGATAAATGAATGCAATGAATGATTCATGGAAATTAAAATAAGATTATTGGACACATTATTTTTGGTAATACCATCCAAAAATGGTGACATTATGATTTAATATCATGATTGATTTATGGGAATAAGTTTTTCTTTAATGAATAATGATAAGATAATTCATTATAATTCACATAAATTAAAAACATGTTAGATAAATTATCCTACTCATGAATTTAAACTAGGGGATGATGTATTTTCTTTAAAAATCTCGAGAAATAATTTATATGTAAAAAATTTTGAAGATATTATAATAAATAAATATTGACGTATAAATTCTCTCAGATTTAGGATAACATGAGACATAAGATACTGATAAAATTGATAAAATATTCGAACTATAAAATTCTTCCACATCAAATGCAGAAAATAATATAGATGGTTCTTTATGTCAATAAGAGACTACATAATTAACTATTATATATTTGGGATGTGATCCATTTATTAATGACTTGATAAAATTTATATTATAAATTTTTCATGAAGGAACTCAATATATTTAGTTTCAAGTGTTATTATTATCATTTACTTTCAAAAAAATGAATCACGTTTAGATTAAAGATATGTTTTATAGAAAAAGGAGGAATTGGTAATGAAGGGTACATTTTTATAGTTTAATTTTTGACAATGATGGTGTTTTGAGATTTATATGGTTATATGTTTCATGTGACCAACATTAATAAAATGAACTATTGAGGGAGGTTCATAAATTTCTATTTTCTATTCATTTATGATTTAAAAAATATATTAATTACACTAAAAAATTATCTAGAAGGAATATAGAAAGTGATTGTTGATGTAAATATTATATGTTTAAATTATCAACAGGTTAAAGAATAATAAAAATGGAAAAGGGGATAATTCATCCTTTTCCCATTAGAGAACATAAATGTGACAATATAAACATGTGTTTATAGAGTAATTACAAAATAGTTTGAGGTAAAGTAATGCAGTTTGGGTAAATATTGACCAACTTACAAAATATGGCCATTTTCATATCATTCAAGAAAAAATATCATTATATCCACAATATTATAATTATGTTAAATAAATAATAAGATTACCTAGAGTAACAATTTCAATTTTTATATTATCATTATCCCATTTATACCTCTAATATATTCAATGATCATTATAATTCATTGGGAAATGAATTAAATTACATACATCTATTTATCCTCATTCTAATGGCCAGTAAGCAAAATGTTTCAAACATGGGAGGATATTATTATATCATTATTAATAGATTATCTAGGATTGTGGGATAATTATTTGACTTCGATTCAGTTTTCTTATAAAAAAATAATTTTTCATTGTATGAATCACAACTTTTAAATAATTAAATGGAAAGAATTTACAATCACGAGATTTTATGTACAATGTATTGAAAAGTAGGTTATTGAGACCCGAATTGGTCAACAAAATAGCTGAGAAGGAGAATATGAGTCATAACTATAGAGACCCAAAGCTTGAGGTACATATACATTACATTACTTTTGCGGAATACATAATACACAACAAAAACATACACACATGTACCGTAATAGATTAGTGTCTTTAAAACTCGGAATATAAACTTCTAATCATGTTGAAATATCTTCAACAACTCCCATAAAGATCTTCCCCTTTTGTTTCCATACCTAAAACAATTCTATATTTCTTGGGGAAAATAAAACATAAAAACAGTGAGCTCAAATGCTCAGTAAGGGCAAACATAGAGAACAATAAACAATCCATAATCATTTGAAAGCAGAAACATGAACATGAAATTTAAACATCAAAAAATTGGGAAAAGACATAAATCATGGAAGTACGTAAGGAATATATAATAATGGAACATATACCATGATATAATATAATGGGAATAAAACATTTAATTGTGGCAACCATTCAGCACATGTTATGATTTCCATAGTAGCCAAGACATTTCTTCCAAGACCATCTTAGTGGACAAAGTCCCTTTTTATATTGAGTTCAGTCATCGTTTCAGTCATGTAAAACTGAACCGGATTAACTTAACATTCCATCCATGTCTATCTCATGAGATATAAATCTTTACCCAATGAATTTGAGGGAGATATAGGTCCCACCCATCTCATAATGAAATCATTCTTACTTGTGCCACAAAATAAACATACATCATTCGTAATAACCCAATAAATAAAATGGATTTCATAAACATGATCCCATCATTACATAATCCATATAAAATAAATGGATATCATTTCATAATAAGAAAAGTGAAACCATGTAAATCATAGAGACATGATACTTGAAACATAAAAATATGAAATAATGTCATCTTAGATGAAAAATGGTTTTGATAAAACACTTGAAATGAATTCTTGAGGAAGATATCCTTTCTTCTTCAAAATCATTCTCTTTCCACAAAATGTCATGAAATTTTAAAAGAAATGTATTTTGTTGAAAATAGTCATGAAATATTATGGAGGCATCTTCATGAAAATATGGCTTTATAAAACCGTAAAAATTTGTTCGTGCCGTATAAGTTAAAAAAACATTCTTATTGTACTTTTTCTGGAAAAGTCAAAAAGTAACTTGTAAAAAAATATTCCATATATACCATGTAGTAAATGTAAAAAATGGGTTAAAAGGACATTAAAAATACATGAAAACATTTTTAGAAACATGAAACTGGATGATAAATATAACCCCAGTAAATACTTATGAATCAACAATCTTGGATAAAAACAAGATTGGAAAAGTTATCCCTTACCTTAGGTCTGATATGCTTCGTATGGATCTGAACCTCATGTATAATGATTTAAATAATGTCATTTACTTATTATAGAATCATATTCATTGTTATGATATCATATATGGTTCACTTATGACTTTATATTACCCATTCTTTTGTAAATTCCATGTTAAATAGCATTTTGGGTAAAATCGTTTCATTTTCCGTTCGTGTTTTGACTTGTAATTATTCATATGATTACTTAGATCATGATTAATTAATTCCAAAATATAAAACAAGATATATATATTATATATATTCAGAATATACATATATATAATAGATCGATAAATGGAAAGAAATACACCGTTTATGGAGATGGTAGGCCGTACATACGCATGAACGCTGTTTTCATTTCTTTATTGAATTGAATGGAATTAAGTGGATGACATACGTATATATATATATATATAAATCCAGTATCATTATTATATCATATATTTCATGATTAGTTATTATATATACTTTATTATCATTCATTAATGATTAATCATTAATAACGAATCTCATCGCGTCGTGGAGACGGTAGTCCATACGTACACACGAGCGATGATATCGTTCCCATAATTATAGATTTTAATTGGAGTGGATGTTACAGTATATAAGAATCATTATGATGTTATAATTAATAAGTATAGTTATTCATTACACCATTATACACATCCGAGTAAGGTGGTGTTGGAAAAACAGATTACACCACGATGTGGAGACGGTATTCCGTACGTACGCACGCGCGGTGATTTCGTTTTCCATAGGATGGATAGAAAGTAAAATGGGGTTGTTTCATATTTATAACAACATATAAATATATTTTTTATACTTATTGTATTACTTTATAATCAAAAAACTAAAGAAGAAGAAGTTGATAAAGAAAGAATCTTGAAAGAATCAGTAGAAGAAATTACCTCTTCTTCGATGCACCTCCTTTAAACTTCTTCTTAGGGCACTAGTGTTGGTCTCATGAGAAGACAAATACCTCTATAATAATTCTAGAGAAATTTAAAAGGGAAATGGGTAGGGTTTTTCCGAGCTTCAAGGCACCAAATTGTGTGAGGAGAAGAGGGAGGAGATACCCTTTTATAAGGGAGGAGAGGGTCGCCTTTGGAAATATAAGAAAATATTAATTTATATTAAATCCCAACCCCACATAAAAACATCCAAAATCACTCAAATATGAATATTATATAAGATAGGGTTGTAATACCATCAAAAAATAAAATTTATTCATGTTAGGAATATATTTTAAACATTATCTACTTTATTTATCCTTATTTAATCAATTTAATTTTATTTGTGGTAATAACATTATAAATTTTAAATTATTATAAATAATTACTTATTTTTTGTGAATTGTCCATAATTGGATAATTTATAAAATTTTCGACCACAAAAATTTAAATTTTTAATTTTTAAATATTCATGTGATTTTTAAACAATTTTATAATATGGCATTTTTATAAAATAACAATAGTGTCAATTTTGACACTATTCTTTATTTGAATTTAAATAAAAAATATGCAGAAGATGTTTTCAAAATTAAATATTTAATTGATTTATAACATGTGATATTTATCTATAAAATTAGTTCAGAACATTAAATATTTTTATAATATTTATTTTAATATTTTTTAAACCATTTATTTGATATTTCTCTTAATAAAATAATTTCAACATCACTATTATGTCACCTTTAATAATAATTATTTAATCCCTAAAAATTATAAATAAATTAATATGATGTATATAATTTATTTATATTTCTGGATACTATTCATGTTTTAGGTTTCATGATGTTTATCACTAAATTAAAATTAATATACTTATAAGATTTAAGAAAGTGACATGTTGTCACTTTCTTTGGTTTTAATAATAATTATATTATTTCATGGTCAAAATTCAATGAAATGAATATTTTCCGACCCTTAGGTGATATGGGTAGACTTTTATTCATCCAATAGGATTTTGGAAAGTGTAAGGGTAATTTTATAATCTAATTTTTACACTTAATTACCGGATTTATCTTTAACTATAGCAAAAAAAAATTATCGTAGTTACTATTCATAATATCAAAAAAATAAAACTAACCTATTAACATAATTCGGACCCACTTAATCCAAATATGGAATCCATTTTTTCAAATTCAATACACATAAATTTCAGAAATTAAATTATAATTAATCTCGTTGTCTAATGAAAATTGGTTTTTATTTAAAACATTGCAAAAGATTGAATTGATTTAACCTACGAATTCAATGTAAAATCAATGATAATGACATATATTATATTAAATTGTAAAAATATATTATATTTATACTTTAAAACAATAAAATATTATAATTTAACCATATAATGTATTGCGATGAAAAAATTTGTTTTTCATTAAAATATAACATGTTTTTACTATTCATCAAAATATGAAAGTTACCAGAATAAAATGAAAAATTTATCCAAAGTAAATTTTTATTTCTTGATGACATATAAGAATTTTATTTTGTCAAATTTAACTTATACACATATCAAAAACTATATTTAATGTGGGTTCTCCATCAAAAGGCAGCAAAACTGCATTTTTTTAAAAATACTTATTTTACCGAAAAATTTATATTGTTTTATACCCTATTCTAGAAAATGTTTAAGATGTATAATAATGTAATAAAATTAAAAATTTAGTTAATACTATTCATTATGGAAAGTTCATAATAATATTATAATAATATATCGTTGTTTAGTAAAACCCAGAATTCCGTACAACACACGCTATCGAGGAAGGTCGTGATTTCGTGTAATGCAAGCCAAGTCAGGGTTGTGTGTAGTGAAAGACTCCATTGTTGTTGCATATAACAAAATACATTGAATATATATATACTCAATGGTGCGTAAAATAACTACTATAAAACAAACATGAAATTGTGTGTAACATGATCAAAGGATAGTGTTGTGTATACCGCAAGCTAATACAGTGTTGCACATAGCGCAAGATAATCTTGGTGTATCGTACAACAGAAGATATAAAATAAATTAAAAGTAATATATCTTATAAATTCTCGGTTTGTTGCATTCTACCCCCCTTAAAAGGAATTTCGCCCTCGAAATTCATCAGGGTTATAAATCGTTTACTATTCATAGAATCCCACATCGTAAAAAGGAATACTAAAACATAATTTTAAAAACTAAATTATGAAATGTTACGATTACCCAAAGTAACTCATAACTGGGTTTCCATATAAGAGAACATAGGTAAAAATATGGATATGGAAGAAAGATATAACCATCAAGTTCTGATGGAGAGTTGTGGAGAACATGGCTATGAAAAATACATCAATCACAAAGCCATAAATTTGTGAGGATCTATGGTACCATCTAATTCATCAGATATAAGAGCACTAGGACAACATTTTTGGTTTTCAATATCATTTCCCTAAAGTTGAAAATTATGAATTAGAAGAAATACTTGCATTATTTTGGTACAATCTCACTGTTGTTCATGATTTGAACAATTTCCCCTTTATCTATTAAAGAAATGATGTTGAATTTGTTATTCGTGAAGTGCTAACCGATCATGTGATAGAATGATGGGTCATTCCATCTGTTTCAAACAAACGGTTAGAAAAAGTTATCAAATATACATATGTCTATCTATTGGGTGGTTAATCATATACGATTCCAAAAATGAACATATAATTTATATATTATACAGCTTAATAAAATAAAACTAGTTTCTACTAACTAGGGACTTCCTGTAGGCCATTGGTAGGTGATAAAGTCCATTCGCACATCAGATGTGGGTTCGATTCCCACATCCTTGTCTGACACGATGGGTTGTTTCCCATCCAGCATGTTTTCCTTTTTCTGAAACTTTTATAACATCACATCAATAATATCAAAAAAAGTTATATCCTTATATAATACTAACTTATGTCCAACATAATCCATTCCAATCATTAGGCTTATCTATAATACTTTGGTCAAAGCTCATAGTATAAAGAAATTTATTACTTGAAATGTCATATAACAATTACATGAATGCCATCATTTATCCCCCATATATCATAAGATATATCTTGTTGGTCAAATTAAAAACATGTGAATACCTTAATCATGTATTCTCTTAAGGAATGAATACCCATTGAACCTTAGTGTAAACATGAATGTTGTTAAATTTTAACACTTTACACATACCGAAATCCCAAAGATTCTCTATACTCAAACCATAATATCACTTTGTCTTTATATCAGTCATGAACTCATGAATACAATCAAACATCTCATTATCTTCTTATCCCTTCATTATGCGCATATCATCTACTTTCCAAAAATATATGAATAACCATACATGGTTACCGGTACCATTCAACATATACATTCAAATTATTTAGGAAAAACAATAGTGTAACAATCCTTAGATTATTCTTTATTCTATAGTACCGTTAACTATACAACATAACTCTTGATAAACAAACAATCATTCCATTACCTTTTTAAACAACTGACTATGTTTCAACAGTTCTTTCATCTCATATATCATTTGTTGTCTCCTCGTTATCATCCACATAAATACTACATATATGACAATTCTAATTCTCTTCACGAGATTTCCCTTAGGGCATTGGTTTGCATAATGCACGTACATTCCACACTTAAAACATTTAACCATTGTTGATGTATTAGAAATACCATTATCCTTGTCCATGGTGTTAACTAAACCATTTCCTTTTAAATTACTAGATTTGTGTCCTTCTTTTCCACACCCAAATCATCTTCTGGTTTCTTTGAAACATTCTCACTGATTCCTCTTCCAACATGATTTACATGAGGGGAATTGAACTTTCTTTCCTCTATGATCATCATGAAACTCCATCTTTCACTTATTATCTGAGTCGGGAAACATAACAAAGATGAGATTATTGATCATATTATGAGATTGTTGATTAGGCATAATAACAATGTTTGGACTTCCAAATCCCATTTCATTTGCTTTCTCATGATGAATATCTTTCCATTGTCCTCCATATCCTCCATTATCATGAATCGTCCTGTTTCCATCCATTTTTGAAAACCCAAAAAGAATAGTGTGAGAGGAAAACTAATTCTAGGGAAAACAACATAGTAATGGGGGAGTAACCTCAATATCTAACATCTTAGGTTAAATTCTATGATTGTTACCATAGTTCTAGTACTATATCCTATACGTATACTTATCCTTAGGGACATCCCAAGACATACCTTAGAAATATCTCTAAGGATCTTACTAACGTTTTTGCATCCTAGTTTACAAAGGTTGACTAATCATATCCTCTGATACAAACTATAGAGACCCAAATCTATATGTACATGTACATTAAATTACTTTTGTGGAATACTTAATACATAACAAAAGAAAATACACAAGGACCGTAATATTATAGTGTCTTTGGAAATGCGGAATATCAACTTCTATTCATGTTGAAATATCTTCAACAACTCCCATAACAATCTTCCCCTTTTGTATCCTTACCTAAAACCTTTCTTTATTTCCTGGGGAAAATAAAACATAAAAAGGGTGAGCTCAAATGCTCAGTAATGGAAAACATAGAGAACATAAAACAATCCATAAACTTTTGAAAGAAAAAACTTGAACATGAAATTTAAACATCAAAATCTTGAGAAAAGATATAAATCATGGATGTACATAAGGAATATATCATAATGGAACATCAACCATGATAATATATAATAAGAATAAAACATGTAATTGTGGCAACCATTCAGCACATGTTATGATTTCCGTAGTAGCCAAGACATTGCTACCAAGACCATCTTAGTGGACAAAGTCCCTTTCTGAATCGAGTTCACTCCTCATTTTAGTCCTGTAACACTGAACCAGATTAACTTACCATTCCATCCATGTATATATCATGAGATATAAATCATTACCCAATGCATTGGAGGGAGATATAGGTCCCACCCATCTTATAATGAAATCATTCTTACTTGTGCCACAAAATAAACATACATCATTCATAATAACCCAATAAATAAAATGGGTTTCATAAACATCATATCATCATCACATAATCCATATAAAAGAAATGGATATCATTTCTTAATAAGAAAATTGAAACCATGTAAATCATAGAGACATGATACTTGAAACAAACACATATTAAATAATGTCATCCTATATGATAAATGGTATTGATAAAACACTTGAAATGAATTCTTGGGGAAAATATCCTTTCTTCTTCAAAATCATTCCCCTTCCAAAAAATGTCATGAAATTATAAAAGAAAAATATTTTGTTTAAAATTTCATGAAATCTTTTAGAGGAATCTTCATTAAAATAAGGCTTTATAAAACAATAAATATTCGTTCGTGCCGTATAAGTTAAAAAACATTCTTCTCGTACTTTTTCCGGAAAAGTCAAAAAGTACCTTGTAAAAGACAGATTCCGTACATACCATATAGTAAATGTCAAAAATGGGTAAAAAGGTCCTTAAAAATACATGAAATTTTTTTAGAAACAAGGGAATGGATGATAAATATAACCCTAGTAAATACTTACGAATAAACAATCTCGGTTAAAAACGAGATTGGAAAAGTTATCCCTTACCCTAGGTCTGATATGCTTCGTATGGATCTGAACCTCCTATATAATGATATAAATAATGTCATTGACTTATTAAAAAATAATATTCATTGTTATGATATCATATATGGTTCACATATGACTTTATATTACCCATTCTTTTGTAAATTCCATGTTAAAGAGCGTTTTGGGTAAAATCGTTTCATTTGTCATCCGTGTTTTGACTTGTAATTATTCATATGATTACATAGATCATGATTACTTAATTCCAGAATATAAAACATGATTTATATAAAATATATATTCATAATATACATATATATAATAGATCGATAAGTGGAAAGAAAGACACCGTTCATGGATACGGTAGGCCATACGTACGCATGAACGTTGTTTTCGTTTCCTTATTTAATTGAATAAAATTAAGTGGATGAAATATATATATATATATATATATATACATAAATCCAGTATCATTATTATGTCATATATTTCATGAATACTTATTATATATACTTTATAATCATTCATGAATATTTAATCATTGAGAATGAATCTCATCGTGTCGTGGAGACGGTATTCCGTATATACGCATAAGTGATGATATCTTTACAAAATTATTGAATTGAATTGGAGTGGATGATACAATATATCAGAATAAGTATGATGTTATAAAAACTAGGCATAGTTTTATTTACACCATTATACCCATCCAAGTAAGTTGGTGTTGGAAAAACAGATTACACCCTGGCGTGGAGACGGTATTCCGTACATACGCACGCGGGATGATTTCATTTTACGTAGGATGGATAGAAGGTGAAATGGCGTTGTTTAATATTATAATAACATATCAATATATTAGCGATACTAATGTTACTACTTTATAATGAAACAACTAATGAAGAAAAAGTTGACGAAGAAAGAATCTTGAAAGAATTGGTATAAGAAATTACCTCTTCTTCGACACACCTCCTTTACACTTATTCGTAGGGAACTAGGGTTGGACTTTTGAGAACACCAATACCTCTATAAGGTTTCTATGGAAGTTGATAAGGGAAATTGGTAGGGGTTTTCAGAGCTTCATGGCTCCAAATTGTGTGAGGAGAAGAGGGAGGAGATGCCCTTTTATAAGGGAGGAGAGAGGCACCTTTGGAAATATAAGAAAATGTTAATTTATATTAAATCCCAACCCCACATAAAAACTTTAAAAATGACTCAAATATGAATATTAGATGGGATAGGGTTCTAATATCATCAAACAATAAAATTTATACATGTTAGGAATTTATTTTATACACTATCAACTTGATATATCATTATTTAATCAATTTAATTTTATTTCTTATAATAACATTATAAATTTTAAATTATTATAAATATTTACTTATTTTTTTGTGAATTGTACATAATTGGATAATTAATAACATTTTATAACATATAAATTTAGATTTATAATTTTTAAATACTTTTGTGATTTTTAAACAATTTTATAATATGTTATTTTTATAAAATAACAATAGTGTCAATTTTGACACTATTCACTTATTTGAATTTAAATAAAAAATATACAGAAGATATGTTCAAACTAAAAGATTTAATAAATTCATGAAATGTCATATTTTTCTATAAAATTATTGTAGAACATTAAATAGTATATATATTATTTATTTTAAAATTTTTAAAACCAATTATTTCATATTTCTCTTAATAAAATAATACAACATCACTATTATGTCACCTATAATGATAATTATTTAATCCCCAAAAATTATAAAAAAATTTATTTGATTTAGATAATTTTATTATATTTCTGGAGACTATTCATGTTTGATGTTTCATGATGTTTATCACTAAATTAAACTTAATATACTTATAAGATTTAAGAGAGTGACATGTTGTCACTTTCTTTGGTTTTACTAACAATTATATTATTTAACTGTCAAAATTCCATGAAATGAATCTAGTCCGAACCTTATGTGATATGGGTTTACTTTTATTCATCCAATAGGATTTTGGAAAGTGTTAGGGTAATTTTATAATCTTATTTTTACACTTAATTTCCTGATTTACCTTTAACTGTAGTAAAAAAAAATTACCGTAGTTACTATTCATAATATCAATAAAATAAAATTAACCTATTAACATAATTTGGACCCACTGAATCAAAATATGGAATCCATTTTTTCAAATTCATTATACAGAAGTTTCTAAAATTAAATTAAAATTAATCTCGTTGTCGAATAAAAACGTGTTTTTGTTTAAAACATTGCAAAAGATTGAATTGATTTAACATATGAATTCAATGTAAAATCAATGTTAATGACATAAATTATATTAAATGGTAAAAATATATATTCTATTTATACTTTGAAACCATTCAATATTATTATTTAACCATATAAATTATTGAGATTAAAAAAGTTGTTTTTAATTAAAATATAGCGTGTTTTTACTATTCATCAAAATATAAAAGATACTAGAATAATTTGAAAAATTTAAACAAACTAAATTTTTATTTCATGATTCCAAAGAAGAATTTTATTTTATCAAATTGAAGTTATAAACATGTCAAGAACTATATTTAATGTGGGTGCGCCATCAAAAGGTGGCAAAACTGCATTTTTTAAAAAATACTTATTTTACCCAAAAAATTTATTTTGTTCTTATACCATGTTCTAGAAAATGTTTAATATAAATAATAATGTTATAAAATTCAAAATTTAGTCAATACTATTCATAATGGCTAGTTCATAATAATATTATAATAATATATCTTTGTTTAGTACAACCCGGTATTGCATACAACACACGCTATCGAGGAAGGTCGTGATTGCGTGTAATGAAAGCCTAGTCAATGTTGAGTGTAGTTAAAGAATCCTTTGTTGTCGCATATAAAAAAATACATTTAATATATATACACTCCATGTTGCGTAGAATAACTACTATCAAACAAACATGAAATTGTGTGTAACACGATCCAAGATTAGTGTTGCGTATACAGCAAGCTAATACGGTGTTGCGTATAATGCAAGGTAATCTTGGTGTATCATGCAACAAAAGATATGAAATAAATTAAAAAGAATATATGTTATAAAATCTTGGGTTTTTGCAAGAATCATAAGATAAATTATTAATGTAGTTAGAATATTTATATAGAGAAATAGAGGAATGATATTTCTTTTAAGGTAGGTGATTATGTTTTTTCATATAGTATCTCAATTGAATTTTATAATGAGATTCTCTAATGATGGAATGTTAAGTATTTGGTTTATTAGATCACATGAAATCCTAGATAATTTTAGGTTAGATTCCAATCGACTGGAAAATCCTCTAATATTTTCTCATGTACCTGACATATTTCATGTTTCATTATTATGAAAATACGTTTCAGATGAATCTCATGTTTTGATCCAAGATGGTGTTCAATAAAAAGAAAACTATTCTGATGATGAATTAGATGTAAAATAAATTAACCATGCAGAGAATTTGTTGCATAATAAAGTGTTTTACTAGCATAATGGTATGCAGAAAATCATATTATTGAATAGTTAATGAGGGAATCAGAAAAGGATATAAAGGAAAAAATACTTACTTTTATAATAATGAATAAATTGGGGGAGGGGGTAATATTTCAAAAATGTAGAAAGAATGTAAATATTTTGGTAATGTTAGGATAAATTATTTTCATTTATTATTAATATTAATTAATTATATTTTCTAGATTTATATTCATTATAATTATATTAGGAATCATTTTAGTCAAAAGGGAAATTCTTATTTTAAAAAATTAGTTTTAATGAATAATATAAATTTATTTAAAAATTTTGTGTCCAAATTACATAATATTAATTTGAAAAAAGTATTTAATTTTTTAATTCAACATATTAATATAATAATAGGTTTTTTTTTATTTTCAAAAAAAGATTACTTTTTGATGAATAGTGAATAATAATGTTTTTTTTTTAAAATTGTCTTTTTGATTCAAGAGTTTACAATGTTCCATTTTTTTAAAAAATAAAATTAATATTGGTTTAATATATTATTAATAATATAATTATGGTAATTGAATATGTTTTATATTTGAAATTTATTTAAAAATATTTTTAGAGTTAAATGGAATTTTTTTCTAAATAATCATTTTCATCATATTGTATATGTTTAAATTTTAAATAAATTCTATTTTTTAGTGAATTGGTCTTGGTTAAATTGAATCCATATATTGGAAGCGTAATAATTGATATTAGGAAATATGGTAAATCTAATGTTTTCTCATAATGAATTTTCAAAAGTGTTAAAAAAATATACGACCTAAAGGGTGATGATGATTTACCGTGGGGAGGGGTCAAACATAAGTGATAAGGGTTACATTGACTATAAAACATTTATAATTTAAATTATATATCCAAATTTTGACCTGATATCATCTCATCTTCATCAATAGTTCATTTTTTATCCTTTTATCTTGAGAAATACATTAATATATTTTAATTTTATAATAAATTAAAGTGTGTCATCTCCCCCACTTAATAATTGACACCCCATATCATTTATTCCAGACACATAAAACCCCATATTATCTTATTATACCTAAATTATTACATTAAATACATCCCCCATTTCCTTAAGGCCATGGTGTGGTTATAAAGCCATAATTTAACAGATTTTGGTTTAAACCAAAAGTGGTTGACTGAAGTATAGGTATGATTATTAACCGATAATATTTTTATTTCTTTTTTAGCCTCATTAAAATCATCATAAAACATAATGAATTTATATTAGAAATGAAACCATCATTCATGTTCATGGTGAACTACCATATCCCAAATTGATGTAAATAACTTTCCATCACCACCTATTAAGACAAGTTATAATAATGGATTTAATTTATATATTTTCTTTTTATAATTTCATGAAAATATTCATCATTATGAAATTTTTATGTACCATATAATTTCATACATTTTTATAGTGACTCAGGTTTATTATACATTGATACTATATCATTTTACAGGAATACTCATTACATTACCCAAAACTGATTCATGGGAACTGTAATAGTTTTGTTACATTGAGAACATGAAACATAATGTTATACATTGGTGAATGATCTATAATGTCTCCCAAATAAATATTCACATTCATAAAGTTTCATATACATTCCCATAAATTAAAACTTTCTTCGTAACATTGGAAATAAAACATAAGGGTGAGATCCAATGGTCAATAAGGGTAAACTAGATAAATTTATAAAAATTTTATGATCATAAGGGTATGATAATTTATGAACAACATATGAAAACAATAAACTATATATCAATGATGAAAATACCGAATTCTATTGTAGTTATTGGAAATTTATGAGACATTAATAATAAGAAAATCAAATAATATTATTCATGGGTTCATAAAATTTGAAAAAACATAGAATTGTGGAATAAAAACAATCATAGAAAATCATTTCTTTAGTAGTCAAGGCCCATTTAAAAATATTATAAGGAAACTCCATATATGTTTACACCACCTGGGATGGACTATAATTCCCAAACCCAAGAATCCTGAAGCCAATGCATTATTTTAATACATTAGAATGATTACAAGGAATCATGCCATAAAGGACCAATCAGTTTAGCAGTCCTGGAAAATTGATTACATACATGAACATTAAATTACAGATTATAAGATAAAAAACATAAATAATACTTTGAAAACTCCATTATTCCATAATATTATCCATACATATCAATAATAATACACTTCTTGGCATCCGGAGAAAATAAAACATAAGATATTGGTGAGCTCAGATGCTCAATAAGGGTAAATAATTCAATGGAAGCAATAAATATTAAAGGCTAGATGTATAATATGAACAACATCCCATTAAACATAAAATTAAACATGATATGGAAAAAATAAATCAATCATTACCATATAAACATGCACAGGGACATTCTACTAGTTAAATAATAACATGAAATAACTAATTTCAAAACGATTGAATGCATAATGCTGGACATCATAACTACTAAGTTAAGGCCTTATCCCAAGACCATTCACAAATATTATGTAAGTGGATATTTTAATATGTCCCTAGTCTTTCTCATTATACATACTGATTCATCAAGGGGCTTTAATAGGCCTCACCCATCACTTACGAAGTCCAATGCATTCCTTATATGAAAGGGTGAAACATAACACCAACATTTATATTAAAACTAGCATATAAAATGTCAAAATGTTAACCATACACCATGAATGGTATAAAAATAGAACATACACAATGAAACATATCATAACTCATCGAGTATAGTAAAAAATATTGTATTATAACAAATCAACCTCATTCAAGAATAATATATAGTAAAGGATGTTGACCGAGTTGAAAATGATCAATTAATCACTTTGAGAGAAATATCCATTTTTCATGAAATCATTTGAAGGTTATATAATTTATAAAATTAATTTAAAATATATCCATGAATAAATTTTTTATATACCACTTTGAAGATTATTAATGTAATTAACATTTTAAAATAGTCACGTCCATATAAACAAATCCTTAAAATCAGTTTGAAAACACAAAAATTAATTAAAATATATTTTGTAAAATAAATATTTAAAACATTTAAAATGATGATATATTTAAAGTGTCGCTTCCATAAAACCTTAAAATATTATTTTTGAGGATATTTTTATCAAACACCAAAATAGATGATAAATATGTCCCATTAGATACTTACAAATCAACAATCTCAGATAATAATGAGATTGAGGGAATAACCCTTATCTTATGTCTGATACTCATTGTACGAATATAAAACTCTGTTATAATGTTTTTTAACATATTATTAACTTATATAAAAATATTAATTATATTTATGATATCATATATGACTCTTTTATGACTTTATATTACAACTACTACAAATATGTCCTTTATCAGCACTAGAAAAGCCGATTATTAGCGCTAAAAAAGAACTGTTAATAGAGGCGAGGATAAAGGGGGTCCCTTTTATTAGCGCTCTGATAAGCACTCATAGAGGCCCCTTTTATCAGCGCTAAAACATTACTGATATAATACCCCTTTATCAGCGCTTTTAAAATGGGATGATAAAAATTCAAAAGTAATAAAAAAATAAATAAAAAAGATTTATATAATGCGTGGGGAAAATTTTAACAATGCCTGGTCCACCCTTTATCAGCGTTAGGCGGACCACCCACACACTCCCTTACGCGCTGCCCTTCCCACACATCCCCAAATGCGTGTAACCCTTTGCTTCCACCCAAACACGATCCCGCGACGTCCCCCTTTTCATGGCATCACCTTTACCACTAAGCCATTTCTTTTTTTCTCTATTTAATTATATATCTATTAATATATATATATAGTTATATTTATTTCTATTTTAAAATAGTTTTATATTAATATAATTATATTTCTTCATATATTACTATATATATATATTAATTCGTATATTAATATGTATTTATATATATATATATATTTAGTTATAAATTTTTATTCGTATATTTATTTGTATATTAATATATACTTATAAGATTAGTTTTTAATACATTTACGAAATATGCTTTTTATGTGTGTTTATAAATAAATAAATACATACATACATACTTATATACAACACACATAGAATGACACACACACACAGACACATATATATTTACGAATAAATACAAATATTTGTGTGTATTTGAAAAGACATATAATAGTAAAATGACCATAAATTATAATCAAAAAGCCTGTTTCAACTACAAAACCAGTCAAATCGAAGAAAATGAAACAATCTTCGATATGATATGTTGTAAAGGCCTATGGGACATCTGGATCAGAAGAAATACTTGATTGAATGTTAACAAATCAGTGTATCCCGATTAAAAACTCAGTTTTGGATGACTTCTGGCATTTTTTTCCCTTGTAAACTTTTACAGAAGCTTTGATTAAGTCACTATCATGCTGATCTCATCGCATAATTCGATTTGGTATGATCTAGAGCTCAAACGGACACCTGGATCAAAAGTTATGGTCGTTTGACGTTTGAGTTACATTTTCAACTTATTTTAGATCATTTATTAATTTTTTCTGATTTTTTGTGTCCTCAAATTGTTGTTAAATTATTTTTAATCAAAAATAATTATCAAATTATTAACTAATAATATTATGTAAAATATTATTAATCCTTTTTCACTTAGTTTCTTATATATTAAATGTAATTGTTTATTTATACTTATTTAAACCATATTTAAAAAATATATATTATATTTATATCAATATAAATATACTTATATAACAATATTTTAATTTTCATAATTTTTTTGAAACATAAAATTTATCAGTTATAGGAAAATGCACAGGTAAATCCCCCATTTATCAGTGCTACTAAAGAATATGTTATTAAGGGTCCCCTTTATCAGTGCTAAAATGGATCTGATAAAGGGGGGCCTTTATCAGTGCTAAAAAAGCACTGATAATGGGTCAATTTAAACAGCTCTTTTTTAGCACTGTTAGTAGTTACCCTTTATCAGCGATTTCATTTATCACTGATAAACAGGTGGCACTTCCCTTGCCTATTTTTCATTAGTTTACCCATTTATTACCCATTTTTTCTTAATGAAACATTTCGGGTAATATCGCTTAGTTTATCCTATGACTTTTGACTTTGTACTCTTGATCATATTACATAGATCATGATTTACATACATAAGGAATACATAAAATTATTTATATATAATATATATTCATAATATAAATATATATAATTGATAGATATATAAAATAGAATACAACATTCTTGGAAATGGTAGGTCATAGGTACGCGTGAATGCTGTTTTGGTTTTCTTATTGTATTAAATGAAAGTAAGTGAATGACAGTTATATACATACATACATACATATATATATATTAATATCATTCCAGTATACTTATTATATCATATATTTTATAATTATTAATAATATATTTTTTATAATCATTCTTGGATGGATAAAGTGGAGAATGAATCTCATCACGTTGTGGAGACGGTAGGCCCTACGTACGCACGAGTGACAGTATTGTTATTTTAATTGTTAAATTGTTTGAAATTAGATAGAATACTAATTTTAAAGAAGAAATATCATTTTATATTTATTATTTACATCCATTATATTCATTTTTATACCCAAATAAATAATGTGTACATGAAAAAAAATTTACACCACAGCGTGGAGACTGTAAGATGGACGTATGCATGAATGGTGGTATTGTTATTCATATGATGAGTAAAAAAGGAATATGGTTTTACCACAATATTAAAAACAACCCATTGTATTTTATAATATGTATTTATTAATTTATTATGGTTATAACTTATTATGATGAAGTATAATAAGAAATGATTAATGAAAGAATGGAAAAATGATTACCTCTTCTTCGGGTGTATCCTTTTGATTTGCAAAAAAATACTCCTTTTGTTTGATTTCATCCCAAATTTTTTCCTCTAAGATTCATTGTAGGAATTTTGGAGGTTATTTGAACTGGTTTTGGCTGAGAAAAAGCGCTTTGGAGGGGTTTATTAAATATATAAGGTGATTCCCTTTTATAAGAGAGGTGGGGGCACTTTAGAAAAAGCTTGAAATATGAAATAATTATAAAATTATTTTCAGATTATAAAATTTCCCAATTGATTTATTTCTAGTATAAGATGAGTAAGGGGATAAATTTTCTCAATGAATACTTTTTATACATGTTTACGTCATAATATTAACCTTATCATTTAGATATAACCCTTTGTAAAATCATATAACCCATACCATGTACTCTGGTATTTTTATACTACATGGTTAATATCATTAAAATGAAATTACAATATAACCTAAAGAGGATCATATATGACATTTATATCACTAAAAAATTTGTTTGACTATCTTTATATTTTTAGGATATTGATATCATTTAATAAAATAGTTTCTTTTTAAACTCATTTATGCAAATTTTGACATAATTTAGAAAATGATTTTTTTGAATTCATAACAAATTGATTCATTCAATCCAAATGAATTAAAACATACCTAATATGTCAATTTCATCCAAAACATTCATGGATGTCATAAAAATGTGTAAATTTTGTTTATTTAAATATTTATAATCTCATTTTTTTGAATCTTTCAATAATGAGGTAATCACTGTGTCATAATTGTGTCATAAATATATATATTTATATAATGTATTAAAATATTAAATAAAATACCATGATATAGGAAATCTTCATATATTTATAATGACTATTTATAGACATAGATATCATGTATACAACCCTATATTAAAATAGACTTATTAAAAATATATTATTATGTTTAAAGTATCATTACATTAATTTAATTTTTTTAACATGTAATTATCACACCCATCTGGTCCCCCAATGGAACAATTTTGGCATAAAGATGCTCATGGTCGAATATATCTCATCCAATCGGATTAGGAAACATGTTAGGGTATTTTAATATTATTATAATATTATTTTTGTTACCATTATTTATCTGATTTACCCTTTAACCATGGTAAATAAAAATAATTACTAAAGTCACTATTCAAAATGTCCAAAAATAAAAGGTACCTATTTACAAAATTTGGAACATATGATTCAAAATATGGAATAAATTTTTCCAAATTCAAAAGGCATAGGTTGCTGTAATTAATTTACAATTAAATCTCATTGTCAAAACCAAAAAGCGGTTTCTTAAGAAGTAAAAACAATCAAAATATTAAAATGTGTTTGGGACCAATTTAAATGTGAAATCACATCCAATTACCTAAATTATATTAAATGATATAAATATAATCTATTTATACTTTAAAACCACTAAAATTTATAATTTAACACTATAAATTATTTCGATTAAAAATATTATTTTCAATTAAAATTTAATATTTATAACAATTTATAAAAATATGAAATTTATCAAAAAAGTACCAAAAATTTATACAAAGTAAATTGTTGTGTCCCGATTCTAAAAAAGAATTTAATTTCATGAAATTTTATACACAAAAGTGTCAAATATTTGATTTAAAAAGGGTTCTCTATTAAAGTGCGGAAAAACTACATTTATTGAAAATTACATATTTTATCTGAAAATTTGAATTTTTCCTTATATTATGACTATGAAATGCAAAATATTAATGATAAAATTATCAGGGTTATATAAAATTTAAAATATTTTTTATTCTATTCAGAACCACTTTTTAAATGGATATTTTGATATGTCATGGTGTGTTTGAACTCAGTGTTGCATACATTTCATGATATTGAATTATTCAAAAAGGAAGTGTCTTGTAGAAGTTTGTGGTGTGAAATTATTCCCTACATAAATAATGTGTTTCATTCAAAATTAATTTTTGGATTTAAAAATTGGGGTTCGACATTTCAAAATATCATAGTTGAAATCCCACATCGAAAAATGGATTAATGAGGCCTATATATTTAAATCAATAAAAGGTAAGTATGAAGGTTACCAAAAATAAAACACACTAGGGTTCAATGTAAGAAAACATAGATATGGAAGGGAAAAATAACCATCATGTTCTGGTGAGAGTGATGGAGAATATTTTTTGTGGAAATTTAACCATATAAAATCCATAAATATTCAATGATCCAAGGGACCATTTTATTCATCGCAAAAGGAAAGCACTAGGAAAACAGTTTTGGTTTTCAAGATCATTTCCCTAAAGTGTACAAACATGATAACAAATACTTAATTGATCTCAGTAGAACCTCATCATTGGTCATTCCTTGAACAATTTCCACTTAATCTATTATTCCGGGAAATGAAGTTGAATTTTTTATTTTTGAAGTTCTAGAAGATCATGTGATCCATATATAGAATGATAAGTCGTTCCATTTGTCCCAAAAATAGTTCACAATGGTTGTCACATATGAATAATTCCACATATAGTGAGATAATACATTAATTTAACAAAATTCAACTAGAGTGAAACATATTCAATATATAATTGGATAACATTACAATCCATCCAACAACTAAAAATCTTCAATTTTAGAATGAGGTTAACGAAATCGGCTTAGTATTTATCTCCTATATCTCATAGATAACTTCGTGGTAGTCACATTCCAACATTTTAACACCTTCATCATGTATTCTTTTGAGTCACAGTAATATCCTGAATTATCGGATATCCTTATTGAAAGCATGCATTTTTCCTTATTCCCAAACATATGTTATTATTCCAGAAGTCCCAAAAAGTTGTACACTTTGTCTATGATTGCATACCCTCTTGTCAAAAAGTCAAAAATTTGTTCTCAATAAACTAGCATCATCAAATTTACTTATTCAAATCGAGCATATATTAATCCAAATATCATTATCATAATGTATGAAATATATTAAGGGTCATTTTTACCATAATAATATGTTCTCCATATATAATCACACACTTAAATCAATTTTCCTATCCATTATAACTATTAATAAAATTCATGAAAATCCTTAGTGGAATACATAAAATTAATTCTTCTTATAAAATTAACTTATTCATTATTCTTGTATCAAAATACATAAATAACCCAATATATCAAATTTAATTGTTGGAAAGGAATAGGCCATTCCTCAGTTTAGAGGTAGACTCTTATGTCCGGGCATTTTGCTGGGTAATTCCAATGACTACCAATGATAAGACACTGAAATCCACGAAAATTGGTCAATTTATGACCCTTTTCCCTTACAGATGATATTTTCCCTTCCATTGGAGGTATTTTTCAAGGTTCTTATTTTCTACCACCTAACACATAAAAAACCAAATCTTTTTTCCTTTATGCTTCTAAAAATTTAATCTTTTGTAAAAGATCATCTTTCGATTATGAAATGTGTTAGGAATATCATAAATTATTACATTATTTATCATATATCATGATAACTTATTTGATATTATCACAAAATCATTATCATTAGTCATTATCTGATTTTGTTGCTCAAAATCACCAGATCATCCATCAAACTCAATGTTAATCCAATTCCTTCTAGTTTCCTCCATTAACTACTACCAGAATGAATAGGGTGAGAATCTTATTTCATTGATTAAAACCAAATAATCAATGTAAGGTACCTTCAATATATAAAATCTTAGGTTCAATCCAAGTTTATCCATGATTGTTACCAAAATTCTATGGGGTTCTTCTATACTTATCCTCAATGTGAATCGTAGGGTTATGATCCCAAATATAAGTTCTACAAATATATTTCCATGGTTTCTTCTAAAATTCCTATGATTCCATCTATAATTACATGACCCCTATAAACCTAGAGCTGATTAATTATTTAAATACATTTGCATGATTATAAGGAATCAAGTCATGAAGGACTGATCAGTTTAGTAGTCTTGGAAAATAGATTACATACATTAAGGTTACAATACACTTTCAAACATAAAACACAGAATAAATAATCTTATTATAACTCCATTATTCCCCTTAATTAATCATGTATATCCATCATAAAACACTTCTTGGCATCCTAGGAAAATAAAACATAATGATTGATCTCACATGATCAGTAAGGGTAAATAATTCAGAAGAAGCTATAAACATTTAATGAAAGATTTATAATAAAAACAATAACCATTTAAAAAGAAAAATGAACATAATATGAAAAAAATAAATCAAACATTACCATATAATCATTCACATGGATATTTTTCAAGTCAAATAATCACTTGTAATAACTTTTTTTATAACAAGGAGATGCATAATGTCAGACATTATCACTACTACATCAATGCATTTTGCCAAGACCATTCACAATTATTCTATCAAGGACTTGTTCAAAGGTAGTAGTTTTTATAATTAGTCTTATCAATTCATTCAAGGGATATAGCATGCCCCACCCATCACTTACTATGTCTAATGCATTCCTCATATGAAAATAGTTAAAAATAACATAAACATTCATATTAAAACTAGCATATTAAATGTCTATACCTTAACCGTAAACCCTGAATGGTATAAAAATAGCACATACACAGTAAAACATATCATAACTTATTATATATAGTATGAAATATTGTATTATAATAATTCAACCTCAATCAACTATAATATTCATTAAAGGATATTGACATAGATGAAAATTAATAGTAATACTCATTGAGAGAAATATCCCATTTCAGGAAATCATTTAAAAGTTACACAATTTATAAAGGAAGTCAATTAAAATAGATTTTTGAATCAAAGTGTCTCTTACCAATTTAAAACATTTTACAGGAATTAACATTTTAATGTAATCATGTCCATATAAAAAATCCATAAAATCATTTAAAAAACATGGACATTAATTAAATAGATTTAGAAAATTAAATCATTAAAACCTTAAAAACGATGATAAATTTAAGGAGACCCTTCCATAAATCATTAAAATATTTATTTTGAAAATATATTATATAACATGGACATATATGATAATAATTTCACAGTAGATACTTACACATCAATAATCTGAGATAATAATGAGATTGAGGAATTAACCCTTACCTAAAGTTCCACACACTCTGTACGACACCAAAACACCAGTATAATGCGTTTAAACATATTATTAACTTATATCAGAATATTAATAATATTTATGATATTATATATGACTCCATTATGACTTTATGTTACCCAATTATTAACAATTCCATGTTAATAAAACATTTCAGGTAATATCACTTCGTTACTATTATGTGTTTTGACTTTTTATTCTTGATAGTATTACTAGGATGATTAATTAGTTAATTATAGATTTTATAATATTATTTATATATCCTATATATTCATAATATAAATATATATAATAGATAGATATATAAACTGGAACACATCGTTCATGGAGATGGTAGGCCGTACGTACGCATGAACATTGTTTCCATTTTCTTATCGTATTGAATGGATGTAAGTGGATGAAATATATGTACATATATGTACATATAAATATATATATTATAATAGAATTATTATGTCATATATTTCATAATTATTAATAATATATTTTTTTATAATCATTCTTAGATGGATAAAATAGAGAATGAATGTCATCGCTTCATTGAGACGGTAGGTCTTACGTACGCACAAACGAAGATATCATTACTTTAATGGTTAAATGGTATATAATTAAATAGAATATGAATTTTAAGGAAGCAATATAATGTTATATTTATTATTTACATCCATTATATTCATCGTTATATACATATAAATAAACTTTACCTGAAAAACTATTTACACCATGGTGTAGAGATAGGTATACGTACGTAGGTACGCATGGTGGTATTGTTTTTCATAGTATGGATAAAAGAAAGAATATAGTAATCCAATAATATTAAAAAAATACCATCACATAGTATATTCTAGAGCTATTATTTTATTATGGTAACAATTTAGTAAGAGGAAGTAAAGGAAGAAATGAACATGTAAAGAAGGGATAAAACGATTAGCTCTTATTTGTGTGTCTCTTTTTGATTTGCACAAAAGGACACCATAAGTTGGATTTCAGCCAAAAGTATTTAATATAGGATGAAAAGAAGGATGTTTTTAGGAGATTTGATCATGGGATGGGAGAGACAAAGTTATTCGGTGGTGTGAATTAAAGAGAAAGGGAGGTTCCATTTTATAAGAGAGGTAAAGTCACTTTGGGAAATTTTTTAAATATTAATTTGTTATAAAATGATTTTTGGATTTTAATAGATCTATTTTAATATATTTCTAGGATAATATGAGGATGGGTCGAAATCCTCTCATCCAATAGGTTTTAGACATTTTATGTCATAAAATTAACCTTATCTTCTTGATTTAACCCTTTGTAAAATAAGTTAACTCCAACCATGTCCTCTTGTATTTTTATGCCACACGGTTAATATCATTACTATAAAATGAGAATTGAACCAAAAGTGGATAATTAATGATGTTTTTTTCAGTATAAATGTTTTTTTCTGAACATTATATTTTAGGATTTTTATATCATTTAATAATTTTTTTAAACCCATTTATGTCAATTTTGACACTATTTTGTGATTGTTTGTTTAAATTTATTAAAAACTGAATATTTTTAACCAATGGTATAAACGCATATATTATTTTTCAATTTCATCCTGATGATTCATGGATGTCATAAAAGTATTCAAAATAAATTTATTTTAATATTTAAAATTCATTTATTTGAATCATTCATTAATAAGATAATGAATGTATCATAATTGTGTCGTTAATAAATATATTTATATAATTTATAAAAAATTTAAATACAATCTCATGATATAGTAAATATTTTATTATTTATAATAAATATTTATAGACAATGATATCAGGTATATAAGCCTATATTAAAATCAATTTAGAAAAAGATATATGTTTTTTGTTATAATTATATTTACATTAAATTAATTATTATTACATGTCATGATCATGCCAATGGTGTATAAAAATGCCAAAAATTTGGTCCGAGGATGATCATTGTCTAATATATCTCAAAAAATAGGATTATGAAACGTGTTATGGTAGTTTTATGTTATTATAATATTATTTTTGTTAGACTTATTCATATGATTTCTCTTTAACCTTGGTAAATAATAATAATTATTGAAATTATTATTCATAATGTCCAAAAATAAAAGGTAACTATTTACAAAATTTGATCCTTATGATTAAAAATATGGAATCCTTTTTTTCATATTCAAAACACAAATGTTGCAGTAATTAATTTAAAATTAATTCCCATTGTAAAAACCAAAACGCGGGTTTTTAATAAGTAAAAACCATCAAAAGATTAACATGTGTTTTTGTGAAATTTCAATGATAAATTATTTTAAATTACCTAAAATTCATTAAATGATAAAATTATAATCTAATTATTCTTTAAAACCACTCAAATTTATAATTTAATAGTATACATTATTTATATTAAAAAGGTTGTTTGTAATTAAAACTTAGTAGTTTTCACTATTCATCATAATATAAAAGTTATCAGAAAAGTTTCAAAAATATATTCAAACAAAATTATTATTTCATTATTATAAAGAATAATTAAATTTACTCATATTGAATATATAAATGTGTCAAATATTTTATTTAAAAACGTTTCTCTATTGTTGGTGAAAAAACAACATTTTTTTGGAAAATACTTCTTTTAAATGAAAAATTAAATTTCTCATTATATTATGCCTAAGAAAAAAAGGATGAATGTTAAAATTAAATTTGATATATAAAATTCAAAATTTATTTAATAATATTAATAACCTCTTTTTAAATGGCTTGTTTAATAGGTCATCGTGCGCTTGAACTCTGTGTTGCGTACATTGTAAGCTATTGAATTTTTCCAAAAGGGTGTGTACCGTGGAAGTTTGGAGTGTTACAAGGACCCAACACCATCCCTAGTGCAATTGGTTTCCTTATAGATTAATCTTTTCACTCCCAAAACCATCAAAGTAGTCATGGATTACTCCCCAGACTGTCATAGAAGTCAAATTCCCTTACTAAATCAGGTTCACTCCCCATTATAGTCACCTCTATCGTAGGAGATATAAATAATTATATAATGTATTCTAGGGACATATTTGATTCACAAATCATTTGTTTTAATGTAAACTCTTTCTTTGTTATAACATAACTACTTTTCTCATATCAAATGTACCCTTCATCATTGGATATAACATAACAATCATCACATAATGAAAATCATGCATATGTTCACTAAAAATCATAAATAATTCACCATATAATAACACATGATATTTAATGGGCTTCATAAACATTTCATCATTGTATAACATTTGGAAAATGGACAGGTCTCATAATGAGTTCACCTTTTCATTATTCCATAACTAATGAAATGAATTGGGTTCTAAAAAATTCATTGTATAACCCATGGGAATGAAAAGGGTATCATAAAAAACACTCATTATAAAAATAATCCATTAAAGGAAATAATAATATTATTATGCTGGTGTTATATCCCTAGTAAACCATAACTTACATCAATGTATGTCATCTTAGATGAAGAATTATTTCAGTACATAAATCCCCTGGAACATTTCTTATGGGTGATAAAGTTTCTTTGAAAATCACTATTAAAAACAAAAAATTCATAGAACATTTTGAAAATTATATTCTTTTAAAATATTTTTCGAAAATTATAACTTCATATATAAAAATATTTTAAAACTTTTTTGAAATAAAATAACCCTTTTATCTTTGAAATATCATTTTTAAAAACATTTCAAAAACCCTTTTTATTGTGAAATAATTTATTTAAAAATCTAAAAATTTCCCAAATTCTAAGGATAAATATTACATTTGAAAGAACATGAAAAAACATAATGTAAGATTATATTTTTATTGTTTTACTTATAGAATTATACATTTTTCATGGAATGCATGTTGGGATTACAAATATTCTTTTTACACTTTCGGTAAAAGACAAATAGGAATTATTTTGACAAAAAATATGATGATTCAGTTAAAAGTATTTTTTTTAAAATTATAAAATTTATGATTTATTTTATATTTAATTTTTATTATTTATTTAAAAAACTGTTGAAAACATTTATTTCAAATCATGGTTTTGGAAGAAATAGAGTTTTCGACCAAAAATGATAATGGAAGCTAATTTTTGTTAAAAACAATTTCTTAATTACATTAAGTACCACAAGTGGAAAATTCATAATATTAAATTGAATTTTATTAAATAAATAAAAGAGAATAAAATTTATGTTTTTTTGAGATGGTTCATATTATTTTATCATAATAATCACCATCCAAGCCAATATTGAAAAACGATTAGTTTGTACTATAAAAGCATCTGTACTTTGTTAACTAGGATTCCTAAGCCCCTGGAAAGGATAACATTAAATTAAAAATATAACATAATGAGAAAATATAAATTCAATATATTACATGGAAAATTTTCTTTATATACAGATCATAATAAATATTATAGTATAACATCACATAAGACTCAATGGTGGAAAATTGAGACAAAAATATCTTTCCACTTTGATAGAATTTGAATCGCAAACCAAATAAATTGTAAATCCTAAAATGTATATTTATCTTCTAATATATTTAATGATAATTAAAATAAGAAATTTTTAAATTTAGTATATAAACCTCATAAATTACACATGTGGTGAATATATCATGTGTTGCTAAGAAAAATAAATGTGAGATATGAATCTCTTACCTTAGATGTTGACTTCTGTTATACCCATTAAAAAAAATATTTAGTAAATATAATTTTTTTTAAATATCTTACCTAATAATGATTACACATATCATACCATATATCATTTTATTATGTCCTTTATTACCCATTTATTAATGAATCAATATTGAATTTATATTTCGGGTAATAATGTTTTGTTTTTCGTATATGTTTTGATTTATATTTTTCATGGATTATAATTTGTCATCATCTAATAATATCCTGAATTTTTTAATATGATATCAGTATATTGAATTTTTATTATATATGTATTTATATTAATGTATAATATTTAGTGATATAAAATAAAGTACATCGTTTATGAAGATGGTAGGTTGTACTTACAAATGAAAATAGTTTCCATTTTATTTTTGTATGGAAAGAGAGAAAATTAAAAGAAATATTATAATTCGAAAATATTTTTTTGATATTCATAACACATATTAAAATAAAACCATCCTTAATATATTATATTTAAATCATTAACTAATCACATCGCTTTATGAGGTGGTAGTATACTATGCATACGAATGATTTTATTGTATTACCATAGAATAGAAATCATTATGGTATGTGTGATAAAAAATTAACATAGAATAATAATATCCTATATATAATTTATAAACAATAATTACATCACTATTTATAACATTTTTTGGTAGTAAAAAAATTTAATTACATTTTATTTCGATGTTGTAGTCCAACTTAAACACAAATGATGAGTTTCTAACCCATTTGATAGAAGTGGAGATGGTGTTATGTCATTAAATTAACCTAAAATGTAATAGTATACATAATATAATGATTTTAGTATATAATAATTTTATAATAAAAATTTATAGATATGGAGAAATAAATAAAAAAACTACACATTGAATAATGTTAAATCTTCTTCAGGTATCCTTTATAGAATTGAATCAGAATCTTTTATAGGATAGAGTTATGTGAAAAATTAGTCTAACTAGTTGAGTGGAGGTAATTTGGGATTTTATTTTTGAGTGTATTGTTTGATCCAAATGGGTTTTATGTGTGAATAATAGAGGATATGGGGTGGCCTTTTATAAGTGGGGGTGAAGAAACACTTGGTATGTTTAAAAAAAAATTATTTTCCCCATGTTTATCATTTGCTGAAAGAGTAAAACATGGACCATTATCAAACAAAATAAGTTTAATTGTTGAAATAAGTCTATAAAATAGTATTTAAAATCATTTATTGTTCATCTAGAACCTTCTATTTTCAATCCCTCGGTAAAAAATTTTGTACCTTACCAGCGCTAATTAATTTTAATACATTCAATATTTATTTTCATAAAAAATTATGATAAAATTATTTTATAAAATTAATTAATCTTATTAAAAATATGAAGTTAATTTATCCAAATTAAATTAGTATAAGTGTTAATATTTAATTTAAAATTAACCACGCAAATGTGATGAGAATGCCGGTATATAAATAAAAAATTTAAATAATTTTACTATATTTTTATATAAAACATCAATATGAAATGGACTATAATGATGAAAATTGGATTAATGGATGTATAATAAGGATAATGAAAATTTAAAACCAATTTACAATATAAAATTTCATAAATTTTTTTTAATGAAACGGTAGTTTTTAATTAAAATTTATTAAATATAATTATTCATAAAAAATGAATATTTTCAGAAAAATCATAAATATTAACACTATGATAATATTTATATTATGAGTTACATTTTTTTATTTTATAAAATTAATTTTCTAAATTTTTTTAAAAAAATTAATATAATAACACACAATGAAAGAAATCTATTTATTAGAAAACTTAATTTGAGCATAAAGTCAAGTTTATTCTTATTTATTATCTTGAAAGCACATAAGTTTATTTTTGAACATTTGAATGAATATATAATATAAAAATTTAATTAAAATAATTCCAAAATTTCAGTTTTTATTCTATTGTGGTAAAAAAATATTACTGCATATAAATTATTGTTTCTGAAAAATAATTTCATTATTTTCCAATGGATTTTATATTTATTCCAAATTCATGGGTCACAAAATAATTTAAAATTATATACATTTTAAAACCATGTTATATTAATTTATCAAATCTTATCTGTACCTTACATTCTTATTACATGGTCAAAACAATCATATTAAATAATTATATTTTGATAATATCTCACATTTAATTTAAACTCAGTGCTTCAGGTAATGAAAGTTAAAATCAGTGTTGAATATAATGCAAGAAAAAATTATTGTTTCATATAATTCAATATAAATTAATGTTATCATGTAATAGAAAATATAAAAATATAAAACATTGTTCAAAAAAATTCCTAAAATATTATTGTGTTTCATTCTACCATCCATAAAATGAATTTCACTGAAAATTTTTACGATCATCAAAAGATTATAATTTTAAATGTATTTCATAGATACCCAAATGGTATAAATGAATAATAAAAAATATCTTGAAAATGAAATTTTGGAAACATAATGGTAATCTAATGTAACTCAAAAATAAGTTTCAACATAATAGAACATAGGTTGGAGGTAAATATTTGGACATGAAAAAAAGTATGGATAATTTTAGAGAGCGATAGAGATCATTTATTATAAGAAAGTGAATGATCATGATATGGTTAACAACAAAAAAACCATAAACCAAAGAGAAATTAAAATTTCATTGATATTATCTAATATCATGATAATAAGAAAATATTTTATTTCAAGATCCTTTTCTAGAAGTTGAATAATTTTCATGAGAACATATACTTATTCGATTCCATTCCATTTTATATTCACAATATCAACCATTGGTTGTTACTTGATATATATTCACTTCTCCTATTACATTAATAAATAAAGTTTGATTGTTTATGCATAAAGCCCTAATGGATCATAAGATTCGCAAATAGAGTAATAATTCATTCCATATATCTGTAGTTATCAGTACAAAAAAATGGTTAGAATAGGATTTAAAATATGTATAATTCTTTATATAGTGAGGTTATACATCAATATATAAATCCCTGTCAAAATTTCAACTTAACCCATTCCATAAATGGATAACCTTGTCTCCCTCCAAAATGATTAAAATCCAAAACATTAGACATAAGGTCACTGAATTTACACATTGAACATATCATTAATCACTATAGACTACAATGTGGCTCTTGATTGTCACATACCAAACAAGTGAATAACTTCATCATTTATTATCTTGGAATATGGTAATATCCTGAATTACTATAATCCATATTGATGAATACCATTCTTCTTTATTCCTTAAATAAAACACACATTATTTGAAATATTCTTTAAATCAAAAATTTTTATAAACTCCATTAGTGATATAATAAAAAACTTTTTAAAAATGTTATTAATTATTTCCAAGGTAGTTAATAATTTCAAATTAACATATTAATATCCAAAATGTATATATTTAAAAAAATTATGTAATTAAGTAGATTATATTAAGGGTTATCTTTCCTTGTTAAAAATATCACATTTCCATTAAATCAATTTTTTATTCCATTACTAGAAATTGTCATATTATTAAAAATAAATGTTGTAAAAATGATATAATAAATAATTATATATATTCATATGAAATATTTCCAGAATTTCAATAAATAAAAACATTGATTATGCCACCTCACTTTTAAAAAATTAAATAGAATTACTCTTATTATACCCTAATACCATATTATTTTAATAAGTATTATTAGTTTCTTCATCATCTGTAGTGTAAACAATACATGAACCACCTTTTTATTATCTTCATTAGATTTCCTATTAGGACATCATATTTTGTAATTAACATACATTCCACATTTAATGAATTCATCTCTTGATAACACCACATGAAGACAACTATTTTTTCCCATAAAATTATATGAACTTTTCATTTTCAATTCGGAATATATTTATTAATGATATTTGTTACCATAAAAAAATACTCTCATTACATTGACACATTCCCTAGGGTTATTTTTCTAACATTTTTATACAGAGAGTAAACTGAATCTTCTTTCCTCTTTGGAATCTACTATCTAAACTAATTGTGAACTTTATCATTGTCCTATTTTGTGATTCTGATATTTGGTTAATGTGAACATTGTTTACCATGTTCTATGATAAATGATTTATCATAATCAATATATCCTTCACTATAGTCATCATCCCTTTTGTTTGATCATCAGAAAATTGTACATCATAGTTTGTGTTAACCCAGTTCTTCATTTTTTCCACTATTAACTACAACCAAAAGTCATAGTTTGTGAAATGGTAATCATAAAGGGAAACAAAATAATTATAAAAATTACTTATATGATGTTGAAATAATAACACTTTATATTTAATCCCCGAATTTTTTTTTAATCCTATGTAAATCATAGTATTCATCTATTTAAATCCACAATGATGGTTTATAAAAATATTGTGAATTTTTAAATAATATTTCCCAGGAGTGCCAAATATATTGTGAAGTAGGGCCTGTTGTCACGGACCCAGTGAGGATCAATTCAAGATCAATGGTCCCTTTTTGGAGATATTGCACCTAGGAACTTCAATGTCAAATAATGACTAACTATTATTTTCCACATATGGATATTATTTATTAGAAACTAATCTCTTTATACATTAGAAAAATATAATTATATTTCCATATAAAAAGACTCATCCTTATATATTTTTAGATACATCCCAAGAAATACCCAATAAAATATCTCTATAGATATCATTAATGTTACCTCATCCATATTATAAATTGTTAACTAAAACATTACTCAAATACAAAATATTTCAACCCAATATTATTATACAGGTATATTTAATCTCTTTAGATGAATACTCATTACATAACAAAAACAGATGCATGAGGACGTAATAATTTGCTACCTTTGGAATCTTTGAATAAAATATTATTCTATGGTGAAATACCATCAATGTTTCCAAAAAATAATCTTCCCCTTTAGTACTCCTCATAAACATAACCTACATAAAACCATTATTCATAACCGGAGGAAAGAAAATATATGAGTGGGTGAGATCATATGCTCAGTAAGGGTAAACAAGAGAAATTCATAAACATAATCTTATAATAATTTTATAAAAATATAAGAATAAAATATGAACCCCATATACAACATATCAAATATAAAAACTATGAATTAGGAAATAAATATTAGAATTATACAATATAGAAGTTGTATGTAAATAAATTAACATGGGTCATGAGTGCATAATATTTTCAATGACATAGAATTCCAGCATACTGATATGTATTGAAAATCATTTCGATAGTAGTCGAGGTACATTTTCAAAAACATTACAGAAAATACATGGATTCATACACATATTGAGTGGGATACAACACCATCCCCATTTGAAAACATTTCCTTGAAATAAAATGGTCCCACTCCCCAAAAAATCATTTTAGTCAATGTTTACTCCTAAGACCATCATTGTAGACAATGTCCCTTACTGAACTAGGTCAACTCCCTTCTCTAGTCCTTTCCATCAATAGAGATATAACTTTTTACCCAATTCATTGTAGATAAATATATGTCAATATTTATTTTGTTATAACCTAAGCACCATATTTCTATATAATTAATCCACCTTCATTAATTATAACATAACCATTATCATTGGTTATAAAATAACAACAGTCAAATAATGAAAGTGATATATATTTGCCCCACAAGACCATAAATATTCCACCATATCATCAACTATGAAATGAAATTGGGTTCATAATAATTTGACAATATCAAAATATATGGAAAAGATATAGGTTTCATAATAATTTCGACATTTCATCAAACCATAACTCTTGATAAAAGCGAGTTTCATAAATATTTTAACTTTGTATGATCCATGGGAGAGAAAAAGGGTTCATAAAAATATTATCATCATAATAATAAACCTATTATGGAAATATTAATAATTTTATCTATGGTTAATATCACTCAAAAAACCAAAGTAAAATCAATGTTTTTCATCTCATATTGAGAATGATTTTGAAAGATAAATCCACTGGAATGATTCTTTTAGAAGATAACATTTCTTTTAAAATTAATTTGTAAAAATAAAAATTCATTAAAAATTTTTAAAATAATTTCATTATAAAATATACATTAAAACATATAATGGTATCATTAAAATATATTTCAAATAATTATTTAGAAAATTATTCTATCCATTTATAAAAAACTTTTTAAAACATTTTTAAAATACTATTTTTACATTGAAAAAATATATTTAAAATATAAAAAATTTCCAAATATTAATGATTTTTTTTCAAAATAATTTTGAAAATTTTAAAGTAATCATTAAATTTTTATGTGTTCATGATAATAGTAAATACTTCTACTCCATGAATGTTATGAAAACAAATATTCATTTTACATTTTTGGTATAAGTTAATGGAGAATTTTTTTTTGAAAACAACAATATGAATCATTTGAAAATAATTTTTTAAAAATTTAAATATGTGTAAAACAAACTTTATTAAGCCATTTTTGAATGATAACATCTAGTTTGAAATCAATTTTTTTGAAAACAAGGATTTGGAGGAAAAAGTGTTCTCAACCAAAAAGATAAATAGAGCCGTTTTTTTCATAAAACAATTTTCACTATTACATTAAGTTAAAATGAGAGGAAAATGTTAATATTAAATAAAAAACATTAATAACTATAGGATAAGAAAATTGAATTGTCTCATTTTATATGGTTCATAAAATTTTATAATTAGAATTACGATCACATGTAATTCCGAAAAATAATGAAATTTTAACAGATCATATTTAAGAGTTTTTTAGAATTGAATTATAATTATCATTAATTAATAAATCATAATAAGGAATATAATATAATGAGAATAAATTAAATAATGAAAATACATGCAAAAGGGATTTTACATACACCTTATAATAAATAGGTGAATAAAATAACATATATCTTAAAGAATGAATGTTGAGACAGAAAACCATTAACACAATGAATAATTGTGAAAAATAAAACAAAATAAAGGTATATCTTCAAAGGGATATGTAAATACCCATAATTTTAATTATAATAATCATAAATTTATTCATGTCTAGTATATAAACAAAATAATGGAAACAAGTGGTTAACATGACATGTGTAACTCAAAATAATTTATATGATATATAAATCCCTTACCTTAACTCTTGACATCCGATGTACATATTCAAACATCATTTATAAAAATATAATTTTATTATACATATATTATAAAAAAATATATACATATATCATACTTATATGATTTTCTTATGAGCATTTATTACCTTTTATTTAATAATTCCACGTTAAATTCATGTTTTGGGTAATAACTACTTTACTGTTTGTATAAGTTCTCATTTTTATATTTTTATTCCTATTACTTTTATCTTGGTTTAATCTTCTCAAATATGTTAATAATGATATAAAAATTTTATTTATCCAATATATAATTATTTATAGTAGTTAATAAAATTTATTGATTCAAAATGAAGTACAACATTCATGTAGATGGTAGGTCATACATACACATGAATTTTTCATCTATTTTATTTTAAATTTAAAATAAAGAAAAATAAATGAAATATTATAATTAAAAAATAATATTTTTCATATGTATCCCATATGTTCAAAAATCCAATCCTTAATATATAAAATGTAATTCAAGGTAGTAGTCCACGGTACACACGAAGGACGTTATCGTATTCCCATAAAATGGAAAGCATGAATTCATCTGTGTTATAAGGATTACATATAAATAATAATATGATAAATATCACATATATATTTTAAATAAATCCAAAATTTATTCCAACCATTATAGGTTGTAATGGAAAAATAATGACATTATTTTGTGAGGCAGTCTAATTTACACACTAACAATGATTTCATAACCTATTTGATGGAAGTGGATATTATTTTTGATGATGACCTTGAAAATATTTATATGGATAATACTTAAGTTATTATATAATAATTTTATAATAATAATTGATGTATGTTTAGGAAGAAATAAAAAAAAAATTCTTTCTGTTGAACATTGCATCTTTTTTGAGTATCCTCCTTAGGTTTGAATAATAATCTATTAAAAGATGGATTTTTATTCAAACATTGGAATATATGATAAGGGATTGTAATTTGTGAAGTGAATCGGGGAGGTATTGGTCAATCTTAATGATATTTTTATATTAATATGACTATAGAGGTTGTGGATTTTAATAAGCAGGGGAGAGGAAATACTTGGTATTTTTGAAAATAATTTAGCGCTCCCACATTTTCCTTATGTAACAAGGGTCAATAATGGGTCATTATATAACATTATTAGTTTAATTGTAGAATTATGTCAGGAATATAGTTTTTATGAAACATTATAGGCAATTTATACCCATATATTTATAGTTTAACCCCCAAAGAACAAATTTTTACCTTAACCATGGTAATTAATTTTTACAATATTCACTATTCATTTTTGTCAAATGTTAAGTTCAAAATATTAGTTAATATTAATAATGGAGATTCTAAATTCAACTAATATAAGTTTAACATTTTAATTTAATATTACTCATGTGGATGCAACAAGAAAGTGGGTTTTTAAAGGGGAAACTATTCAAATGTTTACATAGTTTTTTTATCAAAATATCATATAAAATAGACTATAAGGACCAAAATTGATTTATTGGACGTTTAAATTGAGTAATTTTACATTAAAATAAATTTATAATATATGATATATTTATAAATATATTTGGCTGAAAGGTTATTGTAAATTGAAATTTAGTATTTATCTCTATTTATTGAATAATACATTTTTGAGAAAAAAAATGAATCCTAATATAATTTTGATATGATGATTCGAAAGTATTTTATAATTTTTTAAATTAATTTCCTAGAATTCTCAAAAAAATAATTTAAAATAAGTGCGCAAAAAAATCAAATTGTTTTTTTAGAAAATACAATGCTTAAGCATAAAATTTAATTTATTCTTATATATTGTATGGAAAACAAATAAGATGAATATTTTTAATTTAATTGTATATACAAATATATAGATATATTTAAATTAAATCAAAAAATGAGTGGTTTTATTTATTGAGTTAAAATGTGTTAGTGCATGAAAAATAATTTTTTTGGAAAAAAAATTTTCTTTATTTCAAACATGTTATTAATTTTATTTATAATTAGTTAGTATCTTGAGAATTCCTATTATGTAAAACTTTTAGCCATATTTTAGTAATTTTATTAATCTTATCCACACACTCCTTTGAAATAAAAGGATAATAAATGTCATATGGAATAATAATATTTAGTAATATGTCATTTTCATTTAAAATTACTATTGCGTGTAATGAAAACTCAACTCAAGGTTACTTGTAATATGTGAAAAATAAGAGTTTTTTATATGTAATGATAAAATAAGTTTTAATTGTAATGAAAAATATCTAAATTATTAAATTTAATTTATGAAAATAATAAAATATCAATGTTTCATACATTCCACCTAATGATAAATGATAACATCATTCATGCATGTATGGGTATTACCATATCTAGAGGGGATGTGATTCATGTTTCATTACAACAACACATAGATACTGTATATATTAAATAAAAATAAATAATATTACATTTATGATATATTTTTCATTCTATAAAGATAATATAAAAAACAACTTTTGTCCTTCACGTTCGTTTAAATATGGAAATGATACTCATGCATATTCACAACCTCCATTCCCTATAACATTAATGTAATTAATTTTTCATAATTATCATTCATGGATAGTGTTAAAAGTATAATTAAAGTATGAAATTTATAACTATATCATGATTATTATTCTACACATATGAAATAATTACCACTTTGACAATAGTTATTTTACCAATGTCATTTAGAAATTATGATATGAATATTTTCAAAAACAAATGATGTGAACATAATTAATTAAATTTTATATATATCATGTTAATAAATAAATAAATGGAATAATAAACATGATAACTTTTCCATTAAAAATATTTATCAAAATATTATTTATTTGGATTTAATGAATGTTTGTGATGATATAAATGTAATACAAGAGACACATTTTGATAAAAACAAATTTTGGAAAGCTTTAAAGGATTATTTTCTAAATATATTTATCCCATGTATGTATTGATAAAATAATTATATTAATCTATTTATATATACTCCAATGAATTCTAATTGAAATTTTATTTATCACTTTTGACTTTCATTAATATTTATCAAAAATAATTATTTTTATTTATTTTAATAATGAAATTTTTGACACAAATAAAAAATAAATATTCAATTATATAATAAATGACATGAACTGATTTTTAAAAATATTTAACCCTTATTTTATATTTGTATTCATTTACATGATTCTTGTTTTTATAAATTAAAAACGTTCTTACATTGTTTCTGAGTATTTTCATAACGGGTATTGAATAGAATGGATATTTTGATATTAAGAAATTTTTTTCTTAAGGGTTTATGGTCTATTTTTGTATTTATGATGATGTAAATACAACATATGATATTTTATTATTATGTTATAGTTACATGTTATTTTATATAATGATAAGTGACCTTGATATATTCTACGATGAATGGTGAGAATTATATAGCTTACAATGATGGTTGTGCCCGATATTAGCCTCTAAATCAATGGTTAAAGTGAATGTTTTATCAAGATATATGTTTATCATAATTATTATGAGTATTTACCAGGTATGTTACTTCAATGGAATCATTCATTTTATGTGTCACAATGAATTTACATCCCAAGATACCTATATGATTTATGTTGTCTTTCTATAGGTTTTTATAAAAATATTTTGATTTCAAAAGGTAAGATAATATACATTACGTTAAAGAAAAGTATGTGATACTTATTATGGTTGAAATATATAACATTGTGAAAAAAGTTCATGAGTGCATCATTATTTATAAAAAAACATTATATTTTTTCCTAAAATATTTCTTATAAAATATTTTTTGAAAATATTTTACTAGTGATTATGATAACATGGGTATTAAAATTATTACATTGAGAATAATGTTAGTTTTGAAAAATCTACATTTTTGTTTTTATTAATGGCCTAATGATTTTTTTTGTGAGTTTTTTATTCCCATTCCATGTTTTGAAAATTTTTATAGGTTTTTAGGGATGAGTAGTGAACAGGGTGTGGTTATGAAAAATATTGTGATGATATTTCATGAAAATAAAAACTGTCATACCTCTGTATATTTTAGTTTGGGAAAATGGTTACAGAGTTGAAGTGACTACTTCGTGATGTAATATTTATTTATTTAAGGGTGATGTACTGAATCATTAAAACTCTAAACCATAAAGATCTGAAAAAAGTAAGAGAGTGTATTATTGACATATAAATCAAGATTATGTAGTTTTCAAGTCTATTTCATTATATTTGTCAATTTTTTATCCATATGATCCTAAAAATTTTCATTTAATTTCAATTAAATCATTGTGATGTCTAATTTATAGTGATTTAATCTATAGAAAATAGAATTGATTTCAATGAGTCAAGGTGAAATAATTAGACCTCCATTAGGATTTTATATTGTATATATTGAGGAATATATGCAATGAAATACTCACATGGTTTTATAGTAAATTTGTAGGGATATAAATTATAATTAATATTCTTTCCTTTTTAAAGATTAATTAATAAATGAACTGATGATACATTGTTTGTATATCCAAATATTATTATTTTTTTGGTCTGGATGCATGCTGTTCTCAATATTTTCCAGGGAATTTGGTTAAGTATATCCCATTTAGTGATATAATCAATATTATTCCTAGATGAAATTAATATGGATTAATTATAAAAATTAATTACAACATAGTTTAAATTAATTATAACTCATAAGTTAAGATATAAGAGTATATTGAGATAAAGATGATTGAAACATGATTGGTTATGGATAGTAGGAGGTCATTAATGTTGATAAGCACATATTTGAGAAAAATATTCCCAAAATTTACCACCATTATTTAAATTTACATAAATTAGGAAATATATGATTGGGTATGTTTGAGCACTCTATTTTTTATAGTTTTGGGTTATGTAGTTTTTAGAGAGAACTATGATTGACCATGTAGAGTTATGGTAATGATCACACACACATGCTATTGGAAATTTTTATTTTTTATATAACCATGTTTTGGGGATAAGATATAGTTATATACTGAGTGGATGCATGATAGGTGTCCCACATTAGGAAAATTAATTAGGGGCCTTGTAGGGCCTTATCTTAGGTTAGGTAAAGCAATGTTGGGTGTAGTATTGTACTAGTGATCCATGTAAAAAAAATTGAGGAATATTATGGGATATATGATATATTTGGAGATAAATATAGTGTACAAATTGATAATCTAGAAAACGGGCTTGTCAAAATAGACTAAAATGATAAAAGAGGTTTCAGCATGGGTGAACCCACAATTTATTCATTGATTACTGATTCGCCCAGGGTTTGTGACATTAAACACGTTAATAATGGGATTATTGGTCGATCAAAAATATGGATGGTGACACTAGAGAATAAATTAGATAAATATTATAGAATCATATTGGTATAAAATTAGTAGTGATTTTTTGGCCTATGAAGGTGTATTTTGACCTTTGGTTAGTATTATAGGTCAATTTTGAGACTTAATATTGGTAATAATGAGTTATATCATATATTTATAGATTTTTGGTATATCAGAATATATAACACATCAAGTGTGGTGGGTTTTCTATGGGTAGAATTGTTTGAGGCATCAACCTCAATTTTATTTGTGATTATTACTCCTAACTCTGTAAATTCATGTTATGGCTAGTTAATCAAAGGAAGGATGAGTTTTTATGGATAATAATTCATGAAATTTAAGGATAGAATATATTAGCCTCTTATATTATTAAAATATTATTTTATGGAATGGATGTTTTACTATCTAATGGTGTGAATAAAGATTACATAGAATAAATATTTTTCTATGTTATAAAGTGATGTGAGTTAATATTTCATATAAATGATGTGTTTTGAAATTGTATTGAGGTGTGGGATTGTGTTTCAAAGGGTTAATTATATAAAAACTATTTTTTGATGTGTGCTAGATTTTTATATTTATGATATGTTTGTAGGAAGTTGGAAGATGTGAATGTTTGTGGACTATGCACTTTTCTAGCCAATTTTATGAGGTAATGTTTTCGTTGATTGGATTATTTGGCATATACTTAAATTATTTAGAAGATTTTATATATGGATATTATATATATAGTGATATGATGTTGAGGTTCCAAGAGTAGTAACACTTCTATACTAATATATCAAAATTGCTTGCTTAACTGGATGATTAGCCCCCATATGGTGTGATATGGAATTAATTGAGCTACATGATATTCCAGCTAGTTTTTTAAGGAAAAGTGATTTATTCACATCATGTAACTATTTTAATATGGATGTCTTTGGTGATGTTTTAAAATAGAGGTCTACGGTAACAGAATGGTTAGGCGTGGTACCAACCTGACTCCCTAAGAAGGAAGTTAGTGTCTGGGTAGACTAGATACTGACCAACAAGAAATATATTTTATTAAAGACCCTCATAAAATATCTTTGAATTACACCACTATATGATGTATATTTCAACAACCCTTTAAAGTGGGTCATGTTCAATGACTTCCCAACCCCACCCCCAATTTTCTAGGGATAGCGACTAGAATCGATTAGGCATATAACAAACTGGGGGGGGGACTTATCTGATGTACCTACCTAGAAACATACATCTATAATCCCATACAATACTGAAATGTAAAAACAACTGAACAACCATGATTATAAAAATCTGATTCACCCAACCCAAGTATGAAATAAAGTAATGGAAATAAATAATCGTAAATTGAAACTCACTACAAAGAGTCTAAAATATTTCCAACCAAAAAGTAATATTGGGGACTGCTACTATGATATCACAGTAACACACCTCGATCATTCATGTCCCACTAAGCAACATCGGGTCCTGGGCCATCGAGGACTCTGTCAAAAACTTGATCATCTACACAAGACATGACACATGTAAGAAAATATCATTCATGGGTGTGTATTACAATACCCAACATGACACCCTAAAACCACAATGAATAAAAAATAATTCTATCAACTCAACAAATGTATATTTCTACAACACATTTTACAAGAATATATAGATATAACCAATAAAGACACACAATATAGAGGTAAAGTCACACCCAAAATAAATTCATAGGATTCTAGCTAGAAGGTCCCATAATGTACTCATATGGGAGAACACACTCCACAAGTATAATACCACCGATAAAATCTATTTGAGAGGTAGTGCTCATCGGTTTACTCGATTATAAGTATACACTATAAATTGGAAGAAAAATGATACACATATTAGGATCACCCCCACGGCTATGTGGTATACTAAAAACTCAATCTCGATTAACCTTCTAAGGTGAGGATCAATGACTTTGTATTTTTTGTCATAATGATACAATGAAATCCCCCTAAGTAATGAATATGAATAGCCGATCTCACTCATGTCCTCACATACGGATCCTAAAAAATTTATCCAGGAAGTGATTCTAAAGGGATGAATTTCATATTTGTTGAAGTTGATTCCATACTAACCCTTAGTGAGTGGATAAAAGTAATGCACTTAAATGATTTTTTTCAATATACCGAGGTCATGAGAGACAATATGAGTTTTATAGTGTATACGGTGTGTAGTAGTGTTACACACCATGTCACGTAGAATATGGGTCCTGCAAAAGTAAATGACCCATGTCTATGTTCATGTAACAATACACTACATGTTGCAACCATTTTTGTCTTCCAGTTTTCTAGTTCAATAGTTTACCCATCTACATCAGGCCATGTCTTGTCTGTGTATTAGTACATGGTGTTCCCATACCTATGTACTCCAAGCCATGTCTGTGTACCCTCTAAGGTACACATAAATCTCGCTAAAGGGGACCAAATGAATCATAACAAGCTCACAATCAAAGAGGTTGTTATATCTTTCTTGAAACCCTATCCACTATTGATAGGGTCCCATGTAGTTTGTGGCTCCATATTACATGTTGTGTACCATGGAAATTTCCAACCTTCCAGATCTGGATTCTTCATTTCCATTCCCATACATTTGTCCACCATTTGGGATATACCTAACTAGAAAACCATGGATCCATGTTAGTAAATACACTCCATCTATGAAAAACATGTTACATCTATTAAATCCATTCAAAAACCCATGCTAAAGACATTTTTCATTCTAGGACAATGAATAAAAAATCATTTCTCCAAACCATCAGATCCTCTACCACGTCGATCATTGCGCCACCATCGTGACCCGAAAATCCCACATATTTTGTATTATATCACTGTGAGATGAAATGAGAGTATAATTATTGATTCCACATAGTATATCAAACAATAATACAATAAAAAACCATGTGATGAATAAATAATTAGGCGAGAAAATCACAAGAACAATAATGAGGAAGAATCGTCTCTCAATGTTCTCATTTACCTAGATTTTTTTTGTTTAAAATATGACTCAAGAAATTAATAATAAATCAACAAATAAATTCCACCCCTAAAATCCACACAATAGATCCCATCATTCAAATTATTTATCAGTGGAACAATTTGTTGGTTGATTGATTCTTCTTCACCACAGAATTTATTAATGTTAAAAAAACCAAATAAAACTACATCCTACCTAAATTTGGATCAATAAAAGATGATTAATGAAGTGGTATCATTATCATCGATGAGATCCTCAGATTCTATTGCATGATGATAATATATTCATGGTAGGGAATAATTTCATCTAAGATAGATCCACCAAAGACCACTATGAGGGTTCTCCAACGACACTATGTTTATGTGGATAACCCTAGAATCTCATCATTACAGTAAACATGAAGACATCTCATTCACTTAATCAATGAGATAAATACTAAATAATATATTTACGTGTTTTATCCATTCCACACCAAAAAGAACATTCCATTAACGGCTCATGTCGAAAAAGGTTATGTCTCTCCTAGAGTAAACCTAGGTTAAGAAATAAATAGTGACTTTAGATGTTTGATCTTAGAATTGTTTTAGATGTTATTTAATTTTCATGAAAATTTAATCCATATTATATTAAATATATTTAATATATTTCTATGAATTATTTTGGACACACCTAGCCTCAGAATCACATGGTGTCTCAATTCCTGGTCTCAAAAATAAAACCAACAATATTCAAATTATAATATATGGATAATCAGATTCATTACATTCTCCTCACATTGGGTATTTATGTCTTGAGAATCCAAAATAAGGGATAATTAATGAGGCATGGTTACTAATTAGCAATATGGGCCTTCTACTTCCATGGGATCTCGGGACGATTCTCGTGCTACCAACATAAATCAACAAAAGTTATCACTCACCAACAAAGTTCCATATCATGACTATACAAAATCTATACAATGTACTCATCAAAGGTAGATTCATCCTCGATTTCAATCTCACCATAGTTGATAACATGTGATGGGTCATGCACATACCTCCTTGGCTACAACACATGTTAGAAATATACACCCAGTCTAACTGTGGCAGTATATCTAAGTGGTACACAACATCACCATCTCTATACAATATCAAGAAAGGGCCAATGAATCTTGGAGATATATTGAAACCTATTGAAAATAATTTTAATCCATTTTGTGGTGAAACCTATATGAAAAAATAACCTCCCTCCTCAATATCCAAAAGTAATATTATTCTATCTGCATATGACTTTTGATGGATATGTGTAATCCCCATCCACTCCTAGATGATATGAACCTTCTCTGTAGTTTATCGCACCAAACATGGTACCATGAGTGTTTTCTATCCTAGGTTAATCCATAAAATTGGTTACCCGATAAGTTACCCATAAAAATCCTCAAATGGTTCCATACCAATGGAGGAATGGTAAAATATTGTTGTAAAAAACTTAACCAGTGGTAGGTAATCCTCCCAACCACCAATGAAGTACAACATGCATATCTATAGAATGGACTCTAAAACATGAATAGTTTTATCTATCTGGAAATTAGTTGTGTGGTGAAATGTGGTGGTTAATATACCTATTAACCAAAACTCTCCTATAATACATTCCATTACTGAGATATGGTGCCTAAATCAAGGTCATAAATGATCATTTGTGGAACACCATGGAGTCAGACTATTCCCAACTCATATAAGAATCTAAATCTCTCTTATAAACTTTGATCCCAAATATATAATAAGTTTTCCAAATTAGTTAGTCAGTCTATAATCACCTAGATGACATCGTGCCCCCTGTATATACGTGGTATGCTTGTCATAATGTCCATAGAAATTGAAACCCAATTCTATTTTGAGACCTTAATGGGTTGAGATAAACCTTGTAAAACATGGTTTTCAAAGTTCATTTGCAGACACATAAGGATTCAATAGACAAAATCTATAGCTTCATTCTTCAACCCTCAACATCAAACCTGACATTAGATGTCTCGGGATATAATGTACACACTTGAATATACCACAAAAGTAGATGTATTAAACTCTCTAAGGTCAACATCCCACAACATCAATAGTTCTATTTTCAATCCACTTATTGTAATTCCATTCAACACAAATTTATAAATTCCATAAAGATCATGTCAGTGGGATATTTGTGTACATAGGGTCTCATAGTCAGCATAGTAAGGTTGTGTCTACCTAACTCAATGAAAAATCACAGTGGTGACAACCACCGACTAGAGGTAAGATGCTCTATCTACATCAACAATTTATAACCATAAAAAGTATAACGGGAAGGACACCACATTCAATAATTTTGAATAACATCTCCTAGTGATATATTCTATTAACACATTACCCTTACCACGAGTATAGAAAATCTCAAAGTCATAATCCTATAGAAACCCCAACCATATCCTTTTTCTAATGTTATGATCTTTCGAAGAGAAGATATAATGGAGGCTATTGTTATCAAAATAGATGATAAAATTTTCGAACATCATGATCTTTTTCCACATTATTAGTGATAATACTACCACTGATAACTCAAGATCATGAGTTTTTTTAGTTCTTATCAGGTGGTGTCAACTGATGTAAACCATGCGCAATAACTTTGTACCTCTACATTATAACACAAAGAATCTAGTTTCCTAATACATCGATGAACACTTCATACTAGAGACCCTCTTCTACTATCATAAATAATGGATAACCTATCAATCTCTACCTTAACTAGTGAAAATCTAATGAGAACCTCTCCATCCACCTGAAAGGATGTCCCTTTTGGGTCAAAATTTTATTGGGAAATGACATCCTAAATAAGTAATGTATGAATATATGGTAATAGCCTAACTACCCATGGAATATCTGCACATCCATTACACTCTTAGATATCTCCCAAGATAACACTACCTCGATGGTCTCCACTTTCATATTTTCCAATACATGCAAGGATATATATATATATATAAATATATATATATAATTTTTATTTTTTTAAGAACAATTACTACTCACCTACTAAGCCTTACGATCACATCAATCACACACAAATTAAGGATATGGAAACAACGTTATTGGAAAACATATTAGGGAATAATACTTGGTACATTTGAGTGGGAAGTTTTTCTTGTTTGGGATTTGGATACAAGTCTGAGGAAATTCAATGGACAATATAGTGGGTACACTTTTATATTTTCATTTTCAATCATGGTATATTATATGCAGCATGCATTAGGGGATATTTTATTAATCTATAACTGTATGATCCACATTGGTTTCAACAATTATAGAATGGGGGATGATTTGTATTACAATTTATTATCCACTATAATTCAATATATTATAACACAATACATATATATTTTATAACATAAATAATATTTATGTTAGTTGTGTATGATGGAATAAGGTTAGAAGTATCCTTTTTTGGTATTATCAAACCATCTTCATTTTTGGAAAGTTTATGGTATATGCATTCGTGTGAATAATGGTTGTAAAGATCATAATTTAACTATATAGATGATATTTGGTCAATAAAAATTATAATGTTGTATCAAAGCTGTATTTTTAATTATATTACATGATAGGACGATAAAGATAACACTAATAATTTTTAGACAATTTTATTAAATCAATATTTATTTATATATAGTAGAGTATTGAGTGTAATACTATGTTTAAATTGTGTTAGATTGAGTTTGTTTTTTTCATTATTATATTCAATCTATTTAGGACACATATTATTTTCATAATTTTTTGTTTATTATTTAACTCCTATAAATTGTTAGAATGATTTTTTTGTTCATGAATTAATATTAACATGTTTGTTCACATCCTATATATATTCATTTCGGTTATTAATAAGTTTTATTTCAAAATTAATGGGGTTTTTTATTAAAATCTTTAATAATATCTTATTCAGAGTCTTTCTAAAAAAACTTACTGGGGGTTCTGTACATAATATTCCATACCTATGATGAATTTATAAGCACTAAAAACATGATGAAGATAAAATAAAAAATCATATGTGTATGATGACGTGGGACCCTATATTTTGGGATTATGTATATGGGGATTCCAGATATAAATTTGATCACTATAGTGGGTTACATGGAAAAATTATTTCTTGTGGTATTATAGGCCAGATAAATGGTATTTATTTATGTATTTTAACACATAAGCCCATGAATTATATATAATCACTAGGATATTCCATTGTGATGAAATGAAATTTATGATTTTGTGGGTTATGTTATAAAATAATTTTTGTAAATTGTTTCACTTATTATTTGATATGAATTGTGAAATAATAATTTATTGATAGAGATAGATTAATGAATGAAGGGAGATGTGTTTAGAATTAGTAATATTAGATATATGTTAAATATTATGGGATTGATATAAAAATTCTGTTAATTTTAGATGATTTTATAAGATTATGAAATGTTTATGTTATTAATAATAGATATTAACATAGTAATAGTGCTTCTTGTGAGAGATGTGATTGAAAAAATGAGGGTAAATTTCTTCTATTAAATCATTATTTCTATGAAATTTTATGATATAACTCTAGAGTCCGAGTATTGTTGATCTAATGGAATAACTAGTGTGTACCCCATCAAGGGATTCACATATCATATATAATTGGGAAATGTGTCATAATTTTGAGAGTTGTTTTTAGTGTACCCTTTAGTTGGGGATAAGTGATTTTATATTCTTATTGTAATGATTCTAAAATATGATGAATTAATTTGAGTTATGTTTTTTATTTAATGTATTAATTATTGGAATATTATATATGTTCTTGGGCAGTATCAAATCTTGGTGGTCGTTTAGGGAGGGTTAACATGGCTCAAGATGTTGAAATATGTTATTGGTCGGTACTTCTAATTACACAGGTCAAGTTATGATAATTAACATTCATATATATATAATATTCATAAATTATAATTTATAGTTTTATATTAATTATAATAATATAGATTACTTTTTCTATCAAAAGGTAAGAGAATAATGTCTCACTAAATTGTGGTTTACTGTATTAAATGGGTTTTATAAGGATTAGTTTCAAAAATATAGAATTTGAATTTGAAAAAATTAAGTTCATATTTAAATTCATCATTTTTAAATTATCTTATATTTAAAATTTTCAAAATTTCAAAAAAAATTATGATTAATAAAAAATAGTTTTATCGCAATATATCGTTTTGTTTTAATCATGTACAAAGTTATATTTTGTTTTAAAAAAATTCTATGTAACATCAGTTTCTAAATATTCTTAGTAATACCATTATTTATATTTGAATGAAATTTATACATTATATTTGTATAAAAATATCATTATACTTAAATTTAATTTTTTTGAAATAGTAATTTTCATTTTGTTTTACCAGAAAAATTAAATAAAATGCATCCAATATTAATTTCTTTATTAAATTATTTATATATATGTTATCATAATAATGAACATTAATTAATATTACCAATTTATTTATTTTTTCGATAATTAATTATATAAATATTAAAAATATGTTATAGTAGTTAATAAAAAAATGAATTTACAGTGAATTTAATTATGTAAATAGGGTTTAAATGACATATAATATTATATATATTTTTTATGGAAATATTTCAACAATATCTCGTCTAAAATTACTAAATTGCCCATTTTGATACAATTTTAACATAGTAATCTATTAATTGTTTTTAAACTTTTTAAAAATTCTATGTGTTTCATCTCCTCCACTTATTAAAGGACACCACCACTCCTCCCCTATAAAAACATCAAAATCATTTCTGTTTAAAAAAATAACTTCCTAATATCCCTAAACATATCCAAAAGTATCTTTATTTATTATGAAACCAACATGTTAAGGTCATAGGTATACACAGAAAGATAATTTCTAAAGAAGATGTATAATTCTTAATTGGGTGTTTCTATTTTATTTTATTTTCTACCTCCATAAAAGAATTTTTCAACTGTGAAATAATTATACCACTATCGGTATTATAATGATATATTTATGTATATTATTTGAAATATATCCATATCTTTCTTTCGTGAAATGGGAAATTAAATCATTAATTTTTATTACGGTGGATTCCCACAACAAGAATCGACATTATTAATTTTCCACAATCTCCCCTCATGAGAGGTTATAAATATGTAAATAATGTATATATATATATGTTATTCATGGAATATTAATCATTTTGGAAATAAATATATCATCTTTTTTCGTAGCTTTCCATCCATTTAAAAATGTTAAATACGTTTGTGTGTATTTGTGGATTACCAACTCCACCAAGAGATATGATTTGTTTATTATGATTTCATCACATTTATAATATAAATAAGTATATATAAATTTTTAATAATATATTTATTTAATAACAATCCTTCCAAAAAGATAAAATGATACCTAGCTCCTTTCCCTAATGATTTTGAATAATGAAAGTGTTACTCATACGAACATAATAACATTCATCTCAATGATTGTAACATATTTTATTTCTCACAATAATTTTTTAATTTTGTTTTAAAATTATAATAGATGAATGGAAATTATAATTTTTTATTTATTATTATTATATATATTATGGAATAATAACCTCTTTGACAAATTTCTACCAACCTAAGTCATATTGTTCATGTAAGGGGAGTATCATCCAAACATCTATTAAAAAATTAATTGATTACGTAATTGCATATAAAATAGTAGTAAATTAAATTAACAAAATTTATGAAGGAAAATATTCTCATGAATTTAAATAATTAACATAATTTTAATATTTATAATTATAAATAATGTATTATATGAGTTATACACAAGGTAAGATACACATCACCATAAAAACCACGTTTTAAATGTTTTAATTCTTTATTTTCAGAATATTTTAATTCTGTGAACATATTCCAAGAATTAGTTAATTGAAATACTTATATGGATATAAATTATATATCAAGATAATTCAATGTTAATTTTGTTTCATATTATTTCAATATGGATCTTTTTTTTATTTTACATCAAACATTCTGAGAAAAAGGGGAAATAATTTTATATTTTCATATATATAATAGAAATGTGTTTTCCTACATCCATACCCATTATTTTATGTATGGATTCCATTAAAACCATTATTTATTTATTCAAGGAAATATAAGCATTCCCTTTGTTATATGTATTTTCAAAAATAATTTTAAATATAAGGGATATTTTGATATCTAAAAATGTTTTTCATGTGTCCTAAAGGAATATTTTTATCAATATGATTAGGAAAATGAAATAATTCATATGTTATGAATATGTTATGGTTCATATAATTGTTTTATGCTGTTTGGTGAGCCTAAGAGAGATAATTATGATAGTTACACCAGATATATACCTATAATGCATTGGGAAAAGAGACGAAGTTTACATGTTAGGTTTATCTAAATAAATTATTTCAATTTATTGGGTATTATATTCCATTAGAAAAGGTGAAAATAAGTGTGGAATGAGAATCATGTCCCAATGAACATATATTATTTATCTAGGATTTATATGGTTTTCATGGAAATCTTTTGATTTCACAAGGTAAGCTAATGAGCTTACGTTTAAATGGAATTTTATACTACTTCATAAGTGTGAAATGTATAACTTTTAGAAAAAAATATTTAAATGAGTTTTTATTGATTGTAATGAATCCTTTAGGATATTTATTTTTTCATTTAATATTTATTAATTAATTTTCTATGAAAATATTTTTATAGGGATGTTTTTTTGCTAATTTTTTTTTAATTTTCATTCAAACATTATTTTCAAAAAGATAAATTTTAATTATGTATTCAGGGACCAATATGTTTCTTTATATCTTTTTTAATTCCATTACTAATATTTTTGTATTCAACCCACGATATAAAATGTTTTTCACAGTTTTTTAGGATATTTATGTATATTGATGAGGTTAGGATAAAAATTGATAAATTTTTTTTTGAAAATAAAACATATAATATCTTAAAATATAATTATTATGGGGGAAATAGATACTAACTGATATTTTCACATTTATTATATAATATCTATATGAGTACATTTCCCTAATTATATAAAAATAAAAACCAAAAATATATCTATGAATGCAATAAAATTAATTAGTGTCAAAAGAGTTAATTTTATATATTCATTAATATTGTGTCATTATAGTTGGTATCTGAGAAAAGGATATGACATTCTTATAGGTTAGGATAATATATGTCAAATTAGTTATGCGATTATAATTTATGGTTACCATGATACAATATTTTAACATTACTATTTTTATTCATCTATATGATTTCTATATAGAATTTATTTCAATTATGAAAATATGGATGATGAAGTGGGATGTAATAATGAAAATATTATCCTTCCAAATCATAAAGCATGAATGGATTGAATTTTATGTAATAAGATTTCTTCTATGAGGTCTCAACATATATTGGGGGAAAATTTTGGTTGAATTCATTATTGTGAGACATATAATCTACCATTGATGAACATTTTTATCATGTAACGTTACATTTGAAAATAAAAACTATAATTTAGTTGATATTGTGACTTAATATTGATTGAGGGGTGGAATAATTCTTATATTAGGTCATTTGTTTCCATTGGTAATTCAGATCATTAAAAATAATATATATATATTTATATTTTTGAAAGCTATGGTTATAAATTGTTCTCATTGGTTATGTATAATAGTGAAAGAGAATATATTAATATCATGGGGCCAAATACATTTAATAATATTTTGCAATAGAAATACATTCCTATGTTTTTTACTAATAATGGAATCAAATTCATGGAATGTTGATAGAAGGAGGAAGATTCAATGGTTGTTTGGAAGAAAATTTTATTAGTTATAAATTTTTTCTCCAAATTAAATTTAGTATCGTGATAGTAAAATTAATTGGTTTACCTATGATTAAATCTAATACAATGAATACAATATTCAACTATAGAATAAAAAATTTATGAATTTTTTATTTTATCTTATGTGAATATGAAATTTTAGTTTTAGGATGATCTGGTTTTCTACGAAAACATATTGAAAATTGGGTACATGTTGTAGAAAAATTAGAGGAATCCATTGCTGAAATATGAATGTAAAAAATCATGTTTTCCTTTTGGGATTGGTGTGATAAAATTCTTTATAGAGAATGAATTTTGTGATATGCGAATTTATTCTAATTTGGTATGTATTTTCAAATGAATAATGATTGAACAAACGATATCTTTGAAGTCTTAATACCAATATTTGAAAAATCTTCAATAAAGTGTTTTAATTTTAATGATATTTGTAATTATGTAGATGTTTGTATAAAGAATAACACGAATGATCCTATGACATTATAAAATATATAGATGTGTTTTTTGATGGGATGTTACGTATAATACATGATTAAAAAGTTGATGTTACTATTGACATAGTGTTTTATGCTAAGACAATTTCAAAACCACCTTATCTATAAGATTATCTTGAACTTCAAGAATTTAAAATGTAGATGCATGATACACATGATAATGGTTTAAATAATCATATCACTTCGTATATGTGGTTTTCTTATTTTATTTGTTCAAAAAATAATGTTTTTATCAGGAAATTCATCGACTATGGAGAGTTGAATAACTTCACAATTAAGAATATGTATCTAATACCTCATATCTATGACCATTTTGATAATCTGTATGGATCATAGTATTTTTCAAAGGATGATTTTAGGATCTTGTATGATCAGATGAAGGTGAGGGAAATTGATATCCTTAGATAAATTTTCATAATAGGTATTAGAAATATGGGTTTGTTGTCATGAACTTTTGGTACATTAGTGATCCATATTTATTAATGGATGTTATAAATTTAATTTCCCATAAATATTTTGATATTTTTTTATTGATGATATATTGGTTATTTCAAAATTATATCATGATCATGATGAATATATAAGGATTATTCGAAAAAAAACATGATTGAAACATAATTATATGGAAAATTTTGTAAAATATGTTTTAGATTAAATCATATTTTATTTCATGGAAATGTAATAAATAAACATGGAAATATTGGTAATAATTCTAAAACTATTACTTTTTCCAAATTTAAAAGACATAAAACATTAATTAGATTTTTATTTTTCATGAATTATTAGGATATTAACATTGGTATGCTGAAAGTATTTCTATGTTATCTATACAAAAAAACTATTAATAGTAAAAGGAGTTATGTTCATCTAGACAATGTAATGTGATGATCGATTCATGGAATTGAAAAGAGTAATAGTGAATAATCATGTTTTTTCCCTACCATCTAAAAATATAAAATATTTATCTACAATAATTATTCATTGAATGTAATGAGTTGTGTTATAATGAATAATGATAGGGTAATTTATTATTCTTCCAATTAATTAAAAAAATTAGTTATTTTAAAAATGAACTTTTTCTATAGTCCATATTGTTTGATTTAAAAGTACATTGAAATAATTTTTCTGGAAGAATGCTTGAAATATATATAATTGTAAAAAATAATTTCAGTATATATTCACATAGAAAAATATGAACATGTTACATAAGAGATGGCTTGAAATGATAAAAGATTATTTTTTCAAAAATATTTAATGTCAAGGAAGGTAATATATTATATTTTTTCTTTATTTTTAAATGATTTTTAATCATTTTTATACTATATCGAGATCACAATCCTTTGATTAATGAATTGATTAACATTGGATTATGAATATTGATTTGATTAACTCCCTATGTTTTTTTATGGTATGATTATAAGAATCATTTTTAAATAGAATTATTAAATCCCTGAAATAATAAAGTTTTTTGCTAGAAAATTTATAATTATTCAAGAAGGGTAATTTTCCAGAGAATAATGTCGACAATGAAGGTGTTTTGAGATACATAAAAAGGTAATGTTCTTCATCATACCCATTTTTAATGAAAAAACATTTGAGTGAAGCTCATTATTATCTATTTTATATTCATCAAATATAGGACAAAAATGTATGGATCCCTTAAATAATATTTCAATAGGTAAGAAATAATGATTAATAGTTTTGATTTTAATATGAAATTTCTAAATTTTCAACCGAGGAAATCAAAATGATAATTATCGATGGAGAAGATTTAACCTTTCCCAATCACATATTAGAAATGGTAGAATATATCCTAGGATTCCATTATGAGTAAACCAATACATATTATGGTAATAACTCAATTTGGATCATTGTTGACTGATAAACTTAATTGTAAATTTTCATACAATTTGAGATATTATGCCATTAGATCAACATTATGTGAATAAGATACTTAGATTACCTAGAGTCCCTACTTCCATTTTATCTTAAAATGATCCCATATTAACAATTAGTATCTCAAAAGGATATAAAAATTCAATGGAAATAAAATTAAATATAAATATAACAATTCATCTTAAATTTAATAGATATTAAATATTAATAATTAAAAAATTGGTTGATATGATTTGTGTTTTTTCAATAGAATATCAAGGATTTTGGATTAAACATATCACTTTGGAAATGTTTTTTATAATAATTTTTCTATTCTAGTATATATATTGTACTTTATGAAGACTTATATGTAAAATGTGGTTAATCACCAGATTTTTTGCATATAGTTTGTTAAAGAAAATTGATGGGGACAAATTTGTAAAAGAAAAGTTTTAATAGGTCATGATGATTCAAGAAAACATGTAACATGAGAAAAAATAACATATGGCTTAAATATTTTGAGTAAAACTATGGGAAAAAGTTTTTTTTGAGGTCGGTGATAACATTTTCTATATAGTTTCTCCACGGAAAAGAATTATGTATTATGGTAAGGAGAATGATATATTTATTGACTATTATACCATATGAAACCCTAGATAATTTTGGGTAAATTTATTATTTAGTTTCATTGAACTTCTTTTCATTTATTTTTCACTATCTATTTCATGCATCATTGTAATGAAAATATGTATCTTATTCATTTTATAATTTAATCCCCGACATAGTTCAATTATATGAAAATCTTTTTATGAGGAACGACCAAAATGATTTTTCATCACTGACTGATAACTCTATAGAATAATTTTTTTACTATGTTATGGTTTGGTGTGAATACCATATGATGGAATAAGTATCATTGGAATCATTAAATGTATTAAATGAAAAATATCCCCACTTTTTTAAATTATTAATAAATATATCAGAATAAGATTCTCCATTTGAAGGAATAATTTAATAACATTGGTAATTTAAATGAAAATAATTTTCATGACAAATTAATATAAATTAATAATATTATATATATTTATAATTATTATAGGAATACTTGGTAATTGTTCAGTTATAAAGAAAAACACAATATTTCTAACCAAATTGTGTTGTTATGAAATAAATGGTTTTATTTAATAGATTTATTTAACAACAATATAATTTTAAATTGAAAAAATAATAATTTCATATTTTAATTCCTCACATAAAAATTATCTTATGATCAATTTTTGAGAATTTACTGATGAGATTGATTTTATAAGGTATATGGAAAATTATCATGTGTATTAAAACTGTTATTTGATTTCATGAATTCATAAATATTAATTGAATTTTAAATGATTTCGAATCTAAAATTACATCAATTATATTATTAGTAATGTATTTATTCTCTTTTTAATGAATTTTATTTCTTAATTTTATATTAAATTTTATTTACACTTAAAAGTAATTTTTCTGAATAACCATTTTTTCACGTTTTCTGGTTTAATTTTATATTAAATTCAACTTGATCTATATATTAAATTTGACAAAATGTTTTAAATATTTTGAGTAAGTACAATTAACAGAATTTAATATCGTAAAATTAATCATTATTAGTGATGAATTTTAATAAAAGTAAAAATTTATTTACAGGACTATGATATAAGAATGTTTACCATGGGTTGTTCGAAATAAGTGAAAAGGGATAAAGTAACCTAGAAAAAAATTATAAAGTATACTTTTTGGACATACTTTAACCATATATAATCTATTATTAATTAATGGTCCTTTTTGGATCCATGTTTATTAATAAAGTCATTAATTTATTTCAATCTTTAGAAAATTTACATGTGTTTCCTCTACCCCACTTATAAAAGGAATACACATATCCTATTTTCCTAACATATGAATATATATTTTTAACATACAATCAATTCCAATATAAGTTCTTTTTATCCCTACCCATTTCATAGAGTATTTGTTTTTAGAAAAACCAACATAGGAAGGATTCATATATAAACCTAAAGTTGTTTACTGAAGAAGAGGAATATTTCTTAACTGGGTATTTTTGTTTTACTTATTTTTATACTTACATACATTTTCTTCAAATATGGGGAAATAATAATAAGTTTATCTTGCATATCATAGATTCTTTATGTTATACTTACAACATATGTCCATGTTATTCATCTATAAAATGGGAAATTAATGTTTTATTCGTGTGTAGGGTGGACTACCGACTAACGATCTAATGACAATCAATTTTCAAAACCACATCAATAAACAAGTTATGATAAACTATATAATAAATATATAAGGGTTTAATAGTTTTTTATCATTATTATAGATAATATATCACTTAATTTCATTTATTTCTATCTATTGAAAAATTATAACATCTTTTACATTTACATATAGATTCATACTTCCCCAAAGCGGTGTAATTTATTTTTCTAAAGACCATAAATTAGACGGAATATATAATTATTTTGTAAGAAATAATATTTTTATTATGACATAACCATTATTTGGTAAATATATAATACAAATTAGCTTCTTTACTTCTTGTTCGTTAAAAAATAGAATCATTATTCATTAGTACATACATTCTACCTTCTCAATGATTGTAATGTAAATAATTTTTCATAGCCATTATTAATTCTTGGGTATATAAATATAAATACTCTATAAAAATAATAATTATTTCATTTTTATTATCTTGTGTATGATTGAATTATAAATTTAGTGATCGTAATAAACTTACCAATTTCATTTTCGACACATGAGTCAAATATTGTAAAAAATATGATATGAAATTAATTGATTTTGTAATTGAATATGACATGGTGATAAATAAAATATAATGAATAATAAAAATAATTTCATTGTTAATAATAAAAATAATAAACATAACTTAATTATTCACGATGATAATGTATGTACATGACGAGCCACACTCAAGGCACGTGACACATTATCTTTCGAACCCTTTTTAAATTTTTTTCAATATATATTTTATAAATATGTATTCTGCAAGTCCATATTATGAAAATCATTTTATAGATTTACTTATATAAGAATAGTTGAATTATAATGGAAATTTTATGTAACTTATGACTTTCATTAAAACCTTGTCAAATGGAACCTTTTTAAATATTTTATATAGGATAATATAACAGATAAAAAAAACTAATGTTCCCCCTTATTGTATATGTTGTCCAAAAAATTTATATAAACCATAAATATTATTTTATTATTCAATTAATTTAAAATATTCAATTTTTTCTTGAAATAAACATCCTCCATCCATTTTTGGTTATTTATTAAAATGGTATGGAATTGAAAGGATATTTAGAAATTTTTTCTTATTGGTTCAGGGAATATTTTTATAAGTATCTAGATAGAAATTAAAACATTCTTGTTTTATGATTTTTCTATGGTTCTTGGAATTTTTTTTGATGACATTTGATCATTATATATTCCATTAAATTAGTGAGACCAAAAAAGCACATGATAACAGGTGATCCTAATACATATCTCTAATGCAATCGATAAAGATATAGAGTTAACCGATTATAGGATTCTCTGAACACATTTTGAGAATTTACTGGGAAGTTTATTTCATTTTTTAGAGTGGATGTAAGGATTTTAAGGAACTTATTTCCCATGTTTTTTATATTATTTATCTGTTCCTTTTATAGGGTCTTATAGGATCATTATGTTTTCACAAGGTATATTAATAGGTAATGTTTGAAATAGAATTATATGATAATTGATTAGGGTGGAATTTATTACACTGTAAAAAATCATTCTGAGTCTTTATGATTTTAGAAATATATATTTTTAAAATTTTTTCTTTAATATTTCATGAGAAATATTTTACAAAAATATTTTATTAGTGAAATTCATTTATTGGATAAGAATGGTTTTATTTTGAAACCAAGGTTTTTTTAAAATAGGATTTTTTTTATGAGTATACATGGACTAATGAGTTTATTTTCCTATATGTACTTTTTTGAGATTATTTATCTCATCCCACATTTTAAAATGATTTCAATAGAGTTTTAAGGATTATATTGTGAAAATAATGAGGTTTATATGAGAATTTTGAATACATTTTCCGATAAGAAGACATGTTATGTCTTAAATGTTTTGTATTATTGAAAAATTTGATAATTTTATTAAGTGTACATATTATTATATATTATTGTTTAATATTGATCACATAATTATCTTAATCTAAAAATAATAAAGAACATAAGAATTTAAAAGAATGATTTCATTAGATAAAAGTCAATATTATGTAATGTTTGAGGCCATGTCATTATATTTAGTCACTGGTTCAGCTACGGTACCCTACTAGTTTCATTTACATCCTCTGTATCAATAATCATATCTAATTTTAGTGATTATTAATATGGAAATTATATATTATTTCATAAAATAATAGATAATGAATTGTTCTATGATGGTTTTTTTAATAAGGGATAACATAAGGATTCTATATAATTAAATACTCATAATGTTTTATGAAATTTTTTCTAGCGATACATAGTTACATTTATTATACATGTGTTTTAATATGTTAAATATTAATTTGATTGATAATATAATGTTTTTATTATTATATTTTTTTAATTTATGCCTGGATTTATTCGATTCTCACAGTTTTATATGGGCTTTTGTTTTGTATATCCTAATGAGTGAGTTATTTTATATTATTTCATGATCATGTAAATACAGATTACTTATAATAATTAATTAGAAATTGTATTTAATTATTTGTGGATCTTATTGGATTATATAAGAGTTTATTTAAATGACGATAAATAACATATTTTTTGTTATGGTTGGTGGGAGATTATTAAAAGGGACAACCCCATTTTTGATTTAGTTAATACATAAAATTACCTTCCTTATTCATATGCACATGAGTTAATAAATATAATGTGGGATAAGAGGGATAATTTGACCAGATTAAATATTGAGGTTTATATAGTTGTTACAGTGAATTAGGATAGACCATTTATATTCAAGTCGGTGATCTCAAACACAATCAATTGTAGTTTTTTAGTTTATCCATAACATTGTTTAATTGATAAGATATAGTTGTATTGTGATTGGAAATATGATAGGTGTATATCCATGGGTTGGGTCTTTAAGGACCTAGAGAAGCCTTATATTATGTTAGATAATGCTCTATTTAGAGTAGAAATATATTTGTGGGCTTTATAAAATGAATCTTGTGGATGATTATGGGATACATGATATCATAGGAGATAAATATATTGTATGAAATGATAATTTGGGGTATGTAATTGTTGTAAAAGGAATAAATGATAATGCATGCTTTAAAATGGTAAACTATTATGTTATCCATCAAAGAATACTTCGTTGGGGTTGGGATATTAGATTATCTATTTGTGGGATAGTCTTCGGGGAACCCATATGATTAGATTCAAAATAGATGAAATCAGTTAAAACGATAAGAAAAATTGTAGTATGAAATGGGTGGTGAGTGTTTCGACTACCTAGGTGTGGTGTCCCTTATGAATAATATGATAGGTCTCTTCAGATACTTTATAAATTTAATCAATAGTTATATCATAAGATTCTATATTTTTTTGTATCACAATACATACACTCTTATGTGATGGTTTTATCATAGGATAAAATAGTTTCATGAATTATCCTTGAATGTGTTTCGGATTATTAATTATAACATTATGTACTCATGCGATGAATGGAGATTAAGATAACGAATGGCATGTTGGGATAAAAATTCATAATATTAAATGATAGAATGTATCACCCACCTATAATATTAAAATATTACATCATGGAATATATGTTTTTCTAGAAAATAGTTCGAAATACGATTAACTAGATTGACTATATTTCCATATTGTAATTTGATGTGAGATATTATTCCATCGATTTGTCCTGTTTGAAAATAGTAGTGACACATTAGATAGTGTTACCATGAGTGAATTATTTTTGAAAAATTCTATAATATTTGATAGTTTTATTTGGACTTTATAAGGTTTTATCTAGTGGTACGATATAGAATATTTATGACATTAAACATTTCCTGACATTTTTTAGATAATGTATAAGGCCTAGGCCTTAAGCATTACTTAATATTGAAATAAATAAATAATTTACATTGAGTATCTTTTCAGGTTTAGAGTTTTAGAGAATTAGAACATAACTACTACATCTCAATAGATTACAAAGTAGACACTTCTACAAAGTTTCCATAGAATAAAAAAACTCTTAAAAAGAAACATGTCTAGTTCCAAGTTTTATATAGAATTACATTCCCTTGATCCCATCATTGACCCTATTCCACATTAGGTCCTGTGAAAAACATTTCAAAAAACTTGGGGTGAGCATAAAAAGCTCAGTAAAGGATACACATAGAATGAAAACTATTAGTTTATCAAAACAATAAGTAAACCATGTATACTTTACCAAAGTAATACTTTTCACCTTTATGAAGTAGTAAAAACTCTTCACTGAATAATTGATCATTACTTACCCTGATGTAACCAAAAGATTACCATAAAACCCATAAAATGATCACATAACATATAAAGGTAACTTGGGTCATAAACATACTTAAGTGGAGTAACCATACGGTCGAATTCCACACATATCACTTAATGGAATAGCCATACGACCAACTTACATACATACTTAATGGAATAGCCATACGGCCGACTTCCATACCCAATGAATTGGAGGTTATAACGTAACCACCCATCCTGGTATTCACGACACCACCCTTCATATGGTTTATCACGTAACCACCCGCCAAATGTCCAAGTACCAATATAAAATCATTAATCATAAAACCAATATAAAGGAATGATAACATTTCCACATTTCAATCACAATATATCATTTAAATATATTTACATAATAGAATCCTTTATCAAAACCATTTTCAATACCAAAATAAATAAAAGAGTATATTTTATTTATTTTATTTTAAAAACATTACGGCTTGTTGAGGAAGCCAAAAACCAAATAATACTCGCGGCTACGGAAAAGGTCATTGTCATCGCGTACATTAAAAGAAACATTCCTTTTTGTCATTTAGTAAAATGCTTCGTAGAAAAAGATTCCTTTTGTATAAAGGTAAAATTCAAAGGGGTTTATACACCATATAAAAGATAGTTGTGTATAAAACGAAATATGCCTCAATGAAAGGATATTGAGAAGAAGTCCCTTACCTCAGGTCCAACTTGACTCGATCGTTCTTTAACATCCTGAATAATAAACTAGAGTTAATTTATATTTTCATAAGAACCTTTTTCATGTTCATTATTTCATTAATATCACTTATTACCATGTTATAAACATTATGTAATCATTTAAGTTAATAATGTTTGTTTTGTCGATATTTGGTTCTTAAGTCGAAAGTGGACTTCTTACAATTACATGTTGTTTGTGTGGCCAGATGTTTATTATATCCAGAATTGTATTCATGATTTAGATATCATATATGTCATATATATCCAGCACATTCTTGCATTTATAACATTACATAATCATTTATAGTTAAGAAATGAAATGCACCGTTCATGGAGACGGTAAGCCGTACGTACGCATGAACGCTAATTTCATTTCTATTTCGTATTTTATAGAATAGAATAATAATTATATAAAGTTATATTATATTTCTAGAATAATATCATATATAATATCATAGTTCCATCCTCTATACGTCCCACATATGGTATTTAACGAATCAAATCACTTTGAGGGGGCGGTAGTCCGCACTTCCTTAAATGAAGATATCGCGTTTACCCATAATGGAAACCATAAAGGTATGCCCAAAATGAAAAATACAGAATCAAAAAAAACATAAAAATATTATATATCATATATAAATATAGTGTCATCTTAATGTCCACCTTTGAAGGTGTTAAAATAATGTTGAACAATCATCGTTTCGGGAGGCAGAAATTCTCCATCCACAGAAACAGTATGTTATTTAACCATTAGATGTAGGTGTGTGTAAGTGTAGCTCTAATCCTTCTTATAAAAACATCCTAGTATATTTAGGATACTGTAATTTCTATAAAATAAAATAATAAAAAGTGTTTAGGGGGTTGGAGAAGCAAAATAAAACAAAAGGACTCAAAAGAAGTCATTACCTTAAAATCGGGTAACTCCCTTTGGTTTGAGCTCAAAGGCTTCCTTGGGAAGACTTCTGCACAAAGTGAGGCTTCAAGGAGTAATAGAGGGAAGTTGACAGACAAAATGGTCAGAGTTTGGCTGAGACAAAGGCTTTGGGAGTGTGGGTAAAGAGGTAGAGGTGGGGGCCTTTTATAAGAGGAGAGGAGGGGCACTCTTGGAAAGTAATGATAAGGTACTTTATTTTAAAATGCGTTTTGGATTCAAAAGGTCCCACATTGAGATAATTCAAGGGTAAGGTGATCCGGGTTCGAAATCCACCCATCCAATAGGTTTTGGACATGCGTAGGTCATAGATTTTACATTATCATTTCATTTTATTTAAATCCTTTATTAATGAGGTAATCGCTGCATCATCATGATGTCATAAATAATTTAATTTATTTAAAGTATAAAATTATACAAAAAATACTAAGATGTAGGAACTCTTTTTATATTTCTAATTAATATTTATAGTAAAAATTCTGACTTTTATAACCCCATGTAAAATTTGTTTTAGTAAAACATTTCATGTTTGGGTCATTTTTACTTTAACATTTAATAAAAAGTTATTTATGTCATTTCCCAACCAAAGTGGATCCATGGGGTCCCCAAGTTGACCCATGGGTTTTCTTGGTCGTCCATGAAACATCCAATGAGGGTAGGACATGTTTCAAGCTCATCTTATTTTATTAAAACATTATTTTTACCTTAAACTACACTAATTACCTCTGATCGCGATTAAGAACTTAAAAGTTACTATTCACCAAAAAATTTATTTTAATCCCATTGAACCACACTTTACTTCTTAATGACAACCATGTATGTCGGATTTTTGAAATTCAAAACACAGATGTGTTAAAATTTCATTTAAACAAAAAATCAGTTTTTAAGTACCACTTAGTGGTTTCACTATTCATCAAAAATTGATGTTTTTCAGAAAAATACCAAAACATCACCCAAACAATATTTGATATTCCAAATTCAAAAATAAAGTCCATTTTACAAAATTCAAAACATATAATTTGCATTAATTAATTTTATAATTAATTCCCGCTGTCAGAGCAAATAGGGTGTTCTTATAAAACAATAAGTATCAAAAGATTGACACTAGTTTAAGTCTGATTTCAACATGAAATTAATTCCAATGACCACTATTTGATTTAATGGTAAAAATATATTTTAAATTAAATTTAAAACTAATTCAAAAGGAAATATAATCATATAAAAAATTAGATTAAAAATAGGTTTTGAATTAATATACATCATTTTACACTATTCATTAAAAAAATGAACTTTATTGGAAAGATACCAAAAACTTCCACAAAGTAAATTTTGATGTACCAATTCAAAAGAAGAGTTTTATTTGGTCCAATAGAATGTATAAAATTGATCAAAACTATATTTAATTACGGTTTTCCATCAAAAGGTGATAAGTGAACCTTTAGTGAAAACTGGGGCATATACGCCTAAAATTGAATTCATTCCATATTTTAAGCCTTTATCTTTTATTGGATAAAAGTAAAAACATTTAAAAAAACATATATAATCAAATTTTAGTTAATTCTATCCATTAACTCAAATAAAATGACTACATTTTAACTACTATTTAAAATAATATTATTATATTTCTAGTCTGCAACGTAAGATTTCAATGAAACTCTTTGTTGCGTATCGGGTACGCTATCGAACATAGCAACCCCTTTAAAGTAAAATTAATATTTAATTCGTAAATATTAATAAATATGAAAATTCTTTATTCTTTATTTACCTGGGATGTTACATCCTTCCCCCCTTTTGGGAATTGCGTCCTCGCAATTTTATTAACTTATCAAAATAAGTGGGGGTATTTATCCCTCATAGCATTTTCAGATTCCCACGTTGCCTCTTAAACCATATGGTTTTTCCACAAAACCTTTACCTGTTGGATTACCTTATTTCACAACACATTTTCTCTTCGGTCAAGAATCTGGACTGGTTGTTCTTCATAAGAGAGATTCTCTTACAACTGAACTACCTCTGGGCTCAAAACATGAGATGGATCTGGCATATACTTCCTCAACATTGAAACATGAAAAACATTGTGTACCTGAGATAAACTCGATGGTAAAGCCACTCGGTAAGCAACTAATCCAACTTTCTCCAGAATTTCATATGGTTCAATGAACCTTGGACTCAGCTTTCCTTTCTTACCATATCTCATCACACTTTTCCATAGAGAAACCTTGAGAAAAACATGATCACCTACCTCGAAAGATAGATCCTTCCTCCGGTTATCCGCATAACTCTTCTGCCTGCTCTGAGCTGTTCTCATGTGTTTCTGAATCAACTGAACTTTTTCTGCCATCTCTTCTACCAATTCTGGTCCCATCAGCTTCCTTTCACCCACTTCATCCCAAAATGCTGGAGTTCAACACTACTTCCCATATAATGCCTCAAATTGTTCCATTTGTATACTGGAATGAAAATTGTTATTATAAGAAAACTCAACCAAAGAAAGATGTCGATCCCAACTTCCCTGATAATCCATTGAACAAGCTCGTATCATATCCTCCATGTTCTGAATTGTTCATTCTAACTTCCCATCTGATTGAGGATGAAAAGTTGTACTAAAATTTAATTCAGTACCCAATGACTCTTGAAGGTCTTTCCAAAAGTTAGAAGTAAACCTGGGATCACGATCTGACACAATGGAGAGAGGAACTCCATGTAACCTGACTATCTCTTTAAGATACAAATGGGAAATTTGACATAGTGAAAAAGCATCTCATATAGAAAGGAAATGAGTAGATTTATTCAACGGATCAACAATAACCCAGATTGTATTATTACCTCGAGATGTCCTCGGTAATCCCACAACAAAGTCCATGGTTATGTTTTCCCATTTCCACTCTGGCACTGGTAAAGGCTGAAGTATCCCTTTCGGTAACTGCTGCTCTGCTTTAACCTGCTGAGAAGTCAGACACTTCATAGTAAAATCAGCAATATCCCTTTTCATTCCATCCCACCAGTAATACTCCCGCAGATCTCTGTACATCTTAGTACTGCCAGGATGAACTGAAAACGGGGAACTATGAGCCTCACATAACAACTCATTCTTCAACAGTGAATTACAAGGCACACATAATCTCTTCCCAATCCTCAAAAAACAATCATTATCAATGTTGAATTCAGGCAACTTACCTTTCTGAACCAGATCTACCGTTTTCTGCAACTCACTCTCTTGCTTCTGTGCTTTCTTGATTCTGTCTGATAGAGAAGATTTCACTGATAGATGAAACAAAACAGAATAACATCCTGCACCAACAACTTCTATGCCAAAGTTCATCAAATCTTTAACCAAAGTATCACGTTCCAAACACAACATTGCTAATGAAGCATTATTTTTTCGACTCAAAGCATCAGCCACTTTATTTTCTTTTCCCGGATGGTAATGAATTGTACAATCATAATCCTTGATTATTTCCAGCCATCTCCACTGTCTCATGTTCAATTCTTTCTGAGTTCATATTTACTTTAAACTTTTGTGATCAGTATATATTTCACACTTTACGACATACAAATGATGCCTCAAAATTTTTAAATCAAATATAACAACAGCTAATTCCAAATCATGTGTAGGGTAATTTACCTCATGAGTTTTCAACTGACGTGAAGCATAAGCAATTACCTGATCATTCTACAAAAGGACACAGCCAAGTCCCTTCAACGAAGAATCACTGTATATAAAAAACTCAAAATTCCTAGAAGGAAGTGCCAAAACTGGAGCATTCACCAATCTTCTTTTCAACTCCTAAAATAATCATCACATTCTTTTGTCCAGATAAACATAACACCCTTCCGAGTTAGCTTAGTCATTGGATTAGATAAATGTGAAAAAATTTCAACAAACCATCGGTAGTAACCTGCCAAACCAAGAAAACTATGGATCTCAGTTACATTTGTGGGTCTTGGCCATTCTTCAACAACTTTTGTTTTAGCAGGATCAACAGTTATGCCATCGTTTGAAACAATGTGACCCAGGAAAGAAATTTGATGTAACCAAAACTCACACTTGCTGAATTTTCCATATAGTTTCTTTTTTTATGGTTTTCAAGATATCCATTAAATGACTTTCATGCTCCTCTTTACAATTAGAAAACACCAAAATATCATCAATGAAAACAACCAACATTTTTCACCTGATTCAACTGAGCCATCACTACAACAAATTGTTTAGTTCTGATTCTGACCATCTCAGGATACTAATTTGAAAGGTCATTTCCCACTGTATGCCTTCCCAGAAAATATGTTCTTTTTCCTCTATGAAAAACCATTCTCAACACAGAAATATCTTCGGAGAAGCAACATGGTAATCTGTAAATGCTATATCATTTCAATCATACCATAAATTATTTTATAATTTAACACTTTTCTAACTCCTAAAGTTTTCTAAACCGACCTCTGATACCAACTATAAGGCCACGGGCTTAAACATTACTTAATATTGAATTAAATGAATAATTCACATTGAGGATATTTTCTGGTTTAGAGTTTTATTGAATTAGAACATAAATACTACATCTCAAAAGATTATAAAGTAGACACTTCTACAAAGTTTCCATAAAATAAAAAAACTCTTAAAAAGAAACATGTCTAGTTCCAAGTTTTATATAGAATGACTTTCCCTTGATCCCATCCTTGACCCTATTCCACATTAGGTCCTGTGACAAACATTTCAAAAAAACTTGGGGTGAGAATAAAGAGCCCATTAAGGGATACACAAATAATGAAAACTGTTAGTTTATCAAAACAACAAGTAAACCATGTATACTTTATCAAAATAATACTTTTCACCTTTATGAAGTAGTCAAAACTCTTCACTGAATAAAAGATCATTACTTACCCTATTGTAACCAAAAGATTATCATAAAACCCATAAAAATATCACATAACATATAAAGGTAACTTGGGACATAAACATACTTAAGTGGAGTAACCATAAGGTCGACTTCCACACATATCACTTAATGGAATAGTCTTACGGCCAACTTCCATACATACTAAATGAAATAGCCATACGACCGACTTCCATACCCAATGCATTGGAGGCTATAACGTAACCACCCGTCCTGGTATTCACGGCACCACCTGTCATATTGTTTATCACGTAACCACCCGTTAAATGTCCAAGTACAAATATAAAATCATAAAGCATAAAACCAATATATAGGAATGATAACATTTCCACATTTCAATCACAATATATCATTTAAATATATTGATATAATAGAATCTTTTATCAAAACCAATTTCAATACCAAAATACATAAAAGAGTATATGGTATTTATTTTATTTTAAAAACATTACGGCTTGCTGAGGAAGCCAAAGACCAAATAATACTCGCGGTGGCGGAAAAGTTCATTGTCACCGCGTATGTTAAAAGAAACATCCCTTTTTGTCGTTTAGTAAAATGATTCGTAGAAAAATATTCCTTTTGTATAAAAGTAAAATTCAAAGGGGTTTATACACCGTATAAATGATAGTTGTGTATAAAACGAAATATGCCTCAATGAATGGAGATTGAGACGAAGTCCCTTACCTCGGGTCCGACTTGACTCGATCGTTCTTTAACGTCCTGAATAATAAAATTGAGTCAATTTATATTTTCTTAAAAACCTTTTTCAAGTTCATTATTCCTTTTATATCACTTATTACCATGTTATAAACATTATGTAATCATTTATGTTAATAAATTTCTTTTGTCGATATTTAGTTCTTAAGTCGAAAGTGGACTTCTTACAATTACAAGTTGTTCGTGTGGTCAAATGTTCTTTATATACAAAATGACATTCCTGATTTGGATATCATATATATCATATATATCCAGCATATAAATGTATTTATGATATTACATAATCATTTACAGGTATGAATTGAAATTCACCGTTCATGGAGACGGTAAGTCGTACGTACGCATGAACGCTACTTTCATATCATTGTCATATTAATGGAATTAAAACTAAATGAGAGGTATGTATATATTAATTCCAGAATTATATTCATAATTTAGATTTATCATTAATAATATATATCCATTATATACATGTACTTTTAATAGTACATTACATTTGGGGATAAGAAATGAAATGCACCGTTCATGGAGACGGTAAGCCGTAGGTACGCATGAACACTACTTTCATTTCTATGTCATACTTTAATGGAAAGAAATAATAATGATATAGAGGAATATTATAATTTCAGTATAACATCATATATAATAACTTTAAATCCAACCTTTATACATCCCACATATGGCATTAATCAATCAAATCACTTTGAGGGGGCGGTAGTCCGCACTTCCATAAATGAAGATATCGCGTTTACCCATAATGGAAATCATAAAGGTGTGCCCAAAATGAAAAATACAGAATCATAAGGAAAACATAAACATATTATATATCTTATATAAATATAGTTTCATCTTAATTGCCACCTTTGAAGGTGTTAAAATAATGATGAACAATCATCGTTTCGGGAGGCAGAAATTCACCATCCACGGAAACAGTATGTTCTTTAACCTTTAGATGTAGGTGTGTGTAAGTGTAGCTCTAATCCTTCTTATAAAAACATCCTAGTATATTTAGGATACTGTATTTGTAACAAAATAAAATAATAAAAATAGTTTAGGGGTTGGAGAAGTGAAATAAATCAAAAGGACTCAAAAGAAGACATTACATTAAAATCGGGTAACTCCTTTTGGTTTGAGCTGAAAAGCTTCCTTGGGAAGACTTATGCCCAAAGTGAGGCTTCAAGAAGTAATAGAGGGAAGTGGAGAGAAACAATTGGCAGAGGTTGGCCAAGAAAAAGGCTTTGGGAGTTTGGTAAAGGGGTAGAGGTGGTGGCCTTTTATAAGAGGAGAGGAGGGGCACTCTTGGAAAGTAAAGATAAGTTACTTAATTTTAAAATGAATTTCGGATTCAAAAGTTCCCAAATTTATATAATTTGAGGGTAAGGTGATAAGGGTTCGAAATCCACCCATCCAATAGGTTTTAGACATTTGTAGGTCATATATTTTACTTTATCATTTCATTTTATTTAAATCCTTTATTAATGAGGTAATTGTTGCATCATCATGATGTCATAAATAATTTAATTTATATAAAATATAAAAATTATAAAAAAAATACTATGATGTAGGAAATCCTTTTATATTTCTAATTAATATTTATAGTCAAAAATTCTACTTGTATCACCCCATGTAAAAATTGTTTTAGTAAAACATCTCAGGTTTGTGTCATTTTTATTTTAACATTTAATAAAAAGTTATTTATGTCATTTCCCAACCAAAGTGGCTCCATGGGGTCCCCAAGTTGTCCCATGGGTTTTCTTGGTCGGCCATGACACATCCAATGAGGGTAAGACATGTGTCATGCTCATCTCATTTTATTAAAACATTATTTTTAACTTAAACTACACTAATTACCTCTAATCGCGATTAAAAACTTAAAAGTTACTATTCACCAAAAAATTGTTTTAATCCCATTGAACCACATTTTAATTCTTAATGACAACCATGTATGTCGGATTTTTGAATTTCAAAACAGAGAGGTGGTAAAATTTCATTTAAACGAAAAATCCGTTTTTTAAGTACCACCTAATGGTTTCACTATTCATCAAAAATTGATGTTTTTCAGAAAAATACCAAAACAACACCCTAAGCTGTATTTGATATTCTGAATTCAAAAATTAAGTCCATTTTACAAAATTCAAAAAATATAAGTTGAATTAATTAATTTAATAATTAATTCCCGCTGTCAGAGCAAATAGCGTGTTTTTATGAAACAATAAGTATCAAAAGATTGACACTAGTTTAAGTCTGATTTCAACATGAAATTGATTCCAATGAACACTATTTGATTTAATGGTAAAAATATATTATAATTTCAATTTAAAACAAATTCAAAAGATAATATAATCATATATAAAATTAGATTAAAAAGTGGTTTTGAATTAAAATACAACATTTTACACTATTCATTAAAAAAATGAACTTTATGAGAAAGATACCAAAAATTTCCACAAAGTAAATTTTGATGTCCCAATTATAAAGAAGAGGTTTATTTGGTCCAATATAATGTATAAAAGTGAACAAAAATATATTTAATTATGGTTCTCCATCAAAAGGCGATATTTGAAGCTTTAGTGAAAACTCGGGCATATACGCCTAAAATTGAATTCATTACGTATTTTAAGCCTTTATCTTTTATTGGATAAATGTAAAAACATTTAAAAAACATATATAATCATATTTTAGTTATTTCTATCCATTCCCGCCAATACAATAGCTACATGTTAACTACCATTTAAAATAATATTATTATATTACTAGGGTGCAACATAAGATTTCAATGAAACTATGTTGCGTATCGGGTATGCTATCGAACATAGAAACACATTTAAAGTAAAATTAATATTTAATTTGTAAATATTAATAAATATGAAAATTATTTATTCTTTATTTACCTGGGTTGTTACATCATGTTTCCTTGATTGGATTATTTTAAATCTAGTTGTATGATATAGATGTTTTGTGACGTTGAACTTTTCTAGATTGTGGTATGATACAGTTTATATAATAGGAGAATAATTTTCTATATTTCTATAAAAGATAATGTTTCCTTTACTCGATTATTCACCAACTAGGGGTGTGGTATTGGATTTATTGTGCAAAATGATATACAAGTTAGTGATTTTAATTTCTATAGAATGATTTTGATCAAGTCAATAATGAAATATGGATGGTTTGTGATTTTTTCAAACCTAGTGTTCTTTTATTATATAAGGGTTATTATTTGGAAATACCATGTTCCTTGAGTAGGACATTAGAGTCTTGGTTGATGAGATACCGACCGAGAAAAATATTTAAGTTATAAAAGAGCATTAGAAAACCTATTTAATAATCTTACTACAGAATAATTTGATTAGGATCGACTGTAAGAGTGGATTAATTAGTTTATAATTGTTTAATAGGTTTATTCATTATGTTTTTTTAACTTTCATTATATCCAATAAATTTATTCTTATATATAATTTTCATTAGGGAAACCATTACTACTAACCAAGTGATTTTCATGCTCATGTTATTTAACTACACCTTACATATATGGAAACCATATTACAAGCATAAATTTTTTTGAACAACACTTACTACATTTTTGTTGGTGTAGGGGATCATTAGGGATTTGGAGATAGGTATAAGGTAATCCCATGAACAGTGTAGTGGGTATAGATGTATATTTTGATTTTATTTCTTAGTATTGAATATGGATAACACATAAAGTGATATTGAATTAATAAAAAAACTATATGATATACATTAGATTCATCTTCTATAACATGTTTTATGATTATATTTATTGCATTCTATCCACTATAATTATATATATTATGATAAATTTTGTATCTATTGTTAAATATTAATAATATTTTTAGATGTTTACTTGTGAAGAAACATTGGTTTTAGTCTCCTTTTTTTGTATTATAATACCTCACACACTAACATATTTTATTTGGTGTATGGGATAAGTAAATAAGTTTTTTTGGTCATATTCGATCTATATAGATGGTATTTGGTCAGGATAAAATATAAATTAGTAACATATCCCTTATTTTAATTATGTTACATTTTGGGAAACAATATATAGATAAAAGAATTATTATAGATGGTACTAAAATCAGTATGTATTCCATGATAATAGAATTTATAGTGGAAAACAATGTTTCCATAGAGTATTTATTGAGGTTATTGTTATTCATTATTTCAGATGAGATATTTTTGATTATTATGTTGTCCATGATTTGTGTTTTTTTATTTTTCTCTATGAAATGTGTGGAATGAATTTTTTCATTCATTATAGATTACATGTTTTTTAAAATGATTTTTATATACATTTATTTGATTGAAAATTTTTATTTTTATTTAAAGAAAATTTTATTTTTTTAAATCACTAAAAATATCCTCTTAAATGTATTCATGACTAACTTATTGGGGAGCTCTACTGAATCTCCCAAAAAATGCAATTTTTTTTCCATATACTAATTAAATGAATGATATTTTATTAGTATAGAATTGTTTGAGATCATGTGAGACCCTAGATTTAATATAATGTGTATGGGGATACATACTATCTATTATATATTGGTATTGGGTGACCAGGAAAAATGGATTCATTTTGGTATTCAAAATCTGATGCACAATGTTGCTTCATCAATTACAACCAATAAGGGAATGCATTAAATATAATCAGTGGGATACTCTGGTGATGATGAGATGTTACAATAGTTGTTTTCAGTTACCTGTTAATATAATTAATTAGAATCCCCTCTAGTAATTTTTTTATACGGGCTCGGATATAAGAGTTTCTTAATAAATAGGAGTTCATCATGTAACACATATGCAGTCATAAATTTTTATATTTTTTAGATTATAATTTTTATGTGAATTAAATATTCATTTTTTAATATTTATGGGATAGTCTCCAAGTATGGGTTTCTATGGTAATTTATTATAGAAATAAAAACCCTGATAGTGTTTCATGTGAGGAATGTGACTGATAAACATGAATAGAAATTTTATCTATTTAGGCATGGTGGACATGAAATTTTAGAATATCACTTTGGACTATATAATATATATTGACTGAAGGATATTAATTTATTTTACACTTTCAAGGGTATGATATTCCAAAAAATATAGTATAAATTGGGTATTGTTGTTAGAGTTGTTTTTGGAACTACCTTTCCATGGGGATAAGTGATTTTGTTTTCAAAGTGTAATGATTCAAAAAATTCATTTATGAATTTTTGACACATTTTAATATTTAAATTACCAATTATTAGATAATTTTTTATGATATTGAGGGTAGTCAAGATCTATTTCCAATTAGAGAGGGTTACCAAGGAACCAGTTATAGTGGCCCATTCCTTTTTAAACATATTTGTATAAGATTATTAACTTATAAGTTCAATGATATAAAATAAGGTTTTGAAAAAGGAATAATTTCTTTGGAAGACAATTTTTGTAATACATAATCTTGAAAGATAATTTGTGTTTATTTTATTCTCCATAATGAAATCCTAAACACCCTTGAGTACATAACAGAATATAGGATAACTTAGGGAACACATAGATAAAAAGGAAGAGATAAAATCATTTTAAGGGAAAAATAATGATGTGGAAACCGAAATTTTTAGTCAAATTTATAATAATATATCACAAAAGATAATTATAATTAGTAATAACATAGGAAAATAACATAAATAACATGGTATGACAATATCATGGAAATATATGATTTATAACTAAAAAAATTATGACATATGATAAAGTGTATTCAAAATTCCATGGCAACATCACATAGTGAACATAGTACCATTGTGGATTAGGGTTACCCATTAATCACATATATAACACAACATGATACAAAATTTTTACCAATTATTTTGAGTTACATATAATCACACCCACTATAACATATATATTCTAACGTAATCCAAAAAATGGATGAAATTTTTAAAAAATTAATAAAAAAATTAAGCATGGAAAAAAAACTGGTTGTAAAATTATACATCATATAATATTCAAAATAGAATTTTAAAAAAATTAATTTGAGTAATGGCAATAAAGAATTTATTAACCCATAAAAGGTAGTTATAAAAATATAGGTATATATGTGAGGGACATATAGAAAGAATTTTGAATCATTCCATAACATTAAAGTTAATGATAAAGTGGGTTAGAGGGAGAATAGTTATAGCCCAATAAAGAAGACGGTTTTGAGATATCATGTACCATGAGACCAAATAATAAAATTAATTTTTTATATTCAACAATAATAAAATCATGTTAATTTTTTAAATTTATTAATAAAATTTTTCAAACTCTATTATTATTTTTAATGTCTTTATTATAATGTTATCTTTAATTGCCTAATCACTTGTGTTTATTTCAAATAATTTTTTTGATAATTGTATTATTTGTCCAAAATCACATTTGTATGTTGGAAAAGGTCAATGATACTATTATTAAGTATTCTCTAGTATAATAATACAGAAATAATAATAATTTTTATACATTAATTAGAATTTTATTACCAATAATGAAGCTTGGTTCTGAAGAATGAGGTGTATTGCAATCTTTGAGATGATTGGAATGACTTATGAGTGAGTAATATTTTTTTTCAAATTTCAAAATGAAAATAAGGTAAATATTTTATTATATTCATTTATTGACAATTTTATCATAAATATAATATTATTTCATTAAGTACACTTATATATATATATCCTATGTGTTGCAGTTATGAAAAACGAATCACAACGCTTTATAGAGGTAGTATCCCACACATAGTCTGGATTATAATTATAATATTTCAATAAATGGAAATGTATAAAAATATTTTATATATTAATTTAACACATAGATAAATATTTAATTAGTATCATATATGTACATTAAATATATCATTATAAACAACACAAAGAGGTTTTGGTTGAAAAAATTACATCAGTATGTAAGGTTGTGGTCCTTTGTACACATGAATAATGGTTTAGTTTCCCATTTGATGTGATAAGAGATAGATATATATTAACCATTAACATAATAAAACATTTTTTATTTATGAGATAAGGATTTTATAATATCATCATGGTTTTATAATATTTTATGTAAGTTAATGATGAAATAAAATTAAAATTCTCGCTGAAGAAGGATACCTCTTCTCTGGACAACACATTTAGGATAACATAATAATCTATCCTATGGGGGTTATTAAACCAAAAAATAATCTAATATGTATGAATTATAGTCTGTATAGGGTTATTTTTGGTACTTATTAATTAAAATAGGGTTTTTACTTGTTATTAAAAGAGGAGAATATGACCCCTTTTATTAGTGAGGTGAGTGGACTCTTGGAATTTCTTATAATATTAAATTAATATAAATTAATATCATATAAAAAAGTACCCATGATGATATAATTCAAAATTAAAACGTGTTTTGGTTAAAATAATCACATAAAATAAGATATAGACATGTTTTGTTCAAGTTTATACACATATATGTTGGTTTTAACCCATGTAAAACATTTTTTACTATTTCCCTTGGAGCATACTTTATAATTATTTAAGGCTCATGAGAGTAACTATAACATAATAATTGGACCATAAATGGACCATGGATTATATTTTTAACTATATGAAAAAAATTGGTGAAAGATTTTTTATATTAATTTTTAATCATTTAATAAATCAGATTTTTTATATAATAACATTAACGTCATTTTTGGATCAATTTATTTGTTTTAACTTTGAAAACAACATGAAAAAACTGAATTAAAATTTTATTCATTAACATATATATATTAGTTTATATTAATCTAATAAATTCAAGATACACAGATAAATTATTTCAAATTATTTTATTTTTAATGTTTTTATATTTTTTTCTATTGATTAAATAAATGATGTCTTAGCGTTGTGGAAACAATTAAGATAATTATTTAAATTTCAAAAAATTATAAATAAATTTTCAAGATAAAACAAAATTATTTACCTTTATAACTAGTATTTATAACCAAACATAAATTTTTTATCCCTATCATGAAATATTACTAATTTTTAAACAATGAAGGTCACATTTTTATCTTTTTCATTTACTTAAATATTATAATTTTCAAAATCAATGAAACATTACACAAAATTTCCATATAGTCAATAATTTAATGAAATGACTAAAATAAAATATCAAATTGTATATATCAATGTGTTAGGGTTATTATTATGGTCCTTATCATATTATCTATGATCTATAATTTGCAGTTTTACCCAAATTCTAGTAATAATTATTTACTATATTTATTATTCAATATGTCAAAAAATTTACATTCACTATTTTCGAAGTTATAAAATCATAATTTAAAATAGGGAATTAATTTTTCCTTACATAATACAATAAATTGGTTGAATGTAATTTTAAATTATACCTTTCAGACATGATGAAAAACATGTTCTCATAAAAATTCATTTCCATGTCCAAAAACTAACATATAGTAAATCTGTTATAAATATGAGTAAAATGTAATTATTTGGGTTAAATATAAAAAATTAAAACCTATATTAAATTGAAATAAAATTAAAATCATAATTATTCTTTTAAATTTCTCAATTTATTAAATTGTAATTAAATGTTTTCAAAATGTTATAATTTCATTATTCACAAAATAATTGCCTATTTTAATAAAAATCCAACAAAATAAACTCTTAGATAATATTAATATGAATATTTAAAAAAATATATAATTTTTATAAAATACCATTTAAAAATGTTCAATAATTATATATAATGTTTTATCACAAATAATATATTATAATCCTTTATTAAAAAAATATATTTTAGAGAATAAATTAACATTACTAAAATTTAATTGATTATTTACTAAGATGTCAGCATTAGTAATAATGAAGTTTAAATATATTTCATAATGAACTATTAATACCTACTATTTTAATTTATAGGTTATAATAAACTTATTTAATAAAAAATACATTATTATTATTTTAGGATTGGAGTCCCATGTTGCATATTCCTTTAAACATATTATTCCATTTTCTGTTAAAATATAGGGTGTTATATTATTTCCCTCTTAATAATTTTCCCAGTGGAAATTTCTTATTTCTTAATATGATTAAGATAGGTGAGGGTTATTCTACTTTATTCTTTCCTACATTCAAATATATCTTCATCGTATTTATGCTTCATCAATATTACAATGACTTGGTGGGTTGGCTTGTTTTATAAATCATTATCTCTATAATCAAAGATCTTCATTACATGCTTCTAATAATTGATATAATTTTATTTATATACACAATTTGAATTCAATACATGTGGTATATTTGGTATTAATATCCCCAATATGGATACATGTTATACATTTTATAGTTAAGAAAGGGTTGGTGCGAGTGATAGTTGATAATACATAACTCTAACTCGATCAATTACCTCGAAAGGGATGATGTACCTAATCCCTAGCTGTTATTTCTTCTCAAATATAATGACTATATTCTATGGATATTTGTAGAGAGGAACATTATCCGAAACCTCAACTTACATATCTCATTGATGATTGTCATCATAGTACTACTATCAAATTTAATTATTTTTAACGTGTTATTAAACAATATTTATCATTTCTACCATTTTGTCTTCTATTTCAGGTCCAAACACCTTACATTCACCTAGTTCATCCTATCATAATTGGTTTCTATTGTTTTTCCTATAAAGGGACTACTATTTATCCATTTTTATTCATGGGAAATATTTTTTATTTTGTGAGATTTAAACCAAAGTATGATTTTGATCCCATCAGAAATTTTAGTCTATATTATATTCATTCAACATGTATTCTAGTGTCTATGTACTCTACCTAGATTAGAAAATGGATTGTGGGTGATAATCCAGGATAACTTTTGACTCATTATTTAGAGCATTTTAGATATTATTTCATAACATAGATGTAAATCATAGATATGAGTCATATTTATTTGGCATTGGTGTTATATATATAGTCACCACCATTCGTATGTGTATCCTTTCCAATTAATAATGTCACAGTTTTCTAAAATTGAAATTAAGTAATAAGTCTTCATAACAGAATACACTAAAATCAATATGCAATTATTTTCTTGTGATGTCTTTGGAAGACCAGGGACACTTTCCAGGGTGATGTTTTCCCTTTTCCATAAAGGTATTAGTAATGGTTTCATTACCCATTATAATTTTTCTTGTTACCATTAAGGTGATGATATTCCAATCACATTGAGGTCTATTCTACTCTATACTTCAATATATTTTCCTACTAGTAGTGATCCCAAAGTTCTCGATTCTTATTTTTTTCTCCCTATGCAAATGGAAAATCATGAGCTATGTGAATTATTCAACAAATCATCATGTATCTAAGTATTTAATATTAAAAATAGTCATGACCCAAAAATCACATATCCTTGTTAGAAAACTGTTAACTCCAAGGATTTACCTTTTATTACAGCTTCCAACTTCTTCTAAATTTCAACATCATCTCCTGAGAACCCATTAACAACATTAAAATATATTATTGAGAAATAATATTATAAATAATTTTCTAATTTTATTCTTCTATAATTAATAAGTGAAACCTATAAATATTTTAAATGATTGGCTCTATCTTAATCCCCATATTTTTTAAATTTATGGATCCTTTCTATTTATATCATCATCCATTTTTTTTTAATTCCCATGATTGTAATGGATTTAGATGTCATAGTAATTGATCATCTATACCCATATTCACAAAAAAAATATTAAGATTCTTCTAGGTAAATATATATTTAGGGATGTTATGATCCTTTTATATTTATCACTTCTCCCAATACAGATAATGTCTATATATTCTCAATCCAAAGATAACTCCATCCAACTCCATGAATGCAATCGATAGTTCTACTCTTGAATATTCAACTTTTATTAAATTTAGTATATCACAACATATATTTTTATTTTTTAAAATCAAAAAAATTTATTTTATACATCAATATATACCAAAAAAGACCACACATGAGGATATCACATGGACTGGTGCAGTGATAAGCCTTATTTCCACTCTATAATGCTATATTGACATTAACTGGTAAAGGAAATATATACCTCCATCCATATAATTTTAGTTAGTGGGTTTGAATATCCAAATAATTTTCTCAAAAATCGCTATAAATATCAATCTAGTATAAAGAATCTATGGACTTCTATTATAAATTAAATTCTTGACCACTCCTAAATTTCATTAGAAGGGTACATAGTAATGACAAGCCCCAGGAATAATTCTTACCTCATCCAAAAAACAAATTTAAATTAATTTTTATAAGTAATATCATTTCACAATTTATTTAGTATATTATTAAAATTCTCATCATAATATACATTAAATTTCAAGTATATCATAGTTTCCTCTATAAAGAATACAACAAATATTTTAAGGCAATATCTAAAGACACTCATCATTATGTCCATATTTTTTCTTGGATCATTAGGGATTTTGAAGATAATCAATCAGAACTCACATTGTCAATACCTCGTTTTAAAGGTGGCTCTAGGTATATATTCTTTATTCAGCATTATTTATTTATATACCTAATGACGATCCCCCATAAAGAAATACTAGGCCCGAAAAAGTTGATCGAATATGTTGTCTATCTATTGTAGAGAATACTTGTTTTTTATTATGAATTTTCATGAGTTCATGATAATCAACTAAAGAGAACATTGAACAATCCTTATTCATAGGAAAGAGTACTAGAACACCCCAATATGAAGAACACGAATGTATAAAACCTTTTTCCTGATTCTATTATAACTTATTTTCATCCCCCCCCACTCAATTGTGTATATTTTTAGTTACTCTTTGATATGAGCATATGTCCAGGTATATGCCTAATTTATAAATGAACATATTTTTCAAGAGGAAAACCATGAAAATATTTTGAGAATACATATGTCTAATACCTCACAATGGTATTTATATAACCCTTATTTTCCTCTTTGTCTCAATCTTTTTGGATATATATTTTTATTGTTAGGAAAAAATATAGACGCTTGAATAGAACATCACATGGGATATTCATCCTCCTTTTTAAACATGTATAAAACTAAAAGAAGGAATTGGGATGTGAATACCGACACCTCTCTCAAGATAATTGGTGCTATATTTATATAAGCATCACTAATCCATTTCCAATTGAACATCAAACTCCACTAAAGAAAGTGACAAGTAATTTTATGAATATTTCATTCCATAGACATTGACAATGGAAATGTAATATAAATAGTATGAAACTATTAATATGATATCAATTATTTTAGATAGCTTAACCCCCAATATATAGAGTTGGGTTTTTAATAGTACAAAGAATCATTAAGTATTTGAAAGAATAGAAATAACCATAATAGAAAAGTATGTTAACTATTCTTGAATGAATAAAAAGAGTTCATATCTACTTATCATTTTTAAGATCCATATCAATAGTAGTGATAGGATATTTCATTACACTATCTCAAGGCCTTAGAGTTTATTTTAATTTATTTTGTTCAAAGAAAACATCTATTATGGAATTATATTTCATTGTAACTATGTTTTTTACAATAGAAACATTGTACCCCAAATGAGTATTGATATGAACCATATTTTTTCATTTTTATTAGTCAAATTATTCATTTTACATCAGTAAGGATTATCCTTATCTTCATTTTCCTATTATAAATATATTCTTGGTCACTTCATAAACTTTCTAGATTCCTCTTCCCATAATTTTGAAATATAAAATATTGGGTATCCTTTCCTCAATTAGATTAATCTATTTACCTTCCCAGTGAAAAAATCAATGATACACATTTCATTTTTATTCCCATGAGACCACTGAGAGTCACATATCTACATCCCATCTTTTAGGTAATAATAAATAATATCTAACAAACATTCATAGTCCCAAATTGCTAAATATTTACATTGATTCGGTTTTATCATATTAAAAAATGGAACACCTTAATTTGTATTTTGATGATAAAATGAAGGTGTTCCAAAAAATCACTATGTTTTTTACATCATACATATCAATAGTACCATCTTCATTATGTTTCATTCTGAAGAGCTCCCACTCCATTTTAAGATAGAGTGTTCAATAAAATTATTAAATGGAAAATATTTTCATAAATTATTCTCATTACATGGAATCACTATCCTCATTGGGCTATATGTTACTGATTATCATCATCTATATATTGACATCAACCTATATATAGTATATGGAAAACATAATTTTATTTATTTTAGAATTTGGTAAAAAATAATATATTCTCAATAGAGTTCATAATTTATTCCATGATGAGGGTATCAGAAGATCCACTTATTGTTAGAGGTATTTTCACATTAAAAAATTGGCCACAAATTTATATTTATTTTGGGAAATGACTTCCACAAGATTGATATTATTATTAACAACTTGATCAAATTGTGCTTGTACTTCCATTGAGTTCTCATTTCCCACACTCATATATATGGACATATCATTGGATAAATCATCATATTTCATATTAGGTGGGTTGTGGAATAAATTCCCATATTTTCATCCGTTGACTTATAATAAAATAAAATATAATTAAATATTAACATAAACATTTAATATTTATAATATATGAGGTACACATTATATATGAAAATAAAATATATATTATGTTTTTCTATTTAATAATATATTTTATCCCTGGAAATGTTTCCTATATGTATTTGTATCTAAAATATTTTTTCATTTCATTTATAATGGTTCATAAAGATTCAAAAAAATTTCTAATTATTATCACTCAAGAGTGTCAAACCTGGTGTGTAGCAATTCGACTTTATTGTGATCATGGTGATGATCAATTCAATACCCAATGAACTATTATTTGGGTTATTACCCCTAGGGAAAACTATTCTTGATCCACATCCAATTTATTATCTAGATAGGAATATAATTTCATAGAATCCACTACATATATACTTCATTACAATTTCATCATATTTTCCTATACATAGACATATCGATTTTGATATTACTAAATGATTCTTGTTATAATCCACAAAATCAACTATACCTCTCCCCAATACAATCAATAGTGGACCATTCATTGTTTCAAATATTATAACATTATTTATAACATATGTATCCATTAATAAAATATAAGTATCTAAAAGGCCCAATTACTTTAGATGATTAGGAATATAGAGAACAAACATGAAAAATGAAACCTATTTATTTTAATCTCTATAATGATATACAAAATATTATTGACCCCCAAAAACATCATGGGATAGCCTGAGGAATACATAAAAAAATATGGGTGATCTAAAGAACATAGTAATGTTACGAACATGATATGAAATCATAATGTGTATGTAAAAGAACAAATGTTATATCATAAAAGAGATGGATCATGGGTAGTAACATTGGATTAAAACATAAATAAAATTTTATGAGAAGAAATTTGAAAAAAATGAAATGACGAAATAATAAAGAAGTCACCATATTCATATGTCATCAATAAGTTTTCAGAAAACACTTGGTGGATGATGTCCCATAGTGGATTAGGATTGTTCTATAGTACCATGCATAATTTCTCATATGGAAAAATAATCATCGAATGAGTTTGAGTTATATTTGGGAGCATAAATAGTAACATATAAATTATTATATATAGAAAAAAATTATGTCAATCATAAATCATTGAAAAAATAATTACCACCAAAAGAAAATTGGTTGTACAATCATTCTTCATGTCAAAATCAAAATAGAATTTTTAATTAATGAATTTGGTAAATGTTCATAAGGAATTTATTACCACATAAAAAGAAGGGAGAATAATCTAGCTATATATTCGAGTGACATATATACAATATTTTGAATAATTCCATAATATAAATGAGATAGATAATCATTATAATTATACAATGATGGTTGTTTTGTGAGATCCATTACCTTGAGTATGAATCATCACATACGTTATTTTATTATCCAAAATAATAAACATATGCAATCTTTTAAATTTATTAAAAGACTTTTATGTTGTATATAATTAATTTTATTTAATTTATTATCATGTTATAATCCACTACATAATAATTTTGTTTCATATAGTTAATTTGAAGATATTCAACTCATATGTCAAAAATCACAATAGTAAATTAAAAAGTGTGGAAAAAATTATTATTTAATAATCTAAAAAATAATATTGAGGATATAATTATTATTTATATACATCAATAATAATTTTATATTCAAAGATGAATGATGTTTATAAAAAATTAAATGTGTTATAATCATGGAGATTGTAGGTTGTATGTGTGAATGCGTAAAATTTCTATTTTTATAGAGAGATTATGGAAATATGGAATGAAATATAACATATTTATATATTTATAATTATATTATAAATATCATATTATTTCATCTAACACACTTTTATAAACACTGTTCATGTGATGCGGTGATGAAAAATGAATCACACCGCTTAATCGAGGTTGTAGTCCAGACGTGTGCAGAAACAAGATTTTCAATTTTCAATGAGTTGAAATATATGAAAATATAATAAATATTAATATTTAATAATGATAAAAGTTTCAGTAATATCATAAATTTCTAGTAAATACATCTATATAAATTCCCACGAGATGTTGTGATGGGAAAAAAATTACATCAGTTGGCAATGTGGTAGTCAGCTATATACATGAATGATGGTTTTGTTTATCATTTGATTGAAGTGGAGTTGGATATAGGTTATTAACTTAGAATAATAAAATATAAATATTTTTTAGGTAATTATTTCTATATATCATTGTGGATGAATTGTATTTAAAATAGGTGGAAGAAGAAAAATTCTTGGTTAAGAACGTTACCGCTTCGTCAAAATCCTCATTGGGTTTACACAAAAATCATTCCAACAAGGGTTAAATAACCTGACCAATGTATTTATGATGTGTTAATAGAATAATTGAAGGTAATTGGTTCTAGATTTGTTCATAAAAAATTATTTTTAAACGTGAATAAATGAAGAGAGGAGATAGTCTTTTATAATGTTAAGGGGAGAACCCTTACAACATCATAAAATATTAAACTAATACAAATTAATTGCCATGTTATAAATTGATTAAACTGATAAAATTATAAAATATGTAGATTCTGAGTTGAAATAATATCAAAAAATAAAATTCTAATAAGTTTAGGTGATATTTTTTCCGTTATAATTTTGTTTTATTATGTGTTAAATCTTTCTGGGATTAACAATGTAATAATGGGTTTTTTCTATTTATGGGTCAACAAAGTTACTATAAAAGGAAAATTATACCATATATGGACCATAGTTATATTTTATTCCATATCAAAATAAATTTTATGGAAAATCTATTTTATTAATTTTTAAATTGTTTTATGAGATATTATTTATCGTAAAATAAAATTCAAATCATTATTAGAATAGTTCATTTCATTGATTTTTATGAAAAATGAAAAAAGGAATCAAAATGAAATAATATAATATATATCTAATTTTTTAAGATTATATTAAACATTAATCATAAACAATAATTATATAAAATTATTTTAGTTCCCAAATTTTTAAATCCATTTAATTTATTTTACAAGTCTTTTGATGAATTGTGTGCCGACACTGTTATAATATTTATGTTAATTATTTTACCACTTAAAATTATAAATAAATTACTATAACAAAAAATAATAATTTAAATTTTAAAAATAAAATTTTTAATTGAACCCAATTTATTTTTCCCTTATCAAAATATTATTTATATTAAAAAAAGTAATGTTAAATTTTATTCATTATCATTTATTATAATATTATAAACTTCAAGAAAAATGTAATATGGAACCATGTGGAAGTATATTCAATAATTTAATGAGAATGGATGAAAAAAAATCACAAAATAGGATAAAGTCAAGTGTTATGGCTAACATTTTTATTCCATAATGTATTGTATTTAACTGTAATTACCTAATTTATCTTGACAATGTTGAAAAAAATTTATTATGGTTACATTTCATAATGAATAAAAAATAAAAGGCCCCATTTACCAAATTTGGAACTTTTAATTCCAAATATTGAATCTATTTTTTGGGATTTAATTCACATAAGTTGTAGAGTTTAATTTTAATTTATAATACCATGATTTTACGAAAAATAGTTCTTATGGGAAACAAATTTTTGTTTTCAAAAATTAACATATACAAAAATCCAAAATATCAATGATTAAATATTCATTAATTATTTTAAAACTAACCAAATAAAATTTATTTCATTTTTAAAATATAATTAAAATAAAAAATTGAATTTTAAATTACTTATTTTGTTAATAATAATTGAAAATTTTACAAAAAAATTGTATTTACCACTTTTCAATTAAAAATCATTCTTTTCAAGAAAATACCAAATTTTGGACCCTAATATAATTCTAATATAAAGATTTAAAATTTTTATTCGTATTATAATATGACACATCTAAAATATCTAGAAATTAATTATAATATTCACCTTCAAAAAAATATTTTTTTGAAGAAAACCTATATTTGAAGAACAAACTGACATTTTAGAAAATTGTGTGATTATTCGCTAAGAAATTTTCAATAGTAAGTAGGAACTATATATTTATATATCATATTTTAGTTAATAATATTAATAAAAAAAATATTATATTCTCAATTATAACATTAAGATTTTAATAATTATATTACACGATTTTTTTAGACTCGGTGGTGCTTGCTGTATATGATATCGAACATAATTGTCTTTTAAAAAAAACTCAGGGTGTTACACAAATTACTAAAATATTTAGATAATTAGTACATGTAACAACCAATTTAATTTTAAGATATATAATTTTTATTTCCATTAAATACTCATTAGTTATATTTATGTGAGTTATATTAGTTATTCAAATATTAGGTAAATATTCAATCAAATGGAAAAAATAAGTATTTCTATCAAAAATTGGTTTTTAGGTACAATATGTTTTTTAAAAGTCTATATTTTAAAATTTTTTATTATTTATTTGTAAATATTTTCTTTAATTCTTAGTAGATCATTTAAAAATTATCTTATGATTAATTTTTTAAATATTATGTGTTTTTTTATTTTTTTCGATGAAAAATAAAATATACATATGACTATTACAAACCATATTTTTTTCATTAATTAAAAAATATAAATTTTTATAAATTTGATTCAATGTAAAAATAGTGTAATTATATTTTTAATAATCTAATTATTGTTTTTTGAATTATATATATACTTGGATTTTCTAAAATAATATTATTTTACCTAAAAGGAATTTTTTTTGAAATATTGTTTTTTCATCAAATTTTATATTCTGTAATATTAAATAATGTTATAAAAAATATATGAATAAAATATAATATTATATACTCCATATTTTGAATAATAATTATTTAAATTAATTAAGAATTCTATCTTGTTTTTTTCATAATTAGTGTTAAAACAGTAAAAAGATATTACCGTGGTTAAGTGTTAAACAAGTTTACTAGGGGTGTTTTCAAGTGGTTATGGTTAAATTTGTGTATTAAAATGTAAAAATTCTATTTATAGAAATATATTTAATTTCTGTCATTTAATATTCCAATATTGATCATTTGGTAGGCATTTTTATTGACTAATACATTAATTTGTTTTAATATTTCTAGAAATTCCATGTGTTTCCTCGAAACCATATATAATAGGACACAAACATTCTTATCATATCCATACCTCATAAGAATTTTTTATTAGACAATAAAATCCAAAATCCAATCCTAACATCATTAACCACATCATAGAGGACATATTTTGATCATAAAACTAACCTATGGAGGATATATGTGTGAATAAAAATGGGGTTTCCAAAGAATATGTATGACTATCTACTTAGTGTTTTTGTTCCATAACTTTTCCTAACAAGAAAAAAATATTCTATAATCTACATTAAATATTAAAAACATTATATTAAATAAAAATTTATTTTTTTAGTTAATGGAATAACTAATATCCATCGCCTTCATCCAAAAAATTCGAAATGAAACCATCATTTTGTGTACGACGGATTATCATATCACCAAAAGATGTAATTCGGTTTCTATCACCACCTCTAATGTATGGTTAAAATTATGTAATTAATATATATATATATATATATATTAAATTTATGACATATTTATCATTATATAAATATAATATATCATATATTTTCTTATCAGTCCATCCATTGCAAACTGAAAAATTCATCCGTGTGTACATGTGGATTACCACATTCACAAAGTTATGTTATTTGTTTTTAATGACCACATAACATGGAAAATGGAAAGACGTTTAATTAATGATATAATATGAGATTATTTATATAATAATATTTCTATATGGATAAATTTATACTCACATTACTTCAAGAATCCTCTTTGAAAAATAAAAATGTTACTCATGTGTTTGTTTGTCCTATCATATCCATGATTGTAATGTATTTCATTTTTTATAATTATAGTTAATAGTTTATTTTGATAAAATTATTGTCAAATAAAAATTATTTTTTTCATGATTATTGTTATATATGTTATATATTTATTAGTTCATTGACTATAGTCAATCTGTCAAAGTTATTTTGGACACATTATTATAATATCATAAAAAATTCAATGTGAAAATAATTGATGAAGATATTGTATAAATCATAGAAATAAATAAAATAAAATAAATAATAAAATGAATAATAAAATTTAAAAATTTTATTATTATTGTAATTTTTATTCATAATTTTATTATTCAAGATGATAAAGAATGCAAGAGAAGACTCAGACTAAAGTTAAGGAACACTTTAATTAAAATTTTCAGTTTAAATGTTTTAAAGTTATTTTCAATGATATTTTTCTCCATTGTGAATATTCATATAATTAAATTATTAGTGTATTAATATAGAAATAAATGAATTTAAAAAAAATATTTATTTTAATTTATTTCAATGTCTTCAAATTTTAACCTTTTTTAGTATTTAATATTTAATGTTTTGAAGAAAGGTAATAATACAGTTCTATTTTAATGTATACCACATTTATATTTTTTCCTATGGCTACAAAAAAATTATTTTTCCAAACCTGTATAATATTTCATGTTTTATTAAAATAATAATCTTACTTCCCGTTATTCATGGTATTTTCAAATATTTATTTAAATGAAATGTATATTTTGATATTTGGAAATGATTTACTTATAGTGGAAAAAGAATATTTTTATGAGTGTGATAAAAAAGTGATAATTCTTATATTATGTTTAATTTATGGTTTTGAGGAATTTTTATGATAAATTTTGATCCTGATATATCTAATTATTATGGGCCAATCTGATATAGCTCTCTAAGGTTTTCGGTTAGGGGATGAATTTAACCAGGTTGGTTTCTCCTTTGAAATTTCAGAAATTTAACAATTTTGTTATTCCTTTTGTAAGTGGGACAATAAGAGTGATATAAAAATTATTTCCAAATTTCTGTATATGATTTTTCTATTTTTTATAAGGTTTTCTTGGAAATTTTATGTTTCTATAAGGTAGGATAAATATCTTAGGCATAAAGAGATCTTTTTGTTCATTCTTAGGGCTTAATGGTTTAAATTTTATTTTTAAAAAACATAGGCATTTCTTGATATTAAAGGATAATTTATTATTTTTATATTTCATTTAATATATATAATTAAATTTTTTAACATAAAATTTGCGTTGAAAATATGATTTTCTATGTATTAATTTATTTATTTTCAGATGAATTTTTATTTTCAAAAATGAAAATTATTATGAGTATTAATTGTCCAAAAACATTATTTAACTATTATTATGTATCCATTAAAGATCCCTTTTTCTCATAAAAATTTTCAAAATTTTATTCTCATGTTTTTAATTATTTTTAGACATAATGATTAGTTTATGATAAAAATTATAATGATTTTTCCTGAAAATAAATCATGTTATAGCAGAAAATAAAATATTATTATGGGGAAATTGTATATTGAGTGGAAGTGATCAATTTGTGATATAGTATTTATAATTTTATGTTGAAATAATTTTATAAAATTATAGTCCTAAAATATCTTTACAAAAAAAACTATTTTATTTATATACTAAAGAACCAATTTTATTGATATTTAATGTTTGGGTCCTTATATTTTGGATTATAGAAATGATTTATATAATTTTCTTTGTAAGGATAATATAAGATAACATATTTATAAGCCTCAAATTCTTGGTTATCAATATATATAATTCGAATATTAATATGTTTCTTAAAATTACCTATAACTATTTATAATGGTTTTTGATGGAGGAAACTGTCAAACAGATGTAGGAAAGATCAATGTGGATAACTTCTATCTAATGTAGCAACATGGAATTGTCGGAATGAGAACTAATATCTATTTTAAAAAGATGGATCAACTATAATATTATATAAATAGTGTTAGAATTTATTATAGAGAGGAATATTACCTACCATATAGTAACCTGTTTATAATGCACCATTTTATTATACTACACACTATATCATTCAATTGATCTTCTGACATAGTGGTATCTTAGGTATGGATCATACCCCTAGAAAATATATTCATGGTCCTAGGTTTTTTGGAACCTAAAAAGGTAAATCGTATTATTTAATATTTTGAAGGCAATTTCAATAATTAGATGTCAATTGTTTTGAATAATAGAGAAAAAGAAGATATTGACACCAGGAAATGTGACACATTTATGAATATTTTCGTTCATAAGTGTTTACTATTTTTATTAAAATTGTACGGAAAATAATTTCAGGGAATTGAGGAAGAAATATATGGATTTAGTGTAAATATATTAATAAATATTTACCCAAATGTCTAGGTATAAATTAAATTGTATTCAGGATCTATATATTAAATTTAAAAAAAATTTACTTCAGAATAAATCAATGATATTAGTGACTATTGGCTTCTGTTAACTTTAAATTTTTTGGGAAACATTTTCACTACGATGAGGAATAAAAATAGGGATCTTTAATGACCCTTCATTCCATTAAAATATCGATATAAATATATCCGGGTGGAATTAATTTGATTATAATACCTAAAATTAATATGAATGAAATATAATCATATTTATTTAGTTTGTGAAAATTGTGGTAAAAACAACCATGTGGAATGTCTTTATGAAATAATGAATTTTCTTATGATGGGGTATGTTTGGTAATATTACTCTTGATTTCAAATAATGTTATCTTAATAGTGGTATGACCAATTATGATAAAAAAATATAGTAAAGTTATTTAAATGTAATGAGATGGTTCATTAGGTGTATTCATTTAAGAAGAATAACATTAATGATTCAAAGTAAGAATACTATAAGAAGAATGGTGTGTTGAAATCATATTCATGTAATTAAAAATATGATATGTCATTGAATTATGTCATAACATGTATGTTAAATATTAATTATGATTTTACTAAAGTATTGATGTATTCTTGTCCAACACATTATTAAATTTTTATATGTTTTCGCTAAAATGAAATTACCACCACTATAATTGAAGTCATTACTTTTGAGAAAAATTGGTGAGGGTAGTTTTAAGGTAATAAGAATTTTCAAATACGATCTTATTATCACATGTAGAATAGCTTTCCCAATAAACATTTTTATCTTTACCATTATTGTATTTGAGGTTATTATGGGTATGGATTTTTATGTTTATCCTGATTATATAAATTACAAAACCCAAGAATTAATCTCCCAAAAAAAGTTTCATTTTTTATAAAAAATTAATTAATTCATTCGATAATATATCAAGAATCTAAGAAACATTTAAATCATAGAAATGAATTTTATATTTGATATTTTTAAATATAAGGGATCTATTCATATTTATGATATACTAGTAGAAGTATCATATCTAGATGTTTTTTCTGAAGAGTTACCTAGAGTTATACCTATTTATGAAGATGATTTTTCAAATGAATTTATTTCGATTTCTATGAATATTTCAAAACACCGTTATCATATGGTTCATATAGAGCTTCTGGAATTAAAAATAAGTTACATGAGTTTCTTGATAAGGGTTTTATTCATCCTAGAACATCACATTATGTGTTTCCAACAACAGTTGTTAAAAAATATTTGGTTCAATGGATATTTTCATTAATTATTGATTGTAAAATAACAAAACTATTGAGAGTAATAATCAATTTTCTTATATTGAAGAAATGTTAGATCAGATCTAGTGAGTATAGTATATTTTCAGTTGTTGATATTATGTCAAGGTTACATTCGATGAATTTGAATAATTATGACATCCCTAAGATAGTGTCTCATACAAAGAATGGGTATTATGAGTTTTTGGAAACTCCCTTTTGGTTGATGAATGGTCAAGTTATATTGATGGATATTATGAGTAAGGTTCTCTAATAAAATATGGATTATTTTTTTTGTTATGTTTATCAATGTTATTTTTTTATTCATAATTTTATGAGGATTATGAAACACATCATAGTATAATTTTTTAATCCTTGAATGAAAATTCGTTAAATATATAATTGATTAAATGGGATTTTTGATTACATCATATTTCATTGTTTAAAAATATCGTAAATAAAGATATTATACCAATTGATCTCTATAAAGATATAGTAGTTGACTACTGTATATAACCTATAAATTATAAAACTAATTAATTTTTTTAAATTTGGGGACTATTAGTAGTTTAATGTTGAAAACATTTTACATTATTCTATCCCACAAGAAAACTTGTCAGGTAAATGAGTTATGTTTTTCTATAAAAAACAGTTGACTGAATATTTTGAGAAATAAAAAAGATTAATATTAAATGATATAATAGTTTACATAACATCAAGGTGGGGTGATTTAGTTATATAAATATGTTATTCCTTGATGTAAATAGGTTAGTTTTTAATGAAGAATGATCTTGTAATTTATTTTGATTCACATAAATTAAAACCAAATGCGATAATATATCATACACATAACCATGAAAGGGTGGTTTTAGTTTTTAATTTAAATATTTGGATGCATCATTTCTATGTATTACAGTGTGAAATATATAATCACCCTAAAAAATTCAATTATAAAATCAATGAAATATTTTTCATCAAGAGAGAAATGAAATGGATTGAATTTATAAAAGATAATACTGCAAAATTATTTACTATATGTATAAAGTAAATATATTAACTATTTCATTTATTCAATAAAGAAAACTCTATATCAACCATGCTATGTTACGAAAATGGACATTAGGATAATTATTTAATTTGTATTATACTAGAAATATCATATATAAGAACTCTCCTTGTTTTAACAAATTTTCAATGTAATCAGTATTGTTAGATATGAAAAAGAAACAAAGTAGGAAGAAAAAATTTTAAAGTAAAATGTAGAATCCATCAATAATTGTAAGACTTAAGAGTTTAATATTTTTAATGATTATGTTTTGAGATTCATAAAAAGGAAATGTGTCTTATGTGACCCTATATTGAAGAAATAACTTTTGAGTGAGGCTCATAGTTCTCCATTTTATATTTATCTTAGATATATTGAAATTTGTAATGGCCTTTGAGAACATATATGGTGGGTTGGAATTGTTAATTGTATTTCTGAATTTACTATGAAATGTTTTACTTTTCAATATTTTAGAAAAAAATGAAAATTAAATAAGGATGTTCTATTACATTTTTCAGTTCTTTAATGGAAATAAAATAATATATCCATGGATATCATGGTGGGATTAACAAATACTTTTCAAGATAATAATTCCATTTTGATGATTATTGAATGATTAACTAGGTATTCTCATTTTATATCAAATTATGATAATGTTTCTATGGATAAAAAATATAAAAAATATGTCAAATATATAATTTAATTACATGGAGTACCTCCCTATGTTGAATTTGATTGTCATCCAAGATTCACCTCTAATTTCTAGAAATACCATAGAAATACATGGGATTAGAATTTAAAATCAGTAAAACATTTAATCTTCCATATGATGGATATTCGTAGAGAAAAATTGAAAATTTGGAAGATAATGCATGAGTTTATTCAATAGAATATTAGGGAAGTGGAGATCAACATATGAATTTAGTTGAATTTTCATATTATAATAGTTTCCATTAACGTAAAAATATGGAACCTTTTGAGGAAATATATGGAGAGTATTTTCAGAATAAGGATTTTTTGGGTGAATTATGTAAATGTAAATATTCATAGATTACCAAACATATAAACATAAATATTATATAATAATTGGAGAAAACTCATTACATAACATAACGATCCAAACAAAGCAAAATTGGTCAAGTGCCTTTGGAAACATGGAAACATAAAAATATTGTCCATAATTGAGTGATGTCATCTCCCACTATTTTCTTAAACAAAGAACAATTCTTAGAAATATAATATATAATAACTTTCTTTATAACCATTGGAGAGGTGACATAATAGAAGATGATATCAAATTCTATATATGGGAAACAAGGGAGATTTCAATATATCATGAGAATATGGTTATAGGAACCTGAAAATAACATTTTAAATACATAACCCTAATACCATAGATCCTAAAAGGACAAATGGATAAAATATTGATAGTTTCTAAGACATAGAGCATAATTTAATGAAATAACAAGAAATTTGAGAACATAATAGTGGCATAAGGAATATTTATATGGCACACAAAGAATTATATAAAATCATTTCTTTCGTACTTAAAGGATCACTGTGGATATTATCTTTAGAGACCCTTATCTTGACGTACATGGACATTACATTACTTTTGCGGAATACTTAGTACATAACAAAAACACACACACAAGGATCGTAATAGTTTAGTGTCTTTGGAAACTCGGAACGTAATCTTCTAATTGTGGGGAAAGATCTTCAATATCTCCCATAAAGATCTTCCCTTTTTTTACCTAAAAACATTTCTTTATATCCTGGGGAAAAGAAAACATAAAAGGGTGAGCTCAAATGCTCAGTAAGGGTAAACAAAAGAAATATCAATCACATCATATACATAAGAACATAGCTTTTGAAAATCTTAACCTGCAAAAGAGCTCATAATATCATAACATGGGATAAATCATAGAAGTGAAAATGAGATCCCCATAATCATAACATGAAACTTGAAACTTTGTGGCATGCACACATAATCATGGAAAATCATTTCTTGTCAGTCATGACTCATTGCCAAGACTATCTTAGTGGACAAAGTCCCTTTCTGAACCGAGTTCACTCCTCGTTTCAGTCCTGTATCACTGAACCGAAATAACCTTCCGTTCCAGCCATGTCTATCTCATGAGATATAAAATCATTACCCAATGCATTGGAGGGAGATATAGGTCCCACCCATCTTATAATGAATCCTTTCTTATGTGTGCCACATAATCATAAAACATACATCATCGCATAACACATGTAACAAAAATGGGATTCTTGAAACATGATGACATCATAAATCAATTCATATAAGATAAAGGAATTCATAAACATAATTCCATCACAACATAGTCAAATCAATGTAAAAATATGGATAGAAACAGAACCCTTTATTATCTTAGATGGAAAATAATTTTGATAAAACACTTGAATTGAATTCTTGAGGAAAATATCCTTTCTTCTTCAAAATCAATTTCTTTTCAAAAAACATCATGCAATTTTAAAAGAAAGAGATTTTATTGAAAATAGTCATGAAATATTTTAGAGGAATCTTCATGAAAATAAGGCTTTATAAAACAGTAGAAATCCGTTCGTGCCGTATAAGTTAAAAAAACATTCTTCGTACTTTTGTCGGAAAAGTCAAAAAGTACCTCGTACGAAAAACGACAAAAGATTCCTTTCATACGTATTACTAAAAACTCACCGAAGGGTAAAAATGGATTTAAACAATTATAGGTGGATGTAAATAATATTACATATTGAGTAAACATGGATGTGGATGATATAATACACCCCAGTAAATACTTACGAATAAACAATCTCGGATAAAAATGAGATTGTGATATTTCCCTTACCTTAGGTCCGACTTGCTTTGTAAGTGTCTGAACCTCCTGTATAATGATATAAATCATGTTATTGACTTATTACAGAATCTTATTAATTGTTATGATATCATATATGGTTCACTTATGACATTATATTACCCGTTCTTTTGTAAATTCCATGTTAAAGAAGCGTTTTGGGTAAAATCGTTTCATTTATCGTAGGTGTTTTGACTTGTTGTTCTTGACATCATTATTACTTATATCATGATTTACTGACTTCCAGAATATAAAATATGATTTATATATCATATATATTCAGTATATAAATATATATAATAGGGAGATAAATAAAATGAAAAACACTGTTCATGGAGACGGTAGTCCGTACGTACGCATAAACGCTGTTTTCCTTTCCTTATTGTCTTGAAATGGAAGTAAGTAGATGACATACATATGTATATATATAAATAAATCCAGTAGCTTTATAATGTCATATATTTCATTATTATTTCTTATATATACATTATAATCATTCTTAAATGGTTAACATGGAGAATGAATCTCATCGCGTCGTGGAGACGGTAGTCCGTACGTACGCACGAGCGATGATATCATTTCTATAAATATTGAATTGAATTGGAGTGGATTATACAATATATCAGAATAAATATTATGTTTTAATAACTATGTATAGTTATTCTTTACACCATTATACCCATCCATGTAAGGTGGTGGTGGAAAATAGATTACACCACGGCGTGGAGACGGTATTCCGTACGTACGCACGCGCGGTGATTTCTTTTTCCATAGGATGGATAGATGGTGAAATAGGGTTGTTTCATACTTATAATAACATATCAGTATATGAGTGATACTGATGTTATTACTTCATAATGAAACAACCTAAGAAGAAGAAGTGGGAGAAGAAATAAAGATGAAAGAATTGGTAACGGTAATTACCTCTTCTTTGAAGTGCCTCTTTGAGACCTCCTCTTAGGGAACTAAAATTGGTCTTTGAGGAAGACCAGAAACTCTAGGATGTTGCTAGGGAAGTGGAGAAGAGATTTTGGCGGGGGTTGGCCGAGCTTGAGTGCTCAAATTGGTGTGAGGAGGAGGGGGAGGAGGTGCCCTTTTATAAGGGATGAGAGGGGCACCTCAGGAATATCTCAAAATATTATTTTATATTAAAGTAAAAATCGGTTTATAATGGTTCCAAAGGGTCTTCTTTCGAAGATAAAGTTGGTATGAGTCGAAATCCTATCATCCAATAGGATTTAGACAAGTTTAGGGTATTATTTTAACCTTATCAATTAGATTTAACTCTAAGTTAATTAATTTAACTTTTACCGTGTCTTTTTGTTTTCTTTCACTATATGGTTAATAAACTTACTATAACATGCCAAACGAACCCCAAATTGTTTATTATTAATACATATATCCTTATCTAAGTCATTTGGACGAACCTTAGATTTTTAGGAATAAAATAACAATTAATAATATAATATTTGATTTAAAAACTATTTTGTGTCAATTTTGACACTATTTGATATATGATTTTTGTGAAAGTCATAAAAGAATTATATATTCGAACCAAGTTGATTAAATCAACATTAATATATCATAGTAACCTAGAAAATTAGTGGAATTCATAAAAAGTCTTAAATTACATTTATTTTGGTATTTATATTATCAATTTTGTCAATATTTCATTAATAAGATAATTACTGCATCATCTTTGTGTCATAAATAAATTAAATTATTTGATGTCTCAAAATTACAAATAAAATACCATCATGTAGGAAATCCTTTTAGCTTTCTAATTAATATTTACAATCGAATTTATCTTATGTATAACCCCATATTAAAAATGATTTACTTATTAAACTTTGATTTTAACTATTTTAACCCTTCTTTAAATAAATTAATAATAAATGTCCTAATCTAATCCAAGTGGGCCTAAATGGTCATATTTTATTCCTAAGTTTGTTTTTGGTCGAATTACACTTGTCCAATAGAATTAGGACATGTGTTAGGGTAATATTGATATCATATTTACCCTTAGTTACCCTATTTACTATTAACCGCGGTAAAAATAGCAAAAAGTTACTATTCACCAAAAAATTATTTTCATCTCATTGAACCACATTTTAGTCCTTGATATTAACCGTGTCTCTCGGATTTATGAAATTATATTCACAGAAGCGGTAAAATTAAGATTTATGAAGAAATTAATTTTTTTAACTACCACTTAGTAGTTTCACTATTCATCAAAAATTGATGTTTTTCAGAACAATGCCAAAATTTCATCCTAAGCTATATTTCATATTCCAAATTCAAAAATGAAGTCTATTTTACCAAATTCATATCATAGAATTTGCATTAATTAATTTTATAATTAAATCCCGCTGTTAAAACAAATAGCGTGTTTTAAGAAACAATATCTATCAAAAGATTGACACTTGATTATGTCCGGTTTAAATGTGAAATTACATCCAATGACCAACATTGTATTAAATTGTAAAAATATATTCTAAATATACTTTAAAACCACTCAAATTAATAATTTATCACTATTAATTATTTCGATTAAAAAAGTTGTTTTTAATTATAATTTAGTAATTTTCACTATTCATCAGAATATGAAAGTTATCCGAAAAGTACCAAAATTTCACCTTAGGCTAAATTCGATACTCCGAATCTAAAAATGATTTTCATTTTGAAAAATAAGATTTACATTGTTTTAAAAAGTGGTTATTACTATTCATAACGGCTAGTTTTAATAATATTTTGTGAAACTCAGTATTGCGTACTACACACGCTATCGAGGAAGGTTGTGATTGCGTGTAATGAAAGGCAAGTCAAGGATGCGTGTTGTGCAAGCTCCTTTTGGTGTAGCGTACAACACAAGACATTAGTGAAATAAAAAGAATATTTTTCATAAAATCTCGGGCTGTTACATTCTACCCCCCTTAAAATGAATTTCGCCCTCGAAATTCGTCGGGGTTATAAATGGTTTACTATTCGGAAGTTCCTTTAATAGAAACCCACATCGTAAAAAGGAATACCAAAACATGGCTTTAAAAACTAAAGTATGAAATGTAACGATTACCCAAATAAACTAATCACTCGGTTTCCACATAGGTGAAAATATGGATATGGAAGAGAAATCTAACCATCATGTTCTGATGGAGAGTGGTAGATAACATGGCTATGGAAAAGCCAGTAATCACAAATCCATAAATTTGTGACGATCTAAGGTACCATCTGATTCATCAGGTATAAGAGAATTAGGACAACATTTTTGGTTTTCAAGATAATTTCCCTAAAGTTAAAGAATTTGAATTAGAATAAATACTTACTTTATTTTGGTACAATCTCACTGTTGTTCGTGCCTTTAACAATTTCCACTTCATCTCTTAAATAAATGAAGTTGAATTTGTTATTCGTGAAGTGTTAGCAGATCATGTGATAGAATGACGGGTCATTCCATCTGTCTCAAAAGGTTAGCAAAATTTATATACATAAGTCGATCTATAGTGGGATTAATCATATATGGTTCCTAAAATGGGCTTATACTTCATATATCATACTGCTTAATATAATAACACTAGTTTCTACTAAACAGGGACTTCCTGTAGGTCAGTGGTAGGCGATAAAGGCCAGTCGCACTTCGGTTGTGGGTTCGATTCCTACAGCCTTGTCCGAAGCGATGGGCTGTCGCCCATCCTGCAGGTTGTCCTTTTTCTAAAACTACGTTACTATAACATCCCATCAATAATATCGAAAATCTTCTATCCTTAATCAATACTAACTTATGTCCAACATTATCCAGTCTAACCTTTAGGCATATACATAATACTACAGTCCACTCTCATAATATAGTGACAACGATTACCAGAGATTTAATACTGTCGTTGATCCCCACATATCATAAGATATGTCTTGTTGGTCACATTCCAAACATTCAAAGTCCTTAATCGTGTATTCTCTTGAATACCTTAGTGAAAACATGAGTGCAGTTAAAAGTTAACACTTTCCACATACCAAAATCCTCAAAATTCTATATACTCAAACCATGATATCACTTAGTCCTTATATCAATCATGAGCTCATGAATACTGTTAAACATTTCATTTTCTCGTTTTCCCTTCATTATGCGCATAATATCTCAATCACTTTGAATACCACATTAGACCAATACATAAATATTCCAATATTCCAAGATACAACATTATTTTGGAATCCCATTACATAAACACTTAATCATTCCACCACATCGTTGTCATATTCAACATTGCCAATAGTGATCGCATGTGACTTCCCTTTGTCCTTTGCCTTAAGCGGTTGCTCATGTCGATCATCACTAACCCTTGGATTAGGGCATTTATTAGCATAATGCCCCATTTCCTTGCACTTGAAGCATTGAAGTGTTGGTTGTACGTTCTCTGCAGTGTTTGCTTTATTCACTTCATTAGAATCCCATTTTCCATTACTTCGACACTCAGCTGCTCGATGACCTTCTTTTCCACACTTAAAACATTTTCTAGTCCCTTTAAGACAATCTCCACCATGCTTCTTTCCACACTTTGTGCATAAGGAAACATTCATCTTCTTTTCACCATTATTCTGAGTTTTCTCCTTGAACTCCATCTTTCGTTTCTTGTCAAACCCATGAGATGGATATGTAACACCAACTTCCATTTCTACCTTGATAGCACAACGCACAATTTCTTCATAGCTACTGAAGTCTCTTATAGCTAATTCCCTTCGAAGACTTGGTTTTAAGCCACTGAAAAATCGATCAACTTTACTTTCAGGTTGGATGATAATGCCAGATGCATACCTTGCAAGTCTTGTAAAATTCGCTTCGTATATACCAACAGATTCATCATCCTTTTGCTTTAGTTCAAGAAACTCTTTCTCCATCTTTGTTCGAATAATACGAGGGAAGTACTTACTGAAAAACAAGTTCTTGAACTCGTCCCATTCCATGGACTCAATTTCATCTCTTGGCCTCGTATTCTTGATAAGATTCCACCATTGATCAGCTTCACCTTCCAAACGATATACTGCTAAGATGACTTTATCATGTTTAGAACATTGAAGAACTGAAAATATCTTTTCAGTAGTACTGATCCATTGTTCAGCCACAAGTGGATCAGAAGACCCACTGAAAGAAGGTGGACGTTGCCTCATGAAGGACTCAATAGAATATTGTTCCCTTCTCTGCTCATTTGGAAGTCCAGAATGATTCATAGCTTGTGTAAGTATAGAAATAAGATTTTGCACTCCATCTCCCATAACATTTGTTTGTTCAGGAGGGAAATCATTGCATTTTCCATTGCATTGATCAACACGGTTCCTTCGGGTTCCAGCCATCGTCTTAAACCCAAAAAGAATAGTGTGAGAGGCAAAAAATCATGCTAGGGAAAACAACATAATAAAGGGGGAGTACCTTCAATATCCAACATCTTAGGTTTAATTCTATGATCATTAGCGTAATTCTATTACTATAACCTATACGTATACTTATCCCTAGGGACATCCCTAGACATACCTTAGAAATATCTCTAGGGATCTCACTAACATTTTCGCATCCTAGTTTCCAAAGGTTGACTAAACCTTTCCTCTGATACCAACTGTAGAGACCCTTATTTTGACATACATGGACATTACATTATTTTTGCGGAATACTTAGTACATAACAAAAACACACACACAAGGATCGTAATAGTTTAGTGTCTTTGGAAACTCGGAACGTAATCTTCTAATTGTGGGGAAAGATCTTCAATATCTCCCATAAAGATCTTCCCTTTTTTTACCTAAAAACCTTTCTTTATATCCTGGGGAAAAGAAAACATAAAAGGGTGAGCTCAAATGCTCAGTAAGGGTAAACAAAAGAAATATCAATCACATCATATACATAAGAACATAGGTTTTGAAAATCTTAACCTGCAAAAGAGCTCATAATATCATAACATGGGATAAATCATAGAAGTGAAAATGAGATCCCCATAATCATAACATGAAACTTGAAACTTTGTGGCACGCACACATAATCATGGAAAATCATTTCTTGTTAGTCATGACTCATTGCCAAGACTATCTTAGTGGACAAAGTCCCTTTCTGAACCGAGTTCACTCCTCGTTTCAGTCCTGTATCACTGAACCGAAATAACCTTCCGTTCCAGCCATGTCTATCTCATGAGATATAAAATCATTACCCAATTCATTGGAGGGAGATATAGGTCCCACCCATCTTATAATGAATCCTTTCTTATGTGTTCCACATAATCATAAAACATACATCATCGCATAACACATGTAACAAAAATGGGATTCTTGAAACATGATGACATCATAAATCAATTCATATAAGATAAAGGAATTCATAAACATAATTCCATCACAACATAGTCAAATCAATGTAAAAATATGGATAGAAACAGAACCCTTTATTATCTTAGATGGAAAATAATTTTGATAAAACACTTGAATTGAATTCTTGAGGAAAATATCCTTTCTTCTTCAAAATCAATTTCTTTTCACAAAACATCATGCAATTTTAAAAGAAAGAGATTTTATTGAAAATAGTCATGAAATATTTTAGAGGAAGCTTCATTAAAAATAAGGCTTTATAAAACAGTAGAAATCCGTTCGTGCCGTATAAGTTAAAAAAAACATTCTTTGTACTTTTGTCGGAAAAGTCAAAAAGTACCTCGTATGAAAAACGACAAAAGATTCCTTTCATACGTATTACTAAAAACTCACCGAAGGGTGAAAATGGATTTAAACAATTTTAGGTGGATGTAAATAATATTACATATTGAGTAAACATGGATGTGGATGATAAAATACACCCCAGTAAATACTTACGAATAAGCAATCTCGGATAAAAATGAGATTGTGATATTTCCCTTACCTTAGGTCCGACTTGCTTTGTAAGTGTCCGAACCTCCTGTATAATGATTTAAATCATGTTATTGACTTATTACAGAATCATATTAATTGTTATGATATCATATATGGTTCACTTATGACATTATATTACCCGTTCTTTTGTAAATTCCATGTTAAAGAAGCGTTTTGGGTAAAATCGTTTCATTTATCGTAAGTGTTTTGACTTGTTGTTATTGACATCATTATTACTTATATCATGATTTACTCACTTCCAGAATATAAAATATGATTTATATATCATATATATTCAGTATATATATATATATAATAGGTAGATAAATAAAATGAAAAACACCGTTCATGGAGACGGTAGTCCGTACGTACGCATAAACGCTGTTTTCCTTTCCTTATTGTCTTGAAATGGAAGTAAGTAGATGACATACATATGTATATATATATACATAAATCCGGTAGCTTTATAATGTCATATATTTCATTATTATTTCTTATATATACATTATAATCATTCTTAAATGGTTAACATGGAGAATGAATCTCATCGCGTCGTGGAGACGGTAGTCTGTACGTACGCACGAGCGATGATATCATTTCTATTAATATTTAATTGAATTGGAGTGGATTATACAATATATCAGAATCAATATGATCTTTTAATAACTATGTATAGTTATTATTTACACCATTATACCCATCCATGTAAGGTGGTGGTGGAAAATAGATTACACCACGACGTGGAGACGGTATTCCGTACGTACGCACGCGCGGTGATTTCTTTTTCCATAGGATGGATAGATGGTGAAATAGGGTTGTTTCATACTTATAATAACATATCAGTTTATGAGTGATACTGATGTTATTACTTCATAATGAAACAACCTAAGAAGAAGAAGTGGGAGAAGAAATAAAGATGAAAGAATTGGTAACGGTAATTACCTCTTCTTTGAAGTGCCTCTTTGAGACCTCCTCTTAGGGAACTAAAATTGGTCTTTGAGGAAGACCAGAACCTCTAGGATGTTGCTAGGGAAGTGGATAAGAGATTTTGGCAGGGGTTGGCCGAGCTTGAGTGCTCAAATTGGTGTGAGGAGGAGGGGGAGGAGGTGCCCTTTTATAAGGGAGGAGAGGGGCACCTTAGGAATATCTCAAAATATTATTTTATATTAAAGTAAAAATCGGTTTATAATGGTTACAAAGGGTATTATTTCGAAGATAAAGTGGGGATGGGTCGAAATCCTATCAACCAATAGGATTTAGACAAGTTTAGGGTTTTATATTAACCTTATCAATTAGATTTAACTCTAAGTTAATTAATTTAACTTTTACCGTGTCTTTTTGTTTTCTTTCACTATATGGTTAATACACTTACTATAACATGCCAAACGAACCCAAAATTGTTTATTATTAATATATATATCCTTATCTAAGTCATTTTTCCGAACCTTAGATTTTTAGGAATAAAATAACAATTAATAATATAATATTTGATTTAAAAACTATTTTGTGTCAATTTTGACACTATTTGATATATGATTTTTGTGAAAGTCATAACAAAATTATATATTCGAACCAAGTTGATTAAATCAACATTAATATATCATAGTAACCTAGAAAATTAGTGGAATTCATAAAAAGTCTTAAATTACATTTATTTTGGTATTTATATTATCAATTTTGTCAATATTTCATTAATAAGATAATTACTGCATCATCTTTGTGTCATAAATAAATTAAATTATTTGATGTCTAAAAATTACAAATAAAATACCATCATGTAGGAAATCTTTTTAGATTTCTAATGAATATTTACAATCGAATTTATCTTATGTATAACCCATATTAAAAATGATTTACTTATTAAACTTTGATTTTAACTATTTTAACCCTTCTTTAAATAAATTAATAATAAAGGTCCTAATCTAATCCAAGTGGGCCTAAATGGTCATATTTTATTCCTAAGTTTGTTTTTGGTCGAATTACACTTGTCCAATAGAATTAGGACATGTGTTAGGGTAATAGTGATATCATATTTACCCTTAGTTACCCTATTTACTATTAACCGCGGTAAAAATAGTAAAAAGTTACTATTCACCAAAAAATTATTTTAATCTCATTGAACCACATTTTAGTCCTCGATATTAACTGTGTCTCTCGGATTTATGAAATTCTATTCACAGAAGCGGTAAAATTAAGATTTATGAAGAAATTAATTTTTTTAACTACCACTTAGTAGTTTCACTATTCATCAAAAATTGATGTTTTTCAGAACAATGCCAAAATTTCATCCTAATCTATATTTCATATTCCGAATTCAAAAATGAAGTCTATTTTACCAAATTCATATCATAGAATTTGCATTAATTAATTTTATAATTTAATCCCGCTGTTAAAACAAATAGCGTGTTTTTAAGAAACAATATCTATCAAAAGATTGACACTTGATTATGTCCGGTTTAAATGTGAAATTACATCCAATGACCAACATTGTATTAAATTATAAAAATATATTCTAAATATACTTTAAAACCACTCAAATTAATAATTTATCACTATTAATTATTTCGATTAAAAAAGTTGTTTTTAATTATAATTTAGTAATTTTCACTATTCATCAGAATATGAAAGTTATCCGAAAAGTACCAAAATTTCACCTTAGGCTAAATTCGATACTCCGAATCCAAAAATGAAGTTCATTTTGAAAAATAAGATTTACAGAGTTTTAAAAAGTGGTTATTACTATTCATAACGGGTAGTTTTAATAATATTTTGTGAAACTCAGTATTGCGTACTACACACGCTATCGAGGAAGGTTGCGATTGCGTGTAATGCAAGGCAAGTCAAGGATGCGTGTTGTGCAATCTCCTTTTGGTGTAGCGTACAACACAAGACATTAGTGAAATAAAAAGAATATTTTTCATAAAATCTCGGGCTGTTACATTATCTTATTGTAATGGGTATTCTTCTCAAACCATCGTAGTAGTTACGGTTCACTCTCATTAATATTATATTGGATAGAGTCCCTTAAAAAACTGGGTTCACTCACCATTCATGTTCTATTTATATCTTGAGATTTCAATATTTACCCAATATATTGGAGATTGATATAGGTCTTTACTCCTAATATAAATAAAGTCAAACATATATCTCACACCATACCATAAAATAGTCATTATTATAAAATCCATGAAAATAAATTTGTTTCCTAAAAATTTCAACCTCAAATATCCTATGGAAATGAAATAATGTCATAATAATTTCATCATTTCCTCACAAAAAAACCACTCGAAAAATAAATGTTTCTCCTAAGAAATTTATCATGGTACAACCCATGGAAGGGAAGATGTTTTCATAAACATGTTTTCATCATAAAAACAAAACATCTAATAAAAATTAAGAATGGTATCTTAGGTTAAAATCTCCAGTAATGCATAAGTACCATCAAAATATGTCATAATATATGAAAAATAATTTTAAAGGATAACTTCATACTTTTCTTGGGGAATATAACCATTCATTGAAAATAAATTTTTAAAATTAAAAATTCATAAAAAATTTTTAATTTTTTTTTTCTAAATAAAAATGAAAAAAAATTAATCATAATGTTATGTAGTCAAAATAACAAGAAATTTCTTACATTCGGTACACATTAAAACAAATATTACATTCACATTTTCGGTAAAAGAATAGCTGACCATGTTTGTAAAACACCATGAAGATTTATTTTTAAAAAATTTATATGTCAAAAATGGGTAAAATTTATTCAATAAATAATTTTTTGAATATTAAAAATATTTTTGAAAACACTTTTATAAAATATTATTTTGGAAGAAAACAGTTTTTTGACTGATGAGAGAAATAAAAATGATTGTTCATAAAATATTATTTGGAACTCTTCAATAAATAAAGAGAGGAAAATGAAAGTAAATTGGATTATCATGAAATTTCTTGAGGATAATAAAATTCTTCATGTTCTTTAGATATAGAGGACATTGTTACATAATGATAAGAATAATCCTAAACAATTCTGATAAACAATGAGATTGTATCATCATACCATTTCGACTATGTTATCTATTGAATAGTAAGAACAATTTATTAATAACATCAAATTAAACATTAAATATCTATAATATAATTATAGTAGTGGTATAACATTTGAAAATAAAATTATATACACCACAATAAAAATATAGGTCCATAACATAATGAATGTAGAAAAGAAAGAAAATTGAGACAGACAACCCTTATTGTTTTTGTAAATATGGAATTGTAAACCCATACGAGTGAGGTAATAAAAAGGATATGTAAATAACCATAATGTTTTAGGATAATAATATTAATTTGAAATATTGGGTAGTATATACACCACATAAAAGAAACACATGGTGAATATGTAATTTGTCCTGTAAAAAACAAAACTAAGACCAAAATCACATACATTATTTATCAGCATCATTCATGCATTTTCGAAGATAATATAAAAAAATTATATTTTATTATAAATATATTTTAAAAAAATGATATATAATAAAATAAATTATTTACTTAATACTTATTATTATAATTTTATTAAAAATTTTGTGCTAAAATAACAAATATGGAAATAACTACATTGATTTTAAATTATATTTTGATTTATATTTTTTGGTATTATTAATTTATAAAAGTACCATTAACCTAAAAACTTTAACTATTATTTCATTATAATATATATAAAATATATATTAATTTGGATTAATCAATAAAATTGATTGATAAAAAATGAAATACACTATTCATGGGGAAGTTAGGTCGATCGTAAGCATAAAAGTTGTTTCCATTTTCTCAAAGAAACTATACAAATAATGGTAACTAACATATTACCATTATAGAATATTTTTATGTAATATATATCACATATTTTTATTTTAACTTATCCTTATTTCCCTCTTTCTTTATAGTGTTTGAAAACCAAACTAGATCACATCATGAGGTGGTAGTTCATCGTTCACACGAATGACATTATAGTATCCCCCATGTAGTGGAATGTAATAAAGAAATATTTAATATAATAATTTAAGAGGAAATTTAAATTAATAATATCATATTTATTCATTTAATAAGACCTTAGTACCAACAATGTAAAACCTAAATGAATAACACATCACAGTGGTTCATTAGGCGGTTTTCCACCATACACACGAGTAACATCTTGTTTTGGATATGTGTTGGGAGGTAATAAGTAGTACGTGGAATTATATTTACATAGATATAATAATATCAAAAATATAATATATAAAAATTAAATCGAATATTATATGCAGCCGTGATAGGTGGTGAAGGAAAATTGTTAACAATGGTTTGTAAAACAATAGTAACCCATAAAAATGAATTATAATTTTGTATCCCATTTTTTAAGTATAGATATATATAGTTTGTTAAATTAATATAAAAACATATAATTATATAGTATATATTTGTGTTATTATTTTTACAAATTTTGAAATAACATCACAGAGTTACAATAATAAGTAAAATAAAAAATAATTAGTTAAAACATCACTTATTTTTCGGACAACCTCTTTAGATTTATCCTAAATCAATACTATAGTGATTTTTTAATCTCACTAAAAAATAGGGTTTTTTGAGGGAATTAATTATAAACATTTGGCTGGGATAGTCCAATAAAAGGGGTTTTCGGTGTGGGAATATGAGTAGGTAATGGGTGATATTTAATAATTTAGGTTAGTGACACACATGTATGTTTTGAAAAGAAAAAGATGTATCCTTGTTCCTCTGTTCAGAAAAAGAAATAAAATCTTCAATCATCGAGATATATACATGACATTGTCTAAATTTATAAATAATGTTTATTTTATAAAATTTTTCACTCCATTTTAATCCTTATAATTTTTTACTACAACCCCCGGTAAACTCATTTCTACCTTAACCACAATAGTTAATTTATAATGTTGTTTACTGTTCATTATAGAAAAAAATTATTTTTAAATTATTAGTTGATATAAATAATCATTATTCCAATTATGAAATAAAGTTTTCTAAATTACATTTTTAGAATTGGAAAATGTTAATTTCAAATTAAACCCACAAATGTGACGTGAAAGCAGTTTTCCAAAGAGAAATTTTTAAAGGTTTTTTATATTAAAAATAATTATAATAATAATTCGAATGATATATATTGGATTAAAAGATATATAATTTATCTTTTTCATTTTAAAAAAATTTCAAAACAAAATTTATCCATATAAATTATTTTAATGAAAATTAATTTTTCCATGAAAATCTGTATTTTAATATTCTTCATTGAAAATATAATATTTTCATTATAATTTTTAAAAACTATAATATTAATCTGACATTGTGATTCAAAAAATGAAGTTTATTTTATAAATTAATTTTAAAAAGTTACGAAAATTTATTTTATTAGTTTTTATAGAATCATTTTATCAAGAAAATACTATTTTGAAAACATATAAAGCCTTTACATAAAATTAAGTCATTCTGTATTAATATTAATTCTTCATATAAATCCATTATACATAACATTTAATATCTATTTATTATTATCCATTATTACATTTTTAATGGATATCTAAATAATATCTATTTTAAATAAAAAATATTAAAATTATCTGAGGTTCATTAAAACTCAGTGTTGGTTGTTACACTATATATAGACAATGTTTAATATATTCAAAAACATATTTCCTAAAAACTCAGTGTGTTGAATTCTACCCCTTAAATTAATTTCACCCTAAAAATTCATCACTCTGATACAAACAAATGGGGATTCTTCTTCCTATCACATCATTAGGTTCAAAAGTAACTTCTTCAAACTGCTAGTTTCTCCCCAAAACATTGACTAGGTGATTGAGATTGGTTTGTATAAATATATCTCTATGATACAAAATCTTTATTGATGGTTACACATACAAATGAATCTATTATATCAGAATGAGATACTATTTTATACCATTTAAATGATTGTGTAATTTCTTCATTAGGAATGATTCATATAGAACATAATGAACTTGATAGTTATTTGGTGACAACACCAAATGATAGACTACCATCCAGATACAATCAAGAATTTGAAAGGTAACTAAATACTATGGGATTATTTTTTACTCATTTCCTAAAATATTTACCTTTTTATATGAATATATTATTATATACATATTTTTCAATAACATCAAATACAATATTACTATAGTGGTCATGATCATAACATTTTTATCAACCCTCAGTTGTCTTGATGTGCTAGACAATGCCATTACCCTTCTCTTCAATTTCGTCATCTTTTTCAATTGAAAATATAATTTTCCGCAAAATTTTTTTAGTATGTTGGATTTATACACTTATTTCCATATATATCATTATAAGGATCCATATAACTACTCGAGGGAAAGTTCTTATTTTTTAAAAATCGAACTGGGGGAAACTGTAGATACCAAACATGTAAGATCATGGCATTTATAGTGGTAAGTAATTGGTTAAAAATAAATTTAAATATATTTTTTTTGTTAATGAAATGTTTATTTTGATTATTATGGGTATCATGGGTGTTTCAGGGGTTTGGGATATGAATGGGACGAAAATTGATCCCACATGTGCAAGTCGCATGGTTGGCGCATAGTTAAGTAAATGTGAGGCCTTTCAATGATAATTATGTAACCTTATACAGAGTAGTTATTCATGGTTGGGGAATATTTTCTAAATTATGCGGGGATCCCTATGTCATTTTGTGACACATACTCTCTTAAATAGTGTCTTATGCACGGTTTTGGCATGGTTTTGAAAATATGTGCTAAATCATGATCCCCTTTATATATTGAAAATTTTATGATTTTTCCATCTCTGTATTTTTAATACCCCACATTATTTTCTCCACATTTGTCATACCTCCATCCCTAGTGATGATCCAAAACCATCAGGGTATACCAAGGGTCATTCTCCGCATTCTAGTTCGTTTAGAGAAATATAGATTGTGGGTCAGGCCTCTAGTGATGTCTAATCCTCTTCAATCTTATCTTATTCATATTACGTCTCATATCCTGGGAAATATTCTTTTGAATCCATAATACAATTTTTTCCAGTGGAATATAGGTTGATTATTTAAGGGTTTCATGAATCCGGATCTAAGTTCATTGTTTGGACTTTTTTCATCACCGGATCTTAGGTTAGTGGAAAACACATTATATCACATTATTTTTAATGTTGATTTGTGCAAGATTTTTCTGTTCATGTTTCCACCATTTGTGCATTGAATTTTTTAGAGAGATTTAGTAAAATTGAGCATTTAAATAATTAAATTATCCCATCATGATCCCTATGGGATGAGTTGAGGATGATTTGACCAATTTAGGGACACTTATTTGATATATAAATTCTACCAAAACAACAAAATTAGTAATGTTACGTGTAGAGTGTCATGTGATAAAGTAAATACCCTGATGAACATATTAATATATTTTGTTGAGTTGAATGTAGAATATTGATAGTTGTGACTATTTTTGATAGAGATTAATGGGTATTTTGGAATTGCATGACAATGGGTTAATTGGGTTAATGTAGGCATTTGTTAACTCTCTTATGAAATAATTCGATGTGACTAAGAAGTATTGTACATATAAAATAATGAATATGGTAATTTGGTAATTCTTTGTGAATCTAAAATAATGTTAAATGTAATTTAACAATGTAATTAATGAATATTTTAAATGGTTGATAAAGAAGGAATTATTCAACATGCCTAATGGATTGTTTCATGGGAATTAGAATTGGATAAATGGGTATGTAATATATTTTGAAATTGTGTAAATGGGTTATGATATTAAATTGACTTACCTTGTTGTTTTTATAGATTTTGATTGATATGTTTGTTGATTTTAATTTTTTTGTGATATTCTATGTGGTTAATGGATTTATATATAAATCATTAAGAAATATATTGGAAGTGTGGGGTATTGATTGAGGTTCTATTCCCATGATTCAAGATAGAACCACGCTTTAAAATCCAACCCACAATACATGGGTTAGAAAATGAGATGGAGAAATTTTCGCATAAAGTTTCATTCCACCTGAAATGAGGCCTCCATGTGAGGATTATATATTTGTGGTGACATGTTTATCCCCAGTGTGATATGGCCTTGATTTTTCCCATTACGATTAATGTTGACTGACATTACCCTTATGTGAATGATTTAAATTCCAAACCCATCGAACCCATATTGAGATTGGATTATGTAACGAAAATGATGTATATGATGAAAATGAAAATAATGATAGAAATGGGTAAATTAAATATTTTTAACTGATGGTAATAATTTTTTGTTTGTGTTTAAAGGTTATTTATTTAGTATTTTCATGAACTATCGATTTTGACTGGATATTTTGTAGACACCATTGGTGGTGGCCTACAAAATTTTACTCACACCCCGCTCAGGTGTCGTGGGTACCCATGAAGATTTTATGGTTGCAGGTCAAGATAAAGAAAAATAACAATTTCTAGGGTGTAGAGTTGTGCATTGAACATTCAGGGATGGGGTTATAGACATAAATTTAGGATCAATTTGGGGATTCAACTTTTAAAATTATTCTTTGTTTCTTTTCCAGTACCCATGGGATCACATATCAGGAAATACCATATTTATTATTGGTTTTGGTCGGTACTATGTGATAGAGATGTTTGATTATGCATGTCATTTAGTCATTATACTTTTTATCTATTGAAATTGTAATCTGTTTAGGATTACTCTATTAAAGAGGGTATATTATCCCCATATGACATATAAGACACTCACCACTAGTCAGCATGTTCTATCCCATGGGTACGAACGCTTAAGGTCATGTGATGCCCCATAATGGAGCGCAATTTAGTGGATTCTTGGTCAGGGATGTTACAATGTTGTATTAGAGGTTGTTCTTTTCTATGGTATTACAATTTTGGATGGTTGAAGGGATATTGGGATATATATGGACATGGAAATGAGATAGTTCCTGGGATTATCAAACCCATGTATGTGGGAAAACATAAGTCACCAAGGGTTGGAATTTTTTTATGTGTGTTGTGACATTTGATGATATTTCACCATGGGGTGACACACTTGTTGTGTGATGTGATTGTTTTATGATATTTGGAACTTGCATGGAATGACATGAGGTTTTGAATCATGCATAATTTTAAGAACCTATGAATATAGGTGATGAAAATCACGTTATGCACACACATGATGTGTGTGTGGTGAGTGAAAAGTATAATTCATTTGATTTACATGAAAAATTTAATAAAATTGTGAAAAATAGAGTGATTAACATGGGTAAGAATGTAAAAATGTTAACTAATGATTATTGAAATTTGATTAATGAAATGTACTATGTGAGGATAAAATATTGATTATTACAAGTTCAAAAATAGTGAAATGTTGTTGGGATTAAATGTATTCATTGTGATAGTAGAAATTATTATGAAATGGTGACCAATGTATGAAGTGTAAATGTTTATGTTGATATAACCCATGATTAGCCATGAACCATAGTTGGGATGGTTAGGGGTAGTGTCTGGGATGTTATTATAACCATTTGGATAGTGTATATGAATGGGTTTTTATGGACAGTAAAGATCCTCCTTTTATATAATATATAGAAGCTTTATGTTATTTGTTCTAAAGATCGTTTCTAGTATTGTAGAAAAATTCCACCCAGAAAACATGTGTTTTTTGGAAAATAAGAGGATATCTATGATAATTATCCACTAGTTGTTTATTTAGAAAATGTAGAGATCCTAAAAAATAAGGAAGATAAGCTCTATGATAACATTTCTTATTTCATGCCTATATCATCCCTCATTTTTATCACATAGTCTTTCATTACATTTTACAAAACCGATGATCATTAAGGTTTAGTGTCTTGGAAACCAGGAAAATAAAACATGAAAACATAAAACAATATTCTTAAACACTTGAAAGGATTCTACTTATGTTTATCCTTGGTTCATTTAAGAATCTCATAACCTTGGGACATACATCAAGAGAAAGGGTCAGTAGAAGACCCAGTCAGGTAAACAAGGGGAAACATTTTACTAATGAACTTGAGATACATCAACAATTTCATAAAAAAGAACTTTGAGGCATGATAAAGAAATAATGAGGCATATCATAATAAAAATAACATTTTTCATTACTTGATGATGTGGCTACAACATTTAATATTGAAAATCATTTCTGTTTCACCAAGGTCTATCCCTAAGGTGTCATTAAAAATTACCAAAGTTATTCAGCAAGGTGTCGTTAAAAATTGTCATCTCCAGAGATTAAGTATTTACCCAATGCATTAGTGCGCTATCAAGGAACACCCTTGACATGTCTTTATTATCATGTGATCCACATATATCATCATCAACCATTTCATAAACAACCCATATATAATAAAATGAATGGGTTTCATTTCATAATTATAACGTTTTACAAACTGCTTTAAAGACATGATCTTTACGCCACTTTAAACCCATGGAATGGAAATGAGGGTCTCATGTATGTAAATCCCATAATTTCAAATAGAAAAACTTGGTATATATGTTAATAACCCTATATAAGAGAGGTATTTGAGTATTTACTTAATAAAATAAAAGAACTTTAGGGAAAGAGAGAGACATTTGAGACGGAAATTCTGTAGTATAATGACTATGTTTCGGGGTTTTTGAAAACATTGAAAAGAGGGGGGACATGGGTCAAACATTCATAAATGACCCATAAAACAGTAGAGGGACCGGATATGAAAGCTATATGAACATGGTAATGAAATTTGAAGGACATACCATCTGAAATGAAAAACATGGATGGAAGACAAAAATTATATTTCTCTTATGAAAATCCACCAGCCTAACGGCGTTACTTAAACATCAACTAAAAATAAAATTGACAAGATAAAGTACGGTCTCTCATAATATGAACATAATATTTAAGTATGATAGATATAGAGATCATACCCAAACAGAATAGAAAATAACTTGAAAAACTTGACATGAAAATAGATCTTGAAAACGAGAAGGGTGAAATAATCCCCTAAGAATTCGGTTGCCTAATGGCGCCACTTAAATCATAAAAATACTGAATTGAAGAGATAAAATAGGGCCTCTAATCATAAGAAAATAATATTTCAGTATGATAGATATAGATATCAAAGCCCAACATAATAAAAAGTAAAATGAAAGACTTGACATGAAAGTAGAACTTTGAAAAAATGAGAAATGTGAACGAATCCCTTAAAAATTTGGCAGCCTAATGGCGCCACTTAAAACATAAAAATACTAAATTGAAGAGATAAAATAAGAACTATCATCATATGAACATAATAGTTCATTGTGATTGATATATAGATCATACCCCAATATAATAAAAAGGAACTTGAAAGACCTGACATGAAAGTAGAACTTTGATAAATGAGAAAGGTGAACAAATCCCTTAAAAATTTGGCAGCCTAACGGCGCCACTTAAAACGTAAATATACTTAATTGAAGAGATAAAATAGGGTCTCTCATAATATGAACATAAGAGTTCAGTATGATATATATAGAGATAATACCCCCAAAAAAATTAAAAGGAACTTGAAATACTTGACATGAAAATAGAACTTGAGAAGGGTGAAAGAATCCCTTAAAAATTCAGTAGCCTAACGACGCCACTGAACATTCTAAAAATAAAATAATGAGAGAAAGATGGGTTTTCTAATCAAATTAACATGAAAAAGAAAGTAGGATTCATATAAAAGAACAACCTCTAACATAAGTGCATGGATTATAAAATAAATGACAAAAAAGAGATTACTTGAAAAGAAAGAGAGAGGTAGGATCCCTTACCTTAAAACATAACTCTTAAAACTCAATGGTTGGGAGCCTGAGGGATTGGGGGCACCATGGGAGGACTCTTTGGGAGGTAATGAGACCAGATCATAGTTGGGGGAGAGTTGGGAGTCGAATTGATGAGAAGATGGCTTGGTATTTGTAGGGAAAGTGAGGGGACAAGGCATTAATGCCCAAGGGACACCTCATTTGTGGTTTTGGAAAAACGATTGGCTTTCCCATTGTATGTGCCCATGGTATTGGCCACTTGGGACACCTCATACCATATATTACTATTCATAAGTCGACCATATTGATTAATACTTAATACATCATTTAATGATGTCATTAAACACCCGTAACTTAAAAACTATATTTTCACTATTCATCGAAAATTCAACTTTCTCAGAAAAATACAAAAATTTCACCTTAACCAAATATCGATGATCTGATTTAAAAAATGAACTACATTTTATAAAAATAATTTTCTAAATATTTTTAATTTAATTTTTAAATAAATATACTATTCACCGAAAATTCATTTTTTTAGAAAAATCCCCAAAAATTACCTTAACATAATATCAATGCTCTGAGTTCAAAAATTAAATCCGATTTATAAAAATTATTTTATAAGTAATATTAATTAAATTTTTAATTAAAAAACAATATTCACTCGAAAAAAACTAATACTTGACTCAAAATTTATGAAACCGTTATTTAACAATTTTATTGAATCATATTACTTAATCAAGGTGCCTAGATTATATTAATGCTTTATATAAGTGAGATTACTAATCTATTTGGTCACATTACTAATCCTAAGCATAAAATAACTATTCATAATTTAATATTCTTCATAAATTAAGTTGATCTTATTTATATTCTAAATTTCGTACTGAACATAATTATAGAATACCATTTTTTGAAAATCATTACACATTTTTAATTATTTAAGGTTTACATATTTTTTTATAATATACTTTCTCTAAAATTCACAAAAAATATGCATAATATATTTATCTAGACATTTAAAAATACATAAACTTCATCATAAGAAGAAATAAAAATTCTTATTTAAAATAAAGGATTATACAAGGCAGTTACGGTATCCTTACATAGTCCCTTATCACAGCATCATACGACCTAAGTGTAAGGTGTGCTAAGGTGAGAGAATCCGAGGGAGGCTCAGCCAACATCACACGTGTAGTAATTTCAATCAGTTTGAACTTCTCACAGAGGTGATTCCGTTCTAGCTTCACATGATGAAGTTCGGCATGGGTTTGGTCCAGAGCAAAGCCCATTGGGGCCACCTCCTTCCCAAGTTCTGTTAGATGGGCTTCGATCGGTCCAAGACTACTAGGTGAGGCCATCAAATATTCTTTCTATTTTAATTAACCATGATCACTTGTATTTAGTGACAAATATCAAAATATTTAGATCCAGCGGTCATATTGACCAATGGTCATATAATAGTCAAAACCCAACAGTCTCATTTTAATTATACTCATGTTATCCAATGAAACAGTTTTGTTGAGTATAATGAAATAACACACAAAATTAGGAAACAATATTTATTCAAAATTTTGGGTCATTACAATCTTCCCCGCTTAAGAAATTGCGACTTCTCAATTTTTAATATTAGGTTTTGAAATTTCATTGAAATTCCCACATCGAAAAAGGAGTTAGTAAAACTATAACTTTAAATGAAAGAAAGGGAAGTAAAAAAGGTCACCTGAGTTAACCCGTACTAGGATCCCATGTAGGAAAACATGGACATGGAGGAAAAAATAAAGGGTCATGTTCTAAGGTAGAGTGATATAAAACATGATTAGGAGAGAGTTAACAAGAAGAAAATCAAAAACTTATGATCTTTTTAAATGGTCTTTGATTACCTAGTCGGAAAACGTTCCTTTTCATAATTTTGAGAAATCCATTTACTACATAGAACAAAAACGTAAGGAAATATACCTACCTTCAAGTAGAGTGTCATACCGTAATATGTTTCTACCAAAACTAATCTTTTCTTTAAACGATGATAATTCCAAAACCCTTGGTCTCATCAAAACACAAGAATCATATTCTTGGGAGTCAGGTAATCCACAAAAGATTAACTATCAATTTCTTCTATCTTTAAACATTATCCCAAAAATATAAAGGGTAAGATAAAAAAACTCTTTCAAATGAAAGAATCCCATAGGAAGGGAAACTACTTTTAAATCTTCAAAGTTCCATGATACTACCCAAAGTTCATTATAGACAATCCCATAAATAATTGTTCTTATAATTCCTCAAAATAAACCAAACTAAGATAGAAACCAAATTATATGAAGGATTTGATAACATAGTCTTCCAAAATAAACTTCATTGTTCATCTCCAAACAACAATAACCACTCCAAACATATTATAACAAAAGCATATAACCTAATAATATTTTACCAAAGATAGGTTAATCATTTCCATAAGTCCACCTTAAATTCATCTATTCTTAAAAATATATGTCAACCTTTACTCCTCAAGGAAAATACCATTGTAATGAACTTACCTCAATCATATAGGGTCCCCAAAATAGTTAACATCTTCCAAAATAATAATCATCTTTTAATCCCATAATCATCTCTGTCATATTAATACGAAAATCATCACATTTCCTATCACATTGTTTGTTGGGACATGTTCTTCCATTTCCCACCATTAACTAGGAAAAGAAAGTATAATTTGGGGCTTAAATACTTAGCCAATAATGATGAAAAGGAACTTAAAGCATATAAGGATAACTTGTAGAAGAAAAGTATACCCTAACTTGTGATCCCCTAGGTCTCAAACTAGGTTATCCATGATCATATATTTTTATGTGAATCTTGATTTTATTTTGTCTTTGTCCCATTAATAATGTTTCATAATAAGCTTATGAATTTACCAATGCATATCCCCTGGGAGTGTTGTAACCAAGAGTGATGTAAGGACCATTTTCATGTACCCGGTCCTGTTTGAGTCTATCTCAAAGCAGTATTTTCGGGTTTTACCCCTATGTACATCTGTGTCAGAACCACCTCTACATGCTCATATCCAGAAAAGGATGTATAGGCTTGGAAACCCCTTACTCAATACTCACTAATATACTTGGAAGGTTTCCTATATTTGAAATTTTCTATAGGGTTCTTCGTAAAGGTTTCATATCCTAATTTCCACAAATAACTAAACCATCCTTTGATACCAACTATAACATCCCTCATTTTTATCATATAAACTTTCATTAAATTTTACAAAACCGAGGATCTTTAAGGTTTAGTGTCTGGAAAAACCAGGAACTTAGAACATGTAATCTTAAAACATTATTCTTAACCACTTGAAAGGCTTCTCCTTATGTTCATCCAAGGTTCATTACTGCATCCCATAACCTGGGGACATACATCAAAAGAAAGGGTGAGCAGAAAGCCCGGTAAGGGAAACAAGGGGAAACATTTAACATGTGAACTTGAGATACATCAACAATGTCATGAAAAAGAACATTAAGGTGTGAGAAATAATTCATGAGGAATATCATAATAAAAATAATTTTTTTCATAACTTGAAGATGTGGCTACAAAATTTAATATTTACAATCATTTCTATTTCACCAAGGTCCATCCCCAAGGTGTCATTAAAAATTATCAAGGTTATTCACGAAGGCGTCGTTAAAAATTGTCATCTCTATATATGAAGTCTTTACCCAATGCATTAGAGCGCTATCATGGTGCACCATTGAAATTTATTTATTATAATGCGAGCCACATATATCATCATCAATAATTTCATAAAAAACCTATATAGAATAAAAGGAATGGGTTTCATTTCATAATCATAACGTTTGACAAACTGCTTTAAAGACATGATCTTTACTTCACTTTAAACCCAAAGAAAGGGAAAGCAGGTCTCATTTATATATAAATCCCATAATTTAAAATAGAAAAACTTGGTATATATGTGAATAAACCTATAAAAGAGAGGGCTTTGAGTATGCTCTTAATTAAATAAAAGAACTTTAGAAAAAGAGAGAGACATTTGAGACGGAAATTCTACAGCATAACGGCTATGTTTCGGTGTTTTAGAAAACATTGAAAAGAGAGGAGACATGGGTCAAATAATCATAAATGATACATAATACAGTATAGGGACCTAATATGAATTATATATGAACATGGTAATGAAATTTGAAGGACATACCATCTGTAATGAAAAACATGGAAGGAAGACAAAAATTAGATTTCTCTTATTAAAATCTGGCAGCCTAACGACGTCACTTAAACTTCAACTAAAAATGAATTCACAAGATAAAATAGGGTAGCTCATAATATGAACATGAGAGTTCTGTATGATAGATATAGATATCATACCACAACATAATGAAAAGTAACTTGAAAGACTTGACATGAAAATTGAACTTGAAAACGAGAAGGGTGAAAGAATCCCTTAAAAATTCGGCAGCCTAACGACGCCACATAATACTTCAAAATAATGAATTGAAGAGATAAAATAGGATATCTAATCATATGAACATAAGAGTTCAGTATGATAGATATAGATATAATACCCCAACATAATAAAAAGGAACTTGAAAGACCTGACATGAAAGTAGACCTTTGAAAAAATGAGAAAGGTGAACGAATCCCTTATAAATTAGGCAGCCTAACGGCGCCACATAAAACATAAAAATACTGAATTGAAGAGATAAAATAGGATCTATCATCATATGAACATAAGAGTTAAGTATGATAGATATTTAGATCATACCCCAACATAATAAAAAGGAACTTGAAAGACTTTACATGAAAATAGAACTTTGAAAAATGAGAAAGGTGAACGATTCCCTTAAAAATTCGGCAGCCTAACGACGCCACTTAAAACATCAAAATACAGAGTTGAAGAGATAAAATAGGGTCTCTCATTATATTAACATAAGAGTTCTGTATGATAGATATAGAGATCATACCCCAACAAAATAAATAGTAACTTGAAATACATGACATGAAAATAGAACTTGAGAAGGGTGAAAGAATCCCTTAAACATTCGGCAGCCTAACGGCGCCACTTAACATATTAAAATTGAAATGATGAGAGAAAGAGTGGTTATCTAATCATATGAACATGAAAAAGATATTAGGATGAATATATAAGAAAATCCTCCAACATAAGAGCATGGAGCATAAAATAAATGACATAAAAAAGATTACTTGAAAAGAAAGAGGGAGGTAGGATCCCTTACCTTAAAACGTAACTCTTAAAACTCAATGGTTGGGACCTTGAGGGATTGTGGGCACCTTGGGAGGAAACCTAGGGAGGTAATGAGACAAAATCTTGGTTGGGGGAGAGTTGGGAGTCGAATTGATGAGAGGATGGCTTGGTATTTATAGGGAAAGTGAGGGGACAAGGCATTAATGGGCAAGGGACACCTCATTAGTGGTATTGGCCAAACCATGGGCTTGCCCATGGTATTTTCCCATCGTATTGGCCACATGGGACACCACATACCTTATATTACTATTCAAAAGTCGACCATATTGATTAAATACTTAATACATCATTTAATGATGTCATTGAACACCCATAACTTAAAAACTGTATTTTCACTATTCATTGAAAATTCAACTTTCTCAGAAAAATCCCAAAATTTCTCCTTAACCAAATATCGATGCTCTGATTTCAAAAATTATCTCCATTTTATAAAAATAATCTTCTAAATATTTTTTATTTAATATTTAAATAAATACACTATTCACTGAAAATTCATTTTTTTCAGAAAAATCCCCGAAAATTACCTTAACATAATATCGATTCTCTGAGTTCAAAAATGTAATCCATTTTATAAAAATAATATTGTAAATATTTTTAATTACATTTTTAATTAGAAAACACTATTCACCCGAAAAAAACTAATACTTGACTAATAATTTATGAAACTGTTATTTAACCAATTTATTGAATCACATTACTTAATCAAGATGCCAAGATTATATTAAGGCTTTATTTAATTGAGATTACTAATCCATTTGGTCACATTACTAATCATATGCATAAAATCACTACTCATAATTTACTATTCATCTAAAATTATGTTGATCTTATTAGACTCTAAATTTCGTACTTAACATAATTGCAGAAGACCATTTTTTGAAAATCATTACAAATTTATAATTATTTAAGGTTTATATAAACATTTTTTTTAAATATCCTTTCTCTAAAATTCACCAAAAATATGCATACAATATTTATCCGGAAATTTGAAAATTCATAAACTTCATCTTAAGAAGAAATCAAAATTTTTATTTAAAACAAAGGATTTCACAAGGCAGTTATGGTCTCCTTACATAGCCTCTTATCACACCAGCGTAGGACCTATGTGTAAGGTGTGCTATGGTGATAGAATCTGAGGGACGTTCGGCCAACATCGCACGTGTAGTAATTTCTATCAGTTTGAACTTCTCGTGCAGTTGATTCCGTTCTATCTTCACTTGATGAAGTTCAGCTAGGGTTTGGTCTAGAGAAAAGCCCAGTGGGGCTACCTCCTTCCCATGTTCTGTTAGATGGGCTTCGATCGGTCCAAGAATACTGGATGAGGCCATCAAATCTTCTTTCTATATTAATTCTCCAAGATCACTTGTATTTAGAGACCAATATCAAAAAATTTAGTTTCCAGTGGTCATATAACAGTCAAAACACAGTAGTCTCATTTTATTTATACTCATTTTATCCAATGAAACATTTTTGTTGAGTATAAAAAATATAAAAATAAAATAACACATAGAATTAGGAAACAAGATTTATTCAAAATTTCGGTTCATTACAATGCCGATGATGGAACAGGACCCAATATGGGTTTTGATGAGTATATTCAAGATGACTAGAGATTTTTTGGTATAGCAACCTATATCATTTACTAATGAGGGTTGGGCTGGTGGAATCCAAATTCTGGAAAAGTTCATCAAGATTAGTCATGACCATCAAGATAATTCTTTCGATAACCAAGTCAATTTTGTGTCCTAAATATTTTGAGGTCAGGAAAGTTATTGGTGGGACTCCATGAATCAGACAGAGCATGCTGATGGAATGATATTGAAATATTTATCAGAATTTTTTTTGAATACTTCTACCAAGAGACCATGATTTTGGAGAAGGTTGAAGAGTTTATGACTATCAGCCAAGGGTTTGTGCGAGAGATGTACAATCCTAGATACTTCACTAACTTTCATCAATTCATTCTATCATTGGAAGGAAATGAGGTAGGTATTTAATGACATTTTCAAGATGGGATTAGGCCCTAAATTAGGTCCCAGGTGAATATATTTTGTTTGAAGAGGTTTATAGAGGTAGGGGATCAGGACCATATCTCTTAAGAGAACCAAATGGGAGCTCCAAGAAGTGGACTTGTTGAACCATTTGGTTGGATGAGTGGTGATACATGAGATGTAATAGAGCATAATTTAGAGATTTTCTAGTATATTGGAAGTTTTTATTGTAGTTATAAGAGTGGTCCAACCCCTCAAGGTGGCGATCAGGTGTTCTATTATCATTCTGGTATGTTTAGACACATGTGTAATCAGTGTTCCTGACCACGAGCTGAGTGTCATCCATTCAAACTGTTGTGAAACATACTTAGGATATACAATAACCCTACTAAACATGGTATGGATAGAGGTCAAAGTAATATGACGAGTACACATAGGGGATCAGTTACCCATATTATGTGGGTAGATAGAGTTCCCTAGGTCGTACTGGTTAGGGTGGTGGATGTGGTACTCTGAAGAAAAATAATCCTTATTAGAATGGTAGTGAAATGTGGGTTACACAGGCCAGGGACAGGGTAGAGGGGTAGGTAAGCTTCATACAGTTAGGTCTACACATATAGGTGGAAAGTCTGAACTATATACTATCTGGTATATGATCCTTTTAGCATCCCCACATGATATTTCTTTATGTGACATAGGAACCACAAATGTGTTTATCTATTCTATTTTTTTATTTATGTTAGGCCTTGAATGGGATCTTTTATGTGGGGTTATGTCAACTATTACTTTTTTGGTGGTGCGGCCAAATGATATCACACAATATAACGGTTCTGATATAGAGAATGGTGTGTATCATTTTTTTGGAACTTGATTCATCCTCGAGATGTTAGTTTATTACCTAATTTTGGTAATGGATTAAATGGTATTTTACCAAGATCATATAGACTATTACCATAATTGGATAATGATAATGTCTCTTGAGAGAGAAACATTTGTCCTTCTTGGTGAGTGGAATATTCAATAAGGCCTTGTAGGAAAAGTTTTCCAATAATTTAGGGAACTCATATCCCAATTGGATTTTCATGTTCTTGATAATGTATAAGTGGAGAAGCAGGTCTTCCATCCTATGGTGGATCTGTTTGAGGATGGGTATCCTGAGAACATGTTGTGTTATTCATCAAAGATGGATGTTGAGTTCATGATAGAGTTGTTCGTAGGAGGAGAGTAAATTTCTATTCCCCTATATAGAATGGGCCCAAAATATTATAAGGAACATAAATTTTTTTTGGAGGAGTTTAATGAAAAGGATTTATTTTTCTTGGTATGTCACATTAGGGATCTCCAATACTGTTTTCCAAGAATACTGATGGTTCAATGTAGTCATATATTGATTATAGAGTGCTGAATCAGAATTATGTAAATAATATATGTCCTCTTGATTGGACTAATTATATGTTTGACCAACTGGGGGTACATCTCAATTTTATATGATTGATTTAGGGTTTGGGTATCACCAGATGAGGGTGATACCATCCGATATATTGCAGATAGCCTTCAAAAAACAAGTATAGATTTTATGAATTGGTAGCTCTATCATTTGGGTTCATAAAATGTAAAAATAGTGTTCATGGATTTAATTAATTGAAATATTCACCATTATCTAGATTAGTTCTATGATTTCTACATTAATGACATCTGGGATTACTCTAAATTGTATGACAATCTTGCCATTCAACTTGACATCTTCCCGAGTTCACTAAGAGATAATATGATATTGGCATAGCTATCCAAATGTCAATTATGGATTGATATGGTTAATTTATTGGGTCACATTATCTTTTAGAATGGTGTGTCTGTGGAACTGGAAGTATTATAGGTTGTTGTGTCTTGTGAGTATTCCCATAATGTTTCATATGGCTGCAATTTTCTGGGTTTATAAGGATAGTACTAACAGTTTTCTAAATATTTCTCTCATTTGGTAGCACTGAATTTTGGCATGAACAAGAATGGTATTACGTTTTAGTGGTCTTAGTAATCTGAGAATATATTCCAATAGATGTTGAGGTGTTTGAGTTCTTCACTAATCATAATCTTACCTGAACAGAGTAACAAGAATACCTTATTTTGTGTCATTTTTTGTGTCCTGTTGGGAGCAGTGTTGATGCAGGATGTTCTGGTTCATGTCAGCTGAGTCCTTATGAATGAAATTTCCAAACACAGGTTTTGAATTAGTATCAGTGTTTTATGCCTTAAAATGTTGGCAACATTACTAGTATTGGGAATAGATTTTAGTGTATATTAACCAAAAAAGTGTTAATTTATTTTTTCTCTCAGTGTGATTTTAACATTTATTAGTGAGTATGGTTTGATTTCAAGAAATAATTTTATTTATATATGGCTTATGAACTAGTAAATGGAAATATTGTTGTAGATTCTAGGATTCAGTAAACTCAGAGTAATGTTGTTCTGGAGTCCAGCTCTGAGTGGGATATGATGGATTTGTTTGTGGGGATGCACCTATAGGTTTGATATGGACAAGTAAGTATTACTATTACATCCATAAAAGTTGATTCAATTCTTTTGGGTAGGGTAAAGGAGAGTTATCTTGAATATATGGAGCATTAGGCCCTGATGGAATGTCTTAAATGTGGGAAGTAACCTTCTAGATGGGTTGTTGGTGATGATTTGGTTATTTGTGTTTGTGGCCATGTTCTAGTGGAAAATTTTATGAGAGATTATTTGAAATGTGAGTTTCATGAACCAATGTGGGAAGTGAATCCCTGCTTGACTAGGATGTATCATGATATTCATAGGAAGTATTGGGCAATGGGAATGATAAAAGTTGTTATAGGATTTTTGGTGTGATTCCATATCTGTTAGTAGGTGAAAGTATAAAATTAGAACTTAGGATGTTTGTTATAGACATTTCCCATTCAAAAAAAGAATATGGATGATTTAATCATGTACATTATTGTGGATCTTACAAGGAAGCCTCAGAAGAGTGATGCAATCCGGGTAGTTATAGATTGGTTGTCTATGGTGGCTCATTTCATGCTGATATGGAAGAAATTCACTATTGATCAGTTGAAAGAGTTATCTATTCTAGATATAGTCTAGTTTCATGGTGTGATGAGAACTATAGTTTTGGATTTTGATCCATATTTCATGTCATGAATCTGGTAGGGATTACAAAAGTCACTTGGTTCCCAATGGATTTTTATTTCAGATTTTCCACTATAGATAGATGGGCAGTCATAGCATACAATTTAGGTTTCAGAATAAATGTTAATGTCTTGTGTCCCCAATTTCAGTGGTTCAGAGAAAAAACACTTACTGATAGTTGTGTTTTCCAAAAATAATAGTTTTTTCGATAAAATTAAAATGGAACCATTTGAGGCACTCTATGGGGTACAGTGTAGATCCCAACTATGATGGTTAGAGGATAAAGAGTTTGAGAATTTGTGACCATGACTCGTTCATGAGACGCCAAAAAAGGTTTAAATAATTCAGAAATGTATAGAAATGGCATAGAATAGGAATAATTTGTCTGTATATTGGATTCAAAAACATCTTCAGTTTATTGTGTGTAATAGTGTGTTTCATTGGGGGTTGTTAAGGTTCTATCACTATCAAATTTAGAAGCTAGTAAAGTGGTAATCTAGGTATGTGAATCTGTTTAGGATTGTGAAGAGGATCAGACTTATGGATTACTTATTAGATCTAACATAGTGGTATAGTGTTAGGCTAGATGTTTTTCATGTTTCACGGCTTCAGTAGTATAAATCTGATCCATGTCATTTGGTTAATATTGGGGATTTTGAGTTTGAGGATAAAACATTTTTTGAGTAGAATCTGCTTCCTGTAGAGGAATATAGTGATTATGTATTGAGAACCATGGATGTGCCTCTTGATAGTGTTTTGTGGAAGCATGGTTATGTTTAGGAATAAAAAATTGATCGGGAATAAAAAATGTAGGCCTATTGTCTAAATCAATTTTCATTGTAATCTCAGTGATTCTTGGGAGCATGGATCGAGGAAGAGTCGTTATAAGGTGGGGATGTTGTATGATCCTGAAATTTAAGTAGGTATGTCTTTAATATAATTTTTGTTTCAATATATTTTTTTTGTTAATGAAATATTGCCTGTGTGTATGGGGGGCCTCAAGGGTCTTCTAGGGTTTGGGAAATGAATGTAATGGAAAATGGGACAACCAGTGAAAGGGGAATGGTTGGTGCATTGTTACATAAACCATATACCCATCATAGAATATCCATGAAACCATAAATAATGGCCTTCTACATTTTTGGAACATGTTTTCCAAACTGTGAAAAACGCCCCAGGTAGCTATTTGAACCAACCTCCCTTAGATAGTGGATTTCTCATAGTTTGCACACCATTTGGAAATCCACATTGGATAATTGTGCACCCCTTTAAAATATATAAATTTATGTTTTAACATCCCAATATTTATATGATCTCACATGATTTTATCCCCTTTCACCATCCACCATACCTACTGACAATCCAAAACCCTTAATTGATCTGAAGGATCTTTATCCCCCATTTGGAGCATTATTAGTTACAGATCAAAGCTCCGGGTAAGTCTAATCTTATATACACTTCTATTTTTCAATTAGTGATTGTATCTTGAGAAATAACTAATCGCTAAAAAATTATCTTTCCAGTAGATTATATGTTTTGGAATCATGGGATTCTCGAAAATTGATCAATGTCTTTTACTGCGAGTTCTAGAATCATCGGATTCGAGGATGGTGTTCTATATGTTATATCCCATTTTTGGTCATTTGGATTTATGCATGAGTGATGTGTTCATGGTTCCACGTTGTAGGGTATTGATGAATTTAGGGATATTTGTTAATAATTGGCGTCAATATAATGAATTTAACCCCTCATGATATCTCTTGGATGTGTTGAGAATAATTTGAAAAATTTAGGTCCACCCATGAGATGCGCCAATATTCTCAAACCTAGAAATTGGTAATGTTATGTGTAGAGTTGTTGTGTGATAATTTAGATCCCTTGGTGAAAATTTTAATTTGTTTATTAGAATTGAGGATGGAATATTGATAGTTCTTCCTAGTTCTGATATGTCTTAAGGGGTTTATTGGAATAACATGAGAGTGGGTTAATTGGGATAATATGGGGATGTTATAAATGGACTATGAAATAATTCGAAGTGTCTAAGAAAGATAGTACATACAAAATGATGAATATTGTAAATTAGTAATTCCATGTGAATTGAGAATAACGTTAAATGGGTTTTCATAAGGTAATTGATGAATATATTAAATTGTTGATAAAGAGGGAATTATTGAACATGACTACAGAGTTGGGGCATGAGTTTTGGAATTGGATAAATGGGCATGTAATATAAAATAAAATTTGTTAATGGGTTTGGGATTTATATTAATTCCCATGTTGTTGTTATGAAGTTTGATTGATATGTTTTTTCCATTGAATGGGTTGTGATATGGTGTTTGGTTAATGGATATATATAATGAATTTTCACATGTATTGGTAGGGTGGGGTGTTGATTTTCTTTGTACATCAATGGGTAGTGTAAGACTAAGGCTCTAAATTCAACCCCATAATTCATAGTTTAGGGAATGAGAGGTGGTACACTTCTCTTAAGGGTTTCATTCCACTGAGACTAAGGCTTTGAGGTGAGCATTATTTTTTTGTGGGGAGGTGTTTATCCCTAGCGAGATAGGGACTTCATTTATCACCTAATATTTAATGTTGACTACCTTAACCTTGTGTGAATAATCTAAATACCTAACTCACAGAACCTATAAGAACCCGGTTCTTATTTTTGAGGTCTGGGTTTCTTCCATTCGCTTTTACATAAGTGTTTTTGAGAAAATAGGGAAAATGGGGGGGAAATCCTAAATTTTGGGACTACACGCTATGTATTATTCGACAGGCCGTGTACTTTGGCAGTGTGGGATGAGAACACAGGGTGTGTTGCCATGTCGGTGATGAAGGGGGTAAAAACCCACTACATGCCATGTAGTATGTATTTACACGTCGTGTAGTCAGTCGGTAGGTAAATAGTAAGGTGGTGGAAGTAGCCGCCAGATGGGCGACAGTACACGCCGTGTAGTCGGGATTACACATTGTGCACTCATGTCGATAGATGAATAGTTTGGCAGTGCCACCAGAGGAATAGTTAAATAAGGAAAGTACACACAATGTAGTCAAATGTAAATGCTGTGAAGTTTGTGTTTTTCGCATAAAATGTGCAGTATCCAACCCTATTCACATGATAGTCTTAGAACTGGAGGGGAGCCTTGGAGAACGACCAAATCTTTGTGGCTCAATCGAACGAGCACTGAGAATTTGATCCTGCTTACGTCGATCAAGTTGGAACCACACGGGTAAGAGATTCCTTCTCCTTGCATAGTTCTTTCCAATTCTTCCTTTCATGGAAGTTATTTGATGATGAATGAGAATTATTTTTCCTCATATCTATGACGTTCTTGGACGTTTCAGAAGGCGTCGTTCGGGTATACCATTCTAGGGTGTTTATGGTAGCTGGCTTGGTGTTTATTATCCAACTATTGTGTGTTTTTTGTATTCTTGTGCTTTGAACCCATGATGGGGTGTCATGTGGAAGAGGCCTTAGCTGTATTAAATTCCTAGTATTGTAAAGGTAATTAAATGTTATAATAAATTGCTACTTGGGATCACTTCTTGGATCTAGGACAACTCCGGGGGTGCGTTCCCTTGTTTAGACGTTTGGCTAGAATACCCAAGGGTATGCCATTGTAATAATGTTTATTGAATTTCATTGAGAGGTATTGTATGTGAATTTCTTATTTACATGTTGGGCAAGGACCGATTACTTGCAACTGAGGGCAGTGTTCTGTTTAGCGTGAGGGCATTGTTTTTTTAGTTTGAGGGCAAGGTACTGCTTAGCCTGAGGGAAACATTCCATTTCACATGAGGGAAACTTTCTGTAAGCATGGGGCAGATACTCTATGCCTGAGGGGGACGCTTTGTACTTCTGAGGGAAATATCTGTTATGCCTGAGGGAAATTACATGCAGGTTGGATTTTGATTAACATAGGGAAAGGGTTTGTGTGTCTGAGGACACAGACTGTTTACATAGAAATTCACTGTGGTGGTTTCTTAATAATAAATAATGAAATGAATGTTAAAATGGCAATATAACGGGTAAAGATAGTTACTTTTTAGTACTACGTAGTTTATTTCATTTACTTTTACACACTATTGTTTCATGTTTACACACAGTTGAGAACATGCATTTGGTAGGTGCCGACTGAGATTATTTCATACAACCTGTTTGGGTCATGCTTTTCGGCCCAAACAGATTACGTTTCTCTAGGTGTGGATAAGGTCAAGGGTCCCTATACAGGTACTTTATTACTGATGAGGAGTAGGGGAGCATGGGACTGGGATTAGGCTCACGATGCTACCGACTGTTTTGTTTTGTTTTGGCTGTACTCTGTATCTTATTGTACTTCTTTGTAACATGTTCTGGCTGTTTTATAAGAATGTGAGGCATGTTGCACCATCATTATATATATATATATATATATATGACCGTTGGTTGTTTTTACTGCAGTTGTTAATTTAATATTATGTATGCTTATTTTCATCTGCGGTTGTTATTGTATGTTTTATCTGGTATTCCACTACACTGCACTTTTACAAATGAGGGCATTGTTTCCCCAATATCAGACCTAGGCCCTCGCTGCTAGTCAGCAGCCTCTGGTGTTTGGGGAAATGTGCTTGAGGTCATGTAGCTAACCGGGTTCGGGGCACCTGTTGAGTGGTACATGGATCTGGGACATTACAAAGTGGTATCAGAGGGTTTCTTTTCTTTGACTTACTATTTGGAACCTTAGTCAGGGATATGACGGGAATGATAGTCGGTAAAAAGTTGTGCTCGGGCGTAGCTAACCCATGTATAGGGAAAAGCCATTTTACATTGTATTTTTTAAATTCGTCTAATTTTTTCAAATTTTATAGTTGATTTTATTTTCACCGATGGGTGACGCACATGAGATTGTACTATTTATACTTTATCCATGGGTTCTATTTAGTTTCAACTCGATGAGATGAGGTTATTCCATCTCATGCATCATTTAGGCACATTCTAGGAATCACATGCCATGCATAGATTCCATGCCATGTAGGTGCATTAGTAATTTCAAGATGTTGTGATTGTTATTGTTCTAGAAAAACATGCTATTGTGATACCTTCTTTGATAAATACCTTCTATGTGATAGGGTATTGTTTTATAAGATTGTTGATGGAATGGACGACAATCATTGGTTTTTGTGGTATATGGGAACTAATTGATCAGAATTTGGTGGATCATTGACTGTTTATTCTGTATAACACAAATAAGATTCCAGAATTTGATTTGTGGGGAGTCTGGGCCCTCATGAATCGGAATTTGGAACTTATGTGTTTTTTTGGTATTTTTTGCGTTTTAGAATTGTATCTGAGCCCTATTGTCCTGAAAACCTAGGATACACGGCATCTAGTTCCTTGGACACATGCCATGTGTTCTTATGTTCAAGAAGGAATGAATAATTTTAGAGTACACGCCGTGTAGTCTCATCCCGTTTCATAGACCATGTGGGTGGGGACATGAGGAAGGGAAATGTTTTGGGTGAACACGTCGTGTACCTGATGTACACGCCGTGTAGTGCTGACCTAAACTCTGTCCGTGTAACTAACAATACGGATCGAGGGGACCTTAAGACATATAGGTCGTGTACACTATGGAACACACCATGTAGTCTGACCTGTGATCTGACCGTGTAACTAATAACATGGTTTAGTGTAATCCTTTAGTGTACACGCAGTGTGTATATAGAACATGCTGTGTAGTGTGAGCCATATATTCAGCTGTGTAACTAACAACACGGGTTGGAAAAGCTCGTCTAGTACACAATAGGTACCTATGGGACACACCGTGTAGTCTTGTCTGAAGACATACCATGTGGTTTTAGCTGTGTGGCAGGGAAAACAGGGTGGTTTACATGCCGTGTTTGGGTGTCACACGCCGTGTAGTATTAAGCCGAGTAGTCGGCTGTGTCACAAACGACATGGGAGGGAGGAAAATTACATCATACACACCGTGTAGATTATATACACATTGTGTAGTTTTGTTCAAAGGGAGCTGTGCCCCTTAGCCATGTAGAAGGAACCATGAAGGGGAAGAGAATTCAGGTACACGACGTGTAGTCAGTATACACGCTGTGTAGTTTTCTTTTGAAAATCTTGAATGCCTTATTCCTCATGTTCCCCTTTTGTTCCCTTCATTTTTTGTCTTTGATAATCTTGAACTAAGGTGTGCGTTTGACCTTGTAGGTTCATGTTGCCGAGACGACCACACATTGTTTGGCCGGAGAGAGGTGACAATTATACTATAGAGATGGTGGACCATGGGCTACCAGTGGATCCTTCAGCAGATCCAGATGTGGCGCCAGCCGTTATACCGGACATTGGCGCAGAGGCACAGTTCCATTAAGGCTTTTTGTAGTTTTTGTAGACCTTTCAGGGAGCACTACCATATGCCAAATCTATAGCTGAGCTGACTCGTATATTCTAATAGAAGAATTCTCCCATGTTCTTAGGGGATGGTGGACCACATGCTGTGGAGTCTTGGCTGGGGTCTATGCAGAATATTTTTGAGCATCTTGAGACGCCTCCAGTGCGGAGGGTCAAGCTCGCGACTTATATGCTGCGTGATTCTGCCAAGAGGTGGTGGGATGTTACCACCCAGTCACAGCATCACAAGTACATGGAGTGGAACGATTTTCTTGTAGTCTTCTAAGACTTCTTCTTTCCAGACACGCTAAGGGAAGATAGAGCTCGAGAGTTCAGGAATCTGCAGTAGGGGCGCTATGTCGGTGATGGATTATTCTTCTTGTTTCACCGAGCTTCAGCGTTTTTCACCTGTTCTATTGTGTGATGATACTTTGAGATCCAGATGCTTTGAGGACGGTCTTCGTTATTATATCCGAGCTCTAGTAAATGTTCTCAGGTTTCCTTCAGTACATGATATTATAAATCAAGTGCTCAGTACAGATAAGAACCTACATGAAGCTAGTGGTCTGGGACAGGGCGGTTCAGCACCAATTTCTGGTACTATTTATTCTAGTAAGAGGAAGCGATATATGAGTTTCTCTCATGGTGTCAGTACTAGACATGCATTTTCTTCAGGTGGCCCGATCATTTGCTAACAGTGCAGTAGAGAGGGGAAAATGAGACTGCGGTGTCCACGTGACCTAGTGGAATGTCGAGCTTGCAGCAAGATGGGTCATATGTAGCGCTATTGTAGGTCATTTCCACCAGTGACTAGTGAGAGGGGTTCTGTGCAGACTCCACGTGTGGGAGAAGTAAAAGTATCTTCTTACCAGTCGAGGAACTGGAATATGTCAGGGCATATAGGCAGGGATGGTGGTTATGGTCATGGTATCCAGACACTAGGATCTCAGAGGTAGCAGTGCGGGACAGCTCAGGGTAGCCAGGCTGTGTCACAGGGCCACGACACTGGACAGGCATATGCAGTGCATCATACCCAACAAGAGCAGGATCCCAGACCTTCTACTGTCAGAGGTACTATTATTCTAGCTTCTGTCTTGTCTTCGGTTCTTTTTTATACGGGTGGTATGCATACTTTCATATATGTGCCCGTAGTGGAGAGCCTTGGGCTCTATGTTTATTCTTTTTCTGCAGTTATGATGCTATACACATTTTTGGGGACTAGAACATCATGTGTGCGTCATTGCAAAGAGTTCCCCCATGAGGTTAGTTGGTGTCACTTTCTATGGGACCCCTTTGTCTTAGAGATGACGAGCTATGATGTAATTCTTGGGATGGATTGTTTGGTTCCCTTTCGAGACTTTGTAGACTGCTATCATCACAGGGCGACTTTCACATCACCAGAGGGAAGAGTGTTTCTATAAAAAGTTTAATGGGATGTTCAGGCGAGTCGAGCTGGGACAGGGCATCTAGGGCGAGGTTTATTCACAACCCATTGTGTGAGTTTATATCTGGATGACCAGGGGACATGTCAGAAGGATTTCCCTTCGGTCGTTGATCGTTTCAGGGATGTCTTCTTAGACGACTTTTCAGGTATACCTCCAGAGCGAGAGGTGGATTTCTCTGTTGAGCTTGTCCCAGGAGCAGCACTGGTGTCCATTCTTCCTTATAGGATGGTCGCACCTGAGTTGTAGGAGCTCAAGAGGCATATAGAGGAGTTACAGGAAAACATTTTCATCTGACCGAGTACTTCTCCATGGGGTTCGCCGGTCCTCTTTGTGAAGAAGGCGGATGGTACCTTCAGACTCTGTGTGGATTATTGGAAGTTGAACCAGTTGATTGTTAAGAACCAATATCCCTTTCCAAGGATTAATGATCTTTTCGATCAACTTTGTGGAGCACAAGTATTCTCGAAGATTGAATTGAGATCATGATATCATCAGTTGTGCGTGAGACCATTGGATATACTGCTTATGGCTTTCAAGAGTAGGTATGATCTATATGAGTACTTGTTTATGTTGTTTGGAGCTAGCCGTTTTCATGGCTCAGATGAATCGTGTGTTACATCCTTACCTGGAATCTTTTGTGGTAGTATTTGTGGATGCATCTTGGTGTACTCTCACATTCGAAATGACAATGCCACCCATATTGAGATCGTATTGTTTACACTCAGATAGCATTATCTATATTCTAAGCTCTCAAAGTGCCACTTTTGGATGGACCAGATTCATTTCTTGAGTCATATCATCTTAGAGGCAGGAGTTGCAGTAGACCCAGAGAAGGTGAGAGAAGTAGTTTCCTGGGAGCATCCCAAGAACGTGTTTGAGATACGAAGTTTCTTGGGGCTGGCTGGTTACTACAGGTGCTTCATCCAAGATTTATCTCACTTAGTAGCACCGTTGAAAGGTTTGACTAAGAAGGGTTTGAAGTTCATTTGGTCAGAAGCTTGCGAGACAGAATTTTAGGTCCTGAAGGGAAGGTTGATATTTTCACCAGTCCAGATACATCCATTGTAGGGAAATATCTATACAGTTTACTGTTACACATCAGGTATTGGGCTTGGACCAGTGTTGATGCAGGGTGATCGAGTTATTGAGTACAGTTCTCAACAGTTGAGCCCACATGAGAAGAATTACCCGACACATGACCTCGAGTGGGCTGTAGTTTTTCATGCGTTGTGCTGATGGATACATTATCTTTTAGGAGATAATTTTGTGGTTTTTACCGACCAAGAAAGTATCATGTACATATTTACTAAGGGTGACACGAACATGAGTTAGAGAAGGTGTGTTGAATACCTCTAGTCCTTCGATTTTGAGCTTTCCTATACACCTGGTAAAGGTAATGCAGTAGCTGATGCACTGACTAGGAAGACTCAGATACAGGAAGTGTAGGAGGCCAGTGGTGAGTGGCAGCTCATGGATTTGTTCTCTATGATGCATTTGTCTAGGCATGATATTCAGGGGAAGACCTATCATTCATCTTTTTTTTTTGTGACTTCTACCCTCCTGGATAGAGTGAAGATGAGACAACTATCTGATTCGGAAGGCCTAGTTCTCCAGGAGTCAGTGGCAAGTGAGGACCCTCCTCTTGGTTGGGAGATAGTCGATGATGACATTCTGTGTTTCCATGGACGAGTGTGGTTTCCCGGGGATATACGCGAGGGATTGATGTGGGGGTTTCATGCTTCATCTTGGGCAATTCATCCCAGGGTTACCAAGATGTACCGAGGATTGAGACGTTAGTACTGGTGGCCGAGTATAAAGAGAGATATAGCTGGTTTTGTTACAAGGTGTACCACCTGTCAGTAGGTGAAGGCGGAGCATCAGAGGCCAACCGGACTGTTAAAGCAGTTACCCATCTCGGAGTGGAAATGGGATGATTTTACAATGGACTTCGTCACTGGGTTGCTGAGGTCAACTCGAGGAAATGATGTCATGTGGGTTATTGTGGACAAACTCAAGAAGGTAGTTCACTTCTTGCCAATCAAGGTGACCTTCGGTGTTGACGAGCTCGAGAAGATGTATATCCGAGAGATCGTGTGCCTTCATGGGGTTCCTCGTTCTATCATTTCCGATAGGGACACCCAATTTATGTCTCATTTATGGAATTTTTTTCAGTGGGAACTAGGTATACAGGAGCATCTGAGCACAACTTACCTCCCTCAGACCGATGGCTAGTCAGAGAATACGATACAGGTGCTTGAGAACATGCTGCATGCAGGCATCCTGGACTTTTGAGGCTCTTGGGAGAAGCACATACCCCTATTTGAGTTTGCATACAATAACTGTTTTTAGGAAACTATTGATATGGAAACTTATGAGGCTTTATATGGTAGGCCATGCCGATCATCATTGTGCTAGTTTGAAGAAGGTGAGGCAGATTAACTGGGACCACGTCTCGTGTAGGAGACTCTTGAGCATGTCCAGTTAATTCCGAAGCAGATGGATATCACACAGTCTCGTCAGAAATCTTATTCTGATTACCGTAAATGGCCTTTGGAGTTTGTGGTCCGGGATCAGGTCTTCTTGCATGTTTCACTGAGACTGGGACACAAACGGATCTAGAGACATGGTAAACATTCACCGAGGTATGTGGGGCCATTTGATATTTTGGAGAGAGTCGGACTGGTTGCTTATCATTTGCAGTTTCCACAGAGGTACCGAGCCATGCACGATGTCTTCCATGTATTTCAGTTGCGCCAATATCATTCAGACTCGTCTCACGTCTTTTAGCCTGAGGAGGTTGAGCTATAAGTTGATGTGTTCGTTGAGGTTCATCCAATTCATATCATTAATAGAAGCCCGAAGGTTCTCCGGGGCTGGTAGTTCCTCTTGTACATGAGCTATGGAAGCATGGCTGAGTATAGGATGAAACCTGGGAGCAGGAGACCGACGTACGTGCTCCGTGCCCAGTGTTGTTCTGAGCCTTATCTTCACCACACTTGGAAGGGAAATTCGGGGACGAATTTCTTTAAGGGGGGATGTTTGTAATAACCCGGTTCTTATTTTTGAGGTATGGGTTTCCTGCATTCTATTTTCCTTAAGTGGTTTTGAGAAAATAATGTAAATGGGTGAAAATCCTTAATTTTGGGACTACACACTATGTACTATTCCACACGCTGTGTAATTTGGCCATGTGGGTTGAGTACACAGGGTGTGTAGCCATGTCAGCGACGAAGTGGGTAAAAACTTACTACACAACGTGTAGTATGTATTTACAGGCTGTGTAGTCAGTCGGCAGGAAAATAGTAAGGCAGTTAAAGCAGCCACCAGCTGAGCAACAGTATATGTCGTGTATTCGGGAAAACACGTTGGGTACTCATGTTGATGGATGAACAGTTTGGTGGTGCCGCAAGAGGAACAATTAAATATGGCATGTACACACAGTGTAGTCAAAAGTACATGCCATGTAATTTTTTTTCACATAAAATGTGCAGTATCAAACCCTTTTCACATGATTGGCTTAGAACTGGAGGGGAGCTCAGAAGGGCGGCCGAATCATTATGGATCAACTGATTGAGCATTGGGAATCTGATCCTGCTTCCGTCGATCACGTTGGAACCACACGGGTAAGAACAATCTTCTCCTAGTGTAGTTCATGACAATTAATCCTCTTAGGGAATTTATTTGAGGATTAATGAGAATTATTTTTCCTCATATCTATGATTCCCTTGGAAATTTCAGAAGGCGTCGTTCGGGTATACCATTCTTGGGTGTTTAAGGTAGGTGGCTTGGTGTTTAGTTTCCAACTGTTGTGTGTTTTTGTGTATTTTTGTGCTGTGAACCCATGTTTGGTTGTTGTGTGGTTGAGTCCTTAGCTGTGTTAAATTCCTAGAATTGTAAAGGTAATTAAATGTGATAATAAACTGCTGTTTGGGATCGCTGCTTAGATCTAGGTACACCCTGGGGGTGCATTCCTCTGTTTAGCCGTTTGGCCAGGATACCCGAGGCTATTCCATTGTAATAATTTTTATTGAATATCATTTAGTGGAATTGTATGTGAATTTCTTATTTACATGTTGGTAATGGACCATTTACTTACTCCTGAGGGTAGTGTTCTCTTCAGCCTGAGGGCATTGATTGTTTAGCATGGGGGCAAGGAACTACTTATCCTGAGGGCAACATTCCATTTTGCATGAGGCCAACTTTTCATATTCTTGAGGGAAGATAATCTATGCCTGAGGGAAAAACATCGTATGCCTAATGGGAAATATCTGTTACGCCTGAGGGAAATTACCTACGGGTTTAATTCTTATTACCTGAGGGTAATTTTTTGTGTGTCTGAGGGCACTGACTGTTTACATAGAAATTCACTATGGTGGTTTCTTAATAATAAACAATGAAATGAATGTTAAAATGGAAATATAACTGGTAAAACTAGTTAATTTTGAGTACTTCTCAGTTTATTGCATTTACTTTTGCACACTGTTGTTGTATGTCTACACACAGTTGACCATGGGTTTTTGGTGGGTGTCGACTGAGATTATTTCTCACACCCTGTTTGGGTCATGCTTTTAGGCCCAAACAGATTTCTTTTCTACAGGTGTGGATAATGGAAAGGGTCCCTATACATGTACTTGATTGCTTCTAAGGAGTAGGGGAGCAAGAGACCGGGCTTAGGATCGCGATGCTACATGCTGGTTTGTTTTGTTTTTTCTTGTACTCTGTATCATATTGTACTGCTTTGTAACATGTTCTGGTAGTTTTCATAGAACTTGAGCCATGTTGCATCATCATTATATATATATATGACTGTTGGTTGTTTTTACTACAGTTGTTCATTTAAAATTGTGTATGCTTATTTTCTTCCGCTATTGTTGTTGTATGTTTTATCTAGTATTCCACTACGCTACACTTTGACAAATGAGAGAACAATTTCCCCACTATCAGACCTGGGCCATTGCTACTAGTCGGCATCCTCTAGCGTTTGGGGAAATGCGCTTGAGGTCATGTAGCGACCTAGGTTCAGGGCACCCGTTGAGTGGCACCCAGATCCGGGACGTTACATAACCCATGATGAAATAGATTAAGAAATGAAAATAATGTACATTATAAATATGGTAACAAAGGTAGAAATGGGAAATTTAAATATTGTTAACCATTGTCAACAATTTTTTCTTTTTTTACATTTCATTTATTTTATATTTTCATGTGTTGCCTATTAATATTGGATAATTTGAAGATACCATTAGAGGTGTCTTACTAATTTGTAATCACATCTTCTCAGGATCCATGGGTTCCCATGAAGATATCATGGTTACACATTTAGACAAGGGAAAAATCAAATTGACACGGTGTTGGAATAGGAATGGAATGTGCATGGATGGGGTTTCAAACATGGAGCCAAGGACAACTTGGGGATTCAAATAATTTTTTTGTTGTGGGATTATATTCTATAACATTTGGATACTTTTAGAACAAAATTCCACATTTTTTTTGTTTGTGGTTTGTACCTAGTTTGGTGGATTTTTCATTATGCATTCTCTTTGGTTATTGATAACATTTTATAATTTTTAAATTGTTATCTGTTGTTGCTGACTCTAGTAAATAGGATACAATCACTCAACGTAACATAGGATTCCCACAAAACTAGTTGATAACCTTTTGAAAATGGTGAGGTGCTCTTGAGGTCTTGTGACGACCCGTTTCGAAGTACCCTTTAGTGTATTACTAGTCGGGGATGTTAAAAACTATGTTTAAATTACATGAAAAAATCTCAACATATCCTATAGTTTTTAATTTTTTTTCTTCGAGACTGGCCATATTTTTTAGGATGATATGTAGTGATGAAATTTAACTCTATATCCATATCCTATTGGGTACATCACTATAACATCATGTTAAATAATGGTTCACAATCAGATATTATATAATGTGGAACTTCATGAAATATTACCCCTTCCATAATTTAAATCATAGAAATGTGATCCAATGATAAGTATTATCTAAAATAAATAAATTGGGCTCGCATTAAAAGGTGTGAAATTTCAACCCATATAGATTTAATTTATTTATATGTATTGTGGAGTCAGATGATAAAATACATAGTGATGTTTTCCCATTTACATTATTGTTTGATTAATGGATTTGTCATTCCATTTGACATTTACTATCTTATGTAGCGTGAGGACATTCCAATAATATAGATACAAACTCAAAAATATATTTCTTCATGCCTTCCCACCTGATGTCCTTTTTCAAATATGTGTACATCTTCATACATCTAATATGAATATAAAATGATGAACTATGGGCTTCCTCTAAAAATAATTCTTCAAATTTGTTATGGATGAAACACTCAAATGGTTCTTAAACTTTATCAATCAATCATGATAACATTTAACCATAGGAACCCTTTCTACCTTCTATTATAGCCCTAAATATTCCTTCTGTACCAACCATAAAATGTATATATGGTTGAACATTTTATTAGGAAAGATATTATTTATCCCCTTACATTTGGATTTCCATATCCAACCTTTTTAAATCATAAAATTATAGGTGTTTTTTATCCAAATAAAAAATATGTTAAAAATATCATCTCGATTTAATGCATTGACGACCTTGTTTTCATTCCTAGGGAGCCAATGTATAGAGTAGTCATCATATTTAATTAGCTTTAATCATCTTTTCTGGTGTATATTCAACAATTTATTTTATCATATATACTTTAAATTTTTTTTATTCGTATATGTATTGAACTTTTATTCATAATTATTATTCCTCTATATATATTATTAATAAATTTTGGTAGTTAACTCTAAACCATGTTTTTGGTAATTTTTATCAAAATCCTTAAATTTTCGAGAGGTATAATCTATGAAAATGTTATTATTCAATATAATGCTACTAGATCTATTTTTTTATTCATAACTATTGATTATAATCCCTTTTCCTCTACTGTATAATGTAATCCCAAGTGTGATTACTTTTATTATATTAGGTTATTTGAAATTTTCTTTACATTAATATTTCTAGAGGAACTTGTCCCACTTCTGAAATATTTTGGTGAGTGTATTTGACATTTTGGATAAATAATCTGAAACACATTCATAATATCCATCTAAACCTAGGAAACAAAAAATATCATTTTTCATGGTTTGTCTGGGCCGACATTCAATAGCCTCCATTTGTGATTGATCTATAGGTATATGCTCACTGGATATTATTTGAACCAAATTGAATATATTTTCTGAACAAATTCTCACTTCGTACATTTTTTCTATAGTTTCTATTTTCTTAGTTTATTTATTATAATTATCAAGTGAATTTATTTTTATTTCATTATACTGGAATACATAATAATATTGACTATAAATATTATATCAAAACTATTAAGGTAATATCTAATTTATATATTAATTAAATCCATTAATATTGTAGGTGAATTAATAATACTGAATTGAATCATTACATATTCGTAGTATCTATTCTTGGTAAAAAAGATGAATTTTCGATATCCTTTTTACTGACCATCAATTGATGATATCTAAAATGAAGGTATATATTTGAATTTTAATGAGCTCAATATTTTTGATCAAATAGTTATTCAAGGTAGTCAAAGGGATATTTATTAATTTCTATGAAGATGTTCATATCTTGATAATAAAAGTAGAGTCGAATCAATATGTATTTACATTTAAGAAAAGAATAGGTGTAACTCAAGGATACACACGTGGAGAAATGAATCCTTTATTAAGGTTATATTGGAGTTGATTCTCCAATTCTTGTAACTAATTCAGGCCCATTCTATAGGGATTATTTGAAATCTTCCTAGAACAATTAATTAGTTGTTTTTAAAACTCAATGTAATGTTTTCGTGGAAGGCTATGAAACTATTCTGGAAAGGAATGAAAATAAAAATCCCACACAAAATACCTATTATCAATTGTCTTTTTCTCCAAAACCATCTGAAATAAATACCCCTATTGAATCAGAATCATTACCCATATTGTGGATGTGATTTCTATTAGAAGTTATTATTTACCATTGACCAGATAGTCCACCAAATTATGGTTGGAATATCAAATGTGATTTACCTTCTAAAAAATTGATATGTGCATTATGTAGAGAATGAAAATCCATGACTAAAATATTATAAAATTTAACTTGATAATGAATGAGAATATTTTGAAGAAGAATATTCCAAAAAATATATATTAGTTACAAATCATATACATGAGATGTAATAATAGTTCCATTAGGGACTTCCACTAATTATTCAAAATCTACCCATTTAGAGAGAATATTTACACCCTTAGAAAATTATTTTGATATGAATGAATAAGGATAACCAAAGTCAAATAATACATTAAAATATCTATAGTTAATGATTAGTTTAACTTTCACCATGTCATTATTTCACCTCTTTTCACAAATAGTAATCACATGTGATTTAAGTTTTTATATCTTCTTATGTGGTCACATATATTGGTCATCATTATTAACAATAAAATTTTTGAACTAGTTATCAAAATTCATAAACTTTGTCATATGAATCACTAGAGTCTGAGTGGTGTATCCTTTGGATATTTCTCATTATTTTCTTCTTTCTATAACTTATTCACTTCACTTTATAATTCTATGTGCAGATGACCTTTAATTATAAAAAAATAAAATTTAACATTACCGCTAGTAAAATTTCTTCCATGTTTCCTTCCAAAAATCAAGCATTAATGATGGATCATTGTTTTCTCTCCATGGGTTTTAGAGTTTCTTTTTAACTAAATCATGTTTTTGTTATAAAAACAATGATATTTATGGGTAACTATGATCTCCATTTCCACCATGATAGAACATAGAGAAATTTATTCCTAAATATGGAATTACCATATGGAAAAAACTTCAAGGGATTTATTTTAATACACATAGGAACTGATTTATCTTTCATTATGATTGGATTATAATTCCATAAGTGGGCCTCGAATGTTGTGAAAATGTTTCCTCATAAGTACAAATAGATTCATTATCCTTCATCTTTTTCTGAAGGAATTATTATCCTTATTTATATGAATATTAAAATAGAATTACTTTTTAATAAATAATATCACAAACTCATCCCAATATATAGAGTCAATATTATATTTTTGACTGATATTATTGATAAGAGTCCTCATTTTACCCTCTCCATCTCCCAAACAATTGGCAAATAAATGTCCTTTTCATGGTATCTATATTGGATAATCGAAAATATTATTCCATTGATTTTGATCCATTACAGAAAAACAATCAGATTAGTTGAACCAATGATTGATGGTGTAATTTTACTCATGAAGGACTGAATAGAACTTGCTTCACTTGTTTTATAATTTTTATTTCCATCTTGATTCATGGCTGGAGAATGTTATATGAACATAAAATGATTTTTTTTGTAGATCACATAAAACATGGCTACTAAGGAGAAATATCATTTAATTTTCCATTTCACGTAGCATTAGAATATTGTATTTCTGATCCATAACGTCACTAAACCAAAATAGTTTACTGTAAGAAACAATAATTTTAGTGGGGGACTATAAAATCATTAAAATTTACTTATATGATGAATTAATAAGGACATATTATTTTTAATATATAACACCTTATAGATAAACTTGGGATTTCATGGTTATGATTCAAATAAATCATGATGAATTATGTTTGTTATAAACCACTCACTTTATCCTTTACAAAAATTTTATGGCATTTTCCAACATATTTCCATATCTATAAATAGATCCATAGATATATCCCAAGATACATCCATAGAAATATCCCTAGGGATTTCACTAAAGTTTTACTACCAAAGTTTAGAATGGTAGAATACACCTTTATATGATACCAGTAATAAATAAAAAAACTTCTCATACATAAATATCAAATCTTAAAGATGAATATTCATCACATAACATGATGATTAATGCTGTATTCATTTATGTATATTGCTTTTTGTAACATGGATACATAAACAATTGGTTCATATGTGGGGTACATTATATCACATTATTTTATTCATAAATAGAGCCTATCTTAGATATGTCATACATAATAATTTTCATTATAATATCGGGAAAGTCAATATAATGAAGCATGTGCTCAAATTTTTAGTTCTGGTAAAAAGGATACATTTCAATATATCATGATCATGAAAGCATGAGAATATGAGAATAACATTTTAAAACTATACCCAAGATATCATATGTCATAAAAATGAGTAAATTCATTATATATTGGAAGTTTATAAGACATGAATCATATTTTATTCAAAGAACATAAAATAAGGGATCATAACATTGGTATTAGTAATATATTTTTGGGCAAACACATAAGCCTAGAAAATCATTTCCTTAGTATTTTGAGGATTATTTCATAGACTATCACTGTGGAATGGGTTTACTTGAAAAAACATTGTAGAAGTTAGGGTAATTTACCATGATTATTATAGTGGAAACAGTCCCTTGATGAATTTGTATCACTACCCATTCCAATCCTATTTATCTCATGCGATATCAATCATCACCAAAATAATTAGAGAGAGATATATATTCCATATTTCAGATTATGAAAATAATACATATGCATACCATAAATATTATAAAATATTTATCATATTATAACCCATAAAAATAAAAGGGTTTGATAAAAATTTAATCATAACATAACAAGTGAAAATGAAAATTTCAAAATAATTTCATCATTTCATCAAATCATAACCTATGTAAAAAAGAAGTCGGTTTCATTGGAATTTAATCATGGTGTAACTAATGGATGAGAACTGGGATTCATAAATACATTTTCATCATAAACATAAACCATCTAGAGAAACAATAAGAATTTTAACCAAGGATCAAATCTGAAACAGCCCAAGCTTGCATGGTACGCTTTTCTTTAAATAATACATTAGTGTGCGATGTACGCAACACCAAGTTCAAGTACACCATGACCTATCAAAATAGACATTATGAATATTAACACTCACCTTCTGAATTTTTATACATTTTATTTTTCAAAATGCACTTCATTTTTGGGTTCGGAATATCCAAATTATCTTCGGGTGAAATTATGATATTTTATTGAAGACATTCATTTTTTGATGAATCATGAAAAGCACTGTGTTATTGTTTAAAACTGAATTTTTATTTAAATAATTATTTATTTAATTTAAATTTATTTTAAGCCAAAATAGATTCCTAATACCTATATAAGTTCTATAAAATTCATTGGAGTCATTTTATAATATGATTAGATGTATAAAATGCTACTGAACTTTTTATTATCTTTACCCACCTTCTAGGAACATATGAAAATTTGCATAAAACATAATGTTACCAATTTTGTGAATTGAAATTTAAAATTCCCAGAGACACAGTTCACATAAGATAGTAATTTGTCGTTTAATAAGATGAAAATAATTTTTTATGAATAGTAACATATGACTTTTATTTACCACGGTAAAAAGTAAATAGGGTAATTAAAGGTAAAATTGATTTTATAATTACCCTAACACATGTCCAAATTCTATTAGATAAGTTTATTGTGACCAAAATAATACATAGGAATAAAATATGATCCTTTTTGTTGACTTGGATTATATTAGGAAATTTATTATTATTTTACTTAAAGAATAGTTAAAAGTGTTAAATTCAATGTTTAATAACTAAAATATTTTTAATATAGGGTTATACATAATATATATTTGACTATAAATATTAATTGGAAAGATAAAAATATTTCCAACATAATTATATTTTATTTAAAAACATTAGAAATTAAATAATTAAATTTATTTGTGACACAATGATGATGTAGTAATTACCTTATTAATGAATTATTAAAGTAATTAATATTATAAATATCCAAATAAATGTAAATTGAGACTTATTATTAATTTAACTAATTTTATAGTTTTAAATGACATGTTAGGGTTTATTTAATGAAATTTTTCAATGTGATAACGTTGTTATGACTTTCAAAAAAACAAAATACCAAATAGTGTCAAAATTGAAAACATTGAGTTTTTAAAACAAATACTATATTATTAATTGATATAATATTCCTAAAAATATAAATATATTATAAAAGACATATATAAATATATAGATATCAATAATGAACCACTTGTATTTAAATTGGATTTTTATATTATGTTTATTAACCATTTATTATAACAATAAAAGAATAATTGCTAGAAGTCAAACTGTTTATCTAAGAGTAATATTTAAAAGAAGAGGTAAATATAGTTAACTAAACATATTTAAAACCTATTAATTGAGGATTTTTCTACCCATAACCACCTTAGATACTGTATAAATAATTTTTGAGCCATTATAAACTGAATATGATTGTATAATAAAATAATATTTCAAGATTTTTCTAAAGTGACCCTCACCTCTCTTATAAAATGGAAACCCTTCCCTCAAAATCACACCTCCAAAGCCATTTTTCTCTAACAAAACCTCATCAAATATCCTCCAAACTACCCTTAATTAGATTTGGAGGCCTTACATCGATCATAATGCCAACTTATGGAGACTTTTTGATCAACTGAAAAGGAAACAACCGAAGAAGAGTTATTAATTTCACCACCTCTTCTTAATTTCTTTTCTTCTTTCATGTCCCCTTTCATTGTTGTTTCCAAAAAATAATAATAAATCCAGTAACTTCTAAATAATATGATGTTATTATAAATATATTACAACCATATTCATTATTCTATCCATCCTCTAAAAGACAATGTCAACATAGGTGCATACGTACGACTTACTGTCTCCACTTCGTGGTGTAGTTTGTTATTCAACACTAAATTATATGGATGGGTATAAAAATGAGTATAATTAATGTAAATAATAAATATAACATGTTAATGTTTCTTTATTTATGATATACCATCAAATTACATACAATTTTACTATCAAAGAATGGTATTATTTCTCGTGCATACGTACGGATTACCGTCTCATCAAACACAATGAGATTCATTCCCCATCGTGACCATTCAAGAAAAAATATCATTTTATGATTAAAAAATAATGTTAAAGAACATAATATTATTCTGTATGAATATCAAATACATCATGTTAATAATAAACATGACTTACGTAACAAAACAAGTAAAGAAAATCGAATTAGTTAACACCAGAAACAAGGATACTAATGAAATATTATTAATAAAGAAATATTAAAAGATCATACATGATATCATATTTATGTTTCTAGTTTTTGTATAATTTAATAAAAATTATTTAACCACTATATATTAGGTTAACTTACCATTATATAATGAAAAGTACAAGGTAAGGGGTTTTCATATCACATCTTATTTTGATGAGATTCATGATATATTGCCAGTATTTCCATATGTGTACTGTATGTTCTTCCCAGGATTTTATTACTTGTATCATATAAATTTTTATGGGTATTTACAACATCATTTTATAATCATTTTTTCACGGGGGATAAGTTTTGAATATTACCAATTCGGTAAGGAAATTTCTTATTTCTATTTCCACTCATTGGGTTTTACGCAAACTTCATTGATTATTTTACTCCAAGATTATGTGTGTAATCACTATTTATTTATTTATGTACTAATTTCCACTACCCTTTATGTGGATATACTTTTGATACACATAATCACTCCATTTATAAATTCTCAAGTCATCGATACGAACTTGATAAGGGTATTTTTAAGGCAATTTCAATTCATTGAGTTAAACATCCAAGTCCTTGGTGTTGTTGTTACGAGAATAAGTGTGAATGTCCACTGATTGATTTACACTGAATATAAAATAATATTTACTGTATTTATATTTGTCACACAATATTATTACATTGATTTATCCATAACATAATGATACAGTTTTAGAAGGAATTTCATCTCAATTTACATTCAATTGAGACTTACTTGTTGTTATGCACCAATTGTCTTTTATATGGTGTATATAATGTACTTTTACATAGTATATCATGAATCCATTTATTCTCATGATATTAAAATTTTTCTATTACCTTATTTTTCTGTATTTACACATCTTTCATTTGGTTACGAATTCTTTAACTAAAATGTTGTTTTACATTTTTTTAAAGATTCATTCATCTAAATCTTTCCCATTAATGTCCATGTTTCAAAATTGATTTTAATGATTTTTTTATATGGACAAGAATGTTTTTAAATTAAAATTCCTTTCTATTTTTTCAAAGTGGTATGGGACACATTGATTCAAAAATTCATTTAAATGACTTCTTTGATAAATAGTTCAACTTTTAAATGTTTTCGAGAAAAAGGGTAAATTTCTCTCAAATAGTTTTACAAATTATTTTCATCTATGTAAATAACCTTAATTGTATTTTATTCAAGATTGATATTGATTTATTATAATAAAATCACCCATATTTCATTTAATGTGTTATTTTTGAATGCGGATGTGCTATTTTTATACCATTCATGGTTTATGGTTAATGTATTACGATTTCGTATTCATGATTTAATATGAATTTTTATGTTATGTTTCAACATTTTAATATGAGGAATTCATTAGAATTATTATGTTATGGGTGGATCCCGTGATTTCGCCTCGATGGATCGGTAGGTCTCTTGAGACAAACTACTGTCTCGGCACAAGGCCTTTAAAATCATTTTGTGTAGTCTGGGATCGAGGCATTGACTATGTGGTTATGATGTTTGGAATTATGCATTCCATCATTAGGAAATTAGATATTGATATTACACATGATTATTTGACTAGTATAATATCCATTTTAATAAGTAAATAGTGTTACTGGATTTATATTTTCCATATTATGAAAAAATTTATGTTTAAAAGGCTTGTGTTTTAGTTTTATACACAGCCTTAATTGTCTATACATATTTACCAAACATTCTACTATATTCTTATCCTTACTATGAATCTATTCTCATCCCTTTAGGTGTTTTATTTTTCCTAGGACGTGAATAGGTATATCATAATTAACCTATAGGAATAGGCTGAAGGATATAAGTGTGTTAAAAAGGGACACAATGTTGTTATTCTTTATTTAATGATGTAATGTTAAACATATTTATGTATATAGTACTTCCAAGGCTACTAATCTATTTAGTTTTATGGGACATTATCTCTTGTGATTATGCCAATGATATGTAATAATGAACCGACTCTGGGTTACTAGGGTCAGGACGTTACAGTTCGTATCAGAGGAAGTTGAGTACAGACCATGGATACTAGATTTAAAAAATACATTTTAGTGAAAATTACCCTATGATAGACTTTGGGGATTAGTATAGAAGAACATCCAAAAACATGGGTAATGTAAATATTATGTGGGTTTTTCAAGAAATACTTTTCTATCTTGATACGTGTAGGTAGAGTTGGATCTAGCATAGATATACATAAGGGTAAAACCTAAAAACACCGCTTTTAGGTAGACTCGAACATGAACTAATGCATGACAATGGGTCTTGCTTCACTCTGGGTTACGACACTCCCGGGGGATATGAGTAGGATAATTCACATTTTCTTGACTACTTGATTTGAATATTTTAATATAATATGAGAATAAATAACCTTGTTTAATCCTATGGTGTTTTAGATTGAAAATAAGTTTTCATGATATTCTCTAAATGATTTTATGATTATTGTTACTCACACAGTGATTTTTTATTTTAGTCAATGGTTGTATTCAAAATAAGCCATATTAACATCGAACATGATATATAAGGTGGTTAATGTTGTAAAAATGAGCAACGAAATAGAATGTTGATAGTCATAAAAGATTTTGTGTTCATGACAAATCATTTTTCCAATAATATGATCAAAAACATATATATTAACCAACTCCCGGACTCCACAAAGAAGAGAAAGGCGATGAATGATATGTTCTCCATTAGTGGATAAAATGGAGAAAATAAAGCTTTATTCCCATCATGTAGGAAATGTGGAAGGAGACACCCAATAAATTGTATTAATGGAACAAATAAATGAATTATGTGTGGGAAAGAAGGACATAAAGTAAATAATTGCCCAGGAAAAATAAATTACACTGTGGAAGAAATAAAAATGATCCTAGTAATCCATTTAAAGTCATTTTCCATAATTGTAGAGGGCCTAGGAATTACCCGGGTCAATGCACTATTCTACAGGATAATATATTGGTCAAGGAAGTACCTATGTTGAAATAAATGGATGGTGAAATTTTTAAATGTATTAGTTCTCTTTGTTGATGGATTACATTGGAAGGCTTTTCTCTTATATGTGGAACCCTATAATTTGTTATTTGAATATTCTATTTGATAGATAATTTTATTTTATTTTGTGGATAGAGTTATAAATACCAATTTGGGGTTGTATGATCCTTAAAATTGAATCAATTATAGGTTATTAATTTTTGGGATGAAAATCTGAGGTATGAGAAAACATTTGTGGTTTTTTAATGTTATAGTTATTTTGAGGAATTTATCTTATTTTTGTAATGTTATAAAATACTATTTTTGAAAAAGGACAACACACAGACCCTGTGACAACCCATCTCGTCGGACAATGCTGTATGAATAGAACCAACAACCATTGTTTGATTGGAATTAATCACATACCACTAGACTACGTGAAGTCCCTGGATAGTGTGACTTATTATTTTTCAGTAAAATGATTTTACTGATCAATAATAAGTTGATTTTGGATATTATATTTTATAAAATGGATATCTTTAGTGTTGGAAAATGATTTGGTGATTAAGTGATAAATGTTCTTTTGGAAGACATTCGCTCTATTGGGAACACAATATGGCTATGAAAAATAGAATACTATGTGATTTAATATGAGGAGTAATAGAGGATTTTATCTAGGTTTTAATTTTGGATTTATAGTGAATTATTTTATTTATTGAAATGATTAACCTATCATAGATAATTTTTTATTAAGATAATTAATTTTACGAATGTGAATCTATGAGTAGTCGAAGTTATTTGGAGATACAATTTAATGTGGAAGACTACGTAATCAAATTCTTCTGAGTTTTGGCTTTCAATATTATTTTGTATTATATTGAAGGATTTTTAAGACAATTGTTTATTGAATGGTATTTATTTATCCTTAGGTATTGTATTTTTAAATTTAGAAATTTAGATTAGTATTTCGTTCTCCAAATGATTATCCTTTTTGTGGATCATCTGATCTTGTACTAACCATTTTGGTTTTGGTTAATCTCTAAAGGCAGGGGAAATATGTAGTTCATCCTTTTTGGATTATGTGATTATATATAAGTTGATTTTATTGATTTAGGTGTGACTAAGTCATCTTGAATACTCATCATTTGGAGTGAAAGATGATTTTATGGAAGAAATTAGATAAAGTATGGAACCATACATATCAAGTATTTTCATTAATTTTTATCATATGAATAAATTAATCATTAAACCATAGGGAATGGATCTTAAACCCAAAAAATTATTATTCTAATACCTTACGTTATTCATCATATATTTATGTCCTTAGGCCCTAAATTTTCCAGTCACTTGTTTGTGATTGACGACCTCAATCACTCCTTATATATATTTATGTTTTTCCTCCAATTATAATTGACACCAACGTTCTCCTATTGGAAATTATAATATGGTGATGACTTTTTCAATTCCCTTTCCCTATTATTAAGACTAAATTTTATTAGCCCCATTTTTTATGTGGGTTTTCTACAAGGTATTTTCTATATTTTTAACCTTTTATTTCTAAAGAACAACTTAAAATTGTGAGGACGCTATTTATTGAAGAAGGGTAGAATGTAAAATCACAATCATCTATGGTAAGCTTCACATTGAATAATACAGTATCATGCGATGTACGCAACACCGAGTTCAACCACACTACAACATATTAAACAAGCTGATATGAATAGTAATACCAAATTTTTGAAATATTATAAATTTTATATTTCAAAATTGAATTCATTTATTCATTTTGAATATAAAAATTATCTAAGGGTGAATTTTTTTATTATTCTAAAAACATTCAATTTTTTTGATGAATAGTGAATAACACGGGGTTATGGTTTAAAACTGACGTTTTAATTAAATAATAATTTATTTTAATTAAATTAATTTAAATTTAAAATAAATACATATTACCTATATAAGTATAATATAATCTATTGGGGTCATTTTATAATAAGAATATATTTATAAAATTTTATTGCAATTTTTACAGTATTTTACACACCTTTTAGGCACATTTGAAAGTTTTTATAAAACATAATTTTACCACTTCTGTGAATTGAATTTCATAATCCTAGAGAAAAGGATGACATCAGGAAGTAAAATGTGGTTCTATAAGATGAAAATAATGTTTTTTGAATAGTATCTTTTAACTTTTATTTACCACGGTTAAAAGTAAATATGCTAATTAATGATAAAATGATCTTATAATTACCCTAACACATTCCATAATTCTATTGGATAAGTTCATTTTGATCAAAATAATCATTTGAATAAACATATTATCCTTTTGGTCTACTTGTATCTGATTAAGGCATTTATTATTAATTTATTTAAAGAAGAGTTAAAATTGTTAAATTCCATGTTTAATAACTAAAAAATTGATAATATAGGGTTATACAATACAAAAATTAGACTATAAATATTAATTAGAAAGATAAAAAAAATTTCTTACAAAATTATATTTTATTTATAAATTTTATACATCAAATAATTAAATTTATTTATGATAAAATGATGATGGAGTAACGGCTTTATTAATGAATGATTAAAATTATTGATATTATAAATATCCAAATAAACGCACATTGAGACTTCTGATGAATTACACATATTTTATAGGTTAATATGACATGTTATGGTTTTGTAAATAAATTTTTGTTGAAGTGATAAAGGTTCTATGGCTTTTAAAAAAAACAAAATACCAAATAGTGTCAACATTGACATAAATGAGTTTTGAAAACAAATACTATATTATTAATTGATATAATATTCATAAAAATCAATGGTTCTGACAAAAGGCTTAGATATGGTCAGATATATCAATAATGAACCACTTGGGGTTCTCTAGGATTTTTATCATATGTCTATCAACAATTTATTATAATAATACAAGAAAGCATTGTAAAATATAAACTATGAAACACAAAGTTAAATCTAAAAGATGAGGTTAATATGGTAACCTAAACATATATAAAACCTTTTTTTGATTGGTTTCCGACCCATAACAACCATATCCTCTAAATAAATCATTTTGGAGCCATTATAAACTCATTATTATTGTATAATATAATAATATTTCAATCATTTCCTAAAGTGACCATAACCTCTCTTATAAAAGGGTACATCCAGTCTCTCAAAATCACACCCCCAAATCCATTTGGCATGGCCACCGCCTAGTATTATATCCTCCCAACTACCCTTAGTTTTACCTAGAAGGTATACTTTGATCATAATTCCAACCTAAGGAGCCTTTTTGATCAACTCAAAATGAAACACCCAGAGAAGAAGTAATAATTTCACCACCTCTTTCAATGATCTTGTCTTCTTTCACATCCTCTTTCATTATTGTTTCCATTCAAAAATAACAAATAAAGTACCTTATACGTACTTTGATGTTATTATAAATATTTTACATCCATATTCATTTTTCAATCCATCCTCTCAAAGACAAAGTCACCATATGTCTGTACGTATGGCTTACCGTCTCCATGTTGTGGTGTTGTTTGTTATTCGACACTTAATTAATTGGGTTTGTATAATTGATGTAAATAATAAATATAACATGATAATGATTCTGTATATATTATATACCATCCAATTACATATGATTTGACCATCAATAGAATGGTATGGTCGCCCGTGCATACGTACGGATTACCGTCTCCCCAAACGCGATTAGATTCATTATACATCGTAACCATTCAAGAATAAATTTCATTTTATGATTAAAAATTATTTTTTAAGAATATTATATCATTTTGGATACAAATTAAAGACATCACTTCCATAACAAGCATGAATTATTTAACAAAACATATAATGAGAAATAAAAAAAGGTAACACCTGAAACAATGATACTACTAAAATATTATTAACAAATCAATATTAAAAGATCATATATGATATCATATTTATGTATATGGTCCTTGTATAATTTAATAACAATTATTTCACCATTATAAAATTTGTTAACATACCCTCAACTATGGAAATGTACAAGGTAAGTGATTTTCATCTCTCTTTTTATTCTCATGAGATTTATGATATATTACAACTATTTCATTTTGTGTGGTGTATATACTACCAATGATTTTATTCATTGTGTAATATAGTTTAATTTATGGGTACTTACAACTTCATTGTATAATCCTTCTTTCATGGGGTGAATGTTTTATTACTTACAATATCGGTGTAGGAATTTCTAATTTCTATTTCCACTCATTGGGTTTTACAAAAAAATTATCGATTATATTACTCCATGATTATGTGTGAAATCTGTATTTATTTATTTATGTAGTAATTTCCACTCTTCTTTTTGTGCATATACTATTGATACCCATAATCACACTATTGATAAATTCTCAGGTCATTGATATGAACTTCATTAGAGAAATCTTAACTCAATTTCCATTCATTCAGTTAAACATCTAAGTCATTGGTGTTGTTGTTGAAAGAATATGTGTGAATGTCCACTGATTGATTTATAAAAAATATTCAATCATATTGAGTGTATATATATTTTTAACACATAATTAGGTCAGCGATATATCCATAACCTTAGGATATGGTATTTAGAACAGATTTTTTCCCAATTTATATTCTATTGAGACTTTTTTATTATGAACCAATTCACTTTTATATGGTGTATATACTATACTTTGACATATTATATCATGACTCCATTTATTATCATAATATTATAATGTTTTGATTAACTAAATTGATTTAATTTACGTGTCTTACATTTGGTTGTGAACTGTTTAACTAAAATATCGTTTTACATTTTGTAAAGATTTATTCTAGTAAATATTTTTCATTAATGTCCATGTTTTAAAAATGATTTTAAGGATTTACTTATTTCCAAATGAATGTTTTGAAATTATAATTCCTTTCAAAATATTCAATTTTTTTTAAACACTTTGATTCAAAAATCAATTTTAAATGAATTCTTCGATAAATCGTGTGACATTTAATTTTTTTCAAGAAAAAGGGGGTATTTCTCTCGAATAGTTTTACCAATTATTTTTATCTATGTAAATATCCTTAATTTTATTTTTTTCATGATTGAGGTTGATTTATTATAATAAAATCACCTATATTGTATTCAATGAGTTATGTTTGACTGTGGATGTTCTATTTTTATACCATTCTTGGTCTATGGTTAAATTATTAACATTTCTTATTCATTTTTTAATAAGAATGTTTATGTTATGTTTCATGATATTCATATTAAGAATGAATTTGACTTAGAAAGTGAAAAGTGGAGCCCGCTATAGCTCCTCGATGCATCGGTCGGTCTCATGAGACAAACTAGTGTCTTGGAACAAGGCTTCAACAAAATCCTTATTTAATGTCTTGGAAAGAGGCCTTGACAATGTGGTTATGATGTCTGAAATTATGCATTCCATTTTTATGAAATTAGCTATTGATATTACATGAAATTATTGGACTAGAATAATATCCATGTAAATATGGAAATGTAATTATTTAATTTATATTTTCCATATTATTCTGAAATATATGTTTAAAAGGCATGTGTTTTAATTGTATACATTTATTTAACTATTTATGCTTATTTATGAAAGTCTACGCTATATTATTATCCTCACTGAGCATCTAATCACACCCATTTATATGATTTATTTTTATTGGTATGTGAAGAAGTATATCATGATTAACTTGAAGGAATATGCTAAGGGATATGAGTGTTTTCAAAGGGGACACAATGTTGTTTTTCATTATTTCATGATGTAATGTAAAACATATTTATGTATCTAGTCCTTCAAAGGCTACATAACTAACCAGTCTATCAGGACATGATCTCTTGTGATCATGCTAGTGATATGTAATAATGCATCAACTCTAGGTAACTAGGGTCAATGTGTTACAATATAATTAGTAATGAATATGTAATGTCATATAATTCCATTGTAAATGGAAAATGATGTTAAAATATCACTTCGATCATTTCATGAGAAAAAAAACATTTCTTTGAAAATAAATTTTTCAAACTTTAAATTATTAAACTATTTGGATATCTATGTCATTGAAATTATTCATGAAATATTATAATGTAATATTTAATAAATTTTGTGTTCATAATTGCGAGATATTCTTTAAATGTCTTACACATTAAAATAAACATTCGTTTCTCATTTTTGGTAAAATCAAAATGGTACCTATATGAAAAAAACATGAATACACCTTTAATATTTTATTCATAGATATTCTAGAATGGGGAAATTATTATTTAATAAATAAATTGGATAGTGTAAAAAACATTTATGAAAACATTCATAAAAAATATGTTTTTAGATGAAAATGTGTTTTCGACCAATGAGACAAAAGAATGTTATTTTTATTAAAAATGTTATTTTATTCTCGTTAGTATATAAAGGGAGGATGTTTAGAAGAAAAACTGTATTATAATTAAAAAAATATAGTAGATAAAATTTCATGAGCTTTTTATGATATAGAGAATAATATTTCATCACGTAATGCATAATCATAATCAATCCAGATGAATAATGAAATTTTAACATCCAACCTTTACCACATTTGAATATATCGAATCGCTGACCAAAAAAAGACTAAAATAAAATGAAACATTTAATATAAAAAAATAGGGATATTCAGGACATAAAATATTGATGGTCTACCATATACACCTCATAAATAAATATAGGTTCATATAACAACAAATGTGTCAAAGAATAAAAATTAAGGAAAAAACTCCATACAACATTGATAAATATTGTACCATAAACACATGAAAGGGAGATCATAAACTATGGATTAAAATAAACATAATTTTAAGGATGATAATTGTAAAATAAATTCATGGAAATTATATAAACCAAATAAAATAAACACATTTTAATCAGTGAATTTATCTAATAGAAAATAAATGGACATGGAAAACCCTTACATTATGTCTCATTATCCTTCACAGACCCTCGAAAATTAATTATAATAAATATAATTTTATTATAAATATATTGAAAAACTAAAATTATATATATAATATAATATAGGATACACTTATAACCTTTTACTTCCAATTTTTAACAATTCTATGTTAAAATCATCTTTCAAGAAATAATTGCTTTTTTTTAATGTATGATTTGATTATTTTTATTACCCTTAATTTGATCATGGATTAATCATCTCAAAAAAATTAATCATTATATAAATATAATATATTTTCAACATATATTTATTTTTCATAATCCATAAAATATAGAGATTGATATTATAATTCACTATTCATAGAGAAGGTATGCCATATGTACACAAGAATACTATTTCCTTTTTTCATTCTTGAAAGAAATAAAGAAGGGTAAATAATATAAAACAATTATATATTTATTTTTATGTTATATATATCAATTTTTTTTAATTTTACCCTTTATATATTAAATTAGATATAAATCATTTGTGATAAATGATTCACATCGCTTTACGTGGTGGTAATCTTTTGTACACAAGAACGACATTGTCATATCCCCCATAAAATATATAGTACAAAGGAATATGTTAAATAATTTTTTAATAAGTATAATTATATTAATAATTTCATTTTTATTCTTTTAATAGTTGATTATTGTCTTCCATGTAATTCAAAAATGAAAAACCCATCACATCGGTTCGTGATGCGGTAGTTCACCGTAAACACAAACAACAATATTATTTTCCAATGGGTTGTGAGGATAGAAGGTGTATGATTTTTTATATTTATAGAGTTATAATAATATAAAAAATATCATATATAAACATTCAATATGTCATTATATCCATCTATAAATGGTGGTGATTGAAGATGAATAACATCAGTTCTCAAGACAATAGTCAATCGTACACATGAATAATTATTTAACAACCCATATGATGGAAGTGGAGATGGATATGAGTTATTAAAATAAAAACATAAAATATAAATATATTATATGATAAATATTTTATTATATTATAAAATATGGAATAACTTTTAATGATTTATTAGAATAATTATAAAAATAATAGTTAAAAACATTTTCTCTTCTTTAGACAACCACATTCAATATTACCTAAAGCCTTCCTAGAATGGATTTGGTTCTGAAAATGGACTATAGTATGTATTTAGGTATATAAGAGAAACATTCTGGCTAGTATTGGATGAAAAAAGGTTTTTGTAAGTGTGAAGTGGGGAGGTTAGGGGTGGCCTTTTATAAGTGAATCTAGTGAACACATTAAATTTCATAAAAGAAAAATGTGTACCCATGTTTTTCATGTGATAGACGGATCCAAAATGGTAAATAATCAATACATAGACATTATATGGTTGATATATGGCCATATAATTTATCTTATTCATGTTTATAGTTAATTTTAACCCTTATATTGTTAGTGTAACAACTAGTAAATCTATTTCCACCTTAACAGTTATGATGAATTTTTACTATTTTCACTAATAATTGTTTAAAAAAATATATTTTGATAATTATATAATATAATTTTTTATTAATAAAAATATTTTATACATTTTTAAAAATAAATTCACCAATATTGAAAATTTTTCAATATATCAAATTTTATAGATGCAATCATAAATCGATTTTCCTAATAGAAAATCTTAAAACCTATAAAGTGTTTTTATATACAAATTCAATATGAAAATTGTCACAAATCGTCCCCCAGGGCCCGTCCCATGACAACCCCAATCTCGCCTTCCATAGGCCAGGAGCTAGCGATTCTCACCAAAGGCATAATTCCCTAAAACTGGGAAGGCATTGCCTTTATAACCTGTAAGCACACACAAATGATATGAACACGAGTAAAATTTATAACCAACAAGTGAGTACAATAAGTAAATAGTATCCAGAATACAAGCCCAAATGGAATGTACAAGTTCAACTGAGGAAAAAGGAAAAATAGATATTGGGTCATCCTCCAAGGTTCCTACCAGAATGGTAGGTACAGATCGCCTCCTCAGCCCTCCTCATCCGTTCATCTCCTCTATGTACCGACACGCCTAATGGTCCACCCCTAGGTACTGTCCTGTCTTGGTACTATCATGCTCAGTCAGTGATACCCGTCGACTGCAACCAACACGATAAGGTGCGGGCATAGCCCGTGAAGGGGTGAGTATAACGATACTCAGTAGGGACACCTAGACCCTCAATGTCTCACAAAATCCAACAAGGATAAACCACAAAGTGTGAAATCAACAGACGACTCCACTTAAGTATATGCACATACATATACCTATGTTATCAAGTAATCCATCTAAATCATGAGGTAAACAATAATGTTACAGAATTAGCTCAACCATGATTTTATTCATATTATTGAAACCAAAACTACTGGAGAACTCCTCCTTTGTTGAGTATTGTGGGCCTGCCATGACCCTGAGGAACTTCCCATTAACCTTGGACAGCTGAGGTACTCCTCCGATCGAGTATTTTGGGTCTTCTGCATCACCAAGGTGCTCCCCACCGTGGGTCTTCCGCCACAGCCATGCACTCCCCCCTGGGCCAGTCGAGTCACTCTGAGTCAATCGGTCTGCAGTCGTCAAATCTCAACCTGCTACTAGGTCTATGCATTATGCTCACTCGTCACTGAAGGGATCCACTCCATGAGCTACTTGTTGATACTTAAACTGTCACAAATTCCCACGAATATGTATCTCAAAGGACTGCAATGTCATTGGGGTCTCAACGCAATAGATGATGCGTCAATCAGACACTCGGTCTGTTAGTTATTAGCCTTTTAGACCCAGAGGCACAGTTGGATTCATGCAGGACCCAACCTGACCATATCTCAAATATACCCCGAACTCTAGTGGGTTATACTCAAAGGTATCTTCATGATCCAAGATTACCAAGGCTGCTTACTATACATCAAATAGATTCCACATGCCAAATATATGGCGAAAATGAAGTAAAGCGTCGTAGTGGGACCGAATCCGGTCCGACCTGGTCGGACCAACCAGGCTCGACCAAGTCTGGGCCGACACAATTTGGGTCAATCAAGATCGACCCGTTGGGTATGGCCTGGCCCGTTGCGCTGCCAACCCATTGTGATCATCTCGGCCCACTGGGCCACGTTTAAGAGGTCGTGAGGGGTGGCGGAGGGCTGCGAGAGCGTGTACCGGTCGCGAGGGAATGGACCGACCATGGGTCGGTGCAAGGGCGGGTCAGCCCGGAGGGAGCCGCATGGGCGGCATATCCTGTAGGACTCTGCGGGGGCGCGACTTAGCCATGAGGGCCCCACGAGGGGCCGACTCGGGGTGGCTCTGCCTAGGGCTGGGGTGGCACAGTCAGGGCCAGGAGGCCGGCTCTGCCAGGGCGCCACAGGGTGCACGGACGGCGGAGCCGCGGGGCTCGTGGAGCCAGGAAGGCCAGTTCTGCTAGTGGCATCTCAGGGCACGCGGGGTGAACGGAAGGCGAAGCTATGGTTCACGGTAGAGGAAGGCAGGCAAGATCGGCCAACGGCGTCACGGTGAGAGTCGGGTGTGCGGGGTCGGTGGAATGCGAAGCCGCGTGGTGCGGAGAGGTCGTCTCAGCCAGGGCTCGGGAGGGGCGCGCCCGGTGAGGGCGGCCTGAAGGGAAAGGGAGGAACGACCGGTGAGGGTGGGGGCGGCCGGTGAGGGTGGCGGGGCCAGAGAGGGCGGCGCAGCTGGTGAGGGTGGCGAGGCCAGGGAGGGCGGCGCGGGTCGTGGAGGCCGCGGGTCGCGATGTCGTTGCCTTCGTCGCCTTTTACGTCGCTTTCCTCTGTTTCAAAGAACACCACATAGAAGATCGGAGGAGGGGTTGTACCACATTGTTTTGGTCAGCAACCTTCCACATTTAGGGTGATAGCAATTGGATCACAGGAATGAAGCAAAGAACGAGAATTGATGATATCTTAAAAACATCAATTCCCATAACCCCACAATAACAAAATATTCACAACCCGCAAGGAAAAAAATCCACAGATCAACATGATAATATGTTGGTCCATGTTATTTGTTTGGGAAAAAAATTACCAAGGGAATAATATCATAATTAAATAAAATTAAACCCCAACCTTTGTCCATTGTTCGTTGACGAAGTCATAGGGAATAAGACAGAGTTGTCGATGTTCGTCGCGTCTGCCGCACACTTCCAATACCGAGCTCGTGAGTTAGTTTTTGGAGGACGATGGGGAGGGAGGGTCAGTCGTCGAAGATGTCCCATGTTAGTTTCTTACAAAAGGTTCTTCAGAGGAAGAAGTCAAAGATGCTCCTTGTCAGCATTTTTCAATGGAAGAACGCGTTCTTCATTGGGAGCCTTGTCTCAATATTTCTCCCAAGTTCATTCATTCCCCAAACACCACTCAAAATGAAATGGTAGACAAAATAATATATTATGATCTATTATGTTCATTGGAGTAAATTTAAATTGGGGGAATTAATTAAGTTGTCTCCACTTAATTAATTCATGAAGTTGGCATAATTAAAATTATGGAAGGGTTGAAACCATGAAATGAGGGGGTGGAGAGACTCTCCCTCATTAATGATGGGTGTTGAGAGGTTATCCTCTCCCACCATTACTAAGGGAGTTTAGTCCCAGGTGGTACCCACATCGTAACCTCTCACGGGAGGTTAGTTTCAGGTGGGCCCCACCACTATAACCTCTCATGGGATGTTATGGTCGGGTGGTCCCCACAATACAACTCCCACAAGGAGGTTTAGTTCTGGTGGACCCCACCTCCAACCTCCACATGGTGGCTATATAAAATAAAATAATGTTTAGTTCATTTTATGTTATTATTTTCCATGAAAATCCCAAAATTATTTTTTATTCTCGACCCACTGCCATCGAGACGAAAGTCTCCTCAAGCGAAAACCGGCGTTGTGAGTTCAACAGTGCCCTCAGATTTAAATTCCAAGCATCGATTCAGAAGTTATAAAAACCCACTCGTACATTTACTGAACATACTCAAAAAAAACATTAGAAATTGATTTCAGGCACACACCAGCCTTGGAATCACGCGCCATCAGTTTTTGCGTACTCGTAAAATTCCCATTTATTTAAATACAATTACATGTGAATTCATGGTCATTACATTCTCCCCACCTCAGGCATTACGTCCTCGTAAGCAAAAACTAAATCTAAGGGAATAGTGGGGGTAATGAGCATGCATCTGAGCCGCCTGCTCCCATGTGATCTCCTTGAGATTCCCGTGCTTCCAGAAAATGCTAACTAGATGTATCTACCATCCATGAATGACCTGCTCCTGTTGATCGTCAATCTCTACTGGAACCTCCATAAAAGTTTCCCCACCGTCGACCTCCAGCTCTCCATGGTCCATGATGTGAGAAGGGTCATGCACATTTCTCATTAGCTGGGATACATAGAAGACATCGTGAACCCAGTGTAACTGAGGTGGAAGTGCTAAGCGGTAATCCACCTCGCCAACTATGCTGAGGACCTGAAAAGGTCCAATGAACCTCAGAGATAACTTGCCACCTTGGCCAAATCTTCACAATCCTTGTCAAGATGAGACCCATAAAAATACACAGCCTCCATCCTCGAACTGCAGAGGTCTCTGTCTCTTGTCGGCATAAGAATTCTGCCTGCTCTGTGTAGTATTCATCCACTCCTAGATGACTTGCACATTCTATGTGGTGGCCCGTACCATCTCTACTCCCACCAGTGCTGACTCCACAGGGTCAGTCAAGAAAAATTTTATCTACATGGTTTCCTATACAATGCCTCAAAAGGTTCCATCTTTATAGAGACCTGAATCTTGACGTACATGGACATTATATTACTTTTCTGAAATACTTAATACATAAAAAAATAGACACACAAGGACCGTAATAGTTTAGTGTGTTTGGAAACTCGAAATGTAATCTTCTAATCATGGTGAATGATCTTCAACATCTCCCATAAAGATCTTCCCCTTTTGGTTTCTTACATAAAACCTTTCTTTAAATCCTGGGGAAAATAAAACATATAAAGGGTGAGCTCAAATGCTCAGTAAGGGTAAGAATGGATAAAATAAAACAATTCATATACATTTGAACTTAATAACATGAACATAATGTTTAAACATCAAAATCTTGGGCAATAACATAAAACATGGCAGTACATAAGGCATAGATCATAAAGAAACATTAATCAAGATAAAAGATAATGGGAATAAAACATGTGATTGTAGAAACCATTAAGCACATGATATGATTTCCATAGTAGCCATGTAATTACTGTCAAGACTATCTTAGTGGACAAAGTCCCTTTCTGAATCGAGTTCACTCATCGTTCTAGTCCTGTATTACTAAACCGTATTAACTTACCATTCCAGCCATGTCTATCTAATGAGATAAAATTTTTTACCCAATGCATTGGATGTATATATATGTCTCACCCATCACATAATGAAATAATTCTTACATGGGCCACAAAATAAACATAAAACATTCATCATAACCCCAAGAATAAAATGGGTTTCATAAACTTCATCCCATCATCTCATAATCCATATAAAACAAATGGACATTTCATCACAAGAAAAGTAAAACCATGTAAATCATAGAGACATTAAACTTGAATCAAACACATAATGACATCTTAGATGGAAAATGGGTTTGATAAAACATTTTAAATGAATTCATGAGGAAAATATCCGTTCTTCTTCAAAATCATTTTCTTTTCACAAAATGCCATGCACTTTTAAAATAAAAGTATTTTACTGAAAATATTCATAAAATCATGTAGAGTATGCTTTATGAAAATGAGGCGTTATGAAACCGTAAAAATGTGTTCTTGTCGTATAAGATAAAAATAACATTCTTCTGGTACTTTTGTTGGATTAGTCAAAAAGTACCTCATATGGTAAAAAAAAGTTTCCTTACAAACAATGTAGTAAATGTAAAAAATGGGTAAAGAGGACTTTAAACATACATGAGAACATTTTTATAATACTTGGACATGGATGATAAATATAACCACAGTAAATACTTATGTATAAGAAATCTCAGATAGAAAACAATTGAGACTGCAACATTATCCCTTACCTTAGGTCCGATATGCTTCGTACATATCCGAAACTCTTGTATAATGATTTAAATAATGTCATTGACGTATTACAGAATCATATTCATTGTTATGATATCATTTATGGTTCACTTATGACTTTATATTACCCGTTCTTTTGTAAATTCCATGTTAAAGCAGCGTTTTAGGTAAAATCGTTTTTTTTATCGTACGTGTTTGGACTTGTTGTTCTAGATATTATTATTACTTATATCTTGATTTACTTACTTACATAATTTAAATCATGATTTAAATATCATATATATATTCTGTACATATATATATATACATATAATAGATAGATAAATGAAATAAATACACCATTCATGGAGAAGGTAGGTCGTACGTACGCATGAATGCTATTTTTTTGTTTCCTTATTTTATTAAGTAGATTACATATATATATATATATTAGCATTATTATGTCATATATTTCATGATTACTTTTTATATATGCTTTATAATCATTCTTGAATTGTTAACATGGAAAATGAATCTCATTGCGTCGTGGAGACGGTAATCCGTACTTACGCACGAGCGATGATATTGATCACATATTTATTGAATGGAATTAGAGGGGATGGTATAATATCGTAGAATCTATATGATGTTATAATAATCATATATAGTTATTCTTTATACCATTATACCCATCCAAGTAAGGTGGTGGTGGAAAAAACAGATTACACCACGACGTGGAGATGGTATTCCGTACGTACGCACGTGTAGTGATTTCTTTTTCCGTAGGATGGATAGAAGGTGAAATAGGGTTGTTTCATATTTATAATAACATATCAGTATATTATAGACACTGATGTTATTACTTTATAATGAAACAACTAAATAAGAATAAGTTGAAGAATAAATAAATTTGAGAGAATCGTTAGAAGAGATTACCTTTTCTTCGACTCACCTCTTTAAGATTCCTCTTAAGGAAGTAGAGATGGTCTTTTGAGAATACCAGAACCTCCATAATGTTTCTAGGGAAGTTTAGAAGATAAATGGGTAGGGGTTGGTAGATTTTAAAGCCTCAAAACGGTGTGAATATAAGAGGGAAGGGGTGCCCTTTTTATAAGGGATGAGAGGGGCTCCTTTGTAAAAACTTAAAATATTAATTTATAATAAAGTAATATTCTGTTTTTAGTAGCTCCAAATTGATTGGTTTCGATGATAATGTGGGGATGGGTCGAAATCCTCCCAACAAATTTATTTTAGACAGGTTTGGGTCATTATATTAACCTTATCTTTTAGTTTTAACTCTTAGATAATTAGATTGACATTTACCATGTCACTTTGTATTTTTATAATATATAGTTAATAAACATACAATATACATCCAAGTTACCCCAAAGTGGTACATGAATGATACACCTATCATGATATAAGTATCTAGGCCGAATAATAGATTTTTAGGAATATAATATCAATTAATAATATAATATTTTTTTAAAAACTATTTTATGTCAATTTAGACACTATTTTGTAATTGATTTTTGGGAAACTCATAATAGCATGATTAGGTCAAAAAAAGTTAATTAAATAAATATTAACATGTCATATTATTCTAGAAAATTAGTTTAATTCATAAAAAGTCTCAAATTATATTTATTTTGGAATTTATAACATCCATTATGTTAGTATTTCAATAATAAGATAATTACTGCATCATCATTGTGTCATAATTAAATTAAATTATCTAATATCTAAAAATTATAAATAAAATACCATTACGTTGGAAATTTCTTTATGTTTCTATTGAATTTTTATAGTCTAATTTATCTTATGTATGACCCTATATTAAAAAGGATTTTTTATTAAACTTTGATTTTAACTATTTTAACCCTTCTTTAAATAAATTAAAAATAAATGTCCTAATCTAATCCAAGTGTACCTAAATGGTCATATTTTATTCCTATGGTTGTTTTTGGTTGAATTACACTTATCCAATAGAATTAGGACACTTTTTAGGTTAATAATAATATCATTTTTACCCTTAATTACCCTATTTACTTTTAACAGTGGTAAATAAAAGTAAAAAGTAACTATTCAAAAAAAATTATTTCCATCTCATTGAACAACATTTTAGTCCTTGATATTAACCATGTCTTTCATATTTTCATAATTCCACTCATAGAAGAGGTAAAATTATGTTTTATGTGAATTTCAAAATTCTCCTAGGAGATGGGTAAAAGACAGTAAAAGGTTCAATAAAATTTTTATATATCGAAAATTATTATAAAATGACACCAATGTATTACATTGAACTTATATAGGTATTACTTATCACGTTTTACCTGAAATAAATTTAAATAAAATAAATAATTATTTAAATAAAAAGTAGGTTTTTGAATAGTAACCCAGTGTTTTCACTATTCATCCAAAATTTAAAGTTTTCCGAAAAATACCAAAAATTCACCCTAGGCTAATTTCAGTATTCTGAATCCAAAAATGAAGTCCATTTCGAAAGATAAATTTATAAAATTTCAAAAAGTGGGTTTTACTATTCCTAACTGCTAGTTTATATAACATATCTTATTTTAGCGAATCTCAGTTTTGCGTACAACACACGCTATCATGGAAGGTCGCGATTGCATGTAATGCAAGACAAGTCAGGGATGCATGTTTTTTAATCTCCTTTAGTTGTAACGTATAACACCAGACATTAATGAAATTAAAAAGAATATTTTTCATAAAATCTTAGGGTATTACATTCTACCCCCTTTAAAATGAATATCGCCCTTGAAATTTGTAGAGGATATAAATGGTTTACTACTCGAAAGTTTCTTTAATGGAAACCCACATCGTAAAAAGGAATTCCAAAACTTGACTCTAAAAACAAAAGTATGAAACATAAGAGTTACCCAAATTAACTAATCATTGGGTTTTCACAAAGGAGAACATTTTTGAAAATATGGATATGGAAGAGAAATCTAACTGTCATGTTCTGATGGAGAGTGGTAGAGAACATGGCTATGAAATATCCACTAATCACAAAGCCATAAATTTCTGATGATCTAGGGTACCATCTAATTCATCGAATATAAGGGCACTAGGACAACATTTTTGGTTTTCAAGATCATTTCCCTAAAGTTTAAGAATTTGAATTAGATGAAATACTTAGTTTATTTTGGTATAATCTCACAGTTGTTCGTGCCTTGAACAATTTCCACATCATCTCTTTAAGAAATGAATTTGAATTTGTCCTTCACAATGTTTTAGAAGATCATGCGATAGAATGATAGGCCATTCCATCTGTCTCAAACATAAGTTACCAAAACATATATACATAATTCCATCTGTGGTGAGATTAATAATATATGGTTCCAAAATGGACTTATACTTAATCTATCATTCTATATAATAAAATAAAGCTAGTTTCTATGGACCAGGGACTTCTTGTAGGCCAGTGGTAGGAAATAAAGGCCTATCGCACTTTGGTTGTGGGTTTGATTCCCACAGCCTTGTCCGATGTGACGAGTTATCACCTGTTCCGCAGGTTGTCCTTTTTTTCTAAAAATAAAATATTATAACTTTCCACCAATAATATGGAAAAAGTTCTAGCCTTAAACAATACTATCTTATGTCCAACATAATCCATTCCAATCTTTAGGCTTATCCAAAATACTACTGTTTATTTTCATATTATAATGATAACAATTACCAAAGAGTTCATATAACAAGCATTTTAATATCATCGTTGATCCCCATATATCATAAGATATGTCTTGTTGGTCACATTCCAAACATTCGAAGTATATAATCGTGTATTCTCTTGAACAATGATTACACATTGAACCTTAGTGAAAACATGAGTTCTATCAAAAGTTAACTCTTTCCACATACCAAAACTCTAAAATTCAATATACTCAAACCATGATATAACTATTTCCTTATACCAGTCATGAGCTCATGAATACTGTCAAACATTTCATTTTCTCCTTATACCTTCATTATGCGCATATCATCTTCTTTCCAAAAATATCTGAATCACTTTCCATGGTTACAGGTACCATAGAATTATTGAAATCCACAATATACCAATACATAAATATTCCAATATTCCACTATAATATATACAACATTATTTTGGAATCCCATTACATAAACACTTAATCAGTCCACCATGTCATTGTCATATTCAACATCGCCAATAATGATCGCATGTGACATCCCTTTGTCCTTTTCTTTAAGTGGTTTCTCATTTCGATCATCATTAACCCTTTCATTAGGTCATTAATTAGCATAATGCCCCATTTCATTGAACATGAAGCATTGAAGTGTTGGTGGTGCTTTCTTTGCAGTATTTTCTTTATTCACATCAATAGCAACCCTTTTTCCATTACTTCAACACTCAGGTTCTCGATGACCTTCTTTTCCACACTTAAAACATTATCTAGTCCATTTTAGACAATCTCCACCATGCTTCTTTCCACACTTTGAATATAAGGAAACATTTATCTTTTTTTCACCATTATTCTGAGATTTCTCCTTGAACTCCATCTTTCGTTTCTTGTGAATACCATGAGATAGATATATAACACCAACTTCCATTTCTACCATGATAGCACAACTCACAATTTCTTCATAGCTAGTGAAGTCTATTGTAGCTAATTCACTTCAAAGACTTGGTTTTAAGCCACTAAAGAATCGATCAACTTTACTTTCAGGTTGGATGATAAAGCCAGATGCATACCTTGAAAGCCTTGTAAAATTCGCTTCATATATACCAACAGATTCATCATCCTTTTGCTAAAGTTCAAGAAACTCCTTCTCCATATTTTTTCTAAGAATATGATGGATGTAATTATTGAAAAATAAGTTCTTGAACTTGTCTTATTCCATGGACTCAATTTCATATCATGGCCTCATAATCTTGATAAGATTCCACCATTGATCAGCTTCACCTTCTAAACAATATACTACTAAGATAAATTAATCATGTTCATAACATTGAAGAACTTAAAATTACTTTTCAGTGGTAATGACCCATTTTTCAACAAAAAGTGGATCAAAATACTCACTGAAATAAGGTGGATGTTGCCTCATGAAGGACTCAATATAATATTGTTCCCTTCTCTGATCATTTGGAAGTCCAGAAAGATTTATAGCTTGTGTATGTATAACAAAAAAATTTCGCACTCCATCCCCTATAACATTGGTTTGTTCAGGAGGACAATCATTTCGTTTCCCATTACATTGATCAACACGGTTCCTCCATGTTCCAGCCATCGTCTAAAACCCAAAAAGAATAGTGTGAGTGGAAAAAATCATTCTAGGGAAAACAACATAATAGAGGGGAAGTACCATCAATATCAAACATCTTAGGATTAATTCTAAGATCGTTACTGTAATTCTAGGATTATAACCTATACTTATACTTATCATTAGGGACATCCCTAGACATACCATAGAAATATCTGAAGGGATCTCACTAAAGTATTCACATCCTAGTTTCCAAAGGATAACAAAACCTTTCATCTGATACCAATTGTAGAGAACCAAATCGTGATGTACATCGAAATTATATTATTTTTGAGAAATACTTAATACATAATAATAACATACACTCAAGGACCATAATAGTTTAGTGTCTTTGGAAACATAGAACATAATCTTCTAATCGTGGTGAAAGACCTTCAACATCTCCCATAAAGATCTTCCCCTTTTGGTTTTCTTACCTAAAACTTTTCGTTAAATCCTGGGGAGAATGAAACCTAGAAAGGGTTAGCTCAAATTCTCAATAAGGGTAAGCATGGATAAAATAAAACAAATCATATACATTTGAACTTAAAAAAATGAACATAATGTTTAAACATCAAAATCTTGGGCAATGATATAAAACATGGCAGTACATAAGGCATAGATCATAAAGAAACATTAATCATGATAAAATAGAAAGGGAATAAAACATGTGATTATGGAAACTATTAATCACATGATGTGATTTCTATAGTAGCCAATGAATTGCTTCCAAGACCATCTTTGTGCACAAAGTCCCTTTCTGAATCGAGTTCACTCCTCGTTTTAGTCCTATATTACTAAACCAGATTAACTTACCATTCCATCCATGTATATCTCATGAGATATAAATCTTTACCCAATGCATTGGAGGGAGATATAGGTTCCAACCATCTCATAATGAAATCATTTTTACTTGTGACATAAAACAAACATAAAACATTCATCATAACCCAAAGAATAAAATGGGTTTCATAAACATCATCTCATCATCTCATAATTCATATAAAATGAATGGAAATTTCATCATAAGAAAAGTGAAACCTTTTAAATCATAGAGACCTTAAACTAGAAACATTGACATAATGTCATCTTTGATGGAAAATGGTTTGGATAAAACATTTGAAATGAATTCTTGAGGAAAATGTCCTTTCTTCTTCAAAATCATTTTCTTTTTACAAAATTCCATGAACTTTTAAAATAAATGAATTTTGTTGAAAATATTCATAAAATATTGTAGAGTAAGCTTCATGAAAATGAGGTGTTATGAAACCCTAAAAATCCGTTCACACCGTATAAGTTAAAAATAACATTCTTCTCGTACTTTTGTCGGAAAAGTCAAAAAGTACTTCGTATGGTAAACAAAAAAACATTCCTTACATACCATGTAGTAAAAGTAAAAAATGGTTAAAAAGATCTTTAAACATACATGAAAACATTTTTATAATACTTGGACATGGATGATAAATATAACCCCAGTAAATAATTACGTATAAGCAATCTCGGATAGAAAACAACTGAGATTGCAACTTTACCCCTTATCTTCGGTCTGATATGCTTCGTACGTATCTAAACCTCTTATATAATGATTTAAATAATGTCATTGACTTATTAAAGAATCATATTCATTGTTATGAAATCATATATGGTTCACTTATGACTTTATACTACCCGTTCGTTTATAATTCCATGTTAAAGCATCGTTTTGGGTAAAATCAATGTATTTATCGTATGTGTTGGGACTTGTTGTTCTTGGTATTATTATAACTTATATATTGATTTACATAATTCCAGAATGTAAATCATGATTTATATATCATATAAATATTTATTACATATATATGTATATACATATAATGGATAGATAAATGAAATGAAACACACCGTTCATGGAGACGGTAGGTCGTACGTACGCACGAACGCTATTTTTTTGTTTCCTTATTGATTTAAGTACATGAAATATATATATATATACATAAATCCAGAATAATTATTATTTAATATATTTCATGATTAATTATTATATATACTTTATAATCATTCTTGAATTCTTAACATGGAAAATGAATCTCATCGCATCGTGGAGATGGTAATCCGTACGTACGCATGAGCGATGATATCGTTCACATATTTATTGAATGTAATTATAGGGGATGATATAATATCTTAGAATAAGTATGATGTTATAATAATAATATATAGTTATTCTTTACACCATTATACCGATCCAATTAAGGTGGTGGTGGAAAACAGATTACACCACGGCATGGAGACGGTATTTCGTACGTTCCCTCGTGCGGTGATATCATTTTCCGTAGGATGGATAGAAGGTGAAATAGGGTTGTTTCATATTTATAATAACATATAAGTATATTAGATATACTGATGTTATTACTTTTTTATTAAACAACTAAATAATATGAAGTTGAATAAAAAGAAACTTGAGAGAATAGTTAGAAGAGATTACCTCTTCTTCCATGCACCTCCTTTAAGCGTCCTCTTAAGGTAGTATAGTTGGTCTTTTGAGAAGACCAGAACCTCCAGAATGTTGATAGGGAAGTTGAGAAGATAAATGGTCAGGGGTTGGCTGAGCATCAAGGCTCAAAAGGGTGTGAAGAGAAGAGGGAAGCGGTGCCCTTTTTATATGGGATGAGAGGGGCACCATTGTAAAAACATAAAATATTATTTTATAATAAAGTCATATTCGGTATTTAATAGCTTAAAATAGAATTATTTCTAATCTAATGTGGGTATGGGTCTAAATCCTCTCAACAAATATATTTTAGACAGGTTTGGGTCATTATATTAACCTTGTCTTTGAGTTTTAACTCTTAGTTAATAAGATTGACATTTACCATGTCAATTTGTATTGTTATATTACATAGTTAATAAACATACCATATACATCCAAGCTACCCCCAAGTTGTTTATTAAGGATACAACTATCATGATATAAGTATGTTGTCCGATCCTTAGATATTTAGAAATAAAATAACAATTAATAATATAATATTTGTTTTAAAAACGATTTTATGTCAATTTAGACACTATTTGGTAATTGATTTTTGTGAAAATAATAACAGCATGATTAGTTCGAAATAAGTTAGTTAAATCATTTCTAACATGTCATATTTACCTATAAAATTAGTTTAATTCATAAAAAGTCCCAAATTACATTTATTTGGGTTTTTATAACATCAATTATGTTAATATTTCATTAATAAGATAATAACTGCATCATCATTGTGTCATAAATAAATTAAATTATATAATGTCTAAAAATTATAAATAAAATACAATTATGTAGGAAATATTTTTATCTTTCTAATAAATATTTATAGTCTAATTTATCTTATGTATAACTCTATATTAAAAATGATTTAGTTATTAAACATTGATTTTAACCATTTTAACCCTTCTTTAAATAAATTAATAATAAATGTCCTAATCTAATCCAGGTGGACCTAAATGGTCAAATTTTATACCTAATGTTTTTTTGGTCTAATTAAACATATCCAATAGAATTAGGACAAGTGTTAGGGTAATAATAATATCATTTTTACACTTAATTGGCCTATTTACTTTTAACCATGGTAAATAAAAGTAAAAAGTTACTATTCACCAAAATTTATTTTCATCTCATTGAACCACATTTTAGTCCTTTATATTAACTTTATCTCTAGGATTTTCTAAATACCACACATAGAAGCGGTAAAATTATGTTTTATGTGAATTTCCAAATTCTCCTAGGAAGTGGGTAAAACACGGTGAAAAGTTCAATAAAATTTTTATATATCTAAAATTTTTATAAAATGAATCCAATGAGTTACATTGAACTTATATATGTATTATGTATCAATTTTGACCTAAAATAAATTTAAATAAAATAAATAATTATTTAAATCAAATGTCAGTTTTTGAATAGTAACCCAATGTTTTCACTATTCATCAAAAATTGAAATTTTTCAGAAAAATACCAAAAATTCACCCTAAGATAATTTCAATATTCCTATTCCAAAAATGAAGTCCTTTTTGAATGATAAAATTTATAAAAGTTCAAAAAGTGGGTATTACTATTCATAACGGCTCGTTTATATAACATATCGTTGTTTAGCAAAACTCGGTATTGCGTACAACACACGCTATCGTGGAAGGTCGCGGTTGTCTGTAATTCAAGAAATGTCATGGATGAATGTTGTGAAAGATCCTTTTGGTGTAGCGTATAACACAAGACATTAATGAAATTAAAAATAATATTTTTCATAAAATCTCGGGGTGTTACAATCCCTATATTGGAGTGATAGCTGTTGTTGTATGAAAACTCCCCCAAAGGTAAGAGGTCCTCCAAGATGTGACCAAAGTTAAGGACACAAGCACGTAGCATGTCCTCAAGGGTCTGAATGGTCAGCTCAATCTGACCATCTATCTGATGATGGAAGGTGCTTCTCAAATGAAGATGCATCCTGAAAGCTTCCTGAAACCCCTTCCATAGCTGGGAAGTAAAGCAGGGGTCACGATCGAAAAAAATCATCCAAGGTACTCCATGTATCCGCACAATATCTTGAATGTAGAGGCATCCAATGCTCTCTACTAAACACTGCTCTATAATCATTTGGAAGTGGGACGACATGGTGAGTCAGTCAATGATCACCCAAATCGATTCATGACCCCTGGATGTATGTGGAATTCATGTCACGAAGTCCATGGATATCTCATCTCACATCCACTGTAGGACCTCTAATGTTTGTACCATGCATGCTGATACCTGGTGACTTGCCTTCACTTGTGGACAAGCGAGGCATCGAAAGACAAACTCTGCAACTACTTTTTTCATTGTCAGACACCAGTGTAGTCGTCGATGATCCTGGTACATCTTCACCACTAATGGATGTACCTATAGAGGGGATGTGTGGAACTCCCTCAACACTTCCTCATGTAGTGACACTGGTACCATAGTACATCCTCTAAAGAGGATGACGTGCTCCCCACCATCAAACAATCCATCAGGTTCCTGCTGTGTGGATATATGAGCACGTCATGTCTCGTAGTCAGAGTCCCCATGCTCTGCCTTTTTGACTCGCTGAATAAGTGGGGGAGTGACTATAAGATATTAATGGATGGCTTCTACATCTCTATCCACAAAGGATATTCGTAAAGCATCCAGCTACTCTATCGCCTAAACTAGTAGCTATATACCAGATCTCGTGCTGAGTGAATGTAGAGAACCTAAGCTTATCGTACATGGAAATTACATTACATTTGCGGAATACTTAGTACATAACAAAAAAACACACACACAAGGATCGTAATAGTTTAGTGTCTTTGGAAACTCGGAACGTAATCTTCTAATCGTGGTGAAAGATCTTCAATATCTCCCATAAAGATCTTCCCTTTTTTTTACCTAAAACCTTTCTTTATATCCTGGGGAAAAGAAAACAAAAAAGGGTGAGCTCAAATGCTCAGTAAGGGTAAACAAAAGAGAAATCAATCACATCATATTCATAAGAACATAGCTTTTGGAAATCTTAACCTGCAAAAGAGATCATAATATCATAACATGGGATAAATCATAGAAGTGAAATGTAATCCCAATAATCATAACATAAAACATGAAACTTTGTGGCATACACACATAATCATAGAGAATCATTTCTTGTTAGTCAAGACTCATTTCCAAGACTATCTTAGTGGACAAAGTCCCTTTCTGAATCGAGTAATCCTCGTTTCAGTCCTGTTTCACTGAACCGGTATAACCTACCGTTCCAGCCCTGTCTATCTCATGAGATATAAAATCTTTACCCAATGCATTTGAGGGAGATATAGGTCCCACCCATCTCATAATGATACCATTCTTATGTGTGCCACAAAATCATAAATCATACATCATTGCATAACCCATGTAATAAAAATGGGATTCTTAAACAACATGACATCATAAAACCATTCATATAAGATAAAGGAATTCATAAACATAATTCCATCACACCATAGTCAAATCAATGTAAAAAATATGGATAGAAACAGAACCCTTTATTATCTTAGATGGAAAATAATTTTGATAAAACACTTGAATTGAATTCTTGAGGAAAATATCCTTTCTTCTTCAAAATCAATTTCTTTTCACAAAACATCATGCAATTTTAAAAGAAAGAGATTTTATTGAAAATAGTCATGAAATATTTTGGAGGAATGTTCATGAAAATAAGTCTTTATAAAACTGTAAAAATCTGTTCGTGCCGTATAAGTTAAAAAAAACATTCTTCTCGTACTTTTGTCGGAAAGTCAAAAAGTACCTCGTACGAAAAACGACAAAAGATTCCTTTCATATATTTTACTAAAAACTCACCGAAGGGTAAAATTGGATTTAAATAATTGTAGGTGGATGGAAATAATATTACATATTGAGGAAACATGGATTTGGATGATAAAATACACCCCAGTAAATTTCAAAGTATAAACAATCTCGGATAAAAATTGAGATTGCGAGATTTTCCCTTACCTTTGGTCCGACTTGCTTTGTAAGTATCTGAACCTCCTGTATAATGATTTAAATCATGTTATTGACTTATTACAGAATCATATTCATTGTTATGATATCATATATGGTTCACTTATGACATTATATTACCCGTTCTTTTGTAAATTCCATGTTAAAGAAGCGTTTTGGGTAAAATTGTTTCATTTATCGTAGGTGTTTTGACTTGTTGTTCTTGACATCATTATTACTTATATCATGATTTACATACTTCCAGAATATAAAATATGATTTATATATCATATATATTCAGTATATATATATATATATAATAGATAGATAAATAAAATGAAAAACACCGTTCATGGAGACGGTAGTCCGTACGTACGCATGAACGCTGTTTTTCTTTCCTTATTGTCTTGAAATGGAAGTAAGTAGATTACATACATATGTATATATATACATAAATCCAGTAGCTTTATAATGTCATATATTTCATTATTATTTCTTGTATATACATTATAATCATTCTAAAATAGTTAACATGGAGAATGAATCTCATCGCGTCGTGGAGACGGTAGTCCGTACGTACGCACGAGCGATGATATCATTTCTATAAATATTGAATTGAATTGGAGTGGATTATACAATATATCAGAATCAATATGATGTTGTAATAACTATGTATAGTTATTCTTTACACCATTATACCCATCCATGTAAGGTGGTGGTGGAAAATAGATTACACCACGACGTGGAGACGGTATTCCGTACGTACGCACGCGCGGTGATTTCTTTTTCCGTAGGATGGATAGATGGTGAAATAGGGTTGTTTCATACTTATAATAACATATCAGTATATGAGTGATACTGATGTTATTACTTCATAATGAAACAACCTAAGAAGAAGAAGTGGAAGAAGAAATAACGATGAAAGAATTGGTAACGGTAATTACCTCTTCTTTGAAGTGCCTCTTTGAGACCTCCTCTTAGGGCACTAGAATTGGTCTTTGAGGAAGACCAGAACCTCTAGGATGTTGATAGGGAAGTGGAGAAGGGATTTTGGAAGGGGTTGGCCGAGCTTGAGTGCTCAAATTGGTGTGAGGAGGAGGGGGAGGAGGTGTCCTTTTATAAGGGAGGAGAGGGGCACCTTAGGAATATCTCAAAATATTATTTTATATTAAAGTCAAAATCGGTTTATAATGGTTCCAAAGGGTCTTATTTCGAAGATAAGGTGGGGAGGGGTCTAAATCCTATCAACCAATAGAATTTAGACAAGTTTAGGATATTATTTTAACCTTATCAATTAAATTTAACTCTATGTTAAATAGTTTAACTTTTACCATGTCTTTTTGTTTTCTTTCACTATATGGTTAATAAACTTACTATAACATGCCAAACGAACCCCAAATTGTTTATTATTAATATATATATCCTTATCTAAGTCATTTGGCCGAACCTTATATTTTTAGGAATACAATAACAATTAATAATATAATATTTGATTTAAAAACTATTTTGTGTCAATTTTGACACTATTTGATATATGATTTTTGTGAAAGTCATAACAGAATTAAATGTTCGAACCAAGTTTATTAAATCAACATCAATATATCATAGTAACCTAGAAAATTAGTGGAATTCATAAAAAATCTCAAATTACATTTATTTTGGTGTTTATAACATCAATTATGTCAATATTTCATTAATAAGATAATTACTGCATCATCGTTGTGTCATAAATAAATTAAATTATTTTATGTCTAAAAATTACAAATAAAATACCATCATGTAGTAAATCTTTTTAACTTTCTAATGAATATTTACAATCGAATTTATCTTATGTATAACCCCATATTAGAAATGATTTACTTATTAAACTATGATTTTAACTATTTTAACCCTTCTTTAAATAAATTAATAATAAATGTCCTAATCTAATCCAAGTGGGCCTAAATGGTCATATTTTATTCCTAAGTTTGTTTTTGGTCGAATTACACTTTTCCAATAGAATTAGGACATGTGTTAGGGTAATATTAATATCATATTTACCCTTAGTTACCCTATTTACTATTAACCGTGGTAAAAAAGTAAAAAGTTACTATTCACCAAAAAATTATTTTCATCTCATTGAACCACATTTTAGTCCTTGATATTAACCGTGTCTCTCGGATTTTCGAAATTCCATTCACAGAAGTGGTAAAATTAAGTTTTATTCAAAATTCAGTTTTTAACCTACCACTTAGTAGTTTCACTATTCATCAAAAATTGATGTTTTTCAGAACAATGCCAAAATTTCATCCCAAGCTATATTTCATATTCCGAATTCAAAAATGAAGTCTATTTTACCAAATTCATAACATAAAAGTTGCATTAATTAATTTTATAATTAAATCCCGCTGTTAAAACAAATAGCGTGTTTTTAAGAAACAATATCCATCAAAAGATTGACACTTGTTTATGTCTACTTTAAATGTGAAATTACATCCAATGACCAACATTGTATTAAATTGTAAAAATATATTCTAAATATACTTTAAAACCACTTAAATTTATGATTTATCACTATTAATTATTTCGATTAAAAAAGTTGTTTTTAATTATAATTTAATAATTTTCACTATTCATCAGAATATGAAAGTTATCCGAAAAGTACCAAAATTTCACCTTAGGCTAAATTCGATACTCCGAATCCAAAAATGAAGTCCATTTTGAGAGTTAAAATTTCTAAAATTTAAAAAGTGGTTATTACTATTCATAACGGCTAGTTTTAATAATATTTTAATAGCATATCATTGTTTCGTGAAACTCAGGATTACGTACCACACACGCTATCGAGGAAGGTTGCGATTGCGTGTAATGCAAGGCAAGTCAAGGATGCGTGTTGTGAAAGCTCCTTTTGGTGTAGCGTATAACACAAGACATTAGTAAAATAAAAAAAGAATATTTTTCATAAAATCTCGGGCTGTTACATTCTACCCCCCTTAAAATGAATTTCGCCCTCGAAATTCGTCGGGGTTATAAATGGTTTACTATTCGAAAGTTTCTTTAATAGAAACCCACATCGTAAAAGGGAATACCAAAACTTGGCTTTAAAAACTAAAGTATGAAATGTAATGATTACCCAAATAAACTAATCACTGGGTTTCCACATAGGTGAAAATATGGATATGGAAGAGAAATCTAACCATCATGTTCTGATGGAGAGTGGTAGAGAACATGGCTATGGAAAAGCCAGTAATCACAAATCCATAGATTTGTGATGATATAAGGTACCATCTGATTCATCAGGTATAAGATCACTAGGACAACATTTTTGGTTTTCAAGATCATTTCCCTAAAGTTGAAAATTTGCTTAGAATAAATACTTACTTTATTTTGGTACAATCTCAATTTTTTTCGTGCCTTGAACAATTTCTACTTCATCTCTTAAAAGAAGTTGAATTTGTTATTTGTGAAGTGTTAGAAGATCATGTGATATAATGACTGTTCATTCCATCTGTCTCAAACAAAAGGTTAGCAAAAGTTATTAAATATACATAAGTCATTCTATAGTGAGATTAATCATATATGGTTCCTAAAATGGACTTATACTTCATATATCATACTGCTTAATATAATAAAACTAGTTTCTACTAAACAGGGACTTCCTGTAGGTCAGTGGTAGGCGATAAAGGCCAGTCGCACTTCGGTTGTGGGTTCGATTCCTACAGCCTTGTCCGAAGCGATGGGCTGTCGCCCGTCCTGCAGGTTGTCCTTTTTCTAAAACTACGTTACTATAACATCCCATCAATAAAATCGAAAATCTTCTATCCTTAAACAATACTAACTTATGTCCAACATAATCCAGTCTAATCTTTATGCTTATACATAATACTGCAGTCCACTCTCATAATATAGTGACAATGATTACCAGAGATTTAATACCATCGTTGATCCCCATAAATCATAAGATATATCTTGTTGGTCACATTCCAAACATTCAAAGGCCTTAATCTTGTACTCTCTTGAATACTCATTGATCCTTAGTGAAAACATGAATACAGTTAAAAGTTAACACCTTCCACATACCAAAATCCTTAAAATTCTATATACTCAAACCATGATATCACATAGTCCTTATATCAATCATGAGATCATGCATACAATCAAACATCTCATTATCGTCTTATCCCTTCATTATGTGCATATCATCTACTTTCCAAAAATACTGGTACCATTCATCACATACTTTCAAAACTTAAGGAAAGACAACAATGTAACAATCCTTAGATGTTTCTTTATCCCATAGTACCATGAGATTACTTATACAACATTACACTTGATAAACATGTAATCATCCCACTACATTCTTAAACCATTGACCGAGCTTCAACAATTCTTTCATCTCACATATCATTTGTAGTCTCTTCATCATTATCCACATAAATACTACCCATATGACCATACTGATTCTCTTCATGAGTCTTTCCCTTAGGGAATTTGTTTGCATAATGCCCATACATTCCACATTTAAAACAGTTAACCATTTTTGATGTCATAGCAATACCATTATCCTCATCCATGGTGTTAACCGACCCTTTTCCTTTGCACTTACTTGCTTTGTGTCCTTCTTTTCCACACCCAAAGCATCTTCCAGTTCCCTTGAAACATTCTCCTTGATGCCTCTTCCCACATGATTTACATAGGGGAAATTGGACTTTCTTTCCTCTATGATCATCATGAAACTCCATCTTTCTCTTATTAGCCGAGTCAGGAAACTTACCAAATTTTACATTATTGATCATGTTGTGAGATTGCTGATTCAGCATAATAATGATTTTTGGACTTCCAAATCCCATTTCATTATGAAGAATATCATTCAATTGTCCATCATATCCTCCATTATCGTGAATCATCTTGTTTCCAGCCATTTTCGAAATCCCAAAAAAAAATAGTGTGAGAGGCAAAAATCATAATAAAGGGGGAGTAACTTAAATATCTAACATCTTTGGTTTAATCTAATATCGTTACCATAGTTCTAGGACTATATCATATACGTATACTTATCCTTACGGGCATCCCTAGACATACCTTAGAAATATCTCTAGGGATCTCACTAACGTTTTCACATCCTAGTTTCCAAAGGTTGACTAAACCTTTCCTCTGATACCAACTGTAGAGACCCTAAGCTTATCGTACATGGAAATTACATTACATTTTCGGAATACTTAGTACATAACAAAAACACACACACACAAGGATCGTAATAGTTTAGTGTATTTGGAAACTCGGAACGTAATCTTCTAATCGTGGTGAAAGATCTTCAATATCTCCCATAAAGATCTTCCCTTTTTTTTACCTAAAACCTTTCTTTATATCCTGGGGAAAAGAAAACAAAAAAGGGTGAGCTCAAATGCTCAGTAAGGGTAAACAAAAGAGAAATCAATCACATCATATTCATAAGAACATAGTTTTTGGAAATCTTAACCTGCAAAAGAGATCATAATATCATAACATGGGATAAATCATAGAAGTGAAATGTAATCCCAATAATCATAACATAAAACATGAAACTTTGTGGCATACACACATAATCATAGAGAATCATTTCTTGTTAGTCAAGACACATTGCCAAGACTATCTTAGTGGACAAAGTCCCTTTCTGAATCGAGTAATCCTCGTTTCAGTCCTGTTTCACTGAACCGGTATAACCTACCGTTCCAGCCCTGTCTATCTCATGAGATATAAAATCTTTACCCAATGCATTGGAGGGAGATATAGGTCCCACCCATCTCATAATGATACCATTCTTATGTGTGCCACAAAATCATAAATCATACATCATTGCATAACCAATGTAATAAAAATGGGATTCTTAAACAACATGACATCATAAAACCATTCATATAAGATAAAGGAATTCATAAACATAATTCCATCACAACATAGTCAAATCAATGTAATAAATATGGATAGAAACAGAACCCTTTATTATCTTAGATGGAAAATAATTTTGATAAAACACTTGAATTGAATTCTTGAGGAAAATATCCTTTCTTCTTCAAAATCAATTTATTTTCACAAAACATCATGCAATTTTAAAAGAAAGAGATTTTATTGAAAATAGTCATGAAATATTTTGGAGGAAGGTTCATGAAAATAAGTCTTTATAAAACTGTAAAAATCCGTTCGTGCTGTATAAGTTAAAAAAAACATTCTTCTCGTACTTTTGTCGGAAAGTCAAAAAGTACCTCGTACGAAAAACGACAAAAGATTCCTTTCATATATTTTACTAAAAACTCACCGAAGGGTAAAATTGGATTTAAATAATTGTAGGTGGATGGAAATAATATTAAATATTGAGGAAACATGGATTTGGATGATAAAATACACCCCAGTAAATTTCAAAGTATAAACAATCTCGGATAAAAATTGAGATTGCGAGATTTTCCCTAACCTTAGGTCCGACTTGCTTTGTAAGTGTCCGAACCTCCTGTATAATGATTTAAATCATGTTATTGACTTATTACAGAATCATATTCGTTGTTATGATATCATATATGGTTCACTTATGACATTATATTACCCGTTCTTTTTTAAATTCCATGTTAAAGAAGCGTTTTGGGTAAAATCGTTTCATTTATCGTAGGTGTTTTGACTTGTTGTTCTTGACATCATTATTACTTATATCATGATTTACTTACTTCCAGAATATAAAATATGATTTATATATCATATATATTCAGTATATATATATATATAATAGATAGATAAATAAAATGAAAAACACCGTTCATGGAGACGGTAGTCCGTACGTACGCATGAACGCTGTTTTTCTTTCCTTATTGTCTTGAAATGGAAGTAAGTAGATGACATACATATGTATATATATACATAAATCCAGTAGCTTTATAATTTCATATATTTCATTATTATTTCTTATATATACATTATAATCATTCTTAAATAGTTAACATGGAGAATGAATCTCATCGCGTCGTGGAGACGGTAGTCCGTACGTACGCACGAGCGATGATATCATTTCTATAAATATTGAATTGAATTGGAGTGGATTATGCAATATATCAGAATCAATATGATGTTGTAATAACTATGTATAGTTATTCTTTACACCATTATACCCATCCATGTAAGGTGGTGGTGGAAAATAGATTACACCACGGCGTGGAGACGGTATTCCGTACGTACGCACGCGCGGTGATTTCTTTTTCCGTAGGATGGATAGATGGTGAAATAGGGTTGTTTCATACTTATAATAACATATCAGTATATGATTGATACTTATGTTATTACTTCATAATGAAACAACCTAAGAAGAAGAAGTGGAAGAAGAAATAACGATGAAAGAATTGGTAACGGTAATTACCTCTTCTTTGAAGTGCCTCATTGAGACCTCCTCTTAGGGCACTAGAATTGGTCTTTGAGGAAGACCAGAACCTCTATGATGTTTCTAGGGAAGTGGAGAAGGGATTTTGGCAGGGGTTGGCCGAGCTTGAGTGCTCAAATTGGTGTGAGGAGGTGGGGGAGGAGGTGTCCTTTTATAAGGGAGGAGAGGGGCACCTTAGGAATATCTCAAAATATTATTTTATATTAAAGTCAAAATCGGTTTATAATGGTTCCAAAGGGTCTTATTTCGAAGATAAGGTGGGGAGGGGTCGAAATACTATCAACCAATAGAATTTAGACAAGTTTAGGATATTAGTTTAACCTTATCAATTAAATTTAACTCTAAGTTAAATAGTTTAACTTTTACCATGTCTTTTTGTTTTCTTTCACTATATGGTTCATAAACTTACTATAACATGCAAAACGAACCCCAAATTGTTTATTATTAATATATATATATCCTTATATAAGTCATTTGGCCGAACCTTATATTTTTAGGAATACAATAACAATTAATAATATAATATTTGATTTAAAAACTATTTTGTGTCAATTTTGACACTATTTGATATATGATTTTTGTGAAAGTCATAACAGAATTAAATGTTCGAACCAAGTTGATTAAATCAACATTAATATATCATAGTAACCTAGAAAATTAGTGGAATTCATAAAAAATCTCAAATTACATTTATTTTGGTGTTTATAACATCAATTATGTCAATATTTCATTAATAAGATAATTACTGCATCATCGTTGTGTCATAAATAAATTAAATTATTTTATGTCTAAAAATTATAAATAAAATACCATCATCTAATAAATCTTTTTAGATTTCTAATGAATATTTACAATCGAATTTATCTTATGTATAACCCCATATTAGAAATGATTTACTTATTAAACATTGATTTTAACTATTTTAACCCTTCTTTAAATAAATTAATAATAAATGTCCTAATCTAATCCAAGTGGGCCTAAATGGTCATATTTTATTCCTAAGTTTCTTTTTGGTCGAATTAAACTTGTCCAATAGAATTAGGACATGTGTTAGGGTAATATTAATATCATATTTACCCTTAGTTACCCTATTTACTATTAACCGTGGTAAAAAAGTAAAAAGTTACTATTCACCAAAAAATTATTTTCATCTCATTGAACCACATTTTAGTCCTTGATATTAACCGTGTCTCTCGGATTTTCGAAATTCCATTCCCAGAAGCGGTAAAATTAAGTTTTATTCAAAATTCAGTTTTTAACCTACCACTTAGTAGTTTCACTATTCATCAAAAATTGATGTTTTTCAGAACAATGCCAAAATTTCATCCCAAGCTATATTTCATATTCCGAATTCAAAAATGAAGTCTATTTTACCAAATTCATAACATAAAAGTTGCATTAATTAATTTTATAATTAAATCCCGCTGTTAAAACAAATAGCGTGTTTTTAAGAAACAATATCTATCAAAAGATTGACACTTGTTTATGTCTAGTTTAAATGTGAAATTACATCCAATGACCAACATTGTATTAAATTGTAAAAATATATTCTAAATATACTTTAAAACCACTCAAATTAATGATTTATCACTATAAATTATTTCGATTAAAAAAGTTGTTTTTAATTATAATTTAGTAATTTTCACTATTCATCAGAATATGAAAGTTATCCGAAAAGTACCAAAATTTCACCTTAGGCTAAATTCGATACTCCGAATCCAAAAATGAAGTCCATTTTGAGAGTTAAAATTTCTATAATTTAAAAAGTGGTTATTACTATTCATAACGGCTAGTTTTAATAATATTTTAATAGCATATCATTGTTTCGTGAAACTCAGGATTACGTACCACACACGCTATCGAGGAAGGTTGCGATTGCGTGTAATGCAAGGAAATTCAAGGATGCGTGTTGTGCAAGCTCCTTTTGGTGTAGCGTATAACACAAGACATTAGTAAAATAAAAAAAGAATATTTTTCATAAAATCTCGGGCTGTTACATTCTACCCCCCTTAAAATGAATTTCGCCCTCGAAATTCGTCGGGGTTATAAATGGTTTACTATTCGAAAGTTTCTTTAATAGAAACCCACATCGTAAAAGGGAATACCAAAACTTGGCTTTAAAAACTAAAGTATGAAATGTAATGATTACCCAAATAAACTAATCACTGGGTTTCCACATAGGTGAAAATATGGATATGGAAGAGAAATCTAACCATCATGTTCTGATGGAGAGTGGTAGAGAACATGGCTATGGAAAAGCCAGTAATCACAAATCCATAGATTTGTGATGATATAAGGTACCATCTGATTCATCAGGTATAAGATCACTAGGACAACATTTTTGGTTTTCAAGATCATTTCCCTAAAGTTGAAAATTTTCTTAGAATAAATACTTACTTTATTTTGGTACAATCTCAATTTTGTTCGTGCGTTGAACAATTTCTACTTCATCTCTTAAATGAAGTTGAATTTGTTATTTGTGAAGTGTTAGAAGATCATGTGATATAATGACTGTTCATTCCATCTGTCTCAAACAAAAGGTTAGCAAAAGTTATTAAATATACATAAGTCATTCTATAGTGAGATTAACCATATATGGTTCCTAAAATGGACTTATACTTCATATATCATACTGCTTAATATAATAAAACTAGTTTCTACTAAACAGGGACTTCCTGTAGGTCAGTGGTAGGCGATAAAGGCCAGTCGCACTTCGGTTGTGGGTTCGATTCCTACAGCCTTGTCCGAAGCGATGGGCTGTCGCCCGTCCTGTAGGTTGTCCTTTTTCTAAAACTACGTTACTATAACATCCCATCAATAAAATCGAAAATCTTCTATCCTTAAACAATACTAACTTATGTCCAACATAATCCAGTCTAATCTTTAGGCTTATACATAATACTGCAGTCCACTCTCATAATATAGTGACAACGATTACCAGAGATTTAATACCATCGTTGATCCCCATAAATCATAAGATATATCTTGTTGGTCACATTCCAAACATTCAAAGGCCTTAATCTTGTACTCTCTTTAATACTCATTGATCCTTAGTGAAAACATGAATACAGTTAAAAGTTAACACCTTCCACATACCAAAATCCTTAAAATTCTATATACTCAAACCATGATATCACTTAGTCCTTATATCAATCATGAGCTCATGCATACAATCAAACATCTCATTATCGTTTTATCCCTTCATTATGTGCATATCATCTACTTTCCAAAAATACTGGTACCATTCATCACATACTTTCAAAACTTAAGGAAAGACAACAATGTAACAATCCTTAGATGTTTCTTTATCCCATATTACCATGAGATTACTTATACAACATTACACTTGATAAACATGTAATCATTCCACTACATTCTTAAACCATTGACCGAGCTTCAACAATTCTTTCATCTCACATATCATTTGTAGTCTCTTAATCATTATCCACATAAATACTACCCATATGACCATACTGATTCTCTTCATGAGTCTTTCCCTTAGGGAATTTGTTTGCATAATGCCCATACCTTCCACATTTAAAACAGTTAACCATTTTTGATGTCGTAGCAATACCATTATCCTCATCCATGGTGTTAACTGACCCTTTTCCTTTGCACTTACTTGCTTTGTGTCCTTCTTTTCCACACCCAAAGCATCTTCCAGTTCCCTTGAAACATTCTCCTTGATGCCTCTTCCCACATGATTTACATAGGGTAAATTGGACTTTCTTTCCTCTATGATCATCATGAAACTCCATCTTTCTCTTATTAGCCGAGTCAGGAAACTTACCAAATTATACTTTATTGATCATGTTGTGAGATTTCTGATTCGGCATAATAATGATGTTTGGACTTCCAAATCCCATTTCATTATGAAGAATATCATTCCATTGTCCATCATATCCTCCATTATCGTGAATCATCTTGTTTCCAGCCATTTTCTAAATCCCAAAAAAAAATAGTGTGAGAGGCAAAAATCATAATAAAGGTGGAGTAACTTAAATATCTAACATCTTTGGTTTAATCTAATATCGTTACCATAGTTCTAGGACTATATCGTATACATATACTTATCCTTAGGGGCATCCCTAGACATACCTTAGAAATATCTCTAGGGATCTCACTAACGTTTTCACATCCTAGTTTCCAAAGGTTGACTAAACCTTTCCTCTGATACCAACTGTAGAGACCCTAAGCTTATCGTACATGGACATTACATTAAATTTGCGGAATACTTAGTACACAACAAAAAAACACACACACAAGGATCGTAATAGTTTAGTGTCTTTGGAAACTCGGAACGTAATCTTCTAATCGTGGTGAAAGATCTTCAATATCTCCCATAAAGATCTTCCCTTTTTTTTACCTAAAACCTTTCTTTATATCCTGGGGAAAAGAAAACAAAAAAGGGTGAGCTCAAATGCTCAGTAAGGGTAAACAAAAGAGAAATCAATCACATCATATTCATAAGAACATAGCTTTTGAAAATCTTAACCTGCAAAAGAGATCATAATATCATAACATGGGATAAATCATAGAAGTGAAATGTAATCCCAATAATCATAACATAAAACATGAAACTTTGTGGAATACACACATAATCATAGAGAATCATTTCTTGTTAGTCAAGACTCATTGCCAAGACTATCTTAGTGGACAAAGTCCCTTTCTGAATCGAGTAATCCTCGTTTCTGTCCTGTTTCACTGAACCGGTATAACCTACCGTTCCAGCCCTGTCTATCTCATGAGATATAAAATCTTTACCCAATGCATTGGAGGGAGATATAGGTCCCACCCATCTCATAATTATACCATTCTTATGTGTGCCACAAAATCATAAATCATACATCATTGCATAACCCATGTAATAAAAATGGGATTCTTAAACAACATGACATCATAAAACCATTCATATTAGATAAAGGAATTCATAAACATAATTCCATCACAACATAGTCAAATCAATGTAAAAAATATTGATATAAACAGAACCCTTTATTATCTTAGATGGAAAATAATTTTGATAAAACACTTGAATTGAATTCTTGAGGAAAATATCCTTTCTTCTTCAAAATCAATTTCTTTTCACAAAACATCATGCAATTTTAAAAGAAAGAGATTTTATTGAAAATAGTCATGAAATATTTTGGAGGAAGGTTCATGAAAATAAGTCTTTATAAAACTGTAAAAATCCGTTCGTGCCGTATAAGTTAAAAAAAAACATTCTTCTCGTACTTTTGTCGGAAAGTCAAAAATACCTCGTACGAAAAACGACAAAAGATTTCTTTCATATATTTTACTAAAAACTCACCGAAGGGTAAAATTGGATTTAAATAATTGTAGGTGGATGGAAATAATATTACATATTGAGGAAACATGGATTTGGATGATAAAATACACCCCAGTAAATTTCAAAGTATAAACAATCTCGGATAAAAATTGAGATTGCGAGATTTTCCCTTACCTTAGGTCCGACTTGCTTTGTAAGTGTCCGAACCTCCTGTATAATGATTTAAATCATGTTATTGACTTATTACAGAATCATATTCATTGTTATGATATCATATATGGTTCACTTATGACATTATATTACCCGTTCTTTTGTAAATTCCATGTTAAAGAAGCGTTTTGGGTAAAATCGTTTCATTTATCGTAGGTGTTTTGACTTGTTGTTATTGACATAATTATTACTTATATCATGATTTACTTACTTCCAGAATATAAAATACGATTTATATATCATATATATTCAGTATATATATATATAATAGATAGATAAATAAAATGAAAAACACCGTTCATGGAGACGGTAGTCCGTACGTACGCATGAACGCTGTTTTTCTTTCCTTATTGTCTTGAAATGGAAGTAAGTAGATGACATAAATATGTATATATATACATAAATCCAGTAGCTTTATAATGTCATATATTTCATTATTATTTCTTATATATACATTATAATCATTCTTAAATAGTTAACATGGAGAATGAATCTCATCGCGTCGTGGAGACGGTAGTCCGTACGTATGCACGAGCGATGATATCATTTCTATAAATATTGAATTGAATTGGAGTGGATTATACAATATATCAGAATCAATATGATGTTGTAATAACTATGTATAGTTATTCTTTACACCATTATACCCATCCATGTAAGGTGGTGGTGGAAAATAGATTACACCACGGCATGGAGACGGTATTCCGTACGTACGCACGCACGGTGATTTCTTTTTCCGTAGGATGGATAGATGGTGAAATAGGGTTGTTTCATACTTATAATAACATATAAGTATATGAGTGATACTGATGTTATTACTTCATAATGAAAAAACCTAAGAAGAAGAAGTGGAAGAAGAAATAACGATGAAAGAATTGGTAACGGTAATTACCTCTTCTTTGAAGTGCCTCTTTGAGGCCTTCTCTTAGGGCACTAGAATTGGTCTTTGAGGAAGACCAGAACCTCTAGGATGTTTCTAGGGAAGTGGAGAAGGGATTTTGGCAGGGGTTGTCCGAGCTTGAGTGCTCAAATTGGTATGAGGAGGAGGGGGAGGAGGTGTCCTTTTATAAGGGAGGAGAGGGGCACCTTAGGAATATCTCAAAATATTATTTTATATTAAAGTCAAAATCGGTTTATAATGGTTCCAAAGGGTCTTATTTCGAAGATAATGTGGGGAGGGGTCAAAATCCTATCAACCAATAGAATTTAGACAAGTTTAGGATATTATTTTAACCTTATCAATTAAATTTAACTCTAAGTTAAATAGTTTAACTTTTACCATGTCTTTTTGTTTTCTTTCACTATATGGTTAATAAACTTACTATAACATGCCAAACGAACCCCAAATTGTTTATTATTAATATATATATCTTTATATAAGTCATTTGGCCGAACCTTATATTTTTAGGAATACAATAACAATTAATAATATAATATTTTATTTAAAAACTATTTTGTGTCAATTTTGACACTGTTTGATATATGATTTTTGTGAAAGTCATAACAGAATTAAATGTTCGAACCAAGTTGATTAAATCAACATTAATATATCATAGTAACTTAGAAAATTAGTGGAATTCATAAAAAATCTCAAATTACATTTATTTTGGTGTTTATAACATAAATTATGTCAATATTTCATTAATAAGATAATTACTGCATCATCGTTGTGTCATAAATAAATTAAATTATTTTATGTCTAAAAATTACAAATAAAATACCATCATGTAGTAAATCTTTTTATCTTTCTAATGAATATTTACAATCGAATTTATCTTATGTATAACCCCATATTAGAAATGATTTACTTATTAAACTTTGATTTTAACTATTTTAACCCTTCTTTAAATAAATTAATAATAAATGTCCTAATCTAATCCAAGTGGGCCTAAATGGTCATATTTTATTCCTAAGTTTGTTTTTGGTCGAATTACACTTGTCCAATAGAATTAGGACATGTGTTATGGTAATATTAATATCATATTTACCCTTAGTTACCCTATTTACTATTAACCGTGGTAAAAACGTAAAAAGTTGCTATTCACCAAAAAATTATTTTCATCTCATTGAACCACATTTTAGTCCTTGATATTAACCGTGTCTCTCGGATTTTCGAAATTCCATTCACAGAAGCGGTAAAATTAAGTTTTATTCAAAATTCAGTTTTTAACCTACCACTTAGTAGTTTCACTATTCATCAAAAATTGATGTTTTTCAGAACAATGCCAAAATTTCATCCCAAGCTATATTTCATATTCCGAATTCAAAAATGAATTCTATTTTACCAAATTCATAACATAAAAGTTGCATTAATTAATTTTATAATTAAATCCCGCTGTTAAAACAAATAGCGTGTTTTTAAGAAACAATATCTATCAAAAGATTGACACTTGTTTATGTCTAGTTTAAATGTGAAATTACATCCAATGACCAAAATTGTATTAAATTGTAAAAATATATTCTAAATATACTTTAAAACCACTCAAATTAATGATTTATCACTATTAATTATTTCGATTAAAAAAGTTGTTTTTAATTATAATTTAGTAATTTTCACTATTCATCAGAATATGAAAGTTATCCGAAAAGTACCAAAATTTCACCTTAGGCAAAATTCGATACTCCGAATCCAAAAATGAAGTCCATTTTGAGAGTTAAAATTTCTAAAATTTAAAAAGTGGTTATTACTATTCATAACGGCTAGTTTTAATAATATTTTAATAGCATATCATTGTTTCGTGAAACTCAGGATTACGTACCACACACGCTATCGAGGAAGGTTGTGATTGCGTGTAATGCAAGGCAAGTCAAGGATGCGTGTTGTGCAAGCTCCTTTTGGTGTAGCGTATAACACAAGACATTAGTAAAATAAAAAAAGAATATTTTTCATAAAATCTCGGGCTGTTACAGTGAATCTACAACACCATTTCCCTTTCAAAGAATATAGACTCTTTCGAAGTCATAGTCCAGGAGGAACTCAAGCCAATATTGCTGTCTCAGGTTCATTTCTTTCTAAGAGAAGATATATCTGAGACTCTTGTGATCAGAGTACATGGTTAAACACTCACCCATCCGATAGTGTCTCCATATCATTAAGGCGAAGAACACTACTACTAACTCCAGGTCATGGGTAGCATAGTAATGCACATGTTTTATTAGTTTTTGTGATGCATAAGCGATAAATTATCTCTCTTACATCAAAACACATCCGAGTCTAGTCCCTGATGCATCGTAGTGGACTACGTACCCTATGCCTTCCTCTGGAAGCCTCAAGATGGGGGCACTATTCATCCTCTTCCGCAGCTCCCGAAATCTCTACTGGAATCTCTCCAACCACACAAAGGGTTGCTCCTTCTTCATCAACGATGATAGTGGGGCTGAAACTCTGGAGAAGTCTGGTACAAACCTCTGGTAATACCAAGCCAAACCCAGGAAACTCTGTACGTCCATCACACTCACGGGTGGCTCCCAAGAAAGAACCGACTCAATCTTCTCTGGATCTACTTCAACTCTATCCTCTGAGATGACGTGCCCTAGAATGTGAACCTCTTGAATCCAGAACTGGCACTTCGAAAACATACCATAAAGCTGGTGCTCTCGGAGTGTGTCCAGTACTACCCGCAAATGGTAGGCATGCTCCTCCTCACTAGTCGAGTAGATCAGAATGTCGTTGATGAAGACTACGACCAAGCGATCTTGGTATGGATGGAAAATCATGTTCATGAGTCCCATGAATACTTATGGAGCATTGTATATACCAAATGGAATAACCAACAACTCGTAGTGGTCGTAATAAAATCTGAAGGCCATCTTCTGCACATACTTGTCTCGAAATATGAGTTGGTGATTGCATGATCTGAGATCTATCTTTGAGAACCATCGTGATCCCTTCACCAGATAAAAGAGGTCATCTATCCTTGATAGATGTTACCTATTCTGTACGGTCACCTGGTTCAGGCCTGGAAGTCAACACAAAGCCTCAAGCTCCCTTCCACCATCCTGGCCAACAGAATCAGGGCCACCCAGGGAGAAACACTGGGCTGGATGATTCCCTTCCCTTTCATGTCCTCTAGTTGTACTAGAAGCTCGAAATGCTCCGAAGGAGCCATCCAATACGTTTCTGTAGAATCAGTGTTGTCCCATGGTACATGTCATTGTAAAAGTCCACCTCTCATCAAGGAGGTAGACCTGGGACATCATCAGGGAAAACATCTGTGTACTGGTCCACCACTACACAATAACTCGAACTCTTCACATAAATGGCTCTGAAGGTAATTCTAGCCAAATGTTGAGTGGTAGGATGCACTATCTTCCGAGTGAGTCAATCATGTGCTTCAAAGGATCCCTTATCGCTAGTGAAGGTAAACCTATTCCCATCCATGGAGACACACCACACATTTTCCGTAATACAGTCAATCTGAGCATGGATTGTAGTTAACCAGTACATACCCAAGATGATGCCTTAAGGCCTCGACTCTACTATTAGGAGATCCCAGTCGACTCTCTCATCTCTTAGAGTAAGATCACACTGATGGCACTAGTGCGTAATCTTCAAGTCTGCTCTAGTAGAAGTATTCTTCCATAAGGATCGAGCCAACGGCTTCGTCCGAATCTTCAAGATTCGAATGAGGGTAGTTAGAATGAAAGAGTGATGGGAACTTGTGTCTATAATTGTCACAACAATAATGGAGTAGACACAAATCATACCTCGTATCATCTCTAGAGTACCATGATCATAGGCCTCCGCTACCTGGAGCTGATCTCTCCCATTTCCACCTACTCCCTACTGTCGGGGTGGACCTCTTGTTTGAGGTTGTAGTAACACCTCAAAACATCATCCACTACCAACTACACAGCCCGCTCCACTTCCACGTCTTGCTCCCTATGGACTGCCTTGATCGAATTGCTTTCTCTAACTGGGTTGTCCTTCGACCATCTTTTGATCATCTGAATGACGATTCAGACAGTCATGAGCCATGTGACCCTGCCCGCCACATGAGAAACATTTCCAACTCTTGGAATGTATTTCTCTACTCAGGGTTCCCCACACAACTGATCCTCAGTCATCCAGTTGTCCACTTGTAGGTCTGGTCCTCTTGGATCTCTGCGACATATGTCTACTGCCAACTACAGAAAACTTCGCTATGTGTCGACTGTTGGTGGATCTCATTGCTGGATAATACTCATGAAAGATGATCTCCATTAAGAGGTATCTCTCTAACAACCCTTCCTACATCAGGATGTGGAGTGAGATCACTGATGCTCTGATCTCCATCCCAAGTCCCCGCTCGACGGTCTGGGCCCCAAAGAATTGGTCCCGAAATATATCGGTGGAGTAGCGTGAGAAGAATATGAACCTCACTGAGTACTGAGCTACAGTCATGAAACCCTGCTGAAGATGAAGTATCTCCTGAATACACAAAGTGTGGAGACTCTCTGGAACAAACCCTTCCCGAAATAGGTTCTCGAAGTCTACCCAGAGAAGCATCATCTCATCAAGGACCTAGAGCATCAAGCTTCACCATCTACATGTTGCTTCCTGTAGAAGGATGGCGGCAAGTATCACCATGAGGTCTGGTGGTGTCCCTACCAGTCGGAAAACTCTCACCACATCCTCCTACCAATCCTAAGCTGCATGTGGGTCCGTCTCTCTGCTAAACATGGGTGTGATTGGGCATTGGAACTTGTGCAACGTTCTCAAGTGGCGTGCATCATCTACTGCTACTGATGGTGGATTCAGTGGCACAACGGGGAGTGGTACCATTGGAGCCTCTAACGAAAAAGGTCCATGTACCAAGGACTCATCGCTCGGTTGGATATCTATGTATACAAATCTAGGGAATCTAGCTGGTTATCTGCGGGGAGGTATCCTGATAGAAACAGAAGTGACACTGTCAAAATATTATACCTGTTGAGATGATCTGGTTGGATGAATTAAATAATGCTTTTGAAAACACACACGCAGTTAGTTTTTTCATGAACTGAGTCACAAATCAAAAGTCAGTGTCATGGTGTATGGATTCGTCGGCCGCAACATAAACCCTAGACTCCCTGAAATGAGTACCACACTCACTAATCTTAGAAATATTACTTAATAGAAAATAATGATCAGAGTCCTATGTTCTATGGTAGAACATACCCCTATGATACAAATTTTTCACGACCCGTCCCCCAAGGCCCATTCTGTGACTACCCCAAGCCTTCCTTCCATAGGCCAGGGGCTGGCAACTAGCACCAACGGTGTAATTCCCTAAAACTGGGAATGATTTTAACTTATAACCTGTAAATAGACATAGAAAATTCGAACACGAGTAAACTATAAAACAAACAAGTGAGTACATTAGGTAAAAATGTGCTAGAATACTAGCCCAAATGGAATGTACAAGATACTAAAAGTACAATTACAGCTGAGGAAAAATGAAATAAAGCTATTGGGTCCTCCTATGAAGTTCCTACTAGAAGGGTAGGTATATATCACCTCCTCATCAGTCCTCTTCTATCCTTCTCCCCCGTGTACCGATACGCTGTATGGTCTACCTCTGGGTATCGTCCAGTCCTGGTACTATCAGCCTTAGTCAGTGTTTTCTGTCGTCTACAATTAACACAACATGATGTGGGCATATGCAGTGAAGGGTTGAGTATAATGATACTCCGTAGGGACCTCGAGACCCTCAAGGTCTCACAAAATCCAACAAGGATATTCCAAAAAGTGTTAAATCAACAGATAACCCCATATAAGTATATGCCCATACATATACCTATGTAATCAAATAATCCATCCCAATCATGAGGTAAACACAAAAGTTACTGACTTAGCTCAACCTTTATTTTATTCACATTATCGGAACCGTGACTTCTGGAAAAACCCCTCCACGATTGAGTACAATGGGACTACTGCGACACTAAGGTGCTTCCCAATAACATTGGACTCTTGAGGTTATCCTCTTGTCGAGTATCTTGGGTCTGCTGCATCACCAAGTTGCTTCCCACCGTGGGCCTGCAGCAACATCCAGGCACACCCCCTAATAGCCTGCAGAGGTACTCCTTTTGTCGAGCACCATAGGTCAGCCTACACAACCAGGAACTCCTCCACCGTGGGTCTGACGCTCTAAACAGTGGCTCCCCATGTGGCTTATCGAGTCACTCTGAGTCAATCGGCCAGCAGTCATCATGTCTCATCCAACTACTGGGTCTCTGCACTAAGACCGCTCGTCACTAGAAGGATCTTCTCCACAAGCTACTGGTCGATACATCAATTTTCACTAAGTCCCATGAAGATGTATCTCAAAGGTCTACCAAGTCATAGGGGTCTCAATGCAACAGATGCTGCGTCTCTCGAAGGTACAGTCTATGAGTTATTAGCCTTTTAGTCCCAGGAGCCCATTTGGATTCGTGCATGATCCAACCATACCGTATCTCAACTATACCCAAAACTCTATTGGGGTAAACTCAATGGGTTTTTCATGCTCCATGATTACTGGAGTTGCTGATGTTTCATCAAACGGATTCCTGATGCAAATGATATGGCCAAAAAAAATTAAAGGATCGTAGTGGGCCTTGGTCCAATCTGACCCGATCGGACCAATCCCGAACATTGGGCATGCCAGCCCATTCTGTTCTGCGTGGCCTGCTCAGTCTAGCCTAGTAGTCTATAGGGTGTTGCGGAGGTCCACGAGAGCGTCGACCAGTCATGAGGGCGTGGACCGACCATGAATCGGCGTGAGGGAGGTTCGAACCGAAGGGCGCCACATGGGGGGCTCGGCCTGGAGGGCACCACTATTGCACGACACGACCTAGAGGGCACCGCGTGGGGCCCACTTTGGGTGGCTCGGCCCGTGACCTAGGTGGCACGACCGGGGTTGAGAGGCCAACTCTGCTGGGGCGCTGAGGGCGCGCGGGTGGAGCCGCATGGGGAGCGGGGCATGCAGAGGCCGTCGGGCCAGTTCGGCCTGCAGCAACGCGGGGCGCGTGGTGCTTGAGCGGTGCGCGGGGTGCGTGGATGTCGGAGTCTCGGGGTACGTGGGGCACGTAGAGGCTGGGTTGGTGAGGTCATGTGGCTAGTGAGGGTGGCACAACCGGTGAGGGAGGCACGACCGGGTAGGGCGGCGTGGCCGGCGAGGCAGTGCTGCTGGTGAGGGAGATGTGGCCGGGGAGGGAGGCGCGGCCGGAAAGGCGGCGCCGCCGTGGAGGGCAGCGTAGCCGGTGAGGCAGCGCGGCTGGTGAGGGAAGTGGGACAGGCTAGGGAAGCGTGGCCGGTGAGGTGGGGTGGCCGGTGAGGGCAGTGTGGCCAGTGAGGGCGGCGCGGGATGTAGAGTCCACATACAGCGTGGTCTCTACCTTCGTCACCGTTGGTGCCATTGACTTCACTTTCCTCTGTTTCGAAGTACACCACAAAGGATATCAGCAAAAGGGTCAGACCACATTTTTTTGTTCCACACCCTTCTGCGTTTTGGGTGATATCAATTGGCTCACAAGAATTAAGCAAAGAACAATAATGGAAGATATCTTAAAAACATCAATTCCGATATTCCCTCATTAACAAAATATTCTCAATCCACAAGGAAAAACATATGCGTATCAACATGTTAATACGTTGGTCCACATTTTTTGTTTTGGATGAAAAGTAACAAGGTAATAATATCATAATTAAATATAATTAAACCCCTACCTTTGTTCGTTGTTCGTTAACTAATTCACGCTGAAGAAGATGGAGTTTTCGACGTTTGTCTCATCTGCTGCACACATTCAATCCCGAGCTCGTACGTCGGTTCATTGACAACGATCAAGAGGGATGGTCGGTCATTGAAGATGTCCCACATCGGTTGCTTCCGCATGTTTCTTCCAAGGAAGAAGTCAAATATGCTCCATGTCGGTATTCTTCATTTGAAGAACACATTCTTTATTGGGAGCCTTCTCCTAATATTTCTCTCAAGTTCCTCTTTTACCCAAACTCCACAAAAAATGAAATGGTAACCAAAATAATATATTATGATCTATTATGTTTGTTGATGTAAATTAAAATTGGGTGAATTAATTTAGTTGCATTCACATATTTAATTCATGAGGATGGTATAATTAAAATTGTGGATGGGTTAATACCATTAAAAGAAGGTGTGGAGAGAGTCTCCCTTATTAATTATGGGAGTTGTGAGGTTTTCCTCCCCCACCATTATTAGAGGGGTTTAGTCCCAGGTGGTCCCCACATCGTAATCTCTCATGGTAGGATTGATTCGGGTGGGCCCAAACTCCATAACCTCTCATGGGAGGATATGGTTGGGTGGTCCCCACACTACAACTCCCACAATGAGGTTTAGTTCTGGTGGATACCAAATCCAACATCTACATGGTGGCTCAAAAAAAGTGTTGTTCATTTTATTTTATTATTTTCGACGAAAAAACCAGAAACTATCATTTATTATCGAGCCACTGTCGTTGATGTGAAAGTATCCGTAAGCAAAAACCGATGATACGAGTTCAACAGTGCCCTCAGATATCAATTTCATGCACTGGTTCAATAGTTATAAAAACCCTCATATACATTTACTAAATATAAATAAATAAAATTCAGAAATGGATTTTGGCACACCAGGCCTCGGAATCACGCACCGTCAGTTTTCACGGACTTGTAAAATTTCCATTTTTTAGACACAATTACATGGGAATTCCGGGTCTTTAAAAAATTGATTATAATGAATTAAATTATAATAAAATATATATAATTTTACAAATTTTACTCTGAAACTCATTTTAAAACTAAAATTTACCTTATAAATTATTTAAACAAAAAATATTTTTTGTTATTCATAGAAACATTAATCATTCAAAAAAACCCAAAAAATTACTCTTAGATAATTTTGATATCATTACTAAAAAATTGAAATTAATTTTATCAAATTAATTTTCTAAATGTTTTGAAAAGTAATTTTATCACTTATCATAAGAAACAATAATTTAGAAAGTAGTATTTTTGAAACATTTAATGACATTATGAAAATTAATTCCATTTTAATTAATTTTATATATTTATATAAACAATTATATGTACTATTTAAAATTAGGGTTATTTTGATTCATTACAACATGTTCAATTACTAAGTAAAAATTATCATGTATAAATAATAATAATAATATTTATTGGTTCTGTTATTTCTTAGTGTTAGATATAACACAAGACATCGACAAAATTTATTTTCTTAAAAAGTATATTTCACAAAAAATAACTTTGTTAGAGTTGTGGATAAAAAAATTTATAGATTAAATTTTTGATATGATGATTATTATTAATCAGTTCTATTGGATGTCATAGAGAATGTAGAAAGGTTATATAGTTAACTAGAGGAATGATATTTCTGAAAGGTAGGTCACCATGTTATTCATGATGTATCACCATGGAAATGTGTTTTGTATTTTTCTAAAAGAGGAATGTTGACTATGATATCCATTAGAAATTATTTAATATTGGATATTTTTAGATCAATTATATATTAGGTGGCCTTTACTCAGAGTATATATTAGGTGGATTATGTATTTCTTTTTTTGTTGTTATAAACATTTATGTTGGATACATCTCATGTTTTAATCTCTAAATTACTTCCGTTAGAAGAAATAATTTCTTTTGAGGAAGATAAAGTAAAAAATTTATACCATATATATAATTTTATATGGAATAATTTTATTTACAATGTTAATTTATGTTGTAAAAGCATTTAATTTAAAAAGAAAATTGGAATCAAAAAAATTATGAAGGAAAAATATCCCCATTTGTTTATGTAATGAATAAATGTGAGAGGTTGAAATTTATAAATGAGAGAATATTTTTAAAAAAAATTTAATTAAAATATATATATTTTAACTTCTAAATAATATCCATTAATTATGTTTGATTTATTAATATTCATTATTTAAATATTTGAATCGTTTTTAGTCAAAATGAAAGAATTTCTTTTTTTTAACAAAATTGGATTTTCATGCATTATGTGGTTTTATTAAAAATGTTGAATTAAATACTATATAATTTAAATTTTAAACAATTAACTTCAATATATAAATTAAATTTGTAAATTTTTGTATTATGATGTCTTTTTATGATTTTTTTGAAAAGTATGAGTTTTTAATGTATATTAAAAATATTGATTATTTTAAATCTATGTTATTGTTTCATGAATTTAAAAATTCAAGAAATTTTTAAATAGATTCCAATTTTAATTTTTTCAATAATATAATTATTTATTTAATTATTTAATTTTTAATGAAATTTAGTCTTTAAAATGATATAAATACATCTCTATACACACAAAGGTGAACTTTTTTAAAATGTTCAGCATCACAGTTTTTTGGGTTAAATTTTAAGTGAAACATGACACTTATTTGAATTGGATTTTATAAAAATAAGTAAATATTTAGAATTATAATAAAAAATTATATTAATAATTTCAACAAAATCTTTTTTCATATTGAATATTTAATGAATAGTTTTTTTCACAATTATGGTTAAACCAGGTTAAACCGGGGGGGGGGGGGGGTAAAACATAAGTGATACAGAATGAATTGACCTAGAAACATGCCCATATTTATTTTCATTCAAAAATATTGAACATTAATTTTTTATGTTAAATTAATGATCCTTTTTAGATCCATTTATTTGGAATAATATATTATTATATATTAATCTTTTTAATCATTCAATTATTTTTTATAATGGACACACCCTCTCCTCTCTTATCTACACCTAAATAGCATTTTTTCAACAAAGATCTCAAAAACTACATTCCTTACAACCATACACACATCATATATTCCATTTTTTTACTCTAAAAACAACCTTATTAGTGTATAGGTATAATCCTAAAGAGGTTGTAAAAAGTATATGTATAATTATTTTCTGTGAAATTTTTGTTTAATTTCTTTTAATACCTACATAAATTATTCATAAAAAATTATTTTATTACTAAAACCAGTATATAAAATGTAATTTAATATTTTATATAAATTTAATAACTAATATCCATCTCATACATCCATAAAATGGGCAATGAAACCATAGTTCAAGTGTACGACGAACCGTATCCTCATGAACCAATGAAATTTATTTTACATCACTACCTCTAACAACAAGTTATAATAATAGATATAATGGAAAAATATGATATAAATGACGTATTTTTCACCTTATATATGTAAAAAATCTCTACTTATTAATATTCAATCCATTTAAAAATGATATGGTCATTCATTTGTAAGTGTGCATTACCACCATTACAAAGCGATGTGATTCATTTTTCAAGATTGCATGCCATAGATGATTTATATAATATTATTTAAAAAAATTATATTATATTTATTAAATAATAATAATTCGTCTATTATATAATTATACTAACCATCATTACCTCATGCACATTAAAAAAATAAAAATGTTACCTTTGCGTACTTATGACCTACTATCTCCATGATTGCAACATAATTTGTTATTCATAATTATATTTCGTTGTTGGTTTTAAAACTAAAATTTTTCTATAAATATATTAAATATTTAATAATAATTATTCTTTATATTATGGATAATGTTATATTTTACCGTTGTGAAATAGCAAATGTATTTTGGGAAATATGAGTCGAATTCCCTTGAAACATCAAAGACAATCTTAATTGATTATGTAATTTTATATATCATGGTAATAGATAAAATGAAACGAATAATAATGTGTGAAAATGTTATTAATCATTTATTTATTTAAGATAATTTTATTATTGTTGAACATAATGATCGTATGTAATGATTCATACTCGAGTTATATGAATCATTACCTTAAAACCATGATTTAAATTTTTTAAATATTATTTTTATAAATATATTTATTCTATACTATATTCATAAAAATAATTTAATTATATAGTTTCTTGGAAATATATTAATTATATTATTCATTTTTCATCAGTTTTTACATTCTTTTAATGGGTTTTAGAAAATAAAATATTTCTATATTTTATAACGAAAGATGTTATGAAAATGATGAAATAAATTTATAACCTAATGAATATGATGTCCTGGGTTTTTATGGCCCCATTAACCATTATTTTATATTTATAATGCATTACATGATTTCATGATTTATTCAATTAAAACCCATTTATTTATTTTTGTGCATAGTTTTTAAATTGAATGGATTGTATGATATCTAGAAATGTTTTCCGTATGGTAAAAAATAATATTTTTATGAGTGTAATAATGAGAATGAATTATTTTAGGAGTTCCAATTATGGTATAGTTATTGGGAATTTATTTTGATGTTTTGTGATCCCCATATATATAATTATTATATTTTTTTCTGATATATCTCTCTAAAGCACTAGGTGATGGGATAGAGTTAACCGGTCATGTTTCTACTAAGATATTATTGGAATTTACCATGTAGGTTATTTAATTTGAAAAAATTTCTATGATACTGATATAAAAATAATGTCTCAATATAAATACATAATTAATATATTATTTCTATAGTTTTCATGAAATTATTATGATATTAGAGGTCTTTTTCATGGTGATTTCTAGGACTTGGGGTTGGAGGGTTAAATCCTTCAAAAAATTTAAGGACAAAAAGTGGCAGATGAACTCTTATAAATAATCCTTGTATATTAAATTAAAAAAATGGTAAATTAAACATTAAATTAATGTATAATATGTGAAAAACACCACCAATTCATTTTTAAGACATGATAAATGAGTCGTATGGTGATTATAATGAGTTATCTCATCCAAATTATCCTACAATATTTTTATTATTTTTATTTTTTCATTGTTTTTTCATAGATAATAAACTATATGTGCAATAAAATAAATGAATGATAATATGTGTCCTTATTTATTGATAGAGACATTAGTAAAATAAATTTGGTATGTTTAATAATTTATGATCATTATTTTTCCTATTTAATTACATTTTTTAATTTTCATGAAGGAGAACCATCCAATAAAAATGATGAATAATTTAATGAAGGCTAATTTCAAAATATTAACCCTATCTGATGTAAAAAATCCTCAAACCACTAACAAAGGAATCACATCCCACAGAACTCACATGAATGGCTCCTCCCCCGAAATTACAATTGAAATATAAATTAAGAAATAATATGTGTGCGAGTAGGCATAAATAAATAGTATAGTATTGTGGCCTAAACATATAAAAAAATTATAGGATATTAAAGGATAAAAAATTGTAGAAGTAATCTTACCTGTAATGTTAAAATAGATATTCAAAATAAAATGACTAGATCTTATGATAATAATTGCAAGAAGGCCATATTTTTAAAAGATTTAAATCATATGATCTAGTTCTCACAATGAAGACAATTTTCTATTAAAATTTGATGGTATTTTGAAGAATATATCAAAATGTTTGAGAGTACCACATAGGTTTGGAAAAATATTATTATTCATTTTTTCATGGGCATGTATTTGAAAAATTATTCCAAACCATAATATTCATGAAAAACAATTCATGGAAATGATTCTACAAAAATAATCATTTAAAATCCACTCTTTAAAAAATCATATAATATCACTCAAAATAAATTGATTTATGATAAAATGATGAGAATATTAAATGAAACAAAAAACACCTAAAAACTAATAATGTCCAAACTCCCCCTCATATAAATTTCCCAAAACCTCATTTCAACTCAACAAAATAAAAATATGGATAATTAATAGAAACATTGATTTATAATTATTGAAACTTACACATAGACCATGAAATCCTAAGACAAAGAAAAAAATAGGAATGAAATTATTAATAGAGAGGGAATATATGATTGAACATGGTTTGGACTCCCATGTGCATGAAGGTTTTTAATTCCCCTAGTAAAGAAGATACAATTGATAATCACCGATATGAATTTAGATGAGGTACCATACTCATAAAATATCATATTTTATTTTTTAATAAATTATATAGAATATTCCACGATTGATAACCCCTAATGAAATTAAAAATTCCCCAAAATCCAATAGTATATGAAAGATATATATTGAGTTATTGAGAAAAGGGATATTGAATAAATCACTATTATGTTCATCTATAAGAGTGGTTTCCAATGGGGGTGAATATAGTAGAATACTATGTCTCTTATATTTTGGTTACGGTTTACAAAAATATTCAATGATCGTTACTTTTTTTCTTCCACTATCATCATATAAACCAGTTTATAGCTCAGATAGCTTATCTATTCTCCCCTTAACAATAGAAACTTCTTAATCTTACTAAACGATGGACTACATAAGTGGTAAATAATATAAAATATTTGAATATGAGAGATCAGTTTCCAAATAAAAATAATATATTTTAGATTAATAATAAGGCTTAGAAATTAAATCCCCCTCAAAAATTTTAGTTACTGACACTTTTTGTCTTATTCAGGTTTTCTCAAAATTCATTTGATAAAGAAAGAAGTGGATATTCTTGTTTTTCATCAATGTCCTCAAACTCATCATAAACATTATGCATAATATTAATTTTCTTATCATTATATATAAATATTTTCATTCAATAAAATGAAATTTAAGATATATAACTACCGTGAAAAGTTATGCTGCATGATTGTTTTCTTCATCCATCATATTGAAATTATCTTGAATTATCATGAAATTTAGTTCCGTTTGATGTGAATTTTTTTGAATTTGGATCTTTAAAATCTATTATATTCAATAATTTCTATAAATTTTATATATAGGACAATAATATTAATCTTTGTCTTAAAAAACCACCTTAGGTTATATAATTAATGATATGAAATAATACTATATTATTTTTTAGTATTTGTAATTTATTTTATTAAAAATAGTTTTTCTAAGCTGTTGGCCTCCACATAAATGGTTCCAAATTTGTGGAAAAAAATTCCAACATATAATCAATAAAGTTCATATTCTTCCAATAATATACCATATTTCAACACACTAGGGTTGATCACAATTAAACATATCACATACACTATATTCCTTTTGTCACTATTATAATCTACCTAATATATCACTGATAAACTAATAATGATAGTTGTTTTATTATTAAATAAATTTAATATATATATATATATAAATTAAATACAAAATACTAGTTATATGAAATAATGTACAAAAAATATCTTGGGATATCACACTGATTTAATTCATCATTGAAAATAAATTTCAATAATGAATTCAACATAGTGATCAAGAACTATCACACTCGACCCTCTTGTTTGAATTTGGAATAACAAATATCGAGACCTATTTATATGATGGAATCATATTATGAATTTCAATTTAGAGACCACTTCTTCCACAATCACTATATATTCAATTCCCCGATATATTAATGACACAAACATTGAAGGGAACTTAAAATTAAAAACATGAAAAATAATTTAAATTTTAGAGAAAATGGGGTGGTCGTTCATCATAATAAATTTTACCATTGAGTAAATTACATTAATTGAATAATGGTTTGAAATTTAATCACATGAAACTCAATAAAATCACTATTCCTCCCTTGAAAAAATAAGTATGCTAGTTTCCCATTTTTAGTGGATTTGAGTGGGGAATACGATGAGAGATCAAATAAACTAAACTAAATGAATCATGGAGATGTAAATAAGAAAAATATTATATTAAAATTATCATAATATTATATAATTTAATATATTTATAATATTTTAGAAATGGATAAAATGGATTACCCCAAGAATCCAACCCCTGCAAATAAGGAGGAGACAAAAAATTTATCGGGAAGGGGGTGAAATATTTTGGGTCTAATTATTTATTCTAAAAGATTGCACATGGAAGCCATATTAAATGAATAATTTTGGAAAATAATTATTCAAACCAGTTAATTGAAGATTTATTTCACATGAACTCATTAATTATCAACATTATCCACCATATTATATGATTTATGGTGTTTTTACTCATTATTGAAATTATTGAAAATAGACTATTCAAATTTCAATGTTACATGTTCTCAAAAATATTTTACCTTGAATAATGTGGAATTAGGAATTAACATAGTTAATTAACATGTTATCCAATATCCTATATACATAATTGTAAAATTTAATCTCTATTGTGTAATCCATATTTATTATTTTGGTCAAAAACCAAATGTTTCAGTTTTATGCACAAATTTTGAGGCTTGGAATTTAAGATGGGTTTGGGACATTAAATGATGGATTGAGATTTGAACCTAGATATAGGTAATGAATCAAAATATATAGCGAATTATAAGAAATAAAGTTAAAATTTTCAATCAGTGTAGATTATTTTATAGTTTAAATAGAGATGAAGCAGACAAAAACATAAAATTCAAAATTTTTCCATTTTAATAATTAATTTTAAAATAATAAAAACACCTATAAATGTGAGAATTCAACAAATATAACACTATGGTGGTATTTATAACATTTAAATACCATATTATGTTTTTAGAAAATATAATATTAATTAATTTCAAAAGCTAAGATGATGACATTACATTTATAGGTTTGTTTTGGACGCTACTTAACATTTGAAATTTATAAAAAAAAAATAAAAATTTTTTCATTAGTTTTTTGTGAATATAACCAAACCATTATGAGTTATATATTTTACATTAATGTTTCATATGAAAAAAATTTTAAATTTTTTTTGTGGATATATATATTTCTTAGGTTGGAAATGTTTTGTTTTTTGGTAAAATATAATTTTTAAAAATGATACTTTTTATGAGTAGTGATTGAAAAATGAGTTTCATTAATTATTTTTTATATGAACTTTACTTATTTTTTTGTAACCATCATAAATTTGTAAATATTTTTCACATATTTTTATGGATGATTTTGGACAAGTATTTGGTGAAGATAAAAATTGGGAATATTTTTCCAGCATTAAAAAGTATAATTCCATAATGATTTTATATAGGGGGAAAATGAATACTGAGTGGATTTAACCAATTAGGGTTGTAATATATATAAAAAGGGGGTGAAAAAGTTATATAAATATTTAAACATAAATTATCTCTTTGAATAAAAAATCATTCATTTCAAAAGAATCAATTTTATGTATTTTTTCAGGTCAGGTCCTTATAGTACCATGTTCCGAGTGTCATACTACCTGAGACACATTATGCTAGGGAATATCCATGTGGGTCCTAGATCCCCACTAAGTTCATGGTGGGGTTGTAACATGTTACTATTTTGGAAATTAGGTAGGTTATAGTATTGGTTCCTTTACTTTATAGCTTTTTGAATAAATTTTTACAAGAAGTTTATGAATTTTCCCTCTTTCACTACTTAAACTATATCTCTCTTCCTCCGTCAACCCCCCTAATATATGACTCAATTATGGGTTCACCATGGTATCCATTACTCATATAATGTTATTAAATATATAATATAAGTGTTTTTAATTGCAATGGTTTATTTTTAGTGAGTATATCTCCCCATAAGACCAAAATGTATATTTCACTTACTATTTCTGAGAACCCTAATTTTAGTTCATAATTCGAGTTTTAATGTTTCAAAATTACATATTCAATGGACTGGGATTTAATTTAGTGATAAATATTGGTTATCGGGCTCCATAAAGCTTGATATATTATTTACTTACATTATTTTAGTGTTTTATGTGATTTTATAGAATACATTTTAGGTAGTTGTGTGTGACTATATTTTTTATATTTCATATTTTTCCCCAAAAATAGTATATGAATTTTTATGTATGTTGAAAAAATATATTTTTCTTTGTTAGGGTGTAATTGTTTTATTTGGAACTAACCTTGGTGATTATGTAATATTCATATAAGATTTCATGCCTTGAATAGTTAAGATCAACATGGACTATTGAATATTATGGTGGTGAATGTCAGTAATGTGTTTTTTATAGAAATGTGATATGTACTTTGTAAATTAATGAGTATTGTGTGCCTATAAATGGTCTTCATGAGTTTTGGGTTATATTAATATTAATTTTAATAACTTTTTATGTGATTAAATATTATAATCAATTTTTTCGTGAATGTGAGGTTCATAGGATCAAGTTCCTTGGAAATTCCTTGAGTGAATAATGGTTTGGATTGTGTTTTGAGAACATTCCTTGAGTGAATTGTTTGGTTATTAATAGTACAAAATTCCCACACCTTTATTGTAGCGATGTTTTTTGGGAACAAATCCTAAAACAAACTTTGTTTTTTGAAATAATACATACTTTACCCAAAATAAAATAAAATGATCGAAAAGATAGTTACATTTTATTATTAGATATATCTATAAATCATATTGAACATAGAAAAACATATTAATTATAAAATCCATATTTTACTCCAAAATACCATATTTCATCTAATGCTACATTGGATAACCAAAGTAAAAATCCAATGTAAAAGTGTAACCATGAAATTCTACTAGGGGAATAATTGTAGTAATAATGCATTACATGAGCATTATGAGTTACAAAATGATATCATAAATAGAATGATCAAAATAACATAAACGTAAAATGATAAAAAATAAATCATAATACAATGGTATTATAAACATTTTCATGAATCATAAACCACATCATCATAATCATATGTCAACAAAATCCTCCAAGAGAACATAATACAGTCTAACCTCCATCATATTCATCATTTGATTAGGAAAACCACCATCGTAACATTGTGTACTTAAACTATATGACCATGTAGTAGAAAAAGAATCTCTTGAGAAATATATAATACCCCATGAATATTGAGGCTATAATGGACCCACATATCAGATCATAATATTTAGATGAATATTTTTTATACAAGGTAAAAATTTAGACAAATCACAAGCATGATAAATACCGGAAGAGGGAATCCAGTTTCATAATTCTAATACGTGGTACAACTAATTGATAATTCATAAGGATTCAAAAGTGAAAATGTAATTAAATCATTTGGAATATTAATAATTTGAGAGGGATAATTGGTCTAGAAAATTAATTGTTATGGTATAAAATTCATGAGAATGATATATGAGAAGAAATAATAAGGACATACTACTTGGGAGAAGTGTTTGTAAACAAGTAAATGATCATTTTAAATAAAGAAATAGACTATTATATTCCATAATAAAAAAACTGAAAAAAAAGACTATCTAAAAACTAATCATTCTTTTATTTGAATCATTACAGGGGTTATATACATTTTTGGGTGATACATGACATGATGCTAGAAATATAAAAGTTCACTCAAATGGTTTTTAATTAAATGTGTCAATTATTAAGTGAACTAAAAACTTTTATAATCGTATAAAAGAAGAATATATTTTATTATATATATATGTATGGGATATATATATAAATTAAATAATTACATGAAATGTATATAGCATAAAAAGGGGGAAATTAAGGGAATATGTAATAAAATAGAATTGAATGAGGTACATAAGATCACATTTCATATTTTACACCACCATTTTTAAAATAAAACATCATAAATTTAGATAATTAAATTTTGATTTGAAAATATAATATTAAATATCTGATTTAAATAAGATATATTCCTTAAAGAGGTTTCAAATTTAGAAGTATAAAATTGAAGGGGAGAGAAATTATAGTCCTTAGTAGGAAACTACAATTCAAATAGACGGAAATTATTCATAAAATAATTGAAATATAAATAATTATTATAACTCACAAATTTAGAATATTTTAATAAAAAGTCGTATACAAATATATAAATATCGTATACTATATGAATTGAATGATAAAACACAAGTAATAACATTGAATCTCGTGATGTTAAATTAAGTAATGAAGTATACTAATTTTTTATGGATGAGATAAATTATAACAAACCATGATGAAGAGAAATAATAGAAGTTATTTTTACAATATATTGAATAATTTATGATATAATTAGTCATGGGAGATGTAGATACACTATAAATATTAATATTGGGTCATAATATCAAATCATGAAATATTGACGGGTGATTGATATAGAATCCAATTTGAAATAAAATAAAAATTATAATAAAAAAATATTGTTGATAGAAAACATGATATTGATGTTCAAATAAAATGAATACATGATATTAGCTGCATAAATTTAAATGTGACCCAATGAAAAAAAGTTTGAGACACAACTGTTACCTCATGTGGGAAAGCCTTCAATACATATAATTAACATCCTGAATTGTTATATTAATTACATTACATATATTAGGAATAAAATATGGTATCCATCGAAAATATAACCCATCAAGGCCTATAGAAAGGCATGAAGGGTGATCCATATCCCCATGGACTGGGAAAAATTTCTGGTTATCATAAGTAATGGATTGGTAATAGTTTAACAAAGTTAGGATACACAAAACAACCAATAACGATGAATAAAACCAATCTGAAAATTCATGCCAAATAATCCTTAAAAAAAATTAATAACTAAATTCAAGGTTTTATACTTGACACAACAGGTCTAAAAATACAAACTAAGCTACCAAAATATCCCAATGACTGCCACACAACATGGGGTAATCACTGACGAGCCGTTTTCACAACAGTGCACCATGGAAGAAACTAACAACCTGAACCGCCATATCCAAAGGACTTTCCCATACATGTGCCAAAAATAATCAAGTCTAATTACATAAAAAGGTATAATTAGGGTCTGAGTCTTTTTCCTATAGGATACCACCCCAATATTCCATGCAACACACATCATAGGGAAACTTCTTGCAAGTGTTTTAAATAATAAATGGTACCAATAATTTCTAAAGGATACAAACTTTAAATTAAATCAGTTTTCAATGGGTAACATTTATGAATGAAAAAATATAAGTAATACAGGAAAGCTATTAAAATTTCCATCCAAACACACAACAAGACAATGATAAATACAAAATATTCAATGAGCACTAAACAGGGGAACACCCATAGGCACTAGTTAGTTGTGGGCTCTAGGTACCTCATATCTACGTGTGAATATAACCATAACAATATACATTATCATACACGATAAACTATTAGGGTACATACACATAACCTATTAGTCCACAATAATCACCATTACAGTTTTTTTTGTGTTTTCAATGTCAAACATTATCTGTGAAATTGTGACAAAACCACTATGGATCACTTGTATACTAATACACATATGCCCACCTTGATACCTGGGTTTCACTCATTGTGCTAAAACATGTTCTAGATTATACCAAATTATATTTGCACATGAATACACAAGTAATGGGTAAACACACTCAAAATAGTAGCTAAAAAACTTTTTACAATTCATATAACTCATATAAACAGTTCAAATTTCCAAAAAACAATTTCACAATTCATACCAATATATTGCACAAAAAATCCATTTAAGACCAGTCTATTATAATCAAATTCATACCAATATTACACCAATATAAAATTTATAGCACTAAAACATTTTCATAAATCCTTTCCATTAATTAATAATCAACACTAATTGGTACTATATTGAATGCACTTGTAAAACACCAATTATACGAAAACATTCCCACTCAGAAATCACATAATAAACAAATGCTACAAAAACTTTTTTTGACACCCTCAAAAAGGAATTAGGAACCAAAAAAACAATAAATTCAGCAATCTATACCATTCTACAATGCTTAGACATCGAATTGCATATCATGAGTGTCAAAACCGTAAAATCCTTGTGCGAAACATTAACCATACCACTGCTACAACACATGGGATTTAAAATGAACCAAAAAAACAATTCTAGTCCAAAAAATAAAAAACATACCCTAGGATTGAATCCCTGGTTTCTAGACATTTGTAACTTCACGAGGGAGGGGAGAAACCCTAATGAAATGGAAGGACCTATAGAGGATTTCACATGAGAAACATTGAATAAATTTCCCCAAATATAATAATATTTGAATCTTCAAGTGCCAAAATTAAATTCTCTGTTTGAATAAGGATACATTTGTTAAGTAAAGATAGAAATGGGGGAAATAGAGTAGAAAATGAATGATTGGTGAATGAATGAAATTCCTTTTAAAAATATGGATGATTTGAGTAACCTTGAGAAAATTCACCCTAATACATGATGATGATAAGTTCCAAATATGGAAAGTGTAACATGGGGGAGCTCCTAGGGGTTTTTTATCGATTCAAAGATGGAATGACTGAAAACTGTTAAAAATGAAGTAGATATAAAAGAAATAAATGATTACCTTAAATCATGAAACGAGCTAACGAGTTGGGTCAATGCCTGAATAAATCACCTGAATCCATCTAGTGTATGATATCCTAAGTGGTCAAAATGGATACAGTGGATTTAATTATTACAGGCAGGCCAATTGGTAAGTTTAAAGGGTGAATATTGTTAAATAATGAAGGAGCTATAAAAGAAAAAAAATTGTTTTTAAATCTCTAAACTAGCTCACGGTTTTGGCCCCAATCCTGAAGTATCCAACCTTTTTTCGAAAAATTCCTTGGATAACCCAAAAAAAAAGAAATAATAGACTATTAATAAAAAATAACATTAAAAAAATTCAGCGATATGAAAATTCAACGCACTATAAAAACCTTCTTCCTACAAAAATCAGTCTTTAATCGTAATCAGATAAGAGAAACAGAAACTACTCTTCGACCCTGGAAATCCACTCCCTTATAAAATTATCATCAGTCCCATGCTGCTAGAGGACTATAACTAGAGGAATATTCTTCCCTATACATACTATATATTGGGAGTCCACAATACACACTGGACTCTCAACATCAGATAGATCTAGTTCCAACTCCAACTCTTCCCAACTCAAAACGTGGGACTTTTCTATATTGTATTTATTTAGTTCAGATATGTGGAACACATAATGGATTGGGGTAAAATGAAATTGAAAAGAAAACCATTATTCCACCTTAACAATCCTATAAATTATTTCCAATCGATATAAACCCCATTGTGTTATCTTCCCTTTCTTACCAAGATGGTGAGGACCCGAGTGAGGTGCCACATTCCAGAATATTTGGTCACCCATAGAAAACTATAAATATTGAATCCTCTGATCATTATAAGACATGTGATGACATGAGGATATTAACAAATATTGTCTAGTAAACTATAACTTTTTTGATATCCCCTACACAATACTTAGATCCAGCAGCAAGGTATCACCCACCTCCACCCAATATAAAGGAGATCGACACGGTTGACCATAAAGCACCTTGAACTGTTCCATATTGATTGAGGATTGATTGCTATTGTTATAGGAAAACTCTAATAGTACCAAATGTAAATCCCATGAACCACAAAAATCCAACGCACATGCAAGAATCATGTCTTCAAGAATATAAATAACCTTCTCTATCTCACCTTCAATTTGAGTGTTTTTTGTCATCCTCAAATTAATATGCATCCTCAAAGACTTCTGAATAACAATCCAAAAATGAGAGGAAAATGAGCATCCCTATCTAAGATGATGGCTGATGGCACACCATGGATCCTAATCACTTCTTTCACATATAATCAGCCTAATTATTAATCTTTTTTCAAATATTTTATTACATTGAATTTGGATTATTTGGTTAAATTATCAATCACAACCCAAAAATTATTCTTCCCTAGAGGTGTATGAGGAATGAAAACTATGATAGACATTAAAACATCAACCAACTTATTAGGTAGGAATGGGTAATGGATAAAGAAAACCATAGGCCCTTTGATGATTTTATTTAACCTTCTGATAATTATAGAACTAGGATGGATGCACCACTGAGACAGGTGACTATCCAATATCACCACCTTCCATAGAGACAACGATACCACTACACAGACCTTGAAGCACAAGATCCCCATAGAAGACATAGTTCCATCTGAGAAGGTCTCCTCACCATAAAAAACTTCCTAGACTAGTGATACAACTCATACCTACATTTATTCTACTGAATAAGCTCTAAAAGAGAAGGATTCAACTATACAATTGAAGAGAATTCACCTCCACTATGCTCCTTGGTATCTGCCTACATCTGTGCATCGAGTCACATCAGAGTCCACTCATTACGGTAATTCCTCAAAGACGGAACCTGTACTTATCTACTCAAGGTGTCATCCACCACATTACCCTTGTCCACGGTGTAGATGATATTGAAGAAGAATACCTACAAGTACTCGATCCTACACCACTAGATCAGATTAAGACCCTTCTATGAGAAGATGCAGGAAAATTTAATTTGATCAGAATATACTACAAACTTCTCCACATTAAGGTAGTAACACCATTCATTCAAATAATGCATCATTACTGTTAGCTCCAAATCGTGGTTTTGGTAATTCTTTTCATGTTTTCTAAGTTAGCATGTGTCATACGGCACCATGTGGTCATCCTGCATTAGCACACACCTGAGACCCATACCCGATGTGTCAAAATAAAATGCATAGAACTTTCGAGATTCTGAAAATATCAATAAGTGGTTGTATTAATCCACTACATCATCTCCTTGAAGAATTCATGATATTTAGGGCCCCAAATAAGAATCACCCCTTTCCAAGTGAGCACAGTCATGTGAGAAGCAATACAATAGAAACCACAAACAAACCGCAAGTAGGGTCCTACCCAACCGAGGAAACTCATAACCTCAAACACAATATTTAGATACTCCAATGATATCACTTCTTTGATCTTCTTGGGATCAACTAAAACTCCCTCCTCTGAAATTCCATGCCCTAGAAACTTCATCTCCCTGATCTAGAAGGAAAACTTGTACAATTTTTCCCAAAGTTGGTGATTCGGTAAAGTTCCAAGCACAATCTGCAAATGATGATCATGCCCTTCCTTAGATCTAGAGTAAATGAGGACGTCATCCACGAATGACAATATGAAAGAGTCGATATACTACTGTAATAACCTGTTTATGAGTTCCATAAAGACATCTAGAGAAATGGTCAAACCGATGGGCAAGACGAAGAAATCAAAGTGGTCGTACATACATTTGAAGGGTGTTTCTGGGATATCTTTCCCCTTCACCCAGAGTTGGTGGTAACCCAAAAACAATTCCTTTTTAGAAAAGCACTTTCCCCTTCAACTAATAAAAAAGTTCATCTATTTGTGGAAAATGATATTTGTTCTTGATGGTTACCTTTTTCATCTTCCAGTAATCAACACACATTAAGAGTTATTGAAACAGCCTTCTTTACAAAAAATAGGATCTACCCAAGGAGATATGTTCAAGAAAATGAATCCTTTGGATTCTAAATATTCCATCTCTTTTATAAACACCCTATGCAATTTATGGTCCATATGATACAAGGTAATATATATTATTTGTGTTCTCGATGCCAAATCGTTTGATAACTCAATGTCCCACTCCAATGGAAATCTTGAAAAATCATTTTCAAATAACTTTGAGAACTCATCCACTACATGAGTTAATCCAACCACATGACAACTAAAATCATCCTTTATTGCGAGCAATGAGAACTAGAAGATTTCATTCCAAAGCATTGGGGGTGGAGGACCAGCATGACCCATCCAAAGATCACTTTCCCCATGAAAAACCTACGTATTTCTATCAGGTGACGTGAAACTCACCCACCACCTTTAAAAATTGATGATCGCCTAAAAGTGTACCATATAATCCATTCAAAGTATTATGTAAAATAGATCCATATCTACGAATAGTATGTCACACTCCATCTCAACCCTGAACACAATAGGAACACATGATGAGAACCTGAGACCCTACCCCTTAATCATTCCAAACAGCATCACCAACTACATTGTGAAAGAAAAAAACATTGTTGGAAAATTAAGGATGATCACTATACGGGGAAATATAAATGAAATAGAAGCACCAGTACCAAGAAAAAGAAAAATAAATTGAAGATTCAATCAAAATGGAACCTCGTACAATTGAGGGACATGTATCTAATCCATCTGGTGCATGATCCACATCATAAAGATGCCCTGTTTTTACCTGAGAATGGACACTCGGCTGTGGATTCTCCATAAATTGGATCTTCCCAGAAGAAGATCCAACCCTACCACCACGGCCTCCAAACATAGATCCCCATACCCTTAATGTCTCTGATGGAGCTGGAACTCCCCATGAAGCCCATAATCCTACACTACTTTGAAATGGATGTGCCATTCAGAAAATTCTCTGCAAGTTTCCCATACCTCCACACTGATAATAGGGATTAAGAGGAGATCTGAATACATGTTGGATGTTCCTTAGCTTCCAATACTAGTGTCACATGATGGTCCTTGCATCATAAGCCACAGATGAAAGCTGCCTAAAAAGTGGCCTGAACTTCCACCTCATTTCTCCCCTTATCCTCCCACTTTCTTTTCTTTTCAGATGATGTACCACTAACCATCACTAATACATTCCTTGAGAAACCATAGCTCCCCTTGTGGTAAACTCAACCATACATGCACGGTCAATCACCTCAACATAGGTCTTTAGCATAAACTACAATAGTTGAGAATAAATCTCTAGCCGCAAGTCCCTTTCGAACAACTAGGCCTTTATCTACCCTTTGGAGACCATTTCAGGTGCATACTGGACTACCTACACAAAAAGGTTTGTGTACTCCATCACTGAAATATCCACCCAAACAAGTTCCATTAAATACTGTGATCTAGCATATGTCAAGGCTTTAGGGATGTAATTTTCATTGAAGACCACCTTGAATTCCTTTGATCTCCTGTTTTCATGATTCCCAACCTGAAGCACTAATTCCCACCACCTACAGCTGAGACCCTCTAACATAAAAGAGGCACATTTCACCAAGACAACCTCACGCGTGTTAAGGAACTCAAACATGTGCTCGATCATTTAGATCATTTACTTTTCTTCTTTGGGTTTTGTTCTACCTCATAAAGTAAAAGGCTTGTTTTTCAAAAAGTCATAGGATTTGACCTTCCTAGGGAAAGGTTCATCATCTCCTACAGGAGCAGGAACAAAATATTCTCCCTGTCCTAGAGATTGTATATCCCTAACCATATCTTCCACTAACATCCAATCAACTGGTGAGGTTGAACTCTCTTCGGCTTCCTCTTGTGGGTTCATGGGAGCCTTCAGGGATTCATGTTTCTACCAAAGTCCACAGTCAGAAAGGAAATCATTATAACAATTCTTATAATTTTTTTTTCAGTAAAATCATCGACTATAAATAAATAAAACTCCTCACAACAATAAAAGAAATGACCATTTCCCTCCCACTCAATGTCCATGTGTAGTCTTCAGACCACACCTCCATCCTAGAGGAGAAGTCAAGAAAACAATCCAATCAACTCATGGTGATTCATGTTCTGTTTCAAGAGTTGTGAGCCAAGCCCCCTAATCACGTCAAGAATGATGATCCTAGACCATCCTAGTTCATGTCTAAGTAGACTCATCCCACAAAATAATATAACACAAAAAAGATAACCTGCTCTAATACCATTTTTTCATGAACCGAATCTACTCTCCACCAGAAATGGTACCCTTAAAAATTAGTTGAAGGCCCCAAAGGTCTTTCCTTATCCCCGTGAGATTGTACAAGTGTCCATGTATCATTAACAATGTTTTGGGTACACTTTACCTAAATTAGGATGTATAAAATAGTATATAACGAATTATAAAACCAATCTGAATATTCATGAAAAACAAAACTTAACTAAAATTTAAAACTAGATAAAAGGTTTTTATCATTACACAAGAGGACCAAAATAAAAAAAGGAGCTAAAAACAGCCCAAATACTTCAGTGTGACAAGGTATAATCACCAATGATCCACCTCCACAACATCGCACCATGAAATCAACAAACAACCTGAACCACCATCTCCAAAGGGCTTTCCCTTACCTATGTCAATCATAACCAAGCATACATACACCCAATGTTTTATATAGGGTGTGATCATATGACCAATATGATACAACCAAAAGATTCATTGTGACAAACATCATAGATAAAATTCTTTCAAGTGTTCTAAATAAGAAATGGTAGCAATAATTTCTAAATGATGAAACATTTACATGAAACGAGTTTTCAAAGGGTAATATTAAAAAATAAACACTTTTACATAAAACATTAAATCTACTAAATTTACCATCAAAACTCACCATGATCCACAGAAAAATACCCAATTTTCATTGAGCACTAAACACGGGAACACACATAGAAACTAGTTAGTTTTGATCCCCAGGTACCTCGGTTCTTGCTATGAATGTGACCATAAAAAAATCTTTTCCGGTACACAACCCACTAGTAGGGTACATACCCATAACCTAGTGGTCCCCAATCATAACCATTATTTTCTATTGTTTCCAATGTCTAACATTCTATGTGAAACAAGGACCAAACCCCTCTGGATCACTTGCGTACTAATACATGTTCACCCACCATGATACCCAGGTTTCCCACATTCTGATCAAACAAGTTTCACATGATAAAACATTCCATATACAAATAAAAACACTTATAAGTGTCATATAAACACGAAACTATAGCTTAAAGTTATTATCAATGAATACCATTATTACCTCATAGTAGAATTTTCATTACTAAAACAATTTCATACATCCATTCTTCAAAATTAATAAAAAACCCCAATTGGTAAAACATAGAATGCACATGTAAAACCCCGATTTTCACACAAAATTGGCACTAAAAAATCAACCTCTTAAGAAATTTCACTAATAATGGTTTTTGAACCCAATTAAATTAAATAGGACATAATAAAAATATAAATTTATCAATCTATCTCATTCTACAATTCATAGTCAAAAAATTTTCTACCCAGAGTGTCAAAAACCTCATATCCTTGTGCAGAACTTCGACCTCACCACCGCCACAACATAAGGGAGTGAAAACGAACCTAAAAACATACGATATGACCACGAAACTCAAAAACACCTTGGAATGATGACATAGTTTCTAGAAATTTCAAACATTAAGAGGGTGGGGAGACACCCTAGGAGAATTCAAGGAACAAAAGTGGAATTAACTTACTTGATAAAACATTAAAAAATATCCCCAAATACAGTAGTAGTTGAAACTACATGTATCCAATACTTAATGGGAGGTTTAAAGAAGGATGAGTATGCTGAGTGGGGCTAAAATGGGGTGAAAAGGGTAAAACAAAAATTTGTTATGAATAAAATAAATTCCATTCCGAAACATGGATGATTTGAGAAACCTTGAAGAAATTCACCCTCATCTGCGATGAAGATGAAATCCAAAGATGTAAAATGGTACATGGGGGTGAACAAAGGGTTTTCGAGATCGAGTGAGAGGTAGAATGACCAAAAAATATCAAAAAAGGAAAATGATATAAAAAAAATTCGTTAAATCTACAAATGGGCACATTGGTTGGCACAATGCCTCAATAAATCACCAAAATACACTAGGATTATGAGTTCCCAAATTGTACATATGCATATGGGGGATTGAATTGATTAGTGTAGGGAATGTTTAAAGTAGAATGGTTGAAAAATTATAAAAATTGAATGAGTTATAAAAGAATTAATTTTAGTTTTTAAATCTGGATATGGGCTCACAGTTTAGCTCAAATCATGAAGAAACCACCCTTTTCTCAAATAATTCTTGGGAAACAACCACAAAAAATGAGGAATAGAGAGTATATGAAAAAACACCATTAAAATAAATTATGGATGTGATAAAATATATATAATATAACATTATTCAATTATATTTAAATTTAAAAGGTTCATCTATTAATCTTTAGAACATGTTTTTTATAATGTTTTCACACATGTAAGTTATTTTTGGTTGTTATATTATTTTCTCCATAAAAAGTTTTGTTTTTCGGTAATGGTCAAAAGTTTTTTAAAATAAAATCATGATAAAAATAATAATTCAGGTATATTTCATTTATTATTTCATTAGAACAATACATATAGAGTTCAAATTTTATCCTAGAAAATATCTAAATTATGAAATGTTCTTTGATATGTTTTTTCAACGTGGTTAAATTGTATATTAAAATTTATTTTTTATTAAATATATATTTTAAAATATTTATATTCAAGAATAATAATGTTTTCTAAAATTAAATAGTTACATACTAAATAGATTTTTATTGTCTTTGATGTAGGGTAGTTGGGAAAAACATATCATTCATGGAGGTGTTAATCAATACACAAACACATAGGTACTGTTAGTATCTATGGTTTTGGAGGAAATTATAAAATGGTAATTAAATTTTTATAAAACATTTAATCATTGTAAAAATTATATTTTTATCATTACCTCAAGGATATAGGTACCATGAAGGGTTCATAAAAATATAATAAGTTAGAAAATATGTGTTGAGAGTATTATCTTTCCCAGGGATGTTCTCAAATTAGTTAGTCATTAAGAATCAATTAACAATTATTTTGGTGCAAATAAGGATTAAATGGAATGGGGACGGTGTGTAAGAGATACTAGAGATGAATTATGGTTTATCCATGGATTTTTAATGGGATGAGAAATGAGGAAGAGGTGGTTTCAATTTATAATTTATGAAAACAATGCTTTTGTGACAACTCATTGTTTCTAAAAAATATCACTAAATTAACCAAGGAAAGAAGACATAAAAATATAATATATAGTTGTGCAGAAATAGATAATTTCTAGAAAACCATCACCTTCCAACATCAAACTTCTTTTCATATGTTTCATATTTTATCACTATGTTAATAAACCATAACCATAATTTACGCTTACCTCAGTAAATATCCATTCACCACTTGAGATATGTTTTCACTGACAAAATTAAAATTGAAATTTTTTAGTAATATGGGTAATAGGATACTAATTATGTAAAAAAATTTATAAATTTTTTTAAGAGATAGAGAAATTATATTTATTATTAGTGCACATAAAATGTAAAAAACCAATTTCCAGGAAAATGTGTATTTTACGATTAAGATTTATATTTAGGATAGAATTATAAATGTTAATAATTATATTTAAATTAAAATTGTTAATAATATTGAAATAATATTTTGATAATTTTAAAACAATTTGAAAACAAAATTTTAATATGTAAAAATTCTACTAAAATAAATAAAATAAATATTTTTTTTGTTAAAATAGTACATAAATTATAAAAGAAATTATTCATTGGTTTAATATTTCATTATATAATTCTATAATAATAAATTTAAAATAAAAAATTATACAAATTATTTTAAAATTGGATATAAGAACTGTAATGAAATAATGTCCTAAAAGTGACAGTATTAATAAAATCGGTATATTTTACAATTCAAATAAAAATAAATCTTTTAAAAAAATATCCAAACAAATCTTAAACTAATATTGAAATTATTAATCAAAAAATGAATTCCATTTTTTTCAAATTTAAATGTCTAGATTTTATTATTTTGACTAAAAATAGAATCATAAAATACAATGGGATTTTTTTACAGGAAGTTATCATTTTTCTAAATACTAGTTATTATTATTTTATGTTAATATAAAACATGAATAAAGATATAATTAATAAAAAAAATTATATTTTATTAAAATCTTCATTTAAAAATAATATACTTTATTAATTTAGTAAATATTAAATTAGATAAATATGTAGATTCTTAAACACTAAGGAAGTAATTATTTATATATACCTTAATATTTTTATAAATATATAAATATTAATATTTTTAATAAATAAATTAACCTTATTCATACCTACTAATTCATTTTCTAGATTTAATGGTATAAAATATTGAATGCTCACATTATTTTAGTGTTTTATATCTCACAAGATATTGAAGATAATATTTATTTAATTTTTTCAAAATATTTATTAATTAAATTATTCCAACTTAAATATACTACATTCTTGTAATTTTAATTATAATAAACTCATTAAATAATTTGTTTTTATTCTACGCATATTTTTTATTTTATATATAACATCTAATTTTACACCACCTTATTTTCATAATCTATATAAATATACATATCTTTCCACAAACAATATTTATTGTTTATAGAAAAATCTTATGATCTTCCATATTTACAGTTTAAAAAACACCCTATGTTTGAAAATCATAAAACTTTAGTGGAATCTCATATTATTCAAAAATAATAATTATATATTTAATCCTCAAATGTTGTTAACAACTAGATTATAAAACACTCATTTTTCAATATATATCATAATCTAAAAAATAAATTCAAATTCACAAAAAACATAATGGATAATTTTTTTAGATAATAAATTCCAAATAAATAATTATTATCATACTCACTTTTCTGAAGAGTATTCTACAATTTATTACTTTAATATCAATATGATTTTAATCCTATGATTTATCCATACCTAATCCACATTTCAATCAATAGTTATCCTATATAAAATGAACTTTTTACTTAATGAATTTTAAAGGTTATATATTTTATTTGATATAAGTTTTAAAAAATAGTAAAGAAGAAATATTGTAGAAAAATCCCTATATGTTTCAAAAAAATCACTAAAAAAATATAAAATATTCCCCAATACCTTCAATAAATACCACTCACAAATGAAAATAGATATGATTAACTAAATATAATTTCTACTATGGTATTAACCTCACTACTATAGGTAATATGAGGAAACTCATTTTTTCTATCACAAAAGAAGTATACTATGATACTATTCTATTTAAGTATTCTCCCTTAAACAGTTATAATTCATTGTATTTTTTTCATACATATCTTTCTCAACATTATCTTCATGATCCATTTCAAACAAAATAAAACTACAAAAATGGTTATGATAATATCCGAATAAATTAGATTATATGAATATTAAATCTCAATTATATGATCTATTCTCCAATAACACAATTATATCATCATATGATACAATCATTTAAACTATTCTATACATTTTTAACCCTTAACTCTCTTGGTACTACCAAGGTTAAATTATGTTTTGTTCTCTCTTAATTCTTATTTGAATAACATTGATTAAATATGAAATAAATGATTCATATTAGTTTAAAAATAAAATATTATTGATGAAAGACAATCAATAACGAGTTTTTACTATAGTGATCATTTAGGCATCATTATTATGCACCAGGTCACAATTGAATTAATAGTAATAGTGCCCTCTTTAGTGTTAGTAACCAAAAGTCCAATAGTTTGAAATTCTGAATCCACATTCTAGTATCAAAACAAGGAAATAATTACTAGAAAAAATACACAAAATAATAATTAACATATCATTAGGATGTTCCAATATACTTTTTAATAACCATTAAAATTATTCATTACTTTTTCACAAATGTTTTTTAATCCAAATCATAAAAAGTAATTATAACTTTCTATACTACAAACTGTAGTGTCCTGGAGAGCAAACATACTATAATTCATGAATTAAAACATTGTTTATTAATTAATCAACATATTGATCTATAGATATAGTTACATTAAAATATTAGATACATATTTATATCAGTATAAATGTAAAAAATCATTAAATTATACGACACATAATACTCTTAACTCGAATAGATCTTATAAATATTTTTCAGAAACCAATTGAAAAATGAATGTGGAAAAGTATGATCTAGAATTACTAGTAAGGGATTAATTGATAAATAATGTATAACATAAATTTCATGAGGTATAACATCATATAATTAAGAGAATGATCAAAGGCATGTAAATATAGAATAAATACATGAAATACTATGACCGTAGGATCATAAACATGTGAAAATATAATATATCATGAAATAAAAAGAATATGTTAAAAATAACCATGAATATAATGTATCATTGTTTAACATTAATTATAATTCTCATATTATTAGGATAACAATCATCATTATATAGTCTACTTTCTCTAACCACCCACACAATGTGCATGGTATCTCACGAGACATTATTATTACCCAATGAAGTGGAGTGATATAATAGACCCACCCATAACATTATAATATATACATAAATATGTGTTCCACAATTGTAAAGAATGTGTACATAAATCATAAGTGTTATAAGACCCATGAAAAATAAGTGGATTTGATAATTCCAATTTAAGGAAGAAGTAAATTCTAAAGTACAAGAATTACCATGAGATGAATGAATTAAATAATTTTTAATACTAATAACTACAAAAGGAACATTGATATTGAACATAGACTTCTAATGTAGAAAATTAAATAGTGGTTTATAAAATCATAAATATTAAAAATAATCAACATTGGCAGATCTTTATGAAACAAGTTAAGGGTTTTTTAAAGAATGAATGATAATGTTTTTTTTATATAATACCATAACTGAACAAATAGGGATATCCATAAAATAATTATTATTATTTAAATGAATTACATTTGTTAAAATCATTTTACGGGGATGATGCATGATAAGAGGCAATAACTGTGAAGGTTCTATTAAATCATGTTTACTTAAAAGTGGGATGTTTAAAGAGAGTAAAAAACTTGTATAAACCCCAAAATTAAAATTATATTCATCTAAGTACTATTTTAATGATAATATATACAAAAATATAATATGTAAATTAGAATAATATTGCATAAAAAGTGAGAAAATAAATGCGAATGTGTATCCCATGATCCACAAAAGAGATATATAAGATACATTTTTATTTTTTAAAATACATCTATTAGATTAAAACAATATAAAAATTGATAATATAAAAATATTTTGAAAAAAAAGAAGTTAAATATGATTTTGACATGAGATAACACATCATAGGGTTTCAAATACAATGGAGAAAATTATAGTAATGGGAAATTATGTGAATGTAAAGGAAACCATCATTCAAATGGATGATAATTATTTTTAACATAGTTCAATTTAATAAGGTATAATAATTCACATAAAAAATATTAGAATCAAAATTTTTCTCATAATATTGAAACAAGGTATACCATATGATATAACAGATTAAAAAAAGGAGAAATATTTTATCCCATTTAAATCAGATAATGTTATAAAAGTCACTTACGTTTTACGAAAGACATCAATAAAAATAAAATTCATGGATAAACATGAATGAATTTGGTGTTTCCAAATTAATAATATATAACATTATAAGTAATTGGGTATGAAGTTCAACTAGAAAAAGGATGAAAAGTTCAAAATATCAAATAATTTTGTAATTTTTTCTGATTTAGGAAAATACAAATATGGATTAAGAAACATTCTTATAGAGATTGTTAAAAGGACATGAACATTGACTTAGAATTTAAAACCACATGAATAAATATAATTAAATATATAATATGATATATTTTTTCTATATACACAATTAAAATGGAATTCAGTGGATAAAAGAAAATTTCCCCCAATAAATGATATCTTAATATAAAACCCTTACCTCATGTTCGAAAGAATTATTCACATGAACTTTACTTCCCAATAAATTAAATTAACTTCTATAGAAACATACATATGAATATTATTGATATATATTTAATTATTATGATATATCTATTATAATTTTCTGCTAATTTTAAATATAGTGTTTTCAAACATTAGTTAGTCGATGTTGTTTGGTTAATTTATTTTTGATTCTTTCAGTCTATTACTCGTGGTCATATATCTTTTAAAATAAATTTATGATCTCTATAATTTTTGATAATTATTAAAGATATTATTTGATTAAATACATATATATATATATATATATTGTTCCAAATTTTATCCTAAAAATATAATTTGTGAAATCATCCTTCATAAATCCATTTATGGTTTTAAAGTTACTAGATATTTTTAATAATTTTTTTACTTATGGATTTTCATATATTTTAATTCCAAAATATCAATACTACGAGAAATATCATTTTTCATTGTATATAAAATTATAATTTCATTTATGTTGACTGGTCATGTAATGAAAATCGAGTCATTCATGGAGGGGTTAGTACACACAAACACATGAAAAAATTATCCTTTTTAACAATTTTGATTGAGGTAAGTATTAAATTCATATTAAATAGTATAATAATATTTTAAAATAATGTAAATGTGTGAGATATCATACCTGCCTTCATATAGTGAAATTTTTTTTTGTAGAAGAATAAAAAACATATATAAATTGGGTTGATACTATTAGCTTTCAAATGAAAATTTTCATATTGGGTTAATACTCAATAATCCATACAATATTTATTCGCTTATATCATGACATTAATTATAATGGGATGTTTTTGAATATAGAATATGGTAATGTTTTTTTAATCCACGTATTTATAATTGATGGAATAATTTGGAGGATGTGGTCTCCTTTTAGAAGTGAAAAAAATTAATCTTTTTTAGAACACATTCTTTATCAATAGTACCACTCCATTATTCAAGGCCAAAAGCTTAAATGTTTTTTACATAATACTGTGGGGAAAGAGATAAATCAATCAATCCACCACCATCCAATATCAAAAATATTTTTCACTATAATATACCACTTCCACTATAATTTAGCCTTTCCCTGGTAACCCCCTTCAATTACAACGATCTAATTTAAATAGAAGAAATAAATTTTGAAAATATTCAATTATTTGGAAAATATTTTTTTAAAATGCTAATAATTATATAAAATAAAATTAAAATATTTTAGAGAAATTAGTTTTAGAACATGTTCACATTACATGTATAAAACTATTTTTTGAAAAAAAATGTTTTTCAGGCATATAATTTATATTTGGAATAAAATATTAATTGATATTGACTTAATTAAAATTAAAATATTTTTTTAATTGTATAATATTTAACTAGTATTAAATAAATTTGAAACCCGAATTTAACTATGAAAATAGTTTTATAAAAGAATCATTTTCAAAAATGTTTTTATTAATTCATTACAAAAATCTTCTATGATAATAATCATTGGTTTTTATATATTATATATAATATTAAAATTCATTATTTAAAATTATAATGTGTATTATATATTTTAATAAGTTCTTTAAAATAATCCTTGTAATAATTTATTAAATGTTATTGTATTTATAATATCATTTTTTTGTATACACATAATGATAGTTTTAGAAAAAATTAAAAAATATATCATAAACTAATATTCTCATCTTCAATGCCAAAAAATAGTTTATTTTTTAAATTTTAATATATCTGATTTATTATTAAAACGATTAAATAAAATAATTAAATTAATTGAGAAATTATTTTATTGGTAATAATTTTTTTTAAATAATAGTTTTCTTATTTTAAATTTATATTGAAAACATATAAATATATAATTAATTATTTAATTATATTTTTTATGAATTTTATAATTTGAAAATATTATACTATTTTTATATAATAAAAAGTATGGTCTATAAAAAGTTAGATAACAAAACACAAAAATTAATTAATAATATTTTCATTAAATAACATTTAAATAATAAAATATATATTAATATATTTCATAATTCAGTTTCTCCCTTTACTAACTACTAATTTATTACCTAGTTTTTAATGGTCTAAACAAATCTTATTTGGTTTAGTTCATTATTATGCATGAAACAAAATACTGAAGGGAATATTAATTTAGTAGGCTCAAAATATCAATTCATTATTTTTTTATGAGATTATAAGGATTCCATGATTTCATTGAGTGGGTTAGTGTATAGGATGTTATCGAAAGACCCTAAACTAAGTAACAATGTATTTTAATGTGACACAATTGTGGTACCTTCTCTAAGTGATATGGTAGTTTCTGGACATTGATGAATTCTCAGTATGTTATGGAAGATCAATGTAGAAATGAAGAAGAAACAAAGATGTATATAGATTAAGGAAGAATGGTTAGAGTATGATGGCCGAAAACTGTTTTATTATTCCTAGTTTATTTATTTTTTATCCAAATACACTCACATATATATATTGATCCTATATTAAATATTCCTTGGAGGTATTCTAATAGGGTTCTATAAAAATGATATATATTGTAACACAAATACATATGTGATTATTTTGGGATTAAAAATGCTAAAGGGTCATAGGTCATGTGCTTTACTAAGTAGAGAGCAATATAGATGAATATAATAAAATAAAATACACTGGGATCATTTTAGATCATTTTCTCAATATTTCTTTTCCCATTGATTTGTTTGAATATTTTTTCACTCATTATGAGTATTCATAACTGAATATATAACCACCTAGACTATAGTTGGATATACTATATGATGTTGATTATTTGGTAATTTAGGAACTATTATTTTATATTGTTTAATAATTGCATTATTTTTCTTCCCCTATTTATACTATTGATGACTATTTGATATCCAAGGTATAATCACTATAATGTAATGTTTTAGCCCTGATGAAAAAATAATTGGCCTCTAACATGGAGGAATGTAGTCATGAGGCAATGTGGAAGACCATATCATTCTGGGTGAAAATAGACATTGAAATTTAGGAATATTACTAGATCTACAATTTAATATTATTTAATATGATCTTTTTATATTTTTCATTATTTATTCAAAACCCATGTGTGAGTTTATTCATGTGGCTGGCCTGCATCCCTATCATAAACGCACGAGTTTCATGGTTAGTGTGATGAAAAGTATTATTTATGTAGTTATTTTTTGATATATTTCATAAATATCTATTGTGTTGTTTTGAATTATTGTGTTTTCCTCACACTAATCATGGTGACAGAATGGGATTTCTTGTATCATTATTTAGATTACATGTCTAAAGTTCATACACCTTATTATATATGATTTTTAATCATTCTATTTAATTAAGGGTAAAATAATCTATTTCTTTTTCTTTATAAATTATTATATATGGATCATAATTCATTTAAATAAATTAATTTAATGATTTATTACATATATGGCTATGACTAAAGTGAGGGTACTAGAGGATGTGGTAATAGTGGGTTCCCTAAAACAACAATATAGGTCTTTTGGTTATCATTCCATATATATTGAGATATAAATAATGTTTATATAATCATTTATTGGAGAATTTTTTTTGTAAAAAATAAAATGGAAATTTATATAGATTAATTTTCATATCAAAAGGTTATAGTAGATCCCATGCTATAATGAGAACATTGAGATACTAGAAAATTAATCTAAAATATATTTCATATGGTCTAGATAAATCATACTAATTGGACATAGTAGAAGATTGAATATAAGGCATTGAGAGGGGTCATAATCATTGATAAATCTTCTTATAAATTTTCACCTAATCATGTATACTAGTTGAGATCAAGTTTAATTACCCACAAATAGGAACGTCACATGTTTCAGGTGTCATTGGTTGTTCAAATCTTTGAACAGGAGTATTGGTATCATGAATTGAGATCAATGTCAATATGATCCATTTGATCACAAACATTAATGCATGGAAAAAATCAATATAATAAAATCAAGGTGAGGGGGCTTCTGTTGGGTGTTCCACTAGTGGTATGACATTGGTTAAATAATCAAGATAGAATTTATCTCTTCTGTGTTAAGGAAGTAATATATATCCAACATGGTTAATCGTTATCAAAGTATCATAATAAATCCATGGTCATAGTATTCAATGGTAAATCGATCTAGAAAAATAAAAAAATAATAAATCTATAAAGGATGCTAGCATTTTTATTCATTTTTCTTTATGATATATCCCATAACAAGAGATTATATATCATGGTGTCTCTTTATAAGTTGATTTTCATTGTTTTGACTACTCCTTGTCTCTTGAGGGTCCTTGATGGGTTGAATTGTTCCACTATTAGTCAATAAATAGTAATAAATGATTTAGAATTAAGGTACTATACAGTCACACACAATAGAATTTCCAAGAATCATCCATACTATGCTGAATTAGTATATAGGACACAGTGGATCCCACCACTAGAGTATGGGATATTTTTGAGTATTTACTACAATCAAATGAACAAATAAATTCATATTTTTCGGGTATAATATATTTGGAATTAAAATTATTTATTAAATATATTTTCAAATAATAATGTAAATACATAAAAAAATATTAAAAATAAATGTTATTTTAATATTTTAGGAGGATTTAATAATTACGAGAATGACGAGTCAAGTTAAATGACTTATGTTATCACGTAATATATTTAATAATTTTTATAGGAATGTGGTAAAATATAAATAATATTGTTGATGTGGTTTAGTTCATCATAATTATTAATTATTACATATTTAGTGGCCATTAAATATATGGGGGTTGGAAAACCCTTTCTGGGTATTTGAGCATCCACTATTTAAATGAGGAGACATGATCATCATGCAATTATTCATAGTGATCTCTTGAGAGATTCTCCATCATATCCCACTTTCTTGAGAGATAATATCTCTATCCAGGTCATTTGATCAAGATCTTTCTCAGGGATCACATGATGAGTGATGCAGTTATCATTGGAACATCGAAAGTGTTTTCATCGCATCATGGCATTACTCTGAATTCGATGATTGATACTTTTATGGATTTTTTTAAATTTGTTCCGATTTTCTAGGGGGATTCTACTTCGGATCCTTTGTCCATAGATCATGGTAAAAGGGATTATTTTGAATGTGGCTACAAATTGAAGTCGGTGTTTATGGTTTATTTTTATTCATGAATTTCATCATTCCCAGTCATTGGGCCTTATCGTGGTTGTGTCTCACCAGTGATAATTATGTTATGTCGATCTCCAGTGGAAAAATTTTAAATCCCTATCCCACTAACTTTTTCCTTATTCTTTGGTATATTCAATTGCTTTCAGAGTGATGTTATAAAATTTTAATGTCAAATAAAAACTAAATTTTTATTATTTTTAAATATGGTGTCTTTACCATCACAATGTCATAGAAAAAGGTTCACTATGACATAAAAGATAACGTTGTGGCAATATAAATTTAAATTTTTTTTGTGAAATAATTTTTTTCTTTCTAAGATAACTTTTGTGATGAATGTATCCATACAAATATGATTAAATATATTGAGATTATCTAAAAAATATTTCAAATTAAATAGATTACCTGGAAGATATAGTGTCACCAAAATAGTTGTTTCAGACCATGAATTATTTTTCCTACAATGATTTAAATATATATTTATAATAATAATAATGTTTTACAAATCCTATTTTTAGAAATAGAAAATATAAAAAGAATGCATGTGTAAATTATTTAATAAAATGGAATGTCATTTTGTGATTATTCAACAATCGACAAATAACACCTTAAACTTCCCGGCAGACACCAGGCATGACCATGTTAAAAATACATAAAAGGAAAAAATGGTTTCATTGTTTAGGGAGGGACCGACCTGTCTCCCTCCTACACATTACACCTCTTTCCAATTTGGGCCACCCCCAACCCAAACCATCTATACCACGACCCATTGTACCCCCTTTTCTGTTCAAGATAATCAAGAGCGGACTACCACTGGAGACCACCACCCATCCCTCCAGTGATATCCCAGGACAAACTATTCTCCTAATTGTATGAAGAATGAAATTGATTCCCCTTCCTAGTACCATTCTAACACATGTTCCCATCATAGCCTCCCCCTTTTCCAGTCAAATCATGGAAAACACCATTGGGAGAGCCTCAGTCTTCCACTGAGGGTCACTGCAGGCTGCTCGCACTACTGTACGACTCCCTAGAACTTATAGAGTCCACTGATCTACTCCCTCTGACCATATGTACTTCTCCATCAAAGTTTAATACTGTCAAGCTTGTCATCCATAACCCTTCAGATGAGAGGTTCCCCTCACGGCACCATCAGCCCATTTTCCCCATTAGAATCTGGTGGCCAACTTTATCTCACCTCACACAAAGCATCCATTGTGGTCCCCATTTTCCATGATGAACTCAGTTCTTGTTTTGACGAACTTCCTCTAGACCACTTCATTTATATGCCATATGATCTGACAAAATATTGGTCGAATTTAGTATTTGGCCTTTCTTATTCAGATCCATAGATATACAAACCTCAATAAACCACTTTCCAAAACTGGCAGTCCCCTATCGGTGACCCTCTTATTAGATCCAGGCATCCAATCAAAGAGTTATCACGTACATGATTTTTTATAACGAGTGCATCCCTACTCATATGTTCTAAAACAGGGTTTGCTTGAACCAAATATAAAATTAATCTATATATATATATATATGACAAATATATATTTCAATATAAGTAATATTTTTAAATATATACATATATATATGTTAAAAAATAATAACTAACATAATATGTAATATTTCAAAATGATTTACATTTTGAAATATAATGACATTATGTAACAGTACCAAAATGAAGGCAATTGTTGAATTATTAATATACAATTATATTTATATGTGAATGAATTATCCCATGAAAAATAACATATTGTATATTTAATTTGTATTTATGTAATTAGTTTAAATATTCATGTTTAATTCATATCGAATGAACAAGAGTTATGGACCAACCAATGCATTTTTTACATTAATTTTTTATTAAATTATTATAATTTTTTTTACAAATACATTAAAAAACTCAGATTTGTTTTTCGACCATTCCTCATAATATGTATAAGGGACTTGACATCCAGATAAAGTTTTTATATGTATTCCTATTTCCCAAGATCACATCTTCTACATGCGAGCACTATTGTATAATAAAATATACAAGCAGTGATGTATTTCTTACATTATTATGATGACTCACCACATAGTAGTTTGACACATTAGATCAGTGAGCACTACAACTCGAGATGAAAGTGACACAACTCAAGGAGTTACCCCTAGGGACTAGGTTCATCCGTTATTTACTCAATGGATCAACCATTAGTAACAAATCATAATAATATTGTATTGTTTTATTTAATCATGATTTTTTTGTTATGTATCTGTATTTTATGCCTGATCATATAAAATATCAAGAATGCAATGATAAAATGAACATGTGACACGATGACTATTTTCAATTTATTGCATTGTCAATTGTGTGTGTGATCACATAAAACATGATTATGAGATAAAAAATTATTTCATTTAATCATGTAATAATAATAAAACTCTCAAAGAAATATTATATAATAAACTCCTTCCATCATTTTAATTTCAACAAAATTAGGTGTTTGGTTGCTCAAACGTCCATATTTGAGGCTTCCATCTACTACATGGGGTTATTATTGTATCAAAGGGTTGGATTAACAGAATTTGGTAGAGAAGTATTATCCAAATTACATTCTATCACATTAGAGGAAAAGCATTGAGTCATTCATGTTTATGATTTTAGAACATGAGACTTCAATCAATATATCATGGAAGATAGAGTTAATATAGTTGGCCATTGAAACACCTACATTGGACTATTTGATTAGCGGTGTAGCCGTATATTGAAGACTATGAGTGCAGTTTTAAGTAACCTTTCAACTAGACACTCATAAAGTATGGTATTTTGATTATATTATAGGGGGTTCCAATCATAAGATAAAATAGTGGGAGACATTAATGTATTTAAATAATTGAAAATTTATTAATTAGTAATAAAGATAAAATTAATAATATTCTACATATTTTATTAATGAAAAAGGGAAATTAATACCACAAGAAATTCTGAAATATTTATTTGAAAAAGTTAAATTCTTATATTGAATGAATTTCCAAAATTAGTGTAGTCGTTTATGAAAATGTACTTCTCTATCATAAAGCCAATGTGCAAGTGTCTCTAGTACTTTTTAAGAATCCTAAAAAAGTTAGTGGTGAAAATTATTATGAGAGACTCGTGTGTGATGTATATTATTATTTTTTAATTTTATCATCAATAAATGATGTTTTGTGGATATAAACACTAGTACATCAATGATTTTACAGGGGGTCTCTTGTATTAGAAGCATATAAAGAGAAAATTAATAGAGGTATTAATTGGTGATTATTACATTAGATATATGTAAATTTAAGTATGGATCAAAATATTTCAATGGGTGCGTTTTTCATATCATTTTAAAATATTTTCTCCAGTTTTGTCCAATATTACAAAATGAACAGTTTATCAAAAAAATTTGTTACCTTTTTGGTAAGGTTCACCATGTAAATAAGAATATTAAATAAAGTTTAATATTTAATTCTTATGGTGAACGAGTTGAAAGGCAAGGTGAAAAGTCTAGTGGAAGGAGTAACTGCAATGGAAAAATCTTAATTTACCTTAATGAAATGAGGTTTGTTATTAAACAGGAGGTTTTTTCATCACATATCATGAAATAATGTTTATTAATATTTAGATGTAATGGAATTAGTTATATAAGAAATTAATCCCTACTTATTAAGTGTGTATTCATCAATTGATATTTCAAACATTATTCTTGGGAGTTAAATACAATATTCTAATCACATATGTGTATTTTAATATAGTAAACATGAATGTCTTGAAATATTTATAGAATTATGATGTATTATATAAGAAACTATGAAATGTTGGTCCTTAAATAACTGATGAGAAACAAAAATCTTCTAATTACCAATGATTTATTTTAGTAGTATTTTTATTCAGTATTTCAAAAACACTATATCATGTTTCTATTAATCACTAGGATACAATATTCTAAGATTAGGAATGAATGTTTTTTTGTGTTTCATTCTCAACCAATAATTCTGTAATACTTTAATCATAAATAATTAACTAATTAATATAAAATATTAGACTTATTTACCTAGTTTTGGGATTGTAATTAATCTTTAATATGAACTATGTAGTTTGAAAAATGTAACCAAAATGGTTTTAGAATTGTATGAGTTAAATATGTTAGGTATTATCGACACACAGATGTACTTAGTTTTGGGACAATGAAATATTTATAAATAAATATAATACCCAAATAATTTAGAATTAGTTTATCTAGAGAGGGTACACTATTCCAAAGAATATCTTGACCATGATTTTATTGATCAATATATTGTAGTCTGGAGTAATTCATAAAATATTATTACCGTATCATCATAAGAAAAATGATTACAATAAGGAGAACCATTGATGAGTCTTTCATGTTATTGTTTAAAAAAATGTATCATGGAGTTATTTTTAAATGCACATTTCCTTATACACATCAGATTCATTATTTATGTAAAAGGATAATCAATTTTGAAAAATATATGAATTAAAAAAACATCCATTATATTTCAAGATGTTCTTTATGAATAATTAAAATTTTCCTTAACCATATTAAAACTATCATGAAATATGGATATTTGATGATTTTATGTATTATGTAGATACATTGTGTCTTAATAACATGTTTTTGGATGGAAATGTTTTGATGAGAATAAAAAAACATGCATCAAGTTAAGAACAAAGTACACATATAGGAATAATCTTATGTATTCCAAGAATATTATAGAAATTGATATGATAGAAAAGATACCGTCATTTCATAAAATATATTAATATAAAATGGTTAAGTTCATTACTTTTGATGGTGGGTGCTATATTGAATTGGGCTTATTCAATGTGTGTGATACCAATGTATTTTTTATAGGAACATGTTCCACAAGAGTGTGTGGAAGAAAATCTTATAGGGACATATACTGTATTGGAAGAATAAAACCATAATGGAGGTATTATATTCACCGATGTTTGCTATAAATTATGCATTGAGAATAAAAATTCTGACAAGTATGAAGTATGTGGATATTAGATCAAATTGACAAGGATAGTTAAAATTATACAATGGATTCCATTTTTTAAATTATAGGTCATTTATTATTTTGTTCATCATGATGGGTATTCAAATGAAATGATACATGGATGGAACAAGAGTAGTACCAATAAAGAGCGATTGGTTTTATTTACACATTATGAATAAAATCATTAGAATTTTACATGAAATAAATAATTTACATTTTTATTTTATTGAACATCAGGTGTCATGAACACATTTTGGGGAAAGCATCTATACGACGCAACTAGAAATTGATAGTGACATTATATAATTCCAATAAGGGGTGGAAGTTACTAAAATACAATTTCAAATTAATGTAAGAAATAATATTATAGAACAGAAATTTGGAATTATTTTTTCCTTGTTTCCACCAAATAGTAGTGGGAGAACTACAGTATTCCAACTAAATTAAGTTTGCTAACATATGGAAAAGAACTATTAGTCCTATATTTAGTAATGTCCAGAATAGAAGTATCACCCCAATGATTTAATTAATGTAAACACCCATGTTCTATGTAATATTATCTTATGAGGTGGATCTAATGGTTATATGGAACTAGTTAATTCTATATATACTGGATATTTATAGAACTATCCCATTTGGAATAATGTGAGAGAGAATTTTTATCTATGTCATGTTGCATATGTCTCTCCAGTTCGACATCTCTGATACATAGGAGTTAATTAACTTGTTGATTTTAATTAAATATTCTTTAGCAAAAGATCAATAACATATTCCATGATATGTAAAAGAAATTATATTTAAAATATATATTTAATAGTAGAGAAATATAAATTATATCTTGGTTAAATTAAAGGGAGTCCATCATAATAATTTCATTGTACTAGATGAAGTACAAGAGATATGTACATTGTATGTTCAGAGGAATGGATACTAGTTTTTAGGTGACACAGACTAGTATTACATTGATACATGTGAACAAAAATCATATTTAGGATAACCGAATTAGTGAGACAAGCTCCTAAAATCCATAGGTATCCATGTATAGAAATACCAGGTGCGTTATTGATTCGGAGGCTACTAAGAAGCTGTGTCAAAATACAAAAAAAAAATTTCCAGTTAATTGAATGAAATCTAGAAAGTAAAGTATTATCATAATGTACAGTATGATACTCTAACGTCGAATATATAATGTTGTGATAGTGTAAAAAAGTTTATACACTCATGGATTACATCTCTTTGTAATTTTATTCAAGGAGGTGAGGTCTCACATAACATGATAGACACACAACAGAGATGTCATAGACCTAGAAACTATAGTCGCGACTCAGTAGAAACATTATCTGAATCATGTGTGTGCTAACAAGTATGGTTAGCTTTTTGTCTCTAGATTATGTGGGAGTGTTGTAATAGTGGGTTCCCTAGACCCAAATATATAATACGCATTGTTACCATATCAAATATACAGTTAGGTATCTATGATTGTTACATCCAATTTTAGTTTATACATTTCTACATCCACTCTTAAATTATAATGTCCATATATTAATTATTTTATCAAATGTGTTAACAGATACCAGCTAAAATGATAATATTGAGATACTATAACATTTATATTATATATATATTGTCACGACCTGCCTCCCCAAGCCATGAACATTCTCATATGACCCCATGGGTCTCCTGTAATAACATGGTTTCCTTACTAGAACACCATAGGATATTAATCACAAGCGTTGATTATTATACTGATGACTGTCCCCACAGGACAACACTTGTCCTTTCAGTGTGTTTTTTCCTCACTCACACACACCCTGAGAAACATCCCAGAAGGTCACAATCCTGATTACTACTCCAGGCCAAGCATGCATAACTGTGGAGTTCTAATCAGACTAGCTCCCAAAAAAGAAGGTTCACCTTGTTGACATTTGTAGTAACATTAAGCCTTTGAAGTCTCACTTTTCCAAGGGTGTTACATTATCCTCCCCTTTAAAGCACAACTCCCTCGTTGTGGACCTGAAACCTCAAACCCAGGCAGTGCCTAAGCACTTCAGGTGGGGTATTGGCTCTAATACCATTTGTCACGACCCACCTTCCTAGGCCATGAAAATTCTCATATGACCCCATGGGTCTCCTGTAATACTTTGGTTTCCTTCCCAGTATACCACATGCTTTTACTCTCTAGGTTCGCTTATCATACTAATGATTGTCCCCACAGGCCAACACTTGTTCTTTCTGTGTGTTTTGTCCTCACTCACACACACCCTGGGAAACTTCCCAGAAGGTCACCCATCTTGATTACTACTCCATGACAAGAATGCTTAACTGTGGAGTTCTAATTAGGCAGTATTTTGAAATGAAAGATTCACCTTGTTGACATGGGTAGTAACATTTAGCTATTTAAGTCTCACTTTTCTAGGGGTGTTACATATGTCATGTGGTCAAGATATATGATACTAACTATAAATAATATATGTTTGAGTATAATGTGTTGGAGGATTATAATAATTGAGACCTATTATAAAAAATTTCACACTTGGTGATCTATAGTATTTGAGATCATAAAGAAATATGGAAGGCTTCATCCTTAAATGTTACACAATATTGAGTTAAATCATGAATTCACTTTGAGGATGATTTCTAGTTTAGAGAAATAGATAATTGGACTATAAATCATGCATAATAACTCAAATATAACCATGTAGACACTTCTACTCAATATCAATTTTTTTCACAAAATAAAACTCTTTAAACAAAATATGATTTCTTTTCTTGATAAAAATATTCTCGACTTCTTATTTTCTCCTACCCATACTTGTAACCTATGGAAAACATTTCAAAAACATAGGGTGAGCATAAAAATAATTTTAAGGGATACATATTGAAATAAATATTTTTAGTCATTAAAAAACATGTAATCCATTCATAATTTATCATAAATTAATACTTTTCACTTCTATGAAGTTTTAAATACACTTCACTAAAAATAAGATAATTGATTACCATTTTTGTAAACAAAAGAACATCTAAAATCACAAAGAATTCAATAAATAACATATAAAGGTTACTTGGAAAAAATTCATACACAAATTGAATAATGATACAGTAAACTTCCACACATATCGCTAAATGGAATAGCCATAAAGACGATTTCTATACCCAAAGAATTAGATATTATAATGTAACCACCCATCATTGGATTATCACTGAACCACCTGTCTTTGGTTTATCACATAACCACCCATTTTCGTTTATCACATAACGACATACCCAATGTCCAAGTACCAATAACGTATGAAATATTGTAATTATAAACATTTCTCTCATAAAATCACATATTCAATCACAAAAAAATCATTCAAAATATTGAAATAATCCATCCATTTTCCAAAAAAATTTCAATACCAATATACCAAGAAATGTAAAAATGGATTTATTTTCAAATAATAAAAACTAATTATTATATATGAATCCAAATAAAAAATAACGGTTATGGCGGTAGATAATTCATTGTGGTCATATGTTCAAAAAACACTAATTTTGTAGTTTCATATAGAAAGTAAAACCCATTGTATAGTAAAAATAAAAAGATTCCTTTTTGAAAAAAAAATTGAATGAAATTTAAAATAGGCATAAAATGTCATATATAATCCTTTTATATCAATATAAATAAATATTTATGTTGATATCTTGAATAAAAACATTTGTTAACTAAATCACTAAACATTCAATGTGTCCCATAACACGTTAAACATTTAAAACATAATCTCGATGAATTAAAAAATTAAAAACATTTCATAAAATTTTTATTGATAATATATGGATATGAAATGTCGTAGGTGCTGTATATAAACCAAATAAAATGATAAATGTTCATATTATCAATATATGACTCAATGAAATGAGATTGAGACGAAATCCCTTACGATGACCATACCATTAGATTAAGGATAAATCAATGACATAATTTTGTGTGAAAAACACTAATACACTCAATATAAGTTGATATTTAGTGTAAAACAATAATGGTTATTTCACACATTTTATTTGAAAAAAAACCAAATAAACCGATATTTAACTCAACAAATGGAGATTGAGTTAAAGATTTCCTTTACCATGAGTCCGACATGTCTCGAAAGTAATTTATTATAATAAGTAATTAACTAATGTTAATTTATACATTACTAAGAACCATTTATATGTTTATTATTTCTTTTATGTCACTTATTACCATGTTTTAAAAATAACATAACTATTTATGTTCTTATAATACATTTTGTTGATATTCGGTACATTAGTTAAAAAAGAACTTCTTTTGATCTAAATTGTCTCTGTGGATTATATTCGAACTTCTAAAGAATATTATTCCTAATTTAAAAATCATATATTTCCCGAATATATTTATTTATATAAATATTTAATATTTGGAGATATGAAATGAAATTCACCTTTCATGGGGACAGTATGTCGTACGTACGCTTGAACGCTGTATACATTTATTTATTCTATTAAAAGAATAATAATTTAATGATATAATTGTATATTAGAATAACTATATTATATTAATGTAATATATGTCTCCTATTATTAATATCATCCTCCTTTATATTTTCCATGTATAGCGGGAATGATTTATATCTCTTTTAAAATCGGTTAGTCCTAACTTCCTCAAATGAAATTTTCATATTAACACAACATGGAAAGCATAAAATTATGTTCTAAAATAATATAAAAGAATAAACCCAATATAAATATAATAAATATCATATGTAATAATAGTTTCTATTATAATGGCCACCATGAGAGGTGTTTGGGTAATGTCGAACAATCATCGTTTCATGATGTAGTAGTTCGCAGTACATAGAAACTATATGTTCGTTACCCGGTAAATGGAGGTTTCTATAATTTTAGATCGAAAACATAAAATAACAGCTTACTAGTATATTTTGGATATAGTTTTTGTCATTTAATCATTAAATAATATGATATTAGGGAGTGTAGAATGGAAATAAAACTAATGAGAATGAGAGAAGGTGTTACCTCTTAATCAGGTAAATTAATTTGGTTTATACCAAAAGTCCTCCTTGAGAGGAATTATTCCACAATAGAAACATATATGGCGAGGGGATAGATTCTAGAAAGATGGTTTTCTGTTGATATTCCAAAACCAAATGGTTTAGATGTGTTATTATTAGATATGATAGGGTACCTTTTTATAGGAGAGGGAAGGGGCACCCATGGATGATCTTAAATTATTAAATAAAAATAATATTTTAATTAAAATAAGACCAACATGAGATATGTCTAAGATAATATGATAAATGTTCTAGATTCACTCATCCAATAATTTTTAGGCATCCATTGATTTCATCTTAAAACATATCTTTTCAATTTACCCCTTATTATTCTCTTTTAATTTTATTTGTGGTAATAACATTTTAATTGTAAAGAGGCTATTAATTTTACTTATATGAGGTCAATTTAACATAATCTGTCCCTTAAATAATATGTAGACCTTATCATAGTTACAATTTGAATTTAATTTTTTTAAGTATTTTTAAATAATTTAATAAATTAATATTTTAAGAAAACATTAATTATATCAATTTTTACACTATTCTTTTTATTGAATTTAAATAAAATCTAAAAAGAGCGAAAACATAGAAAAAATCCATGTAATAGTCTTATAACATGTCATATTCAACTGTAAAAATAGAGGATGACAAAAATTGTGTTGCATGATATTTAATTTAATAATTATAATATCATATATTCGATTAATTCATTAACAAAGCAATCACTGAATCATCATTATGTCATAATTAATTTAATTATTTAATGGCTAAAAATTATAAATAAAATAACATGATATAGAAAATGTTTTTATATTTATAATAAATATTTTTAGTCTATGAGTTAAATTATAAAATCCAATATTAAAATTATTTTATTAAGAAGATATGTGTTTTTAACATATTTTCTTTCCCATTATATTAAATGATAAAAGTTTCATAATAACATGACAATAGATTAAAAGGAGAATATTTTCATCAAAATGGGTGTTTTTGGTTGGAAAAATCTCATCCAATAATATTATTATATGTTTTAGGGTAGTTTTAAATTATTGTAATATTATTTATACCCTTATTACCCTGATTTACCATATAACTGTGTAAAATAAAACTAATTAGAAATGTTATTATTTTTCATGTACAAAAAATAAAAGGGACCTATTTAAATAAATTAGAATTTATTATTCCATACATTGAATCGATTTTCCCAAAGTAAAAACAAATAATTGGAAGAAATTAATTTATAATTAATCCATGTAGTCAAAACATGAAATTTTTTTAAAAAGTATAAACCATCAAAATATTAATGTGTGTGTATGTATAATTTTAATGTAAAATTACATCCAATGAACTAAATTAAATTGAATGATAAATAAATAATCTATATATAGTTCAAATTAATATCTATATATTAAATTAAATTAGACGAATAGGCTGTCTTGAATTAAAATGAATTATTTTTCACTATTCATTAAAATATGAATTTTATCACAAAATTGCCAAAATTTCCACAAAAGAAAATTTTGATGTCTTTATTCTTATAAAGAAGATTATTTTGTAAAATATACCTTATAATACTTTCAAAAACTATAGTTAAAATTTGTTCTCCATCAAAACGTTGAAAAAATCCTTTTTGAAAAAATACTTCTTATATGCTTAAAAATGATTTTATTCTTATATCATATCTAGAAATTATATAATTTGAAATTTAAATATCATATTGATTTTATATTCTATAAGTATAAAAAATATGAGTGATATAATATTATAAATACAATTATTCTAAATTAATTACGTTTTTATAAAAACACATCCTTTGTATTCAGTTGGTTTTTACATCCATTTCTAAAATATTTGGTAACCAATTAATAATTATATAAAGATATGTAAACTATATTTTCAAAAATCAGTTAATACTATTCATTCCCACCATTCAAACAACTATGTTATAATGGTATGATTTAAATATCAACATTTAGTCGTTCGTTTAAGCTTGATGTAGCGTATCGTTTACGTTGTTGAACATATTATTTCTTTCTTAATACTCTTGAAGTTACAACAAGACTTCCAATAGAATCACAACATAATTCATGATTCATTGGTTATTCCTAACTATGAACATGACTATTGGTCTCCTGGATTGTGATCACAATCAGTGTGTCTGATTTGATAATGTACTTTGATGAAATGAAAAAAATATTTATAACCAAATCAGAGTGAGGATTCTTTTGTTGATCTCATCATTAGTGGTTTGATATCAGCTTAATTATCAAGATAGAATTTATCTCTTTTTGAGTTATGGTAGTAATATATCTCAGGCCAGGTTGATCAGGACAATAGTATATTAATAAATCCATGGCCATGGTAGTAGAAGGTACATATGTCTAGTTAGATAAAAAGGAAATAAAGAAAGAATGGATGATTACATGGGTGTGCAACCTGATTTATGAGATATCTAAAGAAAGATAAGTTATACAACAGAGTGAATGTTCATAGGACAGTTTTTTAGTTTTATGGAAACACTTTATCTCTTTTGGGTCCATAATCAGTTTCTTTATTCCACTCTTGATCTGTGAATAATATTACTTTCTCTCACGATAAGTGTCGAAAGGGTTACACCCAATAGCCTGTTCAAAAATCATCCATATATTTATGAATAGTAATATAGAAATTCTTGAGCCCCAATAATGGGGTCCATGATATGTCTGGTTGTTTTTTGATCACTAAAAGAGTGAATAAATTCATATTATTCACATTTCGAATAATTTGAATTGAAATTATTTATTAAATATATTTATAAGTATTAAAGTAAATACATGGAAAAAATTTATCCAATGAATATTAATTTAATATTTAAGGTTCATTTAATATTTTTAGGAATGATGAGTTACGTTAAATGACTCAGATTTTTCACATAGTATATATAATATATATTTTCTGTACGTAATAAAATATAAATAACAATTATGAAATAGTTTATTTCTTCATAATTATTATTTATTAACTATTTAGAAGAAATTAAACATACGGGGATGGGGAACCCTTTCCAGGAATTTGAGATTTCACTATTTAAAAAGGTGAGTGGCTCTCCCTAGTGACTATTCAGGGATATATCTTGAGAGCTTCTATCTACTATTCCACTTTATAGAGAGACAATATCATGATCTCGATGATCTGAGTGAGATCTATCTCATGCATTTCAAGTAGCGAGATGTGGTTATTAATGGAATGACTTAATCACCACCAGATCATCATAGTAGCACCTATAATTTGAATGTAAATGCTCTTGGGGGTTTTTTAATTATGGTTGGATAATCTAGATTGATTATTATTTCGATCTACGATGATTAAATCATAAGAGATTATAATACGTCGAGTGCGGATTTTGAAAAAACCAGGTATTTATAGTTTATTTTTTTTCTTGAATGACTTAATGAAAGATCCTCTTGAATTTTTGTTGTTTTTTGTTATGAGTGAAATTTATGTTACAACAATCACTAGTACAAAATATTTAAATCCGCATCCCACTATCCTCTGCTTCACCCCTTGGTACCTTCATTGACAATTAATAGTTATTTGGAATGTATTAAGTTGATATAACCAAATTATTGTTATGTTGGACCATAAGTGTGTTCCACTTTATGGGATGAATTCATGTTTACCAATTGAATTATTAAATAGTATTAATAATTATTTTAATAATGTATTATCTATATATTGGTTTCAAAATTTTAAATGAAATTATCTATTAAAGTGTTTCATGGTGCCGCCATGGGAAATTTGAAATGATTTCTTTTGGTATTTGAATGCTTCTATTACAACTTATGATCCTTAAGTTTGTTGATCTAAGTTGGGCCCCATGGTATATAGATATATTTAGGTGGTTTTTCCTTCAAAACTAGGTGGTTATACATAGTACCTATAGGATGTCGTGGTGTTCAACCAGATGGATCTACTATTATATACCTAGAAAAGGATTTTAATATTTAGAATAATCTATATCTCTATGTAATATGTGGTCTTCAGGATTTTATATACTTTCTCTATTCTATAGTTGTTATATCTAGTCTAGAAGAGAAAAATTAGGAATAGGGGGTGAATTTAACAACTTATATACATCACGGAACAACCTAAAGATGGTGGATATTTATGGATTTAAAAATTAGACATGACAAAATTGAATGGGATGACATAAAAAACCTTATCATAGAGTATTTTTTTCTTTTATATTAAAGCTATTGATCAATCCCATGAGTTTATAAGGATTATATTGTGGATAATGTTCATGGTGGAGTATCCTACCCAATTCATCAGGCTTTTTTATTTTAAACACTTGTTAGTAAGGAATGTGGCCCCTAAATCAAATTTGTTTTAATTTATTTTTTAGATGAATGTGATGATAAGTTCATAATGTTAACTATGTAAACATATTATTATGTTTTTGTAAGGGAACATATAACTCATAAGGGTTTGATAGAATAAAATTCAACATAATTCCTTTAAATCATTGGCGGTCCCTCTTCTAATGGTAGAATGGGGAGGGCCAGTGCTCTGCACTAGAGCAGTGATATGTATTTGGGGTTGGGGAAAGGCATATCATTATCTCAATCAACAAGAACACCCCGGTCTTATTTTCAGTTTGATAAATAATGAATATTGGTAGTGCATGTCCTAGAGAACCTAAGGTGTTTTTTTTATATTGGGTTGGTCATATTTAGTGATTCAATTTTAGTGTGGATCAATGTATTTTATTTATATTTTTAATTTATATTCATTTTCCAAAATATTACTCTAGAGGTCCACAGTACATAGATACTATGGCCAAGATTTTGTTGCTGAGCCAAGGACTTGGATGTGGGTCCCATGGGATGTAGCAATTCTAAAAACCACAAGGGCTTGTTCCCAATCTTGTTCAAGGGTCAGGGGTTAATGGTGATAGGTATTAAATTTTTAGGATTTATGATTTAGACAAGGTACCATCTACTAGTTTATGGGTAGATTTAATCGAGATTGGATATGTTTTGATTGTATCTACACTTTTTATTTCACTATTTAGTTTCATAAATGGTGTTATTGATATTCAATTTTATTAAATGTTGTATCCTGATAAACCTTGGTGTAGGAGATTTAATCATATTTAGATATTACCAATTTATTCTATAGTGGTTAGGGTTTATTCGAACATATGGGTTTTCATCATTTTTTGGAAAAAAATATTTTATTTTTTCATTTGTATATACTTTCTAATGTGTATCTTTGTTCACATTGATTAGAACCATAGTTTTGTATCTTTTGATTCCTAAAAAGGAAAGGAGTGTTTTCTATTTTTCTAATAATATGTGTATGTCGGTTGAGAAAACAAATGATCTTAGTTATTAACAATCCATTACAATGAATACGATAATTAAAGACATTTCAGTTGGTCCAGAGGCAGCTCCAACAACTTTTAAACTAGTAATACAATATTTTCAATATATCTTCAAAATGATTTAATAGATTAACTCTTAAGAGTTATATAAATTTCTCACTATATAATTTTCAAGTTGTATATCATATATTAGTACCCTAAAACTATACACTACTCACATAGTTGAGATAATTGATGTTTCATCTCAATGATCATGGGGAAAAGTGATTTATCTTTTTGAGTTGGTCTCAATAGGGTAAATTTGTCTTATTTTATATGAAGAAAAATGATAAAATTAGTTATTTAATGATTACAAGATGTTGAATATTTTCTTAGTAATGAAAAGGTTTACATTAACATGAATATATGCACTTTTGGATCAGTTTTGGTGGTCTAGATGATTCTATATGATTCAAATTTGATCAATATATCATTATCTACATATCAAGGTATATGATATACCGATTTCTATGTTTTATATTAGAAATAGGCAGTGAAAAAAAATTCACTCTATTATGTCTTTATAATTCACCAATAGTGTTCATGGATCTCATGAAAAATATCTTTCATCCCTACCTAGACACCTTATTTAGGGGTTTTTTGATGATATTTTTCTATACATGAAAACAATGGAGTTATATATCAACATTATGGATATATTATTCAGTATTATTCAAAAAAAAATGTAATTATATTCATGAAAAAAATTATATTAATTTATGTATTCTAGAGGTGTTCTTCCTTAGGTATGTCATATTAGATTTAGACATGTGATAACATGTTCTGTTTCTTTAGAACAACCTATGCATGTTTTTGACATTTGTAGTTTTTATTTACTATCTTCTTATTAAAAATGTTTTACTTAGAATTTATCTCGCATAGATGTTCACAAGAACTGTCTATGAAATAAGGAGTTAAAATTCAAATGAATGTATAATTTTAATTTTTCTTCTCATGAGATGAAATTAAGGTTGAAATCATTTATGATTTTAATTATATTCATACTTTGGATCTATTATATTATAAAATATGATTCCTCAAGGACTGTTCTTGGGTTATCATGATTTATGAATAAATTATAGTCCTTTATGGTCTATATAATTGGATAATAATGAGAAAAAATACCCTACACTTGATTTTGAGATTGAATTTCCATTATTTACCATAACTTTTTGGTTCCTTATCCCTTAACTAAGAGAGTCCCTATCTACACATAATATAATAACCTGTAAAATTTCTTCTCTGAGGGGTACATGAATCTATGAAAAATCTTTTGGTTTGCTTACCTACAAATGTAATGTTTTAGATCTCGCATTTCTTAAATAAGGGTATTAACCTATTAGAATATCTATGAAGGATATACATGAGGATGTGATTTTGGATTCTAGTGAGTAACAAAATTGTATGATATTTGTAGATAAAATTTATATAAATATTTTATAGGTTTAGTAATATGTTTTCATAGCCCCTATAACAATTTCATAATCAATATAGACTTTGTATATGCTAATAAAAAGATAAATTTAGACAATCATGGGATATTAGAATAATTCATGTGTGTTTACCAAATCCTATGATGGTATTACGATAAGGTTGAGTTGTTTAACAAATGTGAATTTGTTGTGGATTGTACATAAATGAGGGTAGAGTGGATGAGGGACCCTCAAGCCTCATTTTTTTGCGATTCACCCAAGGTAGAAAAAGATTTACCAAAATATTACACTATTACTAGTCTCATTGTATAATGAAATAAATACAAATCTTCTTTGATCAATGAATTACCTATTAGCAGATAATGGAAGGTAATCAAGGACATGGTGGGTCACATCAACCCTTATGTTTGTATGCTTGGAATATGGAGTATGTGAATATTTATTTTGTATGGGTATTTCAATAAACATGTGCTTTCATGGATGTGGTTTTTATTGTAATGGATAGGTTAATTAAGGATGAACATTTCATTCATATATAATAGACTCTTTCAATGGATATAATTAGAAAGACGTATGTGTAGAAATTTGTATGGTTTCCTTGAAAGGAAATGATCATAATACATTCTTAGGATAGTTGTATTATATACCAATTCTAGAATGATGTTCTAAAATTCCAGGGGACTCAACTAATGTTGTTTAAATATTCTCATACTATTATATATGGATAGTTTTATAGAATTATATTCATAATATAGTATATTATTTGTGTTTTTTTGAAAAATTTTGTAGTCCATATGAAAAAAATATCTTTTTAATAGTTTTTGTATTTTAATATATTTTAGGATATAATCCTAATTACCACAGATAAAGAATTATATGGTTGATTGTGTTGGACACTCATCATCTTAAAAGATTTGGGTGAGTTAGTGGTTATTAGGATAAGTATGTTTTATGAATACATAGAGAGCGTGTTATTGATTATGAAATTTTGTGTTGTCAATTTACTCAAAAAAATATTTTAGTACAACAATAGGTGAAAAACCTTGAAGTTCCCCCTTGGTGATAATGTATTTCTATGTGTATTACCGTACATTTTTCATTGATTTGTAAAAAATTATATGATTCATGGATCATTTTTTTATTTTTATCATGATTTTGGAAGAGTTAGGGTTGTGACTTTCCATTTTTCTCTTTCTTAATGAAATGGAGGTATAAATGATTTATTTTAGGTGTAATGTATCAATAAAGACAAATAAATCCTAATTAAGGTTCCAACATTGATGAAGTTGAGATATTGGAATGTGTGGTGCCTGATGAATATGAAAATTTTATGACGGACATGTGAAATAAATTGTTATGGGGAAAGGAAATAACTCTTATCTCTCTGTTGTGGAAGCATATCCATGTAATGAGGGAGTCCTTGGATTGGGAGTCATATATACTAATGAGTTTTTTTAAAATTTAGTGGATCCCTAATGATAAGACTGAAAATGAGAATCCATTAGAGAGGGAGTTTTTAATAATAGTAAAATTATATGTATGTATTTTTGTATCAATCATGATTTAAAAAATTTATTCATAGATTATAAATAATGTTCTTAGTTGTAGTAGGGATGAAGAGTTATTTTTATCAATGAATTACGGGAACACCTGTTAGAATATATTGTAGGTGGTCATCAAGTACCTAGTAAAGTCACAAGAATCACCATATGAGCTTGGATAGAGCCACTTAAGGGATCTAAATACCCTACTGGGAATGTAAGGGTGCAATGAGGTTCCTATTATGTTTAACAGATTTCGAATGGTGTACTGAGTGAATTTGTATGGGATGGATAGGGATATCTATTCTTTTTCCCAATTCTACTCTTTTTGATCTTCCTCCCACAACATGTATTTATGAATAAATCATTTTATTGTTTCCCTATTGATTGAAAAGAACCTCCATGTGCTTTTATTACCTAAATAGGGTTCTATTATATTTTTTGTTCATGTTTTATGTTTCTAACTCATTATAATACAATGATGTGTTCTAATCATATTAGTTAACTAATCTCTAAGTCAAATACATGATTCAAATGGTTTGTTTATATAAATTTAGAATTACCATCCTTGGGATTAAACATAGTGATTATATATAGTGGGTGATCTCCCAAATTATTTCTGTAGTAATTTATTACCACATTAAAGTGTTTTTATATTATTGTATAGGTTTTATTGAATAAATGTTTTTATGTGTGTTTCTATGTAAAATAGCAATTATTTTGGTATAAATGAATCATGGAATGTCTCGGTAGGTGTAAAAGATATCATGTAGGTTATTTTGAATTGTTCTCATATTGGAATAGAATTTCCATAATTGTAATATAATATTTTCATAGGGCTATCAACCATGATGAGTGGTGTTGAATATGAGACACCTATTCATATGTTGGAAAATATGGGATACATGGGTTGGATATAGAGTGAGTTTCCTATAGGGTCTATTTACTAGTAATTGTGGATTTAAACATATCTATAAGAATTTTGGGTTACATAGTATTGGAATGTGAATCCTTTATGTGTGTTTATATCATATGTTTCTTTTCTGTTAGATTGTATTGGTTCATGATACTAGGTTCTGATTCCATTTCATAATTGATGAGTTAGTGGTATGGATTATGTTATGTGTTCTTGACATGAGTGAAGGAGTGGTGGTATTTATTTTTATAAAAGGACACACATCGATTGAAAAGGTTGTTGTATGAGGTTTTGGGGGGACATTTCACTAAATAAAATGGTGGAAATGTGGGATGTGAAGATAAAAACCCACCATGGGAAAGAGGGATCTCCAATAAGACTCATTTTGTGGAAACATCCTTGTATTAGTGGGTATTGGTTAATTTTTGATGGATTATTAAAATGTTATGTCACCAAAACATTTTCATAGAGTAAAAGTATGTCTATCCAAGGTTTATCAAAGCATGGTTAGTGCACGATGAACCAAAATGGATATATAATTACATATTTTTTTTCACCAATTAATAAAAAAAACATATTTTCATGAGTAAATATTAGGACAAATTTCTATTTTACTATTGGGTTATTTAATAAAACACTATACAGTAAACCTATTGCAGGTACATGTTTTTCTCTTAGGGTTCAAAAAAGGGAGACTGATCTATTTATAATTCTTGATAATTTAGTCATGGGATGGAATAGAGGTTATACCAACAAATAAAATGAGATCATTTTGGATCAATTCCTTAGTATTCATTTTTCCATTAATCAATTTACATATTTAAATTCCACATACAAAAATCCTTTTTTTGATTATGTGTATTACTCTATTGTGCTCAATTTATAAACTAATGTGATCCAAATTATCTAGTAAGCTCATCATTATGATTCCATGTTCATTATTTATATTTTTTTATGTATATTATTTGTAAGGTTCATTACTATCTGGTATCAATCCAATACATAGTTTAAGTGATCACAACAAATTGGCAGTCTATTACATATGGGAAATCTTGTATGAGGCCATGAAGAACACTTAGATAGTATTGATGAATCAAGATGGAGAATTACACATATTTTTTAGATGGTAAACCTGATATAATATCCAAAGATTAAATTTTTAACATTTTTGATAATGATCATCTAATAATGATTATCCAAGGATTTATTATAGGACCTATTACATTTTGGAGGATGAAAAAACGCATGGTAGGTGAGATTGTGAAAAAATGTTATTTTTCTAACAACTATATAGAGTAATTTCTCAATATTATAGTGGTATTCAAAAAATTGTCCAACTTTTTTATGGGTTTGTAAGAGATGGATCATTGAATTGTTTGAGACACCAAGATTGAATACAGAAAATTTAATAGAATATATTTCTTGTGACAGAATAAAATATTATTATGAATTAGAGGTACTCTAGTATTGGTCATCTATAAATTTAGAAGTGAGAAACAATTGAAAATTATATGATTTTAAAAGTAGAAGATGAAATTATTTTATGATTGTAAAATGAAATATGGGTTATTTAGATCATGAATAAAAGGTGATAGATAGCTCATACTTGTGATTAGTTTCTCCCTTTTAGTAAAAATTAAATATAGTGAGGTGAACATAATTATTTCTATAACGATTTTATATTTAGTGACATGGTGTGATATATTATGGAATTTTTTGAGTGATTCAAATTTGAATATTTATAAACTGAGGAATATATATGAATTATATAAATTCTGTATAGAGTACTTAAACTTTTGGGACCCATGATTTTCACCACTATTCCTAATATTATTGTTAATATAGTATATCTGTAAATTTGTATACTTTTGGTAAATGAATTGATAATTAGATTAGATTCCAGTGGCATTATTTGTCTATAATACATTTGTGAAAGGATCTCATGATGTTTATATTAGGTTATAAATAGTAATCTTTATTAAATAAAACCCCAAGTTAATTAAAAAATATAAATAGTACAACGATTATTGATCATGGATAAATGAAATCCAATGGCGTGGAGAATGTTTTTAGTTTTTTGAGTGCCTGAACCATATTCTGTATAAATTATGGTAAATTAAAATACATAAGTGCACGAAGAATATGGATAGTAGTGGCTAAAATTTTCATTTTTATTGAATTCATGTAGATTGGATTTTCTACTGTGTATAGAATGCATAGAAGTCATTAACGATCTAGAATATTGAGTAAATTCGTATTTTACGGTGAATGAAAATGTATTTGATTCATGGAATGGTTCAATATAGTGATATGGATTGTATGATGTATGTATTAATGAGACATAAAATGTAATGTTCAATCAATAATAATGTTTGTTGATGGACTGAGTATGAATTTCTCACACTATAGATTTTACTGTATGAGGTCATGTGATGATTAGAATTAATGATCTGTGAATAAAGGTATTATAAAAAAAATTATTTCATATATATGTTTATGATGTCAATGATTGAGAATTTGATAAATATTTTTTTGATCAGGAAAATTCTAGTGAGAACTTGAATTTATTCGGTGTCACAATGTGTTAAATATTGATTTTTTATGGGTATTTGATGTAGAGTAGGTATCATTGCCTCTAGTTATTTTTGATTTAGGATGGTGACATGGGATCTATTGAATGAATTTAATTTTAGGGATTCCATGAATGTGAATTGAATTTGATAATGAGATGGCTATAGTTTAGATTGTTCTAATGATTCATTTGTATTTGTTGCAGGGGAATAATTATTTGAATTCCAAATTGGTGGTTGGATGCCTCAAAAAATTATGACCTGTGTAGTCTATTATAAATTCATGATGGTTTATCATTCGGGATAAAATTGGTATGGTTGATAGTTTGTAATGACCTACATCATTATGTTTCAGTGGTACCAGAGAATAGTATTGAGTCAAAAATTTCTTTATATCTTTTCCATTCATTTTTTGGAAATAACAAACTCTTTCACAAAAAATTAAATAAAAACACTTTTATGTCCAAAGTGATTTAAGAATGTTTTTATAGAAAACATGTAATCTTTACCATTCCCAAAAATTAATTTATTGTATTAATGAATATAAATATGCATTATTTTTTAAAGTTATCATAATAAGAATATATCTGATAATGATCAAATAATCCCTTCTAAAATTATATATAAAATAATTTTCATCTTACAATCATAATGAAAATGGTTTTACAATCAGATTTTACATAAAATATGAAAAAATCAGAATTGTACGCATAGAGAAATTTGTATTGATATACTATATGGAAATCCATTAAATTTACCTAAGCATTAATTTTGAATATAGAAACCAATATTCCGTTGTAATTGAATACCTTTTTCACTATAAATTTGTACAAAAAATAATTTTCTATATTCTCTTATAATATGACCATTGAGTTCCATGAGTCCATGTCCTCGCAAAAATCTCTAATAAAATATGACAATAGGAGGATCAAGAGGACCATTGGAATAATTCCTATAAATACATGGACATTTGATGATTTCAAAAGTAGAAAAAAACTCATGTAAAGACACTCTGGTGATTTTGCTGTTGTGTGAGAGTTCTAAAGATTTCAAAAGTGAATTTCTAGTTCATTGAACTTTAATAATTTTGAGTTAATATTTTTAATTTATTTATGCATTTCTGACTGTGTCATTATGATCTAGTTCTTCATAGGATAGGAAGACAGATGATTCAATCAATTTATTTATTGAGGTCTTATAGATGTACCAAGACATAATCTGATCATCGCATCAAGGGGTATTAGGGAATGTCAGACCGAGCAAAGCTGATCATTGTATCAAAGGATCAAGGGGATGGTGACACAAAGAGATCGTCATAATGAGGGCATTACCTGGTATGGGAAAGACATATATTCAAGAAAGTATAAAACGAGAGAAATTTATCATAGGTTATATTATACCATTGTCTTTGGGTTACAATTGTTATATTAATTTACTAGTTTTTTACAAGACATAATCTAGTTATCCTTTTGAGGGATATCACAGATAGGTAGATAGAGGAAACTTGATCATTGAATCGATGGATCACAGGTTTAATGAGTCATATTGATCATCATATTGATGGACTTCCATTGTAAGGTAATGACATAATTTCTTATAAGTTTAAAATAGGGGGCCTTTATCCATGGATATTAGATACCCTTCTCTTTGGGGTTGAATAATTGTATTCATTTTCTGGTTTTCTTACAAGTTCATTATTTCCATAGAATTTGTAATAGAATTTGTATTAATTTTTATACATCATTTCATTTTTTTCTTGTATATCTTAATAGATTTAATTATTATAGAACTCCTTTAACCTATATTACTCTGTCAATTCATTTTTACTCTGAATACGATTCTATTCCCTTTAAGATAAAATAACTACTTTTTTAAAAATATGATTTATTGTAACAATTTTGATTATAAATATTACTATGCTTACTTTGATTTAATAATTTTCTATTTTGAATAAGACTTGAGAATAATTTAAATCCTATAGAATACAAATCAAAATATACATGATTCTGATAATTTTTTCATCAAACTTAAGGGATCAATAAAATCATCTTTTAAATACTGAAAAGGTATTTTGAATATGATTAATTTAACCCTAACAAATTATGTTTCATTTAAGGTTAAGAAATAATGTTTTTATCTTAAAACTCACACCTCAAAAAATAACATATATTCATATACATTTCAATATAAGAATTGTCATCATATCCAAGTCTTTATTTTAATAATACATACAGTTGGTATCAGCTGTGGTTTCCATTTATTATACTTACTACCTTTATATTCTCGAATTTTTTATGTCAGTTTATATTTTATAAAATCCCTATTTATAAATATTTTATACACTAATGTGTATTGTCGAATATAATTTTTGAATTTTTTTAAACATTATATAACACAATGTTGGTTCAATAGATAACATAAATCCAAATAGACCCTCCATTTTTGATGGAGCTAATTATTAGTATTGTATATATAGAATGAATACATTCATTGTAAACACTCTAGTGGACAATTTTTTCATGGTAACTAAATATTATAAGATTTATAATAAGGTAGTATTTTTCCTTTAAAAATTTTGAAAAGTCAGATTATCAGTTGAATTACAGGGTTAGAGGCATTTTATTATATTCTATAACTGAAATAATTTATATTCATATTCTATCTTGTGAAGGTGATTAAAGTATTTTGAAAAAATCTTGAGATTCCACATTTTAGAACATCTATGATTGTTGAAACTACAAGATCAATGCTCAAAGATGATTATGAAGCTATTAAATTTATTTATGTTGAACCTATTATAAAGATTCAAAATAGGTTTAAGAAAATATTCAATATATTATAATAAATTTAATATAAGAGATTACAATAATAAATCCTTGTTGAAAAGATAATTGATATCACAACCAATGGGTGGGAATCTAAGAGAATAGCTCTTGATGTATCGAGAAAGAAAAAAAACTCACTATTGATGGTTTATTTGGAACTCTTTTAAAAAATTAGGGTATATTGAATTGAAAGCATAAAAATAATGAAAACTGATGGTAGAGTTTCTTTTCCTAATAATTCAAATTCAATAAGAGCTTCAACTCTATATAATGTTATTAAATTAGCAAACAAAAAAATGTTGTTTTTTAATCAGATTCAAGTGATTCTAATTATTCTTAGAATCAATTGACAATATTTCTCAAAGATTGAATAATATTGTTTGTAAAGAGGATTTAATGTACAAATACAAGAAATGTTAAAAGTATATGAATTAAAAGAAATATTCTAAATTGACTTGTTATGAATTCAAATAATGTAGACATATCTGACCTCATTATCACAATTTAAAATGAAAATAAATAAACGATAGATATTCTGATAGAAATAAAAATATATATTATAAGTATAATAATAAGAATTTTCATAAAGATTATGAAACATGGAACGAATGTGGAGGTGATTCTTTATAAAAATCATTATATAATGAAATTAAAGAATAATGGAATATTGTACTTCTTGCTAAACTGTAAATTGAAAATTAATATTTTATGGCCAAGGTACACAATTACAATTCCTTAAAGAATATACCATTAAATGAAATTATTATGATGAAGACAATTAAACATCTTTTGATAAAAAATCTTCCTTAATTAGTGATAATAATATTTACCATCATTTGAAGAAGTTTCACTTTTTTTAAAAATTCGAGAAAATGAAAAATGTAAAATGGGTAAAAACCCTGATAAGGCTTATTGAAAACATTCAAAAGATAATTCATGAATTTTTCTTTTAACAAATGAAATATTAGATCAATCAAATTAACATGATAATTAAAATTCAAAAAATATACAATTTATAATGATTTAGAAAAATTAATTTTTGAAAATGATAGTTTGAAAACTATTTTTTAGAAACTCAATTCAAAAACTAATAATAAACTGTATAAGAATTTATTTGTCGAAAAAAATATTAAATTTCCTAACTGAAGACACTTTTATCTAACTTTGTTTATAACAAGGATGGTTTTAATATAATTTATTAAAACTCCATCTATATAGTACTAGTTCAGGAATGAGGTATACTCATCGAAAACTATTTTTTAATAACAACTTCATTGTTAATTTTAATTCCCCCTTATATACAAAATTCCATCATGTAAGCCATTAGGAAAATAATTTATCATTAAATAAAATTAAATCCTTATATTTTTATAATTTATATTTTCCAAAAAAAACTGTGGATTCCTAATAATTTTTTTCCTAACATTTGTGGACCCAAGAAGGTTTGGATTCTGAAAGACTAATTGTTTTTTAGGAAAAAATAGAGAATCAAAAATAAGAATATATGATACATTGATTGTGTGTGTTCGAGACATATGACAAGACACACATATTTCATTGAAAATATTATCAAAAAAAGATGAATAAATTAAAAAGAATATTAATTCAGAAGAGAATGAGGAGGATAATAATTCCAATAAAAATTATTTGAAAACATTTCATTCCTCGTAATAATAAATGTTATATTTAGAAAATCTTAATGAAAATTCAGTTTGTTATCAAAAAAGTTATCAATCATTTAGATAATAGGTTTCTTAATCCAAGAGGGATGAACAAGATAAATATCCAAATATTGAAAGAATCAAGAGTGTTTTTTCTAATATAATAAAAATATCTGATAGAAAGTAATGTGAATAGATAATTTAATAATCAATGTCCAAAAAATATTAAATTAAATCAGTTTAGAAGTGATCAGAACTAATCATAGAAACATTTGATCAGAATAAAAATATATAAAAAGGATCATTGTTTAATTTCTTGATTACAACATTCATACATTGAACATATTTGAGAAATCAATTCACTAATTTCTCATGTCTAAGACTGTGTTTTATTTAGTTGTTAAAAATATATACATAGAATAATATTTAGTGAAAACTTTGATGGATAGGTTGATTCAACTGGAGGAAAATTACAATTCTTTTTAATAAATTACCATATCCCATAAGAATATTTCTTATATGGTCATAAAGTGGCTTCATGATATTGATAATGATATCAAGATTCAAGAAGGATATTTTAAAAATTTCAATAATTATGTGAATTAAATTGATGGTTCTTTTAATATTGTTGAAAGATAAATGGAAAAATGTGAATTTTCCTAAGCAGTTTTTGAATTCCTCAGAGAAACAAACTCAAGATATCTCAAATTTGAGACTAATTTTAATATTTCTCCCCCAATAGATTTCAAGATTCAATGTCTATACATATGAATTTATTATCATGAAGAATCCTAAAGAAGTTTCCATAGAAAGGGTGAAATTTTAGGATAATCATTATAAATTTTTTAATAAATTTTTCAATCTGAAGTGGAAAAAATAAAAGAGCAAGATAAAAAAATTTGGATCTAGGAAAAAAATTCAACAGCTAGAATACAGATAAAAGTTTCAAGATGTATTTAAGGGAATGTTTGAGTTGACAGAATGGATTATAAGAATATGATGGAAATTTTAATATAAAGATTTCTAAATAAATATTGGACTATTAAAACTCTAGTTTTATTTTTATTTGGAATTTCAATAAAAAACATATTCATATAAAAGTAAATTTATATTCTTCCAATTATTGTGGGATCAATGTTATTTCATCATAGATAATCATGTACATTATCATTTTTTTGTATTGTTATTTCTCTCCCACCCATTTAATTTATTGCAAGAGTACTCCAAAATCAATTAGGAAAATAAAAAAGGGGGATAACTTTAGACAAAGGGGAAGAATTTTTTACAAATAGGAAATATGCTTCAAGTATGGGGATAAGTTTTTATAAAATATGATAATACTATCCTTAAGGAAATTATTATCATTTGGGGGAGTTTTTCATATTCCCTATTTTATTCAAGAAATTTATAAACTCTGGGGGTATAGTTATGAATATTTCATTTTAAATATAACATTCTAAAAAATGATAATGATCTTAAAATTTTCAAATTTAGTTTCTAATTATGTTTTATAGTTTGTGCATTCGAAAAAGGGGGAGATTGATGAATAAAAAATTTCTTTATAAATTTTTCATCCATTTTTTTGGAAACCACAAAATCTTTCTTAAAAACTGAGTTACTAAATATTTTATGCCCAATGCATTTTAGGAACGTTTTTATAGAATATATATATATATATTACAATTCTTATAATTAGTTTAAAGTATTCATGGATATAAATGTAATTTATAACTTTTTATTATCTTTATAAGAACAAATCTAATAATAACAAGATTCTCCTTTATAAAATCAGCTTTAAAATACATTTCTTCTATATTTGAAATGGAAAGGTTTCATAATTGGATTTGACATCAAAGATAATAGTATTATAATCATTCTCATACAAAAAATCATAATGACATCCTATATGAAATTTCCTAGAATTTACCTATGTTTAAATTATAAATATAGAAATCCATATTTTATTGTAATAGGATTCCATTTCCACTTTAAATGTCTACAAAAAAATTATGTTATGCATTATGTTATAATTTGACTGCTGAAGTGTAAGGAGTCTTTGTACTTGTAAAATATCAGATAAAATATTATTATTGATGGATAAAGATAATTGTTGGAAGCATTCCTATAAACACCAGGTTTTATGATTTTGAAAGTAGATGTACACTCACGCATAAACACTATTAATATTTTTCTGATGTGGGAGAGATCTAACGCTTAAAAAATTGACCTTCTTGTTTCTGGTGCTTGTAATATTTTTTAGTTTTTCTTTTCAATGGATTTGATCATTTTTGATTATGTGATTATAATTAAGGGCTTATGAGGATATGAATACATAAGATCTGATCACCTTATTGATTAAGGGAATATTAGGATAGTAAGACAAAATATGATCATCGTATCGACGGTTGTTGGGTATATACAATTAGATTAATGCGAATAATTATATCATGGGCTCTTGAGGATAGAGAGACATACCAATCATTATATGGAGGGATTTCCCTTTTAAGGGAATGTCAAAATATCTTGTAAGTATAAAATATGGGACCTTTGACCTAGTTTATTGTATACCCTTCTGTTCAGTATAAAATAATTGTATTTATTTACTAGTTTTATTTCAATAAATAATATGATCATCTCCTCGAGGGATGTCGAGGATAGACAGATAGATCATATCTGATCATTTAATCAAGTGCTCATGAGAATAGTAATAATGATTGATAATTATATTGATGTATTTTCATAGTAAGAGAAATATTTACATTATTTTAAGTATAAAAAAAGGGATCATTATCCTAGGTTATGGTATATCCTTCTCTTTAGGTTAGAAGGATTGTATTCATTTAATTATTTTATTAAAAGTTCTTTATTTTAGTTTCATTTTTAATTGAAATTGAATTCATTTATATTCATCAATATATTTATATCTTTTATAACATAATATCTTTAATTACAATAAAATTGATTTACCTTGTTTTAGTTTTTTTAATACAGTATTACTCTGAATAAAATTATATACGCACAAAGATAGAATTGGTAATTTTGTAATTTTCTGATTTATCTTAACCGTTATGATTACAATTCTTACTATACTGACTCTAATTATACCATTTTCCATTATTAGTATGATTTAACACTATTTTAGGCATGTGCAATACATTTCAAACTATAATTGATTACAATATTTAGTTCAGTAGAACTAAGGTCTTAATCTGATCTTTTTTAAATACTTAAGAGGTATTTTGAATATGATTATTTTAACCATTTCGAACTAAGAATCATTTAAATATAAAAATTAATTTTTTAACATAAAATTCACCCGTCTTTTATTTTTTAATATTCTTATACATTTCGATCCAACAATTGATATTTGATCCATTTCTCTGTTTTAATGATACTTAAAAACAATTAGCTCTTGGGATAGTGAAATTAAAGAGATTTTAAATTTTTTAATTCAGTTAAAAAAATTTAGATTTTATAAATGTTTTGAATAATTAAAATAAATATTGTTTTTAATATATTCCATGTGAAGCAGAATAGAAGTAGAGTTCTACACATTTGATAAATGAGGTTTTAATGTCTTTTGTAGCAATAGACCACCATTTTGTTTCTATAAGAAACCAAACATCAATTGTAAATGATGTATAATGAAGTGAAGAGATAAAAAATCCTATGTGGTTCACCAAAATCAAATTGGTTCCAATCTAATAATTAACTTTTTTAAGAATCACTTATAAGAACAAATTTATAACCCTCGTGAGATTCATGAATAATAGATTTTCAATCAACATAAAAAAGCACAAGATAGTTCTAGAAATGTTTAATAGTATTTGAAATATTAACCCTATATAAGATCTAATGTATTGTGGTTACATTCATATATATCCCATCAATTATTTTTTCTTTAAAATGGTAGTCCATACTTTCAAAATTCTAAAGTTACTCCTACAAAATCATATTCCTTTTATTTTTCTCTAAAGTGAAAATATGATCTTGTTTCTTATCAAAATAATTTTCTCCTCATTAGTATCATCTCAAATATTTATTTCAATCATTATTTTGGCATCCTCTTATAAATCAATGATTAAGAAATCCATCTACAACATTTCAACCATAGACCGATGAATGTGATATAAGGAGATTCCTTTAGATTATTCCTCTTTCTCTATTATATTCTTATCTATTTTTTAAACTAGAAACACTAAAACATTCATAATGTCATCATGTAACTCATGTTCAAGAATGTTTTTTGGCACACCTAAAACATATTTTTATTCTTTTAACTGATTTGGGACATCAATCTTTTAACCTACCTACCCTTTCCCCTTAGATTCATCATACTCAGATATTTGATTTTCACTATGAGTTGTATTACCATTATTTATGACCTCATCATATGAATTGTATTTTCATTATGGATCCTTGTTGGCCCAAATCTTTTTAGTGTGCATTATCTCCATGGGTTTTTTCTGTTAGGAGTAATTCTAACATCCTTTAAATTTTATCCCCTTATGCAGAATGCATCTCATCGACTACATAATTCCTTTATTTACCTTCTTTCTCCTTGGGATTTGTAGTCCTATTACATGTATTCCACCTATATAGTCTACTAAGGATTGGTTAAAGTTATCATAACCATAATATGCCTCAGTGAATAAATGTTCTTAGACATTTTCTAACTCTACTATAGGGGTTTAGATTCTAACCTATGAATGTTATACAACATTTCCATTATATGTTGCAATATGTCATTCCACATTCCCCTGATAAGAGAATTTATATTATATTCCATGAAAGTGTTTCTCAATTTGATAATCAAATTGGTCATCTTGGGATATATCTTATTCATAGCATCCACCTATACCAATTTCTTTGATGCCAAGATGTCGTGAATTGAGCTTCCAAAGGGAATGCAAACATACTTACCCTCCACACATAAATACGTATGAATCATATATTGGAAAGTTTCATTTCTATATAGAATTTTTAGTGAATTATTATTATTATTTTTGATGTAATTACTGGGTTTTGATTAACCTATCATGCACACAACCTCACCCCCCAACGGGAGGGAACATCATCAATTTGGGACTATTCACCCAAACATGCACCAGATGTGGAATCTATGACATTGTCTATTCTTCAACCCAAACTAACATTGATATTCAAGAAGAGACAAAATTGAAATCCCTATAAAAATTCATTTCCATAATCCACCAAAAATAATTCATCTGTCCCTGTCACTTAACATAATAGTATAAATCCACCCAATACTCAAAGAGAACTATCTTATTAAAATAAATCTCTTCCACAAATTAAATACAAACAAATTCCAATTAAAATTTTTAAATGTTATCTTTAATAATATTAACAGCGATATTGGGTGACAAACATATATTAATGTGTTGTCCTTAATAGATGTCGACCAACCATTGTTTCTAACATTTGAATAATCAATGGAATTTTAAATGGAAAAAATAAGTTCTGGGAAACATACCAGTGACACTTGAGTCACTGTATCATGATTCATGTGAAAATTATAAGTCCATTTTAAAAGGTAGAAATGGGATCTATTTCAGTTTCATGGTGCTTTAGACCATGCCAGGATGAAATCATAATCTGAAAAAAAAAATCAACATCTGCCAATTTTTATGAAGACCAATAGATTACCATTCATGTAGTCCCTATGACTCTAAAATAAATCAACAAAATGATTCAAAGGAAGGATATTGACTCCTAAATTGATCGACCATGGTCAGAATAAGGATGGACAATGCTTCTATAAACATTGTGGTAGATATTTGGATCCATAATATAACTTGTAGATAGTACAACACTTCTAGAAGCCTTTATCTAACCCAACATAAGTACAGGTGTTATTAGATGTTTCTAAGTTTTTTATTATTCCTCTCCATATTCCTATTATTTTAGTAGAAATTAGATAGGTTGATCAACCATGTTTTCTTCTCACTAAACATGCTTCTTCTCACATTATTTTTCGAATTTTGGAGAGACATTGATTACTATTATAAGAAATGGGTTCTCCTATATTATTTTCCTCCTGATACATCTATATAATTTTTTAATTTTTGGAGGCTAGATTAAGATATTTGAAAAAATACATCACTAGGACATCGAGAAATTATTATTACATTATAGGTATTCTTATAGGATGGATACATGTTTCTGTGGAATGATTAACTCACAAATATCCTTAACATTATACTACTGGTGTAAGAACCCTGCTAATATATGAGGAAAATAATCTTTTAGTTTCTATTGAATTCATTATTTTTATCCCTATTGTAAGAAATAATGCAGTTTTTGAAGCTATAGGACTCTTTGGCGCTTATTAGTATCTCTAAAACACATGTTTTGGATGAAATAGGTGTCCATCATAGTTAGGTTAAACTGTGATTCCAAATCCACCCAAATATTTTATATAGTGTTGGGTGGTCCAGTGCACTTTTTGGGGCCACACAGTAGTAATAATTTTGAAATTATCATTGTAGATGTGTCTCATAGAATATTTGAATTGTTAGTCTTACTATGTGCCTATCCCATGTGTGGGGTTCCATGGGATAGTTATTTTCCCATTGTTTCTGCATGTTATATCTAACTAAACTTATAAATTGTATAACCTATTAATAATTGGTTAAAATAAAATTTTACCCCACATTACATTAAACTAATTTCTCCTTTCTCTCCCTTCATTTTCAGGCATAGAAATCCTACTTGTTGGGATCTCTTCCATAACATCAAGCTAGGATACTATGTTTCTATTCCCTTCAATATTATAATTATCCATTGTTCATCTCTTTGGATTCCACTTATCATGATATTTGATCCATTACAATATTTTATCATTTACCTCACCATATTTTATTCTGTGTTGGTGTGAGCTTATATTCCCTACCTTTAGGGTATTCATCTAATCTCTTATTTTAGTTTTTTCCAAACTAAATAAAGCATTTATAAAGGACGAGTTCTCTATTAAAAGATTAAGGTATGCGGTCTATGACTTTTCCCCCAATGTCTATCCATTTATGATTTATTTTCATTGTGTTTCATGATGATTTAACCATGAATTTACACAAAATGATAATTTGGTAAAAATAAATTATCTAAATTTCAATCTAAATCCTTCCTTATAACAATTGAAATCATTGGTGTTTGATACCTCGACATGAACCAATGAATTAGTGTGTATTACTTATTATATGTTTCAATGAACATTGTAGTGACTCCCCAAACCACCTTGCAGGTGTTCTTGACTTGAAACATCAAATGATATTTTATTGTTTTAAGTATATGAATCCTTAATCAATAAATGGAAATCATAAATCACATGTCTCTTATTAATTTTAACTAATTTATGGTTTTATGCCCCTCTTGATCCTTTCTTATTGTATTGAAAAGGTGTTGTAATTAACCTATGAAAATTATAATATGATTGGTTATTAAATGTTCTATGATGAACTATGTATATATGTATTTATATATATGAGGTACAAGGCTTATATTTTATATGGAAATGTTTATTATTTATATGAATTGTTTGACTTGAGATAACCAGGGATTATAGAGGGAACGCATTGAGCACTAAGAGGATGCCATTCTGATTCATTGAGATGGCCTCCAAGGGAGAAACTCACCATTGAAATTGATCTTTTTAAATTAGTTGAATCTATGAATGGTCTTGTTGGATCTCTTATATGTATCTATAAAATTAAAATCCCTAAGATGCACTCCTTCTAATTATCATGATTTATCAAGACCTATGAAAAAATTGACTATTTCCCTTAGGATTTGGTGATGATTAACATGTGAATTAACATGGAAATTATCCAAGGAATCTATAAGATAAATTTATAGTAGAATTCCTTTGATGAACACAATGGATTACACATGTCCCAAACTGCTATGATGCAAGGATGTGTGTCATGAGATCGTATCACCTGCTAAGGTCAAGGGTACCCTGGTTTCTCTTGGGATCCTCTTTTATCATTATCCTCATTATCACTACTTGGTTACCATTATTATATACCCAAACACCTAAATAAATGATGAAATTAACACATAATGAGAGACATACAATACCTGATGAAGAAATTATAATAGGCTAGCTGCCCGAAGGGGAACCTGAGATCCACATTTGTTGCATTTATATCATCTTTTAATTTTATATACCTGAAATCTATTTTTTTTTCAAAGACTTGATATTTATATCATCTATTATTGGTGTCTTACTAATTTTATCTCACATATTATCTGGGTCATCAATGTTACCCATTAAGATTATATAATTATAAGTGTAGATAAGGGGAAGCCTCGAGTATGAATGATTAAATTCATGAATTATGATAGGAGCTTGGTTGTTAATGACTATGACATTGCTCAGGATTCATATATAGTTTTTTGTCTTTTTACACTTTTTAGAGCATATTTTATCTTCCGACTAGCATGTATCCTTGGTTCATTTTGTAGTGACATGACATCATTTTGGTATATGGTTCTAATTTGATATTTTGAGTTTATTATTTATTTATTTGATGTTTATACTTATCCTTCAACATTTTTAATTATTATTTCTTCTATTTAATTGTTTAATCAATTTTCCCTAGTTCTTCACAACAATTATGAGGTTATATTTTCCTCAATATAAAAATTTGACCCTCACTATAATTAGATATCCTCTGACATACAAGGATGTACACTCGTATCCATGTATCTAATCACTCTATCTACTATTAATGGGTGAACCAGGATGGAACATTAGAAAGTTGTATCAAAGATTTATCTTCATTTAAATATAATTTAGAATGGTATAATGGAGAGTTGGAAGTTCCAGAATTGGTAAGGGTCATGTTATAATGTGTAGGTAACCTGCATACAAGAGAAAAGCTGAATGACTGGGGAATGAGAAGGTTTCCTTTTGTATTTCACTTATTGATGTTGATATAAATTCGTCGTTGTCTGAATCACATTATTTCTATGTTATTTATTCTTAATGGATTATCTAACATGGCCTGGTATGGAAAGGATCATTTCCACACGCATAATTATAAGAACAAAGTTGTTCACATTCCATAAATATGTCATGAAAACTAATATAACATTACTTCTTGTATTTCTTTTCTTACATGTGATTATCAAAAAAATTTACATACTTTTATTGCCATAACATTCCATAAAATATATAGTATAATTCATTATTAATGTGTATTCTCTAAACTAAGTGTTGTTTTCCTATATAACAATAGTATAGAACACTAATCAACAAATTATTATATGGTTATATATCATTGGGGTTGTAATACTATAGCCCATGGTCCTAAATTACGACATTATAACTTATTAGAGATAAAACATAAAGAGGGTATCACATAGATGTCTACTTTGTGTGTTATTATTCTAGTATACTCTACTATCATATCATCCTTATTCCGAAATTTTTCTCAAACTCCCATATTTTGGATTGATCAATGAAAGTATTAAGCTTGAAATTTTGTACTTATTTGGGGTGATAACACTGGATACTTCATTAAAAGCATGTTCATAGAGTGTACACCATTTCAATGTTTCTCTTATTGTGATTGGTTATTTTTTCATATAGAGATTTTTCATCCTTGAGATAATAGTTTTTTATTTCATACATTGGATGGACTAGCTAGTGTCCTATCATTCCAACATTGACTATAATCAAAGAATGATGTATTTCATTTAATATGAGGGTGGTACATATTTTAAAAGGGATAAAGTTCATGCATATTTTAGTAGATATGGACTTTTATTTCATGATACTAGAGTGATGACATCCTAGATTTGTACTAATTACATGGACTATATAGGGGTTTTCTTTCATATTTTTGTTATGTGGTATATAATTTTAAGGATTCCTTTCCTGAATGTTTCACGGGACTACCACCAACAATAGCTACATTATTTGAGGTTAATCTTGATCTTGGAGAAGATAAAATGTTTATTCCTATATAAAGGATGTCACATACTGAACTTCATGAGATCAAGAGGATGTTGGTGAATTTGAAATTTATGAATTTTAACATACATAGTACATAACCTTGGGGTGCACACATGCTTTTCACCCAGAAGAAAGTAGTAACCCTTTAGATATTCATAGATTATCGGTAGTTGAGCCATCATAGAGATATGAATATGTATCTTTTCACTCACAAATATGATATTTTCATCCATCTCATAAGAGAAATGGTATTCTCAAATATTGATATATGGTTAAGATATCATCAATTATGTGTCATTATTTTTTACTACCTCATTTATTAATTTGAAAAATGTATGATATTTATGTGTGCTTGGTTATGTTGTTCGGTCATATGAACATTCCCCCTATTTTCAGGGACTTTATGAATAGATTCTTCCTCCCATTCATGGATTCCATTATTTTAGAAATTTTGTAAAAAAATATTTACTCTCAGACTCAACACAATATTGAAAAACATTGTGATTTCATATTGAGTGCACTAAGAGAGAATTGGTATTCTTTCAAACATTCCAAATACCATATATGGAATGATAAGGGTCCCAAACTGGGATATGTTATATCATAATTAGAAGTATTAATTTTAAAATATAATGTCAGGGGAACAGTTTAATAGGAGTATCCCATGAAATTGTTTGACATATTTATTTACTTGGAGAAGGATGGGTATTACAATAATTCTTTATAGTAATTATCTACTCGTACAACACAAATTATAAACATGTCCAAAAATGGTGTAATGTTTTTCTATTCGAAACAATGTGAAAAATCATTTCATGAGTTTCATGGAAGACTATCGGCATACCCAATCATAATACTAACTAATAATGGAAGAGAATATATGTTGTTTTATGATGAATTGACATTAGTCTAAGATCATTTTTTATGTAGGATGATCGAGTCATTGTGTATAAGACTCAGTAGTTGAGGCCTTATGATTGTAATTACCCAACACATGACCTCAAGATCATATAATATTTCTATTTCTTACGTTGTTTGAGTCACTATTTGTTGGGAGAGAACTTTTTGGTGTATATGAACACAAAATCATCAATTTTATATTTACATAGAATGACATGAACCTCATAAATTTATGTGGGTTGAGTACCTTCAGTCTATCGACCTAGAGATTTCCTATATAATTAAAAATGGTAAATCAATTGTTGATGATCAATTCTTGAAGACAGAGATTCATGATTTTCAGAAATCCAATAATGAATAGATTTTTAGGGATCATCTTTATGAAATTCACCAAGAGGCTAAATAATGTTACAATCATTATATTATTATTTCCTTGGTAGTAGACTCTAAAATTATTGATAGATTCAAGAGGATCCAATTATTAGACCACAAATTTTTGGTCTTGAGTGAGATTATTTCTTGTAGAGATCTACAAGGAAATTGGTTGGGCAATGGAGGTGAAATCCTTCTTATAAATTGGGTTATCTATGTGCCTACTTGTATTATAAACCATTATATTCTCCACCATAATTGGTATCTTAGGTTGCAACCTCAAATTTAATACTTTATCACTAGTTGTTCTACATTTCTATAGCCTAAGGTGGAGCACTAGAGGTATACTAGCTTCCTATATTTTTTACTAGTCCCCGAATGTAAATGAGATGATTTCATAGTGGTGTTTGTGATTGATTTACCATTGTCTCTTCAAGGTAACAATTTGATTTGGGTGGTCATGGATAAGCTCATGAAGGTATCTGAATTACTTCCTATCCAATAATCCTTTTTAGTAGATTTTACAGGGAAAATTTTTATTTTTGATATTATACACATATATGGGGTCCCTTTTAATATAGGTTCCGATAGGGATGATTATATTACACTGATTTTCTAGTTGGGGATGTAGAAATACCCAGGCACATTGGTACATAAAAGTATAGGATAACACCCATAGAAATGAATCTAGTCAGAGCATATAATACATGTTCTCTAGGACATGATTCAAGATTGTTTTCTTGATTTTAGAGGTTCTTGGGAGAAAAAATACACCCTTTCTTGTTTTACTATAATAATAGATATTTGGTGACCATTAAAATTACTCATTATGAGGTATTATATGGTATTTTATTCTGACCTTTTCTATGCACGATAGAGGTAGGTGATGTGGTTCTACTAGGACCCCATAGAATCTAAGAGACTTTAGAGAAAGTAAACCGTATGAAAAATTTAATGAATAGTACAATGTCTATTTTGAAATCATATGTCCATCATCATCAATGACCTATGGAGTATGAGGTTAGTGATCATGTGTTCTTGCATCATTCCCATATACAAGGAAATAGGTGGATATCGAGTTAAGGGAATCCAATTCCATGGTCTGTTGGACCTTTGGAGATATTGGTGACTGTTGGGATGGTGGACTATCAGATAGCTCTTCTTCAGAGGTACCATTACATGAATAATGTCTTCTATGTTTAATGGCTTTTTCTTTACCTTATCAACCCATATTATATTTATAATCCTACAGATTTTAAATTTTTTGCTAATTATTTTTTAATATTATCTTATTCATATCATTTAATAGAGCATGAAACATCGTTGACGAATGTTTGTCTCTCTAGTATGGGTTCTGTAGATGCATAGATTGGTATAGTAGAAGACTCGGGAGTGAGGATGATTAATCTTCTCAGTGGAATGGATTATTCTTGTTGAGTCAATAAGGGTTCCTTAGGACTTTTCCATTCCTTATTATTTTGAAACTCACAAACACCTTATCATAAGGAAAATTTCATTTACCCTATTTTTTAACTTGATTATAAAAATTTTCCTTCCACAAGGAAATTTATCATTACAATGTTTTCATTGTTCATATTTTTTCTAAATTATAAAATTAGGAGTCTACCCAAAAACCATTTGGTGTTTATAATACATGAATATTTATATTCTATTTTCCAAATAATTCTAAACCTGAATTCTATAGAATTACAGAGTATGAATTTCAATGAAATTCGGAGTCAGAATTCAGTAGAATTCAGAGACTGAATTCATAAGAATTCGGAGTCTGAATTCATATGAATTCAGATTCTGAACATAGAAAGTTCAGAGTCTGAATTCAGTAGAATTCAGAGCTTGAACTCAGAAGAGCTAGGAGTCTGAATTCAGATAACTCGGAGTTTGAACATAGAATGTTTGGAATCTCAATTCAGGGAACTCGGAGTCCGAACATAGAAGAGTTCTGAGTCTGAATTCAGATAACTCGGAGTCTTAACTCAGAAGATTTCAGAGTCTGAATTCAGAGAACTCAATGTCTGAAATCGAAAGAGTTCGGAGTCTGAATTCAGAGAACATGGAGTCTGAATTTCGAGAATTCATAACCATAATTTATATCCGGAAAACAGAATGCTCAATATCTACTTATTATAACATTCTGAGGTTTTATATATGTAATCGAATTTTAAACTTTGGATATAATATGAAAAATGAATAACATGTTAAGGATAAATTTCCTTGGGGAAGGAAAATTTTCCTTTTCAAGATAAAACATCGGGTAAATGAAATTTTCTTTAAGATAAGGTGTTTGTGATTTTCAAATCAAGAAGGAATGGAAAATTCATAAGGACACCTTATTGACTCAACAATCTCCCCCTTTTTGGAAATCCCAAACATCCTTACGAAAAATAATATAAGGACTTAGAAAATAAAACTTATATCCCTTAACACATGGGAAAATTTGAATATGACTAAATCACACTTAGAATTTGGAAGAACTAAGGATCGTATTCTAGATTTATAGATTCAGACTTATCATTTTATTGCATACGGAAAACATCATGATGAAAAATATCCTTTAGATAAACTCTACATTACTTAGCCTTAGTATGCCTTTTGACATTCCTTTCCCCCCATTTTCGATTTTCAAAAAGGATTAAAGTTAATTGAAAAGAAATTATTGTACCTGAAATATTAATACAAGAGAACCAAAAATATACTAAGAGAAACCAATAAATTTTTATATGATTGGAATCTTTTATAAAAGGAAGTAATTCAACAAAAGATCAGAATTGAACAATATTATCTTTCCTTTTCCTTGGGAATCATCTTCCTCATTATTGTTTTCAGCTTTTTAAGCTCTTTGTGATCCTCCTCTGCTCTCTTAAGATACTGATCCTGATCTGATGCTTTCTTCTCTAAGGCTTTGATTTTTTTCTTGAGCCTTCAGAGATTCTGCCTGACCCTTCAAGACTTTTCTGGATTAACGAGCTTCTCTTATATCTTAATCTTGAGATCTCTTTATCGCTTCCAACTCTAGGAAACTAAATACAGGTTTCCATTCAGATCTTTCACTTCTTGAATATGATAATTCTATTCTACGGTTATCTTTTTTTTCAAAACTATTTTTGAGATCCTTGATCTTACTATCTTAGGTGTCAAAATCATCCTTGACACTCTCTATGAAATCATAATGAATCCTCATATCATAAATAGTCTTTCATGACAAACTAGTCATCTTATTGGATGACATTTTGTGAGATTCATAGTTAATATGAAAATATTTGAAGTCTGCATCCAATTTTACACACTTATCCATCACCATGAATACTGAATCCAATTTTTGATTTAATGTGTTTTGAAGCAACTGGCATCTCAAGTCTATACTGGGAAATATATTGATAGTCCCATCAAGATTCTTCAAAGACTGAACTACAAAATTATATCCAATGGAGAAAAATTCTGAATCAGATCCTTTACAAGGTGATGGATCTTTCTCTATTTCAACCACCTTCATCTTCGATGATCCACCAACTTATTTCTTCTTCAAAATAGACTTTCTGGTTGTATCAAAAACCACTTATTTTCCCTTATCAACCTTGGGAATGTCTTCCTCTTAATTAGGGGATTCGTGTTCACTATCAGATAGTTGAGCAATTCTATCTTCATCTATCTCTTCTTTCTCAGCTCCTCCTCAACATCCTCTAGCTATATGAAATCATGATTACAGCTCTGTTCTTCATAAAACTTGTTCACTTCTTATTCGACCTTGCCATATTCACCTTTCTCATCATTCCCATGGGTAGAATACTTTGAAGTCTCAACTTCAAAGGTTTATATTGAAAGCTTCTCAGATGCACTTTCCTTCTCTTAAAAATCTTTTACTTGCTTAATGAGATCTTCTATATCACCATTGCCTTCTTCTTCCTCTTCTCCTTCTACTTCTTCTACTTATTTTCTTGTTCTACTAATTTTCCTGGAACATTTTCTTGAGTGAGACATTTCATTCCTGGATTCTCTGGAAAAATTTCCATCAAGAAGGATTCTAGTACCAGACTATTTTTAGAATATTTATCAGTATCCTTAAGAAGGTATTTCATAGTATCTGCTTCAGTCATCTTTTTCTCTTGTTTCATTTATTTTTCTTTCTTTTCAAGATCATCAGTAGTCTTCTATTTTAAGGATTTTTCTTTAGTAAGATCCAAACCAAATCTAGGATCCCCAGATTTCTTGTAATTCTTTTCTTCCCTCCACTTAGCTACTACCTCATCTAGATAGGATTTTTTCTTTTCATCTTTGGGAGTGCGGATTGGGTTTCCTTAGTCTCTTGGGATTTTTCTTTCTCTTCTACTTCCTTCATATTTCTCTTCCTTCATCCCTTTTTAGATGGATCATCCACCTATTGTTTCTTTGAAATAGCTTCATCTTCTACTTCAGGAAAGTCAAATAATTCTCCATATTCTTTAGAAAAACCAATTTTCATCCACTTCAGAGTATCATCACTTACCAACATAACATTTCAATTTCTTGGAATAGAACTACAAGCTATTTTGAAGGACTCTAAACATCGAACAATTAGATTTGAGAGAATGGATGGATACATAATAATCTAAGCCTTCAGATTTCTATTATTTATATTCTCAGTTGTAATTAGAATATAATTAACCAGGTTGATCTTTCTTATATTCACCAAAAAATCCATGATATACATGTCACTCTTCTTCAATGTATCCTTGTCCCTGTTTCTTGATATGATGAATACTTGAACCGTCAATTCAATAATCCGATGATTTGTAGTGAGGTGAATAATCATCGGAGTCTTTACATCTGAATCACAATGACAATCCATTGCATTCACCTTATGAAATCTTCCTTGAACTTCAACCAACATATGAGAGCAATCCTCATCTTCTCCATCAAATGTGATTCCAATAATACTAGCATCCTCGGTATAAGATAAAGAATATGTCATCATATAGAAAATAAAATAAAAATATTCTCTTCTTTCTTCCTTGAAGAATCTTGCTCACTCATAGAACTCAACCAACAAGTTAATATATACCAGATCCTAAGCTCCTGGTTTTAATAAGGAAATGCCCTCCCTTCCATTCATCTTGATGTTATTTTAGATTAAAGAATCACACTTAGCAATGAAATTTCGATGTTTCCAACCTTTCTCTATGAATATTCTGTTTAGAAATCACCTTCAAAGTTGACATGTCTTTCTAGGAAGATACAGCGACAGACATTCGGAGTTGAGGAAACCTTGAAAATTATGAAAGAGCTTATGTAGGTGGGCAAAGCTTTATGATGTGAGAGATTTAGTTTCGATGTGGGACAACCATTTGGGGGGTCCTTTATATAGGCATCTGAAGTGATGGTTAAGCTTCCATACTCAATCCAATATTCAAAAATAATTCTGATCAGATCTGACTGTTGAAATGATAACTGTAAGGATTATTTGAAAGAATTTATCTTTTGAGGTTTTAATGAAAAACATTCGGATTTAAAGAAAAGAGAATCAGAAAAATTGAAAATTCAAATGAAAATACAAACAAGTAAAAAAATGATTAAGAATATTCATGAAAGAAAACATACCTTTTGGATTTTTAGGAAGATAATTCGTATTGAAGTTAATTCTTCTTGAAGAACATTAGACTCCGAAAATTTGATTACAATTGTTTTTGAAAAACTGACTACGAAATTTTATAAAATCTTCATTATTAAAATTTATAAAATCATCATTATGACAATTTAGAATATCCCCATTAAGAAAATATAGAAAATCTTCATTATAAAAATTTAGAAAATATTCATTACGAGAATTTAGAAGATCATCATTATGAAAATATGGAAAATATTTATTATGAAAATTGAGAAAACGTTCCTTATGAAAATTTTAAGTATGAAAACCTTCAATATTAAAATTTAGAAAATATTACTACAAAAATTTTCATTACGAAAAAACAATTTTGATCTAACTAACAAGAAAATTTAATCCCCCTATAAAAATGAGTTTATTACTGTAAAGAGATTGGTTTTAATAGGATATTAACAAAAAAAAATATTACCTTATTATTATCATTCCTAAATACTGTTTAATATATTCAAATCTATCATATAGAAAGGATTTTGTGAAAATATCAGCATGTTGATCTTGTATTTTGATAAATTGAAGAATGATATCTCCTTGTGTGTGATCAATTAGAATGGGATGTTTTATATCTATGTGTTTTTCATCAGAGTGATGTGCAGGGATTTTACTATGGGCTATGGAACTAGTATTATCACATAAAATTTATGTTTTGGTAAAAAAACATGCCACAATCTGTGAGTGTTTGTTGCATCAACAACACTAGATCATAAAAACTTCTAGTTGCTATATATTAATCTTCAGTAGTGGAAAGTGCTACTGAGTGTTGTTTTTTTCATGACCAAGAAAGTAATCAATCTCTAAAAAATGACATGTTCCAGATGTAATTTTTCTATCCATTCTACATTTCCCAAAGTCATCATCTGAAAAACTTTTCAAAACAAAATCATTTCCAGAAGTATAAAAGAGTCCATGATCCATAGTTTCCTTTAGGTAGAGAAAATTATTTTCACTGCCTTTAAATTAGATTCTTTAATATTGGATTGATATCTTTCAAATAAGCATACTGAAAACATTAAGTAGGATTAGTAGCTATAAAGTATAGTAAACTAACTATCAAAACTGTAGATGATGTTTGATCTACTGGTTTCCCAACTTCATCATGATCAAGTGAATTTGAGGTTCCAATGGGAGTACTTCTACTCTTAGTTTTGTCATATCCATACTTTTTAAGAAGATTTTCAATATAACTAAGTTGGGATATATAACTTCCTTCTGGTTTTTGAGAAATTTGAAAAACATAAAAAATGATAACTCACCCATCATACTAATTTCAAACTCAGATTTCATTAGATCCAAAAAGGAATTAGTTAAATATTTCTGAGTTGAACCAAAATTTATGTCATCAAAATAAATTTGAAAAATAAATTTTTTTTCTCATCTTTCTTTATAAAAAGGGTTGGATCAGCATTTCCCTTAATGTAATTATTTTGAATAAAAAATCATGTAAGTCTATCATACCATGCTCATGGGGATTGATTAAGTCCATAAAATGACCTAGTAAGTTTGAAAACATGATTTTGATGTTTGGAATCATCAAACCTATGAGTTTGTTCAACAAAAAAACCCGCTTTTTACAAAACCATTTTGGAAAGAACATTTAACATACATTTGAAAAAAGGATGAAATTAAAGAATGCTGTAAAGGCAAGTAGAATATGAATAGATTCTAGTATAGCTACTGGAGCATAGTTTTCTTCATAGTATACTCTTTTTCATTAAATATATCCTTTAGCAACAAATCTATATTTATTTCTTACTATGATTCCATTTTCTTCACATTTAATTCTAAAGACCCATTTTACTCCAATAACAGATCTTTACTTAGGTCTTTCAACCAAGGTCAAGAATTTATTCCTTTCAAATTTATTTAGCTTATCTTTCATGGATTTTTTCAAATCATCATCACAAAAGGCATCATCAATTATTTTTTGTTCTAATTGGGAAAGAAATTCAAGATGTTCTACTTCATTTCATAATGACTTCTCGTCCTTATAGGTTAATTTATATCACCAATGATACTATCAATGGAATAATTTTTCAGAAACCACTGATTTGGGTTTTGTAAAACCTTTTCCTCGTCATAGGGTAGGAAATATTCTGGGGTAGATTTTTCAGAAATATCTTCTTGAACATTTTCTTTATCATAAGGATTTTCTAACAATGGTTGATAATCAATTTTTTAAAATACATCCAAAGTTGTAGGTTGAGGTTGTTTAAAAACAAATGGATCGGTTTCATAAAATTTGACATGTACTGTTTCTTAAATAGAACATGTGTTTTTATTAAAAATCTATAAGTCATAGAAGTTATGTTGTATCCTAATAAAATTCCTTCATTAGGTTTTGGTGAGAATTTTTGTAGATTATATTTATTATTCAAAATGAACACCTTGCAACCAAAAATGTTGAAGTAGTAAAGTCTTGGTTTTCTACCATTTCATAACACATAAAGTGTTTTATTATGAAAAGGTCTAATAAAAACATGATTCATAGTAAAATAATCAGTACTTAAAAATCATCCCAAAAATGTCTGGCTACTGAATATTCACTCAACTTGGTTCCTGTTATCTCTTGAAGAACTCTATTTCTTATTTCAACAACACCATTTTTTTAGGTGTTCTGGGTGCTGAGAAGTTATGAGTAATGCCTTTTCTACTACAACAAGCTTCAAAATTAGAATTTTGAAATTCTCTTCCATGATCAATATGAATAGTTATTAAAGGAAGGTTTTTCTCATTTTTAACATGTGCTCTAAAAGTTTTGAAATAAGATAAAGCCTCAGATTTCTTTGCTAGAAAATAGACCCATGTAAATGTAGTGCAATCATCAACTAAGAAAAATACATAATATTTGCCTCCAATTCGTCCATTTTTTGTATTACCCAAAAGATCCATATGCACTAACTGTAATGCATCAGTAGTTGAGACATCACCGACTAATTAAAAACTTGACTAATGATTCTTTCTATATTGACAAGGATCCAAAACATTTGAAAAATCAAATCTAATCTCTAGTAGATGCTTAACTATTAGTTTTAGAGAGTTTTCATATGTTCTTAAGGTTAATATATCCTAACCTTCTATTCCACAACCTAGAATGATCTTCCAATGCAATATGCCAAGGTATATCTTGGCTCCTAAGGTCTTCTATGTTTAGTGTGTAAACACTCTCTTGGTTATTGGTAGAAAGAATAAACTCTTCCTTGGAATTTTGTACTCAGCACTTTTCATTCCTAAAATTCAAAAAGTAACCTTAATCACATAATTGAATTATGATAATGAGGTTGTGCTTAAGATGCTTAACAAATAATACATTTGAAATAAATGTTTTTACAAGAATAATGATGTTATCTATAACAATAATTTCACTCTTAGCATTATATTTGAAAGATACTTTTCCTCCTTTCGTCTTGATAATATTTTAAAAGGTGTTTTTGTTACTAGTCATATGATGGGAACATCCTCTATCCATGTACCATGTATTTATATTGGGACATTCCAAATTTTCCTAAAAATAAGTGAGTTAGACTTTAGGAACCCATGCTTATTTGGATCTGGAAACTTCAGAAATAAAAATATTAGGTTTCCAAATTTTCTTAGTAAAATAATGATTATGAAAAACTAAAGACTGAGTTTTTTTAAGGAACATTTTCTCTCCCAATGCCGAACACACTGACACTTTGTACAGAATAGATCACTTTGTGGAACAAAATAATAGTTAAAAAATCAGTTTAGAACAAGTATAACCAAATCAATAAATATTCCATAGTGGTTGAATTTGAAAATACATCTTATCAAAATTTTCCTTACTTAAGGTAATGCTTGACAAACACTTCCTCAAAAAAATATCCCTGACATTAGTTTAATAAATATGTCCTTATTTACCAAAACATTTCCTTTAGCACTAGAGTTAGGCTCAAAGACATTTATCATAGAAATTACTTTTTCTAGATCCTTAGAAATTTCACACTTTTCAGAATTTATTTCCTCAAGGATTTTTTAAATAATTTCAAAATCAAGTCTTTTCATATCAAGATATTTAGAAAGATATGATATTTCCTTAGTAAGTATATAAATCCTAGAATTTTCCTTTCAAATCGATTTGTTTACTTTATAATTTTCATTCTCATGAATCTTAGAAAAACTAGAAACTTTTTCATATTTAGGTAAATTATTATCTTCATCAGAAGAAGATTCTTCATCCAAGAATTTCTAATATTCACTATCTCTATAATTACCATTCAATGATAAGTTTTTCATCGATTCAGAATTGTCTAACTCTTCCATTAATCAATTATATTCAATATGTTGTCTGGATATTAGACCAAGATTCTTCTGTCCAGAGGATTTGAAATCTAAAGAGTCTTCAAAAGAGTCTTCACAATTGGCACTCCAGGTGTCATTTAGTTTAAAAAATTTCATAGCTTCTGATTTGTAGAACATATTTCTATTCCTCTCATAATTGTTTTCATTTCTTTATTTTCCCTTAAGAATAGCACACTTTTGATTTATATGTACAGATCTTTTTAATACATAACAAGTGACTTCAGAGTCTTTCTTATCCTTTCTTTCATTCTTCATGTATCTGTATTGAAAATATTTCTTCCGAACTATCTTGTTCATCCTTCGAGCAAGATTAGATAGTTCATTCTAAAAATGTTCACTTTCACTAGATTTAGATTGTATAAAAACCATCTTAGATTTAGATCTTGTAACTCTCTAAGGATTTATAGCTTTCATATGATTTGAAGTAGTTGTAAAAGCAATACTACCACTACTATTTTTCTTCTTAACATTGTCAGCATCTATCTTCATTCTAGACTCATGTTTAAGAAGACTTCAAAAAATTTCATCAAGAGTAATCTGTGAAACTTTTCTATTCTCATATATAGCTATTATCTTGGATTCCCCCTCATTAGGCATGATTTCTATAATCTTGTCTATAAGTGCCTCATCATCCAAACCATTTTCACCTAGATATTGTAAGATGTTAACAATTTTCATCAATCTCTGTTGTACCTTACATAAAAGTTCTCCATAAGGAATGAAAAAACCATGGTACTCTGCTCTAAGCATAGGTCTTCATGTATCAATAACTTTGGAAGTACCAAAATGAGTAACATCAATCTTCATTCAAAAAATATTCAAGATTCACAAGAATAAATTTGGATAAATATATTCCTGGTCATTAAACACAACAAATTATTGCATACCTTGTAGCTAAGATGATAATATGACTTCTCTTGATTAGTTAAAGTTAAGACTTCTTTATATGAATCTGGTAATATATTTTAAGTATAACGATGTTGTCTAATCCAGTATTAATAACAAAAGTCTTAATACGATCTCTCCAAAATTCGTAAACATTCCCATCAAAAATAGGTGGCCTAGTAGGATTTATATTATCAATTGAACCAACATTCATTCCTACCATCTCAATGAAAGTATTTCCACACAAACTTCTTAGTAATAAAAGTTTGTAAAAAAGGATAAAAATATCATAAGAAAAAAAATTATAGAACAATGTAGAAAATGAGCAAGAAAACATATATGTGAATATAAGTATTTCAATGACATTCTCTTATACCAATTGTTAAGAAACCATATTTTTTCTAACACCTATTTTTGTTATAAAACATTGCCTTTCTTTTAGTTACTATCTATCTGTTGTTTGAGTGACACGTGTACATGTCCTTCCTAAAATTAAGGAAAAATAGGACTGTTAGAGGAGGGAGCCGACTGTTGGACATGCGCCTATAAATTGGAGCTCATTTGAATGATCTCACAACAAGTTGATCAATTTAGACATTACATGTTGCTAAAGTGATTTCTAGTGGGGGAGACATTAATGCATTGTGCGTACTGAACTTCTTGTTCATTTTTTCTTTGTGTGACTCTGAATGTTGCTGAGTACATTTGTGGTCTTCTGGGGATAGGAAGAAAGAGGTGAAAACTACTTTTATGTTCGAGGACTTCCTTGCTGAGGAGGAAAAAGGTGCCGACTACCTTGAAGTTGAGGGACTGCGGGGATAGCAGGCAGACTCTGATCTTCGTATCGAGGGCTTACCCTGGTGTGGGTAAGAAATAATTTCATAAAAGTATAAATCAAGGGACCTTTATCCAAGGTTGTTTGATACCCTTCTCTTTGGGTTAAAATATTTAAAATCTGTTACATGTATTGTTTCAATTTTTCCGCTTCATTTTGATTTTTGATGAATGTATAACTACCTTATACTTTCATATACTTGTATTCTGATTTAGTAAGTTTTTATATTCTTTATGGTTGAATAATTATCTTTGTACACTTTTTTTATGTTTCATTTCTGGAACCACATTTCTGGAATTACATTCTCAGAATCATATTTTCGGAATAAAGAAATATTTTAAAACAGGAGGTTTTGTGAATTTAACTTGTTAAACTTTGTAAAAAATTAACATTTTTGAAAGTTCCAAAAGATTTTTTTAATGTATACAATTCATCCTCCTCTTGTATATTGAGTATCTACGTCATTATTACGATACTACAATAAGTATCATTTCGATCCTACAATTCTAATATTTTTTTTTACCAAACATGGAAGGGAAACTTGATGTTGATTTTATATAAGGTGGATGGATGTAATATCCCAAATTTCTTATAAGGCATGAATTCCTTTAGTATTTGTTCAATTCATTAGTTTTATATATCATGTGATTTCTAATGAGGATACAGAGGTAATGAGGGTGTATAAAACTTGTTTTGATTCTTGAGACTTTAGTTTTGGAAGAAACTGTTGGGCCTCATAGTTCATTTAAAAAATGTGGACCAATGCACATTATTTATTAAAACCATGTAGGATTCTCTAGTGCACTACATAGGGCTACACAGATAGTATTAACTATAAAGACCGATATTCATGGCTGTGTGAATGAGTTAGGTCATTTAAGAAATGTTATTTCTTAAACTAGTCATAATTAGTCTATCCATGCCCCTAGATCACGAGAGGGTTGATTTGGGATAGTTCTTGTTACATGTTCGGATCATTTTTTGTTCAATCAGGAGGAAAAACCATGTGACACCTTATGTTGAGTGAAAGGAAAAATATTAACATCCTTTATTTAAAATAATTCATCTTTTCTTTACCTTCATCTCTCATGCATAGAATGTCCATAAATTGGGATCCCCGCTTCTAACTCATGCTATGATTTGAGGTTTATCATCTAACTGATCATGGAATCAAACACCATTCATCTCATTGGATTCCTCTTGGTAATATATATGACATGTTTTGTTATTTATTGGTTTGTCTCTTTACATTATACAATTTTTTGGTTTAATATAATATTCTCTATTTTTTGGCTTTAATATATTCTTCGATTATTCCCTTCCAAGAAGATCCTAGGTTAGAGAGTATACATGTTCTCTACTAAATGAATAAGGTATGGGGTATATGAAGTTTCCCTAAATGTCTCAATGTTTATGAATTGTATCAATTATTCCACTTACCTATTTAACTATGCTCTGGCTCTAAAATTAAAATGATTTAAACTAATTTTCTAAATTGTAATTTAAATCCATTTTGAGACTAATTTAAATCATTGGAGGATTATACCTAAACAGAAACCACCCAATTAGGATGAATTCCTTATTTTTTCATTACGGTGACCAATTTCGAGAATCAACAAATCCTGATGTATGTGTGACGGACTTGACCCTTGAAATGGTATGTTCCTTTTCGTAGTAAATGAACCCTTATCAGTTGAATTGAAAATCTTAATAAAATGGATCTTATCGATTATAATTAAATTATTATGATTTTAGTTATCTCTTGACACATTTTAAATACATCAAATAGGTGTTGTAATAAACCTTTTTAGGTTATAATAGTAATGGTTATTACATGGATTGTTATGGAATATAATTATATATATAAATAAACTTATAAAGTTATGATTTAATATAGAACATTTTAACCTTTATATGAATTTTCAAACACAAGGAAGCCTTGGATTCCAATGGGAATTCCTTGAGCACTCATAGGATTCCATTATGATTTATTGATATGGTTACCAAGGGATATAAAATCCTTGGAACTTGGTATTTTTCTTTTAGTGGATTTTTGGAATGGAACCACGGGTTCCCTTATCCTTCCCTAGAAAAATTAAAATTATTAGTATGCAATCCTTGGTTCAGCATGATATCTTAGGACATGGAACATAATTGATTATTCACATTGGGATCGAATCATGATAATACTATGATTTACCTTATAAATTATCCCTGGAATCAGATATATATACTTCCAAAAGAATTCATTAGGTGTACCCATTGTATTACTCACATACCTTACTACTATGATGCATGGTTTTGTACAATGACCTATCCTAGACATCCAAGGTCATAGATTCGGTAGTTTCTACAAGGATCATCATTTATCATTATTATAAGTATCACTACATGGTCACCGATATTATATTTCATAATCCCCAAATAAATTATTAAATGAACACATGATTAGATACATCCATTATAGTCCAAAGTAGGTATGGTTGACCGGATGTCCCATGAGGAACCTGAGAACTACATGGGTTGAATTTATTTCCAATATTAATTTGACATACCCTCACATTATTATAGATAACATTCACATAAAAAATATTAATATACCCCATTGGTATTGTCGTACTAGGTTTATCTCACACAATACATGGGATGCTGAATGTACCTGGGTAGAATATATGATTACATGTGTATATAAGGTAAAGAATCTTGTTATGGATTCTTAAATTATTATTATAAGATGGTATATTTTTAGAATATTATTGAATCAAGTCTTGGGATTCTAGGATTGTTATTATTACTCTTGAACCATTTTTATAGCGTATTATATATTCCAACTACCATGTATTCCAAATCAATTTTTTAGATAGACAACGTTATTATTTGTATACAGTATTGATTTTATCATATGATTGGATTATTTATTACATATTTTAAACATGTACCACTTCCTTGTTCATTATTATTACATTAATTATATTTATTTATCCATTCTCTACTATTGTGATCTACTCTGGTAATGATGGTATAATATCCCCATTGTACCACCTAACACCCTAGATAGTAGTCATAAACCTCTATTGAATGAAGAGGAATTGTTGAGGCCATGTGGCCAACCATTATAGCTAATGTTACCTGGTGAGATGGTTCAGGACTTCATAGGTGAATGTTACATCTACTTTAATTTTTGTGTTTTTGTACTTATGGATGAATGTGAATGATTAAACACCATTTTTGTTTGGGTTTTTTATGTTATAGTTCATGAGGAATGTTTTGTGTGGTTGGAACTTCATTTAATGTTATTTTTGTGTATATAGTCTTTTATATGTATTTTCATCTATTATTCAAAATTGAAATAATTATTCATTATTTATTATAATTAATTTAATATTTTTTATAAATATTCTTGCTTTTCATTGTGGTAAGGATTATCTTCTTGGTATTTAGAGAGGTCGAAAATGGTATAATTAGTGTGTATTACTTGATTGTTAATGTAGTTGGCATATTGATATAATATTTTGGAATAATTCAAAAAATATATATTTATATTTAATAAATTTTTCATGTTACTAGTTTTTTTAGAAGTTTCATTCGTTTTACAGTCATATTGATAATTTCAAAATTTTATTTTTACAATATATTTATTTGAGCAATGAATATTTTCTAAAATGATAACGATATTGAAGATTAGTGAAAAATAATTGTGTATAAATATGTGTTTTAGAAATGAGAGATATATATTTTTCAATAAATAGACCCAGAAAAGGTATTTTGGGTTTTCTTTTTAACAAAAATAACCTTATTTTTTATTTTCTGGTTTTTTTAATATTATGACTGATTATTCATAATCACTAACCCCTACATGTGAGAATAATTGTGAAATAACCTTCTTCATGGATGAGTTGAAAATTATCGTGGACCAATATCGAAAAATTTACTCCTTGCCATATATACCACAAACCAGGGAATTTTCACGATTTTTATGACATCATTATTTTCATAGAAAATTATGTTATTATTTTGTTAGATTTATTCAAAATATGATAAATTTAATAATGATTTAGTCTTTTTATTTTGGTAGATACTTGAATTATTATGCAGTGACATTCATTTCATATTTCATTCAGTGACATTAATAAATTTTTATCAATTGACCAGCTATTAAAAATTAAATCTTGAGTTATTATTGATTAATGTATTTATTATTACCATTTATACTTTTTGAAATATAAATATTTTTATTATCAATTTATTATTTCATGTTTATCATGCAATTAATTCGCATGAATAGGAAACCACCTAATATTCAGATACAGTTTCTCACGTTCTTCTATTTCATACCTATTATTAAATAATTCTAGTAAAGTAAAATAAAAATTGAACACTGTAATGGATGAAATTTTTACCATGTAATAATCAGAAATGTAAATCATTATTGGAATGTAGTGATGGAGGAATATGTCATTTTGGTTACTACAATGGTGTGCAATTTCTGATGAAGCATGATTGAAAGGTGTAGTCCTATCATTTCATTACTAGGGTAAATGGTGTCTCAATTAATTTGGTTCATCTAGAATTAATATATTCATGATTCATGGTGGATATCCACAATGTTATTGGGCTCATTAAACCATAGATATGTTACTGGAGGCTGTGAAAACAGTGGATGTGGTAGAAAAAATCATCGAAACCTAGGGTTTTAGTGGCATGTTTTAGTGACCAAACATCACATCCTATGAAACACACATTAATTATATCATATACAATTATGTATAAGGATTATTAGTTAGGTTAAACATTCTATAGTTTTTTTATACAAATCACATTTAATGTTTTATAAACAAAACAAAATTGGGTACAATACAGTATATGACTATATGAACCTCCTACTCCACATGCTACGAAAGCCTATATAAACGCAATGTATTAGGGTGTTACAGCTAGATATACTAGGGAAACACATTCCCATAAGAATTTTATCATAAAACACCACTTAAATTACATAGATACACCATATAGGTTTATCCCACTTGACATGACAATAATGATAAAAGCCCAATTACATTCTTTGGTACATATTCCATGTCATGAGAATCCATTTCCATGTAATTTGAGACATTTGATGTTTTTATATATTGATGGAGGAATCTTAGAGATGGGAAACTATATTTTCCAATCATATAGATTTTATAGATAAAATGTGATGGATCATGCATTATCATTATGTGGGGATATTTCTAAGGTGATATGGATGGAATAGTTTGTATATGATCATAGTGTCAATGACGAGTATTGTTTGACATGTTAGAAAAAATATTGTATTTGTAAAAATTCGGCGATACATAGATACCTAGGTGTGAACCCAAATTATACATTTTGTATTATGTATACTACCATTATAAAGGGGTATTGAACCTTCACTCATGTTATATCAAACCCCCTCTCCTAATGCTCATGTTACTCAATGACTCAATATTCATCCATAGGTTTTGGTACTACTCATTTGATGTGCACAAATCATTATGGAATAGATCCAAAAATAAAAGTTAAATGTGTTTAATTTTATTATATAGAAGTTAGGATGTGCAATAAATTGGGAATTATGAATTATAATTTATTATGGATTTCCATTAGTGTATAACTCATAAATATATGATATATGAAGACAAGGATTCTTCCAATTAATTGTTGAAATATTCCCATGATCAGTATCTACGTTTCTAAAATATTTTGAGCTATAGTTCAAATAATTTTTCCTTTTTTTTATTTTTTTAGTTGGGTTCCAACTAGTTATATTTATACTTACCCCTATATAGCCTTGTACCCACACATAATGTGTCTTTATATATGATTCATTATTTTTTCAGAGCTACAGTTCATTTGGTGTTAGTAGATCTAACGTATTGGAGTTTTTGATAATATAAATTAATTTTGGAAATCATGTTGGGATATATTTGGATATGGAGTCCCCCATTTTTGTTTTTAGATATTTATTTCTATATATTTTGGGGTATTTTAATTTTCAATACATTATAGTGTAATATTAAATTTATTTTTACAGATTATTACCATATGTTAGGTTTATGTAATGTTATATTAGATAACCCTATCTAATATTTAATTATCATATCATGTTCCAATGTTATTTTATATGTGAAAGTTTTCATTAGGCTATGATTTCCAGGTGATTTATCCATTCTTGGTGAAAGTTGATATATCCAGGTCTATTAGAGGAAGGATTTGATTAAAAAAAATTAATATATTAGTCCATGTAGAGCCTCAATTATTTGGGAATTTTAAAATTGGTATTAATTTATATGGAGTATTCATGATAATGTTTTGAGATAATAATTTAATTTTTTTGTTTTTGGAGGCATAGATAAATTATTTTAGTGGTTCTTGGTTTTAACTTGATGAAAAATAATTTTGGTGATTTCTTTTGGAAGAAAACATATCCTTTAACCAACACGTTGATAACATATAAATGAACTCTGAACTTTCAGAAATCAATTACAAGGTAAAATTAAATGATACATAAATCATATATTGGTAATTATTTACATTCATGAAATTTTTATTTTAGTTTACATAGATATTATTGAATAATTTTTATTTCACTGTGGGAAAATATAGGACTCCAACCCATTTATATAATAAACAGTTATAGTTGAAGGGTCAGGATAATTAATTTCTATTAAATCAACCATAGATCTATAACTAGTAATATGACGAGTGTTTAATATAGAAAATGGATTCTGAGGTGTATCTACACCACAGATAGAGAGATGAACCCACAAATGATTCACATATAATATTCCCAAAAAATAAAGTTTGTGTAATTTCTTATGAAGAAGGATGAGAGTACATGAATATTGAGATAGTTTCATGGGTATATATACTAGATTCAAACATTTTTCAAAGATTATCTATATCCTCCAATAGATTTTTATATTATAGAGTTAGTGCCTCACAGTTTTCATTAGGTTCACACTACTGTAAACTTTATAGTGGTTCATAAATTGGTACATCTACCTAGGGAAACAATCCATTGTTGCAATATGATTAAATATTATACAAATAATTCCACATAATCATTTTCTTAATTAAATTTATTTTCCATATACGAGTAATATTCAATGATGTTGAAGATGAAATGAATATAATTTATACTACACCTTTATTAAGGTATTATGATCATGTTCTAGTATAAATCAATGTTCATTGATGTCACACACTAACCTAGGTGACCCTTTCATTTAATTATTATTTTTTCATAAAATAATTTTTTATTGGGGTTCGGGCTGAGTCGCCCATACATTTATTGAGTTTAGGATAAAAGGTGCACTTTTGGTGTTCATGTCATCAGGCACATGGGTGGAGTGCGATTTGGAAGCCACGCAACTCTGCCCAGGCATCTGCGCAACCACCCATTTTCCAATAATGAAAATAAATAAATTTGGTTATTAAGATAAACATTAATTGTTTGTTCATTTAAAATTTTTATAATGGTTTAGAGTATATTATTTTTAAAATTAATGAATAAATTTATTATTTTAATCATTATTATTAATATTTTTTTAGATTCATTACAATTTATTTATTAGATGTTTAAATATATATATATATATATAAACTTTTAGTTTTTTTTTGTTTTTCGTTTTTTTCATTGACCCCCTTTTTAGGGTCTGTCGGCACTTGCCAATTCCTCTCCCCTCCAAGCATACAGCGCGACCCCCCCCATAGTTCTATTATTGTGTGTGCAGAACGAGAGACCCCTGAACGTGACTCCTCCTCTATGGTGATGAACCCTAGGTCCCTCGGTCATTACTTATCTTTCGACCGGTGTTCCCCCACCCATTATCGGTCATGACCCCGGTCATCCCCCCCCTCTAAGCTCTAAATTGGTGCACCCCATTGTTTTATAGTCGTGATCCCCTCCCCAATACGCCTATGGTGCACTAGTGCCAATCCTCATGGACCTCATCCTCCCTTGCAGTGCACCCCAACACCCCCTCAGACCTCCCACATCAATCAGGTGCCTTCTCTCTGCCATCACGCCTCGATCCCGCTTTCCATGCAGTTGCTAACTGACTAGCCTCTCCCTCTCCCCGTTGTTAACTTTTGGCCGTACAGACTCCCTCCGCTGAACCCCCATGTCAGTGACCGCTCTGACCAGCACCACCTTTGTAGCTACAATATCACCTTATCCATTTACTTCCCTTGTTTGTGATGTTTTTTTGTAATGATTAATGGATTATTTTGAGAAATCTTGAATTTTATAACCGTGTGTGGCAATTCCAAGTGGGCGTTGTCATTGCACATTGGATTCAGGGTGTGGTTTTCCCACTGCCTCTTGGTTTTTCATGCTTTAATTGAGGTTTTTTATGTTTTTGAGTCCTTGATATTTAATCTGTAGGAAGTAGGACCATATCACATGGTTTTGGATACACATTTTTTCATCTCATATTGGTTCTAATGTGGCATCCCATTTCACTAACTTTTAGAATTTATGTTTCATCTATTTCCAACTGATCATACCATATATATGTGCTAATTTTATTTTTTTATTTTTTGGTTTATTTATTTGTTTTTCAAATTATTAGTTCCATTCTGATTCTGTGAAAAATGATGTCCTTATACAATAATTGCACACACAATGTGTCTGATTACTTGTGTTGTTAGTTTTAATCTAGTTTGTGACTGTTAGATCCTAATGTATCAATTTAAATAAGTTTGTGGGATAGAATATGTTTTTGGAACCCTGTTGAGTGTTAACTAGTAACTGTTTTGATAAACATTGCATGTGCCGCTAATAAATGGCCATGTTGAAATTTTTGTAAAGAATCTTTTCTTTCAAGATGTTTTGGTGTGTTTACACCCCTTTATAAAAAGTGCTTGCATATGTTGATAAATTTTTCTTTTATAGTGTTTTTGAATGGTTTCAAATGAAATTGACGAGTAGATGTGGCTTTAAACTAGATTGATATGAAATAGTGTTCTTGGGTTTATTAAAAGTGTTACAAGTAGTTTTATGATTAAAATAAGTGTGTATTTGGCTTTTAATGTGGTCTGACATGTTATTGTTGATTGTTCCCGATTGGTGTTCTCATGATCAGTGTAATGGAAAATATTATGTTTGAATTTATAAACGTATTGGAAGTGTTTGAAATGATTTTTTGTGGATCTTTTTTTTTATTTTCAAAGTGGATTTTGTTTTAATAAATAAATAGAGTATGAGTTTTAGGGTGTTTTATAATGTGTTATCGATAAATGTCCATTTGACACTTTTATAAACATGATTCTACCCTATGAAATGCATTCTGAATATTTTGAAATAATTTATCAATGTTTCTGTGTGGAGATTAGGTATTTTACTTCTTTAGAAAATGTGGATTTTGTGTAAATGATAAATGTCGATTTGTGAAAAAGAAATGGGTTAAGGACCCTTTGTAAACCTTGTGAATAATGGTGAAATTTTTTATTATGAAAAAATCATGTGGATGTTTCTCATGATAGGATTTTATGTTTGCAATGGATGGGATATCCTTACTAAGGAATCCTCGTGATCTATTTTATGGGTGCCTCAGATTGGGAAGTTTATGTTATTTTGATTAGTTGCATGAAATCGGTCCTTGGAGTGACTCGAGGAGATGCATATTTTGAAATATTATTATATATACAATGATTGGATGCCCAGCTGGCATTGGTTTCCCCCCATTTTTAAATACATGACACATAATAACCTGTCATTTTGAGAGAATTTTCTGAGAATGATGGCTGCACTAGTAGGTTATGGTACTGACTAGTGGCTCATAGTAGTCAGATATATTTGGGTTTATTTCTATGGGATTTTCCCAAGGCATTCCAGAGAAATGAGGGATGATAATTTTTAGAATATTGATTTCATCATGTGTAAAATGTTAACGAAGATGATGCAACATGTATTAGTGTCTTCTAGTTTATTCATGTTCTCTTAGGTTCACTGTGGTCTACTCATTTTTTGTGATTTCAGTGCTGAATGTGTTACATGTATGTATATTTTTTTCATTCCCTTACTGTGCATCAGCTGTAGTGTTTTCATGTGTTGTGTTTTACTATAAAGTGACATGTGGTTTTATATTGGCTTATAAAAACTATTTTCAATGAATGGTGTTTTATACATTTTGAGAAAATTGAAAATGTAAACAACACTTTCCCTTTGAAAATTATAATGTCTCACTAAAATAATGACTTGGGGTTTTGAGAAAGTAATGAGGGAAATGACTCATACTTATTTTATTAACATGTAGAAAGATATAATTTAATACATTGTAGTTCAATCATAAAAATTGATGTCTCTTTTTTTAAGGAAGTGTGTTGGGAAATAGAGGATTCGGCTAGCCTAGTGAGTTTTAATAATAACTCCTATAGTTATTTTTTATTTTTAGTCCTTTTGTAGGTTCCAGCATGGGTGTATTCCCCATGGGAAACATTTCATCATTGAGTAAGAGAGTATCTCATGGGGTCACATGAAGTTAGTTTGGATGTCGAGTTTGGTTAGTTTTATCTTATTTGGTTTGTGTTTAGTTGTTTGTTATTTTTAATTTTTCTGCACCTGCCTTTATTATTTCTTAAATTTTTATTTATTTGTATTTTGAGAAGTTTTTACCACCATCTCTGTCGATTCCCCGGTGATTGTTTCTAGCCTGGGAGGATCAGGAAGGCCTCTCAGGACATGCAATGAATCAGCTTGGGTGACTGGCTCAGGATCAACTCGAGTTGGTCTGGTACAAAATGGTATCAAATGAAGGTAGTCTCTTAGTGGACCTCTATTTTCAGTGCACCCTGTTTTTTGAAATTTCATGGTAGATGGAGTAGGATTATCTGGACTTGAGGGGTAGGTTCAGTAATAGCGTCGTGAAATCTTGATCGTTTTGATCCTCAGGTTTCCATTTGACCTTCAGTTTAATTTATTTATTTGGGTTTTTATGGAATGTTTTTTGATTGGTATTCAAAAAGGGGAATTTTTTAATAGTCCTCATGAGCCCGAACTGCTTGGAAATCTATATGGAACATGGGGCATGGTCCTAAAAGGCACTCTGTGTCAGTGACATGTTTGGAATACGACTTCAAACAATATTGTCAAGTCACCCACCGACACTAGTTCTCTATTGAGTTATTTTTGGTCTCTTCAAACTTTTGTATTTTATTTGAATATTAAATGGTTGGTTTTGAAAAAAAATGGTTGTTTTAATTGATATGTTTAATTTTTGGATTATTTTACATAAGATGGGGTGAATTAATTGTTTTTTGAAAATAAAGCTATTTTTTTTGGACTTGTTGTTCCTATGGGTGATCACATGCCTAGTGTTATGTTGGGATATGAATGGATGTCTTGTCGGTAAGATGGATGCCTAGGGTGGCATGCAAATAGGAATGTTAGTGAGACTCTAGATAATATAAATTGAAGGGGTTAAACCCACCAAGATTGTTTAAAATTCATGATGTTTTCAAAAATAATGTTTTACTGTTTTGATATATTTTTTTCTTTGGATTGTATCTTTTCTCCTATGTATTGTCTAATCTTGAAGATTTTATTTATTGATTTTTCCTTGATTAGGTTCTTGACATTTCTTGTCCAGCTTTTTCCCCCTTGACTCTTTAACGAGTGATTACAGTGCCATTGAACAACCTATGTATTTTAAGATTGAGTTTTGGAAGGTAGATCCACCTATTGTTTATGGTCAAGAAGGACATTTTTGTAGTGGTGAAGTGGATGCGAATGATGGAAATGTTCTATAAACTCGTTTAGTTTCCCGAGTCATTGATGGTTAGGTTTTTAACCTTCATGCTTGAAGGTTCACCGTGGATGTAGTGGATGTCAGTGTCTCGGAACAAGCCCCGTCAAGAGAAAACATTTGAGTTTTTCATGGCTTTGTTCATTTTTCATTATTTCTATGAGAATGAAAGGTTGAGAAAGGAGATGTAGCTATGTTATCTACAATAGGAAAATAAATTTGTGTTTGATTATTTCCAGTACATTGTGGATTGAGTCCATTATGATTCCGGGTGTGCTACATATGACTCCATGAAGGCTCGACACTTTGAGGTGGTTCTCTACCCCGATCTATAGTCAAAGGAGTAATAGTCCAACATAACATCATTTTTCAATGTGGAGAGAAAATATTTTCATATTGAAGACATGATGGTAGGGCTGTTCAATGTAGTACTCCCTCTTTCAATCACTATGAGAAGTGGTGATGATTCTAGAAAGGATATAAGGAAGTGATTGACAGTGGATGGATCCGGTCATGGAATCCCAAGGCCTCTAGATATTTCATCAATCTCTTCACTGAAAGATATCCTTGTCTATTATCACTATGGAAAACTATGTCACAAGAGGTCTTCGTGCCCATGTAATCCTAATCCTCGTCATGCTTGAAGACGTTTGGGTAACTTGTGGTGATTCTTGCAAGGAATCGATACAAAAATTCATTGAGGAATTTTTCAATAGTGATTGGTTCTATGATTTTTGTTTAATGTTTCTTGTGTAAGTATCCTTTTAGTATAAGGGATATTTTTTTCTTTGTATTTTTAATGTTCATGTTTTGGTTATTGAAATTTATGGGAATGTCATGGGTCTTTTGATGAACTTATGTTTTCAATGCTAGTGCGGTTTTCCTTATATAATTTGGTCCTTTTATATATCAGATCACATGATGTATGTTCCTTATAAGTATTATCAGTACATGACTGTGTGTTAGTAGATGCTCAATCTGTTAGGTCTCTTGAAAAAAGGCCTTGGAGTGAAGTTTCCACATAGCCAGAAATCACGGAGGAATATTAACGAGCAACAATAAGTTTGTGCCGCTATCATTGTGGTGAGTCAGTTTTAGTATTTCTATTTTAGTTTATCCATTGTTGAAATTTTTTCAACATTGCAATGAGTGAGATGGATATATATATCATATAATATCAGTATTTTTTCCTTTTTAGATGTGAGTTGCTGATTAGTGGCACTACGTGGACCCCCCATGTGAATCTGTTGTAGCTATGGTTTGTTTCCATCCAAAGTTGATGAGTCATTAGTAATTGTCTATCATGGTTTCATTGATATTATTATTGGTCCCTCCCTCACCTCACATGGGGTGAGGGTTTTTCCGTTCATGTGGAGTCTTCGTTTTAGCTCTTATCCCTTTCATATGGGAGTGAGTCATTTAAATGTTATATATGTTACTATTTTATATTGAGTAATGTCTGGTTCAGGTCTGGGCTGGATTTTTGTTTGTATGTGTATAGGTTGGAACTTTATGGTGGGGAGACCCGCCATCACTTTGGGTTTTCTCTTTTGACATTATCAGATGCTAGTCAAGTTCTTATGGCGGGGAGTCCGTTCATGCCTCTCTTCGACTAGTGATCTATTTCAAGAAATGAGATTGAGTCGCATTTGTGTTCAATGGAATTTCCTGGGACTGAGAGCTTGGATCATGTTTAATTGGATTCCATAGGTTTTGATCGGTCGGCTGGATAGTTTTGTGACTTTCTGGGGGTAAAATCATTATGTTGGTGAGAATTGTCACATCCCGACTCGGGTGACTCTTTCATATTATTATTATTATTATTATTTCTTTAAATAAATTTTTGTTGGGGTTTAGGTTGAGTACCGGATGAATTTTTTTATTTTTTGTTAAAAAGTGCGCTTTTTGTGTTGATTTCATCGGGCTCATGGGTAGAGCGCATTTGGGAAGTAGTGTGGCTCCATATAGGCAACTGTGTGACTGTCGGTTTTCAAAAAATGAAAATAAATAAATATTGTAATTATGACAAACATTAGTTGTTTGTTCAGTTAAAATTTTTATTATGGTACATTAATTTATTAATATTAAAATAAAGATGCAATTTTATTATTTTCATTATTATTATTATTATATTAATTACTATTTATTTATTAGAATTTTAATTATATATGTATATAAACTATTAGTTTGTTAGTTACTTTGTTGTTTTCTTCATTAACCCATTTTTTTGGTTTTCCAGCACTTCCCCCACCCTCTCCCCTCCCTGTGTACTGTGTGAGCCCCCCCCCCCAGTGCCCTCTGTGTGAGTGAGGCACAAGAGACCCCCAGACACACCATGTCCTCTGTGGATATGAACCCCATGTCCATCGGTCATTGCTTAGCACTCGGCCAGCCTGCCCCTACCCATTGTCAGTCGTGACCCTAGTCATCCACCCCTGCTCAGTGTTGAGACGGTGTGCCCCCTTTTTTCTGGTCATGATCCCCTTCATTTCGACAAACTTTTACACCATCGCTGACCCCACTCGGCCCCCATCCTCCCTTTCAGTGCACCCCATTACCCCATAGGACCTCATGCTCTAGCCCGAGGCCTTCTCCTTGCTAACACGCCTCCATCCATCCCGCCTCATAGTTGATGTCTAACCATCCCCCCTTTCCCCCTTTCGATCCCGCCACCACGTGGACTCCCTCCTACGAAGCCCATTTTCAGTGAACACTCTGACAAGAACCTCCTTTTCATATTTGGTATCACCTTCTCCATTTATTTTCCATTTTTCGATTATGTTTTTAATTGAATATGGGAATATTTTTTTGGTGTTATCATTTTCGAACCGCATAGGGTGATTCGGAGTGGGCATTGTCATTGTGATTTGGATTTGAGGTGAGGGTTTATCCACACCACTTGGTTTTGTATACACTAATTGAGGTTCTTATATGTTATTGAGTCTTTGATATTTAATCTATAGGGTTTTGGACCTTACCACGTGGTATTGGATGCACATCATTCTGTTTCATTTTGGTTCTGAGGTAGGTTCCCATTTCAATTCTTTTTAGAATTTATGTTTAATATATTTTCTGATGTTCATGCCCAAAATATGTGATAATTATTATTGTTTAACTTGTTGTTTATTTATTTATTTTTTACATTCATAGTCCAATTCGTATTTTTGTGAAAAAATATGTCATTTTATTATAATTAGGAACAATTTTTATAATACAATTTTTCATTAGTTTTTCACCTGGTCTGTGGCTTTTAGAATCTGATTTAACAATTAATATAATTTTGTGGGATAAATTTTTTTTGAGCCTTGTTTACTGATAATTATAATATTTTTTGACAATAAGTGTCTATGCCATTGATAAATGGTCAGGTTGGAATTTTTGTAAACAATATTCAAGGTGCTTTGGAGTGTTTACACCCATTTATAAAAAGTGCACGTGTATTTTGATAAATGTTTGTATATTGTTTTTAAATGGTTTCTAATTAAAATTAACATTAGTATTTGATTTAAACCTAATTTATCATTAATGGTGATTTTGGGTTTCATAAAAGTATCTAGGGTAGTTTTATGTTAAAATAAGTGTATATTTGGATATTAATGTGGTTTGACATGTGATGGTGGAATGTTCCTAATTGGATTTTACATGCTAAGTGTGGTGGAAAATGTTTTTTATTGAATTTATCAAATTATTGGATGTGTTTGAAATTTTAATTTAAGATTCCTTTTTTGTCTTTTCAAGGTGGGTTTTGGTTTTATTAATAAACCGTTGTTGAGTTTTAGGGTGTTTTAGAATGTGTTGTTGATAAATTCCAATTTGACACTTTTATAATCACATTTGTTCCCTGGGATATGTAATAAGAATATTTTGATTGAATTTACTAAAATGTTTAAATGGAGATGATGTTTTCTCACTCTTTTGAAAATGTGAATTTTGTGTTAATGATAAATTTCATTTTATGAAAATGTCATTATATAAGGCCTATTTGGAAACCATGGGAAAATGGAGAAATTGATTGTTATGAAAACATAATGTTGATGTTTCTCATTCCATGGATGTATGTATATAATGGGTGGGATGTCCTTACTAATGAATCCTTGCGATCCATTATTAGGGTGCTTTAGATGAGACTCTTTATGTTATTTTGAGTACTGGCATGAGATCGGTCCTTGGGTGACTCGAGGTAATATCTATTGTGAATTATTATTATATATACTGTGATTGGATGCTCAGATGAAATCATTTTACATCCCACATTTAAATACAAGCGAAATATGAACCAGGAATATTGAGAGAATATTATGAGAATGATTTCCCCACTGGTATGTTATGTTACTGACCTGTGGCCCATAGTATGAGGATATGTTTGAGTTCACTACTATGGTATTCTCCCTTAGCCTTACTAAGAAAGGATGGCCAAGTATTTTGACTATTTTTATTTCATCGTGCATGATTTGTCAATAAGGATGAGGTCTCTTGTATTGGTGTCTTCCGTTGTATTCTTGATATCCTGGGTTCACCTATGTCTACACGTTCATTATTCTTACAGTGTTGAAAGTGTTAAATGTATGTATATTTTATTTTCATTTCCCATGATTTGTAACTATGGTAGCATTTTCAAGTGTAGGGTTTCACTGAAATGTGATATTTGGTTGTAATTTTTTTTTTCAAAAAATCCTACTTTATTCTTTTTCATAAAATTGAAAATGTAAACATCAATTTTCCTTTGAAAATACTAATGTCTCATTAAAAGAATTATTTGGGATTTAGATAATGGAATGAGGGAAATAAAAAGTAAATTTTTTTGAGAAACATGTAGAAATCTATACTTTTATACATTGTAGTTCAAACATGGGAATAAATGTTTCTTTTGTTTTAAAGTAAGTGCACTGGGAAATAGTATATCGGGATAGCCTACTGAGTATTAATACTCACAACTATAGTTCATTTCTATTTTTGGTCCTTGTGTAGGTTCTAGTTTGGGTGTGTTCTCCTTGGGAAACATTTGATTATTGACTCAGAGAGTGACCCGTGGGGTCACACATAGTTAATTTAGACAACAAATTTGGTTAGTTTTATCTTCTTTAGTTATTGTTTTTCTATTTTTTAGGTTATTTATACTCCGATTCTCTTTACTATTTCCTCTGTTTTTTTTTATTTTAATTGGGAAAAATCATTCCCACCATCTTAATCGATGCTCTGGTGCTTTTCACTAGCCCGAAGGATCAAGAATGCCTCTCGAGCCATACCGAGGATCGGCTCGGTTGATCAGTTTAGGTTCGACTCGGGATAGTTTGTGACAATTGACCTCATGAGGTACTTCATGAATATGAGGTATTGTGGATATGTCAAGCATTTTAATTTTAAGTTGTCGATATTGATGGTTATTTGTAGAGTTTATATTAATTTATTTAACCCCATGGTTGAAAATTTGTTATAGTGTGCAATTGATCTAAAGAGGTTTAGATGGAATAAAGAACAAAATTATAGAAGTGTGTTAAGATATCTCAGGGATGATTTGTTATTGGAAAAAACATGATAATAGTAAACGAGGACTCATCATTAGATATATGTGTAATCTTGATCACATTATAGGGAAATGGTACTCGATTAATCTTATATAGGGTGAAAACTACATGGAGATAGTGGATGTTATTCTTCAATTAGAAGAGGACACATAGTTTGTTTTTCCTATTATATATGTACTTGATTATTTCATTGGTGTAACTATAGATTTAACTCCTTAATATAGATAACATAGAGAGCACAGATCACCCCATGGTGGATAGAAAGCACTTTTAGAGGATACATTGGCAGATGAGTTGGTGGTAATGGAAAAGGATAGAGTTGATAGATCTTTTACCCACTTCCACAACACCCACCAATTGGTATCCAATGTTATGTTCAAAATGTTGGATGATAGGTATGATGTTAGATTCCTGTAATGGATGAATTTTATCAAGAAATATCTATCTTGGATCAATTTATTATCTATATGTTACTATAAAAATCTACCCATTCTCATCAACACGTGTTTAAGAATTAATATTTTTCAATCTACAACTTTCTAAATAGACATAGATTCTATAGGATCACCTAGAACAACCTTTTTATCTTTGCAATGTGGTGATCAACCTCTCATCGATATCATTAATAGGTGATTCCAATTATGCTATTTTCACTTTGAGTTCTTAGTGATGTTTTTTAGTGTGAGTGAATCCTATTTTATGTTTATATAACCCATGAAATCTGTCTTTTATCCCATATTATACAAGTTTAAGGAAGTCTTAATAATTAATATCCTCATATACTCTAAAATAAATTATGAGGATGTCGTTAATTTTATGATATTCATGGTTATACTCTATTATAACATATTCTATCTAAATCTCCAAAAGGGGAATTATTTTCTAATAATTTCAATTCATAGAAAACTCTATAATTGATGGAGATTGTTAACGTAAAGCTAAAACCATTGATTTTCTGATAATATTGGGTTCCACTCTATTTTGTGTTTGAGATGTGTCTTTACTTTATAATTTTTAGATGTTACCGAAGATTATAGGTGTATTTATCTTGGATTTAAACTACAATAATAGAAAATAAATAAAGGGGATAAATTTTACCTTGGATAAAAATGGTTAGAATCATTTTATTTCATTAAAGGAGAGTTGAACTGATACTATGGGATAACAATTTCTAGATGAATATATTTGGAATGAGTTCTTATTTTATTATTCTATATTAAATATTGAATCTGTGAAGTTATAGAGGTGGGTCATTACTTCTTATAGGTCTATTTAGATAAAATGGCATGACAATAATTATATGACCTTAACTTAAATATTTTTTGGGGAAGTGTTTTCTGTAAATATATGGAGACACAATATCCTTAGTGACTGTTTTCCAGTCTTCATAAATTATCAAATAAACATGTATATCTTCATCTGTGGTGATTTCAACCAGATCAAGCATAGAAGATTGGAATTATTGTTGGATTATTAATTCTAGTAAGACTTTTTTTTATTGAAATGTAATAAAGTGCATCAAATATATATAGTAATAAATTTTCTTATCATCTTATGAAGAGTATTATGAGTAGTTGGAAGTAGTGCATTTTTCTTCTATTTAAAAGGGATATTAAACATACCTGTGATCAATGGTTTAATCCCCCAAACATATAAAATATATGAGGGTGTAATTACTCAGTTTTAATGATTTTGGATGGAAAATTAAAAATTATTCTAGATTGATGCATCTATGGTATTTCATAAAGGTGGGGAACATCGCATTTTTTTCTAGCTGTGGAAATATGTTCTAATTTTTCTGTGTCTGGTGGTTTTTATGATGATTCAAACATCCTTATTGAAGGTATATCTAGGTGTGAGAAATATGTCTTAGGATATAATGAACTACTATTAATGTTCAAGAATGAAATGATGTCTTTCTGAGTTCTAATCATGATGCCTCACCCATCTGTAAATGATTTTTGATCGTTGTATTTATTCTTGTTTGATCCATCCTCTTTTTTTAGAGTGAATATGTGAAGGTATATTGATATATTTTGACACTATAATTCCATGATCATGAAATGGTTATGACACTATACATGAGATTGTATAATAATAAACCATGGTATCTCACCTTTTAAATATTTGGGAGTAGAGTCTAATAGAGAGTTGGGGACACCTGTATAGGGATGGGATCAGTTGGTTGTATAGATTTCATATTTACCCAAAATGAGTGTTGGATTTGTTCTCAGTGTGTTAATATTTGTTTTTTGAGTGGAGATGAAGTGATTATAATTATAAATTTATTATTGATTTGATAAAGGGAATCAAATTTCATTCATGGGAAACTATCCTTAAATATATGACGATTATTGTACTACTCATAATTTTTTATTCCATGTGGTAAAGAATTCATAATGGTCTAAAACGTTGATGTGATATTTGAGAAGTTTATGTAATTTATTCATAGAAAATTTCTTAACAATTCTATGAAAAAATAGATTTTTTGGATTTAAAAAATTGTTATTATATGAAATAGAAGGTTATTATATGTTATATAATTTACTAACACTTTTTATAAGTTTGTTAAAAAACATTGTCATCAAAAATATGATCAATAAGCCATCTCAACTAATGTATGGGGAAAGATATCAGTGTGGGGGAAAATGCCATAAGGCTATCAAAATGTGAAATTTGAGTATAGAACCTTCATAGTTAGGAATTAGTGTTCACATATGTTGTATTGGAGGATCATGGTTCATAGAGGGATACATGTACCATGAGAATGTGGATGAATTTTTCTAGAGCTAATGTGGTTACTCAAACATTTGGGTGGATTCAACATTTAAATAAATATGGAATCACAAGATTGAGTAAAATATCAATGTGTGATAATATAATCACACAAATTTATATGAATTTTAATAGCACAGAAAGAATAATATTCATCCAATCAGGTCTTCTTTATCATTTGACACACTATGAACAATATACAAATTTTTCGTAATCTATCATTTAAAAAATTGTTTGATCAATTATAAATATTATTTTATGTTGTCTATAAATAAGATGATAGGCTGCATGAAATAATTTAGATTGAAAATTACTCGATTATTTTCCTCATTCTATGCTGATGCTTTTATGAATTGTAAGGGGGCTATATCCTTTATTTGGTGATTGTGAGTGGAATACTTCTTCCAAGATATTGTTTAACGACTGGGCCTATTAGTGATTAGATACATGGAGATATTGATGTTTTCCATGGTATAATTATAGTTATAGACCACATGTATAAATTCATTCACCCATTTATATGTTGGATTGACAATATGTTTATACTTTATAATGAACACTATGACCACATGTTAAACTTGTGATACAATTCCAATTAATGAGTTGAATGTGTATATAGATAATGATATTATGTGTAGTAAAAAATATAGTATCTTTTACCTATATGAGAGGTGGAATGTGTTTTATATAATTATAGAGACACATATGCATATTCTATTATAAGAATGTGAATAAAGGGATTGTGGGAAGATGTAGAAAGCAGTAAATGATTCTCCGAAGATGAGTCATGTTCATTCATTATAATTCATGAATATATCACGTGACGAATTCAAGGAAATAAAATAACTTTTTTCAATGTCATCATTGGTTCATCCTATGACATTCACTATCTATGAAACTTTTATACTATTGGTAATTGTATAACAGATGAATAATGTCGAAACATAAAATTCTAATGGGAATTTAATAATGGATAAAAATTTAACCTGATGGAAAATTCATTCTATAGGTTGAATTCCTGAATTCAATATATAAGTCATATATGTTTAATTAATGATTAGATATAGTTATTTAAAAACAACATGAAAATTTTATAAACGTGTTGACGCTTTTGTACCATGATTTTGTGAAAAATATCATGAGGCATGGATTCTGATTAATGTAGTGTATAAATTTATTTTATAAGGATCCAAAATATTTGAGGATGAAAAACATGATGATGATCAAATATTACCCATACCATATGGTTATTTGAATGGGAATTTATATAATGAATTTTCATGGATGTTAAATTACATCTAGAATAGACGTGGATATAATTTGATATTTATTTATCTAACTCACACATGAAAATTTACTACTAGAGGTGATCATTGTGTTTCCATATTCTTGGATAATTAATTTGATAATCAATTAGAATTTATATAAATGATATTTTCTGTATATATATTGACTTATGTGAAGAATTAAAGAAATGTTATAACCTTGAGAATATTTTGATAATTATGAGAGACTAATACATCACTTTATTGAGGAGGTGGAAGATTTTGAAGCTAGTAGTATTCAAAAAAATGGTTTCTTACTATACACAAAGTATTCAAAAAATAAGAATAAGAATACATAGATCACATATAATTAATTATGGGTTTCAAAACCATTATACCTATTCATATTTTGGAATATTAGGAATAATTGTAATTGTACAGACCCGTTGATCCTTCTTCCCAAAGATGTTGATAACCTAATGAAGTATGAGGTATTTCATTATTGATCAAATTTTTTATGTGATTTTTATATTCCAATAGACTCTTTATTAAAAGAGAACACAATTGATACTTAGTTGAATGAATAATTCCCCAGTTTTTAGAGACCACTAATGAGAGTAATGATTTCATATTCAGAGGAATAACTAACATGGAAAAATGTATGATATTCTGGTAAAACCTTATAATTATTATTTGTTGATATCTTTCATATTATTATTTAACATGAGATTAGGTTATGATTCATTCATTTATGGATCAATAACTAAAAAATGTTCAAAATGATAAGTTATAATTAATCCAAAAAATAGATTATTGATTTAATCCCCCATAACTACGTGGTCCAACCATAATTTGGAATCCACAATTCATATAAAATCCAAGTTCCTTATAATGATAAAAGAGAATTTTATGAAAAATAATTAATCATAATTTTATGAAAATATAATATTTTCATATATTAAATTAAAAAATACAACAAATAGAAGAATATGACATTTCTTTACCCCCTTTTACTTGTCTATAGAATCATAGATGCCAACACAGTTCTTTTTTAACCAATTGTTAATGATGGTTCATTGAGCCATGATGAGGAGTTAAATATGCAGAAAAATGGGCATGATGTTTTTTAATTTTATATCATTATCACAGAAGAGATACACAGAGGTTATGTGTATTGAAACAACTAATGAAATTTTGGATAAATTTAAGAGAAGATATCATGGAAATATTAAAGTTTTTGAATCTAAACATCATGTCTTGAGGAGGTGGTTTGAATATATAAAAAATTTTGATTATAAAGAAATTACAGATTATTTGGATATGTTAAATTGTTAGGTAGGAATATATTAGGGTTTTTAGATTATTGAGGATTCAATCATTATTAAATAAGTGGATGAAAAATTTTCCACATTATTTTGACTCAATAATATCATACTTGGAAGATAGGGAATATCTATAGTTGATGAGATACATAATATACTCATTAAATACAAAATAATAAAGGATATGGTATCTATAAATATGAGGGAAGAAAATATGGATTTTGGATCAATGGATATATAAATGTTAAATAAGGAGAGGTTCTTGAGAAATGTGATTAAGATGATAATGAGGTTGAAGTAGAAATGAATAAAATTAATTTTTTTTCCAATCAATGATATTTATGAAGCAAAATTGTATAGGAGAAGTAATTATATTACCAGGATGTATTAATTGAAAAAATATTGGTCTTATTGAAAAATATCTTCCATAGATGATTTTTGAAGATCATGAATCTGTTGTGGAAGAAGAGATACCCTAGAGAATGAAAGTGGATAAGAATAAAAATAAATATTTTAACTTAAACAAAAAAACATATTTATTAGTAATAAAGAGGTTTATATCTCATACAACAATTTAGATAATGAAGTTATTATCTCTGTATATTTTCATAATGATTTTGATTCATCTATCCATGATGATTATGATGAATGAATGGAAAAAGATCAGTGAGAGAAAAAATATTAATTGTAATTTTAAATGGAATAGATAAAAAAAACTTAATAAATAAAAGAGGGTGGTATTATGGATAAAGGAAAGGTAACTAATGAAAAGGAAGAACTAATGAAGATGGAAGAATACCATAATAAGTATATTAGGTAGTATAATGTAAATATTTTTCAGTGTGAGAATATGGTTGATGATAAGTTTGTTAGGATTATAATAAAGATAAAGCGTCATTTAATGATCAATCCATATATATATATATAAATTTTCATGATTTAATATATTTAAGAGTATACATCACCAAATAAAATATAGTGAATGTTGAATCTTCTCTAGACAATGAGAAGAAGTATCAATGAAAATAAATTAATCCTTCAACTAATCATGATCAAAATTTATATTCTATTTCTACAAATACATCTGTTAAAATAAAATCATTATTGGATTAGATAATGTAAAATGATAAAAAATCATCTTGTAAAAATGGAAAAGTAATCAACGAAAATAAATAACCCCAAGGAAAAAGGTGCAAGATACCGTAGATAAATAATAATATTTTTTCTATAAATATCTAGAAAAAAATTAAAAGAACACAAATTCATTTTATCTAGTGAAAATGGGAATATAAATCCACAAATCCAACTCTTTTTTAAATTTTTTATTATAAAAAAAGGTAACAACCTAGGGGTCTCTTTCAAGAAAATGAGGACTAATTATCAAAGATAACATGGTGTGACATGATTTGGAAAAAATATATCCACTAAAGAAATATTGTCAATCTTATAGGTAGTGTGTGGTAGATGAGGAAAATAGGGAGTCTATTATAAAGAATTCATGACTTGATTACAAATAGAAATTCACAATGGTGAATGACGAAATAATTCTAATGAAAAGAATAATGTTAACCCAAATCATGTCAGTAGGTCATATGATGTCACGACCCGCCACCTGGGGCCCATGCTATGATTACCCCAAGCCCGCCTTCCATAGGCCCGGGGCTAGCGACTAGCCCCAAAGATGTAATTCCCTAAAACGGGGAAGGAATTGCCATTATAACCTGTAAACACACACAGCAGGATATGAGCACGAATGCTCTCCCCACTGGTAACCTGCTGAGTTAGTCATCCTATCGATTATCATGGGTCTGCCACATGACGAAGTGTGCTCCTCCACCGTGGGTCAGCGCGACACTAAGGCTCTCCCCACTGGGCTAGTAGAGACACTCCAAGTCAAACAGTCAGTATTCATCAAGTCTCAGCTAGCTACTAGGTCTCTGCACTACCCTCACTCGTCTCCGAGAGGATCTTCTCCATGAGATATTAGTTGATACTCCAACTATCAGGAAGTCCTAGAAAAATTATCTCAAATGTCAACCAAGTAATATGGGTCTCAATTCAACATACAACATGTCAATCGGACGACCGATCTGTGAATTATTAGTTTTTTTGTCCTGAGCGCCCGGTTGGTTTCATGAACGATCCAACCTGACCATATCTCATCTATACCCTTAACTCTAATGTGGTATTCTCAAAGGGACCATCAGGCTCCAATATTACCAGCACCGCTGATGGTTCGTCAAATTGATATCAAGGGCCGTGGAGAGCCGAGAGGGCACGGACTGGCCGTCAGGGTGTGGAACGGCCGCAAGTCAGTGTGAGGGTGGTTCGGCATATAGGGATCCACGTGGGTGGCTCGACCCAGGGGGAGTTTTGAGGGAGGCTTAGCCCGGGGCGCAAGGCCGGTTCAGCTCAGAGAGCACTGCAAGGCTGGTTCGGCCTGGAGGGCATCACGAGGACGGTTCCGCATGGATGGAATTGTGAGGCTGGTTCGTCTGGGAGGGTTTTTGATGGTGAGAAAGATTGAGAGACTGGAGGGTGGCATGATCCGGGGTAGCTCGGTGGCCGGCGGGTGGTGTGGTCGGTTCGGACAGCGGGTGGGGCGGCCAGCAGGTGGCATGATGGGTGGGCTCTTCGTCTAGGGTGGTGCGGTCAGCGAGAGGCACGGCTGGTTCAGCCGTGAGGCCAAAGCGCTGCGAGGCAGCATGGGTCGCGGTGGTCGTGGGTTTCGGCGCTGTTGTCTTCGTCACACTCATCACCTCATCACCTTCCTCTATTCTGAAGAACATCACAAAGAACAATGGAGGAGGGAGTCAGACCATGTTAGTTTGGCCCGCACTCTCCATGTTAAGAGTGGTAGCAAGCGGTATTCAAGATCATAAACAATGAACGAGCATGGAAGATATTTTAAAACATCAATTCCCATAATCCCTCAATAATTTCTATTCCCTACCCCACAATAGAAAACATTCGTGGATCAACATGATAGTAAGTTGATATGTGTTCTTTGTTTTTCAAAAGAAAGAATCATGGGAATAAAATAAAACTCAATTTAAAACCCTAAGTGTTTGATGTTGGTTGACTTTGGCATGAAAAGGCAATGTAGATTCATTGTAGATTAAGACATCCTAAATCAAAGGATGTTCCTAGGAAGAAGGTCGAAGTTGTGGTCGTTCTTTGTAGTCGAAGTCGTTCCTCATCGGCATTCTTCAATGATGGGGTGTTCATAATTGGGAGCATTATCCCATGTTCCTCCTCTCCCCAAATCCACCCAAAATGAAATCGAAGCCCAAGATAATAGATTTGAATATCTATTATGTTTTTGGAATAATATTCCAAAATGATTTAATTGATTAAGGGGTAGTTGGCATAACTAATATGGTGCATTGGCACAAGAAAATTGTGGAGGTGTTGAAGAGGCTCGCCCCACATTTATTAGAGAGTTGATGGGTTTCCTCTCCCAACATTAATTGGGGTCGGGTGGTCCCCGCCCCTAAATTCAAAATGGGAAGTTTTGAGGTCTCTGGTGGTCCCCACCAAAATAACCACTCATGGGAGGATAAGGTGTGGTGGTCCCCAATACTAACCTTCACATAGAGGTTTTAACAAACAAAATAAAAATAAATCTACACAACTTTATTTTTTATTAATGAAAAATCCAAAATATATCTTTCACTCTCGACCCACTATCATTGAGGTGAAATTTTCCTTAAGTGAATATCATCACTGTGAGTTCAACAGTGCCCTCTGATTTCAATTCTGATCACTGGATCAAAATTAATAAAAACTCACTCAGACATTTACTGACCGTACCCAAAAATAAGTTTATAAATTCATTCCAGGTATTTTGGGCCTCAGAATCACATGCCATCAATTTTCACGGACTCATAAAATTCCAATTTATTAAAAAAAAGTAACATTGAAATTTCTGGTCCTTACATTATGCCCACATTAGGGTTCTACATCCCCATAAGCCACAACTCAAACTACGGGAACATGTCGGGGTACTGAGCATGAATCTCAGCCTCCCGATCCCAGGTGCTCTCTTGGAGGATCCCCTGCTGCCAACGAATTCACACCAGAGGTATCTGCCATCCATGAAGGACCCTCTCATGTGGGTCCTCAATCTCTACTGGAACTTTCGTGAAAGTCGCCCCATTTTCGATATCCAGCTCATCTTGTTTGATGAAGTGAGAAGGTTCGTGCACATATCTCCTCAACTGGGATACGTGGATGATGTCATGCACCTGGTGCAACTGAGGAGGAAGAGCTAAGAGTTAACCCACCTTTCCAACTCGGTTGAGGACCTGAAAAGGTCCGATGAACCTCAAAGATAACATTCCACCATAGCCAAATCTCAACAAACCACTTCGAGGTGAGACCTGTAGAAAGACATGGTCGCCGTACTCGAACTACAGAGGTCTCCATCTCTTGTCAGCATATGACTTTTTCCTGCTCTGTTTGGTCTTCATTAGCTCCTAGATGATCTGCACCTTCCATGTGGTCGCCCATACCATCTCTGATCCCACTAGTGTTGACTCCCATGGGTTAGTCCAGCACAAGGCTAATCTGTAAGGTCTCCCGTATAATGCCTCAAAAGGTGTCATCCCTATGGTGGAGTGATAGTTGATATTTTTGTCTACAAACTACACCAAAATGAAGTGATCATCCAAGCTGTGACCAAAGTCTAGGACACAAGAACACATCCTGTCCTTGAGGGTCTGAATGGTCTTCTTAGTCTGGTCATCTGTCTGAGGATGGAAGGCGGTGCTCAAAGGAAGCTATGTCCAGAAATCCTCTTACAACCCCTTCCATAGCCGAGAAGTAAATCGTGCATCACAATCAGAGATAATAGTTGAAGGTACTCCATGTATCCTCTTAATCACATGCACATAGAGGCGTCCCAAGCTCTCTACTGAACCCTTCTCTCTGATCGGTAGGATGTGGACCGACATGGTGAGTCTATCGACGATCAACCAAATCAAGTCATGTCCCCAGGATGTACATGGAATTACTGTCACAAAGTCCATGGATATCCCATCCCACTTCTAGTCAGGGACCTCTAAAGGGGGAACTAATCTTACTGGTACCTGATGCTCCACCTTCACTTGCTGACAAGTGAGTCATTGAGAAACAAACCCTGCAACTACATTCTTCATTCCCAGCCACCAGTGATGTCGTCAGAGGTCCTAGTTCATCTTCACCACTATTGGATGTACCTTTAGAGGGGATGTGTGTAACTCCCTCATAACTTCCTCCTAATGTGACATGGGTACCATGGTACATCCTCTGAATAGGATGAAGTGCTCCCTGCCTTCAGAAAATCTATCAGGTGCCCGTCTTGTATATATCCTAGCATGTCATGTCTCGCAGTCCGTGTCCCCATGCAATGCCTCCCTGACTCACTGATGAAGTGGGGGATTGACTGTATTATACTAAATAAAAGATTCTCTATATCTATATACAATGGATATCTGCAAAGCGGTCAGCTCCTTTGTCGCCTCTCCTAGAATCTCTATACCGGATCTCTTGCTGAGTGCATCTACAACAACATTCCCCTTCCCATGAGTATAGACTATCTCAAAGTCATAGTCTTGGAGGAACTTGAACCAACATCATAGTCTCAGGTTCAGCTCCTTCTAGGAGATTATATACCTGAGAATCTTGTAATCAGAGTACATGGTAAAACGTTTTCCCATCAAATAGTACCACCACATATTCAAGGCGAAGACCAATGCTGCTAACTCTAGGTCATGGGTAGCATAGTTATTATCAAGTTGTCTCAACTGTCAAGAACCATTTGTGATCACTGCTCACTCCTACATCTGGACACCTCCTAGTCTCGTCCCTGATGCGTCACAATATACTACATACCCAATGCCTTCCTATAGAAGCCTCATGATGGGGGCACTAGTCGGCCTCTGTCTCAGCTCTTGAAAGCTCTGCTGGATTCTCCCCGACCAGACGAAGGGTTTCCCATTCTTTTTCAAGGTTGATAGTGGTGCTAAATATTTGAAGAAATATGGCACACACCTCAGGTAGTATCCAGCCAAACCCAGGATACTTCGTACCTATGTCACACTCCTGGGTGGCTTCCAAGAAAGTAAACCTCAATCATTGGTAGATCCACTATAACTCCAGCCTCTGAGATGACATGTCCCAGAATCTGAACCTCTCGGATCCAGAACTAGAACATCGAGAGTTTACCGTAGAGATGGTTCTCTCAGAGTGTGTCCAGTACTACACACAAATGATAGACATAATCATCCTCAATAGATGAGTAAATCTAAGGTCATCGATGAAGACTACTATAAAGCGATGAAGGTACAACTGAAAGATCAGGTTCATGAGTCCCATAGACACTGTTGGAGAATTGGTTATGCCTAATGGCATAACCAAGAACTCGTAGTGGTTGTACTGACATCTGAAAGCCATCTTCGGCTCATCCTCATCTTGAACTCTGATCTTGGGATATCTTGATATTAGCTCTATCTTAGAGAACCATTGTGCTCCGTTCAACTGATCAAACAGGTCGTCAATCCTCGGGAGTGGGTACTTGTTCTTCACAATCACCCTGTTCAGGTGCCGATAGTCAACACAAAGCCTTAAGCCCCCATCCGACTTCTTGACAATCAAAATAGGGGATGCTTAGAGTGAAACTTTTGGCCAAATGATTCCCTTCCCCTGTAAGTCCTCCAGCTGTACCCGCAGCTCACGAAGCTCCACAGGATCCATCCGATACGCTGGCGTAGATATCGGTGCCACCCTGGGGTAAAAGTAAATGTAAAATTCCACCTCTCTGCGAGGAGGTAGACCCAGAACATCAACAAGGAAGACATCTGCATACTGGTCCACCAATATAGGATAGCTCAGACTCTCCATATCAATAGCTTGGAGGGTATGGCTAGCCAACTGATGAGTAATCAGCAGCACCCTCCTCCGGGTAAGTCCATCCGGCACAACAAAGGCTCCCTTATCATTGCTGAAGGTAGACTTGGTCCCATCCGTACGACCACACTACACTTTGTTCCTAATACTGTCAATATGAACATGTACTGAATATAACCAATCTATACTGAAGTTGACATTGTTAGGAACTGACACCCCTACTAGGAAATCCCAGCCGAAGATCTCACCTCCAAGAGAAAGCTTGCACTGCCAGCACCAGTACAAAATCGTCGAATCTTCTCCAATAAGATTCTATAGAAGAAAGGATATATCCAACGGCTTCATTAGAATCTCCAATATCCAAACAGTAGAAGTGGAATTAATACAATGACTGGCACCCGTGTCTATATGTACTGCAGCTATGGTGGAGTAGACACAGATCGACCTCGAATCATCTCCAGATCACCGTGATCGTAAGCCTCAGCTGCCTAGAGCTGGGATGTCCCATGTCCACCATCTCCTTGCGATTGGGCTGGACCTCCTGGTGGTCGTGGACGTAATATCTCTAATTGTCGCCCACCGCCAGTAGCATGACCAGCTCCTCTTCTACGTCCTCCTACTTCCTGCGGACCATCTCAAATGAATATCTGTCTCTACATGGGCGGTCTTTAGTCCTTCTGTTGATCATCCGAATGACGGATCAGACAGTCATGAGCCATGGGACCCTACCCGCCACACACATAACACTTCCCATCGTGGAAATTTTGTCTCCGCCTCGAGTGCCCCATGTTTGATCTAAATCTACAGATTATACACAAGAGGGGGGGGGGGTGAATTGTGTCTTTTGCAATTTTTTGGTAACCATTTGATTGAACGAGTTCTATCCTCTATACATTATCAGATATGATCATGTAGCAGAATAGGTAAAAATAAGAACACAAAGATGTATAGTGGTTTAGGCAATAAAAGGCCCCTAGTCCACTCCACTAATGCTCAACTCCACGAGCTTGATGATTTTCACTATCTAGTCCTCTTTTCCAAAGACCGGTTCATAACTGAGTACAGGCAGTTGACACCTTTACAATCATTAGGCTAGCAAAGCCTTCTGGTTCAAACATGAACCTACACATATTTTGAACGAGAAGCTGGTTACTCAAGAATAAAAAGAATTACATAAAGAAGTATTCCAGTTGATCTTCACAATTGCAACAGAAAGTAATTGAAAATAGATGAATCGTCATCTCTAGAAATAATGATTTTCAAAACAAATAAATTTTGAGTTGATATGGTTGCAATAGATATAGAGATATAGTTCACAACTTCAGCAGTAGTAGATCCACAGTAGATATTCGATGCAGAACAAGTGAATCTTTTATTGAGTTCCTTATTCTTAAACAAACAAAGCTTGGATGCTCTTTTTGAATCAGAAGAACTAGATGCCTTTTTCAGTCTCTTTTTTCCACCTCTTTTATAAAATATTTATCACCATACCCGCTTGTACCTGGTGTTTCAGAGTGAAAATATATAATGAGGCAGAGAACATCTCCTTTACATTTTTATCCATAAAAGTCACCTTTTTTATTCACGATATTCAAAATTTTGAATTTACAGAGAACTCGTAACTTCTCTTAAGACTCGGCATAAAAAGCTCCTTTCAATTTGATCTTAAATCCATTGATAAAACAGCTTTGAATCAGTCAAAGTCGTAGTTTAAAAACTACATTAAATATGGCTTGAAATCCGACCAATAATCAGCTTGTTGACTAGTGCATAAAAATATAGTCTTTTAAAATTTCCGATGCCAAACGTAGGGTTGATGATGTGGCCTCAAAACATAGGGTTGATGATATAGTCTTCAAATGTATTGTTGACAACGTAAGGTTGAATCATAAATGTAGGGTTGATCATCCATACTTTTCCTTCAACTCTCAAACGTACGGTAAAAGATCCATACTTCTACTTGATCCATAATTTTCCAATAACGTATGGTTTTTTACAAAAGTAAGGTTGATGAACCATACTTTTGAGAAACAAACATAACGTTTAGTACTTACATACGGTTCTCCTTCCATACTTTTGTGATAACCAAAAAGTAAGGTTCCTTCCTAACGTATGATTCTTCTTCCATACTTTGTTGAAAACATATGGTCGTTTAACCATACATTTCTCTTATCTCAAAAAGTAAACAATCTTTTCATCCTTACGCTATGTTTATCCTCGTAAGGTATGAACAGTGATTCCAGAACGCTCTAAAGCAGATTATGCGCTACATTTATCCATGTAAGGTATGAACAATGATTCCAGGATTCGCTAAAGTAGATTCCGAACAAGTAATAAATTCTCATTATTTCAAGAATTAAATAAATTATTAAACTCATGTAAATTACTAAATAAAATAATTAGAAAATAATAAAGGGTATTTGTGAGCATCAAAATTACTATAGAGAGACAAAGTATTATTTTCAATAATCTCCCCCCTTTAAATAAAATTATTATGTACTATTGAAAACAATATATTGCTCAACAATCTCCTCTTTTTTGATGATCGTAAAACCCATATGATAATAAAATTATTTAAACGAAATTAACGTTAAATATTAGTTACATAAAGTTTATAATTTTGAGAGAATGAAAAAATATTTAATTTTAGCAAAATTATTTTAAAAATAACTCCCCTAGAAGAAAAAAAATATTTATCCAAATTTCTGATGTAAACATTAAATATATAGAAAACCATTGAAATAGTTTTTTAAACTAAAATTTTATGGTTATCCAAATTTCCCATGTAATTATCTCCATAAATAAAAATATGATGTTATATGTATCCAAATTCTCCCCCTTTTGTGATATTAAAAAGAATGATAAACCATGGATTTGAACACATTTAATGTTGCATTGAACTATAGGTAAATGCTTATTATTAACTGTTTAGCAATAATTATATCTGGTATACTAGAATATATTAACATAAAATAGTAATAAACAAATATAAAAAGAAATAAATAAAAAATGAAGGAAACTTCCATTCAAAAACAGCAGTATATACATGACAATGATATACACAGGTATCAAGGTTTGGGTATGATAGGAAACAACTTCTATCTCCTCTGGGTTGCAGACATGATTTCTGTAAACTTCCCTGAGTCTCTTCATCAGCCCATCTCCATGTTTGATAACGAGATATTTATTCTCTTGAGTCATATGAATATCCTTGATTAAATTGACTTTGAAAAACTCATACATCCTTTCCTATTTTTCAACAAACACCGACAGCTTCTCTGACAACTGGTTTAACTGGATTCTAATCGATGTATCACTAGATGTCGGTTGATCCACTAGAAACTTCTTGATTGTCCAGCAACACGGAAAAAGGGGCACTGTTACATTGAAGATCCTGTAACTTGTCATTCATGTTTCTCATCACAATTTTAATAGCTTGAAACCTTCTAATTAAATCAGGTGAAGTATATGATCCACTAACAGCATTATTCGCAACTGATTTAAATTGGTTCTCCATAAACAGATTCAGATCGGAGAAATGTGACTTCAGAACCATTTCATATTTCAATTGGGTAACATCAGTCAGCATATCCTCTTTAAACATTTCAACTTCCTACATTGAGACTTTACTATCTTTTAGCTTTTGAAATCTCAAATGTTCTAAGTCTAAGTAATTTCTCAGAGTAACATTCTCATATTCCAACTAAGATACTCTTTTGTAGAGTTCTTGAATTTCTTCTTTCCTTGAATCTGAGGAACCCTGTGCTTGATTAATATTCTCATGCTCTGGATGATGCAGAAGTACCAGATGTAATGATTCAGCATCAGATTTTTCTTTTTCTCATTCCTGAGAAGGTTGGTCCACAGATTTTTCCTTAGTGTTTTCAAAATCCTCCACAGAAAAATCCTCTTGATGTACCACTGTTGGAGCTATAGAAGCATGCACATCAAATTCATCTGGATCTTCGTCTTCCACTGGAATTTCAAGAAAAATTTTTTTTGTAGTTTCCTGAGGTCTGGACACTTCTTCATTAGGCACTGCCTCCGTCTATTGTTCCTGTTGAAGTACAACTTCAATAACAGCTTGAATTTTTTGCTGAGTCTCCCTTTGAGCTTCTTCTTGAACTCATTATCCCTCTACTGCTGTTTTTTCCTTTTATAACATCTTTCATGGTTTTATCAACAACAGCTTCTCTTACAAAAGAATGAGAAAATAAAGCTTTTTTTGTTGTTTCCAATGTATGGGAGGTAATTTACTCATTGAAAGGTCTCTTTCTTTTTGATTGAAGTCCCTCCTAACTTCTATCTTCTGCAACATCTTCCACTTCAAAGCAAATTCATCTTGCTACATTGCTAACTCATGATTCAGCTTGTCCCTTTTTGTACTTAGTAGGTTGATCCTAAGCACTCTTTGAGTCTTCCTCAGTTTCTACTAGAAAATGTTTTCCATTAATGGTGCTCCAGAAATATCCAACCTTCCTTAAAGTTCCAGCATTAAACATATTACTATGATGACAGTTTACTCAAGCATCCACTAATCTCACCATGTGTTTCTTAAACAGTAGTTTTGAAATAAATCAACCGAAAGGGAAGAAATTCATCCGGGACATCGCTTTGATAGTAGTAATTGAGATACCTTATTATGTATCTTGTAAAGTTTAAATTAATATCGCTTAACAGAAGAAACATTATATACATATCAGGGTATAAAATCTTTTCCATTTCTACCATTCTTGGAGCTATTCTAGTCTAAATAAATGTGGCCAAAATTATTTGATCAGGCTCCAAATCCTTGATAAACATTTTCTTTATAATCTCAGTACCAAAAAGAAAAGACCTAATGTCCTTGGATTTATGCACAGAATCTCCAATATTTTTCAAATCGAAATTAAAAACTCCCTCCTGAGGGTAGTTAAGAATCTGACCAATCTCTACTAATGTGATTGAGAAATCCCTATCCTCTATCTTAGCCATCATACTGTCTGCGGTATCTCCCAGGATAAACTATATAGATTTGAAGAAGTATCTATGTTCTACTTCATACATAAATTCCGTATTTTCATTGTTGAACATATTTTCAAGATTATGAAACGACAATGCTTGTTTCAAAAATATATTCGTCTAAAATAACTAGTCAAGTTTGATTACCTTGACTTGTAAAATTTTCTTCCCTCTGAGCATTGTCTCATGGAATTGCTTGGCTCGTCTTCACTGGATCTTTTAGTCCATACCTTTTCAGATAGAGTCTCTGATGGTTTAAAGGATAGGGTTTTAGATCTTCAATGATTAATGATTAGAAGCCGAAGTGTGTTTTTCAGATTTCGAAAGGGTTTCGATAGAAGTGAAGCAGTTTAGAAGTCGAAAATGTTCTGACAGCCTTGATTCCCATGTAATCACTAATCATTGCATATATTTAAAACAAAAAAAATTTCATATGGAGAAAGAAAAAAAATCATAAACAGTATTCAATAAACAAAATAAAATTTAGAAAAATAAATAAAAGTAAATAAAAATAAGAATTATTTAAAATTAAATAAACCTAGATCCCCATTAATAAAATCAAACCTTGCAGTGGGAAGTGGTTTAGTAAAAATATCTGCTAATTGAATTTTTGTATTTATAAATTCTAAAAATATATCTTTTTTAATAACTTAATCTCTTCAAAAGTGATGCCTTATATGAATGTGATTAGTTATAGAATAACTAATAGGATTTTTTTGAAATATTAATTGCACTTGAATTATCACATAAAATAGTTGTATTATTAAAATTCAATATAAATTCCATAAGAGTGTTTTTCATCCACAACACTTGTACACAACAACTGCCAGCAGACACATATTCTACTTCCGCTGTTGACAGGGAAACTGAATGTTCTTTCATACTAGACCATGATACTAATGACTTTCTTAAATAGTAACATGTTCCTAATATGCATTTTCTATCTAACATACAACATCCAAAGTCACCATCTGAAAATGAAATAAAATTTAAATCATAAGTTTTAGGATAAAGAATAGATCAAAAAATAGTTCCTTTTAAATACCTAAAAATTATTTTAACAGCAGTTAGATGATATTCTTTAGGATTTGATTTAAATCTAGCACAAAGACATACTGAATACATTATATCTGGCCTACTAGTAGTAAGATATAATAAACTACAAATAATAACTCTATATAACTTGTTGTCAACTGATTTCCCAGTTTCATCGAAATCATGTTTCATATTAGTACACATATGAGTTGTAAAAGACTTGTTGTTTTCATATATAAATTTCTTAAGTAAATCGATAATATATTTTCTTTGATTTAAAACATTTCCAAAATCTTCTTGAAATATTTGAAGTCCTGAGAAGAAATTTAATTCTCCCATCATTCTCATTTCAAATTTTTCATTCATTATCTTTGAAAACTCATGACAAATGGTTTTATTATTTGATCAAAATATTACATAATCAACATAAATATAAACCAATGAAACATTAGTTTTCACAATTTTCTTAAAGAGTGTTGGATATGCCAATCCAACAGTACATTCATTTTTCAAATGAAAAGAACATAATATTTCATACCAGTCTTTTGGTGCTTGTTTAAGGAAATAAAGAGCTTTAGTATGTTTAGAAAAAGAATCAGGGTTTTGAGTGTTTTCAAAACCAGGAGGTTTCTCAACATAAACTTCCTCCATTAAATAAACATTTAAAAAGGCAGATTTAACATCCATCTGAAATAAATTAAAATTCATATAAGATGCATATGCTAAAAAGATTCTAATGTCTTCTAACCTAGCTACAGGTGAAAAATTATCATCATATTCTATTCCATCTTCATGATTATATCCTTTTTCCACTAATGTTTCTTATTTCTAGTTATTGTGCCTTGGTCATCTTGTTTATTTCTAAAGACCCATTTGGTTCCAATTACAGGATAATTCTTTGGTCTTTCCACTAATTCCCATAATTTAATTCTTTTAAACTGGTTTAATTCATATTGCATTGCTATTACCCATCTTCCATCATCTAAAGTTTCTTATATAGACTTGGGTACTTGTTTAGATAGGAATGCAGAGAATTCCACTAGACTTCCTATGTTTCTTCTAGTTTGAACCTCTGTTTCTAGGTCACCTATTACAGTTTCTAAAGGGTGATTCTTTAGGGTTGTAGACTGTCTAGAAAATATATTTAAAGGTTCTTCAGTATCATGTTCCTCTGAACTAGACTGAATTTATTTTATATTATTTTTAAAATCATTCCTTTAGTCTTCAAGTCTCATGTTATCATTAGAGTCAAGTTCATCCATTTGATATGTCCTTTTCTCAAAGGGATCAGATTCATCAAATTTCACATGAACTGATTCTTCAACAATCCTTGACTTCTTTTTGTACACTCTATAAGCATTGGAGGTAGCAGAATATCCTAAGAAAATACATTCATCAGATTTTGGATCAAACTTACCAATATTATCTTTGGTGATTAAGATGTAAACCTTTCATCCAAAAATATTTAAGTAATTTACTTTAGGTTTTATGTTATTCCATAGTTGATAGGGTATCGTTTTTGAAATTGGTATAATTAAAACTCTATTAATTATATATCAAGCTGTATTCACAACTTCTGCCCAAAAATATATAGGTAGTCTATATTCATTTGACATTGTTCTAGCCATTTCATGAATTTTTCTATTTCTCCTCTCTACAATACCATTATGTTGAGGTGTTCATGGTGCAGATAAGGTTTTTTAACACCCATATTTGAGAAAAAAGAATTAAACTCATGATTCTCAAATTCTCCACCATGATCTCTTCTTAGTGAGATTATATTAAAACCTTTATCATTTTGAACAGATTTACAGAATCTTTCAAATAAGGTAAAAGCTTTATTTTCAAATTTCAAAAAGATAATCCATGTAAATCTAGAATAGTCATCAACTAAAACATATACATATAATTTATGAGATAAGCTTGCTACTCATGAGGGTCCAAACAAATCCATATGAATATGTTCTAGGGGTTTAGATGTAGCAACTTTATTAACAGATTTGAAGGATAATTTATGTTTCTTTCCAAGTTGACATGGATCAAAAAATCTGTTACTTTCAAATTTGAGACTAGGTAAATCAGAAACTAAATGTTTCTTAGATAATTTATGAAAAACATATACATTGCAATGTCCAATTCTCATATTCCAGATCTAGGATTCACTTACTTTAGCAGTTAAGCAGTTTACTTGCTGTTTACACAAGGAATCTAAATCCAATGTATAGACATTATCAGTTCTTGGTGCTTTAAATTTAAACAGTTTATCTTTAAAAACAGTACATCAATTGTCAAAAAAATCAACAGTATATCCAATATCACAGAGTTGAGAGATACTTATTAGATTGTGTTTGAATACTTGTACATAAAGTACTTTGTTTATTGAGACTGTTTTTGGATCTCCAATAGTTCCAATGCCAACGATTTTTTCCTTTGGCATTTTCACCTAATGTGACAAGTTCTCCTTCCGTTTGATTGGGTGAAGAAAAATTAAATGTGTTTCCACTCATATGTATTGAGCAGCCACTATCGATGTACCATATATCTTCTCTTCTCTGGTGGCCTGCTACCTGCAAAGACATTTAAACATATTGCTTTGGTACCCATATTCTATTGGGTCCAGGTGTGTTAGATAGCAATGATCTGGGTATCCAGATTTGCATTGTTCTTTTAAAATCAGCTAAATCATATAAATCTTTTGAAACATAGGCTTTATTAATACCACAAATTTTAGGTTGTCTTAAGAAACATTTTTAGCTATATATCCTTTTTTTCCACAAAAATTAAAATAAACCTTTTTGGAGATAAGAACAAAATAATATTTATATATCTTAGGGTTTTCTCCTTTACTTCAAATTCCAAATCTATCCTTTTTAATTATAGTTTTTCAATGAATTTCATTTAATGAATTTTCTCCTTTTGTAAAATCCAATGCAGCCTGTTTGTAAGATTCTACTTCATCCTGCAGTGTGTTTATTCTTGATTCAAAATTAATATTGTTAGAGTTAATGAAATTGTATTCATCAGTTAATTCGTTATGTTGTTTCATCATTGTATCTCTTTAATCTGAAATGTCATTATGTTTGTTTTTAGTGTTTTTTGTTTCTTAAATAGTGATTCATATATTTCTTCAAGCATATTGCATTAGGCTGCAAGTTTTTCATTTGTGTATCTTCATTCAGAATCCGATTCATTGTTTCAGTTAGAAGAGTAATATTAATGTACCTCCTCAGTTTCAGCCATAAAACACATGTTTCATTATAGATTGACTTCTTCTTTCACTAAGCTTGATTAAGGAGAGATACTAGAGTCATCAGATAAACTCCAGGTAGATTTCATAGCTTTCTTATCTTTCTGCTCTAATTCATTTCTTTTGATGAATTTATTCTTCTTCTTTGTATCCTTCAACTGTGGGAAATCTAGTATAATATACCCCATCTTCTTGCATTCATAACATCTTACTCCCTTATTATCTCCCTTAATGGATTTTTTGAAACCTCTTTTCTTGCTGTAGAACATTCTAAATTTCCTGGCTAGCTAAGCTAGCTCTTCATCTGAGTTTGATGAGTTAGAACTCTCTGATTTAGCTTTGACTTCTCTATTCTTCAGCTTTCTATTATTTTTTTCCAAGTTACTTTCAGGGTAGTATCTTCTCTTTTGATAAGCACTTTATGTTCATTAGCCTCATATTGCATTTCAGCTTCATACATCATCAGTGTACCAATCAACCCTCTCATGGTTAGATCATTGACAGGAGTTGATTGTCTTGTTGTAGGAGAGATTCCATTCTATCGAGTACGAAGTACCCTTATAACTTTTAATTCTTGATCTTCCTGCTTGATAGGTTCTTATAGAGCTATTATATTATTGACAATTTCTTTCAATCTCTCATTCATTTGGATAATTCATTCACCTTCAAACATTCTATAAGTATCAAATTTCATTTTTGCAGTTGCATATCTCATTTGTCTAACACTATCTATTCCTTCATATGCCACAGCTATTGTTTGCCACATCCCATATGCTATTGGGCACTGAGATACTCTATTAAATTCATCTGGTCCTAGACCGTAGATGAAAGCATTCATAGCCTTTGAATTCATATAATAATATTCCTCTGTATCAAAACTCTGTGTCTCAGGATTTTCAAGAATATCATAAGGAATTAAAATCTTTGAATAGACTTTATATCAGAGGTTTTTCAGATATATTATCATGCACAATTTCCAGCAGCCATAGCTGTCTCCATTAAGATATGGTGCTCTGAAAATTGACATCCCTTCTCTTGTATCAGTCATGATGCTCTGTTGTATAGAATCATTAAATGCTTCTCGCTTGATAAGGCTCTATCAAAAGATCCTCCTCTGATACCAATTGTTGGATCTGAATCTAATGATTATACAAAAGAGGGGGGTGTGAATTGTGTCGTTTGTAATTTTTGGGTAACCCTTTGATTGAATGAGTTCTGTCCTCTATACTTTATCATATCAGATTGTGTAGCAGAATAAGTAAAAATAAGAACACAAAGATGTATAGTGGTTCGGGGAAAAGAATTCCCCTAGTTCACTACACCAACTCTCAACTCCACGAGCTTGGTGATTTTCATTATCTGGTCCACTTTTCTACAGACCGGTTCACAACTGAGTACAGGCAGTTGACACCTTTACAATCATTAGTATAAGGCCCCAGCCTTAAACCTTACTTAATATTGAATTAAATGAGTAATTCACATTGAGGATCTTTTAAGGTATAGAGTTTTAGAGAATTAGGACATAACTATTAAATCTCAAAAGATTACAAAGTAGTCGCTTCTACTAAATTTCCATAAAATAAAAACTCTTTAAAAGAAACATGTATAGTTTCATGTCTTATATAGCGTGACATTCCCTTGATCCCATCCTTGACCTTATTCCAATTTAACTCCTGTGAAAAACATTTCAAAAAAACTTGGGGTGAGCATAAAAAGCTCAGTAAGGGATACACAAAGAATAAAAACTATTACTTTTTCAAACATCAAGTAAACCATGTATACTCTATCAAAGTAATACCTTCACCTTCATGAATTAGAAAAAACTCTTCACTGAATAGAGTATCATTACTTACCTTTTTGTAACTAAAGGATTACTATAAAACCCATATAAAGAACACATAGCATATATAAAGGTAACTTGGGACATAAACATACTTAAGTGGAATAACCATACGGTCGACTTCCACACATATCACTTAATGGAATAACCATACGACTAATTTCCATACATACTTAATGGAATAGCCATACGGTCGAATTACATACCCAATGCATTGGAGGTTATAACGTAACCACCCGTCCTGGTATTCACGACACCACCCGTCATATGGTTTATAATGTAACCACCTGTTAAAATGTCCAAGTACCAGTATAAAATCATAAAACATAAAACCAATATAAAGGAATGATAACATTTCCACATTTCAATCACAATATATCATAAATATATTGACATAATAGAATCCTTTTTCAAAACCATTTTCAAAACCAAAATACATAAAAGCGTATATGGTATTTATTTTATTCTAAAAACATTACGACTTGTTGAGAAAGCCAAAGACCAAATAATACTCGCGGCGGCGAAAAAGGTCATTGTCACCGTGTACGTTAAAAAAACATTCCTGTTTGTCGTTTAGTAAAACGCTTCATAGAAAAAGGTTCCTTTTGTATAAAAGTAAAAGTCAAAGGGGTTTATACACCATATAAAAGAAAGTTGTGTATAAAATGAAATATGCCTCAATGAAAGGAGATTGAGACGAAGTCCCTTACAAAGACGGTATCCTTGGTTTAATGATAAATCAATTACATAATTATGTGTGACAAACATATACACCAAATATAAGTGTATATTAAGTGTAAAAAAAATCAAAGGTCATTCACACATATTCAAAGGATGACATATTCAATAACAACATGTTGAACCCAAAGAAATAGAAATTGGGTTAAGAAGTTCCCTTGACAGCCTAGCGACGTCACATCAAAATGAGTTGATGAGAGATAAAAAAAGGGTATCTCATCACATGGACATAAAATTTACATCAATAAGGATATCTGAGAACATATCCCAACATAAAAATATGTAAATTAAAAGACCCAACAAAAGAAGTCTTTAAAAAAGAGGAAGGTGAAAGGTTCCCTTACCGACTTGGGTAACATTCGAAAAGTACACCCCATTGAATAGGTGTCATGCAATGAATATGTAAATACCCATAAATGGAATTATATTAAAAAAGGAGTGTAATAGTGGGCAGTACATAAACCACTCAATGGAAATTGTGGCAAATGTAGCATAAATCTCACGGGAATAAAAGTGAGATGAAAAATCTCTTACGAAAACTCGGCAGCCTAACGGTGCCACTTAAAACTTCCAAAATGGATTGATGAGAGGAAATAGGGTCTCTCATCACATCAACATAATGTTTACAGAAAGAGGAATATAAAATAACATCCCCCAACATAACAAATAGGAGCTTAAAAGAAGTGACATAAAGGAGAGTACTTTAAAAGAAAGAGAGAGGTTAGATCTCTTACGAAAATTCGGCAGCCTATAGGCGCCACACAAAACTTCAAAAAATGGATTGATGAGAGAGAATAGGGTCTCTCATCACATGAACATAAAAATTAAAGTAATATTAATATAAAATAACATCCCAATAACTATAAATACGAGCTTTAAAAGGAATGACATAAAAAAGTGTACTTAAAAAGAAAGAGAGGTGTAGGATCCCTTACCTCAGGTCCGACTTGACTCGATCGTTCATTAATCTCCTGAATAATAAACTTGAGTTAATTTTTACTTCCTTAAGAACCTTTTTCAAGTTCATTATTCCTTTTATATCACTTATTACCATGTCATAAACATTATGTAATCATTTAAGTTAATAATATTTGTTTTGCCGATAATTGGTTCTTAAGTCGAAAGTGGACTTCTTATAATTACATGTTGTTTGTGTGGCCAAATTTTTATTATATCCAGAATTGTATTCATGATTTAGATATCATATATGTCATATATATCCAGTACATTCATGCATTTATAACATTACATAATCATTTAGAGGTAAGAAATGAAATGCACCGTTCATGGAGACGGCAAGCCGTACGTACGCATGAACGCTACATTCATTTCTATTTCGTATTTTATAGAATGGAATCATAATTATATAAAGGTATATTATAATTCTAGTATAATATCACATATAATATCATAGTTCCATCCTTTATACGTCCCACATATGGTATTTAACGAATCAAATCACTTTGAGGGGGCGGTCGTCCGCACTTCCTTAAATGAAGATATCGCGTTTACCCATAATGGAAACCATAAAGGTATGCCCAAAATGAAAAAAAGAAGCTTAAGGAAAAAATAAACATATTATATATCATATATAAAAATAGTGACACCATAATGGCCACCTTTGAAGGTGTCAAATGAATATTGAACAATCATCGTTTCGGGAGGCAGAATTTCTCCATCCACGGAAACCATATGTTCTTTAACCATTTGATGTAGTTGTGTGAAGTTTTAGCTCGAATAATTATTATAAAAACATCCTAGTATATTGAAGATACTGTTTTTGTTACAAAATATGTAAATAAAAAGAGTTTAGGGGGTTGGAGAAGCAAAATAAAACAAATGAACATGAGAGAATGAATTACCTTTAAAAGTGTAACTTATTTTGATTTGAGCCTAAAGGATTCATTTGAAAGTATTATGACCAAAGGGAATCCTCTAGGATGAGGATAGGGATGTGGAGAGAGTAAATGGGCAGGGGTTGGCTGAGCCAAAGGCTTTAGGAGTGTGTGAAATGAGGTAGAGGTGGGGACCTTTTATAAGAGGAGAGGAGGGGCACTTTTGGAAAGTAAGAAATATTACTTTATTTGAAAATGTGTTTCGGTTTTAAAAGTTACCACATTGATATAATTCGTGTATAAGGTGATAAGGGTTCGAAATCCACCCATACAATAAGTTTCGGACATGTTTAGTTCATATATTTAAAATTATCTTTCCATTTTATTTAAATCGTCAGATAATGATGTCATCGCTCCATCATTATGATGTCATAAATAATTTAATTTATTTAATGTCTAAAAATTATAAAAAAAATACTATGATGTAGGAAATATTTTTATCTTTCCAATTACTATTTATAATCAAAATTAGGACTTGTGTAACCCTACATAAAAATGTTTTATTAAAACAACTCATGTTTGTGTCAATTTAATTTTAACATTAAATAAAAATATATTATTGTCATTTTCCAACTAAAGTGGATCTATGGGGTCCCCAAGTTGGCCCATGTCTTTTCTTGGTCGGCCATGACTCACCCAATAGGTGTAGGACAAGTGTCATGGTGTTTTTACATTCTTATAATATCATTTTTACCTTAAATTACACTAATTACCTCTAATCGCGATTAATGAAAAAAAGTTACTATTCACCAAAAAATTATTTTTATCCCATTGAACCACATTTTACATACTAATGACAACCATGTATGTCGGATTTTCAAAATTCAATACACATTAGTGGTAATCTTTCATTTAACTGAAAAATCAGTTTGCTTGATTACCACTTAGTGGTTTCACTATTGATCAAAAATTGGAGTTTTTTAGAAAAATACCAAAACTTCACCCTAATCTATATTTGATATTCTGAATTCAAAAATGAAGTCCGTTTACAAAAATTCAAAACATATTAGTCACATTAATTAATTTAATAATTAATTCCCGCTGTCAGAGCAAATAGTGTGTTTTTATAAAACAATAAGTATCAAAAGATTGACACTAGTTTAAGTCTGATTTCAAAGTGAAATTAATTCCAACAACCACTATTGGATTTAATGGTAAAAATATTTTCTAATTTAACTTTAAAACCAATTCAAAATATTATCTAATCATATAAATAAATTATATTAAAAATTGGTTTTGAATTAAAACACAACATTTTACACTATTCATTAAAAAATGAACTTTATTGGAAAAATACCAAAAAATTACACAAAGTAAAATTTGATGTCCCGATTCTTAATAAGAGTTTTATTTGGTCCAAAAGAATGTATAAGAGTGATCAAAACTATATTTAATGACAGTTCTCCATTAAAAGGCGATAAGTGAACCTTTAGTGAAAACTAGGGCATATACGCCTAAAATTGAATTCTTTCCGTATTTTAAGCCTTTAGATTTTATTGGATAAATGTAAAAACATTTAAAAATATATATAATCATATTTTAGTTATTTCTATCCATTCTCGACAATACAACGGCAACATGTTAACTACCATTTAAAATAATATTATTTTATTATTAGAGTGCAACGTAAGATTCCCAAGAAACTCGTTGTTGCGTGTTGGGTACGCCATCGAGCATAGTGTCCCCTTTAAAGTCATTTCAAAATTTTATTCACAAATATGGATAAATATGAAATGTCATATTCTTTATTTACCTGGGGTGTTACATCTTTCCCCCCTTTTGGAAATTGCGTCCTCGCAATTTTAAAATTGCGCTTGGAAACATCCTTGAAAGTCCCACATCGGAACAATAGTCGGTAAAAAAATCACTTTAAAATAAAGAAAGATAATTACATAGGTCACCCGAGTTAACCCATACTAGGACTCCATGTAGGAAAACATGGAAATGGAGGAGAAAACATAGGGTCATGTTCTGATGGAGAGTGATAGAAAACATGTTTAGGAGAAAGTTAACAATAAGAAAATCACAATCTTGTGATGGGTTAAACATTGTTGGGTTCACCAGTAGGAAAAGATAATAGAAAACATTTTTGTTTTAAGTTACATTTTATTGAGGAATTTATTCATAAGGAAACATAATCACTTATCATGTTGACTTTCAACTTTTACTAGATTCCTTAATCAAACTCATATTTTTTTCAAAATAAGAGTATTTAGGGAGACTTGTTTTCATTAAGAGTATTATAATCAACTTCTAGAGAATCACCTAATCCACAAAAGATAACTATATACATCCCATGTCTTTAGGCTTTAACCAAAACCAAAACCAAAAAGGTTAGTACAAGGTCAGATAATCCAGAAAAAAGATAACCCATTAAAAAGAAAATCTATTTTTAATCTCCAAAATTTGTCCAACTAAACCCAAAGTTCAACGAGGACCATTCTATAATCAATTTGTAAAAAAAATTCTTCAACGTAAACCAATATAAGATTGAAACCCAAATATTTGATGGATTTAGTCGTATAGTCTTCCATGAAAAATCGTAACATTTATCTCCAAACAATATCAGTTGCTCCTAAAGTCTCATTTTGAAAAGTAATTAACCTAATCACATATCCTCCATGATTTGTTAATCATTTTCATAAATAACCCAAAATCAACTTACTCTTAATTCATAAAATCATATAACTAAAAATAATCGGTCAAACTAACTAGGGAATTCATGTAGTCCAGTGGTAGGCGATAAATACCAGTCGCACTTTGGTTGTGGGTTCGATTCCCGCAGCTTTGTCCGACGTGACGGGTTGTCACACGGTCTGCGTGTTGTCCTTTTTCCAAAAATATATAATTCTAAAATTATTCTCCAAAAAGAGATAAAATCATCAAAAATGATCATAACATATTTTAACCTCAAGTTTATCTCATGCCTTTCATTTTCCAGCATATCATATAATAACCCATAATTACCTCAAAAGTAAGGATCATTTAAACTCTAATGGTTACCTTTATAATTATTACCTGAACTTCTACATGGATTAGTCATCTCGTACATGATGCATTACAGAACATACCAAGGTTCAAGTGGGTGATCATGACTCCTTGATATTTGGTTTAGAACAACCACGAGTTTCCTCATTGAATCCCCCATTATATCTAGTATCTTAATTAGAGAACCACTACAGTTTCCTTAAAACCTGTTCTCTATTTGGTGCCTGCTAGATCCATCCATTCACTAAAAATAGAAATTTCAGTGTGAGTATATCAACAAAACCATCATGTACTAATGAGGAAGGTAAACACTAAGATACACTTGCTCATTCACTTTATCTAAAACTAGGACTCTTTCTGAAATCCTATCCATTATGGTAATGTCACTTATTCTTAAAGAATACCCTAACCTCTAAAGAAATCTAAACCTCCCTTTGATACCAACTATAAGGCCCCAGCATTAAAAATTACTTAATATTGAATTAAATGAGTAATTCACATTGAGGATCTTTTCAGGTTTAGAGTTTTAGAGAATTATGACATAACTATTACATCTCAAAAGATTACAAAGTAGTCGCTTCTACTAAATTTACATAAAATAAAAACTCTTAAAAAGAAACATGTATAGTTTCATGTCTTATATAGCGTGACATTCCCTTTATCCCATCCTTGACCATATTCCGATTTAAGTCCTGTGAAAAACATTTCAAAAAAACTTGGGGTGAGCATAAAAATCTCAGTAAGGGATACACAAATAATAAAAACTATTACTTTTTCAAACATCAAGTAAACCATGTATACTCTATCAAAGTAATACCTTCACCTTCATGAATTAGTGAAAACTCTTCACTGAATAAAGTATCATTAATTACCTTTTTGTAACCAAAGGATTACCATAAAACCCATATAAAGAACACATAGCATATATAAAGGTAACTTGGGACATAAACATACTTAAGTGGAATAAACATACGGTCGACTTCCACACATATCACTTAATGGAAAAGCCATACGGCCAATTTCCATACATACTTAATGGAATGGCCATACGGCCGACTTCCATACCCAATGCATTGGAGGTTATAATGTAACCACCCGTCCTGGTATTCACGGTACCACCCGTCATATGGTTTATAACGTAACCACCCGTTAAAATGTCCAAGTACCAGTATAAAATCATAAAACATAAAACCAATATAAAGGAATGATAACATTTCCACATTTCAATCACAATATATCAGAAATATATTGACATAATAGAATCCTTTTTCAAAACCATTTTAAATACCAAAATACATAAAAGAGTATATGGTATTTATTTTATTCTAAAAACATTACGTCTTGTTGAGAAAGCCAAAGACCAAATAATACTCACGGCGGCGAAAAAGTTCGTTGTCACCGCGTACATTAAAAAAACATTCATGTTTTTCATTTAGTAAAACGCTTCGTAGAAAAAGATTCCTTTTGTATAAAAGTAAAATTCAAAGGGTTTATACACTGTATAAAATAAAGTTGTGTATAAAACGAAATATGCCTCAATTAAAGGAGATTGAGACGAAGTCCCTTACAAAGACGGTATCCTTGGTTTAAGGATAAATCAATTACATAATTATGTGTGAAAAATGAATACACCAAATATAAGTGGATATTAAGTGTAAAAAAATAAAAGGTCATTCACACATATTCAAAGGATGACATATTCAATAACAACATGTTCAACCCAAAGAAATTGAAATTGGGTTAAGAAGTTCCCTTGACAGCCTAACGGCGTCACATCCAAATGAGTTGATGAGAGATAAAAAAATGGTATCTCATCACATGGACATAAAATTTACATCAATAAGGATATCGGAGAACATATCCCAACATAACAATATGTAAATTAAAATACCCAACAAAAGAAGTCTTTAAAAAAGAGGAGGGTGAAAGGTTCCCTTACCGACTTGGGTAACTTTCGAAAAATACACCCCATTGAAGAGGTGTCATACAATGAATATGTAAATACCCATAAATGGAATTATATTACAAAAGGAGTGTAATAGTGGGAAGTACATAAACAACTCAATGGAAATTGTGGCCAATGTACCATATATCTCACGGGAATAAAAGTGGGATCAAAAATCTCTTACGAAAACTCGGCAGCCTAACGGTGCCACTTAAAACTTCCAAAATGGATTGATGAGAGGAAATAGGGTCTCTCATCACATCAACATAATGTTTAAAGAAAGAGGAATATAAAATAACATCCCCCAACATAAAAAATAGGAGCTTAAAAGAAGTGACATAATGGAGAGTACTTTAAAAGAAAGAGAGAGGTTGGATCTCTTACGAAAATTCGGCAGCCTATCGATGCCACTAAAAACTTCCAAAATGGATTGATGAGAGAGAATAGGGTCTCTCATCACATGAAACTAAAAATTACAGTAAGATTAATATAAAAGAACATCCCAATAACAATAAATATGAGCTTTAAAAGGAATGACATAAAAGAGTGTACTTAAAAAGAAAGAGAGGTGTAGGATCCCTTACCTCGGGTCCGACATGACTCGATCGTTCTTTAATCTCCTGAATAATAAAATTGAGTTAATATCTAATTTTTTAAGAAACTTTTTCAAGTTAATTATTCCTTTTATATCACTTATTACCATGTCATAAACATTATGTAATCATTTAAGTTAATAATATTTGTTTTGCCGATATTTGGTTCTTAAGTCGAAAGTTGACTTCTTACAATTACATGTTGTTCGTGTGGACAAATGTTTATTATATAAAGAATTTTATTCATGATTTAGATATCATATATGTCATATATATCCAGTACATTCATTCATTTATAACATTACATAATCATTTAGAGGTAAGAAATGAAATGCACCGTTCATGGAGACGGTAAGCCGTTCGTACGCATGAACGCTACTTTCATTTCTATTTCGTATTTTATAGAATGGAATCATAATTATATAAAGGTATATTATAATTCCAGTATAATATCATTTATAATATCATAGTTCCATCCTTTATACGTCCCACATATGGTATTTAACGAATCAAATCACTTTGAGGGGGTCGTAGTCCGCACTTCCTTAAATGAAGATATCGCGTTTACCCATAATGGAAAACATAAAGGTATTCCCAAAATGAAAAAAAACAGAAGCTTAAGGAAAACATAAACATATTATATATCATATATAAAAATCGTGACATCATAATGACACCTTTTAAGGTGTTAAATGAGTATTGAACAATCATTGTTTCGGGAGGCAGAATTTCTCCATCCAAGGAAACTGTATGTTTTTTAACCATTTGATGTAGTTGTGTGAGATTGTAGCTCTAATAAATCTTATAAAAACATCCTAGTATATTGAAGATACTGGTTTTGTTACAAAAGAAGTAAATAAAAAGAGTTTAGGGGGTTGGAGAAGCAAAATAAAAAAAATGAACATGAGAGAATGAATTACCTTTAAAAGTGTAACTCCTTTTTATTTGAGCCTAAAGGCTTCATTTGAAAGGATTATGCCCAAAGGTAATCCTCTAGGATGAGAAGAGGGATGTGTAGAGAGTAAATGGGCAGGGGTTGGCCGAGCCAAAGGCTTTAGGAGTGTGTTAAATGAGGTAGAGGTGGGGGCCTTTTATAAGAGGAGAGGAGGGGCACTTTTGGAAAGTAAGAAATATTACTTTATTTGAAAATGTGTTTCGGTTTTAAAAGGTCCCACATTGATATAATTCGTGTATAAGGTGATTAGGGTTCGAAATCCACCCATACAATAAGTTTTGGACATGTTTAGTTCATATATTTTACATTATCTTTCCATTTTATTTAAATCGTCAGATAATGATGTCATCGCTGCATCATTATGATGTCATAAATAATTTATTTTATTTTATGTCTAAAAATTATTAAAAAAATACTATGATGTAGGAAATATTTTTATATTTCCAATGAAAATTTATAATCAAAATTTGGACTTGTGTAACCCTACATAAAAACTGATTTATTAAAACAACTCATGTTTGTGTCAATTTAATTTTAACATTAAATAAAAATATATTATTGTCATTTTCCAACTAAAGTGGCTCCATGGGGTCCCCAAGTTGGCCCATGGCTTGTCTTGGTCGGCCATGACTCACCCAATAGGTGTAGGACAAGTGTAATGGTGTTTTCATATTCTTATAATATCATTTTTACCTTAAATTACACTAATTACCTCTAATCGCGATTAATGAAAAAAAAGTTACTATTCACCAAAAAATTATTTTCATCCCATTGAACCACATTTTACATACTAATGACAACCATGTATGTCGGATTTTAATAATTCAATAAACATAAGTGGTAATATTTCATTTAACTGAAAAATCAGTTTGCTTGATTACCACTTAGTGGTTTCACTATTCATCAAAAATTGGAGTTTTTCAGAAAAATACCAAAACATCACCCTAAGCTATATTTGATATTCCGAATTAAAAAATGAAGTCCGTTTTACAAAATTCAAAACATATTAGTCACATTAATTAATTTAATAATTAATTCCCGCTGTCAGAGAAAATATCATGTTTTTATAAAACAATAAGTATCAAAAGATTGACACTAGTTTAAGTCTGATTTCAAAGTGAAATTAATTCCAACGACCACTATTGGATGTAATGGTAAAAATATTTTCTAATTTAACTTTAAAACAAATTCAAAATATTATCTAATCATATAAATAAATTATATTAAAAAGAGTTTTTGAATTAAAACAGAACATTTTACTCTATTCATTAAAAAATGAACTTTATCGGAAAAATACCAAAAAATTACACAAAGTAAAATTTGATGTCCCGATTCTTAATAAGAGTTTTATTTGGTCCAAAAAATTTATAAGAGTGATCAAAACTATATTTAATGACATTTCTCCATTAAAAGGCGATAAGTGAACCTTTAGTGAAAACTAGGGCATATACGCCTAAAATTGAATTTTTTCCGTATTTTAAGTCTTTAGCTTTTATGGGATAAATGTAAAAACATTTAAAAACATATATAATAATATTTTATTTATTTCTATCCATTCCCGTCAATACAACGGCTACATGTTAACCACGATTTAAAATAATATTATTTTATTATTAGAGTGCAACGTAAGATTCCCAAGAAACTCGTTGTTGCGTGTAGGGTACGCCATAGATCATAGCGTCCCCTTTAAAGTCATTTCAATATTTTATTCAAAAATATGGATAAATATGAAATGTCATATTCTTTATTTACCTGGGGTGTTACAATTAGTCTAGCAAATCCTTCTTGTTCAAACACGAACCTACACATCTTAGAATGAGAACCTGGTTACTCAAGAATAAAAAGAATCTCAGAAATAAGTATTACATTTAATCTTGACAATAGCAACAGAAAAAAATTGATAGTGGATGAACAATCATCTCTAGAAATATTGATTTTCAAAACAAATCATTTCTGAGTCAATCTTCTTTCAGTAGATATAGAGATATAGTTCACAACTTCAGTAGTAGTAGATCCACGGTAGATATTCGATAATGAACAAGTAATTCTTCTATCGAGTTCATTCTTCATAAATAAACAGAGATTTGATGCTCTTTTTAAATCAGTAGAACTAGATGCCTTTTTTAGTCTTTGTTTTGCACCTCTTTTATAAAATATTGATCACCATACCCGCTTGTACCTGGTGTTTCAGAGAGAACATATATAATGGAGCTGAGCACATCTCCTACACATTTAGATCCATAAATATCGCCTTTTTATTCACGATATTCAAAAAATTGAATTTACAGAGAAGTCGTAACTTCCCTTAAGACTCGAAATAAAAATCTCCTTTTAATTCGATCTTAAATCCATTGATAAAATGGCTTTGAATCAGTCAAAGTCTTAGTTTAAAAATGACATTAAATCTTGCTTGAAATCCACCCAATAATCAGCTTGGTGACAGCTGCATAAAATCATTATCTTTTAAAATTTCCGATGCCAAACGTAAGGTTGATGGCGTGTCCTCAAAACGTAGGGTTGATGACATAGTCTTCAAATGTAAGGTTGAAAACGTATGGTTGAATCATATATGTAGGGTTGATCATCCATACATTTTCTTCAACTCACAAATGTATGGTAAAAGATCCATACTTTTACTTGATCTATACTTTTCCAAGAACGTAGGGTTGTTTACAAAATTATGTTTGATGAACCATACATTTGAGAAACAAACGTGACGTTTAGTACATATGTACGGTTCTCCTTCCATACGTTGACGATAACCAAAACGTAATGTTCCTTCCTAACGAAAGGTTCTTCTTCTATTATTTGCTGAAAACGTATGGTTGTTTAACCATACTTTTCTCTTATCTCAAAATGTATACACGATTTTCATCCTTATGCTACATTTATCCATGTAAGGTATGAACATTGATTCCAGAATGGGCTAAAGCAGATTCCGCGCTACATTTATCCACGTAAGGTATGAACAGTGATTCAAGGATGCACTAAAGCAGATTCCGAAAAAGTAATAAATTCTTGTTATTTCAAGAGTAAAATAAATTAATAAACTTCTGCAAAATATTAATAAAATCATTAGAAAATAATTAATGGTATTTATGAGCATCAAAATTATCATAAAAGATAGCATATTATTTTCAATAATCTCTCCCTTTAAATAACATTATTATGTATTGTTGAAAACAATACTTTGCTCAACACCCCACACATCCGACTCTGAATCCTGAGGTAGTCCACCTATAAGTCTAGTCCTCTTGGACCTCTGTGACATCTGTCTACTGCCAGCTATAGAAGACTCCTCTATGTGTCGACTGATGGTTGATCTCATTGGTAGAGTCTGCTCAGAAAGAAAACTATATACTAGGATAGCTCTCTCTGACACCCCCTCCTGCGTCATGATGTTGAGTGAGATCATTCAATACCTGATCTCCCATCTGAGACCCTACACAAAGGTATGGGCCCAGATGAATGGGTCCCACCCCGTATCTATGAAGTAGAGTGAGAGTTCAGGGAACCTCGCTGAGTACTGATCCATAGTCATGCTGACCTGCTGCAGATGAAGTAGCTCCTGAATGTGCACTGCATGAAGAGTCGTTGGGCAAACTCTTCCCAAAAAAAGCTCTCAATGTCTTCCCAGAGAAGCATCACCTCGTCATGAACTTAGCACATAAATCTCCACCAACTTTCCACTGTTTCCTATATAAGGATGACAACAAAATTCACCACAAGCTCTGTTGGTATCCCTCCCAATCGTAAAACTCTCACCACGGCCTCCAACCAATCCTCAGCCTCTTGTGGGTCCGTATCTCCCCTAAATCTGGGTGGCCCTGGCGCTGGAACTTGTTTAACAAGCTCATGCGGCTTGCACCGTCTGCTGCTACGATTGGTGGCATCAGTTGTCCAATAGGGAGGGTTACCGCTAGTGCCTCAGCTGGTGCCTCTACTGGAAGAGGTCCCTGCACCTAGGCATCATCGCATGATGGGTTATTAGTGTGTATAACACTCAGAACACTATCTAGTTGTCTATGTGGGGGAATTATAAAAATAAATAGGTGCGCTACAGTTAAAATTTATACCTGGTGAGATAAACTGGTTGAATTTACTTAAATAAGACTTTTGAAAACACACATGAAATTAGTGTTTTTGTGCACTGGGTTTGAAATGAAATGTTAGGGTCCTAGTGTATGGATACGTCGGCCGCCGCACAAATACTAGACTCCCTAAACTGAGAACCACAATCATTACACTTAACACTATTGCAGCACAGAAAAGATCAGAGTTGAAAGTTCTACAGCAGAATAGACTCATTTGAAACCAATTTTTCACGACCCTTTACCCAAGGCTCGTGCCGTGACTACCCCAAGCCAGCCTTCTATATGTCAGGGGTTGGCGACTAGCACCAATGGAATACTTCCCTAAAATGGGGAAAGCATTGCCTTCATAACATTTTAACAAACACAACAATATAAGAACACAAGTAAACTATATAACCAAAATAGTTATGAATGTAAAAGGGGCCGGAATACCGGTCCAAAAGTAAAGGTACAAGTACAACTGAAAATAATACAACTGAAAAAAAATCTATTGGGCCATCCTATGGGATTCCTTCATGAAGGGCAGGTACAAATATCCTCCTCATCACTCCGCGTCCATCTATCTCCTCCACGTACCAACACACCATATCGTCCACCTCCGGGCACCGTCCAATCCTGGTTCTCTCGACCTCAATCAGCGATGTCCTTCGTCAGCAACTAACACAACAATGTGCGGGCATAGCCCATGCATGGGTGAGTATAAATATACTCAGTAAGGACCCCGAGACCCCAAGCTCTCACAAAATCCAACAAGGATAAACCACAAGGTATGAAATCAACATATTACCTTACTTAGGTATATGGCCATACATATAAATAAGTTAACAAGTGATCCATCTAAATCATGAGGAAAACAAAAAAGTGTTGACTCAGCTCAACCAGGATTTTAGACACATTATAAAAACCTCGACTACTGGAGAACTCCTACTCAATCAAGTATAGTGGGACTACCATGACACCAAGAATGCTTCCCAGTAACCATGGACTGCTGAAGTACTCCTCCTGTCAAGTACCATGGGTCTACTGTGTCACACAGGGGCGCTCCCCACAGTGGGTTTGCCACGTCACCAAGCATGATCCCCCTCGTAGCATGTTGAGGTACTCCTCCTATCGAATACTAGGGATCTTCCATTTCACCCAGTGCACTCCTCCACCTTGGGTGTGCCGCGACACCAATGTTCTCTCCACTGGGCTAGTAGAGTAACTCCGGGTCAAACAGTCAGCAGTTGTCAGGTCTTAGGTAGCTACTACGTCTCCACACTATGCTCGCTCATCTCCAAGAGGACCTGCTCCCTAATCTACTGTTCAATACTCCAAATGTCAAGAAGTTCCACGATGAAGTGTCTCAAAGTTCCTCCACATAATAGGGGTCTCAACACAACAGAAAACACGTCAATCGGACACACGGTTTGTGAGTTATTAGTCTTTTAGTCCTGAGGGCCTAGTTGGTTTTGTGCACAATCCAACCTGACCATATCTCAATTGTACACCAACTTCTAGATGGGTATACTCAAAGGGACCTTAATGCTCCAGGATTTCTAGCACCGCTTACTGTTCATCAAACGGATGTCTGGGGCCAAAGATATGGACAAAATAAAGTAAAGGGTCACACTAGGCCCGAATCTGGTCCGACCCCATTTAACCGACTCGGCCCAACCACGTCAGGCCAGAACCAGTGCGGGTAGGCCCGGACCGTTGGGCGGGCCAGCCCATTGGTTTCATCTCGGCCCACTGGGCCCGGCCAAGAAGGCATCGAGGTCCGCGGAGAGCTGAGAGAGAAAAGAGCGACCGTGAGGGTGTGGACCGGCCACAGGATGGCGTCAGGGCAGTTTAGCTCGGAGGGCGCCACATGGGCGACTCAGCCCAATGGGTTCCATGAGGGTGGCTCGACCCATGGGGTGGGGCCAGATCTTCTCAGAGGGCCCTGTGAGGCCGGTTCGGACGGGAGGGCGCCGCGAGGCCGGTTCTCCTAGGAGGGCATCGCGGGGGTGCGACAGCGCCGGTGACCAGCGGGTGGTGTGAGCTGGGGCGGCTCAGTGGAAGGCGGGGGGCATGGCCGGTTCTACCAACAAGTGGCCCAGTAGGTGGCCGGCGGGGCCGGCAGGGGGCGCAGCCAGGGAGGCATGGCCGGGTGGTGGTGTAGCTGGTGGGTGGTTCGGCCGGGGCGGTGAGACAAGCATGAGGTGCCAACAGTTCAACCCTGAGGCCAGAGCGCCGTGGGGATGGCGCAGGTCACAGTGGCCACTATTGGCAGTGTCGTTGCCTTCATTGCCTTCTTCAACTCGTCGCCTACCTCCATTCCGAAGAATATCACAAAGAATAACGGCAGAGAGAGTCCGACCATGTTAGATTGTCTCGTACCCTCCATGTTTAGTTTGGTAGAAAGCATTCTTCAAGAACATATACAAAGAACAAGCATGGAATATATTTTAAAACCTCAATTCCCATAATCCCTAAAAATTTTCTATTCCCAACCCTGCAAAGGAAAAAATCTGTGGAGCAACTAGATAATAAGTTCATCTTCATTCTTTGTTTTTAAAGGAAATAATCAAGGGAATAAGATCAAACGTAATTAAAAAACCTACTTGTTCGACGTTGGTTGACATTGGCATGACAAGGTGGACGTTGATTCGTTGTAGACAAAAATGTCCTACGTCGAAGGATGTTCTGAGGAAGAATGTTGAATTTGAGTTCGTTTTTCACAGTAGAAGGCGTTCCTCATCTTTGTTCTTCTTTGGTGGAGTATTCTTCGTTGGGAGATTTCTCCCAAGTTCCTCCTCTCCCCAAATCCACCCAAAATTAAATGTTATCCCAAGATAATAGATTATAATATCTATTAAGTCATTGGCATAATATTTAAAAAGGTTTTAATTGATTAAGGTAGAGTTGGAAAAATTAATATGGTGCGTTGGCACAATTAAATTTTGGAGGAATTGAAGAGGCTCCCCAACATTAATAGGGAGTTGAGGGGTTTCCTCTGCCCACATTAGTTGGGGTCAGGTGGTCCCCGCACCTAAATTCAAAATAGGAGGTTTTGAGATCTCGTGTGGTCCCCACCACAATAACCTCTCTTGGGAGGTTAAGGTGCGGTGGTCCCCACTTCTAGCCTCCACATGGAGGTTTTAAAAAACAAGATAAAAATAAATCTACACAACTTTATTTTTTATTAACGAAAAATCCAAAATCTATCTTTCACTATTGACCAACTAAAATCATAGTGAAGGTTTCCTTAAGTGAATATCAGCGCTGCGAGTTCAACGGATCACTTTGATTTCAATACTAAGAAACAGTTCAAAAGTTGTAAAATTCCACTCGCACAATTACTAAACGTACCCAAAAAAAGTTCATCAATTAATTCCGAGAAATCCGGGCCTCGAAATCACATGCCGTCAATTTTTGCAGACTTGTAAAATTCCCATTTATTTAAAAAAACGTACATGGAAATTATGGGTCTTTACATATGACCAACCCAATGCTATTGAGTATTTATAGATGGTATTTTGGAATATTTTACCTCATAAGATATAAATTTTTAAATAAATGTTCGAGTAATGAAGAATTGAAATGGAAAATGTAATAAATGTGTAACAAAATAGAAGAGAAAGATCTCTTTAAATTACATCCATAAGTGGATACATGAATATTATTGAAACAGGTGAGGGGCATGAGAAATTTTTGAATATCATAATTCATTGCATGAATATCTTACTAGGAAATGTGGAAATGATGATAGGTATGGTGAAAAAAAATTCTATTTCTCTAATTTGTAAAAAATAAAAAATGAACTCAATTATGGAATCATTTTCAAATATTAAATTGATAACTTCCCATAATAATAATGGAGAGAAAAATAAGGATCACTATAGAAGAAATTATCATCCTTAGTTATTCTTCTAATCCATAAATAGTTCCCTCAATATTCATTATTATTTTATTTTTACGTAATTAACAATAAGGTAATTAAAGGAGAAGTTTGAGGTGGCCATTACAGGACACCATTAGTGTATTTCACTTAATGGAGTCTAATAAATTCCATGAAATTGAAAATGTACATCCCTAAATAGGTACCCTTAATTTAGAGAATAAGATATCTGTACTATATTCTAATTAATATTTAATATTTGGATAGATTTTTATACCTTAGGAATAAGGTTCTCAATCTCTCATAAAACACATTTTTATTATATCAATCAATATTATTTAAGTGGAGTGTCTATTAATGAAAATCAAAGGAGTTATTTCTCTTTCAAATTAAATATTTTGATGTGTTCATTGATATTAGTGCAGGTTACAGGTTTTTAATGATTTAATCTATTTTACATATTTCATATTAGATACATGATATTTTAAACATTGTTTCACATATGTGAGTGTTCATTGACAACAAATAAATCCTTGATTAATTCTATCAAATTTTCTACAATAGGATAATCCATATAGAAAAGGAAAAAACAAGAGGCTATTTTCTATGAAAACTTGTTAGGTCACCTTTCTATTTATAATGGATCATTAAATGATCTAAATGGGTAATAATATATGATTTTTTAATTTATAATGAATATAGATCACCCCTGCAATACCATATTCATTTTATTTTCAATATGGGGGTGGGGGTAGAACAAATCACAAATAATTACTATAATTATTTGAAGAAAAAATATCAATAGTATACACAGGAAGATATTTTTCAGAATACAAGAGTTTTAATATTTTTTGACAATAAAATATGAGTTTGGTTAGAGGAGAGGAAGTGATGATTCTGGAAGGACTAATTTTGATGTTTAAAATTTCATTGGATTTCATTATTTAGCAATTATCATTTAATATTTGATGATTGATAGACCACTCATGAATTATGATAGAATGGGATGTTGAATTCATGTTGGTCTATAACATGGATGAGAAAATTTATAATTATATATAATTTTTCATTGAAGAATGTATTTATAATACCATGAAAAATATATATTATTATTTACTATGATATTGATGAATAATTGAGATATAATGGAATTATATGTTGAATTATTTAATATCCCATTCTACATGAATGTAATAAAAAATTTCAATCCTTTAGAATGAAAATATGCTAGAGAATCCAAATATATGGTAGTTGATGTCTCCATGAAGGAACTATCTGTCATGGATTTCGTGAGGCTAAAGGTGAGTAGAGATCCATCATGGAAAGGATTGAGCATGTACATGTAGTTTGTAGAATTTTCAGGTTTCTTGCAGGGAATTTCACACCAAGGGACCATGGGTGGAATGTTCCAAATTATACTTGTTTACTACTCTCTTTTGAGTTTATCTAGAATTTTGATCTATAATGAAGCAAGGGGTTAACAAAAAAATCAATATGGAATAATAGAAGCATGAAACTATAGTTTTTTTAAACAAATATATAAAAAAACATATGATCCCTTTTTATCCTCCTTTCTATCAAGAAGAGGTGTGACTTTTTCTTCCTCAGGATCTATCAATGAACAATATAAAAGATTGACCATATAAATTATTTTTGATTTACTATTCCCTATAGGATCCACCATAGGTATTATTTGAGGTCAACTATTCCAAGGAGGATGAACCATGTGTTGTGATGATTCTTCAATGAATATTGAGTGGAAATTTTCTTTCTTCCATGAATAGTGAGTTTAATAGATCATCCATGTTGATGTGAATTGACCATGTCCAACAATTATTGATTACACTAAGAGATCACGGTCAACTATGAGATGAGTTATGATACTAACTACTTGAATAACATTAATCTATCGATATTGAGTTGGATCCACTATGATTTTATTTGAAAACCCATATGAAGTACCCATTCAACATTAATTACCATGCCAACTTATGTATTGATCCTTCATGTTAATAAACATAATATTTTTTGTGAATAATAGGGTATCTATTACATATTTTATATGGGATAGGATTGAGTTTTAATTTTCATGGAATGCTGTATTATTCGCTTGCATGAAAGTGATTTGAGAGATAATTAGATGACACATAAATCCTTCTATACAACTTTTGAGATGATTCACATGAAATAATTATAATTTATGAATATAATAAGTGTTAAATTCAATGATGGAAAATAAATTATTGATATGACATGAATGTATCCACCAGAGGCATTTATTTTATGTAATTCATGCATTACATTTATATGTGTATAACATGTAATGAATGAAGAAGTAAAAGATGCATATAAGTATTTAAAAATAAAAGAGTAATCAATATTATGGTGAATATATTATATGGGTTCGATGAATGCATGAAATGTATAAATCATGAAGATTGAATGTTTTTGTAATTGAAGATATTTATAAACCATATGAGAAATATTAAATTTTATTAATAGCTTTGATATGTGTTTCATGAAGAATATCATGATGTATGTATTGTGAATAATACTATGTTTAAATTTAAAAAATAATGAGCCATAATATTTTATGAATGAAATTTTTTCAATGATTGAATATAACCCTTGTTATTTGGGTATTTGTAAGGAAGATTTATATGAGAATTTATTCTTGGACCCAGGATTATTTAAGTAATCATTAAGGATGTAATTCAGTATTACATAATAAAAGTTAAATAAGGAATGCACTTTCTGGTGATGAACATTCTGTTTCCTTATTCATGGATAATTACTAGGATAATCAATGTGAATTTTTAAATATAATAATTTATTGTTTGTATATTGATGTAGATGAAAAATAAAAGATATATTTGATTCTAGAAAATATTTTCAATGTTTTGAGAACTATATACAATAGTGTATCAATGTTAAATAATTGTTTCAATATGGTAGTTTTCAATGAAAAAGAGTCTTTTTTCACTCGAGTATTAGAAGACGAAAATGGAGACACACATCACATCTTATCCATTATTAGTTTCATGGATATTAGACTTATTAATGATATTAATGATCATGATAAACTATAATCATGAAGATATATTGATCAATATACTCAATGAGGTGGAACTCCTTAGAAATAAAGAGGTATTTAATTATTGGACAGTGTTTTTCAATGATAGTTTTATCTTCTCAAGGAATCTAGAATAGGAGAGAAAAAATTTAATTTATTTCAGAAGGGATTGTACCCCTATTGTAAGAAACAATTTAAGATATTGAAAATCTATTAGGGGGGATAACCAATAGGGTAAGGATAAATCCATTTAGGTTTACCTTAATTACTTCCTACAGCTCTCTTCTATATTATTATTTCACATGAAGTGAGGTTGTGGGTAATTATTTATTGAAACATAAAATTTAATATTTCAAGAGGTTAAATTAATGTTAATTTCCATAAAGGTATCACTATTTAACCCCCACCCCTCATATTGTATGTACTTTCCATGGAATATAAATTAAATTTAATTATTATCATTTACTATGATTTTCTATTCATGTCATGGTTTTGGAGGGGTGTACTGCTGTCTTTTGGGATCTTGTTTAATTTTTGTATGAAATTCAACCCCTAACAATATGCATATAATGATATATATGTGATTATTATTTGAGGATATATTATATGAAATAAGAAACAATATTTGAAAATTATGTGATAATCAATAAATTTTTTTGGTTTTTAGCATTATAACAGCCACCACACCACTATTGTAAGGACCACAATCAAGGCCTTATATGAGACATTCATCCAGTTAAACCTTTCTTCCAGAAAATAATATCCCCATTTTTTTAAATGTTTTCATTAATAAATTTCACTATTCTTATTAGAATTATTTAAATCACATTAGACAAATTTTGAAAAACCATACAAATATGACTAAATAGTCTTTGTCCATTTTCCTCTTTCTACTCCCCTCATACTATTTAACCATCTTCCTAGAAATGTTAAACAAATGGTGGCCTTTACAAAATGTGGGAATCAACAATGGAAGACAGGCAGGATGAGGGACTGGGAAATACAACAACTGATCTCTCATTATTTTGGGGCTATGAAAAATTGTGTGGTGATTGGATGTATAGGTTAGTATAGGGTAGCTATGACATGTCTTCGGTCCACTAGAGGTCTGTCATGACTTTTAGTATGTGTTAGAGAGAGGATTATAAATAGCAGTTTATCTAAGAGTAACGATGATGGAAATTTATGGTAATGTATCTCTAGTACTGTATGGTTGAAATAAATCATGTCATTAGGAACAATACACCATATAGGAGTGAATAGAATTGGTGAAAATAGTGATAATAGCCATAGAATTTATATTTATTTGTATTATTTGGATTTATTTATAAAATGAACTGTTATTATGAATCAAACTTCACGAGAATATCTCTTTATATTATTTGGGGAATATGAGTAAAGGAAAATGTCATACACTGTTCAACTATAGGACCCATTCCATGTTTACTAGACCACAAAACCCATGTTTTATAGTAATATAGAACCTTGTTCAAGATTGATCCCTAAGAGGGGAGGGGTGAATGGATTTATTATTTTTATGAAATCCAATTTTCTTAAAATTTTAACCTCTCTAACTTGTTAATGTTAATGATCTAATCAATATTGTCTCTCAATATAAATTTGTTTTCAATGGATGAAATGGATAGAGAAGAATAAAATATTTACACGGGTTTAAAAAAATATATAACTCATTTTATTTTGGTCCCCCTATATATATTCATTACATTAAAACAAATTATTACAAAGCTCTAGATCAACCTGAGAGACTCCATTTTCTTATATCTCCAACTAGTTTTTTTTCTTTTGATAACACTGAGAGACTCTTTCTTCTTCAGGCTAAAAATAGAGGACTTCGATTATTCTCACTGACAAATGGAATATGTCACCTCTGAAGTAGGTTTTGATCTATTTTAGTATAATATTTAATATTCTTTCATGAGATTGTAGGATCTTAATTTCTCGTGTACATTGTGTGTATATTAAAAAACCAGTGAATATGTATTTTATCCATTCTCAATTGATATTCTCATCTGTAACTGATTAATTTCCTTAGTGCAACAATGCTCAAACCGATAATTTCTTTACCCTGATGTTCTTACCACTCTTTAAGTGGGAAGGATGTAAAAAAATTCACTGAATATTTAACAAAATATCATAAATTAAAGGAATCAAAACTTCTTCTAAAAATCCCAATTCATTTCATTCAAGGAATTTATGGACTTTACATCGTAGAAAATGTAGCATGTGTGTGACCTTTATTTTTTATTTTATGTGATACCCAATATTAGTTTTTGGGTGTCTCAATTTTAATCCATCATGATGTAAAATATTTAACAATATTTAATAAGGGTTCTTTAATGATTCTTCACATGTGAATATGGTTTAGTCACACTCATGCATACAAGTGTGTACCAATGTTCAATGAATTTTTCTTTGACCCGAATGGGTGTAGTTATCATATTCCACATATTCTCTACCAATTCACTCAATATTTATGTTTGGAATTCTCCAACAACTCATGTGAACCAGAATGGAATCATGAATCTATGTTATTAGAGAAATAGAGTTAGTGTATAGTTCACAAGTCAAATACCTTGAGAGTTCATTGTGATTTGTGAAAACTGGAAGATATATGCATTGATAATGTCACGTAATCAAAATATGAATCATGGAAAAAATTCATCATAAAGCACTAGTAGGGTGATATTACCATGTAGAGTTCTCATGGGATTCTCTTATCCCTCAATAAATCCAAATGTTTTCCAAACTCATTGATCATCATGAATATGTTCATATTTTGAATGTTTTCACATCTTCTTCAAATAAAATATCAAAATCACCATAGATTGAGTTTTATTACATTTTAAAATGTTATGATCATCACCTCATCATCATGCCTCATATATAGTTTTTATGTTTTTTCAATGACACATTCAAATATCTAAAAATAATGTTTTTTCATGGATTATCTAAATCTATATGAAAATAAAAAATAATGGTTTATTATCTTCACAATCCTTGTTTTTAGTGAGTTACTCATGAAAATTTGACGAGGATAACATGATCCACATTTCTAAACCATCAAAAACATTCATGGTGTATAGTTGTTTGAGATGCCTCTTGGAGATACATTTGTAGATCGACTGATATGTGTTCATTTATCTATCCTCATACATGAAAGACATCTTTCCATGCATGATGAATAATGAAATGTTCTACTAATAAAGATAAGATTAGATCTATCATTCAGTTCATGGTCCTAAAAATGGATGGCACTGCTTTAATCTCAAGAATATTGTCCTAATTCAATGGTTAAAGAAGAAGAGAAAGTCCTCTGCCTAACTGAACATATAATATGAGGCTGATCAGACGAACCATGTCATGTCATCATTTTTATGTTTTAGGAATAATACCATCAAATCCCAGTGTCCCACTTTGATTTTAGATTATGTTAGGGGTGTGGTATAACATTTAATCACTACATGGAGTAGCCAAAAATCCCCCTCCAAATATCACCATGCTTTCCCATCTTGGTTGATTAACTTCTCATAATAGTATCACTATGTGGAGACATTCATGGGAATTATACATGGGAAAATATGGGTTTATAAATGGCCCAACATCTATGAAGCCTTTAGGATATCCCATGACAAGATCCCATTGGTGTTCTTGGCCCATTATTATCCTACATAGGCCATTGATGATCCTGGATTGGGTTATCCCAGTAGTTATCTTTCCTTATATATCATTCCTCAATGTGCATATAAAAATATTCTACATGTAATAAAATTTAATATATCCCATTCTGATATATTTAAACAATCCTTATCAACTACATTCCATTTTCTAACATTATTATTCATCATTAATATATATATATATATATATATATATTCATTTCCACATATTTACTTAATTAAATATGAGATTAATATTTCATTTTCTTCTAAATTCCCTTTCCTTAAAAAATATAAATGGTTGTTTATATGATCTTAAAATATTATTAGTGAAAATAATTTTTTATGGAAATCACATGATGTAACCAATCTGAAAACATATTACAAAATTTTGTTAATCATTGAAGATTAATTTAGAAATAATCAGATTTAACATGGATAAATATAAAAAACTAACATCAAATGCCATAGAATGAATCCATAACAATTTTTCATGAATCATCACTTCACCCACAACTCTATAAACATATATTGACACAACTTTGATGGAAAATAAAAAAATAGATCAAAAAGTATAAAATTATCCACTTACCCACTTACAACCCCCACACATATAGTAACTATTGTATCAGACATAAATTTCAAGGACATGACCTCAGATCCAATGTCATTAAATAACCAACTATCTAAGAAATCCTCTATTACATGTTTAGTATTTGGAAATGTTTTCTAGATAGATCCTATAGGATTTGAATGTCGAATTAATTTCTTGTTTGACATCCAAATCTCACAAACCATGTATCAATAATTATATTCCATATTCTCTATTTCATTTTATGTTTTATATAACTTATCACTCTGGGTTCAGAACTACGAGTAAGAATCTTCCATTATGGAAATATTCCACATAAAACACAAGAGATCATATATCATTATCATTATGTTGTTTTAATTGGTATTTTGAGTGAATGAGTTTCCATAAAGTCATAGATTTTATAAACAGATATAATAAATGTGTTACACTAAAAATGGGGTTGGTAACTGCAACATCATATGATTTTATAACATGCATCTTTTTCCTTTAATTTCTCAAATAAGATACAAGATAACAAAAATTCTTAAACGCTATTTTTTAATTATCACCATGATATTTATAATAGTTTGAATGAATTATATTAAAAAAATTATTATAATATAAAATATACATGTTTATAAAATTAATCGATTGATTTCAAATTCATTAGAAATGACAATAAATTAAACAGAAATGATGTATTTTATAAAAAAACAATTTTTATGACCACAGTGAAAATTTATATTAATAATTTAAATTCATCACTATTTGTGAAAGATATTAATGAAATTTATATTTCATATATATTATATCTAATATATTTAAATTCATTCAATAATTTTGATAGGATTTAGATAAGAATAAACATAATTAAAAGCATAAAAAGTGTTTTTTCTATGAAGAAATTTGACTGCCTTTTAGTGATGATCTTGCTTTAAAAATAATATTTGCATCATTTATAATTTATATTCTACAAAATTAACATTAATTATGAATTCATAATATCAAATTATACATTAGTTAAATTTATGGCGATTTTATGATAAGTTTTATTTTTGATCAATAGAAATGTGACTAAAAAAGTAGTAATATGACTATTAGGAATAATAATCCAACCAAAAGAATAGTAACATCAAATTTGAATGTATAAATAAAATTTATGCATCTCATAAATTAAAATTTTATATATTTATATCTTATGGTAAGTAAATATATGTTTTTGAAATAATAAATGTAGTGTTATTATTTTGGTGAAATATAAAATGTTTATTTACCCTTTTTTAGTAAATAAAATGATATAAAAAATATTAAATTTTCAAAAAATATATTTGAATTTTTTTTCTTATGATAATAAAATAATTTTATGAGTCCAAAATATATTTTTTAATGTTTTATAAAATAATTTAATATCTTAAAATCAGTAATTTTTGAAAGAATAATGACATTAGTTAAAAATTAAATTTATTAAATTTAGAATATTATTTTAATAAAATTTAGGTCATTTTTTGATTCTAAATGATGGAGTAATTTTATGTAATTTTTTTTTAATTTTTTCATAATAGTTGATTTCTTTGTGAATAGTAAAATAAGGTTATTTATGGTATATATTCATTATAATATAAATACACAATTCCATGAGTCATGAATAATTTATAACCATTGATTATAAATCCCATGAAATATTTAATTTATTTATTCCCATGATTCACCATTATCATTAGCCTTGATCAAAAATATCAATCAAATGTATTAAATGATAAAAAAACACCACTCTCATTAATTATAAATACCACCACTCATCACCTCTTCTACTACAATACCAAAGCCTTGTATATTTTTCATATTATTCCCATTTACTCTCCCAAACCTCTCCCACATCTTCATATATTTGTGATCTCACCAGAAAGCCATTTTAAAGTTCATTAATGAGTTTCTAAAGGAGAAGAATTTAAGAGGTAAATCATTTTTCATTCTCTTTCAATTTATTAATTTTATTTTTTTCTTATTATATATATACATATTATTTAAAATAATTTATGATAACTTTATTATCTTAAATATAGATTAATTTTATTATAATTATGTTGTATTCATCATTAATCCCTTTCTCCTTCCTCTTTTATTCTAAAAATGAGAACATCATCCATCATGTGCTGATTTAACACCATAGTGTATGATGAGACATCATTTTCCATCACCGCATTCATGGATGGGTATAAAATTAAAATTATTGTTAAATAATATTTTATTATAAATTTTATATGTTATTTATTTTTATATAACTGGTATATATACAAGAATTTATTAATAATACAATACTAGTTCATGGAGATCAAAAGCCACCAAATTAATCATAATGATTATCAATAGAGTTATATATAAAGAAACATCCTCATATATAAAAGGAAATAATATATATGACCATTAACTCATTTATATGTTCATTAATAACATATTATTTCAATTTTGGTTAATTATTTCCATTCTACATGAACTTTAATATGCATATAAAAGTAGACCTATAATGAAAACTAAGGAAAACAACACTCTTAGTCGATGTAATTGAATATAATCACTCACCAAAAAATCCATCTTAATAAAATTACAATAAATAATGAAAATTTATAATATGTTGTCAATTAATTCATTAATTAAATTTTTATTCCATTTTCTAGTACGTTAACTACATGTTAAGAACAGTTTCACACATAAGGTATGAATTTTCTCATCCCTCCTTTATTTCAGTGAGATATGCCTTATTAACCACTCTTTCTCTGGTTTGGTTTATGAATACTTAACTTTAATGTATAATATAATTAATATTTTTATATTAATAACATTAAATTCATAATTATATGATTATTAAGTTTATAGGCCATTGGATTTGATTGATTACAAAGCTGTAAGAGATTCTCCCCATACATCTATTTTTAATTTGGGGAATTCATTCTCTCTCATTACCCAATTGTAATTCCTATATATTTTTATGAACCTATTATAAACTATATTAATATTTTCCCAAATCATATATTTATATTATTTTATCCTTATTTGATATTAAATGCATTTTTTAATAAGGATCACTTCTCAATTCATCCAGATAAAGAAACCCGATTTAATGAATTGTCCTGATTTTTTTCACATTTTCAACTATAATATATAATCTATTTTATGACATCATTATTTTTATAAAATTAAAATTTTTATTCTAAAAACAATATTTTTTAATATCTTGTGTTATTATAACAACAGTACCATTCCACTTTAATTTCTCTTGAATATTTTTCCGAAATCGAACTAAGATTTTTTATTTCTAAATATTCTTAAAATAAAACTTTTCCCATGATTTCACTTTAGTGGGAAATACATTATTCATAAATTATAATTTCATTTTCCATAAATAATATTTTTTGATATAAATTTTTATAATCTGATATTATGATAATTATAAATTATTATCCACAAGAACCCTTCTGTCTATTGTACAAAAAACATGGTTTTATCTTCTCACTTTTACTTTTGAGTGTTATATACCTTGTTCACCACCTTTTAATTTTGGGTGTGGTGTATGTAATTCCCATTTATTTATAATATCACTTATCTTCTCATTCTCATGATATTATCAGTTTCATTTAATTATTCTTTCATAGGTATTATGATTTAAATGTTTCAAAGTGGTTTGGGACACATTGGAATGTTTACAGATTATTTTCAACTTCTAATTGACAATTTATTACTTATATATGGTTCATGTTATTATATATTATATATCAAATTGTGTTCTTTTTATTATCATGATATTTAAAATTTCATTTAATTATTCATTTATAGGGAGTATGATTTAAATGTTTGAATGTGGTATAGACACATTGGAATGATTAAATATTATTTTCCACCATAATTTACAAATGGTATCTTTCTCTATGTCTAAATACATTATATAATCTTGTAATTAATTTAGGTTTATCTCTTATCATAATATATACCATATGTTTTTGAATGGATTGTGATCATTTTGACTATGGATGTGATATTTGATATCATTCATTGTGTACTGTTAAAGGATTCACATTTCATTTGATAGTTATTCAATAAAAATGTTTATGTTTTTTATGATTCAAATTTTAAATATAAAGAATATATTAGACATAGTATATGAGGGTAGGGTCCTAGTATATCTCCTCTATGCATCAGTAGGTCTCATGAGACAAAATATAAATTGATTTTTCCAAGGATTTAATCATTTATTTTTAGATGTCATGGTCGAGGCCTCGGGAGTAGTTTTAGGATGTCTAGCATTATGCATTATCTCATTATGATATTTATAATATATAATCCATGGGATTATTCAACTAGTATTGTATCCATGGTTATGTTTCATTATCATGTAATTATTTATATGTAATTATTTACTCATCATTTATTCATTCCATATTATTCTCAAGATTATGTAATAATGGAATGTTTTTTAATTCATTCATCATGAATTATTATTTATAATAAATTACACTATATTACATACCCTTAATGAGCATGTAATATCACCCCTTTATTATTTTTTACTTTTACTCAATATAAAAAGATATATATTATGATCTAATGTCATGGATAATATTTTAGTTATGAATAATTCCAATTGAGATGCTATGTTGTTTTTCCTTTCAAGTTGTAATGTAAAAAATTATGCTTGTATCTAGTTTTCCAAAACTAAAAAACTATATTGTTCTTTGGGATGGAACTTCCAGATTTGTTATACCAATGTAATAATGTAACGCATTATATTTTGGAAACTGGGGTCGGGGTCTTTATAGTTCGTATTAGATGATATTTAGTAGAAAATTTAGAAATTAGATTTAAAAAACATAGATCAAGGAAAATAACCCTAATATATAATTTGAGGATAAACATAAAAGAACATCCTAGAATTTTGATAAGGTATAGATTTTATATATATTATTATCAATAAATCTCTTTCTAGATATTTAAGAGTAATCAATTGAACATAGTTTTATTCAGTAAATAACCATCCTTCCTAAAAATACAATATAAAATAATTGATACCTAATGTTAAGAAGGATTTGAACATAGGATTCCGAATAATATCAATTTTTATTAATATATCATGCTAAAAAATCATGTTTGTATCCAAGAGAAAATTCATGTTTGTATCCAAGATAAAATTCATGTTTGTATCCAAGATAATATCAATTTTTATTACACATGTTTATAAAATTATTCCACTGATTATTAGTTAATTCGAATGGAAAACCAATTGAACATAAAGGATGTATTTTAAAAAAAATAATTTTTATTCCCAAAATGAAACGTCATATTAATAAATTAACTTAATCACCATTAATGAATGATATTATTTAAATTTATATTTCATATATATTATATGTATTGTTTTTAAATTCATTCAATATGTTTGATATGAATATGATATAAATAAAATCAATTTTAAGAGAAAAGGCTATTTTATTATAAAAAGATATTTTACCTTTTTTAATGATTCACTTGTTTGAAAACAAAATTTAGACACTTTTATAAATTATTTTTCACAATATAAATAATAATTTTGAATTTGGGATATCACAATTTACTAAAGTTAACTTCTTTAATTTTATTATAAGTTTCGTTTTTTATGAATAATAGTGTGATTGATGGAATAGTAATATGACCTATTGGAATAGTAATCCCAAAAATATTATAATAACTTCAACTTTCAATGTAAAAATAATATTTAGGCATCTCATAATTGGAAATATGATATATTTATATCATAAAATTTGTAAATAAATGTTTTAAAAATAATAAATTAAGTGTTTCTATTTTTTGTGAAACAAAAAATGTTAATATAAAATTTTATACTTCATATAATGATTTAGAAAAATTATTATTTTTACAAAATATATTCATAAATTTATATTTTTTTGTCTTATGATTATAAGATAATTTTATGAGGCTATAATCAATTTTTTATGGTGTCATAAAATTTGTTAAAATTTCCAAATTAGTATTTTTTCGAATAAATAATTATAATATTAGTAACATTATTATATTTAGAAAACTATTTTTAACATATATAGTTTATTATTTAAATCTACTTGTCAAAAAATGGTTATCATGAATTTTTGTGATCTTTTAAAAACAGTTGAATTTTTGGTGAATCGTGAAATACGTTAATTTACTGAATATATACATTATAAGATAAATAAATAAAATCCTTGTGTCATGATTAATGTAATCACCAATGGTTAGAACTACTATGCACTATTTACTTTATTTTGTTATTAGATTCATCACTATTCATATTTTGGAGCCAAAATATTAAACAAATGAATTAAATAAACTAAAAAAACCCCTACCCTAAACTATAAACACCACCACTCACCACCACTTATCCTCACACCTCCTAAGATTTGATTATTTCTTATATTATACCCATATAATCTCCCAAAACTATTTCCCTCATTCTGGTGTTCTAGGTATCAACATAAGTCCATTTAAATGTTCCTTAAATAGGTTCTCAAGGAAAAGAATTCAAGAGTTAAATCTTTTTTTGTTCTCAATCAGTTTATTTTATTTTATTTTATTCTTATTCTATACTTACCTATATTATTAAAACATGTATGGAAAATATATTTACTTATATATATATATATATTATTTTTATTATTTTAATATATTAACTCTCTCAAAACCCCTTCCCAACAATCGTTTATTTTAAAAAACTAAAACATTGTCCTGGATGTGCCGATTTTCCGCCATCGTGGAAGATGCGACATTATTTACCATCACCACCTTCAAGGACAGCTATAAAACCGTAATTATTGTTAAAAAATATTTTATTATACATATTATAATATATGTAGTGTTTGTAACAAGTATGTATACATTATATTAATTAATAATAAAGAACTACTTCATGATGGACAGAAGCCTCCAAAAAATCTAAATGATTATCATTAATGCTATATCTAATAAATCAACCTAATATAGGGAAAAATAATATATAAGACCAATAAATATTATTTATGATAATTAATAATATATATTTTCAATTCATGATTATTATTTACATTTTACATATTCTTCCATATATATATAAATTATACAAATCATGAAAATAAATAAAAAGTACACTCTTGAATGATGAAACTGAATCTCATAACTCACCAAATAGGGTATAATTGTACTTACTAAATCTATTATATATAAAAAACAATTATAATGTGTTATTATTTATTTTATTAATTAATCTAATTTCATTATATAGGCCATTATGTACAAGTGTAGAACACTTGTTTACATAGGGTAAGGGTTTTCACATCTCACCTTTATTTTTGTGAGATATACCTTATTCATCATAATTTATTCTGTGTGGGTTATTTGTAAAAAAATTGATGTATTATATCATGAATATATGTATATTCATGATATTAAATAATTATTTTTAATATTATAAATTTCATACAATATATGATTGTATTGATTATAATGTGGGAAGGGGTGGTCCTCGGTCCTCTATTTTTCATCCAGGTTACACTTTCTCTCTCTTTACACCAATGAAATTCTTCTTTATTTTTATGTAATTCATATATATTCTATGTATATGTTACAAAAAAATTATGTAGATCATTTTATCCTTCTTTTATGGTGGAAAACATGATTTAATAAGTTTCTATTCTCAATTCTTCATGGTAAACTATCCCATATAAAGGAAGCATCCTGATTTCTAACCCATTTTATAGTTCACTAAATAATATGTTACAAACTGTAATTATTTTTCCATAATGAATATTTTTTTCATGAAAAGCTATCATGATACATTTCTGGTGTAATGTAAACAAACTATACTTTCCACTTTAAATTCTCGTTAACATGTTCATTAAACCACCCAAAAGTGTTTTATTTCTAATATATCATAAAAGAAACTATTTTTAGATGACTTAAATTTAGTGGGATATAATTTATTCATAAAATATAATTTAATTTCAATTATCTTGTATTTTTTAGGATATACTTGTTTATAATCTGATTTTATAACAAATACAGATGATTTTCCAAATTAACACTTCATTCCAAAGTCAATACGAGGTTTTCTCATCTCACTTTTACTTTTGTGAGATATACACCATGTTCACCACTTATTCCTTATGTGTGTGGTGTATGTATTTCATTTTGATATATCATATCCGTATTTTTCTTATTCTCTTTTTAACATCTCAAGTTAATAAAGAATAATTCATTTTCATATTTATAATTATTTTTGAATTAAAAATTAATTTTACTTTAAATGGGTTGTTATCTTCGATGGATTATTTGATACACAACAACATGTTTCATTAAAGTCTAATAATACACACAATGCTAAGTCATAATGAAATAATAATTATATAATATTATTTAAAATGATAGTTAATGGAAAGTTGTTGTATTAGTGAGAATAAATAGAACTAACTATATTATGATTATTCATATTTGTTAATTCTTTTTTACATTAATCCAATAAAAGTAATGTGATTAATATGTGAGTGAATCTAATTTTATGCACAAATACTCTAATATTGTTTAAATGGTCGATTTACTGCCTATTAATGGTGAACCCTCTTTAAATCTATTTTTGGTAACTTTTGTATGATCTATTTGACAAAATAAAATTCTTCTTTAGATTTTGGTCATAAAAATTTACTCTGGGTAAATTTTTGGTATTTTTTTGAAAAAATACATTTTTTAATGAATACTGAAAAATAATTTATTTTATTTCAAAACTACCCTTTAATGGAATTTATTTTTATTGATAGATTATCATTTTAATTAGTTTTAAAGTGTAATTCTATTATATTATTACCATTTAATCCAATGTTAGTCATTGGAATTAATTTCACTTTGAATTTGGACATAAAAAAGTGTCAATCTTTTGATTGTTATTATTTCTTAAAAACATGATTCTTATATGGAAAATAGGATTTAATATTAAATTAATTAATCCAACATATAATTTTTTCATTTGGTAAAATAGACATAATTTTTGAATTTGGAATATCAAATATATCTTAGGTTGAATTTTTTGTATTTTTCGGGAAAACATCTATTTTTTATGAATAGTCTAAACACTGAGTAATAGTTATAAAAATGAATTTTTCATTAAAATGAAAATTATCCACTTCTGTGAATTTTATTTTAAAATTCTGACATACATGGTTATTATTAGTATTTAAAATTTGGTTCAATAAGAGGAAAAAAATGTTTGTTTAATAGTAACTTTTGACTTTTATTTATCATAGTTAAAGGTAAATAAGGTAATTCATGGTAAAAACAATATTATAATAATATAAAACTACATTAAAAAAATGTCCTAACCATATTGGATGATTAATGGCTGACCAATAAAATCCTTGAGAGATTGTTTTGTCCTTTGAAATCCACTTGGGTAAGATAATGATATTAATAACCGTTTATTTATAGAAAAAAATAAAAATATAATAAACATGTATTGTTTTGGTAAACCAATTTAAATGTGGGTTTATATAATTGATATATTTGACTATAAATATTCATTTTAAAATATATAAATATTTCTTAAATCATGTTATTTTTTTAATAATTTTTAGACATCAAATGAATAAAATTATTTATGACACAATACTAATGTAGTGTTTACCTCATTAATGAATTATTTAAATAAATAATATGATAAAAAATTAAAAAAATAACCCAAACCGATCCAATTCTTACTGGATGATTTTATTTCTAACATGAGTCATCTTATCTTCATCATTAATATGTTTTGGACCTTTAGATACCTAACATCCTTATGAAATAAAATAATATTTTTAGACATTTCTAAAGAGCCCCTCCACCCCCTTATAAATATCCCTCAACTATATCCTAGTACTCACACCTCTCAAGTCCCTTGTCTCATTCAACCTATTCCCAAATAAGCTCCCAAGATCCCTCTCTTCCACTTTGACGCCTTAGCTTAGGCATAAGGCACTTCATCAAGACTTTTTGGTTAAAACCAATGGGAGTTACCCGAATTTAAGGTAACCTCTTCTCTTAAATTCTTTTCTTTTATTTTACTTCAACAACCCCTAAAATCTTTTTATTACATTATTTTATAATGAAACTTATATCCACCATAAACTAGGTTGTTGTTATGATATGTATTCTAACCACACATACACACACCTCCATCGAATGGGTAATGAACATACAGTTTCTATGGACGGTGAACTACTACCTCGTGAAACAATTATTGTTAAATATTCTCCAACAAACTCTTATGGTGGCCATTGTGATGGAAATTTTTTTATATGTGAGATATATTATTTCATATTGTCTATATGCTTCTGTATTTTTCATTTATATCATACCATTATGGTTTCTATAATGGGTAAACACGATAATTTCATTTGAGAAAGTGTGGACTATGGCCCCCTCAAAGTGATATGACTCATTCATTCCATACATGGAATGTATAAAAGATGGATTTAATTAAATTATATATGATATTATATTGGAATTATAATATAAATTTTTATCAATATGTTTTCATTCCATTATAAATATGAAATAGAAATGAAAGTAGCGTTCATGCGTATGTACGACTTACCGTCTCCATGAACGTTGCATTTAATTTCTTACCTCAAAATGTTATATACTATTATTAATATATACATATACTAGATATATATGATATCTAAATCATTAATATCATTCTGAAGATAATTAAATTTTTACCACAAGGACATCTTGTAAATATAAGTGGATCATTTTTGAAATAAGTACCAAATATCAACACAATGGCCATTATTAACCGAAATGATTACATAATGATTATAACATGTAAATAAGTGATAAAGAAAATAATAAAACTTAGAAATGTTTTAAGAAATTATAAATTAACATTAGTTTATTTTTCAAGATATTAAAGAACAAATGTTTCAAGTCGGACACGTGGTAAGGGACTTCGTCTCAGTCTCCATTAATTGAGGCATATTTTTATTTATACATGAATTTCTGAAATTAAATTGTATAAACCCCTTTTACATTAAATTTTATTCAAATGTAATGTGTTATCTACAAATCCTTTTACTAAAAAACAAAAAATAATAATGTCCCTTTTTAACGTACACGGTGACAATGACCTTTCCACCACCATGAGTATTATTTGATCTATAGCTTCATCAACAAGACGTAATGTTTTTAAATGGAAAATACATACCATATAATATTTTACGTATTTTGTTATTGAAAATGGTTTTGATAATGGATTTGTTATGTCAATATATATAAAATATATATTGTGATTGAAATATGAAAATGTTATCTTTACTTTAGGTCTGTTTTATGTGTTATGAATATGGTTTAGTTCTGGGGCATTGATTATGTATATGGGTGGTTCCGTGATAAACTGAGGGTGGGTGAGCCTGAGAAAGCTGTCCAGTGTATTGGGTAATGTGACGGAGGTAATCATTAATGTTTCTCCTAAGATATTTAGGGAATATACTAAGATGTATATTCGAAATGTGACTCCCTACGTAGATGTGAAAGCTACAACGTAAGTATGTTATGGATTCCACAAGTTACCTTTTCTGATTTGTGATTAATATGTGTTATTCGTAAATCTTATGATTTCATGAGGTATGTTAATGATCTTATGTTAAGTATATATTGATGAACTATTGTTTGGATTCATTGTTTTATAAATCTTGTTTAGCTTTTTTTTTGCTCATCCCTTGCTTTGAAATGTTTTTTCACATTACATAAAGATGAATAGGCTCAAGGATGGGATCAAGGAAAAGTCTTGGTTAATAAACCATGTAACTAATCATGAATCTTTTTTTCATGATTTTTTATTTTATGAAAATAATGGAAACTCATTAGAATTGTCTACTATGTATTTTTTGAGATGTAATGAAATAGATTGGAAGTAAATATCTAAAACACTAAACCTAAAAAGAACTTCAATTGAATTATCCATTTAATTCAATATCATGAAATTTTTTAAGTCTAGGTCATTATAGTTAGTATCAAAGGTTTGTTTATATAACATTGGGAGTTAGGATATTAGTAAATTAATATCCATAAAATAATTTATGTTAATATTGAAATGATATAGAATTTATATATTACCATGTTGCTTCGCCTAAGATATTTTTGTGTTTATAATGGTCTAGGTAGAGGAAATACGGTAGCTGTGATGGGACGACATTAGGCGGAATACAATATTCCAAATCAGCAACCTGTGATGGTCAGAATTGGAACGAAAAAGTTTGTCATAGTGATGGCACATTTTACTCAGGAAATAAATGGTGGTGGTATCCAAGCACGAGATCAGCTAGATCAACCACAGAGGAACATGTTAGTAGTGGAGAATTTCATGAGGCAACATCCCCCATAATTCAAAGGATCATCATTCCATGTTCTAGCTAAAGGGTGGATTAAAGTAATAGAAAATAGTTTTGATATCCTGGGGTGTTCAGAACGTCAAATGGTTAGCCTTGGGGTTTACCATTTTGAAGGTGAAGCCGATCAGTGTTGGTCGATGGAGAAAAATATCAGGTATAATGAGGAGATTGAAGCTCTTGATTGGGATGAATTCAAAGGTATGTTTTTGATAAATATTTTCCTAAGGTGTCTCATCTTAGGATGGAAAAACAATTCCAGGAATTCAGGTAGGAGGATGACTCACTGGCTGCTTATGAAAGAAAAATTAGCTCAACTGGCAAGGTATGATCCAAACTTCATACAAGATCTTGATAGTAAAATAAACCATTTTTACTCAAGAATAAATCCAAATTATCAAAGGGCATTAGATTCTCATGTGTTAAGAAGTTATGAAAAACATTCTCAATGTGCAGAGAAGGTGGAAAATGAGTTTTCCGATGATCAAGTGTTCTTTGACAAACAACAGAATAAGAGGTTGAGGTGGTAGATGAAATAGAAGCAATCAATAAAAAATTATATTGTTAAGAAACGTAAGATTACAATTTGTGATCATTTTGGTAAAAATCATGTTGGGGAATGTGTTTTTGAATTTGGTTAGGTGCTACCGATGTGATAGAATGGGACATAAGGCTTTCAATTGCACTGAAAATAATCAGGTTAATGGTAAGACCGGATATGATTCACAGTCAGTAAAATGATTTATGTGTAATGGAATGGGTCATTATGAAAATGAGTATCCAATTAAGAACTCATATGATGTTAAGCAGCTAGAATAGAAGGAGAAAGGGGTGGTCAAATCCTTTACAACTAATTCAGTAAATGTTTGGCAATCAAATGCAGTTTTATTAGTTACACTCTTGGTTTGATCAAATTTTTCCAATGTATTATTTGATTCAGGGTCAACCCATTCTGTCACTTCTAAGAAGTTTTTTAATAAGTTGAGAATTCCATCTCAAGATATGAATCCTAAACTTATGGTAAAAACAATAGGGGGATATATTGAGACAAGAAGATATAATAATAACCTTTATATCCTTGTTTACAGAAATAATATTTGTGAAATCCTTATTGTTTTAACTCTAGTAGAGTTTGATGCCATTTTGGGTATGGATAGGATTTCTGTTTATCAAGCTATGATTTATTGTAGAGATAAAGTGGTTTCTTTTCAAAAATATTTTCAGTTTGTTTACAAGAATTAACCCTTACTTTTGATAAAATATCAGGAAGTAGAGAAACTAGTAAAAGATGGAAATTAATATTACCTATGACATATTGTGGAAATCAAATGAACTGTATAGATTAATGATGTTCCAGAGATAAATGAGTATCAGGATGCTTTTCCTGATGAGTTTTCTAGTATTATACTTGATCGGGAAGTTGAATTTACTAATGATTTAATTCCAGATTCTAATCCAATTTCAAAACCCCCTTATCGAATGGCTCAAATTGAACATTTTGAGTTAAATAAGTAATTGCAGGAGTTATTAGATAAAGGATTCGTATGAACTAGCACATCACCATGGGGTGCTCATGTCTTGTTTGTTAAAAATAAAGATGGTTAAATTAGACTTTACATTGATTAGAGAGTATTGAATATCATCACTGTTAAGTACAAGTATCATTTTCCACATATCGATGATTTGTTTGATTAGCTCTAGGGAGCTCATTATTTTTTGAATATTGACTTGAGGTATGGGTTCTATCAGATGAAATTAAAGGATGACAACATTTTGAAGATAGTGTTTCATACTACATATAGCAATTACTAATTTGTGGTTATGATTTTTGGATTATCCAATGCACCTGTGGTATTCATGGATCTTTTTAATAGAATTATCTGTGAGTTCTTGGATATGTTTGTGGTTGTGTTTGTTGATGTTATTTTTTTATTACAAAAGTAAATAATAACATGAATTTCATTAATGGTTTGTACCGTAATCATTAAAATAATATAAATTCTTTGGAAAATTTAGAAATTGTGAGTTTTGGTTACAACAAATTTAATTCCTTGGTCACATTTTTTCAAAAAAATGGCATAGCTATTGATCTTCCTAAAAACAATGTTGTTGATGAATGGGAAAGACCCATAAATTTTAGTGAGATCCATAGTTTCATGGTTTGGCAACATATTGCCGGAGGTATATGAAAAATTTTACACGATTATCTAGCCCACTGACTAAGTTAACTCGAAAAGGTGTTAAGTTCATTTGGACAAAATAATTTGATGATTGTTTTCAGGAATTAAAAAGATGATTGGTGAATGCTATAGTTTTGGAACTACCTACTAGAAATGACGAGTTTGTTATCTTCAGTGATGATCCATTTAAAGTAATTGGTTGTGTCCTTAAGGAGAATGATCAGTTAATTGCTTCTGCTTTATGCCAGTTAAAACCTCATGTGATAAATTATCATACATAGTATTTTGAATTATCTATTGTTTTTTTATTCTTTACGAATTTTATGGAATCATTTGAATGGATTAAAATGTGAAATATATAATGATCACATAAGTTTAAAGTATATATTTCCTTAGAAATAATTGAATATGAGACAGAGGTAAATGGTGTAATTAATGAAGGATTATGATTGCATGATCCAATACCATCCAGGAAAGGAAAAAAAAAGTGGCTGATGCAATGAATCGATAAATTAATGCTTCATTAAACATGCTACATTTGGAATGAGATCCTTTAGTTTTTGGTTTGATGGACTTTTTCCATAGATTTTGTTTTTGTAGGAAATTCCTCTATTTTTTTCAGGTGTTGGTGAAATCATCTCTATCAGACAGAATTGAGAAAGTGTAGAAGGAAGACAGTGAGTTGTAAAAAAAGGTACAGTTAGTTCAAAAGGGTAGGTTTCCTGATTTTATCAATGAGAATGATTGTGTTTTGAGTTTTTTGAAGAGTTTATATTTTTTTCTAATTCAATGTTGAAGAATGATTTATTATGTGATGTTCATAGTTCTCTGTTTTCAGTTCATCCTGGAAGTACTACGATGTACATTGATCTTCGAGAGTATTTCTATTAGAATGGAATGAAAACAGATATTGTAGATTTTACTGTAATGTGTTTGACCTGTAAATAGGTTAAAGCATAGCAGGTGTTACTAAAAGGGATGCTTCAGTCTTTACTGGTTCCAGAGTGGAAATGGGAAAATATATCCATGGACTTCATTTTAGGATTACAAATGACATCTCGAGGTAATAATGAAATCTTGGTTATTGTTGATCGATTGACTAAATATTCTCATTTCCTTCCAATTCAAGATACTTTGTATCTAGATAAACTTTATCAGTTGTGTGTTAAAGAGATAGTTAGGTTTCATGGAGTACCCATCTCCATTTTATCTGGTCGTGATCACATGTTTACTTCTTTATTTTGGAAAGGCCTTCAGAAGTCATTGGATACTAAATTAAATTTTAGTACAACTTTTCATCCTCAATCAGATGGGATGTCTGAACGAACAACTTTTACCTAGGAAGATATGCTACGTTCTTGTTCAGTGGTTTACCCAAGACGTTGGGACCGTCATCTTTCTTTGGTTGAATTTTCATATAATAATAGTTTTAATTCTATTATACAGATGGCTCCATTTGAGATATTGTATGGGAAGTGGTGTCAAACTCAATTTTTTTTGGATAAAGTAGGTGAAAAGAAGCTGGTGGGACCGTAATTGGTTGAAGAGATGGAATAAAATGATCAGATGATTCAAAATCACATGATAGCAACTCGGAGTAGGAAGAAATGTTATGTGGATTGCTGCATGATCTTTCATTTGAGGTAGGTGATCATGTCTTTCTCAAAGTTTCTCCATGGAAAAGTGTGATGTGTTTTGATAAGAATGGAAAGTTGAGTCTGAGGTTCATCGGTCCCTATGTGAGGAAAAAATTGGATCAGTTTCCTACATAGTGGATTTACCTCTATGTTTATACCAGTTACAAAATCATTTTCATGTTTCAATGTTGAGAATGTTTTTTCCAGATCCATCTCATGTTTTGAACCCAATGGTAGATCAGTTGGAAGATAATATCTCTTATGAGGAACAACTAGACCATATTCTTGACCTAAGAGAGCAAGTGTTACGAAATAAGGTACTTCATCATGTAATTTTTTTGTTGAAAAACCATATGGATGAAGAAGAAATGTGGGTATCTGAAAACACTATAAGGGATAAATACACCCAATTATTTGATAAGTGAATGAAAATTGTTAGGATAAAATTTCCAAAAGGGGGAAGGATGTAACATCCCAATTAAATAAAGAATAATATATTTTTATATTTATTAATATTATTGAATTAAATATTAATTTTACTTTAAACGGGAAACTATGTTCGATGGTGTACCTGATATTAAACAATGGGTTTATTTGAAGTCTAATGTTACCCACAATGCTGAGTTATACTTAAAAATAATAATATTATATTATATTAAATGGAAGTTAATGCCATGTTATTGTATTAGTAGAAATAAATAGATCTAAATACAATATTATTAAACATGTTTGTTAAATTTTTTCCCATTATCTAATAAAATTTACAGGCTTAAAAATGAAATGAATCTAATTTTAAGCATAAATACTCTAATATTCATTAAAAGTTCGATTTACCACCTTTTAATGAAGAACAATTTTTAAATATAGTTTTGGTCACTTTTATATGTAATCTTTGGAAAAATAAAATTCTTCTTTAGATTTCAGACATTAAAATTTACTTTGGGTTCATTTTTGGTATTTTTCTGATAAAATACATTTTTAAGGAATACTGTAAAATACTTTATTTTAATTCAAATTGTATATTAATATAATTTATTTATATGGTTATAAAATTTTTTAATTTTTATTAAAGTGTAATTAGTTTATATATTTAAAATTTCATCCAATTTTGTTCATTGGATGTAATTTCACATTGATTTTAGACATAAAAAAGTGTCTATATTTTGATAGTGATTATTTATTAAAAACACACATTTTGTTTTGACAATGAGAATTAATTTTAAATTAATTAATACAACATCTAGGATTTTATTGTGTTAAAATAGACATCATTTTTGAATTCAGAATATCAAATATAGTATAGCCAGAATTTTTGGTATTTTTCTGAAAAACATCAATTTTGGATGAATGGTGAAGACACTGATTAGTAGTTAAAAACTGATATATTCATTTAAATGAAATTTTACAGTGTCTATGATTTGAATTTTTAAATTCTGATACACATGGTTGTTATTATCAAGTAATATTTTTTTCAATAAGAAGAACATAATTTTTTGTGAATAGTAACTTTTCTCTTTTATTTACTGTGGTTAAAGGTAAATTGGGTAATTCAATGTAAAATGAATATTACAATAATATTAAATAACCATAACATTTAACTTAACCTTATTGGATATGTAATGGCCGACTAAGAAAATACTTTGGTGAGGCTATTTTCCTTTCAATGCCACATGGTTAAGATAATGATATTAATAACTTTTTATTTAAAGTAAAACTAAGAATATCATAAATATGTAGTGTTTTAATAAAACAATTTTAATATGGGTTTATATAAATTATATATTTGACTATAAATATTCATTCGAAATCTTAAAAGATTTCCCAAATCATGGTATTTTATTTATAATTTTTAGACATCAAATAAATAAAATTATTAAGACATAATAATGATGTAGAGTTTACCTCATTAATAAATGATTTATATAAATAAGATAAAAAAATTAAACAAATATCCAAAGACCTTCCAATACTTATTGTATTATTTTATTTGGACGCGATTCATCTTATATTATATTTATATTTTCCCTCTGCTTATGTATTTTTTATTTATATCATACCTTTTATGGTTTTCATAATGGCTAAATGCGATAATTTTATTTGAGGAAGTGCGGACTACCACCCCCACAATGTGATATGACTCATTCATGCCATATGTGGAACATAAAAAGGACAGAGTTAATGAAATTATATATGATATTATACTGGAATTAAAATGTAACTATTTATCATTAAGTTTTCATTACATTAAAAATAAGAAATATAAATTAAAGTTGTGTTCATGCGTACGTACAGCTAACCGTTTTCATGAACGGTGCATTTCATTTCATACATCCAAATGTTATGTACTATTATAAATATATATCTATATATATATACAATATATATATGATATATGTGATATCTAAATCATGAATTTCTTCTTGGATATAATTAACATTGGACCACATACACAACTTGTAAATATAAGAAGGTCATTTTTGACTTAAGTACACAATATCGACAAAATGGCCATTATTAATATAAATGATTACATAATGTTTATAAAATGGAAATAATTGACATAAAAATAATAATAATAATGAAAAAGGTTTTAATGAAATTATATATTAATTTTCGTATATTATTCATGATATTTGAAAATGAACGGTTCAAGTCGGACAAGAGGTAAGGGACATCATGTCAATCCCCTTTCATTGAGGCATATTTTTATCTATACTCAGATTACTTTCAACTGTGTATAAAACCCTTTGAATTTTAATTTCCTTTAAAGGAAATAATTTCTCTACAAATCATTTTACAAAATCAAGAAAAAGGAATGTTTCTTTTTAATGCACGTCGTGACAACGACCTTTACTCTGTCGTGAGTATTATTTGATCTACAGCTTCCCTAACAAGTCATAATGTTTTTAAAAGGAAAATAAATACCATATACGATTTTACAAATTTTGGTATTTAAAATGGTTTTGATAAGGGATTTTTTATGTCAATTTATTTAAATGATATATTGTGATTGAAATGTGGAAATGTTATCATTTATTTATGTTTGTTTTTTGTGTTATGAATATGTTGTTGTTCTTGGGAATTGTTTATGTGTATTGGTGGTTAGGTGATAAACCTATGGCGGGTGAGCTCGAGATATTTCTCCAATTCATGGGTAATGCAAGAGAGGTAAGCTTGAATGATTATCCTAAGATATATAGGGAATATACTGTGATGGGTATTTGAAATGTAACTCCCAACATTGCTGTGAAAGCTTAAATGTAAGTATGTTATGGATTCCACAAGTTACCATTATGATTTGTGATTACTATATGTTAATCATAAATCTTATGATTTCATGAGTTATATTAAAGAGATTCTGTTAAGTATGTATGGATGAACTAATGTTTTATTTCATTGTTTTATAAAACATACAGTGTTTTTTATGCTAATGCCATTTTTTTAAAAAAAATTCACATGACGAAAAGATGAATAGGGTCGGTGATGGGATCAAGGAAAGGTCATGCTATGTAAACCATTGAACTAGACATGACATTACTTTAAAGATTTTTTATTTTATGAAAAAATGGAAACTAATTAGAAGTGTCTACTATGTAAATTTTCAGATGTAATCTAATAGATATGGCCAAATTCTATAAAACTCTAAACCTAAAAATATACACAATGTAAATTATTTATTTAATTCAAGTTCATGTAATGTTTTATGGTTGGGTCCTTATAATTTGTATCATATGTCGGTTTAGATAACTTTTTAGAGTTATGATATTGTAAAATTAATATCCATAAATTAAATTTTGTTAATATTGAAATTGTATAGCATCTAAAGACTACCATGTTGCTTCGCCTAAGATATTTTCATTGTTCAGAATGGTTTTTCATAGAGGAAATAGGGAATCTATAATGAGACGACATCAGGAGGAAGACACCCTTCTAAATCAGCAACCCGAGATGGTCAGAATCAGAACTTATCATTTTGTTTCAGTGACGGCATAGTAGACTCAGACTATAAATGCTGGTGGTATCCATGCGTGAGATCATCCAGATCAACCACAGTGGAACTTGTCAGTAGTGGAGCATTTCATTAGGCAAACATACCCTATAATTTATAGGATTATCTGGCCATGTGCTATCTGAAGGGTAGATTAATGCATTGTAAAATATTTTTGATGCCATGGGGTGTTTAGAACATCAAAATTGTTACAACCCGAGATTTTATGAGATATATTGTTTTTAATTTATTTCATATCTTCTGTTTTACGATACACCAAGATTATCTTGCGCTATACACAACACCATATTAGCTTGTGGTATAAGAAACACTAATATTGGATCATGTTACACACAATTTCATGTTTTTTTTATAGTAGTTAATCTATGCAACATTTAGTATATATATATATATATTAAATGTATTTTTTTATATGATACATCAAAGGAGTCTTGCACTACATGAAGCCTTGACTTGGCTTACATTACACGCAATCGTGGCCTTCCTCGATAGCGTGTGATGTACGTAATACCAGTTATTACTAAACAACGATATATTATTATAATATTATAATGAACTAGCCGTTATGTATAATATTAAGTAAATTTTTAATTTTATAACATTATTATTCATCTTACACATTTTCTAGAACATTGTATAAGAACAAAATAAAATTTTCAGGTAACATATGTATTTTTAAAAAAATGCAGGTTTTTCGCCTTTTGATGGCGCACCCACATAAAAAATATAGTTTTTGACATGTTTATAAGATTAATTTGACAAAATAAAATTCTTTTTTGAAATCAAGAAATAAAAATTTACTTTGGATAAATTTTTCTTATTATTCGGGTAACTTTCATATTTTGATGAATAGTAAAAACACGTGATATTTTAATTAAGAAAATATTTTTTCATCGCAATAATTTATATGGTTAAATTATAATATTTAATTGTTTTAAAGTTTAAACAGACTATGTTTTTACCATTTAACATAATGTATGACATTACCATTTATTTTACATTGAATTCGTAGGTTGAATCATTTCAGTCTTTTAAAATGTTTTAAACAAAAACCAATTTTCATTCGACAACGGGATTAATTTTTATTTCATTTCTTAATCTTCTGTATATAGAACATGGAAAAATGGAATCCATATTTGGATTAAGTGGGTCCAAATTATGTTAATATGTTACTTTTATGTTTTTGATATTACGAATAGTAACTACAGTAATTTTTTTTACTACAATTAAATGTAAATCGGGTAATTAGGGGTAAAAATAAGATTATAAAATTACCCTAACACTTTCCAAAATACTAATGGATGAAAAAAAGTCTACCCATATAACATAAGGGTCGGAATAGATTTATTTCATGGAATTTTTACCATGGAATAATATAATTATTATTAAAACCAAAGAAAGTGACAACATGTCACTCTCTTAAATCTTATAAGTATATAAAATTTAACATAGTGACAAAATTCATGAAACATAGATCATAAATAGTATCCATAAATATAATAAAATTATCTACATCATATGAATTTATTTATAATTTTTAGGGATTAAATAATTATCATTAAAGGTGACATAATAGTGATATTGAAATTATTTTATTAAGAGAATTATCAAATAAATGGTTTTAAAAATATTAAAATAAATATTATATTAACTACTTAATGTTCTTCACTTATTTTCTAGATAAATAGGACATGTTATGAATCTATTAAATCTTTTAGTTCGAACATATATTATGTATATTTTTTATTTAATTTCAAATAAATTAATAGTGTCAAAATTGACACTATTGTTAATTTATAAAAACAACATATTATAAAATTGTTTAAAAATCCCAGAAATAATTAAAAATTATATATTTAAATTTATATGGTCTAAAATGTTAAAAATTATCCAATTATAGACAATTAACAACAAATAAGTAATTATTTATAATTATTTAAAATTTATAATGTTATTACCACAAATAAAATTAAATTGATTAAATATGGATAAATCAAGTTGATAATGTTGAAAATAAATTTCTAACATTTCTAAATTTTAAAGGATGATGATATTACAATCCTATCTCATATAATATTCATATTTGAGTCATTTTGGAAGTTTTTAAGTGGGGTTTGGATTCAATATAAATTAATATTTTCTTATATTTCCAAAGGTGCCCCTCTACTACCTTATAAAAGGGCATCTCCACCCTCTTCTCATCAAACAATTTGGAGCCTTTAAGCTCGGACAACCCCTGAAAATTTCCCTTATAAACTTCCCTAGAAACCTTATAGAGGTACTGGTCTTCTCAAAAGACCAACCCTAGTGCCCTAAGAAGCAGTATATAGGAGGTGTGTCGAAGAAGATGTAATTTCTTCTACCGATTCTTTCAAGCTTCTTTCTTCCTGAACTTCTTTTTCATTAGTTGTTTCATTATAAAGTAATAAAATATGTATCACTAATATGTTGATATGTTATTATAAATATGAAACAAACCCATTTCACCTTCTATCCATCCTACGGAAAATGAAATCACTGCACGTGCGTACGTACGAAATACCGTCTCCACGCCGTGGTGTAATCAGTTTTTTTCCAACACCACCTTACATGGATGAGTATAATGGTGTAAATAATAACTATACATAGTCATTATAACATCCTACTGATTCTGATATATTATATCATCCACTCCAATTCAATACAATAATTATGCGAATGATTTCCTCGCTCGTGCGTACGTACGGACTACCGTCCCCACGACGCGATGAGATTCATTCTCAATGATTAATCATTAATGAATGATTATAAAGTATATATAATAAGTAATAATAAAATATATGAAATAATAATTATACTGGATTTATGTATATATATGTATTTTATCCACTTAATTCCATTCAATTCAATAAGGAAACAAAAACAGCGTTCATGTGTACGTATAACCTACCGTCTCCATGAACAGTGTATTTCTTTCCATTTATCGATCTATTATATATATGTATATTCTGAATATATATTATATATAAATAGTGTTTTATATTCTGTAATTAAGTAATCATGATCTAAGTAATCATATGAATAATTACAAGTCAAAACACACACGACAAATGAAATGATTTTACCCAAAACACTTTTTAACATTGAATTTACAACAGAACGGGAATATATAGTCATAAGTGAACCATATATGATTTCATAACAATGAATATGATTCTGTAATAAGTCAATGAAATTATTTAAAACATTTTATAGGAGGTTCAGATCCATACGAAGCATATCAGACCAAAGGTAAGGGATATCTTTTCCAATCTCATTTTTATCTGAGATTGTTTATTCGTATGTATTTACTACGGTTATATTTATCATCAATGTCCTTGTTTATAAAAATCTTTTCATGTATGTTTAATGTCCTTTTTACCCATGTTTGACTTTTACTAAATTTTATGAATGGAAGATTTCATTTACAAGGCACTTTTTTACTTTTCTGGAAAAAATACGAGAAGAATGTTTTTTAACTTATACGACATGAATGGATTTTTACGGTTTTTTTAAGCCTTATTTTCAGGAAGCTTCCTCAAAAATATTTCATGAATATTTTCAACAAAATCCCTTTCTTTTAAAATTTCATGACATTTTTTGGAAAGGGTATGATTTTGAAGAAGAAAGGATATTTTCCTAAAGAATTCACTTCAAGTGTTTTATCAAAACCATTTTTCATCTAAGATGACATTATTTCATATGTGTATGTTTCAAGAATCATGTCTCTATTATTTACATGTCACGTTTCTTATTATTAAATTATATCCATTTTTTATATGGATTATGTGATGATGGGATGATGTTTAGGAAACCCAATTTATTTATTGGGTTACTATGAATGATGTATGTTTATTTTGTAGCACAAGTAAAAATGATTTCATTATGAGATGGGTGGGACCTATATCTCCCTCCAATGCATTGGGTACTGATTTATATATCATGAGATAGACATGGCTGAATTGGTATGTTAATCCGGTTCAGTGTTACAGGACTGAAATGAAGAGTGAACTCGATTCAGAAAGAGAATTTGTCCACTAAGATGGTCTTGGCAGCAATGCCTTGGCTACTATGGAAATCATAACATGTGCTGAATGGTTTCCCCAATTACATGTTTTATTCCAGTTATATTTTATCATGGTTGATGTTCCATTATGATATATTCCTTATGTACTTCCACGAATTATGTCTTTTCTCATGATTTTGATGTTTAAATTTCATGTTCAAGTTTTTTCTTTCAAATGTTTATGGATTGTTTTATGTTCACTATGTTTTCCTTTACTGAGAATTTGAGCTCACCCTTTTTATTTTTTCTTTTCCCCAGAATATAAATAAAGGTTTTAGGTAAGGAAGAAAAAGTGGAAGATCGTTATGGGAGTTTTCGAAGATATTTCAACATGATTTGAAGTTTATATTCTGAGTTTCCAAAGACACTAAACTATTATGGTCCTTGTGTGTCTGTTTTTTATGTATTATTTATTCCGCAAAAGTAATGTAATGTTCATGTACGTCATTCTTTGGGTCTCTATAGTTGGTATCAAATGAAAGGTTTAGTCAACCATTGAAAACTAGGTTGCGAAAACGTTAGTGATATCCCTAGAGATATTTCTAAGGTATGTCTAGGGATGTCCCTAAGGATAAGTATACGTATAGGATATAGTCCTAGAACTAATGTAACAATCTTATAATTAAACATAAGATGTTAGATATTGATGGTATTCCCCCTTTACAATGTTGTTTTCTCTAGCATGATTTTTCCCTCTCACACTATTCTTTTTGGGTTTTAGAAAATGGCTGGAAATAAGAAGATTCATGATAATGGAGGATATGACCGAAAATGGAATGATATTCTTCATGAGAAACCAAATGAAACGGGATTTGGAAGTCCAAACATCATTATTATACCTAATCAGAAATCTCATAATATGATCAATAATCTCAACTTTGGTAAGTTTCCCGACTCAGATAATAAGAGAAAGATGGAGTTTCATGATGATTATAGAGGAAAGAAATTTCAATTCCCCTCATGTAAATCATGTCGAAAGATGCATTAGGGAGAATGATTCAAAGAAACTGGATGATTCTTTGGGTGTGGAAAAGAAGTACACAAAGCCAGTAATTGCAAAGGAAAAGGTTTAGTTAACACCATGGACAAGGATAATTGTATTTCTAAGACATCAACAACAGTTAAATGTTTTAAATTTGGAATGTACCAGTATTATGAAAACCAATGCCCTAAGTGAAAATATCATGAAGAGAATCAGCATGGTCATATGGGTAGTATTTATGTGCATGATGATGATGAGACTAGAAATGATATATGAGATGAAAGAAGTGTTGAAACTCATTCAGTTGTTTAAGAAGGTAGTGGAATGATTGTAAGTTTATCAAGAGTTATTTTTTATAGTTAATGGTATTATAGAATAAAGAATCATCTAAGGATTGTTACACTATTTTTTTCCTAAAGTATTTGAATGTATACTTTTAATGATACCAATAACCACAGAAGGTTATTCAGATATTTTTGGAACATAGATGATATGCGCATAATGAAGGGATAAGAAGATAATGAGATGTTTGATTATATTCATGAGCTCATGACTGATATAAGGACAAACTGATATTATTGTATGTGTATATAGGATTTTTGGGATTTTGTATGTGGAAAGTGTTAAAATTTACCAACATTATTGTTTTCACTGAGGTTCAATGGGTATTCATTCTTCAAGAGAATACATGATTAAGGTATTCACATGTTTGTAATTTGACCAACATGATATATCGTATGATATATGAGGGATAACTGATGGCATTCACATAATTGTTTTATGACATTTCATGTAATCATTTTCTTTATACTATGAGCTTGGACCAATGTATTTTAGATAATCCTAAAGATTGGAATGGATTATGTTGGACATAAGTTAGTATTGTTTAAGGATAGAACTTTTTTCAATATTATTGATGTGATGTTATAGTAGTTTTAGAAAAAGTACAACCTGTAGGATGGGCGACAACCCATCACGTAGGACAAGGCTGTGCGAATCGAACCCACAACCGAAGTTCGACTAGCCTTTACACCTACCACTGGCCTACATAAAGTGCCTAGATAGTAGAAACTTGGTTTATTTTATTAAGCGGTATGATATATAGAGTATAAGTTCATTTTTGGAATCGTATACGATTAACCACACCATAGATGGACTTATGTATATTTGATAACATTTGCTAAACTTTTGTTTGAAATTGATGGAATGACCCATCATTATATCACATGATCTATTAACACTTCACGAATAACAAATTCAACATCATTTCTTTAAAAGATGAAGTGGAAATTGTTCAAAGCACAAACAATAGTGAGATTTTACCAAAATCAAGCATGTATTTCTTCTAATTCAAAATTTTAAACTTTAGGGAAATGATATTGAAAACAAAAAATGTTGTCCTAGTGCTCTTATATCCGATGAATCAGATGGTACCTTAGATCATCACAAATTTATGGCTTTGTGATTGATGGATTTTTCATAGCTGTGTTCTCTACCACTCTCCAGCAGAACTTGATGGTTAGATTTTTTTTCCATATCCATATTTTCACATATATTCTCCTATATGGAAACCCATTGATGAGTTACTTTGGGTAATAATAACATTTCATACTTTAGTTTTTAAAAGTAAGTTTTAGTATTCCTTTTTACTATGTGGGTTTCTATGAATAGTAAATGATTTATAACCCCGACATATTTCAAGGGTGAAAATAATTTTAAGGGTGGTAGAATGTAACAACCCACGATTTTATAAGATATATTATTTTTAATTTCTTTCATATCTTCTGTTTTACGATACACTAAGATTATCTTGTGCTATACACAACACTGCAGTAGCTTTCAGTCTACGCATAACTAATCTTGGATCGTGTTAAGCACAATTTCATGTTTGTTTGATAGTAGTTATTCTACGCAACATTGAGTATATAAATATATATATTCAATGTATTTTATTATACGCAATAAAAAATGAGTTTTGCACTACACGCATCCCTGACTTGGCTTGCATTACATGCAATCACGATCTTCCTCAATATCGTGTCTTGTACGCAATACCGGGTTTTATTATCATTGATTTTACATTGAATTCGTACGTTAAATCAATTCAATCTTTTGCAATGTTTTAAACAAAAACCCATTTTCATTCGACTACGGGATTAATATTAATTTAATTTCTACAACATCTGTGTATTGATTTTAAAAAAAGGATTCCATATTTGGATTTAGTGGGTACAAATTATGTTAATAGGTTACTTCTATTTTTTTGATGTTATGAATAGTAACTAATTTTTTTTATTTACTACAGTTAAAGGTAAATTGGATGATTAAGGGTAAAAATAAGATTATAAAATTATGCTAACACTTTCCAAAATCCTATTGGATGAATAAAAGTCGAACCATATCATCTAAGGGTCGGACTAGATTCATTTCATATATTTTTTACCATGAAATAATATAATTATTATTAAAACCAATGAAAGCGACAACATGTCACTCTCTTAAATCTTATAAGTATATTAATTTTAATTTAGTGATAAACTTCATGAAACATCGAACATGAATAGTCTCCCGAAAGATAATAAAATTATCTACATTATATGAATTTATTTATAATTTTTATGTATTAAAGAATTATCATTAAAGGTGACATAATAGTGATGTTGAAATTATTTTATTAAGAGAAATATGAAATAAATGGTTTTAAAAATATTAAAATAAATATTATATGAAGTATTCTATGTTCTCCACTAATTTTATAGATAAATATGACATGCTATGAACCCATTAAATCTTTTAGTTAGAACATATCTTCTGTAAATTTTTTATTTAAATTCAAATAAAGGAATAGTGTCAAAATTGACACTATTGTTATTTTATAAAAATAACATATTATAAAATTGTTTAAAAATAAAAAAATTATTCAAAAATTATAAATTTTAATTTATATGGTCTATAATGTTATAAATTATCCAATATGGGAAATTCACAACAAATAAGTTATTGTTTATAATAATTTAAAATTTATAATGTTATTACCACAAATAAAATTAAATTGATTAAATAAGGATAAATCAAGTTGATAATTTTTAAAATAAATTCATAACATGTATAAATTTTAATGGTTGATGATATTACAACCATATCTCATCTAATATTTATATTTGTGTCATTTTGGATGTTTTTATGTGGGGTTGGGATTTGATATAAATTAATATTTTCTTATATTTCCAAAGTTTCCCCTCTCCTCCGTTATAAAAGGGCATCTCCTCCCTCTTCTCCTCACACAATTTGGATCATTGAATCTCTACCAAACCCTGACCATTTCCCTAATCAACTTCCCTAGAAACCTTATATAGGTACTGGTCTTCTAAAAAGACCAACCCTAGTGCACTAAGATGATGTTTAAAGGAGGTGCGTCGAAGAAGAGGTAATTTCTTCTACCGATTCTTTCAAGCTTCTTTCTTCTTCAACTTATTCTTCTTTAGTTGTTTCATTATAAAGTAATAACATAATTATCACTAATATATTTATATGTTATTATAAATATTATACAACCCCATTTCACCTTCTATCCATCCTACGGAAAACGAAATCACCGCACGTGCGTACATATAGAATACCGTCTCCACGCCGTGTTGTAATCTGTTTTTCCAAACACACCTTACATGGATGGGTATAATAGTGTAAATAATTACTATAAAAAGTTTTTATGACATCATACATATTATGATATATTGTATCATCCACTCCAATTCAATTCAATAATTATGGTAACGATAAAATCGCTCGTGCGTGTGTACGGACTACCGTCTCCACAACGCGATGAGATTCATTATCAATGATTAATCATTCATGAATGATTATAAAGTATATATTATAAGTAATAATGAAATATATGACATAATAATGATACAGGATTTATGTGTATATATATATATATGTATTTCATCCACTTAATTCCATTCAATTCAATAAGGAAACGAAAACAACGTTCATGCGTACGTACGATCTACCGTCTCCCTGAATAGTGTATTTCTTCAAATTTATATATCTATTATATATATGTATATTATGAATATATATTATATATAAATAATTTTTTATATTACTAAATTAATTAATCATGATCTATGTAATCATATGAATAATTACAAGTCTAAACACAGATGACAAATGAAACGATTTTACCCAAAACACTCTTTAACATTGAATTTACAAAAGTCCGGGTAATATAAAGTCATAAGTGAACCATATATGATATCATAACAATGAATATGATTCTGTAATAAGTCAATGACGTTATTTAAATCATTATACTGGATGTTCGGATCCATACAAAGCATATGGGACCTAAGGTAAGGGATAACTTTTCCAATCTCATTTTTATCCGAGATTGTTTATTCGTAAGTATTTACTGGGGTTATATTTAACTTACATGTCCTTGTTTGTAAAACTTATTTCATCTATATTTAATGTCCTTTTTAACCATTTTTAACTTTTTACTACATGGTATGTATGGAATCATTCTTTTATGAGGTACTTTTTGACTTTTCCGGCATAAGTACAAGAAGAATGTTTTTTTAACTTGTACGGCACGAATGGATTTTTACGGTTTTATAAAGCCCTATTTTCATGAATCTTCCTCCAAAAGTTTTCATGAATATTTTCATGAAAATCATTTTCTTTTAAAATTGCATGACATTTTTTGGAAAGAGTATGATTTTGAAGAAGAAAGGATATTTTCTTCAAGAAATCATTTCAAGTGTTTTACCAAAACCATTTTTCATCTAAGATAACATTATTTAATATGTGTATATTTCAAGTATCATGTCTCTATGATTTACATTGTTTCAATTTTCCTATTATGAAATTATATCCATTTATTTTATATGGATTATGTGATGATGGGATGATGTTTATGAAACCCATTTTATTTATTTGGTTATTATAAATGATGTATGTTTATTTTGTGGCACAAGAATGATTTAATTATGAGATGGGTGGGAACTATATCACCCTCTAATGCATTGGGTAATGATTTATATCTCATGAGATAGACATGGATGTAATGGTAAGTTAATATGTTTCAGTGCTACAGGACTGAAACAATGAGTGAACTCGATTCAGAAAGGGGATTTTTCCACTAAGATGGTCTTGGAAGCAATGCCTTGGCTACGATGGAAATAATAACATGTGTTGAATGGTTTACACAATTAAATGTTTTATTCCCATTATATTTTATCATGGTTGATTTTCCATTATGATATATGCCTTACGTACTTCCACGATTTATGACTTTGCTCAAGATTTTGATGTTTAAATTTCATGTTCGAGTTTTTTCTTTCAAATGTTTATGGATTGTTTTATGTTATCTATGTTTTCCCTTACTAAGAATTTGAGCTCACCCTTTTTATTTTATATATTCACCAGAAAAAAAAGAAAGGTTTTAGGTAAGGAAACAAAAGGGAAAGATCTTTATGGGAGTTGTTGTAGATATTTCAACATGATTATAAGTTTATATTTTGAGTTTGCAAAGACACTAAACTATTACCGTCCTTGTGTGTCAGTTTTTGCAATATATTAAGTATTCTGAAAAAGTAATATAATGTAATTTTATGTCAAGCTTTGTGACTCTATAAAAATGTAATACTTGTTGTTTACTGTTTTGAAGGTGAAGCCGATCAGCGTTGGTCGATGGTGAAAAATATCAGGGATAATGAGGAGATTGATTCCATTGAATGGGATTAATTCAAAGGTATGTTTCATGAGAAATATATTACTAAGGTTGTTTTTCATAGGATGGAAAAACTATTCCAGGAATTAAGGCAGTAGGATGACTTAGTGGATACTTATGATGAAAAATTCACTCGACTGGAAAAGTATATTCCAAATTTCACATGAGATGTTGATTATAAAATCAACAATTTTTCACTTTGGATTAATGCCAAAGTATCGAAGGGCTTTAGCTTCTCTTGAGATCAAAATTTATGAAAATCATATTCAATGTGATGATAAGGTGGAAACAGAGTTTTCTAATGATCATGTTTTCTTTGAATAACAACAAAATAAGAGGTTGATGTGGTAGAAGAAAGGGACACTAATAGAAATATAACCTAAACCCATGGTTCAAAACCATGGATATTGCCCCGAAAACTGTGGGTATAGGCTATTCCCATGGTTTGGGAAACCGTGGGCAACCAAAAAGTCGGATAGGTCCATAGCATATACCCACGGATTTGAAAACCATGGGTAATGATATGTCCAATGTGCCATTCCCTTTTTCCCACCATGTCACAGCATTCTACCCATGGTTATAAAACCATCGATTTAAATATATTAAAAAAAGAAGCATTGGGGATTGATCACGCGACCTGCACTCCACTACCCAAAGACCTATCCACTAACCTGTCTGAATTTCTTATATCTTTATACATAAATTAACGTAATTATATTAATATTTTATTTCGATTTTTGGGAAAAAAGATCAGTGGGTTTAGAACTAGTGACCTCCACCTAGAAAACTCGACCAAATACCACCTAGTCTAAGGGTTTTACGTTGTTTTAATTCTACATCTGTGATATTATATTAATTTTTTACATCGCATATAAAAATAAATGCCAGCAGGTTTCGAAATTGGGACTACATTAAACAATAATCTTCCCTTCACCAACCACGATATGTGTTTTTTTGAAATATGTTTCTATATTTTTAAAAATATATAAATCTAAACCATTTTTATAGGATAAAAACCCATTGGTGTAGGGGTTTTTCCCCTGCTTTCACAAGAGAATCTTATAGCCATAGTTCTTTAAAATCGTGGGTAGAGGGCTTTTCACCGATACTTGCACCCACAATTTTCTTAGTAAAACATCAGTATAGATATTAAACTGACACCTATACCCTCAGTTTTCATAAAACCATGGGTATTGGTTCAGAACACACCTTTATAACCACGGTTCTCGGAAAACCGTTGGTATAGGGGGACCTATAACAACAGTTTTCCCAGAACCGTGGGTATAGGTCTGAACATACTAGTAATCCAATGGTTTTGATGAAACTGTTGGTAAAGGGGGGCCTATATCCATAGGTTTTCCCAGAATCGTGGGTATAGAGGATTTTTCCATTAGTGGGAAGAACTCTACAAAAAATTCTGATGGTATAAAACTTATGTTTATAGTTGGTGAAAAGTGTGGTAAAAATCATACTTGGGAATGACATTTTAATTAGGGTAAGTGATAACTATGTGGTAAAATGGAACATAAGGCATGTAATTTCACATAAAAAGATCAGGTTAATGAAAAGAAAAAAATCTCATTTAATGTCTGTATATTGTTTTTAGTGCAATAAAATGTGTCATTATGAAAATGTGTATCCAACGAAGAACTGAACTGTGGGAAAGTATCCAGACTAATACCAAAAAGGGGTTGTGAAATCATTTGCATCAACTTCGGAAGATGTTGTGCCATCAAATGAAGTTGTATCAGGTACACTGTTTGTTTGTTCAAATTATTCGAATGTGTTATTTGATTCAAGGTATACACATTCATTCATTTCTAAAAAAATTTCTAGTTAATTGGGAATTATATCTCAATATATGAATCTAAAACTTATGGTAAAAACACTGGGGGAAATTTTAAGACAATAAGAAATTATAATAACCATCCTATCCTTGTGTGCAGAAAGTGTCTACCTATAATTCTTATTATTTTAACTCTAGTAGAGTTTGATGTTATTTTGGGTATGTGTTCGATTTATGTTTATCATACAAAGATTGACTTCTGACCTAAAGAGGTTTCTTTTAACAATGATTTTTAATTTGTGTACATAAATGAACCCTTACTTTTGATAACATATCAGGAAGTTGAGAAACAAGTAAAAGATAGAAATTGTTGTTACCTTGCACATATTGTTTAACACAAATGAACTGTTCATATTAATGATGTATCAGTGATAAAGGAGTATCTTGATATTTTTCTTGATGAGTTTCCTGTTATAATACCCAATCCAGAAGTTGAATTTACTATTGACATAATTCCAGATTCTATGACAATTTCAAAACCCCCTTATCAAATGGCTCAAATTGAACTTTTAGAGTTAAAGAAGTAATTAAAAGAGTTATTAGATAAAATTTTCATTCGACCTTGCACATTACCATGGGGTGCTCTTGTCTTGTTTGTTAAAAAGAAATATGGTTCAATGAGACTTTTAATTTATCATAAATCATTGAATAACATCACTTTTTAGAACAAGTTTTCTTTTCCTCATATCGATGATTTGTTCGATAAGATCTAGGGAGCCCATTATTTTTCAAAGATTGACTTGAGGTCGTGGCACCATTAGTTGAAATTAAAAGAAATACACATTCCCAAGACTATGTTTCGTACTAGACATGGAAATTGTAAATTTTTTGTTCTGCCTTTTGGATTAACAAATGCACCTGCTATATTCATGGATCTTAGGAATAGATTTTTTTTGAGTTCTTGGATAAATTTATGGTTGTTTTCATTGATGATATTTTGGTTTATTGTAAAAGTAAAGAGGAAAAGAATTTCATTTAAGGGTTATCTTGTAATAATTAAATTAAAATAAACTCTTTGCGACGTTTTGCATGGGTGAGTTTTGGTTATAAAAAATTCAATTCCATGGTCACATTGTTTAAAAAAATGGAATAACTATTGATCCTTCTAAAACAAACATTGTTGAAGAATAGACAAGTCCCACAAATATAACTGAGATCTATATATTTCATGGTTTGGATTGTTATTACAGGCTGTTTATTGAATATTTTTTATAGTAATATGGCTATAGAGTAATTTAATCAAAATGGTGTTCAGTTAATTTGGTCAAAATATTGTGTTGATTGTTTTGAGGTATTGAAAAAAATTTGGTGAATGCTCCATTTTTGGCACTACCTTCCTGAAGTGGTGTGTTTATAAGCTAATGTAATGCTTCGTTGAAAGTACTTGGTTGTGTCCTTATGCAGAATGATCAAGTAATTGATTATGCTTCATGTTAGTTGAAACCACATTAGTTAAATTACCCTATATATGATTTTGAAAGAGAATAATTTTTTTTTTCTTTATTAATTTGGAGGCACCATTAGTACGGAGTATAATGTGAAATATATACTGACCACAAAATTTTAATGTATATATTCACTCAGAAATAATTGAACATGAGACAGTGGAGATGGCTGGAATTAATTAAGGATTATGATGGAAAATTCCATTACCATCTAGGAAAGGAAAATAAAGTGGATGATGCTTTGAATCAAAAATGAAATTCATCCTTAACAATGATTCATTTGAAATGGGATCCTTTGGATTTTTTATTTGATGGACTTTGGCTTAGAAGTTGTTGGTGTGGGAAATTCTTCTGGTTTGTTTCTGGTGTCAGTAAAATCATCCTTATCAGATAGAATTATGCAAGCATAGATGGAAGATAGTGAGTTATAGAAAACGGTAGTGTTGGTTCAGAAGGTTATGTTTCATGATTTTATCATTGATAATGATTTTGTTGTGAGGTATGATAAGTGATTATGATTTCCTTGCGATTCAAAGATGATTAAAAGGGTTATTATGTGATGTTCAATGTTCTCAGTTTTGAATTCATCCCAGATGTAATAAGATGTATAGATATCATCAACTGTATTAGTTCTTGGATTTAATGAGAAAATATATTGCAGATTTTACTATGAAGTGTTTGACGTGTCAACAGGTTAATGTAGAGCGGTAGTTACTGAAAGGGGTGCTTAATTATTTACTAGTGCTAGAGTAGAAATGGGAAAATATATCCATGGACTTCATTGTCTAATTACCAAATAAATATAGAGGTAATAATGAAATCGGGTCTATTTTTGATCGATTGACTAAATCTATTCATTCCCTTCATATTCTAGAAATTTTGTCTCATAATAAATTTCTCTGTTGTATATTTAAGTGATAGTTAGTTTGCATAGAGTTCACCACTCCATTGTATCTGATCATGATCCCGGGTTTACTTCTAACTTCTAGAAAGTCCTTAATAAGTCCTTGGGTACTGAAATAAATTTTACTACAACTTTCCATCCTCAATCAGATAGGAGGTCAGAAGTAACAATTCAGACCATGGAGGATATGTTATGTGCTTGTTCACTGGATTACCAGAGCAGTTGGGACAAACATATTTCTTTAGTTGAATTTTAATATAATAATTATTTCAATTTTAGTATACATATGGTTCCATTTTAGCCATTATATGGGAAAAGGTGTTGAACTCTAGATTTTAAAGATGATGTAGGTCAAAGGAAGCTGATGGGACAATAATTGGTAGAAGAGATGGTAGAAAAGGTTCATCTGGTTCAAATGCATTTGAGAACAACTCAGAGCAGGTAGAAAAGTTATGTGGATGACTAGAGAATGGATCATTTATTTTAGGTAGGTGATCTTGTCTTTCTCAATGTTTATCCATGGACAACTGTGATTTGATTTTGTCATAATGGAATGTAGAGTCTGAGTTTCATTAGAACCTTTAAAATCCTCGAGAAAGATTGATTAATTTCATACCGAGTGGATTTCCATCCATGTTTATCCCAGGTACACAATGTTGTTCATGTTTTATTGTTGAGAAAATCTATTCTATATCCATCTCATGTTTTGATCCCACAGGTAGGTTGGTTGAAGAGAATCTCTCTTATAAGGAACAACCAGTCCAGATTCTTGACTGAAGAGTGAAAGCGTTGCAGAATATGGTAATTCATTAGGTAAAGGTTTTGTGTAAAAAACATATGGTTTAAGAGGCAATGTGGAAATATGAAAATGCTATGTGAAATAAATACCCCCACTTATTTGATATGTGAATAAAAATTTTTAGGACGCAATTTCCAAAAGGGGGAAAGATGTAACATCCCAAGTCAATAAAGAATAATACATTTTTGTATTTATTAATATTTTTTAATTAAATAATAATTTTAAATTAAAGGTGATTCTATGTTCGATGGCGTACCTGATATGAAACAATGGGTTTCTTTGTTATATAATGTTACACATAATGCTGAGTCATACTGAAATATAAAAATATAATATTATTCTAAATTGTAGTTAACACCTAGATGTTTTATTGGTGGTAAAAAATAGAACTAACTACAATAAGTTTATACATGTTTGTTATATGTTTTTACATTTATCCAAAAATGTTAGAGGATTAAAATGTGAATGAATCTAAATTTAAGTGTAAATACTCTAATATTATTTAAAATGTCTATTTACCGATTATTAATGGTGAAACCTATTTAAATATAGTTTTGGTCACTTTTATATGATATATTTAACAAAATAAAATTCTTCTCTAGATTTGGGACATCAAAATTTACTTTGGGAAAAATTTTGGAATTTTTTCAGATAAATTACATTTTTTATAAATATTGCAAAATAATGTATTTTAATTCAAAACTGTCTTTCAATATAATATATTTATATGGAAAAACTGTCTTTTTAATTGGTTTTAAAGAGTAATTATATTATATTTTTACCATTTAATCTCATGTTGGTCAATGGATGTATTTTCACATTGAATTTGGACATAAACATGTGTCAATATTTTCATAGTTATTATTTCTTTAAAACACGTTTTTTATTTAGAGAATGGAAATTAATTTTAAAAAAATTAATCCAACTCTTATGTATTGAATTTGGTAAAATATAGATAATTTTGTAATTCAGAATATCAAATTTAGTTTAGGATTATTTTTTGGAATTTTCTAAAAAAAATAATTTTTGATGAATAGTAAAAAAAACTTAGTAGTAGTAAAAAAACATACATTTTCATTTAAATGAAATTTTACCAATTTTTTTAATTTAATTTAAAAACTCTGATATAAATGGTTTTTATTATTATGTAAAATTTGGTCCAATAAGATAAAAATATTTTTTGTTATGTAGTAACTTTTGAATTTATTTACCACGGTTAAAGGTAAGTAGGGTAATTCAGGGTAAAAATAATATTATAATAATATAAAATTACATTAACACTTGTCCTAACATTATAGGATGTGTAATTTACGACCAATAAAATCAATGGGTGATACTTTTGGCCTTTGAAAGCTAATCAAGAATGAAAATGATAGTAATAACTTTTTAATTAATGTAAAATAAAAATATAATAAACATGTATTGTTCTGCAAAAAAAATTGAAGTGGGGTTATATAATTGATATATTTGACTATAAATATTCATATAAAAACTAAAAATATATCCTACATCTTTGTATTTTTTATAATTTATTAACATAAAATAAATAAAATTATTCATGACACCATAATGACGTAGTGTTTACCTTATTAATGAAGGATTTAAGTAAATAAGATGATAAAAATTAAACAAATATACAAAACCCGTCCAATTATTTTTTTATGACTTTATTTCAAAAAACTTTCATCTTATCTTCAACTTTTATACGTATTTTACCTTTTCAAACTAAAAATAATTATATAATAAAATAATATTTTCAAACATTCCTAAATAGCCCCTCCTCCCCTAATAAAAATCCCTCACATCTTTCCCATTACTCACACCTATCAAGCCCAATGGACTGACCAATCTCTTCCCAAATAAGCTCTCAAGATCCCTCTATTCCACAAAGAATCCTTACCTTAGGCAGAAGCCACTTCGAGAAATCATTTTGGTTCAAATCAAAATGGATTTACCTGAATTAAATGTAATGTCTTCTCTTAAACTATTTTCTTTCATTTTGCTTCTCTGGCCCCTAAAATATTTTAATTCTTTAATTTTATAACAAAACAAGTATCCTCAATAAACTATGTTGTTGTTATGATACGGATCCTAACTACACTTATATACACCTCTGTCTAATGGGTAAAGAACATTCTGTTTTTGTGGATGACGAACTACTGCCTCACGAAATGATGATTGTTCAATATTCTCTTACAACCAATTATGGTGGAAATTGTTATGGAACTGTATGTATATGTGATATATATTATATTTATATTATCTATATTCTTCTGTATAATTCATTTATTTCATACCTTTATTGTTTCTATAATAGTTATGCGCGATAATTTCATTTGAGGAAGTCCAGACAACCGCCCCCTCAAAATGATATTACTCGTTCATGCCATATGTGGAACATATAAAGGATAGAGTTAATGAAATTATATATGATATTATAATGGAATTATTATATACCTATTTACCATTATGTTTTCATTCAATTAAAAAGAATAAATAGAAATGAATGTAGAGTTCGTGCGTACGCACGGCTTACCGTCTCCATTAACGGTGCATTCTATTTTTTATCTCCAAATGATATGTACTATTATATATATATATATATACGACATATATATGATATATATGATATCTGACTCCTGAATATCATTCTTTAAATAATGATATTCTGACCACATGGACAACTTGTAAATATAAGAAGTTCATTTTTGACTGAAGTACCAAATATCAACAAAATGACAATTATTGAAACAAATGATTACATAAATATTATAACCTCTAAATAAGTGATATAAAAAAATAATAAACTTGAAAATGGTTCTTAATAAAGTATAAAGTAATTTTAGTTTATTATTTAGGAGATTAAAGACTGAACGGTTCATGTCGGACACGTGGTAAGGGACTTCGTCTAAATCTCCTTTCATTGAGGAATATTTTTATTTATACATGAATTTATTTTATATGGTGTATAACCCAATTTAAAATTTTATTTCATTCAATTGAAATATTTTCTATAAAAATTGTTTTACTAAACATAAAAAAATGAATACTTCTTTTTAACGTATGCGGTTACAATGACCTTTCTGCCGTAGCAAGTATTACTTGATCTATGGCTTCCTTAAAAAGCTATAATTTTTTTAAAAGGAAAATTAATACCATATAAGCTTTTACATATTTTGGAATTTAAAATGGTTTTGATATTTCATTTTTTATGTCAGTAAATTTAAATGATATATTGTGACTCAAATGTGAAAATTTTATCATTCATTTTTAATTGTTTTATGTGTTATGAATATGTTATGGTTCTTGGTAATTGTTTACATATACATATGGTTCAATGATAAAAGTAGGGAAGAAGATCCTAAAATAGCTCTTCAATGCATTGGGTAACATGACAGAGGTAAACATGAATGTTTCTACTAAGAGATTTATGGAATATATTATGATTGTTATTTCAATTGTGACTCCATACATACTTGTGATAACCACAACATAAGTATATTATGGATGACACATGTTACCTTTATAATTTATTAATAAAATGTGTTATTCATAAATCTTATGATTTCATGAGGTATGTTAAATTTATTATGTTAAGAATGTATTTGATGAACTAATTTTTTTCTCTTTGTTTTATAACCCTTACTTATATTTTTATTCTCATCCCATGTTTTGAAGTGTTTTTACAGGACATAAAGATAAACAGAGTCAAGGATGGGATCATGGAAAATTATAGCTGTCTAATACATGGAACTGGACCTGGAATTTTTTTCAAGAGTTTTTATTTTATGAAAAAAATGGAAACGTATTAGATGTGTCTATGTTGTAATTTTTGAGATGTAATGAAATAGTTAGGGCCGAATTCTCTAAAAATAGAAACATGAAAATATACTCAATGTGAATATTCATATAATTCAATATGCCCTTGGTTTGCATTACTATGGACCCCCTAGATTGCCTTGTTGTATTGTTTCACTGTTTAATAAAAATTTCATTTTCATGGATGTAATGTTTTAATGTTTGGTCCTTATACTATGGATATTCAAAGTTTCATTTTATGATTCCTTAATAGGTATTATGATTTAAAAGTTTCAAAGTGTAATGGGACACATTGTATTTTTTTAATATTATTTTCCACTCATTTCTCAACACATATTACTTATGTGATGTGTATGTACTACCAATTGATATATCATATCATCAGTATATTAATTATAAAGATATTATAATTTTCATTTAACTATTTTTACAAGGATAATGATTTAATGTTTAATTGTGGTATGAGACACATTTAAATGTTTAATTATTATTTTTGTTAATAATTTATCAATGGTATCTTCATCTATGTGAACATCTTCTTTCAGTATTGTACATCATTGAGTTTTATCTATTATGATACCATATTAAATATTTTATTGATTTGTTTATGATTACTTTGATGTTGGATGTGATATTTGATACCATATATGGTTTATGGTTAATGTATTCACATTTTTGTAGTACTGTTTCAATTTTAATATTTATGTTGCCTATCTTTCACAATTTTTATATTAGTAAATCATTGGAATTGTTATATGATGGAATATTTATTTGATAGCCCCAAGATGCATCAATAGGTTTTATGAGACAAATCCTAAATGGATTTAAATGAGGATTAAACCATTTATTTTCATATGTCTGGGCTGAGGACCCTAAATAATGTTTATTATGTCTAGAATTATGAATTTTATCATTATCATAATAGAAATTTAAAATACATGTAATTATTTGTCTATTATAATATCCATGTTTAAGATTTATTCTCATGTTATTAATTATATGTAATTATTTATTCATCTTTTTTTCTTCCATATTATACTAAAGATTATGTTCTAATGGCATGTATTTTCAGTCATTCACTTGTTCTTATAGTATTTATTAGATTACTCTATATTACAAACCCTTATTGAGAATTTGAGGTCACCCTTATCTTATGTTTTATTATCCCTCAGGATGAGAATATGTATATTATGAATGACATGAAGTAATAATATAGGTGTTATGGATGGTTCTAATGGATATTCTATGTTGTTTTCCTTTCATGTTGTAATCTTTAACATATGTTTGTATCATGTTTTCCAAAACTAATACGTTATTCGGTGCATTTTGATGTGACATCCTTATTTATTATACCAATGTAATAAAATAAGGCATCAAATCCATGAAACAAGGTTTATGATCTTTATAGTAACCACTTTGATAATACTATGATATTGGGGAATATTTCCATTCATACTATTAATGGACAAGGTAACCTGAATTCCTAAGAAGGATTGTTTCATCTATTAATAATTAAATAATTCCCCTAAAATGTGGAAAATTTTACTTCATAAAGAATATTCCCTCCATTTTTTCCATTACCTCCTCAACTAATGTGAGCATATTAGTTATGTTTTGATCCCACAGTATGTGTAGAGAGAGGGGATGTGAAAGTTTTTAGTGTTAAAAAATATAGTTCTCAAGGTGTTGTGATATTATAGGTTCTCTAGGGTTTCATATGTTTTTTTTCCATTATGGATAAGATCAACAATGTTAGGGATTATCTGGATCCATGGATCACTTATCCCCTTATAGAATATTTGGGGTTTTTATAATTTTTAGATGACATGATATTACTTTTCATACCATTTTGGTTTTAAGGAATCTTAATGGTATTTTAACAATCACCCATATAATAGATTTATTGCCACACATATTAAGTATTTTCATAAAAGTAATACTTTATAAGTCAATTTGGAATACATGGGGCTTGTAGATCTTGAGCTTAGCATCATATGGTCGTTTCTATTACTTTTATAGATAGTGTCTCAATCTGGTATGAAAACAAGTTCAATTTTATATTTTGAAAGTGTTCCTTCTATTCTGGGTATTTAGTCTCATGATTTATCCCATTCAATATAGTGTATAAATATTATTTTTATTATAGGTCCTTATAATATTTAATATCCATGTTATGTTATCTATGATCAATTTTTCATGTATTCCATTCTGATGTCTTATACTAGTGATATCTATCTATGAGTAATTGTTTATTTGGATAAGAAAACCGTTGTGTTTTATTCCTTAAAAACATTAATTTTCTTACCTTATCTAAATATATGTTGGTTTTATTTATAATAATCATGTTATAAGATTCTTATGTTGGGACTTGATAGATCATTTCACGTATTATGGTCCCTAATTTTACATACACATTTATATTTAGATAAATGATATGGAATGTACGAGGGAATAAGTTTGTGTTTGTAATGCATCAATAATTGAATTTTGATAAAGATTTCATAGGAGATTAGGATTTTCCATATATCTTTATGGTGTTCAACCTGAACATATTTCCTCAGTTTTTTTGTCTCTTTATATCCTCTTTTGAGTGGTGATCTTGAGTTATATAATTATAGGAAACTTCAAGGGTGTTCAATAATAATTTACGGATCAAAGGTCATGGGGATGGATTTACAGGTTTGAAGTGAGGTAAGGCTTGCATTAATAGGTTATGGGTAATCCATATAAAATTTTTCCATTGTATCTATAAAATATAGTAGTATCTATGGGACCTATCCTTATTGTGTAGGCTATAATTTTGGAGAATTTATTTGCATTCCTACATTATAAAAGAACATGGTTATCCACAAAGGATATAATTGTAAAATTAAGAATTATGGTTTCCATTCCTTGGGGTTGGGAGATGAGATTAAACAATCCTAATTTAGATGGTTGAGTCACCATATGATGGATATCTTTATATATTTAATCATAAAACGGAAAAGAACAATAATATTCATGAATGAATTTTGAATGTTTTCTACCCATGGGAAATAATCCATGTCATCGGTATTATGGGTCAATAAGTAGACCAAGTATAGGTATGGACTAAGGTTCATTTCTATGGTTATGTAGTAATATATTTTAAATTCATAGTTTTGGATTTAATAAAGTCTATTTTCAGAGAATTGTATCACCAATGATTGTTTTAATATGATTACATAATAAATTTCCTATTTTATTTCATAACCATATAAAATTAAGAAATACTTTTTATATTAGCACCACTAGTTATAAATTCCTTGAATTGGATGTATCACCCACTACTATTTTTTGTGCCATGTCTAGGAGTGGATGAATTACCAACTATTATGATGATATGGGATTGATAATTATGGATGATTTACAACACATAATGTTATAAGTGATAGTGTTCCCATGACTACATACATTTTCAACAAATAATTTTATATGAGGTGGTGTTTCCTAAAATCTATGATTTCAATTAGATAGTATAATAGACCATTCTATTTTCAAATAATGAACTATTTTCCGACTTCTGTTTTGATGCAGAAATTCATAGAGAAGACCCACTTCCAAAACTTTATCTGAGATAATATTTCATGAACATCAAAATTTAAAAAAAAATTAATTTTTTTTCTATTTTTAGTGTACATTATTTTCTAGATTGATATATAATATTGTGTTACATAAAATTGATCATTTTTATAAAATTTTAGGATATAAAAATTTCAATGCTGGATTCTTTATAAGAAAACTTCCTGATGCAGTATTATCTTGAGTACACACTCCATTACCCACCATTATGGTACAAGATTTCATGTGATGAAAAAAAACTATCTACCTGTATGGATTGTTTGAGCATGATTTCAAGAAAGACATAATTTATTATGATATGATTGGTGAGGTTGTGGTATATGAGTTTGAGAGTCCGAGAACTATTCTATGTTTTTACCATTGTCATGATATGAGTGTGTTGGAAGACAAGATGAAAACCCATAAGGTAAATATGTTATGAAATACTCTGGGAATTAATGTCACATATTCTAAAAATTTTCAATATATGTTTTGACTATTCAGGTGACCTATTTTCTACATATTGGTTTTATTAGAATAAAAATAATTTAGAATAAAATTTTTTTTCATTTAGTACATACATCCACATATAAACATATTTTATTTCAATCAATGTTAGTTTTGGCATGAGGAATTTTATGCTCAATAAATGAATATGCACAATGGAATATTTTTAGTCTTTTTGGTTGGCATGGATTTTTTGGAATGAGAACCTATATATGGGAGCATGATAGAGGATATTCATAAATATTCATAGATAGTTATAATAAATGGTTTTGTACTGTGTAGTTTTTCACCATTAATTGTTTTGCATTAATTATATGTGTTGTACATGATTAGACTAATATGATATTTTTTCTAATTTATCAATACATAAACTATATGCGTTTCATCTGTTAAATTATAGTGTATTATTAGTTTTAGGTTGCAAAAGTTATTGATATAAATTATAGATATTTTCATGATAATATGATCTTTTGTGATATTTCCATAGTATAGATAATATTAATGACATAGAACAACACAAAATTTATTTAGATAATGAAACAATAATAAAAGGTATTCGATATAAAAAATTAAAGGACTATTTATAATTGGTAATAAAAAATAATTTCAGAATGATTCAAAAAGAGAATTATTTTTCATTTACATTATGTGTAAATTGATTAGTAATTGTTTTTTAAATTTATAATAACTAATTTTTTATATAACCTATATTTTATTTCATTTTATTTTAATTTATTTTTGTCTAATATGTATATATATTAATTGAATACAATGTAAAAAATTATTTACTCTTTAATTCATTATTACTTATGTTTTTTCATTTTTCATGTCTGATATGTATTTTTTCCCTTAAACCTAATATAAATAATATATAATTAATTTATGTGAATTTGGGAATGAGTGGTTCAAAATCATGGCAATGTGTATAAAACATAATTCTTAACCTTTTCGTACATGATATATAATTCACATCATTGTGTTATTTTTTAAGTATATATTTTTAATGTATTACTAAATCACATGTAAACTATTGATTAAAACTAACAATTAACATTAAAATAATTAGAGTTACTTCACATTGATTTTAATGTACTGATACTAATCATTAAAATAGTTTTTTTTGTAATGAATATTCATTCATGGGTTTCATTCTATGAGATTAAAGATGGAAATATAAATCATGAATTTTTTGAGCACTAATATATAATAAATATTTTATTAAAATCACAAAGTGGGAGGATGGGTAAAATATTTTAATTAATAATAAAATAAAAAATATATCAATTAATTTAATTTCATATTTTTACAGAAAATTACAACTATAAAAACCTAAATCAAGGGGTAAAAATTAATCATATTAACTTAAAACATATTGAAAAAATATTTCTTATTACTAAATATGTTTTAAATATACATGTAATGTAATATTTAGGATAATGATGATTACATTCACAATAATTAATTATTGAATTTAGAATTTGAATATATAATATTATATCAATAAATAAATAATATAGATATTAAAATAACATTTAGTGGATAAAGAGTAAATAATTATATCTTACTTTATGGTGTAGTTAATCCCTTATATTTATTGATTTACTAAATTAAAATATTAAAAATGAAAGGTTAAATTTTATAATGAATTTAAAAATAATGTGTAAGGATTGGATATAAGTAATTTTATATAGTATTGAAATATATAATCCCAATTACGTAATGTTCTAAATATAGAAACAGTCCATTATCCTCATAGAATTTTATTTAATGTGGTCGAAGAATCATATGAAAATATATTCAATTCATTACGAATAAGATGTTATAACAGTAAAAAAATGTATATTCTTATCCACATCTATAGAAAGTATTTTTTAACGTATCAAATCATTATCCTGGGATTGAATAATTCATAGTGAATCAAGGATAAATGGGTAGATGTGAAAAAGATAGAGTTCCATTTTATTTTGATATAAATCAAAAAACAATAAATGTGAAATAATCTAAGAAGAGTAAGATATGTAAATAAGTAAAATGAATTTTTTCATTGGAAATATATAAAAATTTTGAGTAAATAGAGTTTTATTATTAAATGACAATCCTTTACATAATTTTATCTCTCTTCTATCATCTAAAGATGACTCAACTTTTCCACTGATCAAATATCTAAATTATATCTCTATATAATTTTATATAAAATTTCTACTTCAATAATTTGGATACACATTAATTAAAAAATAAATGGATTCTTTTACGATCACCTCTAACATTAATTATTGGGGATGAAGTGTATTTTTTTGTGAATATTTTTCTTTTATCTTTATAAGTTATAAATGATTCCTTCTTGAATTCATTTTATGGGAAATATAATTGTTCGATGTGACGATGTGAATGAAAAAATATACCCACTTTACTTCAATGACCTACTGTTAAAGGCTAGTTTGAATAGAATAATTGAAAATGTCTATGATGAATATTTTATATGCTTCAACATCCTTTTTTATAGCATAAAAAATGTCTTATATTACATTATGTTTATTTGATATGATCATGTTTATTCAGTAGATTATTTCACTCATCTTATAACATTAGTTTCTTTTCACAATCTTCATTCAATTATTTGATATTATAAAAGTATATCAAAATATAGTAAGTTAAAGTATGTTTTTTTCTCCTTTTTTGTTTTAATATGAACTACCCACATTAAAATTATATTATATATATATATATGCCACAAAAATTCATAAGGATAAATATTATTTTAATTGATAAGTCTAAATTCCACATTAAAAAAACAATTTTGAATGAAGACAGTTATTTTTTCTGAATAATAATCATAAAATAACTTTTTTTTGTTAAGGGAAAAATTATATTAATATATAATTTCGTTAAATTAAAATATTTATTTGATATGAATTATGAGATTATTTATCAATTGATAAAAATGATAATTAATTTTTAGAATTTCATTTTCATACTCCCTAGAATAATGATATTAATTAATATGTTATCTTTATTGAGGGATTAATGTTTTAACTCAAAATATTCCTCTTTTAATGCCATTACATTTTAACTCTAATTCCATCTATTTTTATTTTCAGAAATGCAAGGAGTAAAATAAAATATGTACGGAACATTACTTTTTTAATTTTCAAATATAATGAATATTTATCCAGTATTTAATGTTAATTTATCATATTAGAAATGTTTAGTGAAATAGTTAAATATACCATTTATGAAATAACCAAATAATTACGTTGTGATTCATGTAAAATAAGTTGAATATTACTTAATAGAAATTGAGTAATTTTTTAAAATTTGAAATTGATTTTTTTATTGTATTTAATATTAATTTAAAAAAACATATGAAATATTTTTATATATAATTCACCATAGTTTTACGTATTTTAATGCCTAAAAATATCCTTTTAGCTACTGTCTTATTGATCATTTCTCTTATAACTATATTTAGAAAGATTATATTTTATTTGAATACGCATTTTTTATTTGGTTTGGAATAAATATGATAATTTGAGAAAATATCAATATATTTTAAATATGTTGAAAATAATTTTGTTAATATATGTTTCAAATGATACAAAGGAAAAATTTATAGTTCTATATCATATATGTTTTATATGATGAAAAAAATACTTGTAAGGACATATCATTATATCTCAATAGACGTAAAATTATGTTTTTATTAATGATTAAACAAGTGGATGATATAACACACATATATTATAAATTAATGACAAAACATGTCAAATTTATTTTGAAAAATTTACTTCATCATCCACTCTTCTTATCAATTTTCTATTTTATCAAACTTATCTTCCCATCTATCCCATAAGAACAATCATTTTTCTTAAAAAATATATTTCCGTTAATGGAAAAAATAATTCATTATATGTTTATATTTTTTCAAATTGTTTTCGTGAAATTGAATGAAAAGAGTATTGATTTTGAAGCTAAAAATATTTTAAATTCTATGTCCACACATGAAATATACAATTTAAATAATATATTTTAAACTATAGGAATGAATATGGTGGGTTGATGGAGAAATGTAATATGGTTTTATCACATCATTGAATAAGTAAAATATAAATCAACATATTTTTATGAACAATTTTTCAATCGTGAAATTCAATAGAAGAAAAATATAATTATATTATCCCATGTATGAGTTTAGGTGAATAATGGATTCCCTTTTTACCGACTCTAAATGGATTCATTTAAAACATTATTTTAAAAATGAATGAATGGAAAAATTAAATTTCATACCATATCTGACCATTGATTTCAACTATAACATATCAAATTAGGACATCAAATGGTCACCATTTGATATGTTTTTTTAATATAATAATCATAAAAAGTAATATAAACGATAAAATTTCTATTATGATACCTCATAAATTTGATATCCACGAAAAATTAAAAGATATTTTTCTTTTTAAATAAATCTATCGTAATGGATTCTCCTAATTTAATGGTTCTTTATATAAGATAGCCTTTTCATTCTTATAGAACTTCTATATAATTTCAGGAATAGTGTATTTTGACTATTATAATTTTTTTAATCTTAGGGTAATTGTGTATAAGGTTTTACGAATAACTATTTTCCTAATTTCCTTTTTATACCTATTATTTTTATATTTCATCATTTATTTGAAAAAAATGGTGTCTTTTTATTTTTAGTCCCAATGTTTCCCATGTTGATAAATTCTAAAGTTCACATATGAGAATGTTATAGAGATAAAAATTTTCTTTTTTTCTTCGGATGAAAAATTTTATGTATATATTTCTTATGTATTCTTATTTGATCAACATATATATATATATCTAGGGATTCTAGATATATTAATGTTTTTATAAATTTAATCTATAATGAAAAAATATATCCAATATACTTTTATAAAGATATATTTTGGACTACATTCTATTTACACCCTCGATGGATGATCCTCCCGTAGATATTGAAAGATCAATTGATAAATGACTTTCATTGTTAAAATATTAATTTTTAGTTCAAGAAACTATGATGAGATAAAAATTAAATATTTTATCAAATAAATGTTTTATTTTCTATTCTTAAAAGTCCAATTTCACTAATATTTCAACAATATTTTTAAAAAAATATTCTTGTATTGGAACCCAATCATGATGATATCAATTAATCTTCATGATATTTGAATAAGAATATTCATCATCATTTTATTAATTGGATAAAACTTGTTTGGATGACTCAAATTTTTTTTTATATTTCACAATATCTAAGTCACTACAAATAATATATTTAATGGATATTTTAATCTAATTTTATATTTCAATCGTTAGTTTCTTCATACATAAAAATGGATTTTTCATTATTAGTAATATATCTAGAGTGTGATCTTTCCCATAAGAATAGAAAAATCATAGATAGATTGTATGTATTTCTATTGTTATTATGAAGATATATTGATAGAATTATTGATGTGATATTTATATATAGAAAAATAAATCCAATATGTTCATTAGATTTATGATAGTTTATGTGGTTATTTATTTTACAAATCTGACATTCATCACCCACCATTGTTTAGTATGCTGAAAACGAACTTTTATTTGATGGAAACTAACTATCTAAATATTTATTTGGCCGATTTAGATGGTGTTCAACATTATAAAAATTTTTTCCCTATTGATATTCTATAAAATCAATTATCACGAAAATTTTAGATTTTATGGAAAATAAATAATAAATTTATATATATATATACATATCACTACTCAAGAGTGACATAATAATATAATGAATATATATATTCAAATAAATATTTTTAATATCCACTAGAGTAATAGAATGTCACTCCTTCATTGGAAGCTAATAAGGAATATGAGTTGTCCTACAATAGTGTAGACTTATTGTGATTTAAAATTATTCAATATTCACTAGTTATTAGGAAAATTCAATCCATCCGTAAGAATTGTGAAATATCATTTTAGTAAGAATGTTGGATGTTCAAGGATTTATTCTCTCTATATGGTTTTGGTTGAAATGATAAAATAATATAAAGAGTATGGACCTGTAATATGTGTTAATGAATGTACTAAATAACTCATGTTTGTAAATCCTCATCTAGCAGATAAATTAAAAGTACAATACAAATGAACAAAAATAATAATTATTATATATAATACTAATATCCTAAAATAAAGTAGAAATATTCAAATATATATAATTAGATAAATCTTGAAAACTAAATATTGATATAGAATTTTGTTTATGGGAATCTATTAAAAAAAGTTAATTTTTAGTTCCAATTTCTAGATATAGTTAATATTCCATTGTTTTTTATGTATTATGAAATTTAGAATACAATATATGATTAAAAAAACTCTGGTACATTTCATGATTTTTCTTCATTGAAATGAACAATAATTTTACTCAAATATATTAAAAAATACACTATATTATAAAATAATAAAATTAATAATAATTTTAGAAGCAGATGATAATAGGAATTTTAAAGTGATCTAGGATAAAAATTTACTACTACTTAATTATAAATAAGTATATAGTTCATATACTCGAATCATATTTGATTTGAAAAATGTTTCTAGGGGATTTAACAACAAAATATATAAAAATCAATGCTCGAGTCGTTCCCTCATTTAAATAAAGGGATTTTTAATTACATATACCAAATAATTATTTTATTAGATAATAAATAAATGAAACTTCCTTATATATATATGAATTATTTATTCACATAGAATAGATTATGAATTAGTGTTAGTAAAAAATATATGTTCCCTATATCTTTTTAGAGGAATATAAAATACAAATGTATAATCCATATGAAAATAATTGAATGACATTAAATCTTAGAATATATGATGTTTCTTATTGAAAATGATATAGATAGTAAAGATGGTATAATTTAAGAAACAATAACTCAATAGATAAATTGATTAATCATCACATTCACTTAACAAATTATATACACCATTAAGTAATACAATTTAGAAATATGGATTTTTAATCAAATCATTCATTTATTACTACTATTACTATCTTCAGCCATTGGAGTCAATGTTAATTATTTTGATATAATTTATCTATTTTTAGTATGAGTCAATATGGATTCTATGTTTCATTCTATTTAATGGAAATTTTACCACTTGGGGAAATAAAGTGATAGAAAAAATAATATGAGATACTAACATTAAACCAGAAAGTCCGATCCAAGCAGGCTTGGACCACCAAATTTATTAATAAAATAAAAGTGCAGAAACAGGAGAAGGAAGAGAGAGAGATTACAAGTCAAAACATTCATAGTCACCACCCCCATACCCGATCGTGTCATCAGCATCAGCTGATTCCCATTCTGATTGGGTCTCATATTGTTTAAGAAACTTCTTATAGAACTTCCGTTTGTCCAGCTGCTCCTTCGGTAGCTTCTCAATCTCCTTCTTGGCAGATGCCCTAGTGGTCATGGTCCTCGGAACTGCAGAGTAGTCCTTCCTCGGTTTCCTTGAAACAGGGGTAGATCAGACACCCTAATTGTCAGAGCCTCTTTTCTTTTCTCCTCAGACAATATCACTATATGATATCTTATTTGCATCCATACCTCTTCCCTTGGTCTCAACATGAGAGGCACCCCCTTTGCAGAGGGTTAGGTCCCCAACTCCTGGAGTGGATTCCTCCTCCCTTCCTTTCTCAGATGCATAGGAGGAGGGTTGTGGAATCTTAAGGGGAGGACCCTCACCTTCAGTAGTCTTTGGCTTGTCACCATTGCTCGAGACCCTGATCGGGGTACACACCCTCCCCTGTTCATCTTCAGAAATGTTCCCCCATTTCTCAGGTAACTCAGATATCTGAAATTGCTTCTGGATTTCCGGATGATAATCAACATGTAGTTCCACATCAACCTGATTAGAGACATCAACCTGGTGAGAGTCAGGGATCAAATTATCAGAAGTGATAACCTCATGATCTCTAGAAGGGCCGCTATAAGATCTTGTCGAAGTAGAATCAACAATAAACTCGTTGCCCTTTGCAGGAGTCGGCACATCAGGGGCTGCCTTCATAGGAGGTTCGCTGTCCTTGATGACATGCTTTGGAGATGACGATTCCTTCAAAGTATCCTTTTTTCGACAGATATTGGAGGGGTGTCCTCGCATCCCACACTCCTTACAAGAGTTGTTTTTAGAACACAACTCCAAAGAGTGCACCACAGTCATGCATTTAGTGTAGAAAAGAGGTTTCTTTTCATATTCAACATCAATTAGAATTTGATCAGATAGAATAGAAAGAGTTACCGTATCAATGAGAGTGGATCTGAGATCAACTTCCACCAGCATTCTAGCGAAGTGCCCAAATCTGACATCAGTTGTTTCCTTATCAAGGCGGATGGGAGTTCCAATTGCCGTTCCAATATCATGCAGGATCTCTGGATTCCAAAGAATCCAATTAAGACCATGAAGACGCACCCATACCTGAGCGAAGAAATTTTTTGCATTCGAGACATTAAAGTCAAGTGACCATTCGTGCAGATGAAACCATCCCGGTTTTAGAAACATGGAACCAGAACTCCATGCCCTAATCTTGAGATCCGCCGATGGAAACAAACAGTAAAAGAATCCCCGCCCAAGGGAGACACATTTCCAGCTAGCAAAGCCCCACAACATCGAAATTCTACGGAATAAATATTCACATTTCCAGGGTTGCGCACCTTTAGGATGAACAATGCGAGCAATCAATGAATTCTCACCCAATGCCAACCTTTCAGCAATGACACCGGGGTTCGCCTCAACGTGATCCAAAGATCCCTTTCGGAGAATCCTTCTAAAGCAGGAACTCTCAATCTTTTTCTGATCCGATAAAGAATCCTTCATCACATCAACAAAGAAATGCTGACCACATGATGCGGCGCCAGAAGGAACCCTCAAAGATTCCTGAAACTGACCAACATTGACATCAGAAGAGGGAATCTTCAAAACATCCTTTACCATGGACCTCGAAGAATCCCAAGCACACTGGTTAAGGGATTTTCAGGGCGGAGGTTTCGCAGCGACGCGATTCAACCGGTCCACCCTTGCCGCACCATCGTCCGATTTCAGCAAAACAGTCTCACAAGAGGAGACCTTCGCGCCACCAGCCGATGCGACATCAGCAGAGGAAGCCTCCCGTTTTTTGAAGCTGCTCGGGTCCGCATCCTTCCCAGAAGACCGTCGCTCGCTGGAGGAGACAACACCACCAGCCGACGCGAGCAAATAAAAAGAGGAAGCCACTGGCTTTCTGAAATCGGAACTCGGCGCAGAGGAAATACCGCTCGGAACCGGATCTTTTCCCACCGTTCGCATGTCGAGGCGATTGAATCCAAGGAAGTGCGGAAGCACCATCTCGGTAGAAAACCCTAGCAGGCGCCATCACTCCGCGTCGTCGCTCGGTTCGCCTCCCGTCTCGCCATCCTCATATATACATTATATGACATTCCACAAAAATTAATGGTTGACAATCAATTTGAAGGGTTAACTATAAACTTACATCAAGAGAGATATTTACAACATATACACACCCACACAAAATGACATGAAAAAAAGAAATAAATAAACCAAATACACCTTTAAAAATGTTACATGCACAATCGTAACAAAAATATATATGAAAAATAAAACAATATATGAATAAATATAGAACAATATCAAATTAACAATGGAATTTAGTAAAGTATAAAATGTAATCTCTATAGTAGTAAAGTACATGAACCCTAGGTGGAACCACCCATGAACATTGAAACAAACACTCCATGATTCAGCTTTTATAACCTATAAAAGGACATCAATGATCAATTCTAGGCTATTAAGAAACAAATAACTTTTCTATATTATAGAAATAATATTAACAAACTCACTAATTTGAATATCTATGGGACGAGTAATCAATCCTAGTAGGAAATCAAAAATAGAATTTTCCCATGATCCAATTAGGAAAAAAATAATTTATATCCAAATAGTATAAAATAGTAATGATGAATATGAAAAGAAGATAAAACAGTTTTAACAATATAAAATATAACATAACATAATGTTCTCAAAACGTATTTTATAAAAAAATAGTTTCCCATTTAGGAATAAGAAGAAGTAATATAAAAATTTTGATTTTTATTAATCATTAATCTAATATTTCATTCTATAATACTCTAGTAGTGCTATGAGATGGTGGTTCAAATGGCCTCATGTGTTCCTCCCCGTATGCCAGAGGAAGCTGACTACCAGCATGGAAAGATAAATAGTGTCAGATACAAATAATGATCCTAGAAAACTATAAAAAATTATTGAAATGATTGGAAGTAGGATTCCAAAATAATACATGTATTAAACATAAAAGAACAAGATAAACAACCTATTTATTGAGAGAATCCATGTCTATATTCTGGTCTTGTACTCCCCTTCTCTGATTAAATAGTCAATCAAGTATCACCAAGAGGGTTACTTTTCAAATCCCTACCTGTATCCATGAAGATTGTATGGACACCCAATGGTGCCCTCAACAAGGTGTGAGATAACACTCAATGGGCCAAAAAATATCAGTGACTATAACATGTATGTTATGGTTATATATACTAAAGAAGTTTATAGATATAACATGTGTAAAAGAAATAAAAGTAGATTTGATATTATCCAGACTGCCAAAGCTATTATCAAATTGTAACCATATTAGAAGTATAATTGTAAATCATGGTAAACATCATCTGTGGTCAACAACATGGACTCTAACATTAGAACAACATGGTTAGGATTATATGAGTAAACATGTCCAAGTAATCCATTTAATATGGATCCATGGAGTAGAAATATACATGGATTATTAATGTCTCAGATCCAAGGAGTAGAAAGTTTCAAGGAATCATAATAGGTCATCATATCAGAGTGGTATAAATATCAAATTCATACTAATTGTTCATTAGATACTAGGATTAGAAATTTCCAATGCATACTAATACATCATGAGATCCAAGCATTATAAATTTATAAGGCATCTAAATAAGTCATCATCTCCTAGGAGTAGAAATGTATAAAGAATAATAATAAATAATTATATCTATTTAGTTTAAATGTATTGGGAAACATAATAACTCATTGATTCTATGAAGTATAAATATCCAAGGCATCCTAATAAGTAGAATATATGGATTATAAATTTCTTGTAACCAAAGTGTGTCATCAATCACAAACATTGAACCCTCCTTTATTATCATATCCAATTCAATCACCACCTCATCATACATTTCATTAATAAATTCATTAATCCCTTCATAATCATATACTAGACAAGGGATAATCCATTTCAGACCTTTCATGTGTAAATTAAAAGGTCTATAAGTTCATAGAGCCTTTAAAAAACCTCATTATTAAAATAATGTATTTCAATCCACACACCCCAAGTGAGAAATATTCATGGTAAATCGGAAGAACCCACCCAATCAATGATTTAATTTGAAATCGATAGAATCTAACCATATATAAAGGTACGACGACATGCTTTAAAAATAAATTTAATATATAACGCTATAGTTAATTAATATAGGAAGTAATTCCCAGAAATTATATCATATGACATAATGAAAATCGTGCATAAAAAATTGACTTTGAGGGAAATGTATCGACCACCTACCTTACCCCCATCAATGATTTCTTATCTAGTCTCATCATATAATGCAATCAATATCATAAGAAAAAAAATTATGTATGAACCTATTGAAAATATGGAATATTATCATGCACAAAATTATAATCATCTATAGAAAGAAAAATAATTAAATGAGTCTATGGAATAAATAACTCACTGGTGGTTATCAAATGGGATGAATTGTTCTTCCTTTGGAGACTAGATCAAATGATATTGAATACCCTAGCATAAGTTTCCATAGGAACACACAATGTTATGGAGAAGGTATGGTCACTAATGTTGATGGAAAAGGGTTTAAAAATATAAATCCATTATGCTAAAACTGGCCACATACCATTAATTTAATTAATGTACTATTTGGTCACATGGTTGAAAAAATAGTTGTTTAATTATACACCCAGACCACTCTTAAGAGACCCCTCAAATGGGCCAACCACACAGTTTGACTTACATTGTACAGCCTATAAAAACCCCATAATTATCATTTTTGAGAAAAGTCTTAGGGCCACTAGTCTTGTGTCTCGTTATTAGGAAAAACATTTTTGTCCTTTATTATGTACTGAAACACCCAACATGGTTTACTCAATGTGTGTGACCTATAAAGAATGGAATCTACTAACTGTCCTATGAAACTATTTTCTCAAAAAAGTTTGGATCTGAGATCTTAATAGGCCCCCAGACATTCTTTATTCTTCTACATCCATTGTAGGCAATCACATTAGGTCAAAACCAAAGAATTTATTTCAACGAAATATTTGTACCTTCAGGAAAATTCAGGTTGTTCTAACCTTCCATCCTTAAAGAAACTCATCCACGAGTTGTACTAATGAGGTTAGTAGGGAATCATCAGAGAAACTATATAGGCTCTAGGCATAGACATTAGGATCTCACTCCCAGGTCTTGTCATGTACTCGGTCAGGACACCATAACACTAGAACCAAAGGAACTAACCTTCCTCGGATATACTTCATGATTCGATAAAAAATATAAACATTGTTATAATTAATAGACACATCAACCTTCAATTTGACATCCTTGCAAAAAATTATATATTATATATTATAATGATAATAGTGAAGCTTAGATAATTGGATGACATCATGAATTAACTAGTACCTCTGAGGTAAATGAATTTGACTGGCTATCAGACAAACTCTATTCATAATATCAAAGGACCCAAAGTACTGAGAAGATAAAATCCTTTATTTTAGAATCCATTTATATTTCAACCAATGAGAATCTCACAAGAAAGCACCCAAACTCAAAATAAAATTTTTGTCAATGAATTTTGGAATATTACTACTTCTGAGACTAATGGTCCCTCATATTCTTCTATATTTGGAAGAACTTTTCTACAATCTCCTAAAAAAACATGGTTCAATTAGTCATGCATACCCTCCCTCAAACCATTACAATGGTGATCTGAATGTCCTTCCATATAAGGCCATATAAGGATCTATATGGATGGTATCTTGAAAAATATTATTGTAAGAAAACAGAAGTAGGGTAACATGTCTCTCCCAAGAACACCCACAATCAAACACACATTCTTATATCTTGTAATATAACACATGAATAATATGATATTTTTTACCATTGTTATGAGGGTGGTAGGTCATGCCCAGATTCACCTTTAATCCCAAGTCATTCGGCAACCCATTCTATAAAATTAATAAAAATTAATCATCTGTATCATACGTGATAGTATTTTGAGCTATATGAATGTTAAAAATCTACCTGATGTATATACTCTATATATCAATGACTAAGAAGGTACCATGACTAGATAGAAAATAGAAGATAATTTTTAACCTATCTATTATCACCCATATGGTGGAACTTCCTTGAGATTATATATGTAATCCTATCATGAATTCTATAATGATTTCATCATCTTTACTGTTAGGAATAGAAAATGGATGTAAAAGTCATGATGGTCATTGATGATCCACCGTCACCTACTGATACCTATAGCACCGAGTAATAAATCTCGTTATATCATGTATCATATAGGTCCACCAATACCGGTGATGTAAGTCTTGATATATCATGGTAATGTCAAGATATACTTCTCAATAGTAGGAATAAAATTATCATATTAGTTCCTCTTATATACCTATTGGGAACTAGAAACGCCTATATATATGTGTAATTTCATCGTTTCCAATGGTCTGACCAAGTTTTAGGTCCTAACCAACCATGTTCTCCCATAGTACTGATCATTCAGGATCTGATAACTATCACATCCTTTCCCAATATTGAAGAGTAGATGTCACCAATAAGGATGAGAGAAAATTATTCCAATGGTTACCCTTCACCTCCATGTTTATATATGAAAATAATGAAATTAACTAGAACTCTCTATTGGCCTCCTAAACAACATGTTTCTACGTCCTCTTACTCAGAGTATTAACTATTGCATTGTCATTCCTATAAAAATATGATATATCAAAGTCAATGTTCTGTTTATATTAAACACTCCATCATTTCCTAAGGTTCAAGTCATGATATCTAAATATGTATGTGTGGATTTATTATTCTTTGTATGTAGTGAATAGATAAGAAAATAACAGAGATAGTGCCTACTACTATTACACTAGAATAAGAAACAGGGAAATTCATCCTGAAAGACCTAATTTTTTTATAGTCTTGGTAAAATAGATTTGTACATGAATCTTACAATACCTTAGAATACATAAATTACAACATAATTTTATCCTTTTATTTTATAATAGTAACATTATTTCATCTATCTATTCCATTCATATCAGTCATAGTAAACATCATTGAATCCTAGGAAATGAAAAAAATGTGATCTCAAATTCTTAGTGAGGTATTAGTATAGTGGAAGAAATAATTAATTAACGAGAATGATCAATATAGTGTGGTAAATAACTGAACACACATTCCATTTAAATAACTTGAACATCAGCAAATGATATGTAATAATAACCATGGCCTGGTAAATATTCTAAAGCTCATTCCATTTAATAAATGAATTATGAATTAAATGTATCCACATATTTTTTCATAGTGAAAATATCCTGAACAATAATAACTAAATTTCGAATAGAGATAATTATTAATTATTGGATGTTATGTTTTCTAGGAATATTAATCCTTTACCATTAAGATGATTCACCAGATATTTAGCATACTATATTCATGACATTTCACAAGATATGTTAAAACTACTTGGTTTCAAATTCAATGGTTTTGTGGACAATTTATATCATCCCATGAGACTACAGATGCATTGTTGGGATTACTCTATGTGGTACCCAAATCATTTTATAACATTCCAAAGCATTTCTCGTACATCGAATAGTTTATTTAATTAATTATTCAATATTAATTAATATCAAATATCAATATTGATTTATGGGTATAGATTTAAAAATATATCCCCTATCAAAAAAATAAATATCAAATTAAAACACCATATGTAATTAATAAGGCATTATTGTAGAAATAAAAATATACATGATGAATCATATTGCTATTTATGGGGAATTTAATGTTTAATTACCACAATATAGTTAAAATTTCATGGGGACTACATAAATGAAACATTAATGTGAATTAAAATACTATACATAGTAAAAGAAATCATAAAACAGCCATTTGAAGAATAAGGATGGTATCAGTACAATATATCTCAACTGGAGTAAAAATTAATGGTTATTTTCCTTGATGAATATAAATACCATTAAAATAAAACTGAAATCGTTCTTGAGGAAAATATCCTTATATGTTTGAAAAAAAATAAAAAAAAATCAATTTCATTTAAAATAACATTTAAAATCAATTTCATTAAAAATATCATTGTAAACCTATAAAAAATATTTAATGAAATTCAAGAGGGTAAATGTATACATTCTTTATAAGTTGAAATAAAGGTCCCTTTCACATTTCTGGTAAAAAATTGAATTGAATTAAAAATTAAATAAGGATACCTCTGATTTTTTTTTGAAAAAATTATTCTATAAATCATTTTTATTAGTTTTAATAAAAATAATTAAGAAAAATTAGATAATAAGGTATTTGAAGAAAATATATTAGTTAGCGAAGAGGGAAATGATGTCTAATTTTCATTAAAACATTTTATGTATCAATGAGTTGAAAAATGGAATTATTTTATGAAATCTAAAATGAATAAATATAGTAACATAAAATGAAATATTTTAATTATAATTTCTAAAATAATTTCCATCAATGTAAATTCGTGTATAAATAATCCCAAATAATATGAGGTTATGAAATAAACCATTATAAAGTAACAACGTTGAAGAGAGAATAATCCAATTAATCAATAATGTTTATCAAATAAAAATCCCCATAAAGAAAGTAGAAATTAAACATTAAAAAAAATTATACATGTAATCTTATATTATTAACAACAATAATAAAGTAATATAATTTAATTAATGGAATTAAGTTATGAAATTATTTACCAGTTTGTATCTTTTTAATTCTGATACTCTTAGGCAAAACAAATAAAATTATAACATTAAATATAATGAATAAATATGTATTCATGATATTACATGTAAAAGTGGAATTACTTTCATGATATAAAACATATTAGATGCATAACATTACAATAACCCTAAATGAAATGAAACTGAGACATGATCGCTTACCTTAGGATCCCTTTTAGTTGAAAAGACATTAACCACAAATATAATTGTTATAAGAATGTTATTATCTTAAAATAGTTCCATTTTAATATTTTATAATATCATATATGATCCTTTTATAACATTTCATAATCTTTTTGTTTATAATCATTCATTATTTCTGTTGATTTTGGTGTTAATTGTCTTGCTTTTTGAGTATGTATTGACTTAATATTTTTTTCCTATTAAATAGATCAGAATTTTCATCATATAGTGTATATATAACATGATATAAATGTCCTATATATTTATTATAAATATATTCGTAGAAATATATATATTTTAGTGATAGGAAATGGAATTCAATGTTCATGCAGATGGTAGGCTATACATACGCATTACCACTTTTTTAATTTTCTTATTATATTTAAATAAAGAAAATTAAATTCTATTTATATATTCCCATTCCAATATCATTATTATTTCATATATGTCACATTTTTTATTAAAACCATCCATAATAAATTCCATGTAAATAGTGAAAAAATAACGTCTCTTTACAGGGCGATAGTCCACCCCATACACAAATGATGTTATTATATTCTGACAAAATAAAAATATTAAAGTCATGTGTTATGTAAAAATTCAAAAAAAATCTATATAATAAATATCATATATATATATATCATAAAAAAACATTAGTTACATCATTATTCTTAGTCGTAAATGTTGGTAATGGAAAAAAGAAACATATCAGTTTGTGAGCTGGAAGTCCTTCGTAGGCACGAATGACGATTTTTTATCCGATATATTAAAACTGTATAATGTTGAAGAATTTAAACCTAAAATAAAAACATATGAATATATTGAATATAATTTTTTTTATATAATAGTGATATAAGAAAATTGAAGGAGGTGGAGAAGGAAATAAAATATAAATTCATTTAGAAAAGCACTACCTCTTCTTTGGGTGTACTCCATAGGTTTTCACAAATGCCATAAAAAGATGGATTTAATCCCATGATAAGGCTTATAAGATCAGTGGATGGATGTTTACATGTTTTTTTACTACTTTTATGAACCAGAGTGTTTTGAGAAGTGTGAATAATGTGGATAGGGGGGCCTTTTATAAGTGGTTTGAGTGGAAAACATTTAACTTTTATAGAAGTGGGAATTAATCCAACATTTTTTCATTTGAATTGGATAAAATAATGAAACCAAATCAATAATATAAGGTATAAGGTATAAGGTTAAAATATATCCATAAATTGGGCTTTAAAGTGATTATTGGGCATTTTTACCCTTAGGATTAGTGTTTAGTCCCTTGGTAAATTAGTTTTTATCTTAATCACTTTAATAAATTTGAACATCTTTCACTAAATTTTGTGTCCAAAATTAAAATAAAAATATTATAAATTATATATTAAAATTATTTATAATATAGAATACATTTTTCTCAAATCCAAATCATAGTAGTCCCATAAATTTATATAAACTTAATCCAACATACTTGTCATGAAAATGGGTTTTTAAAGTGAAAATGTTAAAAATAATATTATTTTTATATATTTATATTCAATAAAAAATTTATTATGACAACATAAATTTCATTAATTTATTTATAAGTGATGGTATTTTATTTTATAAAAAATTATAATATAATTTATAAATAAAAAAAATTTAGATAAAAATTTAGTTGTCAATTCAACTATTGTATATTTTATTATTCATCAAAAAAATATTCTAATAAAAAAAACATAAAACTAATATAATTATGAAATTACTATTTAAAAATTTTTTATTTTTAAAATAAATTTGTTATTGTTTCAAAATTTGGTTTTAAAATTAGTTCTCTATTAAAAGGCGGTAAAAATTGCATTAGAAAAATATAGTTTTTTATACTTAACATTATATTTTTTATTATCTTATGACTATTAAAAATAAATAAAGAACATAAAAAAATTTTATTTAATATATAATATATAAATATAATTTATACCACTCAGTAATATTAATTAAATAAATTTATTTGGGTAAAATAAATTTTGGAGCCAAGAAATTTTTTTCTTATAATCTATTTCTTTAATATTAAATTGTTTATTATTTTCATTTCTAATTAATTAGTAATCAATAAATTGAACCATATATTTCAATATATTATTAAATCCTATTCATAACCTCAAATATATAAAATGAAGATAATTTTAATTCTTCATTACAGAATTAATAGTATTTGGTAAGAATTGATATTGAGTGAAATGAAAGCCATCAAACAATGTTATTATTGTGTTTAGTTCTAACTAATTAATTATTTCATGCATTGAAACCTCTATAATAGATGGAGTTTATTTAAAATAGAAAATGTAGTATAAATTCGTAGGATAAAGTATTCCTTTCTATGCATTATTTTGTGATTCAAACCAGATATTGAATGCGATGTTCATATTTTAAAATTTCGTGGTGTTATATTCTCCCCACCTAAAATAAATTACCTCCTCACAATTTAGAACTAATATCATTACTCTATTATTGTATTTTTGTTTAAATTAAATTGTTGAAAACCCCATACTTAATGAGGGTCAATAAAATACCATCTTTATAATTCTAAATGATACCCATAAAATTCATCCAGAATTCTCACATAACTAGGATTAAAGAAAAGAAAACATAGTTGAGAATTGAAAATATAGACATAAAATAGAAAATTAACACTCTAATAAAGACAAAGATAGATAGATAATATATTCAATGAAATTTAAAAACCATACATATATAAACCAATGGTTTGAAGAAGGTCGATGAAATCAAAAAAATGATGATAATAGGACACCATTTTGTTAAGTCCATTTTCCTATATTTTATTATATGGTTCACTCTATTAGAATATAAGGAAATTCACATTCTAGATACATTTAAATTTAATAATCACAATCTTATCCTTTTTTTATACCTCAACAGTTTCTAATTCATCACATAAAAAAAGTTTCATCATATGGTGATGTAATATATTAATCTCTAAAACATTTTCTAAAGATTAAATGAAACAAATTCATAAATTTTAACCTTATATCCCATACCGAATATTTAGATTCAAATTATTAAAAGATCACTGAATTTTATAAATGAACTGATCATTAATGTAAACAACATGATGTTTCTCTAAATCCTTATATATCGGAAAGGTTACTACATTCATCATGTATACTCTTAAAACATGGTAAAAACCAGAATTACCATAAAAACATATTTAAAAAATGAATGATTCCATATTAAGTAAATAAAAAAATTTATTTGATATATTACTAAAATAATAAATGATGTAATCTCTATCAATGATAGTATAAATCCCTTTTTGAGAAAATCATTAACCAGCTCCAATGTAGAAAATGATCCAATTTACATTGTCCATATCCATAATTGTTTATCCCAATATCATTATATCAACATTATGATCATATTAAGGGCCATATTTCCATCAATAATGTGTTTTAAAAAATTTCATCTTGCTATTGAATCAGTTTTTGGTCATCAGTACCATTCAACATATTATTTCACATTTTATGATAAATATTATAGTAGTACAATCCATATATACATCATAATATTTAGGGTGATAATATCAATATTAAAATAATTTTTCAACATATTCATTGAATAAAAATAAATTGGAAATTTAATCATTATTCTATATTTGTATTAGTATAATAAGCTTGAACATTATCATGTATCTTCTTTTAAGGTATATCCGCTTGACACTTACAGAATTAAATTTCATAATTCCCCATCTAATTTTAGTTAAATCACTTAATATATGTTTTTTATTTATTCCCCTTTCAATCTTTTTGTAATGACCATTTTTCACAAATTTTTAAAACTCAAAATCACATCATGAATAACCCATGGTGATTCTATCTATAATAATCATATGTGGTGAAATTCCTATTTTCTGTATTCCCTTTATCTGTTATTTTCTCTTCCATCCTCTTCTTTTATTACTTCCATTTGAACCTATAAGATTGGATAATTAATTCTATGTGTTGATAAAATATAAAACTATTTTATCATATATAAAAATTCTTGATAGACCACCTCCCTTTGCAGATTTGGAATAATACTTTAAGATAAATGGCCAACATTATATTCCATATTTCATAAGTAATATGTATCATACATATATAACTTTATAAATGTAGCTTCAAATAATGAAAATATTTCATCATAAATAAGATTCTAGATATAAAATCTTATCTTCATCTCATATTATTTATCATGTCAGAAATATTTTTTTTAAAAGTACCCTTAAAATATATCAATTCCATGATTGATATTTCTTCTTACTCACTAGTATTTTGGACCATTACAACTATTGATCAAAATAAACATTGAGATAATACACTAAATGAATAATATTTTACTTTTAACCACATCCTAATTCCATAGATACCTTTTCCAATGAATTTATCCATTTACCAAATTACATTAGATTAGTAGTACTACTAAATAATTCTGGAATCTATATCATAATGTGATCCAGTATTGAATAATCTTATTTTCAAATAGTTTTTCCCATATATGAAGGGTTATTTATCATAACATGATTAAGAATCTCTTATATATCCATAACATTTTCAGTTACAATATTATATATATCATATACATTAATAGGGAATCCTCTATATTTCCAAAGGTTATTAATAAATTTTTTCCTTCTAGGTTTCATCACTAAATAATGTCATATACTGAATTATCTCATAAATTTATGAACTTTTTAAAATTGCTAATATTGAATAACAATTAACATAAATTAAAAAATTTAGTTGTAATTGATCTCATGATCATAATGATGGTTCTTTGAGAGTATCATTATATTCAAATCCATTAAATAGTTCTTAATTTAAATGTGAATTATTCTAAGCATATATGTCAGTAGTTTCAAACCATGTGTGAGAAACGGCCAATTGGCATGTACTAGGTTACACTCGACTCAATCCCCACACAAACTTTTAGGGTTATTATCCTTATGTACTTATGTTCTAGAACCACATCCACTGATATTATCTAGATATGGATGTATTTATATGAATACCCATATAATCTCTTCCTTTCCAAAACCATAGTATGTTCATCTATAAATGACATTAATTCTAATATATGATTACATTCCCTAATATATTTTATCATATCTCTAGTTTCTTTTATTTCTAATAAAAAAATTTAATACCACATGTAGTGACTTGAATCTAGAATCCTATACCAATTTCGTAATAATATTAAATTGGCATAAGATACAAGGAAATGAATCGTAGTGAAATGAATAGGTTAGTATTCGTGGTTAAATAGATACATACATGAGTCTTAAAATACATTTAAATACATAAATAACAATATAGTTTGTTTATATATTTTCCAGGAAAAAATTTATTCAATTCAGTGTATCTCTATATATTATTCATAGTAAATTTTATTGAATCCATTGGAAATGAAGCAAAATAAGGGTTAGCTTATGTTCTTTGTATGTGTTAAGTACAACATAAGAAATAATGAATCAATTAGCATAGTCAAAATATGGAATGGTAAATAAAAAACACAAATTCCATTTATATATCATGAATATCATGATAATATACATCATAATCAATATGAAATTGTATATAATTGGAAAGTAATTCCATTAAATCAATAAACCCTAATGAAATAAATCTATAGTTATTTTATAGTGAAAATCTCCTAGAAAATAATAATAGAATTATTAATCTAAGAAATTCATAATTTTTTGAATTCATGTTTCCTAGAAACATAAATAATTTACCATCATGTCCATCTACAAGAAGGTTTATATTTCTACTACCTAGACATTTCACAAGATAATTTAAAACAACTTGATTATAAATATAAAGGTATTATGGAAATATTATTTTATTCTACTACACTACAGATTCATTAGGGGCTTTCAATTAATGGTCTCCAAAATGTTTCTTATGTGTCCAAAGCTATCCTAATATATATTATAACTGATTAATTTAATGAATCAATATTCCATTAAATAAAATATTTTTATTGATCGGAGGATCTGAATTAATAAATATTTCCTCATTCAATCAAATAAAATTGAATATAATACACTGTATATATAAAAGACATACATTTAAGTATTAAACATATACATGATGAATAATATGGATATTTGGGGAGAAATATGATGCCTAATGATCACAAGAAAGTGAATATATTATAGGGACTACAAAAATGATTCGTAAAAGTGAGTTTCAATACTATCCTTGGTCAAAGAAGTCATAAACCATCCAGAAAAACAATAAGGATGTTATCAATACAACATTTCCCATATAAAGTATAAATAAAGGGCTATTGTAGTTATTGAATAGATATACCATAAATTATCATTAAATACATTCTTCAGTAATATATCATTTTATTTTTTAAAAAAATTAAAAAAATATTATATAAAATTCACATTAAATCATAATATATTAAAAAGGATCCTTACAAACATGAAATGGAAGATTCACTGATATGATGGTTACTAAATCCATACATTTTGAATAAGTTAAAAAGAAATATCCTTTCCCATTTTTGGAAAAATTAAAATAGGAATTTTTTTGAAAATTACATATACATTTCATTTTTTGCGTAAATAAATTTTAATATTCTTAAAGCATTTGTGAATACATTTTTAAAAAACATGGTTTTTGAAGAAAACTAATTTCCAAATGAAGATAGAATTATATTGAATTTTCATTAAAAAATTTTAAGTAACAATGTGTGTAAAAATGGTAAATTTATATGAAAAAATTCATGAATAACTAGAATAGAATAATAATAAATAGTTTATTAATGAATGATCAAATAGATTCTTTTATTTTAAATTCAATGGTTAACAATCCCAATAAAATGTGATAGTGAATTAAACACTTAAAATTTTAATAATGTTGAATTGGAATAAAAAATTTAATAGATTATGCATATCAAAATTAAATATATATAATACAAGGGGGAATAAAAAATAATATAATGACAATTAATTATACACATAATCTTATAATATTAATAATAATGATGAACTAATATCACCAAATGAAAGGATTATGTTTTGAAATTCTTTACCACCTGGTCAATTTTAATTTAGAATCAAATTTGACATCATAGTAAAAATTGAAACATAAAACACCATGAATAATCTATTATTAATGATATTACATGTTAAGGAGGATGTATATACACCCTATAAAATAAATTAGGTGTAGAACATTTCAATTGGACTCAGTGAAATGAAATTAACATGAAATCTCTATTATTACCCTACCATTTAGTAGAATTCCATTTATACTCTTGTATAATATATTTATTTAGGTTAAAAACTTAAAACAAAATATTTATAATATTTATAATATCATTTATTATCCTTTTACAACATCCTCTCACCAATTTGTTAACAATATATCGTTATTATCATTGTTCCTTTTATTTGTTGATTTATTAGTATGTTTCGACTTTTTTTGTAATCATATATAGATAATGGTATCATAATCTCCAAAATGTTTACCATGATGTAAATATCATATATATTTACTATATATTTATTTATTGCAATCACTAACATTTAGTGATAGGAAATGAAATGCACCATTTGTAATGACAAAAAAATTTATCAATTAAATTCCCCATTTTTATTTAATTAAATTTATTATAGATTTATAAAACATACGAAATTATTTTGTTATATTATAAATAAGAGTATTTAAATGAATTTTAAGTATCATTATCATTGATAATATATTATTTGAACAGTTATCACAAGACTAGTATAAATATAGGATTTTGATAAAAAAAATTTGGAACAAATATAGAAAGTAATGGCCTCAACCTCTATGATTGTACACTATGAAGATTATTAATAAGATATTCTAAGGAATTATTATTTTTGGTATTTTACCATGCCTATTTCGTAGCTGATATCTTCTATCTTAAGCATGAGATAAACTTTTACGGTGGAATTTTAGTCTCATCGAGATCACGACACAAACCGTCCCATGAAAGTCCCACAATCACACACCTTACTCATAGGGCGTATAATGGTTTAATAAAGGTATGTTTATCAATACCATAACACTATCAATATGTTAAATATTTTTTATTGAATAATATATATTTTCTTCATATTATTGTTTCTTTCTAAATGAATTTTAAATAACAAGCAGTATTTTTTGTTAATATTCAAATTCAATTATGAAATTTATTTTTATGAATTAGTGTATTAATGAAATGATTAATATATTAATAAAATAATATTATTAATTATTTGTTTAATATATTAATGATCATATAATTTTTATGATGTAAAATGTAATTTTTTAGGGTTCGAAAACTATTATTGATAAAAACCCATCATTTTCAATAAACATTAGTTTTTATTTTAAAAGTAATAAATAAAATATTTGGAAAAATATTTGGTTAAAATGGACATCATTTTTTTAATCTGGGTTTCAAAATTAAACAATGCTGAAATTTACATAATTTTCTCGAACAGTCAATGTTTTTTTTGCAAAATATTTAACACAATAAAAATATATGGTGTGATTTATGACATTATAGTATCCCAATAGTGATTTAATAAATACTATAAAATCTATAGTAGTCAAAATAAATGTTTTAATTTAAAATATTGTAATTTTAGTAATAAAACATTAGTGTATCCTTCAAGACGTATAAAATATTTTAATATTTTAAAATCATTTCTTTGAATGTGTGGCTCACCTCTACATAATCAAGGGAAGTATTTTTTTTATCATCTATCCATAGACTTATAAAATAATATAATCCACCTCCATATTCCAGAAACCATTTTAAAAAAACATGGGATGGTTGGAAATTTTTAATATTTTATTATGTAGTGTCCAAAACCAAAATAATAATGAAATCTCTCTCCTTTCCTATATAAATCCACCCATGATCCCATTTCACTTCACTCAAAATCAATAGAGCATGAACAAACTATCTTATCTACTCCCAATATTCCTCTAAAAGAACCCAAAATCACCAAATAGGCTGCTCCCATGAATTTGGATTCCCATATTCATTTAAAGGATTTTTCCCTTCTCATTTCCATTCAAGCATTTCTTTTATATTATGCTTATTAAATTCAATTTAATATGTTTGGTTTTGATATTCCATGATCCACTTACATTAAATTTTATGTATAAATGTGTATTTCATCCTTTAACTCTCATTAATCCACCCCATAATACATTATGTACACCTCTTACTATACCGAAATCCCTTAAGGGATTCTCCCTCTCATCTTTTTATCAATAATTCCAGTCATGATATTCCCTTTTTATTTACATTATATTAATTTGGAATACATTATTACCTATCAAAAATAATTCAAATTATATTTTTAAATTTTTGGAACCCCTTTCACCCTCATTTATCCTTCTTACGTACCCTTATATACACTCATTACTATGCCAAAATTTTGTAAGGAATCTTCCACCCCCAATTTTTATCAAGAATTACGTTTATTTTATGTCTTGTAAATAAGTTTTTACTATGTTGGGATATGTTAAGATATATACCTATTACTTTCCATTTCATTTATAAATAATTATATACAACTTTCTCTCTCATAAAACCAATTTATGAATTTCTATATGACATCATTATACTGCAAACATTGCTCCAAATTTTCTTATACCAAATCTTCACATCGGGAATACAATACACATTTCTCTATCAAGGTTATTCAATATATTTCACATATAATTATTTATTGGGGACTTATATGAATTTATAAAATATTATTATATTTTTTAATAAATAATTATTTTGAATGAAATAATGTAATATGATATATGTGGCACTCTTAAGCATGAGAATGAAATGATTTTGAAGGGAATGCCCTGATAGTGATCCAGTGCATTGGGTCGTGGTTAGTATCATGATATTTGATGTTTGGAAAGGGTATTTACATAATTACATTATGGTACGTTTTCCACCGTGGGATCATGGTGGATTTATCCTTGTTCTATTTATGTGCAAGGTTTTAATTTGTTGCCACATTTTCCATGTTTTGATTATTATGTTTTATCATGACTTATTATTCCTGTTCCATTACACATCATACATATTTTTTGTCTAAAATGTATTTTTGTAATCATATTATTCCATGTTTATTAAATTAATTGTATTTATATATCACCACTTTCTTCTTTATGTCCTTTGGTTATCTAATGCAGTGTTAAGTATAAATGAATGTTTTGGTAATGTAAAATAATTTTTCAATAAAGATGTTTCTTTTCATATTTTATGTGTTTATATAATGTACCATACTTCAAAAATAGTATATAAAATATTCTTCTATTTTTCATTAAGTCAATGTTTAGGTAATAAATTATGTTTTAAAATGAAATAAATAGAATTGTTATTATACCGTTCATAGATAAAGTAGGTTGTTTGTATGTATGAACGTTGTTTTTATTTTATTGTCATATAGAATGTAAAAAAATAAATGAAAAATAAATATATAAATTTTACCACTACAGTTTCATTATTATCTCATATATATCACACACACACACACAAACACATATATATATATATATATTAAAATTATCCTTAATACATTCCATGTAAAGCATGAATGAATCACATTGCTTTGTGGGACGGTAGTCCCCCAAACACACAAACAACGTTATCATATTCCCACAAAATGAAAAGAATAAATTTATGTTTTATATAATAATTACCGAATTATAAAGGAATAATTTGTATCTTATATTTCATATATAATAATTATTTCCATCATTACACCCAACCATAAAATTTGGTAATGAAAAAATGAACAATGGTGATTAGCAGGGTGGGAGTCCTCCTTATACACAATATATGATTTTGTAACCCATTTTATGGATGTGTGTAAATTTTATGGTTATAACCATAACATAAAAAATAAATGTATTAAAAATACTTATATAATTATATAACCAAGATATATAATTCTTTGAAAGAGGAGGAGGAGAAAAAAAATAAAATCACTTTTAGAAAAACAATACCAACTCTTTAGGTATCATCATCGGGTTGGAAAAAATGCATTTTAATATTTTATTTTCCAAAATATAATTATTATATTATTAGGTTAAAATGAGGATTATTGATTTGGGTTGGTATAGTTTGGACCAAATTGTGTTGAGATGTGTGAATAAGGGGGAGGGGAGGCCTTCTATATTCTGGGTGAGTGGAAAACATATATATTTTTTTAATAATGAATTACACACACTTTATTCCACATAATGTGGATTTAATTATGCATAAAACTCAATATTAAAAGTTGTGAGGTCTAAATATCTCCATAATATTGGTTTTTTATTGGTTTCAAGGTCATTTTTCCCTTTCAGTTTAATGTTTAGTCCCTTAGTAAAATTGTTCTTGACATAATCACTATAAATAATTTTTAACTAAATTGACAAATAATTTTGGGCTAATATTAAGAAGATATAATTTTAAATTATTTATTATTAAAATTTAAAACATGGAATCCATTTTTACAATTTCTAATAATATAATTTTTTTAAATTAATAACAAATTAATCTCACGGGCGTGTTGAGAAAAAAAGGTTTTTAATGTATATTGTTTAAAAGATTAATATGTTTTTATATATAAGTTTAATATAAATAGGAGTAAAATGAACAATAATTGTTTAATATATGTATAATTTTTATAATTTTTTTAAAACCAATTAAAAATATATTTTAAAAATAATATATTTAGATGAAATGTCATTTTTCAATTAATGATCTATATTTTTTCATTATTCCTCAAAAATTGAAACATCTCTAGAAAATAATATGTATTAAACCTATAATTAATTTGACATTAAAATTTAAAAAATGTAGTTTATTTTCAAATTCCTGTTATAAATGTCTCATAATTTAGTTTTACAACAAGTTCCCCATTAAAATGCACCAAATTAGTCTTTGAAAAATACATATTTTTAGGCACAAAATTGAATTTATTTATAACATATGCCTATAAAATCAAATAGAAAAATATAAGAAGATTCGATTGAATCTATAATATATAAATTTAATTAACATCATTCACTAAAAATAATTATTTTAATTTAATAGTATAAAATTCCTTTGGATTCCTAAAAATATATTTTTTTATAAATACATTTTCATTATATTAAATTTGGTCTTATTATAATTTATAATTAATAGGTAACCAATAAAATCAAACATATTAATATTCATATGTTAGCTAATTCTATTAATAACATCTCATTTTTTTGAATTTAATTTTCATTTAAAATTATAATGTTATGAGTATTTGGTTCGACTCGGTCTTATCATAAAACAAGCCATCAAATGGATCTATTATTACGTGTAAAGAAATATAACACAGTATTGTGTTCATTTAAATATATAATATATATTAAATATATTTAAAATAGAAAAAAGTATCAGTACATTATATTTCTTTTTATTCATGGTGTTATGTGTCATACACTCAATCAAATATGATTTTTTTTTTAAAATTTTTAATGTGTTATAGTGTAGACCAAAAAAAATTGATAATTGTTATTAATGATCCCAATAGTTCAAGGAATGAGCAATACTGGATAACTCCATATCATACTACTTGTATTTCTTATCATGTAGAATAAATTGATGATACATGTACACCAGGGATCGATCCTCCTACACCAGAACTGCTTATATCTGAATACCCGATGCATCATAATTTACTGTATAGCGTCTTCCATGATATGGTAGAATTAAAAAAAAACTATAGTATTTCATACATTCAACACCTGAAACACTATCTCATAGGATTTAGACCAAATAGACATCACAACCTTCTAATTCAATCCTGAATGTGGTTCTTCTAGGCATGTGAAGTCTTTTATAATGTTCATGTAATAATAATGTAGACCAATTATACTATGTATATCAGATATGTTCATTAGATTATCCTAAGAAACTACAAATCTTAAAATATTTGGGTCAACTGATTCTCTTGTCTCTATGATAATATGACACAAATAGTGAAACTTATCCATCTAAAATTGTCACGTTTCATGCATAAAAAAACGGATTCTAACCCAGTGTATTAAATATGATACTACGATGTTTCAAATGGTTGGTATAATATCAGATTACACAAAGACATTCTCCATTAATACAAAAAAATAATCTTAATATTAATGGAAAATCCAGTTCATCAATTCCATGAAAACTATTAGCGCATTCGTGATACGAAAATCCATGATCAAATAGTCATACAAGCCATTTCTACTGTTGAATGTTGTATGTGGTATATTAGATCATCTAACACAAACCTAATGATAACCCTATATTTGATCATTTTTCAAGAAAAACCCTTCTTCATGGTGATGGTTGAAGAGATCATTTATACAATGTAATGGATACCAGTTCTTAACCATAAAATTGCTCAATTTATTGTTAATACAAACATAAACAACGGGTTCCATCCACCGTCATGGTGAAAAGGACCCAAAACGCCATATAGAATGATTGGATCTTATAAACCTCTTCACTTCCATGTCCTCTATTTTCCACATGAGTTTCTAGAACATAGTATAATAAATATTGTAAGGAGTAATGGATACTAGTTGTTCTCTTGGACGTAGCTCAACAGAAAACTCTACCTCTATCTCAAGAGGTATCCTTGAAAAGTATTATTGAAAAACATCCCTTTTGGGACATATAATTTTATAAAAATATTACTAATTCATTCCATAATAATATAGATATAATCTTGAAATATATGCTTTCACTAAACCCTTTCATGATGATTGGATCCAACATTTCTCACCAGGAAGTCCCACTAACCATTTCAAATAAATATCTAACCACCCTTTGAATTGAATGTTTCCATTCGATGATAATAGTCAAAATAGTAATGATTGGGAAACAACCATTTCTTATTGAGAATATTATCAAACCCTTTTATATTCCTGAAAAATAGGTCTCATATAAAGCAACACCCACCTATATCAAGAAATAACTCTATAAATTTGTGTACAATCTATGATCGAATCCCCAATAGAGAATCATGTTTCATAAATCCAAAGGTAAATTGAACATCGACCCCATGGTTCTCCAAAAAATTCATAGATACGAAGAATGAGAAGTAGTTGTATCATAAAAAGAGGATAATAACATAGATGATACCCTTATAGTACCTCTCAATATAGAAAGTCAATCATTGTGTTCCTCAGGTATCAGTTTCACTAAATAAATATGGTATGACCTGTGGATCTGTGATATATTCATGCTAGCCAGTGAAATTTCACTCTTTTGGTGTTGTAATTCTATTTTTTGTCTACCCCAGCCATATCTACTACCTTATCTAGTTGAGCTGATCACACCCCAACTCCATGCCCGATGGAAAGATACTGACCTAGATCTTTTAAGTAGAATTATTGTAGATACACTCTTACTAGAATCTAGACAAAAGTTTATGAAAATCCATTGTAGAGGGCCCATCCTACCATAGGATTTTAACTAAATTGGGTGTCTATCACACTGGCTCAACATGTTTGATTAACTCCCACATTGATGAAATAAAATATAACTACAAGAACTCATGATTTTTCTGTTATTCCCCTTATAAGAGGATGCAAAGCATCACTTACAACCCCTAATACTAGGCCATATGTTATAGAAGTAGAACAACACATATCCTCACCCCCAACATCCCTTAGATTATGTTAAGTAAATAGTGACTGATTTATTATTTCAATTATGGATTCATGACGTAAGACATTCTCCAAAGACTAAATTCCTTGCCTAACACAATCATTGAATCTCCTTTTATATTTAGAACTCTTTAACAAATAGAATTTAAGTGAAATGAAGAATCATTTTAAATAAGTTAGAATTATATATTACTGATAATGTTCCTTACACCATGTTTTAAACTCTCTAGATATATCAGCTAACAACATCTCAGTATAAAAGTAATCGTAAAATGATTTTTAAAACCCCATACAGTCTGTATCTGGATGATGTTTCATCTGAGTAATAGAATCCCATCATCTCGTGGAATAATCTCAAAACATATATGTATATAGAATCACAATAATATTGGGAGGTCTCTCAAGATGCTTTAAAATTGATTGCATGACCTATGGCCTTGACTTTTCATATTAGGGTTTGACATCCCAAAATTATTCAAGTGGATGGTGAAATTGAAAATCATGCGTCAACTTTTCCATAGTCATTGTAGGTTATGGGGTTCCCTGAATGGTTTACATAAATCATAGGAACTCATTTTTAATATGATAATTCGATCTCGTATCAGTAATAAATAGCTGAGCTGCAAGAGTAACTACTAGAGGTTCCATGGGTGGCCCAAGGACCACCAACTATAAGTCATGTATTCCTTCAACCTCATGGTGCACCAATGATGGACATCATTTTTTAATATCCCTAAAAATTAAAAAAAATCACACCACATAAAACATTTTATAATGAAATTGTTGATTATATATAAGAAGGGCAGGTACAAGCCTTCCTAAACATAAGTCACACCCCTCTTTCATCACCTCAATCGAGGATTGGGTAACAAACTAACCATAAAAGTACAAGATATACCACCTACATCCAACTAATAAGGTCTTTTCAGGGTCTTTTTCTCCTCTAAAATTCCATGGACCTGGTATATAGAGTGTCTATTGCAATTTATAGTTGAAAAAATAGTTCAAATAGTAATTTGATCCCAATTATATATTGACCATTTAATTTTATTATTCAATTTAATTCAAATTCATTTCCACTAATAAAGAAAATATCTTTTAAGTGGATAAACTATATTTATCATCAATTTCAATTTATAATGACCCATACACATTATAAAAATTGGTGTGGAATCCAACTAATCACAACCAATCATTTATCATGTCCCCACATTAAATTTTAGAAAAATTCATGAACCTAGAAATAAAAAAACGAATTCATACTACATGAAATACATGCAATTAGTAAATGTGGAATGGGATAAGGAATTGCATAAAATTCAAGTTGTTTATATGATGATGATTAATGATGCAATATTTCCATGTCATTCCAAGCCAAGGAAAAAATCATTAATCCTAAGAAACATCAAATATCATGTGTTTCACCCACCGGTGATGTAAAATAAACTATAAAAGGCATAAACATGAACATGATTTCGCATCATAGACAATTTTTATTTCCCCTTTATGTGGGTTAGCTAAACCATGGAACAACTCATTAATAAAATATGACTTTTTTGTAATCTCATGTGTAATTTTCCCAATTGATAAAAAAACTAGAAAATAAACTTCTATGATACCACTTTATAATTTTCTAAACTCGAAGACACTAATAATTCACCAACCCAATAAGTCAAATATAATCATGTAAAACTCCCCATATGCAAGGCAATTCTGGCTAATAGTGTGGGTCCATGGTGGAATTGTGTGTAGACTATACACTCATGGTTAGAGTGTATCATAATAGTATAATCATATCAATCAATAGTGGAAGCATATGAGATAAGTGAATAACTAAAAAATAAAGATCTATCATTTAAATAACATACTAATTTCATCCAATAATGTAATATACAATTTATTATCATGGAATTATATAAAAAAACATTCAATATATTGTAGTAGGAAGCCAATACAAATAAAATTAACAAAAATCTAAAAACAAACTATCCATATATATCATCATGTACTATATCCAGGTCATGGTCTCCCATAATCCTATAAAATAATCAATCAAGTATCACCAAGAGGGTTATTGACCATATCTCAACCAAAAAGAATGATGTTTGTCTGGGTACCGAACAGTGACCTGAACGGGGTGTGAGATAACACTTAGTATTCCACCACCAATGGTTTATATAACAAATATAGTAATTTCATATTAACTAAATTTGTTTGAGGATAAAATATGAGTAAATTTAATAAATGTAGAAGTGGTATTATCGAGTATACCAATTCTATTATTAACAAGAAACCATATCATAAGGCTATTTTTAAATCACGGTAAGCATCAAGAAATGGTATAATACAAGTAGTCAAACATCAAAGAAAAATGGAAAGGATCCAAGGAGTATAAATGTTCAACACATAAAAGTAATTATGATATATGGAGAATAAATGTCCATGGTATCCTATTGGGTTGAATCCAAGGATTATAACAATCCAAGGTATTCTAATAGTTCATCATTTCAAAGGAGTGGAATTTTTTAATGAATCCTAATAATTCATTGGGTCCATGTAGTTTAAATATCAATGGCATCATAATTAGTCATTTTATTTAAGGAGGATAAATTTTACGGAATTCTAATAAGTCATTGGATCCATTGAGTAAATGTTTCTAAGGATTACTAAATAAGCATCTGATCTAAGGAGTAAAAATGTTTAAGGAATACTAATAATTCATCAGATCATAGGAGTAGAAATGTACAAGTCATCCTAACATTCAGGATCTAAGTAGTAGAAATGTCCATGGAACAAAATAGGATTATTGATGGCCTACCAAGAACCTGTAATTATCATCATAAATAAAAACATCATCATTTCACAAACCATTTATTTTATCATTTCATTAATCACATCATAATCATATAAAATCCAAGTAGTTGTCCATTTAATTCCATTTATATATAAATGAAAAGGTGTTATATGGTTATTAAAACCATTAACAATTGAGTTTATTACCATAATCAATTTATAATAATGTAATGTGAGCTCAAAACACACCATAAGGGGGAATATTCACTTTAAAACTGTGGTACCCATGCCATTTACAATTTAGGTTGAGGTCAAAAATCTTCAACCATATATAAAGGTTCCATGACATTTCATAAACAATAATTTAACATTTGATACCAGGTTTTGTTAATTTTGGAAGATAATTCTATAAATTCATGTATGTGGGAAAACCCAAAAAAAATAGTGTATAAATATCTAGACTATGAGTTAAAGGTATAAACCACCTTCAGTAAACCCATAGATGAATATTCATCTAGTTTGACCCACATATTTGGTCCATATCAAAATAAAACTAAATAAATGAGGAATGTGTTAAAAATACGGAGTATTATCAGTCACTGTAATATCATCATCGATGGAATGAAAAATTATTATAGGAGAATAAGTAATTAATAACTCATTGTTGTCTATCTAACAAGGCAAATAGATCTCTATTCAGAGACTGGATCAAGGAGATATCACAATGCATAAGATAAGCTTTCTTGTGAGCTCTCAACATGGGGGAAAAGGGATGGATACTGGAGGTGAAGGATTAGGTTTCAAACATATAAATCTTTTTTTTTGGAAAAATGGCTAGTTACCCATCATTTAAGGGTTATATGAATTGGTGGCACGGTTGGACAAACAATGCGGCAACAATTTTCCATTATTTGCCTCAAGAGACCCCTTTCATGGGCTAGATTCATAGTTTGATGAACCATATATAGCCAATGTGAAACCCCAAGGTCTCATGTCTGATACAAGTCACATGTCTTTGTTACATTGTTCTCACTATTAAGGATAAAATTTGACCATATAATATGTACTTAAACACCCTATATAGTATACCAGAACTACGCTTCCTGGGCTTCATGGTTTCTACCAACCATGTAACCTAGCTATTTGGTCCATGGAGAGGGACTCCTGGCTCCGAACATGCACTAAAACCCCTCATTTATTCAATATCCTTACTACCATTCCACATTATTTCAAAAAATGGAATTAATTATGAAAAATATTATATGTATCTTCACAAAAATTCCGTTAATTACAATCCATATTCCCACACACATTCACACATACACACACCCATGCACAAAGATTGAAATCCCTATGATCATGAACTATGATACGTCATCCTCTAAGATGTCACCTAGAAGAAATCCATTTGTGTGCCTTTCCAAATGGTGTCAAGCACCATTTCTAGACCAACATGGTGACATACAATGAAAATCTTGAATAAACACTAAAATTGTGCCTTTATGATTGATACCCACAACTTCAGTATTATAAGATCATATTCCAATGCAATTTTACTTTATAAAACCCCTTTTAATAAATTCATCAAAAAAATTTTCACTGGCACACAAATCACAGTTTCAAATCCCAATAAGTAAGATGTAATTTTAGTAGAGATTTTTTATCGATAAACCATTAAAAATTTAATGTGAAATATTTTTATAATACATGAGCCATCTAGATCCAATTAATGGGGAAATCGTGAATAATCTATTACCTCAGGTTTATTGTCATGAACGATTTTAGACGATTCCATATATTTAACATCTTCCCTACATTATTCTATCATGTCACATGGAAAACTAATAAATCCACATTTAATTTCAAATATATGAATAAAAAACATATCAATGGTTTCTTCCAAGAAAAACCATATTGATCTAAGATAATAATGAAAAATAGGGTATTAACCATCAATTTCAATAATCAAATGCTTAATGATTCATTAGAATCAAATTATAGAAATTAAAGATCACAAATAATCTACGAAGGGATCCTTGTAAGTTGAGAATGTGGACCAATTGAAGATTTATTGTCCTATAAGGAAAAAAATATTCGTCCCAACCCAAATATTAACAACAAAAGATAGTATATGCTAGAAATATTTAAGAGGAATGATATAATGAAATTTACATCACCTTAGAATAAAATTTCACAAAACCGTTAAAATGAAAACCAAATATCATTAACCCAATGTAACATGTTAAATTGTTATATTTCCATGGATATAGGGTTTTAATCCCAAATTAATGATCAATTATGTTTTCATGGGAAACCAGATACATAAATGATACCCATATTACATTGGGAATGAAATAAAAATCATAAAAAATGAAAGTGATCTGCTTCATTAAAACTCATTAAATGAATCAATCATTATTTCTAGAGGAAATGAAACAAAATAAGGTTGAGATCAAATTTTATGTATGATTTAGGTTAAATAGTATCTAAAATAAAAATAATTGGACATAATCAAAATACTATGGTAAATAACTTGAAAAATACTCCATTTAGTCAATCAATTGATAATGAAATGAATCCACAGGTAATATCAATTAAATAAACTCATAGATTATCTTTATAATAAAATAAATCAAGGAAATGTATACTACTAAACATAATGATATCATATATCATGATATATCTACCATCATAGCCATATAAAATGATAGTTTAAAACTATAGAAACCCCTATTTAATTTGGACAACTGATTTCTCTCATGAGAGCAGTAGGTGGATATAGGGGCCATAAAATCCATGACCCATCCTTTAATTAATTTTTATTTTATTCCAAATATATTAAAAAACATATTTAATTCATGAAAAATATTCATTATCAACCAATATCTTAGTTGAGTAAAGAATACATATTATTAAAAATTCCCAGGTCAATTAAATAACACTCAAATTAAATACCCTTATGTAGAAAAGTATATGGTGTATATAACAATCATATCCTTAATACAAATAATATGGATATTTAAGGAAAATAAATGGTTACATTATAAAATAAAATTTATGTTTTAAGCAAATGTTAACGGCTAGAAAAACGATAATAGATGACTAATCGTTCATTGGATATATGGAATTGTAATAAAATATCACCCTTTGTAAAAATAAAAAAATTGGACATGAAATATTAAAATAATATTTAATTAGAGAATTTTCTTTGTAAAAAAATTGAAAACCTATAGAATAAGATAAATATCATAAAATGGTTTCAGTGGTGGGACAATTTTATAACACTATATACATTAAGAACATTACATTCCACATTTTTATAAAGAATCTTGAGAATGTACCTTTCAAATAAAATTAAAAATATTAATTTAAAAAAATTTATAATGATTAAGATTACATAATATGTCCTTAATATATCATTTTAGAAGTCAAAAAGTTCTTTTGTTGAACTATTTTGAAAAAATTTACATCAAAGAAAAATATATCCAATTAAAAGAGAAATGAATTTGATTATTATATTAGATATTTATTTATAGATTCATTTACCGAAATGAGTAAATTAATAAAAATAATATTAAATCTCATTAGATATACATATTTTATGATAATAGTTATCATCTTATAAATTTGGGTTATCATATTGTTTCACTAAAAATACGTGTAATCCCAAAAATTGTTATTTTAAATTTAATTCTTTCCTCTTTGGTAACTTTTAAATTGAAACTCTATAATTGAATAAGCATGAATTGAGACATTAATGATGATTAATTAAAATTTATTCATTTTAAATACAATAACTGGTATGTATATAAACGTAATTAAAGTGATTAGGTTCGTAATTACAAATATATTTCCTTAGAGTATTTATTGAGATGCCAATCCCTTACATAAAATCCAAATTCATTATTACTTGTTCAAATGTCCTCTAAAATAGATATAGATTTATTATAAATATATAAAATAACTATAATAAAAAATATATATACATATATCATATAATATATGATTTACTTATATCATTTTTTAAATTGTCTGTTGAGGATTCTCTATGTAAATTACCATTTTATGTGATAATTTCTTCATTCTTTGTTTATGTTTTGGTTTTGTAGTTTTGGTCCTTATGCATTGATTAGTGTTCCAAAATTTTCAAAATATTAATAATCATATGAATTACATATAAAATAATTATAAACCTATTTAAATATATCAATAAATGTGGATATAGAAATAATAATTACACCATTATTGAAGATTGTAGGTTGTACGTACACATGAACGTTGTTTAAAATTATTCAATTGATAAAAAAATAGATGTTAAACAACAAATAAACATTAAAAGAACCTATTTATGTCATAGATATGATGTATACTTATTAATTAAAAATATATTACCATGTATGATAAAATAAATTGAATAAAATATCACATATCTTTGTTGAGCTGGTAGTCAACATATATACATGAGAAACATTATTGTTTTCAAAAGGATTGGAATTTAGTGTGGTAGATGTAATTTTATACTTACTGTAGTTTTATTATTTCATAAATACTATATAAATATAAAGTAAATACATAATTATATATGTCATTTAGAGGAAAAAATGGAAAACAAATAACACTGGTTCGCGAAGCAGTAGTCTGTCATACACATGACAGACAATTTTATTTCCAATTTGATGGAAGAGAATATCGATATAGTTTTTCAAATTAATGTAATAAAATAAGTGTATAAGAAATATAAGGTTATTATTATCTCATAATGTTTGAATAATATTTTATGGATTAGTATAAATAGGTGAAACCCAAATGATCTGTTTAGAATGATAAATCTTCTTTCCGATGACCTCGTTACATTTGAACCAAAATATTTCCTATGATGGATTTATAATCAAAACAATTCCTATATAAAATTTAGAGGTATTTTAGGGGTTTATATTTGTTGGTATTTCAAGAAATAATAGGGCTTATGATGTGTGGATAGAGGGAGATATATGTGAATGTCAAAATATAGACATAAAATAGTATTTATACTTGTTTTATAGTAAAAATTACCCTTATCATTAGGTTTAACACTTATGTAAATATGTTTTATCCTTAACTATAATAAATAAATTTTTTACTATTTACAATATTCATTATGAAAAAATTATATGTTTAAATTATTAAATAAAATTAATTTTTTGAATAAAAATGTGGAATTCATTTTAGAAAATTTATTTCATATAATTTCATATTTAAATTTAACGATAAAACCATAATTGTGTCGAAAAATATTTTTTGCAAAATTAATTTTTCATTCGTAAGGTGATACTATATTAACTATTTGACCACTAATAACCATTGAATGGATTTTAATTACTATATTCCAATATATAATATTTTAATTTTAGGTAAATCTCACATTATTAAATAATATTATAACTAATTCAAATGGAATTTCATTATACATTAAAATTTAGTTTTCAATAAAATACCAATTTTTATCTCCATGTGATCTTATATTTATTTAAATAAAATTTATAGTAAATAAAATTTTAATTATATTATTTATGATAAATTATTATATATATAATTATTAAAATATAAATAATTTATTTTCAATTATTCATATAAGATAATTTAAAATGGTGAATTTCATAAAAAATATATGTTTATTATGAACAGGTAAATTCAAAATCGATATTGATCCTATAAAATTTAAAAATATGATATAGTAAATATTAAAATTAAAATTATATAATAGTTTTATCAAAATAGAATTTTCACATATGAATATTTAATTTTAAGTGATAGATTCTTCCCTCTACAAAAAATCCATCCACAAAATATTCACGAATATATCATTTTATGAAAATAAGGGTGGTTCTTTTTCATAAACTCCTTATGTTACAATGATTCCTCCTATATTTTATGATTTCACCAATGTACATTTACAATTTGAGTAATCTTATTCCTTAATAACTTCTCTCTATTTTTTATAATTTGGATATATTCTTCATTGTATGATAGTTCAGGATGTAGTTTTATTTCATTGTAGTTGAGCACATGAATTTTTTCTAGCATAAATATCTATAAAAAATACATATGAAATACATCATGTACATTGGAATAGATTAGAGGAATTTCTAATTGTTAATCATCCAATCAAAATCATTCTTGAATTTTTAGTGTCTTGATGTACTATAGGCTAAATGTTTCCTTCTTACTAAACCATATAACACCCATCCATTGAGATACTTTAGTGAATGTCTGACCTCCCACTTCAAATTCAAATACAGTTCTTTAGTTATCATCATTTCTTTTCTTCCTAGTATTATATAGTTTAATATGAGTCTAAATAGACTTTATATTTCTTTGGTGACTCCTCAATAAGATCCATATTAACAAGTTTCAATTCACCAACATCATCCCAACAAGCTAGATTATGACATTTATTTACATAAAATGGTTCATACAGTGCCATTTGAATAGTATAATGGAAGATATTCTTTTTGGAAAATTATAAAATAGATAAATAAAAATAAAAAATACCTTGAATTTCAACTATAAATGGACTCAATATGTATTTTAATATTTTAATATTACATTCAAACTATTTATCAGTTTGAGGATGGTAAATAGTGCTCAAATGAACCTCAGTATAAAGATCCTTCGGAATAATTTTCCATAATTTGATTCTAAATCCTTCATCACAATCAAAATGAATTGAATATTCTTATCCACTAAGTCTTGAAAAATATCTAATATAGAGACTTATGAGGTTATCAAGAATATTATATTTTCCATCCTTTACTTATTGACAAAAAAACAACAGAACACTTAATCAAGAATTTTCAATATCATATTTTCCCTATAAAAACATTTTTTCAAATATCTATATACTTTTTGCTTCTAGTGTGTATTAAAAAAATTTGATATATGACCAAAGAAAGATAATTCAACTAAAAACTCAAGTATAGATGTAATAGAGAACAAATTTCCTAATTTTATAATTTCATATACATATATATTGTCTATCAATTTCCCCTCATTCATGGATTTAATTTTCTTTTGATGATTCTCATAATCATTCTGATAATTTTAAATATTTTCAAATAAAAATTTGTTGACAATCATTTGAAGAAAGGGGTGATATTTATCTGTCCTTAATATATCCAATTTCTATTAATACCAAATACATGAACAAAGTATATCTATCAATCTTTATTTTGGTCTTGACACCATTATCATTCCTTTCCACTAAATATGATACCTTATTTTCCGTCCTTGGGTGGTAGTGTATAAAACAATCATAATCCATGAGTAGCTCAAGTCATATCCATTTACTCATGTTGAGATATTTATATGAAAGGATGTATTTTAGGTAATTAATGTCTATGGATATCTCATATCATTCACCATAAAGATAATGTATACATATCTTCAATGAAATGATTAAAGGTACCAAATCAAAATCATTGGATCAATTGTTCTATTTATGATCCTTTAACCACCTTGATGTATATGAAATAACATTATATTTTTTCATAAGTATAAAACCAAGTTTCAACTTCGATGCATCACCATACATAAAACATCCACCATTTTCAAATGGTATATTAATAAAATGTGTGTTGACCAGTATACTCTTAAATTATAAAAAACACTTTCATCATTAATTTTTTCAAATGAACACAGTCCATTTACATTTATTATTAGTAAATGGGTTATCCAATCTATAATTTTTTAAATAAATAACTGGTAGAAACCAGGAAAAGTGATGTAACTAATAACCTCTATTATGTTTGAATGATTACCCTATTCCTTAAATTATTTTTTCATTAAAGGATCAAATAAGATTCCATATTTAGAGGCAATATTTATAATAAAATACGAAATATGAATTTAGAAAGAAGACTTTATAATTTCTATATTTAGCTGCTTTCTTCAAATATCCTCATGAATAATCGACAATTGATTCCTATGATACTCCTTGTTTTTTTAAACACACTAAGATATCATCAGTGAATACCATATAAAATCATCAAGATGTTCATTAAATAATATTTTATTTATATAAATAAAAAATCAGTGTGCATTATCCAATCAAAATATAATTATAGTAAACTCATAACATCCATACCTTGTTGGAAATTATCCATTCATAATATCTTCCTTCCTTAGTCGCAACTGATGAAAACCAAAATAAAGCACAATCTTCGAAAAATATTGAACACTAAGATGTTGATAGAATAATTTATCAATACAAAGAAGATTCTAATTTTTATTTTCCATAATATCCTTTATTTACCTATAATAATTTCACAACCCCATATATCCTATTTTATTCTTAATGAAAAGAAAATAGGTTCACCAAGGTGAAATAGTTGGATGTATAAATCCCTTTTTAGACAACCCTTCCACACGATTCATCAACTAAACTAATTACATAGTGTAAATTCTATACATATTCATTGAGATATGTCATTCCACAATGATTGAATAAATTGAAAACTCAGCTTCACCTTCTAGTGGATGTATATGTAATTCCTTACAAAATACATCATTGTATTCTGACACTATAGAAACATAATTAATTATCTGACTACCATTACCTCCTACAACACATGTCTAATATTATTCACCTATAATAAAATTTTGAAGAGTTATTGGGGGTGGTTCTAAACATGAATCATGTGATGAATTTTCTCCTCTAATGAAAAATATTTTCACATATTCATTACAAATCATAATTTAATTTTCATTATAGTAATTCGGGATCCATATTTAGTATTCTAGTTAATACAAAGTATTATATAAAAATAAACCAATTTTATAATAATATTTTTTAAAAATAGGTTACATTTATTGGAAAAAATGGGAATTTACTCAAACATCCTTGTTGTATAGAGATTTCAACTATGAGTTCTGAATGAAAACTCCCATCATTGTGTGCTTTGAATATAACTAATTATCATATAAAACATCAAAAATATAATTTTTTTTAAAATATATAATTAAATAATTAATTGGATAAATTTTTGGATATAATTAATGTAATTTCCATCATAACATTTGATCTTTAGTCTCAGCAATTGTTATTTCCGAATCTTGGTATTCTCCAACCATCCTCTTATGTGGTGTGTTCAATTTACCCTTGAAGAGTTTGTGTGAATATTGGAAAATTATCTATACTTAATGCATTGGACACCATTTATTTTTCATCCCATTTCACCCATTAGATATATGAACATTATCTCCAAAAAGTTTTCAAACTCCCATTAAATTCAATAAATTTGGAGGATGTTTCTTTGGACAATTTTCACATGATGGAAATTTTTTTATTCTATTATTCATCATTGATTATTTAACATTTCCATGTTTCTCTTAAAACTAATTTTTCTCTTGTTTTCCATTAATTATATGGGATATATATAATCCCTTATTTGTTGTTATTGAGAAATTATACTATTTCATGATATTTAAAACAAATTAGGAAACTAGTTCCCTTTGATGTTTTGACCAAACACATTAAAAAAACAGGTCAATTATTTATCAAGATTATGTATATTTTATGTATCATACATTTATAATTTCATAAAGGTATATTTATATTCCACAACACTTTCTTCCTCATATTTTTTAAGGTGACTAATTTCAATCCACATTTCAGTCCATGGCTCATATGGAATTTTATTTCAAAGACAATTTGATTGAAATATCTCCACTACATATGTTCTATTTTTTCTTCCAACCTAGTATTCAATATCATGGAATTCCATTTATATCCATCACATATAATAAAATAAAATACTAGAAACACATTTTCCCGTCTATTTCATCTTATTAAAATAAATATCTTTTCAAGAGGCATGATCTATTGCTCAGCTTCCTCTGGATTAGTAGTTATCCTAAATGATGGAGGCTTCTATCAGATGAAATGACCTAATATAGGTGTATCATGTGATGGAACAACATGTTTCTATATAGGTGAAGTTTTATTAAATATTTCGTAATTCAATTTCCATAATATTTCTATGACCTTCTTAGCTCTGACCTCATAGTATTGGATTTCGAAGTGGGCCTATCACTAAATTGACCATTGTTGTAGATTATCTTTATTTAATTATTCTCTATCATTAAATAACGTCACATAATGAGTTATCCAATATTCATCATGAATATTGAACCAACTAAAAAAAATATTAGTATAACGGTAAATGTTTTCAAATACTATATGGGAGTATCGTAATTCACATTTTAGGTATGTCAATTGAAAATTTAGTTCCCATGTTTGTAATAAAAATTATCTAGTACTAACTATAAAAAACACAAATATATTATCCCTTAGGAGTTTGTTACATTATTACATAGGTATAGATACAATCATTCTAATCCTTATGTTGTAATAATTTTAGTTGTTTTATAATACAATATACAAACATGATAAACACATTATGTAACAACCTGAGATTTTATGATAAATATTTTGTTTTTATGTATATTGTTATACGCAACACCAAAAGAATATTTCACTACTCACAATGCTGGCTTGGCTTGCGTTACACGCAATCACGACCTTCCTAGATAGACTGTGTAGTATGCAATACCAGGTTTCAATAAACAATGAGATATTGTTATAATATTATTATAGACTAGCCATTATGAATAATATTAACTACAATTTTAATTTTATGACATTATTATTCATCTTGAAAATTTTCTAGAACATGTAATGAGAAGAAAATAATTTTTTCATGGAAAATAAGTATTTTTTTAAAAATGAAATTTTACCACCTTTTGATGGGGCACCCACTTTAAATATATTTTCTGACATGAATATAATATTAATTTGACAAAATTCATTTATTCTTTGGAATATTGATATAAAAATTTCCTTTGGATAAATTTTTCATATTATTCTGATAACTTTCATATTTTAATGAATATTAAAAACACGCTATATGTTAATTAAAAACAACTTTTTTCATCAAAATAATTTATATTGATAAATTATAATATTTAATGGTGTTAAACTATAAATATTATATATTTTTACCATTTAATATAAATTGTTTCATTACCATTAATTTTACATTGGATTCATAGATAAAAACATTTCAATCTTTGGCAATGTTTTAACTTTTAAAACCTGTTTTATTAACAACGGGATTATTTTTAAATTAATTACTGCAACATCTGTGTTTTGAATTTTGAAAAATTGATTCTATATTTGATTTTAGTGGGTCCATATTTTCCTAATAGGTTTTATTTTTGTATATTATGAATAGTAACTGTGATAATTTTTATTTATTGTTGTTAAAGGTAAATCGGGTAATTAAGGGTAAAAATATGATTATAAAATTACCCTAACACCTTCCAAAATTCTATTGGATAACTAAACGTCGACCCATATCACATAAGGGTCTGAATAGATTAATTTTATGGACTTTTGACCATGAAAATAATTTAATTATTATTAAAACCAAAGAAAGTGACAACATGTCACTCTCTTATATCTTATAAGTATAACAATTTTAATTTAGTGATAATCTTCATGCAACATATAACATGAATAGTATCTAGAAAGATAATAAAATTATCTAAATAATGTTAATTTATTAATAATTATGAGGGATTAAATAGTTGTCATTAACGGTGACACAATATTGAAGTTGAAATTATTTTATTGATTGAAATATCAAATAAATTGTTTTAGAAATATTAAAATAAATATTATATAAACTATTTAATATTATCAACTAATTTTCTAGATAAATATGACATTTTATAAATCTGTTAAATATTTTAGTTCAAACATATCTTCTGTGTGGATTTTAAATAAATTCAAATAAATGAATAGTGTTAAAATCTAAACTATTGTTATTTTATAAAAATAACATAATATAAAATTGTTTAAAAATCAAAAAAAAATTATAAATTATACATTAAAATTTATTTGGTTGAAAATTTCATAAATTAATCAATGATGGACAATTCACAACACATAAGTAATTATTTATAACAATTTAAAATTTAGAATATTATTACCACAAATAAATTTAAATAGATTAAGTAAGGATAAATCATGTTGATAAGGTTTAAAATAAATTTCGAACATGTCTAAATTTTATTGGTTGATGATATTAAGACCCTATCTCATCTAATATTCGAATATAAGTCTTTTTTGGAGGTTTATAAGTGGGGTTTGATTTATTATAAATTAATATTGTTTAGGTTTCCAAAGGTGCCCCTCTCCTCCTTATAAAAGAAAACATCCTCCCTCTCCTCTTTACACAAAATTTATCCTTCAAGCTCATCCAACCCCAGCCCATCAATCTTCTAAACTTACCTAGTAATATTATAGATGTTTTAGTCTTCTCAAAATACCAACTCTAGTCCCTTAAACAAATGTTTAATGGATGCACGTCGAGGAAGAGGTAATCTCATCAACATATTCTTTCAAGTTTCTTCCTTCTTCTACATCCTCTTATTTAATTTTCTCATTATTAAGTAATAAAATCAGTATAAACTATATACTTATATGTTATTATAAATATGAAACAACCGGATTTCACCTTCTATCCATCCTACAGAAATTGAAATCATTGTGCGTCCATACGTACGGAATACCGTCTCCATGTCATGGTGTAATCTGTTCTCCACCACCACCTTAATCACATGGGTATAATGGTGAAAATAATAACTATGTATATGATTATTATAACTTGATACTAATTATGAGATATTCTACCATCTACTCCAATACCATTCAGTAATTATGGGAACGATATCGTCGCTCGTGTGTACATACGACTTACCGTCTCCACAGTGCGATGTGATTCGTTCAACATGATCATCATTAAACCATGATTATATAGATGAATTGAATGGATAAATCTTATATATATTATACTAATAAAATTAATTAAATGATTTAGATATAACAAAAAAATAGGAATAAGAATTTATTCGACAAAACACGCATAAGAACATAAAGCAATGAACACCTGCGTAATAAGTAGCAATGTAATATTACTACTAAGAAGATAAGAATATGACTATATACGATATCATAACAATGAATATGATCCTAGAATAATTCAATGACATTATTTAAATCATTATATAGGAGGTTCAGATAAGTACGAAGTATATCAGACCAAAGGTAAGGTATAATCTCACAATCTCATTCTTATCCATTATTGATTATACTTCACAATTTAATGGGGAATATTATCATTCACATCCATGTTTCTACAATATGTAATATTATTTCTATCCTCCTAAAATTGTTTAAATCTAATTTTACCTATTGGTTAATTTTTAGTAACATATATGAAAGGAATCTTTTGTTGTTTTCAGTATGATATACTTTTTGACTTTTCTGTCAAAAGTACAAGAAGAATGTTTTTTAACTTATACAGCATGATTGGATTTTTATGATTTCATAAAACATTATTTCCATGAAGCTTCGTTTATATGTTTTCATGTTTATTTTTAATTAACATCTTTTATTTTAAAATTTTATGACATGTTCAGAAAGGAAAAATGTTTTTGAATTAGAAAGGATATTTTCCTCAAGAATCGAGTTCAATTGTCTTACCAAAATTATTTTCTATCCAAGATAATATATGGTTCCATTTCTATCCCTATTTTTACATTGGTTTTATTATGTTGTAATGGAATTATTTTTTTAAGTCCTTTTATCTTATATGGTTTATGTTATGATGGCGTGATGTTTAAGAATCCCATTTTTTTACATGGGTTATGTTAGGATATATGATTTCTGATTTTTTGGAACACATAATAATTGTTTCATTATGAGATGTGTGGGACCTATATCTCCCTCCAATGCATTGGGTAAAGATTTATATCTCATAAGATAAACATGGCTGGAATGACAAGTTAATCTGGTTCAGGGATACATGACTGAAATGAGGAGTAAACTCGGTTCAGAAATGGTCTTTGTCCACTATGATAGTCTTGGAAATGAGTCTTGGATAATAAAAAATAATTTTCTATGATTATGTGTGTATGCCACAAATTTTCATGTTTTATGTTATGATTATTGGGATTAAATTTCACTTCTATGATTTATCCCATTATTATCTGTTTTGCAGGCTAATATTTTCAAAATGTTATGTTCTTATTAATATGATGTGATTGATATTTCCGTTGATTAACCTTACTGAGAATTTGAGCTAACCCTTTTGTATGTTTTATTTTCCCCAGGTCAAGAAGAATGGTATTATGTAATGTATTCTAGAAGAGACTCTAGATATGATGAAATAAATGGGAGATAATGTAGATGCTTTATGAACCAGTTGATTATGTTTCCCGGTTTCTAAAGACACTATACCTATAAGGTCCTATCATGGTTTCGTTATATGTTGTAATATGTATGCTTCAATTCTGAAGTAATAAAAATGCATGTAATGTATGGGTCGTTATAGTTGGTATCAGAGGAAAGGTATAGTCAAACATTGGAAACTAGGATATGAAAGTCTTAGTAAGAACCCTAATGATATGTCTAGGCATAGAACACAATATTAGTGTTTTATAAATGGCCACGAATAACCAATGATAAGAGCTTGGGTGTAAAATTTTATTCTTGATTATTTGGTTTTCCTTTTATGATTAGTGTTCCACACACTATGCTTATTGGTTATAGTCAATGGATGGATCTCGAACGAACCGTGTTAATGCTAAATGTGACGGGAAATGCAATAATTGTCCCCCTGAGAAACCAAATGCTATGGGAGTTGGAATGAAAAATCTTATAGCCATGCTCACACAACATTCTCATGCTATGAATCATGTAAGACTTCCAAACGAGCAAAGGAAGGAGCAGCATTCTATTGTATCCTTCATGAGGAAGCTTCCACCCTCATTCAGCGGGTCTACTGATCCATTAGTGGATGAACTATGGATCAATACCACTGAAATGATATTTTCAGTTCTTTAATGTTTTGAACATGATAATGTCATCTTAGAAGTATATCGTTTGGATGGTGAATCTGATCAATGGTGGAATCTTATCAAGAATATAATGCAAAGGAATGAAATCGAGTCTATGGAATGAGATGAGATCAAGAACATATTTTTCAATAAACACTTCCCTCATATTCTTAGAACAATAATAGAGAAGAAGTTTCTTGAACTAAAGAAAAAGGATGATGAATCTGTTGGTACCTATGAAGCAAATTTTACATGAATTCCAATGTATGCTTTTGGAATTATTATCCAACCTAAGAGTAAGATTGATTGATTTTTTAGTGGCTTAAAACCAAGTCTCTAAAGGGCATTAGCCATAAGGGACTTCAATAGCTATAAGGAAATTGTTTGATGTTCTCTCATGGTTGAGATGGAGATTGAAGTAACCCATCAGTCCTATGGGTTTGATAAAAAAAGGATAATGGAATTCAAAGGGAAATCTAAAGACCACACTAAAAAGAAGATGACTTTCCCCTTATGCTCAATTTGTGGAGATAAAATGGATGGAATTGTCTTAAAAGGAAAATTAAATGTTTAAAATGTGGAAAAGAAGGTCATCGGGAATTTGAATGCCACAATGATGGGTAAAAGATGTTTGGTGATGCCAACAAAGAAAAGGCAACACAAAATGTACCTCCTACACTTCAATGTTACAATTGAAAGAAAATGGGGAATTATGAAAATCAATTCCCTAATCTAAGGGTTTTTGATGATGATCAACGTCAACAAACTCTTATGGATAAAGACAAAGGAAAGTCACATGAAATTCTTATCGGTGATGTTGAGTACAATAAAAAAGTGGTGAAAGGTACACATACCATCCTCTCTAAAGTAGAAAATGTTTTATTTGATTCTGGATCCACCCACTCATTTATTTCTTAAGAATTTTCCAAGGGTATCATTGTATTACCTAAACAATGAGATGTCGAGTTAGCTAAGACAATTTCTAATGGCACAACAGTCACATCAAAAGTTTAAAATTCTTCTACGATTAATGTTTGTGGGAAAGTGCTTCCTGTAAATCTTTTGATCCTTCCTATAGTGGAATTTGATGTGATTATTGGCATGGATTAGCTTTCTTTATATGGATCTCATATTAATTTCCATAGAAGGGAAGTCACATTTCATATTCCAGATTAATCGATGATCATCTATCGATTCAAGGATTAATATAACCTTCCAGTGGAAATTTATTCCATCTTATGGGTCTTGATTCCAATAAATGAATGTTATTCATCTCAAATGGTTGGAGAGAAACTCATGACTGAGAATATTCCCATTTTAGGGTAGTTTGATGATGTCCTTCTAGAGGAATTTCCAGATATTCCACCAAATAGTGATGTTGAGTTTTCAATAGAACTCATACAGGGTGCTATTCCCATTTCAAAGAAACCTTATATAATGGCCCAATTGAGTTGCAGGAATTGAAGAAGAAACTCCAATAGAATCTTGATAAAAGATCCATATGCCCTAGTGAATCACCTTGGGGAGCACCTGTTCTGTTTGTTAAGAAGAATGATGGATCAATTGGAATCTGCATTGATTATCGAGATCTTAACAAGATCACTATCAAGAAATAATATCATCTCCCATGCATTGATGAATTATTTGACCAACTAAGCGGAGCTCAATACTTTTCCAAGATTGATATTCATTCAAGGTATCATCAATTAAGGGACAAAAGGGAGGATATACCAAAGACATCTTTCTGTATAAGTTATAGACACCATTAATTTATAGTGATGCCATTTAGTCTTACTAATGCCCCTACTATTTTCATGGATCTAATGAATATAGTCATTTGAGACTATCCTAATCAGTTTGTGGTAGTCTTAATAGATGATATTCTTTTATATTCAAAGACAAGGGAAGAACATGAAGATCACTTGAGAATTGTATTGAAGACCCTAAGAAAGGAGAAGCTTTAGGCCAAATTTACCAAGTCTGAATTTTGGCTTCAAAAAGTTGCATTTTTTGTCAAATAATCTCAAAAGAGGGGATATCTGTTGATCCAGCAGAATCAAAGGTTATTGAATGAAGGTTTATACCAATAACGGTAACCGAGATCCAATGTTTTCTTGGTTTGGCTGGATATTATCTACGTTTTGTGAACGATTTTTCACGATTATCTAATCCACTAACCAGATTGACTTGAAAAGGAGTTAAGTTCATTTGGACGAAGGAGTGTGAAGAGAATTTCAAGGTGTTAAAAGAGGTTTATCCAGTTCACCTGTGCTCACAATACCTTGTAGTGGAGAAAGGTTAGTGATATACAATGATTCATTTATGAAGGTATTTGTGTTTGTTCTCATGAATAACAATATAGTGATATCTTATGCCTCAAGATAGTTGAAAACCAATGAGAAAAATTACATAACTCATGATTTGAAATTAGTTGCGGTAATCTTTGCATTAATGATTTGGAGGCATTATCTTTATGGTGAATAGTGTGATATTTATACTGATCATAAAATCTTAAAGTATATTTTGACACAAAAGGAGGAGAATATGCTCCAAAGAATATGGTAGTAGCTGATTAAGGATTATGACTGCTCAATTTAATACCACCCTGGAAAAGAAAATAAGGTTGCAAATGCATTAAGTCAAAAAGTCCATGATAGCTTATCCATGGTGAGGATCACAAAAGATCCAATATTTATCGATTTACAAAGGATGGATCTTGGAATTATAATGGACGGGGGAAAATTTTATCTTTCTCAAAAGAATGTTCAACCATCTATACTTGTGATGATTAAAGAGGTACAGAAAGAATATGTAGAGTTACAAAAGATGTTGAGAAATGTTCCTGAATTTCACATTGATTGTGATGAAATAATAGGGTTCATGAATCGGGTTTGTGTTCCTCACATCACATAATTAAAGAAGGAAATATTGGATGAATCTCATAGTTCTTCATTCTCTATTCACCCTGGAAGCACAAAGATGTATAGGAACCTAAAGGAGGACCTCTGGTGGGATGGTATGAAACAAGATGTTCCTAAATATATCTCTCGATGCTTGGATTTTAAGCAAGTTAATGCTGAGAGATAGAAGTCTAAGGGGATTCTACAACCATTACCTATACCATAATGGAAATGGGAAAACATCACTATGGACATTTTCATTGGAATTCCAAAAACATCCAAAGGCAATAATGCTATCTGGGTTATATTTGATCATCTTACAAAGTCGGCACACTTCATTCCTATTAGAGAAGATTTCTCTCTAGACCAGCTTTCCATGATATATGTGAATGAAGTGGTAAGATTGTATGGAGTAGCACATTCCATTATATCTGATCAGGATATGAGGATTACCTCAATGTTTTGGAAAAGTCATCAGTATACTCAAGATACAGAGTTGAGTTTCATAAATGTATATCATCCTCAGATGGATGGTCAGTCTGAGAGGAAAATTCAATATCTAGAAGATGTTTTGAGAGCATGCTCTATGGAATTCAAAGGTTGTTGGGATCAAGACCTATCTTTGGTTTAATTTTCATTTAACAATAGCTTTCAATCCAATATTCATATGGATCATTATAAAGCTCTCAATGGAATGAAATGAAAAACTCCAACTTGCTGGGATCATGTTGGGGAAAGAAAGAAATTAGGACCTGATCTTGTTGATGAGATGGTAGAAAAGGTAAGATCTATTCAACAACACATAAGATCAGCTCATAGTTGACAAAATATTTATGCTGGAAACTGAAGATAAGACCTAGATTTTGAAGTGGGTGATAAAGTGTTCTTATGAATATCTCCATGGAAGAGAGTCATGAGATTTGGAAAGAAGGTCAAGCTGAGCCCAACTTATATTAGAACTTTTGAAATACTGGATCGTTTTGGGAAGGTATATTACCGATTCGCGCTTCCACCAAATCTCTCTCAAGTTCATGATGTATTCCAAGTATCTCTCCTAAAAAGTACATACCTGATCCTTCACATGTAATAAGCTCAGAAGTTATACCGTTGGAGAAAGATCTTTCTTATGATGAACAGCCCATTGAGATTTTGGATCCCAGTGAAAAATTTATACGAAACAAGACCACTGTTTTGGTTAAAGGTTTATGGAGCAACCACCAATTAGAATAAGCTACATGAGAACTTGAGGATATGATGAGGGAGAGGTATCCCTATCTGTTTGTTACAAAGTGATGAATTTCATGGGAGAAATTCTTTTTTATGGAGGGTGTAATGTAATATCCTGAGATTTTATGAGAAATATTTGTTTTTATGTATTATGTTAAAAGGAACACCAAAAGAATATTTTACTACACACAATGCTCGCTTGGCTTGCATTACACGCAATTACGACCTTCCACGATAGCGTGTGTAGTACGCAATACCGGGTTTCACTAAAAAATGATATATTGTTATAATATTATTATGGACTAGCCGTTATGAATAGTATTAACAATATTTTAAATTTTATATCATTATTATTCATCTTAAAAATAATCTAGAACATGTTATGAGAATAAAATAAATTTTTCGGTTAAAATAAGTATTTTTTTAAAAATGCATTATTGTTATCTTTTGATGGTGCACCCACATTAAATATAGTTTTTCATATTAATATAGGTTAAATTTGACAAAATAAAATTTGTCTATGGATTTAGGGTATAAAAATTTACATTTTATAAATTTTTCATGTTATTTTGATAAATTTCATATTTTAATGAATATTAAACACACGCTATATTTTAATTTAAAAAACCTTATTCCATCGCAATAATTTATAAGGTTAAATTATAATATTGAATGGTTTTAAATTATAAATAGAATATATTTTTTTCCATTTAATAAAATTTATGTCATTACCATTAATTTTACATTGAATTCATTGGTAAAAAAATTTCAATATTTGGCAATGTTTTAACTTTTGAAACCTGTTTTCTTAACAACAAGATTAATTTTAAATTAATTACTCCAACATCTATGTTTTGAATTTCGAAAAATGGATTCCATATTTGAATTCCTTGTGTCAAAATTATGCTAATAGGTTACTTTTATTTTTTTTATAGTATGAATAGTAACCACGGTAATTTTTATTTACTGCAACTAAAGGTAAATCGGGTAATTAAGGGTAAAAATAAGATTATAAAATTACCCTAACACCTGCCAAAATACTATTGGATAACTAAAAGTCTACCGATATCATCTAAGGGTCGGAATAGATTCATTTTATGGACATCTGACCATGAAAAAAATTTAATTATTATTAAAACCAAAGAAAGTGACAACATGTCACACTCTTAAATTTTATATGTATAATAATTTTAATTTAGTGATAAGATTCATGCAACATCCAACATGAATAATATACAGAAATATAATAAAATTATCTATATGATGTGAATTTATTTATAATTTTTAGGGATTAAATAATTATCATTAAAGGTGACACAATAGTGATGTTGAAATTATTTTATTGATTGAAGTATTAAATAAATAGATTTAAATATATTAAAATAAATATTATATGAAATATTTAATATGATCCACGAATTTTATAGATAATTATGACATTTTATGAGTCTTTTAAATATTTTAGTTCGAACATATCTTCTATTTGGATTTTATTTTAATTCAAATAAATTAATAGTGTCAAAATTGAAACCATTGTTATTTTATTAAAATAACCTAATATGAAATTGTTTAAAAATCACAAAAATATTTAAAATTTATAAATTAAAATTTATATGGTCGAAAATGTTATAAATTATCCAATTATGGAAAATTAACAACACATAAGTAATTATTTATAACAATTTAAAATTTAGAATCTTATTACCACGAATAAAATTAAACAGATTAAATAAATATAAATTATCTTGATAAGGTTTAAAATAAATTTCCAAAATTTATAAATTTTATTGTTTGATGATATTACAACCCTATCTCATATAATATTATAATATGATTCATTTTTGGAGGTTTTTAAATGGGTTTTAATTTAATATAAATTAATATTTTTGAGGTTTCCAAAGGTGCCCCTCTTCTCTCTTATAAAAGGGCACCTCCTCTCTCTCCTCTATACACAACATTGTGCCTTCAAGCTCAGCCAACCCCTGTACATTACTCTTATAAACATCCCTAGTAATATCTGGAGGTTCTTGTATTCTCAAAAGATCAACTCTAGTCCCTTATGAGGAAGTTTAAAGGAAGCACGTCGAGGAAGAGGTAATCTCTTCTACCGATTCTTTCAAGTTTTTTCCTTATTCAACTTCCTCTTATTTAGTATCTACATTATAATGTAATAACATCAATATATCCCATATAATGATATGTTATTATAAAAATGGAACAACCCTATTTCACCTTCTATGCATCCTATGGAAAATTAAATCACCGCGCATGCGTACGTACGGAATACAGTCTCCACGCCATGGTGTAATCTGTTTTCCACCACCACCTTACATCGATGGGTATAATGGTGAAAATAATAACTTTGTATAATATTATTATAACATGATAATAATTCTGAGATATTCTACCATCCACTCCAATATCATTCAATAATTATGGGAACGATATCATTGCTTGTGCGTACGTGTGGCTTACCATCTCCACGGTGTGATGTGATTCGTTATTTGTGATATTCATTAAGCCATGATTATATAGACAAATGGAATGAATAAATATGATATATATTATACTAATAAAATTCATTAAATGGTGCATCTATATCCTAAAAGGAATAATAAGATGTTATTATACAAAACACACATAAGAACATAAAGCAATGAACTCCCGAGTAACAAATAGAAATGTAATATTACTAATTATAAGATAAGAATATGACCATATATGATATAATAACAATGAATATGATTCTATAATAAGTCAATGATATTATTTAAATCATTTTATAGGAGGTTCGGATACATACTAAGCATATCGGACATACGGTAAGGGAAAATCTCACAATCTCATTTTTATCCGAGATTGTTTTTACTTCAGAATTTACTGGGGCATATTTATCATCAAAATTCATGTTTCCTCAATATGTAATATTATTTCTATCCTCATAAAATTGTTAAAATCCAATTTTACCTATTGGTGAATGTTTTGTAAAAGATATGAAAGGAATCTTTTGTCATTTTCAGTAAGAGATACTTTTTGACTTTGCTGGCCAAAGTATGAAAAGAATGTTTTTTTACTTATACGACTTGAACGAATTTTTATGATTTCATAGAACAATGTTTCCATGAAGCTTCCTTTACATGTTTTCATGTTTATTTTTAATTAACTTATTTTAGTTTAAAATTCTATGACATGTTAAGAATGGAAAAATGTTTTTGAAGTAGAAATGATATTTTCCTCATGAATGGAGTTCAAGTGTTTTATCAAAATTATTTTCCATATAAGATAATATAGGGTTCTATTTATATCTCTATTTTTATATTGATTGGATTATGTTATGATGGAATTATATTTATGAAGTCCTTTTATCTTATATGGTTTATGTTATGATGGTATGATGTTTAAGAATCCCCTTTTTATTACATGGGTTATGCTATTATATATGATTTATGATTTTGTGGAACACATAGAATGGTTTCATTATGAGATGGGTGGGACTTATATATCCCTCCAATTCATTGGGAAAAGATTTATATCTCATGATATAGACATGGCTTGAACTTCAAGTTAATCTGGTTCAATGATACATAACTAAAACGAGGAGCTAACTCGGTTCAGAAATGGAATTTGTCCACTACGATGGTCTTGGCAATGAGTCTTGACTAGTAAGAAATTATTTTCTATGATTATGTGTGTATGCCACAATGTTCCATGTTTTATGTTACGATTATTGGGATTACATTTCACTACTATGATTTATCACATTATGATCTCTTTTGCTGGTTATGATTTTCAAAATGTTATGTTCTTATGAATATGATATGATTGATATTTCCTTTGTTTACCCTTAATATGAATTTGAACTCACCCTTTTGTATGTTTTCTTTTCCCAGGGTCAGCATGAAGGTTATTAAGTAAGATATTCCAAAAGGTACTCTAGATATGATGAAATAAACAAGAGACAATGTAGATTCTTTATGAACCAGTTGTTTATGTTACCAAGTTTCTAATGACACTATATCTATACGGTCCTATCATGGTTTTGTTATATGTTGTAATAAGTATGCCTCAAATCTGAAGTAATAACAATGTGCGTAAAGTGTGTGTCATTATACATTACATCGGGAATATGATAGAAAACATAATAAAATAAAATTCTTACTATCTTTGAAAATAATTAAATGAACTAATATTCATATCTTGGGGTGAGGAAACAAAACATGGTTGGTAATAAGTGATTAATAAGGGTTAAATATAGCATATTCTGTCATGTTTATATAAGAAATAATTAATATGGGAATGTAAATAAATGGAAACCCATTTTATTTGGTAATTAACTTGACAATGAATTAAATTCATGAATAATATAAATTAAGTAATATCTTGTATAACAATAATAACTATATTCTAAATGATAAAAATTTACAATATTTGGTTTCATTATCTCATACATTATGACATATCTACCATCAAGACCATTCTCTAATACAGTTTAGAACTATGTGTAAAGACTCATTTAATTTGAACACATCATTTTTATCATGAGACCTATTGATAGATATAAGGGATATATAATTTCATTCCCTACCCTTCACTACATATCTAATTCATCCATTATATATAATTTTTTTTATTTAATCCATAAATTATATGGCATATAAAGAAACATCAATATTGAGAAAAGAATACATATTATGAATAATTTCCTAGTCAATCCAACAACATTCAAAGTAAAAAATATATGTAGGAATGGTATACGGTTTAGGAACTAATCATAAACATTATACAATTATTAAGGATATATGTGGTAAATTTAACATTCAAGAATCAAAATAATGTTAATTTTTCAATGGAACGGTTGGGAGAACGAAATTGATAAGGAAGGATAATTAGTCCATTGAAAACATTGAATTTTTAATAAAATTGCATATATAGGAAAATAATGAAAAAGAACTAAAATTTTAAAATAATAATTCAATTAGATTTTTCATATTAAAAACTTGAAAACATGTATAAGAAGATAAATATTATAAAATGGCTATACCAGTATGGAATTCTATCAATCCCATATAAGTAAAAAAAATTATTTCATTATGTTAAAATAATTAAAAAAATTTGAAAAAAATTATATAAATGTCACATTTAAACCTTTTAAAATTTCATTAATAACTTACTTCTTTTAATATATCATTTTAGTAAAAAACTGACTTCTGAAATTATTTTGAGAATTTTGTATATGAAATAAAAATATTTCCAATCATAAGATAAATAATATTAGTTTTTATTTTGAACATTTTATTACGTGATTAATGTAATAAACAGTGGAACTGTTGAAAGAAAATATAGAATCACATTAAATATCTATAGGATATGAAAATAGATTTATTTTAATAAGGATTGGATATAATATTTATTCCATCTAAATAAGAGTAAAAAAAGTTATATTTTAAAATAAATTCTTACCACTTTGAGAAAATTTATATTTTAAGCCTATGATATAATTAACTCGATTTGAAACATTAATATGCATGAATAAATATGAAACCATGTTAAATACATAAAATTGGTAGTATAAGCTTTATTTAAAAGTTAATAGGTGTATGCTAATTAATATGCCTCAATGGTGTGGAAATATAAATGAAAATCTATTTCCTCATGTCTTGTTTCATTTTTACATTTTCAAGCCTCTTATATGATAAATATATATTTATTAAAAATATATTAAATATCCATAATAAAATATATTTTACCATGTATGATTGACTTATTACCTTTTATCACCCCTTTGTTAATAAATCTTTTTTAAAATCAATATTTTGGGTTACAACATATATGTTATTCGTGTTTGTTTTGGTTTTGAAGTTGTGTTCCTTTTATATTGATCAAGATTAAATCATATGAATAATTTTAATCATGCAATAAATATAATACATATTCAGTATATAGTTATATATATTCATCCATAAATGTATAAGTAGGAAAATATATTAAACTTGTCACAACCCCCTCTTTCCCGAGTGTAAACCACCTAAGTGAGAAATGAGATAACAATGATGTTGAATCCCTGAGTCCTACCACTATAATTAAATTGTGTAGTGACTAGCACTGAGGGTATAATAAACATAAATATGGAAGGAATTACTACCTATGAGAACATGAAAAAATATAAAGATAAGAAATGTACCCAAATAAACACATACTCAGACATATATATTTTGAAATCCCTAGTTTAGACATGAAATTCCATAAAGTATTATAATAATTGAAAGAAAATATACAATAAAAAAAGTAAAATATGGAAGAAACCATGAATCCCAAACAACTCCATCAAATCCAAAAGCGTGTAATATCATACCCTATCAATAACCGACTAGATGACTTGAATAACAGTTTATATATACGTAGGGTGATCTTAATAGTGTACTCAGTAGGATCCACCCTAGAGACTCTTGTGAAAAATATAATGAAATCATGGTAAATCACTATGAAAAATAATGAAAATGACTCGTCACCTAAAAAGGTATACCATGTTCCCAACCTCACCATGGCTAAATATCACCATGTATAGCAAAAAATAGATCATATAATATATTAATGCTTAATCAATGTTAAATTTCTCCCACCACCCCACTACTTTTCTAATTTTCTCCATATTTTTACATCCTTATCCATCTCTATCCAAAATAAACCAATCCAAATGCACATAGGATGGGAATCACAACATGAACCATGTAAATAACATCAAAAAATCTACATTTTAATTTATAGTAACAATGTATTTTTCATGATCCACCACAACATGTGTTACATGTATCAGGCATTAAGATATTTACCTAAATCCATCACACCCCTACACTAAGTATGGTACCTCAAGCCATCACAACTTATAAACATCGTACCTATAATAATCCTTCATATACTATATTTAGAGATAATTGTGTGTAAAATTATGAATATCTCTAAAAAAACTCTCGAAAAATATAAGGGAAACTAAAATATATGAATAAAAAAAGTAACTATCAGGAGAAGAGAGTTCGGATAGATGTGGTAGCCATCCATCCTATCCTTACACTAAGATATTTGGGAAAACAAACTCCATGAGTTCACTAGGTGTCAAATCCCCTAATGATTATTGGTGTGGTAGAATATGAAATTATAGAATATACATGATATAATATATCACACAACCACATAATGGTTGTAATCAATGCAATGAATAAATTTTATCTAACATCCTTCAGTCTCCTTCTTATCCCAGATAAGACCAGATATTCAATAAACACACACAAATTTGAACAAGATACAAAAATACCATTATCTTTTTATCAATTTCATATGTTAATTAATTTATTAGACATTAAATTAACCATTAAAATTATTTCACATTATATTACATTAATTATTAGTGAAAATTTTATTCCCCTATCCATAATCCAAATTCAGTACATGGTTTATCATGATTAACAACTTTTGAGCATTTTCATTTTAGCAAGTCAAACCCATTCAGTGATGGATTATTTTTCATTATTATAACAATTCTATAAAACATGTACTCTAATAAATCAATCATAAGATAACTGTAAGAGAAAAAATGAAAATGATCATATCTAGTTGCCACTACAATTGATCAAGGAATACAAATAAAATAAAAAATGCAGACATCATCCATTAAATAGATTTAGAATTGAGCATCCCAGCTTTCAATATCAAATCAATGTGTGACCCGATATTAAAGATATTACATCATGTAATGTGATATCCTCAACACCCACTTGCATATCATGATGCATCTAACCATCATAGGAATCAACTTATATCACATCATTGGTTCCTACCCACCCATATAATGTCTTTCATCCCATTTTCATCCATATTTGGATCACATCACATCATGTACAAAATCTCACATAAAGATCACATCACATGATCCAAAAAGAACATCATAGCCAATACTGAAATCTTGGACATTAAAAACACATCTATCCTAAAAATATAAATGAACATGTTCATCTCCAAACATAAGGAACTAGGGTTTTGAAATAATATTCGAAAATAAATCCCTCATAATTATCTTTATCACACAACTAGTTAATATTACATCTTGAATTATGTAATTAATTATTCACAAGAGAAAAATATTTGAATCCTATGGAATTAAACTACAACAGGATACTAAAATAGTTAAATAATTAACTCAAACATTCTCCTAAGAATACATTCCATTTTTACTAGACATTGATAAGTATCATGTTCATTAACATTCCTTTTCATTTTTATCAACATTATTAACATGAATTATTAGTGTATACATCATTTATCAATTACTTCAACACAGTAAAGAAAAAAATTATTTATGAATATTCATTTAATAAATTTAGTTATCATGAAATTGAAAGAAATAATGGATTCATTAAAGCATGTCTGTTATTTAATTCTTAAGATAATTAATCTTTTAATTCCCAATTTATGTTATTTGAAATATTCAATAAAGAAATAAATTCAAATCCTTATCATCACATGATATGGAAGTAATCATAACATAAATTGTCGAGTATCTAGAAAATAAATAGGAAAATATTTATGACAGTATAAAACATTGACCTGTGATTGCAATACTATTTATAATTAATCATGATAAATATTTATTAGTTTTATACATTTTTTTACAATTGGATAAACAATAAAATCTATATAATTTTATGTAAATATAAATAATAATGAACGAATACACTAACATAATTGTTTCAAAATTCTTTTCATGAGAAAATACCAAAATCATAGGTCCCAATGACCCCTCTCCTAAAATAGTTGCATCACTCTAAAGTTGTCCCCCCTATAACTGAACCATTTAAAAAACAGAAAAACTCTAATAAGAGGAATGTAGATAAATTAAGATCACATTTCTAGAAGATGTGGGAGAATAAAAATGGAGTGATTTTGAGGAAAATGGGTTTAACATACCGCAAATCACCATAGATAAAATATTATAGGTTGGGATTAATACCTATCAAATAGATCCAAAAATTCTTAAAGAGAGTGTTGTAGATTGCCTAAAATTATAGAGAGATCCATATGTTTTGAGAAAACCTAAAGAGTTATTTCATTTAAAAGAATTCTTCACTATTCATTATTACATAATGAAATCATTTCACAATGTGAAAGTATTGTATTTTGTTTTCTGATAAAATTAGTGTTACCTCAAACCATTTAATCCCGATATAAATTATTTCATGAAGATCCATGTTAACGAGACTTACACTAGACATGAACCAAAAATTCACAATGTGAATCCCATATATGTCATGAATTATACATACAGAAAACCACTATAAAACAAATACTTATTAAACATTTCTAGGACTCCCCAGAGCACCAAAATCTTTAGAAACATGCAATAGGAAAAGTAGATAGATTTGGGACCATATATTAGATGCCTCCAAAAACATTATCATCATCATGAATTAAAATAACTTTTGGTGAAAATTAAAAATTGGGTCATACAAATAGCCAAACTATGAGATACCTCTCAAATTAATCACCATCATAAGAGTTTAACCACCTCATCAGATGAACAATTTAAAAAACACACATTAGGGAAAAACAACTCAAAAAACTCTCACAAGGGATAAAACTCACAATTGTGATTAAATGAATGAAAATAAATTAGAATAAACCATATCAGTAGGCAAGAAGGTCAACATACATAAAAAAACAATAAAAAATTTGATAAAAACATTAAAAAAACATGGGATACTGAAGTACCTTTGTGATGAATTGTTTTAACCAAGTCTTTGTATTTATTGGTAACTATCGTTTTTTTAGCAGAAGGTTTAGTTTTCCTGGAATCAGATCTATATACATTGTATTCAATTCATCAGATCGAAAATAATCAGAGGAATAATGTATTGTTTTTAATTGGATTATATCTTTTGTCTAATAAAAGAATGGATGTAGTTACAGAAGAGTTTTGAGAGAATAATGTTTGATGTTAGGAGGTAAAATGTTTTTATACTTTCTAAAAGGAAAACAGAAAATGATTTTGTAGTCAATAAGTTATCATAAGTCATGAAATCATTCTTGATAAATTATTTTGATGAAACAGTGGAGAGGTTTGAAGAATATCAGATTTTAAAAATGAATATTCCTAATCAAATTTTCATAATAAATTTTTCGTAATCAGAATCTTGTTGTCATATTTTCGTAATAAAATTTTTTTACTATAATTATATAGAGAATCCTAACAATCATTATGAGAGAATCATCTACTTCATTCTAAGAGAATAATAACTTGTATTCTGAGAGTATAATAACTAGAAATATGAGAGAATTGTAACTAGCATTCTGAGAGAATAGTAAATAGAATTCTAAGAGAATCATACCTATCATTCTGAGAGAATCATAACCATCATTTTGAAAAAATCATAACTAAAATATTATAGATAATCATAACCAAAATTCAAAGAGAATCATTACTACAATTTTGAGAGAATTGTAACCAGAATTCTAAGAGAATGATAACCATCAGTCTATAGTGTATCATTATGGAAATTTTGGGAAAATTATAACTGGAATTCTGTAGAGAATTATATCTAACATTATTATTATGAGAAATAATTCTTGATGAGAAAATTAAAAATAATAATTAACATGGTAAAACATGACATTCAATTTTTCAAAAATATCAGAGAAATCTAATGAGGTTTGATAATGTCAAACATGAAGTTTAAATGAGATATATTTTTCTAGTTTTGAGATTTTATGAAGCGTGGAATGTTTTCAAGATTCCTACTCTAGGTTTCTGAGTTTCCTATAAATACATTCTCATATCTCCTATTCATAATCAAATTTCTACTGATTCATGAAAGGAAGAGTACTAGAGATACTATAGTGGAATTTCTCATTGTATTAAAGGAGAATTGTTTTGAGAATTGTAGAAGAGTGTGATTTTTTAAAGACTGATTTTGAGTTCATTGTATTGAAAGAAATCATATCAAAAATAAAACATCACAGTATTTAAAGAAATATAATCTAGAATATAGCATTATTTTATTGAAAGAATTTGGATCTAGAATACACCATAATTATGTTGAAAGAAATATAATCTATAATACATCATCATTATATTGAATGAAATCGAATCCAAAATACATCATCCTTGTACAGATAGAAATCTGATCCAAAATCAAGCATCATTGCACTAAAAGAAATCAGAGCCATATTCCCACATCATTATAATGAGAAAATCAGGATCCAACTTCATTTCATTGAGAGAATAAGATCTATCCAAATGGGACTAAGGATTTATACATATCATTTGCCGAGAATTTTCAATAAATACATTATAATTTTTATTTTATCACTTGTTTTACATGAAAACATTATTAACTGATGGGAGTCAGCATAATCATTCATATCATGAGATATATGGAGTCTAACTAGATTTGGAAAAAGTTGTATTCACTTCTTCATATGATAATATTTCCATAGATCCATGGGAGTAGATGTGAAAAAATTTAGTTTCTCACACTGAGATCTAACCTTGTAAATCATGTGTACTTGTCATTCATACCTACTTTTCCATGTATGATTATTCAATAAAATTTAATAAGGATATAAATATTAATAGGTTGTAGGTTTTATGTTTCAAAATGATTTTAAACTTATAAAAAGTGAACAAATGATGAAAACTACCCTTCTAAATTGTTATTAGATCCTCGTAACATATAGATATATTATAGGTATGTCTCCCATGTTGAATATTTATCATAGATAATATAAATTATGTCAATTTTTGGGTAATTCCAACATTTAATGGATGAAATTATTATGGATTGAAAATATGATGATCCCTTATCTCTTATCATATGGATTGGACGTTTTATATGATTTCAATATTGGTTTTCCACCTATTAAGAAAGATTTTCCCATTAATGTTTCTGATAAATAAACTTAGAAGTTGATTGAATGCCCATAAATTCAATACATATGTCCTTATCATAAATTTTTTATCAAATGGTGATTGGTATTGAGACTTCAAAAATTATGTGGGACAAGCTGGAAAGTGTTTTTGAAGGGAATAAAAAGTCAAGGAAAAAAATATAAAAATATGGCAAAGTAATTTTGAATACATCATAGTGATAGATGATGAAAAAATAATGAATAATTCAGTAGAGTAAATAAAAATTTCTTCAATATCATTTGAATTAGATTTGTACTAGAATATTCTACCATTGTGAAGAAACTCTTGAGAATATTTCTAGATTGCTGTGATTCTAAAATATCATAATTAAATGATAAGGATAATATATCTCTTGATGAGATGCATAACATTCTTGTTTCTTAGGAAATGAAGAAAGCTATAATCTTGACAAATAATAAGAAATATGGAATGGATTTTGAGTCTATGTGAAAGATAAAAATATAAGATATCAATGAAGATGATCTTTGTGAGTCTATTGATAAGGAGGAGGATGAGTTAAATGAAAATATAATGTCTTTTATATCGATGAATAATTGAAGAGGAAGAAGAATTCATAGAGGAAATATTCCAATCAAATGTATTGAGTGTATTAGAATAAGTCACTTTACTATGAATTTCTCTAACAAGAATGTTAGAGAATATCAAGATGATTCTAAATTAAAACCATGATAAAAAATGTGGAAAAAAATGATAAAGACGATATTTATTCCAAAAAATTAAAGAATATGGTTTCTAGAAAAAAATATTATTATTGTGAGTAATATGGTTGAATCATACTCAACTGGAAATAATTCTTCTAAAGATGAATGTTTAGAAAAATTCAAAACCTTCATTTAAAAATTTTGAGAAAAAAATTGACTCCTCAGAGAGAGAAGATGGTGGTGAAGTATTTTATAGAGAGTATAAATTGAGAACCAATATTGTTGTATGTATTGAGAAAAAAAACACTTAAGAATGAAATTAGAAAATGAAAAAATATCATAAAAAAAGTTTTTATGGTGGAAATTTATTTATTAAGCAAGAGGATGAATAAATTTTGGATATTTTATGTTACAAAAATAAAATTTATTGATAGGGAATGTTTATTGAAGATATTGAAAATAGTCTTGAAGCTAAGGAATAAAATTTTAACAAGATTCAATAAAAACTTTTGGAGTCTAGTAGCACAGTGAAGAAGATGACTAAAAACTTCATCAAAGATATCAAAGTAAAATATAAGAATTCTAATGATTTTGAGAAGTCACTTTATGAGAATCTAGTGAAATATTCTCCTACAAAAATGATTTTTCATATGCTTCATTAAATATTTTAGGTTCTGAAAAAGTTATAGGGAATGCTTGGGTAGGTAATGGAAGTGAGAAATCTATCAATTCTACATATGTAAAAAAGCTCACTCAAAAGAAAAATATGGTCTACATCCTAAGTATGTTAGAGCTGAAAGAAGTTACCAACCTCAACAAATTTTTTTTAGAGAAATGTATTTATTGAATATAAAATCATGAATGAAAGGTTATTTATGGTTTTGTGGAATCTATGGGAATACGGCTTATACTTTTTGGCACAACATACCTCTACCTAGAATAAGGTTTGAAAAATGTGGAATAAATAGTGAAAGATGAAATAGAAACACTCGTAACTCATACAAAGTTATAAAGATGAATTCATAATATGTTAGAAAAATTCCCACAAAGAATAAATTTTAATTTAATGAAGAAGTTTGTCGAAGATGAAATAATTCTAGACATTATGCATAAAGATGAATGAAACCCCTTCTAGAACAAGTTTCTTATGATATAAAAGAATATATAGATGAAAAAATATGGGTAAATAATGAGCTTTTATTGTTGAGATATCTTTGAAGGCAAGTAATAGGACCAAACCATGGATTCATGATACTGGTTGTTATTCACATATGACAAGTGAAATGAAAATATTGAAACATTATGAATGTCATAATGGATGAGAGGTTACATGTAGAAATGATTGTTTATTAAAAATCAGATGAATCAGTATGGTAGAGATTTCACTGGATAAATTTAAATCAAAAAAAAATTTACTTGTTGATGGGATAAAACACAACCTACATAGTGTATGTCATCATTGTGATAATGGAAAAAAAGATATATTTAGAAAAGATTCTTGTATTATAAATAGATTGAAAGATGGATAAGTCCTTACCAAAGTGGAAAGAACTAGTGGGAATCTCTTTCAAATAGGAAAATTACAAAATTCTTATTACTTGAGTGTTATGGATGAAAAAACATTTTAGCATGGAAGACTTGGTCCACATGGAAAGAATATCCTGAATTGAATTTCTAATGTTGAAATTATACGGAATTTTCTAATATTTAAATGAAGAGATAATGCAATTTGTATTATATTCCAGAAAAGAAATATGACAAAAAAGTCAAAAGGGAATTCAGATTTTATCTAGAAATCCACTTGATCTTATTCATTCTAATATGTGTGGGTCTATGAGATATCAATGAAAAAAATTTTATTTATACATTATCACTTTTATTTATGATATTATTCAGATGAAAAAACATCATGTTCATGAAGAAAAATACTAAGGCTATTCAATTGTTTAAATACATCATATTAGAAGTTGAGAAAGAATATGGGGTGTTCATGAAGAAGATATGAACAAATAATTGTACTGAATAAAAAAATGCTATATTTGAAAATTTTCTAAGAAAGAATTGTATTAATAATATCTATAGTTCTCCCTATAATAAACAAAAAAAATCGTGTAGCAGAATTAAATAATAGAAGCTTTGTTGAAATCAAAAGAATTATGTTGGAAGAATACAAACTATAAATTTTTTATTGGAGAGAAAATATTTGTACAACTATACATATTCAAAATAGATGTTTATTGAGACCTAAAAACATCTTGAGTCATTATAAAATAGGTTATAACAAAAAAACCATCATAGAAATACTTCAATGTTTTTAGAGGTCCATAATTTCTCAGAATAAAAAATCTGGACTTGGGAATGTTTGATGAGAAAGATGAGAAAGGAACTATCCTGGGTAATTCACTAAATGGGAGAAGATATAAATTTTGTAACAAAAATTTACAAAATATATAGGACACATATTATGTGAAGGTATTTTAAAGTGAATGTTTCTTAACAAAGTATGTTGAGAATTTTGAGGAGGATAAATTGGATTTTCCCAATAATAGGGAATGTTATTCAAATAATTCTTATTCAGATTAATAAGAAGCATGTGATGTGGAAATTATAGATGGGAAATAAAAATTAAAATTTCCTACTATATGAAATAATTTTTAATATGAAAACATTATTGGGAATCAGAAGGCTCCAGTTCAGACCAGAAGAAAGTTAAGATTCAAAAATTAGAGATCACTTATCTCTAAAGTTGATCCAGAATCTATTCCAAAGGCTATTCAACATAAGGAATGGGTGGAGCCAAGGTTTGAAGAGTTAGATCATATTTGAGAAGAATGAAAAATCAGTACTTATTCCATGGACCGCAAATAAAAAATTTATCAAAACCAAGTGGGTTCAGAGAAACAAATTGAATGAACATGGTGATTATTCAAGAAATAAAGCAAGACTTGTTTGTAAAGGATATGAATAGGTGTAAGGTGTGTATTTTGATGAAACTTATTCCATAGTTTCAATATTGTAATCTATTATAATGTTTCATTAAGTGTCTATATAATAGAATTAAAAAATTTAGAAGATGGATGTAATGTTAAATTTCTCAAATGGTGAAATTGACTAAGAATTCTATATCAAGCAACCATGTGGGTTTCTACATTATGAGGATAAAAACAATGTTCATAAATTGAAGAAATATTTATATGTGATGAAACCAAATCGACACGCATGGTATTCAATTATTTACTATTATTTTATAATGATGATATTTTCTAAAGAAATTTTTATTGCAACATTTATGTGAATCATTTCGACTCTAAAATATTAATTACAATTGATTGTGTGGATGATACAATTTTTTTGTGGATGAAGAAAATGTTTGTGAATATTTTTCTGAATAATTGATGAAGAATTTCGAAATTTCAATGTTGCGAAAATTAATATTCATCCTGGGATAACAAGATCAAAAAATATAAAATACATATTCTTATCTCGAGAAAATCATTCCCGAGAATTGGTAAAGAAGTTTTTGATAGTGGAATCTAAAAAAGATTCAACTCTAACTTCAATGAGAAAAACGTTGAGAAATTATGAATCTAGAATAAGTGTGAATCAAAAAGACTTTAAAAAGCCGATATGAAGTCTTCTTTACCTTATTGCTTCAATGCCTGATATTTTTTATGTTGTGAATTTGTGTACCAGGAAACAAAATAATCTAAACTAATCACATATATTCAAAAAAATGAATTCTGAGATATTTCAGTCGAACAACTTCACTTGGGTTGTTCTTAAAAAAATTTTAGATGATGTTTCATTGTTATACTAATACCAATTGGGCTTGATTTTGTTATGATAAAAAATAATCCTTAGGTGGAACATTTCTCTTTGGTGAATGTTGTGTGTGTTGGCATAGTCAGAAATAGTTTTTAGTATCATTGAACATAGTTAAGTCTAAGTATATTGTTGCTACCTAGGCTAGTAGTCAAAAGATGTGGATAAATGTTCAGTTGGAATATTTGAAAGTGTATTTCTATGAACTATTGACGATACCTTGTGATAATCAAAGTGCAATTAAAATTTCTATAAATCATATCCAACATTTAACATGAATACATATTGATATAATGTTTCATTTTATAAAAGAGAATGTTTCAATTAGAGATTTTTTTCTTGAATACATTTCAACAAGGTATCAGATTGCTGACATCATTACAAAAAATATGTTGAAAGAATAGATTGTGGACTTTATATTGTAACTAAATATTCATCCTCCTCATATGTCTTTCTAAATAAAACAAAGAAGAACTCCTGCCTTGCTTTGGATTATGTTGAAAATGGTGGAGGAAAGGTAAACAACATTGTACAGTGTAAATTTTTTTTACATATCCTTTTTTTATGAATCTGAATTTTTGGTTATCATATAATGGGGTAGAGAGATAATATGAGAGAAAAATAAAGCAGGAAAAGAAATATTGGGGGATAAAAATAAAATGTATGAAAAGAAAATTGGGGAGAGTTTTTCCTTATATGGCCACAAAATTATATTTCCACCAAACGATGGAATTCCTTCAAAAACCACTTTATACAGTTGGGTTGTGTCAGGACACTCCCTTTTAAAAAAAGATAAAATTTGATAAAATTAAAAAAATGTGAGTTGTGGAAAAAATGATTGTTTAAAAAGTTGGTAATGACGGTTTTTATAAAATCCAAAAGGGGAGATTGATGTTCCATTATGATAAATTGTTTTAACAAATAATTTTTATTTATTGAAAACAAATATTTTTTTATCAAAATGTTTTTTTCCAAGGATTAGATCCATATATATTGTATTCAATTCATCAGATCCAAAAGAATCAGAGGTAGGATGTATTTATTTTTGGGAGTCTGTCTTTTTTTTAATCAAAAAAAGAATGAAGTTGTAAAAGAGTTTCAAGAGTATATAGTGTAAAGTAAGGAGATAGAATGTTTTCAAACATTCTAAATGAAAATCAGATGATACTTTTCAGATCTAGAATTTCTCATAAGTTATTGAAACATTAATGATAAATTTTTTTGATGAAATGGTGAAGAGGTTTGAAAATATTTATAGTTTAGAAATGAATTTTTATAATCCGATTTTTATAATCATATTTTCTTAATCTGATATATGTAATGTGATTTTCTTAATCCGATTTTCATAACCACTATTCTACATGGAATCATATCCAATATTCTAAAAGAATCATAACCAACATTCAATTGTAATTGTAACCTGCAAATCCAAGAGAAACATCACAAGCATTCTATGTGAATTGTAACCATCATTATAAGAGATTCGTAACAAGCATTATGAGATAATCATAGCCATTATTTTGAGAAAATATTAACCAGCATTCTATAAATAATCATAAAAATAATTCTAAAATAATCATAACCACTATTTTGAGAGAATCGTATCTATAATTCTGATACAATCATAACCAGCATTCTGCAATGAATTGTAACAAGTATTCTATGAAAATCTCTACGATTATTCTATAGAGAATTATGAATATTGTTATTTTTTAGGAAATAATTTATAATGAGCCGATTACAAAGAATAATTAAAGTGTTCAAACATGATATTCACATTTTCATAAATCATTGAGAAATCTAAGGAGGTTTGATGAAGTCAACAATGAAGTTTAAATGTGAGAAAGATTTAGAATTTTGAGATTTTATGATTTGTGGAAAGTTCTCGTGTTTCCCGTTCATGGTTTCTATGTTTTCTGTTAATATATGCGTATATGACTTGTTTATAAATAAATTTCTAATTCCATGTAAAAGGAAGATAACTAGATAAATTGATATGTAATTTCTCATATTGTTAAAGGAGAATTTTTTTAGCATTCTATAAGTCTATTATTTTTTATATATTGAGTTTTATTTTTTTTATTGAATGAAATTGGATCTAGAATATAGTATTATAGAACTGAAAGAAATTGAATCCAAAATATAACTTAATTATATTCAAAGAAATCTGATCCAGAAAAAAATCATTGTTTTTTAAGAAATAAGATATAGAATATATCATCATTTTATTGAATGAAATAATATCAACAATCCAGTATCATTATATTGAAATAAATCAAATCTAGAATATAGAGCTTTTTTATTGATAAAATAAAGATCTAGCATCATCATATTAAGTGAATCAAATCTAGTCAAATCAGACTGAGGATTTGGATGGAGCATTTATGGAGCAGTTTCAATAACTACAATTATTTTTATTTTCTCAACTGTTTTAAATGAAAAAAATTTAATGTGATACCTATCGGGAGATAGAATGTGTCTAATGGGATTTGGCACAAGTTGTATTTACATCTTCACAATTGTAAATTTTCATGGACCCATGGGAGTGGCTTGGGTAAGGACGTAGGTTCTCACAAAGTGGTAAAATATTATAAATCTTATGTTCTTTTCATTCATAAGTACTTTTACCTGAATGTGTATTCAATAAATATTTGTAAGGATATATATTATAACATGTTTCAGGGGTTATGTTTATACATGTTTTGAAACTTATAAAATGTAAACAACTTATTCACCCCCACCCCTTCAGAGTTGTTATTCTATTAATGGAACATCAGTTACATAATGATTAAATTTTACTCACGTTCCTAGGTGCTCTCCTCTATGCCACCATGACTCTACAAGACAGAAATGAAGGGAATGTAATTCTAATAAAACTCATTCTCTTGGTAGTTTTGTATCATCCCAAACCTCTCCTCAAAGGTCACATCATCATCATAAAATTATCTTTCCCAAAATGATTATGTGATATTCATTATGATGATAATAAAGTAGTTGTGACATGTGAAAAAAAATCATGTATCTAGATTGTCTATGTGAGATTTGGTATCTGATATGGAATAACTCCAACACAATCCAACTCCTAGAAAGACTCAAAATATCAAAGAGGAATCTTACTCCCTTGACAAAACATTTTCTACCAATGATGAGGCTTCACCTTCAAGAACAAGTAATCTCTAACAAAAAATACTAGAAGCCAACTCATTTGTTTGGAAAATGATTTTTGATGATCATGCACCAAGTTCCCCCTATTTTAAATTACCCATACTATCTTTATTGTATTTTGTACTACTTTAGGCCCAAAAATTTCTTTTTCTCCAACCTCTATCCTTTAAAATAGAGAATGTAAATTTCATCTATAAAAATATTCAATATTTGAAATATCAATGGTGGAGTTGAAGATATTATTGTATGAAAAATAGACAAAGGGAATGTCTCTCATCCATGAACCTCCAAAATATAATACACAAGAGTGAAATAAGACTTCATGTGTTTGGATAGTCCTATCAATATATGTAACAACCTATAATGATAAAGGGTTAATTGAATAAATGATATGAATCATGTCAACAAGGTTCATCATCCTTTTTGGGAGCCTACCTGATTATAACTCCACAATTATGTGTGCTTGGCCAGGGGTAGTGATCAAGATGGGAGACCTTATGGGAAGATTTCTAGGGCGTGTGTGAGTGAGGAAAATGCACACATGAAAGGACATGTGTTGGTTTATGGAAAAATCATTAGTCATATGACCCGTTCGGGCATGTGGGTGGGCCCCCTGTATGAGGACCACATGTCTGTGGGGAAACTGGGGGTACCTGGTGGACCAGGACCCGACGACCATGTAAAGGCGGGGTGGTTGTGCTGTCATCGGGTCCTAGTTGTCACATTTGGTAATATAGGAATGTTCCCATCCAAAAGTTCAGTGAACTACCATGGATAAAATGTAGGGCCCACAATGAGGATGTTGTGCTCTAAGGGGTGGGGTGGTGATTATAACACCCCATAATGATTAAGGGTTAAATTACTAAATGATATGACTCATGTCAAAAAGGTGCACCTTACTTTTCTGGAGCCTACCTGATTAGAACTCCAGAGTAAAGCGTGTTTGTCCTGGAGTACTGATCATGATGGGTGAACTTCTAAGAAGATTCACAGGGTGTGTGTCAGAGAGGAAAAAGCACACTAGAAAGGATATGTGTTGGCCTGTGGATAAAATCATTAGTCATATGACTCGTTCGGGCACATACGTGGGCCCCTGGGTTAGGACCACATGTATGTGGGGAAACTTGTGGTACCTGGTGGGATAGGACCTGACGACCATATTGAGGTGGGGTGGTTGTGATGTCATCAGGAACCAATTGTCACCTTTGGTATCAGAGGAGGAACCTGACCTTATGTGCAGTGTAAAACCTGGGTTAAAATGTGGGGACCATAACAAGGACGTTGTGCTTTAAAGGGGGGGGGATTGTTACACCCCAGAATTATAAATTGTTAAATGACTAAATGATATGACTCATGTCAACATGGTGAACCTTCTTTTGCAGGAGCCTACAAGTTTAGAACTACATAGTTAAGCATTCTTGACTTGAAGTAGTGATCAGGATGGGTGACCTTCTGGGAATATTCCGAGGGTGTGTGTGAGTGAGGACAAATCTCACTAGAAAGCACATGTGTGGGCATGTGGGGAAAATCATTATTTTGATGACCCGTTCGGGCACGTCAGTGGGCCCCTGGGTGGGGACCACATGCCCGCGGGGGAATTGGTGGTACATGGTGGGCCAGGACCTGACGACCATGTTATGGTGGGGTGGTTTTGCTATTATAGGGACCCGGTTTTCATATTCTTAACATCGTTATGTGAATGAAAATATGTTCAAATGTATATATATGATCCAAAAGCATACGGAAGACATCTCTACACCCTAGAGGTTAGTGAGGATCTTGATCATAGATGGTCATCCTTAGGACTGCATGTCCTTACCCCACCTCTTCCAGATATTTCCATGAAACAATATTCTATTGAGCTTGACTCCCAGATTACTATAAAGTTGGATCACTTCCTAAAATGTTCATATATTGTAGATATATAATTATAGGCATCTTAAGGTCAAGTCCAAATGTGTATTCTGTCAATTGATATTTCCTACCACTTCTATAGTGGAATATGTAATTCCTAGAGGAAACCACTTGGAACACAGTTTTTAACCCTCACATTCAAACAGATCAAACATATGGGAAAAAACTCTACAACTGTACACTATAACCTATGCCACCAAAATTTACCTTTCAAATCATGGTAAATCATTTTATCATTGGGATGTACCCCCAGTTATGAGATATAGAATTGATGGAGAACCATATCACGCATCTCAAAAGGTAAAAGTTAGTTCCCTATGACAACACAAATGGATTTAAATCCACAAAAAGTCATTAGGGCCATCACAAAACACAACTCAGTCCCTCCAAACCTCCACCTCAGAATTCCCTAGCGGGAACCCCTCCAACTATTGCCACAATTATGACTACATCATCATTTAAATAAGAAAATGTATTTCCCAATCCTACATAATATATTTACTCCACAATGAGTGTTATTCTATTACTTTATTGGATTCTCTAGTTTTGAAAGCATCGTCAATACATGACATCATCCTCAGTGCATTGGCTACCATATTTCCAATACAAGGAGTAAAAAAATTTCAAATTCATAAACATGTAATAATTTCATCCACTTATGTGCAATTAAGTTCATGTCACGAATGGATAAGACATAAAAATGGCTCGTGTTGTTAGTAAAACCAAAAAAATACTCACCCTATAGGTATTTTCTGAACAACATAAAAGAAAAAACCACTTCCACCCACTCATGAACATAGGTGGATGATTTAAGACGCTAGATACATTACTATGAAAACACTAACAAACATTTGATATCTACAGTATTAGAACATATCCCAATCCAAGACACAATGTGTCCCAAAAATTCTCTAACTAAAATTTTTAGGGTAGAAAAAATTATTGATGTCTTAAAAGACGCCTCCCTCAATTGTTGAAAAAATTCCTTAAACCATTTAAAAAATAATAATCCACGATCCTTTCCGATCAATGCTATTAGAGGAATCCCAATCTGAGAAAAATAGTCTATGAAACTCTTGTAATAGCGTGAAAGACCATGTATGCTCTATACCTTTTCTATTAACCTATGGGAAAACTATGAAAAAACCACATCAATCTTTGAAGGATCCAAAGTTACTATCTTCTGGGACACAACATTCCCCATGAAACAGACATCACAATCCCAAAACCAACACTTTAATAGAATTATGAATAGATTATCATAAAAAATATATCCAAAAACATCATATATATTATCTACATGATCCTCCTTAGACATGGATTAGACAAGGATGTTGTTAATGAAAACCTCCATGAAATTATACATGAACACTCCAAAAATTGGATTGATCAATCCCATGAATATGGATGAATATTTTTCCACACTTAATGACACCACAATGATATAATAATTCCTATGATGATGATAAGAAAAAAATTATAAATATCTTATACCTTCACCCACATTTAATGATATCATAATAGAACATTTATTTTCATGAACCTACCTTCTCCCATCACGTTATCAACTAAATCATCAATCCATAGAATGTGTAAGAGAATTTTCAAATTCACATGTATTAAGTGATGATAATCAATAAAAATATACAAACTAACAACATCATTCTTCAAAAATAATACTGGGGCACTCTAATGTGACACACTTGGGTGAGGAAAACATCACTGCAACAGACCATCGAGCAGTAATCATATAACTTACTACTCAAAAGGATCTATCCAGTAAAGTGAAATTGAAATTGGAGATATTCTAGGATATATATTGATCCCAAACTCGATCTCCCATAATTGGAATAATGCTCCAACCTCTTATGGATAAACATCATTGAACATTTCTATAGCCATTTGAAACACTAACTTCCATAATTTTGATTAAATCTGCATCATCTCATCCATCAAATATGACATGGATGAAAGAAGCCTTCGACCCATCTTGGGTCTCTCAAATCTAAATAATTTTTGGTTATCTATCAGTAACATAGAACACATCCATCCTACCAACACAATCAAAAATATCCTTAACCAAAATAGACCAATCCATACAGACGATGATGTCATAAGGTTGAATTTGTAAACATAAGAAGTATTCAAAAGAGATATGTTTCCAAAACACTGGCTCAAAGTCTCTAAATACTTCATACAAGTCATACCAACCAACCACTGGTGTAGTGAATATCAAAGGGAAAGGAATCCCCTCTACCTCATGTCACAAAGCATGGAAGAGGGTATGTTATATAATGAAGTGTGTCCCTCCATAATTAAAATAACATTACACCCATGTAGAAAATAAGAATATGGTACCTTGAACGATGTATGTCTCACAAAAATCTATAAATTATATTCTTGAAGCTAACCAAGACCTTATTCATGGAATATCTATCATTATTGAAAACGACATCCAATTATAAAATTTTCTATTTAATGTAGAAGATAATCTCAAGGATGTACTCTACATGACCCATAACTTCTCTATTGATCCCAAACTAGACCATCCAAATACTGCTATCTTGGATGAAACTGCATCAATGGAGGAACATTAGGATAGACAACATGTACATATTTATTAATAAAAAATTTTGGGAAATTTCACTACTAATGACCTTATCCTTTATAATAAAATTATCCATATATTCCCCAGGAATAGGTATAAGAGTCACAACCACCAATTAAATTAGATGACGAGGGATGTGAGATGCCCTTGAATGGATGAAAACTAATATATATATAGGAACCTGGGAACCCCATACTATAACTCTTATTCATGAAGAATACTTATGACTCTCAACTACTAATGATTTATTTCAGACTAATATTCTCCCAATAACCTATACTCTTTCCATCCCATCAAAATAAATATTCAGCATAAAATGGATGACCTGGTGTTGAATATCTATAAACAAAGACTATTCATAATGCATCACCCTAAACTCATAGTTTGGAAATTGATTTGAGGTATATCAAATAAGGGTTCTAAAACATATTCCAAACTCACATATCATGGAATAACCCTATAGAAGGGTAAGAATCTCCTAGTGATTGGTAACCACACAGTTGAATGAAGGAACACTATACAAAATTGTTCTAAAAAATATCTAACAAAACTATTGATTCTTCAAAATCCATGATGAACAAGAACCACCACTATGTCACTAATCTTTGTGGAATTGTTACAACCAAAAAACCCCCTTACTCCTAATGAGCATAGATCTAACTAAAATCTATCCCAACCTCATCAAACTAGTCTTTTGGGATTAAATATTAAATATATCAATCATATAACTATATACTCTAGATTTGAAACAATAATATCATCCTCAAAAATATTTGTTATTATCAAAATACACTTTGTAGAAATATGATGGAACATACTACTGAACATATTCGGTATGAACTTGATGAGGACATTGAACAGGATCCATTCCAACAATATAAAAAAATTGTTAGAGAACCTAAAAATTGAATATGAAATATTTAATATTGTTTTTACCCTGTCATGTTTTTAACTTATTCTATGGTCTAAAATTTTTAAACATAATAATAAAAAATAATTATGTATAACCCTTTCTTAGGTTTCTACCAAGAAAACAGTATAAAACTAATTATAATATTAACTGAAATTAATGTTCCTTTCATCAGATCACAAGGGGACCTCAATACCTTTGTCTCAGATGGTCTCTCATCATTTTACTTAATTCTATTTGTTTGAAGTCATTTCACCACCAACCCATACAATGTCCCATATTCCTAAGTATATATTACATCTTACAACTCAAAATGAACCATTGATACCACTCAATCATGACCCCCTATTACCCATTTAAAGCACTCCTTGGTAGAAAATGAGAGAAGGGATATATTGTCTTCTTGAGTATGGGAACTAGTAGTCTGTGTATTTGAAACTAGCACAATGTGTGAAATAAACATAAATATGGGAAGAATTAAACTCTAGGAGAACAGAAGGAAATGATATATAAGATATATACACCAATAAAAACCTTCTTAGAAATATATAATATGCAATAAATAGTTAAAACTGGTAATTCCATATAGAATTATAACAACTGAAAGGGAATATACAAGTACACAAAGGTAAAGATGGAAGCAACAACAAAGTCGAAATATCCCCTAAAATCCAGGATCTTGATATATAAAAACAAATTTAAAACATTCTTTGGATGATGTAAAACAATTATATATACATAGTGTGAGGATATCAGTATACTCAGTTAGATCCTCCCTAGTGCCTCCCCTGAAAATTATAATGAAATATTTCTAAATCACAATGAACAATAGAAAAAATAACCAGTCACCAAAATATATGTAATAAAATCCCATCCTCAACATGAATACCTCTCACCAATTACCGCATTCAAGAAATTATATAACATAATAATGAAAAATATAGGTTACCCAACCCCCAATTCCCCATTGGGTTTTTTCTCTTCACCAACATCGCACATCTGGAGCCATCTCTCTTGAAAATAAACCAACCAGGAGACACCTGAGAAATGAATCAAAACATACTCCCAATGTATAACATAATAATATCATCATACACACACACACAAACACACACACACACACACAAACAAACAAACACACACACACACACATATATATATTTTAATTGAGTAGTTTCTTGGAGACACCCCAACCCATATATTGTCTATCATATATCAAATATTATACCTCAAACTATCATAAAACTTACATTAAGAAAGGTACCTCAATCCAACATACCCTTTAAATAGCATACCTATAATAATCTACTGGATACTATATTCAGAAATATATGTGTCTGAAAGAACCACAATCTATCAGATACCTCTAGAACCATATATTAGAAATATAACCATCGTGCATAATGGAATAATTAACATCTAGGAGAAGCTGGTGGGGCAGAGTGGGATGTCACCCATATATCCTCCCACATTAATGTTGGGGAAAATATCACCCCTGGTTCTGCTAAATGATATTAACCCTATCCAACATGAGTGGGGTATCATATGAAGTCATAGAATATATATTATATAATATATCCCACAACCACACTTTGTGCATAACCTATTCGTTCACTAATCTATAGTTTACATCAGTTAGACTCCCATCTTCTACTACTGAGATCAAATATGATACACGAAAAAGGAAATTGTAAAGATCTACATCAATTACTTTTTCCTTTTTATTACTTCCTTCTACTAATTAATTTATTATCCACTAAATTAACCAATAACATTATATCAAATTACATTAGATTAATCATCAGAGTATAGTCTATTCCCTCCAGCCATATTTCAATACAAGGATTTGTTTTATCAATATTAACATCATTATTTTAATTTTTATTCAAAATAAAACTTACCCCATGGGTTAATAATTAATTTTTCGTTATTACAATCATTCTATAAATTATGTTCTCTAGGAAAAATATCCTAAGAAACCACCAAGGGAAAACATGTATTAAAGCACATCTAGCTACCTCAAGAACTGCAGAATAGAATACATACAAAACAAGTAACCTGTATATCATCCACTAAATTGATTCATAAGTGATAATACTAACTGTAATCATCACATATATGGTTAAGACTAGCTTCAACCCATTCCTCTATATCGGATTCCCTCCCAAACACTCACATGTGTACCTTGATGCATGTAACAATAATATGTTTCCAGTCTTTTATAGGGACCTTATCCATTTACACATATAACTTGATGATTTTATTAAAAATAAACCATTAAATTACATTACATGGATCATAAAGTATTGTTTCTTTGGAATATTACATATATAATTTGAAAACATGAAACAAAAAAAACTAATTTTGTTTAATATTTATAATGATATAATAATATCCATTAATCTAACAAATCTTTATAGGATAATATGGTCAATACATGAAAAAAAGGGATGATCAAAAATTCCTATAAGAAAATAAGAATTGGAATAAAACATAGAACATGGTTTAGAATAATAACATTATAACATAAAGGCATAAAACATGAGTAACCATAAGGTACAATAAAATAAAATAAAGCTAATCATATAACCATGATTTCATTGGATTGTGAAAACAATATATAACATGACATAATCATGAGTGATGTATAGGTTCGAAGACATGGGACGCAAAGTCCCATAATGGAATCAGGTTTACTCTATATCCCCACCGAATGTCTCATGAGACAAAAAAATACCCAATGCATTGGACTGCTATCTAGGGGAACTGATAACAATATGTCCATGAATTTGTGTTTCACATTAAGAATCATATATAACAAATCAAATATAATTATAAGGGTTACCCATAGAAATAATTATGTATCATAATCATGTAAAAATTGTAACAAAAGAGAACCTCAAAACGGTGTCTATTAAAGAATTGATATATAATACATATGGACATTCATAAATTAAAATCGGAATATATCATGATATATTATTTCAAAATGATGTAAAAAATTGTGATAATTTATTATAAGAACCTTTATAAATAAAGAATTTTAGTTTATTTTAATAAAAAGATAAAATATTTTTTAAAATAGAAAACGAATAATTGTTTTTATAAAAACAGAATTAAAAAATGAAATTTATCCATGATAAAATTAGTAATTCTAAAAATATTATGGAGTATTAAAATATACTATTAATAGTACATGAAAAAAGAAAATAAATTGAGAAGTACCCTTGAATCGGGCCTGCTTATCGGGATGAATTGAGAAGGGAACATTTTAAAAACATGTAATTCAATTAAAAAAAGATGATATTACACAGATAAATGTGTTTTTAACATAAAAATATAATTCAAAATAAATAAATAAAAATAGAAAATAATTACATCTAGGTAAAGAGAGAGAAATTGTAACCGGATGGAAAAATGTTGGTTTGTAATGGATCCCTTACCTTATGTTTGAAACAGTTCTTCACATGAGATTAATGTACTGGATAATAACAATATATTCATTGAATAATAATTAAATTACCATTTATACATTTAATTTACTTATTTTAACTATAATAAGTTCATTTATGTCTTTTTTATGGTTTATGAGATTCAATTTCATCGATTGGGAGCATTTTTTTCCTTGGTTTTCATGATCTGTTTACTTATATACATGAATGAAAGATCGTGTAAAGTGGGAGTAATTATATAGAATTTAATTTATATTATATTAATTATATTAAAAAGTTTTAAATAATCTTATAAATAATTTTTATATTTTATGATGATTAATCATTATATAAAAAATAAATGATAACGATTTAGAATAATTTTGGAGATTTTTTATTACAATAGACTCATTTTGTTTTATCAATTTATTATTTTCTATATATGCTAGTTATAGAAAACAAAAAGGCTATATCATTCCTTTTTTTTAAAACCATTAAAAATTGTTTTATGACTATCTTTAATGTAATTAAAGTAAAATAATAGTGCATCATACATGATGTCGGTAATTTGACACATCATGGGTGATGAATTCATTCCTAGAAAAAAATAGAGGATAAGAGGTATTAATGATAGATTATTACATTAAATTAATAAAATTAATTTATATTTGTGTTAATGTAGTTTTCATTCCATTGTTATAAGGGGAAGTGAGGATAGAATAAAAAATAAAAGCACTAAAAAATTGAAAATAAAGATAATCTAACACGTGAATATATACTTCATTAGAACCTCCGAAGGGAAATGGATTTTATATTTTGAAGATACCAAGAACTATTATGTACGGGATAGGGGATAGGGATGATTATTGTATATAATTTTAACAATTATAAATTCTTGGAAGTTTTTTAAGGGAAGAGGTAGTGAGGGGTGGCATTTATAGTGGATGAGAGGAGTGTTTTCTCATTATTTTATTAATTATATTATTATTTATCTGAAGAATATAAATAGTTTTCCAATTACCAACAAAAATATTAAAATAATTTAATATAGTTTGAGATTATTTTTATTACATAAATGATGACTCATTGAGTATTGTATTTAACTAATGATTAATATATAACATAAATTATCATATTTCACTATTCACAATAATTGTAGTATTTTAGAAAAATCCAAATAATTCACCAAAAAAAATTTTCAACATGTATTATTCAAAAAATAAACCCATTTTATAAAAATAATTTAATATGTATGAGAAATTTAATACTTATTTAAAATCATTATTTACTTGAAAAATTAAAATTTTAAAATTATAACTGATTTTATAGCACTTTGAAACATTAAATAATGAAGCATAAAATTTTCATAAAATAACAATACAAAAAAAATATTTATTTATAAATATATTATATGAAAATACTTTTTGAAATCGTTATATTAATTATAAAATTGTAAATAAATATTAATAATTTACCAATATATAAAAACATAATTTATTATTTATAAAAATACTATCTTATTCTAATAAATAGATATATCATATTTTCATTTATAAGACACACAAATTTTATTTATACTTCCGTAGGTGAAGCTAATATTCTATTTGTAGGTTTACTATTCATAAGGGCTACATTATTATTCAGAATTTCAAGTTTCTATTTTATTTGTATAGTTTCCTTAAAATCTAAATAATACACGAAATTTAATTCATTATTCGTTAAAAAAGTTTTAATTGTGTTTTATAAATGGTTTTTATGTGATTAATACTATATAAAATTATTATGAGAAATGAATTTCCATTTATAGAATTTAGGGTTGTTATATTCTTTCACCCTCATGAAATTTCTCCCTCGAAATTTTATTTTTCATCCTAAGTTGAAAAAATGTGTGGGTACTTATCCTTTATCACTAACACAAGTTCTCATGTTTCCTCTTCATACTTTTGGTTCCATGGTAGTAGTTTGACTAGGTAAGTGGTCTTGTTTCACAGAAAATTAGCTCTATGATCAAATATATTCACTAGATTCTATTCATAATTGGGATCATTCTTCAAATGTACCACCTCTGAATTTTGTAAATGTGACGGATCCAATATTGACATCCTCAAGGGGTATACATGGAATACATCTTGCACTTGAGACATGGTAGGGGTAAGTTCTAGTCAATAGTCCTCAACTTCTACATGGTCAATGTTCTTGAAGGGGTTGATTTACCTAGGACATAGCCTTCCTTTCTGCTAAATCTTAGGATCCCCTTCTATAGAGATATACAGAGGAATAACATGTCAAAAAAACCCTAAACTGAATGCCTCATTGATGATTGCCTTTATATATAATTGGTCAGCTTTGGGATTCCTTGATGTGTTGATGAATGGTTTTAACCTTCTCCACCATTTTGAAGACAATTTTAGGTCTTAGTAGGGTACATTCACCACCTTCATCCTTGAATTCGGGTGTTCTATATCATTTCATATAAAGGGATTCATATCGATCAATTTGTATTCTTGAGTGGAAAAAACTTTCATAAGAGAACTCAACTAGAGTTAGATATTGGTCACATACTCCCTAGAAGTTCATGAAACACCCTCTCAACATGTCATTGAGAGTCTAAATAATTCACATAAATTATCCTCCAATACAAGGATGATATGATGTGATGATTTTACACTCAGTGTTCACATCATGTTTGATAAATTTATTGAACATATAGGTGAATCTTGGTTCTTGATCAATTAAAATCGATAGTTGTACTCCATGAAGAATTAACACTATTGATGTATATACATGGATGTCGATCCAGTGGTAAGTCCTCTTGAATTGCGATAAAGTGAGATTTATTTGTAAAAAGATACACAACAACCCATATATCATTATTTACTCTCGATTTCCATGGATGTACAGTGAAAGTCCATTTTAATGTTCTACCACTTTCATGTTGGTATGTTTAATAGTTTCATCATCCACATATAATTTTTTCATTCATCCTTCACTAGGTAACATACTAGGGACTTTGATATATATTGATCACCCTATTTTTTCTTATTATCCAACCAATAATTCTCTAAGAGATCTCAATACTAATTTTTGATCCCTAGGTGAATATAGAAGGGTCTTCTATGAGATTAATTTAAAATCTCATTCATTATCTAATGACAGGATGGTACCCAAAATCATTCCGCAAATCGTATGACTCTATCCTCATCAATCGTGAACTCGAGGGATTTACCCTTTCTGATAGCATCCACCATTTTGTGAATTTCCACATCATTCTTTTGATAATCCATTATTTTCATCACTCAGGATGGTCAAGAATTCATTTAACAAAGTATGGATGATATACCTTCTCTAATAATTCACATACCCATTCTTTTTTGGTATATGAAAATCAGATCCTTCTCAATTATCATCATTGATAAAGGTGCATGATCCTTTTAATATAGAGAATCCACTACATTATTTTCATTAACAAGATTTTAGTTGATTTAGTAATCATAATCCATGATGAGATATAACTATAATATACAGTTTATATTAAGATACTTCAATTTGAATATATACTTTTTGAATATTTTGATCAATGTGTATCTCACACTTCACCCCGTCGAGATAATGGCACCAGATTTTCAACACAAGGTTCACAATTTCCAACCCCATATCATTCATTCCATTGTTTCATCCATGAATTTTTAACTACCTTCAGAATTAAGATATCTATTTATCATTTTTCATTAATGAATATCCTAATACATTATTCTAAGTATCATTTAAAACCACAAAGAGTTCATAACATTGAGGAAGTGTGATCACTGGTGTAGTGATCAGCCTCTTCTTAAACTCTTTGAATTACTGATCACATTCATAGATCTAGGAAATGTTTACTCTTTTTTGAGCTAGCATCGATAGTGGGTTGGAAAAACATGATAAGTTCTTCACAAATCACCAGTAATACCCATATAGACCATGGAAACTATAGATCTCCATTACAGAATTTTACCTTGACCACTCTTTGATTACCTTTGTCCTTAAAGGGTCCATATGTTTTTTCATCTCACAACATACCCCAAGAATGATACATCCTTCATACAAAGTAATATTTTCTATAATTTTCATATAGATTCTCCCAAAAAGTATTTAGTACAATATTCAAATGCCCTTATTTCTCCTCATTTTCCTTTTTGTAAATCATAATATCATCAATAAAGGCTACCACATATTTGTGAATGTAATATCTAAAGAATCCATTCATTAAATCAATGAATATTACATGATAATTAGTGATTCTGAAGGGAATCACAACAGAAATGTAGTTCTTACACTTCATTAGAATAACAATATTGGGAATAACATCCTTTTTCACCATTAATTGGTGATATACTATCCAAAGGTCCACCTTATAGAAATAATTGGCCCCACATCTCTGACCAAACAAGTCATATATATGTGGTGGGGGATAATTTTTTTATATCAATTTTGATGAGTTCCCAATAATCATTGAAAAGGCGCGTCGATCCATCCTTATTCTTGATAAGTAGTTCATTCAAATCCCATGGTGAAGAACTCAAGTGTATAAAACTCATGTCTATATTCTCCTATAATTAATTCTTTTGTTATTCCAGCTCAACAGTGGTTGTTTTGTAGGATTTCTGTGATATAGTTACAGATCTAAGAATAATTTTGATTAATAAATCAACCTCTTGATCTGGAGGAAGACTTGTAAAATATTCTTGAATATACATCATTGTAATCCATCCCGATATTCATTTCTTCGATCATTATTCTCTTATATGTCTCAATCATTTGAGCTAGATATGCTTGCTCATAAGGAAACAATATCCAAATTTGAGATGATGATTATGATGTATGCCCATCTTCCTCCTTACACATGTACCGAATTGTAGGATGCTTCAAGATGTGAAGAGTAATATCTGTTTCTTGATATTTTATGTTGGATTATATAAACATAGAAAATCCATTCCCATTATCACGTCAAACTATACCAAAGAGAGTATAGAAATATTTTCAGGGAGCTTTAGTCTACAAACATTTACTGGGGATGAGATATATACTTTGAATGCAATAATTTATTCAATTATTATTCTCACATATAACTCAACCTACAAATATTAATGTCATGATTGAATTGTTTTAAAAAACATATGTTATATGAAAGAATGAGTTTACCTAGAATAAAAGTTTATGTTCACTATTTTTGAATGATTTACCAGTATACCTGTAACAACAGAACTGTTAGGATCCACCTTAGAAGTAGGTATAGAATATTCCGTTCCTTTATTCCTTATAGGTATTTGTTTTTTATTGCTTCTAAAAAGGCTATTATTAGGTAAATGGGTAGAATAATTCCCATGTTTCTTATAGTTGTAACACTACACTATATGTTTAGTGTTAGTAACACCCTGAGATTTTATGAAAAATATTCTTTTTAATTTCATTAATGTCTTGTGTTGTACGCTACACCAAAATAATCTTGCACAACACGTATCCTTTACTTTCCTTGCATTACATGCAATCGCGACCTTCCTCGATAGCGTGTGTAGCACGCAATACCGAGTTTCACTAAAAGAGATATTATTATAATATTATTATGAATGAGCCGTTATGAATAGTAATACAAACTTTTTGAAATTTTATAAATTTTATCTTTTAAAATGGACTTCATTTTGGATTCTGAATATCGAAATTAGCTTAGGATGAAATTTTGGTACTTTTCAGATAACTTTCATCTTCTGATGAATAGTGTAAATTACTAAATTTTAATTAAAAACAACCATCTTAATCGAAATAATTAATAGTTATAAATTTTTTATTTGAGTTGTTTTAAAGTATATTTAGAATATATTTTTACAATTTAATACAATTTTGGTCATTGGATGTAATTTCACATTTTAACCCGACATAAACAAGTGTCAATTTTTTGATTGTTATTATCTCTTAAGAACAAGCTATTTGTTTTGAAGACGGGAATTAATTTTTAAATTAATTAATGCAACTGATATTTTTTTAATTTGGAAAAATAGACATCATTTTTTGGTTCATAATATCAAATATAGTTTAGGCCTAATTTTTTGTATTTTTCTGGAAACATTCATTTTTTGATGAATAGTAAAACCACTAAGTGGTAGTTAAAAAATGATATTTTCATAAAACATAATTGTTCCGCTTCTGTGAGTGGAATTTCAAATATCCGAGAGACACGGTTGATGTCAGTAAGTAAAATTTGGTTCAATTAGATGAAAATAATTTTTGGTGAATAGTAACTTTTTACTTTTTTTTACCATGGTTAAATGTAAATAGGGTAATTAAGGGTAAAAATGATATTATTATTACCCTAACACATTTACTAATTCTATTGGATAAGTATAATTCGACCAAAAGCAACCTTAGGAATAAAATATGACCTTTAAGTCCCACTTGGATTAGATTATGACATTAATTATTAATTTATTTAAAGACAGGTTAAAATAGTTAAAATCAATGTTTAATAAGTAAATAATTTTTAATATAGAGATATACATAAGATAAATTCGACTATAAATATAAATTAGAAAGGAAAAAATATTTCCTACATAATGATATTTAATTTGTAATTTTTAGACATTAAATAATTTAATTTATTTATGAAAAAATGATGATGCATTAATTATGTAATTAATGAAATATTGACATAATTGATGATATAAATATCCAAATAAATGTAATTTGAGACTTTTAATGAATTCCAATAATTTTATATGTTAATAGGACATGTTAGTATTGATTTAATTTATATTTTTCGAACTAATATTTCTGTTATGATTTTCACAAAAATCAATTACCAAATAGTATCAAAATTGACATAAAATAGTTTTTAAAAAAAATAATATATTATTAATAGTTATTTTCTTCCTAAAAATCTAAGGTTCGGCCAAATGACTTAGATAAGGTTATATATATTAATAATAAACAACTTGGGGTTCGTTTCTCTTGTCATAGTAAGTTTATTAACCTTATAGTGTAGGAAAACAAGAAGACACGACAAAATTAAAATTATTTAGCTTAAAGTTAAATCTAAATGATAAGGTTAACATGGGAACCTGAACTTGTCTAAATTCTAATTTGTGAGAGTTTTTAGACCTATCCCCACCTTATCTTATAAATAAATCAATTTGGAGCTATTTTAAACCTAATATGTCTTTATAATATAATAATATTTTTAGTTTTCCAAAGGTGCCCCTCTCCTCCCTTATAAAAGGGCTCCTCCTCCCTCTCTTCCTCACACCACATTGAGCCTTAAAGCTCAACCAACCCCTGAAAAATTCACTTCTCCACTTACCTAGAAACATCATAGAGGTAATTTTCAACTTAAAAGGCCAATTTTAGTGCCCTAAGAGGAGGTCTCAAAGAGGCACTTCAAAGAAGAGGTAATGTCCGTTACTGATTCTTTCAACTTTATTTCATCTTCTACTTCTTATTCTTTAGTTGTTTCATTATTAAGTAATAACATCAGTATCACACATATACTGATATGTTATTATAAGTATGAAACAACCCTATTTCACCATCTATCCATCCTACGGAAAACGAAATAACCGCGCATCTGTACGTACAGAATATCATCTCCACGCCGTGGTGTAATCTGTTATTCCAACACCACCTTACTTGGATGGGTATAATGGTGTGAAGAATAACTATACATGGTTATTATAACATCATACTGGCTCTGATATATTATAACATCCACTCCAATTCTATAATTATAGGAACAATATCATCACTCGTGCGTACGTACGGACTACCGTCTCCACGATGTGATGAGATTCATTCTCCATGATTAACCATACATGAATGATCATAAAGCTTATATAATGAGTTATAATGAAATATATGATATAATAATTCAACTGGATTTATGTATATATATGTATGTCATCTATTTAGTTTCATTCAATGCAATAAGGAAACGAAAACAATGGTTATGCATACGTACGGCCTACCGTCTCCCTAAATGGTGTATTTCATTTATTTTATCGATCTATAATATATATGTATATGATGAATATATATTATATATAAATCTTGTTTTACATTATGGAATTATTTAAATCCGGATATAAGTAATAATATCAAGAAATAACAAGTCGAAACACATACAATAAATGAAATGATTTTACACAAAACGATACATTAATATGTAATTTACAAAAGAAAAGGTAATATAAATTAATAAGTGAAACATATATGATATCATAAAAATGAATATGATTATGTAATAAGTAAATGACATTATTTTAATCAATATACGGGAGGTTTGGATCCATTCAAAGCATATCGAACCTAAGGCAAGGGATAATTTTGCAAATCTCATTTTTATCTGAGATTTCTTTTTTCGTAAGTATTTACTGGGGTTATTTCTATCATACATGTCCATGTTTTATAAAAGTTTAATCATGTATGTTTAAATTCCTTTTTACCCATTCTGACGTTTACCCCATGCTATGGAAGGAATCTTTCTTTTATTAACCCTACACGGTACTTTTTGACTTTTCCGACAAAAGTACGAGAAGAATGTTTTTTTACGTATATGGAATGAAAGGATTTTTACGGTATTATAATGCCTAATTTTCCTGAAGCTTCCTCCAAAATATTTCATGACTATTTTCAAAAAAATCTCTTTCTTTTAAAATTTCATGACATTTTTTGAAAAGAAATTGATTTTAAAGAAGAAAGCATATTTTCCTCATGAATTCATTTCATGTGTTTCATCAAAACCATTTTTCCATCTAAGATGACATTCTTTTACATGAGTATGTTTCCAGTATAATGTCCCTATTATTTACATGGTTTCACTTTTATTATGTTGATATATCCATTTGTTTTATATGGATTATGTGATGATGGGATGATGTTTATGAAACCCATTTTATTCTTTGGGTTATGATGAATGTTTCATTTTTATTTTTGTGGCACAAGTAAGAATGATTTCATTATGAGATGGGTGGGACCTATATCTCTCTAAAATGCATTGGGTAAAGATTTATATCCCATGAGATATACATGGCTGGAATGGAAAGTTAAACCGGTTCAGTAATACAGGACTGGAACGAGGAGTGAACTCGATTCAGAAAAGGACTTTGTCCACTAAGACTGTCTTGGCAGCAATGCCTCAGCTACTATGGAAATCATATCATGTGATTAATGGTTTCCACAATTACACATTTTATTTCCATTATAGTTTATCATGATTAATGTTCCATTATTATCTATGCTTTTTGTACTTCCATGTTTTATGTCATTGCTCCAGATTTTGATGTTTAAACATTATGTTCATGTTTTTAAGTTCAAATGTATATAGTATGTTTTATTTTATCTAGGCTTACCCTTACTGAGCATTTGAGCTCACCATTTTTATGTTTTCTTTTCCCCATGATATAATGAAAGGTTTTAGGTATGAAAAAAATGGGGTGATCTTTATGGTAGATGTTGAAGATTTTTCAACACGATTAGAATATTTTATTCCGAGTTTCCAAAGAAACTAAACTATTACGGTCCTTGTGTGTCTATTTTTGTTATGTATTATGTATTCCAAAAAAGTAATGTAATTTCAATGTACGTCAAGCTTCGGGTCTCTACAGTTGGTATCAGAGGAATGGTTTAGTCAACCTTTGGAAACTAGGATGTGAAAACATTAGTGAGTTCCCTATAGATATTTATAAGGTATGTCTAGGGATATCCCTAAAGTTAAGTATAAGTATAGGTTATAGTCCTAGAATTACGGTAACTATCTTAGAATTAAACCTAAAATGTTAGATATTGAAGGTACTCCCCCTTTATTATATTGTTTTCCCTTGCATGATTTTTTCCTCTCACACTATTCTTTTTGGGTTTTAGACGATCGATAGAACCCAAAGGAACCGTGTTGATCAATGCAATTGAAAATGCAATGATTGTCCTCCTGAACAAAGAAATGTTATGAGAGATGGAGTGAAAAATCTTATTGTTATACTTACACAAGCAATGAATCATTCTGGACTTCCAAATGACCAGATAATGGAACAATATTCTATTGTGTCCTTCATGAGGCAACATCCACCTTCTTTCAGTGGGTCTTCTGATCCACTTGTTGCTGAACAATGGATCAATACCACTGAAAAGATATTTTCAGTTCGTTAATGTTCAGAACATGATAAATTCATATTAGTATTATATCATTTGGAAGGTGAAGCTGATCAACGGGGGAATCTTATCAAAAATATGAGGCAAAGAGATGAAATTGAGTCCATGGAATTGGATGAGTTCAATAACTTATTTTTCAATAAGTACTTCCCTCATATTCTCGGAAAAAAGATATAGAAGGGGTTTCTTGAACTAAAGAAAAAGGACGATGAATCTGTTGGTACCTATGAATCAAATTTTACAATACTTGCAAGGTATGCTTCTGGTATTATCATCCAACCTGAGAGTAAGATCGATCGATTATTCAGTGGCATAATACCAAATCTTCGAAGGGCATTAGATATAAGAGACTTCAGTAGCTATGAAGAAATTGTGTGTTGTGCTATCATGGAAGAAATGTAAGTTGGTGTTACTTATCCATCTCATAGTTTTGACAAGAAACGAAAGATGGAGTTCAAGGATAAATCTCATAATAATGGTGAAAAGAAGATGAATGCTTCCTTATGCTCAACGTTTGGAAAGAAGAATGGTGGAGATTGTCTTAAAGGGACTAGAAAATGTTTTATGTATGGAAAAGAAGGACATAAAGTAGCTGAGTGTTTATGTAATGGAAAAAGGGTTTCTAATGATGTGAATAAAGAAAAGATTGAAGAGAATTCTCCACCAACACATCAATGTTTCAAGTACAAGGAAATGGGGCATTATGCTAATAAATTCCCTAATCCAAGTGTTAGTGATGATCGACATGAGCAACCACTTAAGGAAAAGGAAAAAGTGAAGTCACATGAAATCACTATTGGCGATGTTGAATATGACAACGATGTGGTGGAATGATTAAGTGTTTATGTAATGGGATTCCAAAATAATGTTGTATATAGTATCATGGAATATTGGAATATTAATATATTGGTTTATTGTTGTTTCCAATAATTTTATTGTACCGGTAACCATGGAAAGTGATTGAGATATTTTTGGAAAAAAAGATGATATGCACATAATGAAGGGAAAACGAGAAAATGAAATGTTTGACAGTATTCATGAGCTCATGACTGATATAAGGAAATAGTTAAATCATGGTTTGAGGTTTTGGTATGTGAAAGGAGTTAACTTTTGAAATCACTCATGTTTTGACTAAGATTCAATGGGTATTCTTTTTTTTCAAGAGAATACATGATTAAGGCCTTCGAATGTTTGGAATGTGACCAACAAGACATATCTCATGATATATGGGGATCAACTATGGTATTAACATGCTAGTTGTATGAACTCTTTGGTAATAGTTTTCACTATAATATGAAATTGGATAGCAGTATTTTGGATAAGCCTAAAGATTGGAATGGATTATGTTGGACATAAGTTAGTATTGTTTAAGGATAGATGTTTTTTTGATATTATTTATGGGATGTTATAGTAATTTAGTTTTAGAAAAAGGACAACCTGCAGGATGGGCGACAACCCATAGCGTCGGACAAGGCTATGGGAATCGAACCCACATCTGAAGTGCGACTGGCCTTTATTACCTAAAACTGGCCTATAGGAAGTCCCTGTTTAGTAGAAACTAGTTTTATTATATTAAGCAGTATGATATATGAAGTATATGTCCCTTTTAGGAACCATATATGATAAATCTCACTATAGATGGACTTATGTATTTTTTTGATAAATTTTCTAAGATTTTGTTTGAGACAGATGGAATGACCCATCATTCTATCACATGATATGCTAACACATCACGAATGAAAAATTCAACTTCATTTCTTTAAGAGATGAAGTAGAAATTGTCCAAAGAATGACCAATAGTGAGACTATACCAAAATCACGAAATTATTTCTTCTAATTCCAATTTCATCAACTATAGGGAAATGATCTTGAAAACAAAAAATGTTGTCCTAGTGCTCTTATATCTGATAAATCAGATGGTACCTTAGATCTCCACAAATTTATGGCTTTGTGATTTTTGGCTTTTTCATAGCAATGTTCTCTACCACTCTCCAAAATTAACTTGATTGTTATATTTTTCTTCCATATCCATATTTTCACCTATGTTCTCCTACATAGAAACCCAGTGATGAGTTAATTTGGGTAATCATGACGTTTCATACTTTTTTTTATAGCCAAGTTTTGGTATTCCTTTTTACGATGTGGATTTATATTAAAGAAACTTTCGAGTCATAAATTATTTATATCCCTGACAAATTTCAAGGGCGAAATTCATTTTAAGGGGGGTAGAATGTAACACCCCGAGATTTTTTGAAAAATATTCTTTTTAATTTCATTAATTTCTAGTTTTATAAGCTACCACAAAAGGAGCTTACACAACACGCATCCTTGACTTGCCTTGCATTACACGCAATCGTGACCTTCCTCGATAGCGTGCGTAGTACGCAATACTGCGTTTCACAAAAAGAGATATTATTATAATATTATTATGAACCAGCCGTTATGAATAGTAATACCCACTTTTTGAAATTTTATAAATTTTATAGTTTAAAATGGACTTCATTTTTGGATTTTGAATATCGAAATTATCTTAAGGTGAAAATTTGGTACTTTTCAGATAAATTTCATTTTCTGATTAATAGTGAAAATTACTAAATTTTAATTAAAAACAACCATCTTAATCGAAATAAGTAATAGTGATAAATTATTAATTTGAGTGGTTTTTAAGTTTATTTAGAATATATTTTTACAATTTAATATAATTTTTTTCATTGGATGTAATTTCACATTTTAACCAGACATAAACAACTGTCAATCTTTTGATAGTTATTATCTCTTAAGAACAGGCTATTTGTTTTGACGATGGGAATTAATTTTTAAATTAATTAATGCAACTGATATGCATTGAATTTGGTAAAATAGACATCATTTTTGAGTGCATAAAATAAAATATAGCTAAGGCCTAAATTTTGGTCTTTTTCTGGAATCTTTCGTTTTTTGATGAATAGTGAAACCACTAAGTGGTAGTTAAAAAAATGATTTTTTCATAAAACGTAATTTTACCGCTTCTGTGAGTGGAATTTAAAAAATCTGAGAGACACGGTTGATGTTTGTATGTAAAATGTGGTTCAATGAAATGAAAATAATTTTCGGGGAATAGTAACTGTTTAATTTTTTTTACCACGGTTAAAAGTAAATAGGGTAATTATGGGTAAAAATAATATTATTATTTCCCTAAAACATGTCCTAATTCTATTGGATAAGTGTAATTCGAACAAAAACAACCTTAGGAATAAAATTTGAACATTTAGGCCCACTTGGATTAGATTAGGACATTTATTATTAATTTATTTAAAGAAGGGTTAAAATAGTTAAAATCAAAGTTTAATAATTAAATCATTTTTAATATAGGGTTCTACATAAGATAAATTCAACTATAAATATTCATTAGAAAGATAAAATATTTCCTACATAATTATATTTAATTTTTAATTTTTAGACATTAAATAATTTAATTTATTTATTACACAATGATGGTGGAGTAAATATTTTATTAATGAAATATTGACATAATTGATGTTATAAATACCCAAATAAATGTAATTAAAGACTTTTTATGAATTACAATATTTTTCTATGTTAATATGACATGTTAGTATTGTTATAATTTACTTTTCTTGAAATAATCGTTTTGTTATGTTTTTTTTACAAAAATCAATTACCAAATAGTATCAAAATTGACATAAAATAGTTTTTAAAAAAATTATTATATTATTAATAGTTATTTTATTCCTAAAAATAAAAGTTTTTGTTAAATTACTTAGATAAGGTTATATATATTAATAATAAACAACTTTGGTTTCGTTTGTCTTGTTATAGTAAGTTTACTAACCTTATAGTGTAAGAAAACAAGAAGACACGGTAAAAGTGAAATTATTTAACTTAATGTTAAATATAAATGATAAGGTTAAAATAGGAACCTAAAGTTGTATATATTATATTGGATGAGAGGATTTAGACCCATCCCCACCCAAGATTCTAAATAAATCAATTTGGATCTAATTAAAACCGTATATGACTTTATAATAAAATAATATTTTTAGTTTTCCAAAGGTGCCCCTTCTTTTCCTGTTTCATTATAAAGTAATAACATTAGTATCACTCATATACTGATATGTTATTATAAGTATGAAACAACCCCATTTTACCATATATCCATCCTACATAAAACAAAATCACTGCGTGTGCGTACGTACGGAATACTGTCTCCACGCCGTGGTGTAATCTGTTTTTCCAACACCACCTTACATGGATGGGTATAATGGTGTAAAGAATAACTATATGTAGTTATTATAACATTATACTGATTCTGATATATTATATCATCCACTCCAATTATATAATTATGAGAACGATATCATCACTCGTGCGTACGTACGGACTACCGTCTCCACGACGCGATGACATTCATTCTCCATGATTAACCATACATGAATGATCATAAAGTTTATATAATGAATAATAATGAAATATATGATATAATAATGCTATTGGATTTATTTATATATATGTATGTCATCTATTTAGTTTCATTCAATGCAATAAGGAAATGAAAACAGCGTTCATGTCTACGTACGGCCTACCATCTCCATGAATGGTGTATTTCATTCCTTTTATCGATCTATAATATATATGTATATAATGAATATAAATTATATATAAATCTTGTTTTACATTCTGGAATTATTTAAATCAGGATATAAGTAATAATATCAAGAAACGACAAGTCGAAACACATATGATAAATGAAATGATTTTACACAAAAACGATAATTTAACATGGAATTTACAAAAGAATGGGTAATATAAAGTCATAAGTGAAATATATATGATATCATAAAAATTAATATGATTATGTAATAAGTCAATGATATTATTTAAATCATAATATGGGAGGTTCAGATCCATAAGAATCATATCAGACCTGAGGTAAGGGATAATTTTGAAAATCTCATTTTCATCTAAGATTGCTTATTCGTAAGTATTTACTGGGGTTATTGCTATCATCCATGTCCATGTTTTATAAAAGTGTATTCAGGTATGTTTAAATTACTTTTTATCCATTCTGACTTTTACACCATGGTATGGAAGGAATCTTTCTTTTATTTACCCTACAAGGTACTTTTGTACTTTTCTGACAAAAGTACGAGAAGAATGTTTTTTTTACGTATACGGCATGAAAGTATTTTTACGTTTTTATAGAGCCTTATTTTCATGAAGCTTCCTCCAAATGATTTCATGACTATTTTCCAAAAAATATCTTTCTTTTAAAATTGAATGATGTTTTGTGAAAAGAAATTGATTTTAAAGAAGAAAGGATATTTTCTTCACTAATTCATTTCATGTGTTTTATCAAAAACATTTTTCCATCTAAGATGACATTATTTTACATGTGTATGTTTCAAGTATAATGTCCCTATGATTTACATGGTTTCACATTACTTATGTTGATATATCCATTTATTTTATATGGATTATGTGATGATGGGATGTTGTTTATGAGACCCATTTTATTCTTTGGGTTATGATGAATGTTTCAAGTTTATTTTTGTGGAACAAGTAAGAATGATTTCATTATGATATGTGTGGGACCTATATCTGCCTCCAATGCATTGGGTAAAGATTTATATCTAATGAGATAAACATGGCTGGAACAGCAAGTTAAACTGGTTCAATAATACAGGACTAGAACGAGGAGTGAACTCAATTCAGAAAGGGACTTTGTCCACTAATATGGTCTTGGCAGCAATGCCTTGGCTACTATGGAAATCATATCATGTGATTAATGGTTTCCATAATTACAAGTATTATTTCCATGCTAGTTTATCATGATTAATGTTCCTTTATGATCTATGCATTATGTACTTCCATGTTTTATGTCATTGCTCAAGATTTTGATGTTTAAACATTTTGTTAATGATTTTAAGTTTAAATGTATATAGTATGTTTTATTTTATCCATGCTTACCCTTACTAATCATTTGAGCTCACCCTTTTTATGTTTTTTCCCCAGGATATAATGAAAGGTTTTAGGTAAGAAAAAAAGGGGACGATCATTATAGGAGATGTTGAAGAACTTTCACCACGATTAGAAGATTTTATTCCAAGTTTCCAAAGACACTAAACTATTACGGTCCTTGTGTGTCTATTTTTGTTAAGTATTTTGTATTCCACAAAAGTAATGTAATGTCCATGTACGTCAAGCTTTGGGTCTCTACAGTGTTGATCAGATCCTTCCTTTTTTATTATGTATCACTAGGATTCATTATATCCCTTCAGAAGTTATTAGCCATATTCCCTTCTCTTCTAAGTTTTTATCCATCTCTTGGTTCCCTTTGTGTAGTTCCTATGCTCCTTCTTCCCAAACATTTGACACATGGGATTTTGGTTATTCTTTTTATTGGGAAATTTATCTATATGTCCACCCATAGTAAACATAATATACCACTTTTTATCACTAGTTCTATGAGACTAGTAAGTTTATCCAAAAAACATTTCAACCCTAAAGTATTATCAAACAACATCCTCATACATATTTATGTCATGAATTGACAACATTTTCATAGACACAACATTTATCCCCTAATTAAGCAATCCACCTTGCTTTGCCTATTCGTGAAAAATCCATAGGCATATCATGAAATCCATATGAAGTTCTCATAACACTCCCTGATAGACATATATGTCTTTTTCTTATGTCTCATGAATTCCCTATCCATCTATAGAGGAGGGTTCTAGAAGAAAATAAAACATTTTCTTGAATTCATTATAATCCATGGAATAAATTTTCTCTTTGAAATTATGTTCATGATGAATGTCCACCACTAATAAGATTCCCAACAAATTATAGACTGCTAAAAAACATTATCTTCATCTACGCATGAGAGGATAGATAATATCTTCTAAATAGAGTTAATAAATTATTTTTGTGAGGAGGGGATCATAATATCCACAAAAAATTGGAAGAATTTTTTACAATGAAGATTTGAAATAAACTTGATCTTTATAAAGAGAAGGAAATTATTCTAAATGATTCAAGTTGTTATTCATAATATGATCCAACTAAGTAAGTTTTTTTAATAATGTTTTGATAACCTGTTCACATCATTTTATCACTTTATTACAAAAATTTTCAAATTTCATATCTCATTGATTTTTGGAACATGTTTTTATATTTCCATCCATTAACAAAAAAGAATGTATAATTAGAGGGATTGAATACATATCTAATATTAATATAAAAATAAAAAATTAAACAATGAAGGAGAATCTTGTAAATGCTTTCTATATCTTAAAGTGTGATTCCCAATATTTCAATCTAGGTTATCCATGTTCTATTTCCTAAAACATATTCATATGTTATTTTTTTCCTGTAATAATGTTTCATAATGACCTTATGAATTTTTCAAAGAATATCCCTTAAGAATTTCAAACATAGGTTTATAGTAAGGTTTGTTTTGTATACCAGTTTACCCTTTAGTCAATCCTTGGTAACCTTGTTAGACTTTTTACCCCTAGGTATATATGGTCTATAACCACATCCCCTTATAGTGTTCAGATAGGTACGTATTTTATTGATAAACCAATTACTCTATAAATTCAAAAATGTAGGGTTGTTTTCTTATACTTACTATTTACCCTAAGGTTTTCAATAGAGATTTATAATTTTAATCCGAAAAATATATGGACCTTCCTCTGATACCAAATATAGAGACCCTAGAATTTATACATATCATAACAAGATTTGAAACATAATTAACAATCAAATTACAAGACAAGAATCGTAAGTTCTAGTTTCTTTTGAATATTAGTTACAAAGTTTAAAAAATGATACCTAAATAAAAACATATTTTCTTTAGTCACTATAATGTACTCCAGACTTCCATTGAGATAATTCATATGCGTAGGATAACATAGGGAATACATGATCAAAAGGGATGAACTAAAAGCTTAGTTAGAAAATAAGAATAGGAATAAAACAAATCACCTGGGTTTGAAGACATAACATGATGACAAAAAGGCATGTAATATGAATAAAAATAAAGAATAATAACCTGTATACCATGGGAATATATAAACATGACATCATAGTAATGTGGAAACAACATGTTACATCACATTAATATGATATTCCATAGGTTTTAATGATATTATAATTCATTTAGTTGTATGGTATGTTAATGAGTAATTAGATAAAAATTTAATTACAATTGTGTATATTAATTTTGGATGTTTTTTTATTTCAATGGACTAGTTTGGTTTTACCAAATAGTATTTTTATATATTTTAGTTACATAACATAAGAAAGATTATAAAATATTTTTTACTATCCTTTTTCAACAATAAAATATTGTTTTATGACCAGCCTTGAAGGTGATAAAGGAAAAATAATGTGCATCATCCACGATGTTTGTAAGTTTACACATCTCCAGTGATGATTTCATTTTTACCAAAAAAATAGAGGAGTGGAGTTATTGGGGATGGATTATTCCATTAAAAAATGAAATTAACGTATATGTAAGTTACTGGTGTTTTAATTACATTTGGATGAGGGGAGGTGTGTATAGAATATGAAAAGGAAAGAGCATGAAAAGAAATAATGAATTTACCACTTGAATTTATCCTATTAGAGGACCTCCTTAGGGAAAATGTTTTGGTTTTTTGATGGAACCAAGAGAACATCAGTGTGGGGAAGGGGATTTGGAAGAGTATTGGGTATAATTTTAAAAAGGATCAAATCTTGTATGGAGTGAGGAGAAGTGGGGTGATGGGTGGTATTTATAGTGGAATAGAGAGGTGTTTCCTATTTTATCCATTCATTAGTTTATTATTTTTCCTCAATAATATGAATAGTTTTATAGTAATCCATATAAATATTAAAATAATGAATGATATTTCAATATTATGGTTCTTAAATCATCTATGACCCATGTAATTTTCTATTTAACGTTTAATGTATATGTACCCTAAATTATCATATTTCACTATTCATCAAAAATTCAATTGTTTTAGAAAAATAAAAAAAAATTCACTCTAAACATTTTTCAATGTGTAGATTTAAAAATTTAACTCCATTTTTTTCAAATAATATTCTATGTATGATAAAATTTAATTTTCAGTTAAATGAAATATTTACACATAAAATACTAATTTTAAAATTACAACTGCTTTTATAACACTTTGAAAACATAAAAAATTTCTCAATAAATTATATTAAAATTATAACACAAAAAATAATAATATATGAATACATTAAATTATAATAATTTTTATTTTAACTCATTATATTAATTATAGAATTTTTATTATGTTTTTATAATTTACAAAAATACCAGCACTTAATTTATCACTTCTAAAACATTTATTTTCTTATTCAGAGATATAGATATATCATATTTTCATTTATAAGATACAAAATTTTTATTTATAATTCTATAGGTGAGGTTACTATTATATTGGTTAGTTTACTATTCATAAGGGTCATATTACTATTCAATGGTGATTTTATTACTTCATCAGTATAGGTTCCTCATTGGTCATATATCAGTTATTATTCATTTTAAAGATTATATTGTGTTCTATAAGTTATTTTATGTGATTTATAATATATGAAATAATTATAAGAAAATATTTTAAATTTATAGAATTTATGGTCCTTACATGATGTCACATCATTTGGGCCTCCCAACCCACATCACATTTCCATCCGACACTAATCCATCCTTTTACCATATCACAATTCATAAAAAATATCACATTTGGTTCACATAACAACATCAACAAAAAAATAGTATAACCAAAATGGATTTCTAGCCAAAACAATAAGGCGTCCATCCTTCACACATAAACAAGATATCTAATCTCCTATGTCAAGGAACTTAGCCTTCTCAAGAAGATTGGAAATATAGGTCATAAAAGTTATCTTTATCAAAAAATAGGTTTTCATTGCATATTTAATTTACCAATTCATTATTAATAGGTTCTAATGGTGGAAAACCTAAGTAATAAATACATAACAAGTTGATAACTTAATTAAATAAATAATTCACAATTCACCCAATCATAAATTCTTCTTTATTTTGTTTTGAGTTGTACCGTTATCTATAACCTATATTTTCATTATTATCATCCTTCTCAAAAACAATTAGCATTCTTCATATTCTTTATTAATTCCAAATAAACATGTATGAACATTTTTCATTAATCCTGCACATTAGAACAATTTTATTACCATTAAATTAAAAAATAACATTCAATTCATTACATAATGCATCTTCTTTAATTATTATGACAATTCGTTAATTAATTATAGATTTACTATCTTTCTGTTTTTTATTAAGAACAACATGATAATTAATATAAACACAAGACAAGATAATAATTCTAGAATATATAGAGCAATATATATAAAATCAATAGGAAACCCATCATCTTGGTATCAAGAGTTGACCAAAAATTGTTATCTTGTTCATTATTAATCTGGTGAAATCATCCTTTTTGTAAATTCCATTGACATACTGATGTGGAATCCATGGAAACATTATGATTTCATGTAAATAAATGTTATATTAAAGGAATCCCCTTCCTTAAAATAGTCATAATTATTTTCACAGAAATAGGAGAATATAATTGATCCTAATAAATCCTTATCAAAGAGATGCATCCCTCCAATAATATTGTGTGAAAACCCCACAGACAAAAATCCAAAGAAAATTTTGATAGATTTAGGGGTAGAAACTGACACTGAGTGGAATGAAGAAGAAGAAGGATTCATATCCATGACCCTCTATATAAAATGGTTGAACATACCTCAGTTCACTATAGATAAAAGATGGATTTTTTTGGTTAATCTCTCTTAGAGGGTACCCAATATTCATGAAGATTGAACCACATATAACCTAAAATCCGGGAGAGACTCATATTATTTGAAACAACCAACATTCATACTTCTATTAATGGTGTTCTTCGACGTCGATTTTTAAATCGTGAAACACTTTCATTGTCACGAACTAGTCTAAGTCGACCCTAAACCGGTCAACCAGGCCATCCCGCGACAAGTCCAAAGAGGTATTCCTAATACTCCTGAGATGGTTACAATCCCCAAGGGTATCAATACAGTTCACAAGGGAACGATTTCTCCCATATATGAACAATAAAACAAACATCAGAAAGAAATGGACAGCCCAAAATACATTTATATAAAAATTCAACTGAAAAATATTTGTACAAGAAACTGAAAGTACAATAAAGACAACAAATCAACTGACCAAACCCTATAACCAACTAAATCTATGTTACCATACTAGACACTCTCCAAAAAAATGTATCACACATATCCCAATGTGATCGAACTCAAGCCGAAACCTGCACATGGGCTAAAAATAGAAGAATAATATAGGCGTGAGTATTAAAACTTAGTAGGACAGCCTGATATTCTATTCCCAATACAAAACATTTAAAATAAAATAAACATCAATTTAAAGTATTAAATACAAATATAAAGTTATGTCTTCTAAATGAGGTCCCATGCTATAAAAAAACTACCATACCAAAACTTGTATGTTTTATAAACAAGATTGCTAGTAATAACTTTCAAAGCGGTGCAACTTCAAATTGATAATAGTTTTAAAAGGGAATGATTTAAAGAATTTTAAATTTTAAATATATCACACACACTACAGAATTTAGCAACCAAACACACCGTATAAAGACGGTGAGTATAAAAGATACTATGAGCATAAGTCACGAGAACACCCCTAGGCACTAGTCAGTTGTGAGCCCCAGGTACCTCGTATCTCAGTGAAAGTAACCATTATAAATATATTTTCTCATGCACATGAGCCATTATTAGGGAGGATACACATATCATAGTGGTCCTCCAACATCATCATCATCATAGTTTAGTTAGTGTTGTCATTGTAAAACTTGCTACGTGAAACAGGGGCCAAACCCCACAGGATCACTACCATACTAGTACACGTCCTCCCATCTATATACCATGGAATCTCTTTAGTGCTCAATCAAGTTACACATATTATCAAATACACATTTCCCATCATGATTCCATTCCCAAACCATAAACACACAAACATCCCACAAAATTTCTTCACATTTCATTCATGAATCAACAAACCACTAAATATTATCGTAAAACAATTTCAAGGAGTGTATTGAGGCTTTGCACATAAAAATCATTCAAAAACACACTTTTATTTATAAAAACATAGAAAAACATACCAAAACATATTTGGAATCCCGAAAAAAAATTAATAAAATCATTTCATGGACCATAAAACAATCTCAATTGACATAACTTCGTATATACTAGTATAACACTCATTCTTCATTTTTAGGAAAGGCCAAAAAGGCCTTTAAATGTTTTCTCAAAACTAACATTTGACAAAGTGATAAATTCCAATTTTATTAAGGAGGTGTGTACAGAATATTTAAAGAATAAAACCACATTCATAAATTCCTTAAAACACTCAGGTGACATATTCAAAACACAACCATATTTATAAGAATGTGAAACATGCCATTTTCAAGAAACTCGGGCCAAAACATGTTGTGAACAAAAAACCATTTGTTTATAAAATAAAATACAAATATGAAATCCATAAAAGGATCCCAAAATAATTTTCTTACATTATTCCAATATATTTATAAATAAAAACAAATTATTTTTTTTTAAAATAGACACATAAAAGCCAACCGGGCAATTTACCGAACACATTGCATGCACTCTTTAAAAAAACAACATGTGTTAAGCACTTGAAAAGGTATAATACACTATTATCATTCCAAAAAGTTATTCTAGCTACTGATACATATTCAATATACCATAATTCAAGTGCAAAATCTCATGGAATAATTTATCAAATATGAGGAGTGCACATTTATACCAAAACAACTATATTTTTATCAA